>OY728148.1:1295312656-1297812656 GCA_963277665.1 Viscum album | reverse complement strand
GTGGTTACTTGTTCTTTATGGTCACCTGATTAAGGTGACGGTATTTGACACATAGTCGTAAGCTCCTATCTGCCTTCTTGGAGAATAAAATCAGAGAAGCCCAGGGTGAAACACTGGGTCGGATGAATCCCTTTCCCTGTAAGTCGTCCATCAATACCTGTAACTCATGAAGCTCGGTGGGAACCATCTGATATGCTAGAGTGGATATCTAAGATGTCTTGGGGTACAGGTCAATGTATAAATCTACCTCTCTGTGAGGAAGTAATCCTAGAACATCTTCAGGAAAAAAGTCCGCATACTGATCCACCACAACAGGAAAACTCGGACACCACACATCTACTGCTCCTAGGATGAGACTAGACAATTGATGTGTGATCGGATGCCCTCTCCTCTGCGTAATTTCATCCTGTGTTGCAAAGGATCCCTTCCCACCGATGAAGGTGAACCAACTCCCATCTGTGCAGGCACACCGCACTTTGCACCTAATACAGTCGATCTAGGCATGGACTATAGATAACCAATCCATTCCCAAGATGACATCGTAAGGCCTCGACGCCACAATAAGAAGATCCCAACCAAATCTCTCACCTCCTAGAGTAAGCTCACACTACTGGAACTAGTGTGTAATCATCACGTCTGCTATCGTAGGAGTCTATTGTTGTAAGGATTGAGCCAATGGCTCCGTCGGAACCTCCGAGCTCCGAACAAGGGCAGCAACAATAAAATAATGACTCACTCATATGTCTATAAGAACTACAGAAAGGGTGGAGTGGACACATATAGTACCTCGAATCATCTCAGGTGCGCCATGGTCATAGGCCTCGACTTCCTAGAGCTGAGCTTTCCCCTATCTTCCATCTCCCTATGGTCGGGGTGGTCCTCCTGGTGGTGGTGGTGGTGGTATAGCCTCAAAGCGTCATCCACCAACATTTGTTCGGCCATCTCCTCATCCTCGTCCGCTTTCTCCCTATGGACCGCCACGGTAGAACCTATGCCTCTATCTAGGAGGTCCCTACACTGTCTGTTGCTCGCCTCCATGGAAGGTTGGGCAGTCCTGATCCATGTGGCCCTGCCTACCGCATGCATAGCACTTCCTGCCCCTCGTATGGTTGGCTTTGCTCCGTGTGCCCCGCACATCCAAACCAGTATCCTGAGGTCGCCCACCTAATAGCCTAGTCCACTTGGACCACTATGACTTATGCCTACTACCAGCTGTAGATTTCTCCATTACGTGTCTCCCTGTGGTGGTTCTCGCTTCTACCGTAGGCTCAACAAGAAAGCTCTACACAAGAAGGGATCGCTCCAGTACTTCTGCCTGCGTCAGAATGCTGAGGGAGATCATCAAAGCCTAGTTCTCATGCCTCAGTCCCTGCTCAATGGTCTTGGCCTAGACGAATGGGTCACAAACCATGTCCTTAGAGTAGGGAGAGAGGTCAGTAAATCTCACTGAGTACTTGGCTAATGTCATTATGCCCAACCACATCTGTAGTAACTCTTGGATGCACACCGCACAGAGGGTGGCTATAACAAACTCTGAGCGGAAGAGGCTCTCGAAGTCTATTCAAAGAAGAGATGCCTTGTCAGGGAATTGGAGCATCAGGCTCCACCATCTACCTGCTGCTACGTGCTATAGACTCACTTCAAGGACCACCATAAGGTCTGCTGGTGTCCGTACCAATCTGAAGACTCTGATGATAGCCTCCATCCAATCCTCGGCTACCTGAGGGTCCGTCTCTTCAGGGAACCTGGGTGGCCTCTATTGTTGAAACACATGCAACGCACTCAGGCGGTTCGCGCTCTCTGATGCTGGGTCTGGTGGCATCGGTGTGTTAGTGGGTAGTGGTACCGTTGGTGCCTCCGCAGTAATTGGGCCCTACACTGAGGCCTCATCACTCGGTGGGCTCCCATCTCACACGTAGCTCAGATCCCTAGTTGGCTGCCTTCGTGGGGCCATCCTGTATATAAGCAGGTGCGTCATGGTCAAAAAATATACCTAGTTATCTAATACATAGTAATCACAAAAAAAAATTTGAAGCACACATGAAATCAGTATTTTTGAGCACTCAGTCGGAAATCAGAAGTCAGGGTCCTAGTGTATAGATTTGTCGGCCGCCGCACCAATACTGGGCTCCATGGACTGATAACCAAACTCAATACTCTTAACAATATTTCTTTACGGAGAAGGAATTATCAGAGTTCTATGTTCTGCGATAGAACCGACGCCTCTAATACCAATTTGTCATGACCCGTCCTCGGGCCCGTGCTGTGACTACCCCATGCCCACCTTCCAAAAGACAAGGGATGGTGACTAGCACCGAAGGCATAAATCCCAGTAAAAAGGGAAGACATCGCCTTTATAAAAGTATACAAACACAACAGAGTATGCAAGTGAAGTAAGCACTATGTAAAACTGAGTACAAAAGTAAGTGCTGAAAAGTAAATGGGCTAGTATGCAAACCCAACTGAAATTACAGTACAACTTAAAAGAATGTACAACAACAGTAAGGTAAAGAAGCAACCACCGAGGCATCCTCTGGATATCCAGACTGAGGGTTGAGTACAGATAGTATCCTCATCTCCTCGGGTTCGGTTGTCTGCTCCGTGTATGTCCCGTCCAGTGGTCCACCTCCAGGTACCATCCAGCTCCACGTTCCTCCACCTCGATCAGTGCTATACATCATCTGCATCCAACACAACGTAGTACGGTCATAGCCCGTGTAGGTGTTAGTATACGATACTCAGTAGGGAGCCTGAGACCCCTGATGTTCTCTCAGAATCCCCAAAGGATAAACCAAAAATCAATAATACAAACACTAAGTATCAACCAACTCTACTTAGGTATATTCCCATACATATACCTAAGTCATCAATCTCAGTTCGTCTCCAACCTCTGAGGCCAAGCAAAATCCGGTCCACACAGGAAATAAGTCAATCACATCAATGATAATGATAGAAAAGACAAGACTCAGATCACACAAGTATACTACTAATGATGTTGGGTGGAGATGATTCGATGTAGCCTCTGATTCATCTCCTCTACCGAACCCACGTAGGATCCAAGTACAGTAACCATCGATATCGAACACACATATGATCCAAGTACAGTCTTCATCGATGCCAAACCCACAGTGGATCCATGTACAGTCTTCCTCGCTGCTGAACCCATGTAGGATCCATGTACATTCATCTTAGTCCTCGAACGCACATAGTATACCAACACGGTAGTCGTCGCAGTCGCATCCAACTCTAGGGTTTCTGCAAACAACGTACTTTATTCTAGGAGGGTCCTCTCATCAAGTAAAGGGTTCGATACATCAACTGTCACGAAGTCCAGAGTTGAAGTATTTTGAAGTTCCATCTTGTCAAAAGGAACTCAATGTGATAGATGACGCGTCAATCTGATACCCTGTCTGAGTGATATTGGATTTTCATTCTAGGGCCCTAGTTGGAAATATGCTCATTCCAAACAAGGCCATTTACCAACGTTTTCCAAATCTCACATAGAGTATCGCAAATGGAACACCTCTTTGATAGGGTCTTTGTGCCGCATACGACGAATCGATCGGATGTAGGGTCTTAATGTAATTCACGTTTAATTGAAATACGGGCATGACCAAATAAGTCCAGTGGGCTGACGGGTTGGGTCACCCAGTTTTGGTGGGTCTGTCCTGATAGGGGTTTCGAACCGCCTGAAGGTTCACACTGTCCAGCCTGAGGGGCGTGTCCCAGCCCGAAGAGAGCACAGCCAGGCCTGAAGTGGCGCTGCCCGGCCCGGCGGGGCGCGGCCTAGCCTGGACCAGCGCGGCCCGGCTCAGCCCATCCTTGCGCAGCTTGGCAGCGCACGACCCGGTTGGTTGCGGCCCAGTTGGCTCGACTAGATGGTCGAGTGGTCCGAAGGGGTGCGGCCCCACGGTTTTCTGAACCGGCAGCGCCATATGGCGCCGCCCTCCCAAACCGGACGACTAGGTCGGCCGGCCTTCTAGCACACACGGCCCACACGGCAGGCCGTGGGGTTCTCCAGCACGGTTCCCTCCTAGCACCGCGGCCCCCCTTCGCCTCGTCGGCCGACGGGCTGGCCGGTTCTTCAGCCCATGCGACCCGCGAAGCGGGCCGCGGTCCCTCCCTCATAGCCAGCGCGACGACGCCACCTTTCTTCATTGCGTTCCTAGCACGACCTGAAGACGCCATGCCTCCTCCACCTTCGGTTGCTGATTCTTAATAAGACATGAAACGATGGAGGGTCATCAGGCCTTGTTTGTTCATCCCACGACCTCTATGTTAGGCAGTAACAATTGACCAAGGTATTATCTTGAATACAACGAGAATGAGGGAGTAATTTATTTAAAATAAATTAAGCAAACCCCCTACCTAGATAATTGATTTCACTCAACAGGCGTTGCAGAAGACGACATCGTGGGGTGAAGTCTCGTAGACGACGTCGGTGTGCGTCATCGTTCGTCGTGGAACCAGAGTTCTTCGTTGAAGAGACATCATTCTTCATCGAGAGAGGAGTTCTCTTCTTCTTCACACAAGTGTTCTCTCAAATCATTCCCAATGCAGCGTGTGCCCAAGTAAAATAATAGGCTCCTATACTATTTTATTAACACAAGGAATTATAAATTCAAAATTGAAACCATTACATTAATTAATTAAAGAGGGTTAATTCTTTAATTATCAAGTGTTGTCATGAATTAAAGATGGAGAGTGAGGGAGAGAAACAATCCACATTTAAGAGCAGTTTTCAAATTAAAGTAGGGGGGTAAGGAGTTTAGGTGGAGGTGAAAGGTTGGGGCTTGTGTGCGCCCAAACATTCAATTATCCACACATGGGAAGTAGGGTGGGTGTGGGATGGACCATTGACTTCCCATGGGAGGAGTTTACCTCCTTAGATATAAAATAAAATTCTTCGAATAATTTTATTTACTTCTTAATTAAACCACAAAAATTAACTTCACCTCCCGTACAAACGTATATACGGTAAAGGTACCTTTAAGCAATTACCAGTGTTGTGAGTTCATCGGTGCCCTCAGATTTCAATTCCAAACACCAGTTCAAAAGATAGAAAAACCCACTCATTATTTCACTGAACGTACCTAAGCTATACATTTGTAATTGATTCTAGAAACACCGGGCCTTGGAATCAAGTGCCGTCAGAAGCCACAGACTCGTAAAATTCCAATGTATTTATGAAAAAAACAATTTCATTGAAATTTCTGGGTCTTTACAAAATTAATATGGATTTTTTGTAAAATAAAAATAAAATCATGGAAGGTTATTGATTAACAGTAACATGAAGTTATATCTTGTTGTAACAAATTTTTCATATATTATCTTTAATTAGGGATTTAAATAATGTTCCAAAACTACTTCATGGTATGTACTTATACTTGAGGTAGCTTGAAAACATACTCATAGTAACTTAAATATTTTCTTCATGGTTGCTTGAACCACCACTTGTGATAAAATAAAATTGATTTCATGGTTGGTACTAAAGATATATTAGTGATAGAAGCTCTTACCACCTAGGTTGTTGTCACCAAACTAGAGCTGAATTAAGGAACCATGTAAATAGTGATGGATTTCTAGGATCACTGGTATGAAGTTTCACATTGATGTAGAGATAAAGGATAAAATTGATTCATTATTGATCAGGAAAGAAGAATAAGACACTTCTTGAGGAAAGAGAATCACATTCACAAAGAAATAATGCACATGTAGTGTCGTGTAATGTAGAAGTGGCCAAAGTTGGTGTTTTTTGGGCACAAGATACTTGGTTAATCGGGAAGCACTATGACAAGGCGTTATGGAGGGCTTTTAAATTGGATATTAAGTTGGTATTCTGATACTAATGAGTATAAGAGTCTATGAATATGGTGTGTCAGCTGATGCACTACTCACATGGATTACATTCAAAGTCTAAGAGTATGCAGAACTAGTCAAGGGTAGATGAAGGATCTCGCCAAGGCTAAACCTGGTATTAGGGTCGCACTCATAATAAAAAGAGTTAATAAATATTATAGTATATATATTCATACATATATATATACATATATCAAGAAAATAAATTAATAGAATATTAAAATTAAAAATAATATATTATACTAATGCTTTTAAATTTTTTTACGTAAACATCAATTTTAAAACATTAAATATATATATATGATTTTAATATAAAAAAAGAACAATATATATATATATATTTATTTATTAAAAAATAATTCCCAAAATATATTTATATTTAAAACTAATAGAAATAAATAATAAAATATATGAAAATAAAAAACAAAAAAATAATTTTTTATTATGATTTTAATTGATTATATTAAAATTAATATTTAAAAGATGGATTTTATAATTTATCAATGATGGATTAAAATTAAGGGTACTGAAAATTTTCATAAAAAATAAAATAGAAATAAAATTCTCAACTTTAAGAATCTCCCCCCTTTAAAAATTTAAAAAATATATTTAAAAATTTCACACCTTATTTGATCTTTATAAAAAACATACAAAAAAAATTTCTAAAAAATAACAAGGTATTATTCATAACAGAACTAGTAATTTAATATGACTTGTACTATGAAAAATAAATACATTAATGATCATTAAAAAAATTAAGCTTCTAACAAACTATTTATAAAAAATGAAATGCCTAGTTTTTTCAAGGGGTTAAAAACAACCATACTGCTTATAAGTTTAAGAATAAATAAATATATGATCAAAGTAGATTAATTACAACCACAAAAATATCTAAAAAATTATATTATCATAGAATCATTTCTTCCCAAATATTAATCATTATAGTTCATGAGAAAGAAATGTGTATATTATCTCAGAATAAATTTAAATAATAAAACAAATTTAATAACATTGGAATAGGTTTAAATAAAAGATTCAATAAATGAAATTTCACTTAAATTCAAAAAAATAATAATAATTTTATGTGCGAAAAAATCAAATAAAACTAACAAAAAATGACAATTTGTACCAATTTATAATTAATAATATTAAATTTTTCTCCCAATTTTCAAATAGGAAAAGCTAAATTATAACGCACAAAAGAAATAATGTAGAGGTTACAGAATAATTATATGGATTAGATATGTTCAAAATTTTATATGTAAAACTATATGAAAAAACTATAAAAGTAACATGTTGTCAACTAATTTAAAAATAATAATTTTGGAACAATAATGTATAAAATAAAAAATTACAAAATAAAAATAAAAACATAATTTCATTCCTTAAACCTATATATTTTATTGAAAAATATATCAAATAAAATAATAAAAACTGAAATATTCATATACTAACTATTTGAAAACGTCAGGAAACTCATATTTCAGCATATTAATTTATTTTACAAACAACTAGAAATTTCCCCTAAATTCATGATTTTATAAAAGATATAATTATGTAGTAAAAATATTTTTAAATAAAATATAAACACACAATCAACATATATGGAACTAAAATTTAAATAATTGAAACGTAAAACATGTTTTCTTCAAAAAACAATAAATAAACAGAAGTTATAGTATAGGCATTAAATCCAAAAAATAAATTTATTAAGGATATTAAATATTATGCATTCTAGTATACCATTTTATGAAATAGTAAATACTACTCATGCTAGGAAATAGAAAATAAATTCCTTGGAATGTTGGCCAACATAGGTCCAATAGAATTTCAAGAACATTCATTTTATATCCATGTTATCTTGGATTTAACTTAATTAATAGTAGAACGTTATCATACCCAACATGATTTCAATCAATTATTTTTCTGTATATCTAAAAATAAAGTTTAATAAAAAGAATTTTAGTATGAACAAATTATTAGGTAAATATATAAGAACATTCATTGGAAAAATTCCATTTCAATATACATTTAAATCATGACACACTAGAAAAACACCCTTTTAAGATGTTAATAAAAGTATTCTTATTAATTCTTAGTGAAGCATTCTTACAACCAAACCCATTCATGTTATAATTTGGTTTCATCGTTTTATCATTTTATCAGATTTCTATTTTAGTTGAAAATGAATATAAAATATATTTTTTAAGATTTGAATCATCCTTTTTCAAATCCATAATCTCAGTTTGAGTAGCTTTCAAATCAATATATTCTGTTTTCAAAAATACCAGATGTTGTATTCTGAGTTTCTCACATTCAGTCTTAACATCATCCAAATTGTGACCCCAAATAGGTTAAATACTCTAAGAGGGGGAAAATTAGGGTATTATTGAGTATAAAAATTTCCCAATAATATATCATTTCATTGTTAGAAAACACTCTTCTATCTCTTTACAGTATAAAAATATTAATAGAAATGAAATAAAGCACAATACAAAATAATTTCACATATTTCACCAGAACTGAGCTAAGTCAAATGAGCATACAAAGTCAATGTTCCAATTTACCAAATCCACTAAAGTTCACTTCTATTACAAATTTCAGAGTGGACTCATTGTTACACTTATTTTACAATAAATCATTGTTTGAAAGATCACTACTCTAGCAACTGAAATGTGCTCACATCATTTCCAGAAGATCCTCCTCTGATTACTTGAATAAATATGTTTTACACATAATTTAGTGTATTATTAAATTATATATTCATCCACATGATGAATACAACATTAAAATAGATCTAATTGTACTCCTGTTTTATTCACACTTTTTCGTTCACACAACCTTTGGATGTCTTGTGCGAAACATTATAAACCTCTGCGTATCATATAGCTTTTTTCATGGACGTCCTCTTGTGTACAACTCTTGTACATTGAATAAACCTCTGTTTCTAATAAATACACAACATATTTTCTTCACACACAAAATATTTCAATAATTTCTTTATTAAAATATTCTTCTGCCAATCTTCTATGCTTTTCACACAAATCAATTTGATCACAAATCCTTGTGCAAAAACCTCTTACTTGTTTTAGGGCCCCGATTTCCTATAAGGGATGAGATTCTGAAATGGAGGGGTAGCCATAAATTTATAGGCCTAGGAAACAGTGCACAAAAAATCCTTATGAACCTTCCCATATATGCACAAGATTTTCCACAGTGTGGAATATATCTATTTGACATCACATTGGGTCCGTAAAAAATTTCATGAACAATTTCAATCTCAATTTCACATACTCATGCAACTCTGTGTTTTTTTCATGCAAACACATCATTGAAACAAATTAAAATATAAAATTTACTTTATTCAATATTTTTATTTTGTTGATGTGATCCCAATAAATAACTTTTCTGCAACTTTTCAAAATACCTTGAGTCATGCATGCAACATTCATTTCTAAAAAAAAATTCCTTCCTCTCGATTTTAGATCCAAATAAATTGTAAAATACTGGGAAACAACATCACCCAGTATAAAAATATTTTTGGACCACCTCCAAATAATTCATTCCTTTTTTTTGGATCATTGTCAACATACTTTGTAAAAAAATCTATTGAACTTTTTATATTTCCATGGAAACCTATTTTTTCATGAAACAAAATCAACCCAATAACACTGAAAATATACATTGATGGATATTTTCCCAAAAATATATCCCTTTGTGTTTTTTGAAAACTCTTCTCAATTCAGTACATACTTAAGGCATCTTCAATCTACTACTAACAATATTTTCTTACATTTCATATACTAATCAAATAATTTTTCAACACAACCTCTAATCTAAAATGATCTATGATAAACATTAGACACCATATTAGCATTAAAATATCATCAATGAAACACTTTATTTCAAGAACCATTAATCCATATTCATCATGATCCCCATAAATCATGATATATAACATATGATCGATATCTTTTAGTATTGTTAGATTTAAAACACACCATACTTCACTTCGTGGGTTATCATTCTTTATAATTTTTAATGTTTACCAAGATAAGATATAATATCCATGAACTGTTTTTAGATACCATGTAACTCTCATCATGTAATAGAAGTATTGTAGAGTTTGTTAAAAATGTATATCAATTAAATTATTAAACATCCCCATCGTCATAGATACTTCTATATGATTCTCCATTGTCTTGATTAATAAATTTTCACCCCTTTAATATCCATAATTTCTCCCCATTTGTCAACAAATAGAAAGTTTACCTCATTTTTGTCAAAAATATGGTAATGAAAAAGGATTAATACATTAGGGGAAACAAAAAATACCTCAGGGATAGTTTTCCCACATCTACAAATTTTCATGTTTAAGGAGTAAAATTAACTCCAAGAGAAATTAGATGCCATTCAAATTCCTCTTTTGGAATATCCTTCATTAGAAAGTCTACAAACAATAGTTCTGTTAGAACATACTCTAACTTCACAATCTCTTTCTCCTCCTTCTCCTCGATAAAATGATGTTTTATTTCAATTTTATATTACCTTGATTGATGGAATATATTTTTTATATTATTTATATAACTTGAATTATAGCAATATGTTATGATCAAAGACTTCAATTCAACCCCCTTATCATCAATTTATTGCTTATCCCAAAATAACTATGTGAACTCTTGAGTAGCCACAATATATTTAACTTCTTTGGTGCATAGTGAAATAAAATGTTGTTTCTTTCTTAAAAACGAAACACAAAAACCCCCAAGATACAATGAATCTCTTGATGTTTATTTTTTATCATTAGTTGATCTTGCCTAATCTGCATCTATATAGCCAATAACTCGTGCTGATGATTTTCAGGGTACATAATAAAATTCACTATGGCCATAATATACCAAAATATTATTTTCACTAATAACAAGTGTAATTAATTGGGATTTCTAAGATATAATTATTCTTTTAATGTTGAAAACAAATAACATCGAGTCATGTCATTGTTAAGTATAACAAAATTCTAATGATATACATGTATTTTAGAACATTAATCGCTTTTCCTTCATCATCTTGTGCCAGTATCACTGGGGTAGCCATTTGATATTTCATATACATGGATTTAGAGATTCAAAATAGACTCAAAACCACCATTTCATTTTTAGATTAAGAAATTATTGTCAAATTCATTCTATATTTCACATGTAAACCAAGGAAAACATCATATCACCAATCATTGGCATTTAAAATTCACTTTTCATTAATTCTACAAATTTTTTCACTATACTTCATCTAATCCACCAATTATTATGTCATTGACATACCAAACCAACATCATTCTTTGATTACTATCATTATTGATATTTTTATTTTCATAAACACCACCATGCTAAAAAATGATCTTCTTTAAAAACCGATTGAACCTTGAATATCATGCTCTGGGTGATTGTTTTATCCCATATAGTGAATTTCTCAGTCAAAAAACACTATTCTAATCATCATGAATAAGAAACCCATCTTGATTCTCAATATAAAATTCTTCTTCCGGAACCCCATTTATAAATTCTTACTTGACATCCATCTGGAAAACATAGATTTTTTTTTTCACAGATATGACCAAGAAAAATCTGATTGTTTATATGCTTGAAACAGGTTCAAATGCTTCATTAACTTCGAAACCCTCTATCCGACAGTGCCCTTTTTACAATAGTAGTTATTATTTTGAGTCACTATATTGTCTTAATTAATCATGTTGTGAAAACCTATTTAGTCTCAGTAATGTTCTAATCCATTTTTCTTAAAACAGTCTCTCATGTAGGATTCATCTCAATTTGTTATAGCTCCTCATTCATAACATGAACCCAATTTATCACTAACTAATTCCTCAAATCATTTAGGCTATACCTGAGATATGAAATATGTTTATAGTAAATAAGTAATTCTTCGTGTTAGATCAAGTTCTATATAATCACCAATGATATTTTTCTTATCAATTTCAACATGACTCTTTAGCTTATTCATAAATACATATTTGACTTCCTCATACTCATGATCAGTATCTTATTCTGAATCATCATTTTAAACTTTTTCTCCCATTATGTTTCTGAAAACCTCACTACAATAATCACAGAATTATTCATTGTGTTATTGATAATTTTGGACATTTTATAATAAAATGGAATAATTTTTCTCAACTACTTTTCCCAGCCTCATATTTAAGAATTTATATGCTTGTCCTTTTCTTGAGTAGATAAGGAATATCCCCTCATCTCTATGTGAATAATATTTCATGTGTTTATCTTTTTGACTGTTAAACACTTACATAAACATATTTTAAAGTATTTAAATGTTGTATTCTTTCAATACATTATCTTATAACATGAAATTTCTTATTTCAAACACAATTGAGCCCTATTAGATATTTAGACTAATGTTAGTAGTGTTTCCTTCAATAATTTCTATTGTATGTATTTTCCAATAGGCATTGTTATCAACACATTTTTAATAATAAAGTTAATCCTAAAAACTAATCCATTTTATTGAGGAGTTCTCACAGCTAGAAATTGATGTCTTATCCTATGTTTCTCAAGATAATAATATACCATGATGTTTTTAAATTTCCTATCATTATCAATATGAATGTTTAGAATCTTTTTCCAAGTAACCATTATGGTTCCATCTAAATTTTTTTATGCAACTAATTATATATTTATTATGGTAAATAAAAGGCAATAATTCCATACTATTGAAATCATCAATGAAAAAAATTTAATACCTTTTCCTATTAAAGGATCTTGGTGTGATACATTTACATGCATATACGTGTACTAATTCAAGAACTTTATTTTACTTCTGTACTTTTTTCATGTATGTATTTATGATGATCTTACCTTGTTTACAAGAATCTCACATTTGAGTACAATCCTTGGATTTCTTACTGTGGTCTTGAGTGTCATCACATTTGACCAGATCATCGATGGATGGTTGGCATAGATGACCATTTCGTTTATGCCACAACCTATTTTTCTCCTCTCAGGATAAAAATCATATATTTTTATCCACTTATAAAGTACAAACCCATTTTGGAATTTGTCCCAATATAATAATGATTACATATATTACTTTTATGGTACATATATTATTATTAAATATTATATAATTCCCCGAGTCACGTAGTTTACTAATACTATGAAATCTATGACTGAGACCTTCAATGATTAAAACATAAACACATCTCATTTCATTCCCCCCAAACATGGATTTTCACAAGACAATTATCTTTAGGACATCATCATTTCCAAATTTTATAACACCTTCCATGATATATTTTATACTGGTAATAGGATCCTTATTGTCTGTCACATGGGATGTGTGTAACACCCAAAAATTTCATAGTACACTATTTATTCAAAGTAATTCAGTAACATGCACTATACGCAACACTAAGTTCAAACGCTCGATGACATAACAAACTAACAGTTCAAAATCGGTTATGAATATTATTTACTTAATTTTTAACTTTATATAATCCTTATAATTTTAGAATCCATATTATGAGTTTTTATATACATAATATAAGAACAAATACATTTTTTCAGATAAAAGAAGTATTTTTAAAAAATGAAATTTTACCGCCTTTTAATGGAGAACCATTTTTCAATACAATATTTGAAACTTTTATATTTTAAATTTGACAAAGTAAACATCTTCATTAGATTCGGGACATAATAATTTAGTTTCAATAAATTTTTGGTGTTTTTCTCATAAATTTCATATTTGGGTGAATAGTGAAAAATTCTATATTTTAACTGAAAACAACTTTTTTAATATAAATTATTTAGAGTGTTAAATTATAAATTTTTATGGTTTGGATATATAAATATATTATATTTTTATAATTTAATACAATTTTGATTGTTATAAGGAATTTTACATTTAAATTTGACATAAACAAGTGTCAATCTTTTGGTAGTTATTATTTAATAAAAACAATCTTTTCTGCAACAAGAATTAATTATAAATTATGTTCTGCCACTTCGGTGTTTTGAATTTAGATAAATGGAATCCATATTTTTAATCAGGCGGTCCAAATTGGGTAAATTGGTAAATTTTATTTTTATACATTTTAAATAATTACTTTGGTAAATATTTTATTTACCATGGTTAAAGGGAAAATCCTTAAATAAGGGAACAAAATAATATTATAATAATATAAAATTACCCTAAAATGTGTCATAATACTATTTAATGATACATGTCCGACTATGGGCATCTTTGGGTCAATTTTGGGACCCCATGGAGCCACTTGTAAGGGATAATGACACTTTATATTAATGATGTTAAAGTAAATACAAAAATGACATAAGCATATATCTTTTAGAAAATAAAATTTATATAAAGTTATATATTTGATATATTCAAATATAAATATTAATTAGAAAGATAAAATGATTTACAAAATAAAGGTATTTTATTTATAATTTTTATAAATTGAATAATTAAATTTATTATGACACACTAATGATGTTGGGTTTTCTGTATAAATGAATGATTCAAATTATTGGTATTATAAATGTTAAAATAAATATAATTTGGACGTTTTGAGGACATACACGAATTTTATAGGTCAACATGACTTGTTATTATTTCTTAAATGAATTTATTTCATATTAATAATGTTTTTAGGACATTAACAAAAATCAATTATTAAGTGGTGTCAAAATTGACATAAAATAGTTTTTTTAAAAATAATATGTTATTAATTGATATTCTATTAAAAAATATCTAAGGTTCGACAAAAGAACTTATATAACAATTTTTGAATCATTAATGAACCACTTTGGGTTCTCTTGGATGTATATAGTATGTTTATTAATCATATAAAATAAAAATACAATTAGACATGGTAAATGTCATACTATTTAACTAAGAGTTAAATCTAAAAGATATGGGTAAAATAGTGACACAATCATGTCTAAAAACTATTGGTTTAGTGGTTTTAGACCCATACCCACCATATCCTTGAAATAATATATTTTGGGTCCATTAGAAACTAAAAATTAGTTTATTATAATATAATATTTATAGACTTTCTTAAGGTTCCCCTCACCCCTCCTATAAAAGGGCACTCACCATTCCCTATAATTCACACCTTGAAAGCCCTTTGGCTTGGCCAAAACCTACCCAAATATCCGATAAAATTTCCCTCACTTAATCCTAGAGGAATTACATTAGTCATAAATCCAACTAGAGGATCCCTTTTGATCAAATCAAAAGGAAGTACCCGAAGAAGAGGTAATGATTTCACCACCCTCTTTCAAGTATATTATTCTTCCACTAACCCATTCTTTGTTTTTTCCATTATAAAATAATAACTTTAGTATCTTACATATATTGTGATGTTATTATAAATATTTCACAACTATATTCATTATTCTACCATCTCATGAATGATAATGTCACCATGCGTGCGTACGTACGGCTTACCGTCTCCATACTATGGTGTAATTTGTTATTCAACACTATGATATTTGGATGAATATAATGATGAGTAATATGAATATAAATAATGAAAGTAAAATGATAATTTCTCTGTAAAATTAATATACAATCCAATTCAACAGCTTTATGGAAATGATATTGTCGCTCGTGCATACGTACGGATTACCGTCTCCACGACGCGGAGAGATTCATTTCCACGATCACCATTCATCAACAATTATAAAAATATATATTACTAATAAGTATGAAATATATGACATAATAACTATAATGGAAATATATATATATATATAATTATATATTTACTTAAATTTATCTTATTCACTTTGTTCTGTTCAATATGATATGAAAATAAAAACAATGTTTATGCATACGTACAGACTACCGTCTCCATAAACAATGTTTTTCATTTCATATATAACTCTATTTTACGTATTTATATTCTAAATATATATGATATATAAATAATTTTTTATAATATGGATGTATTTAATTCTTGTTCTTAGTGATAAAATCACTAGAAACAAGTTAAAACACGTACGATAAAGAAATATATTATTACCCAAAATGTTCATTTAACATGGAAATAATTATTAAATGGGTATTATAAAGTCATTAATGAATCATGTATGACATCAAAAATACTAATATGGATTTATTATACTTTAATAACTTGCTAATATCTTCATAAAAGTGGTTAATCGTACCCTCGACTAAAGGAAAATGCAAGGTGAGGGGTTTTCATCTCACTCCTTATTCCCGTGAGATTCATGCCATATTGCCACTATTACCTTTTGTGTGGTGTGTGTACTGCCCATAATTGTATTCTTTGTGAAATACACATTAATATATGTGTATTTACATATTAATTGTACGATACTTTTTTCATGGGTTGTATGTTTCATAAGTTAGAAAATTGGTAAGGGATAATTTCACAATCTCTTTATTATTCGAGGTTGTTTTTACGTAAGTATATACTGGGACATAATTTTTATCCATTTCCATGTTTCATAAAATAGTATTCAATGGTGTTTTTTAAGGTACTTTTTACTAAAACATCATTTTAAATGTTTTAAAATTTTATTCTTCTAAAACATTTTCTTTAATGTTCATGTTTTCAAAAGGGTTTTAAGGATTTATTTAAATGGACATGAATGTTTGAAAATGTTAATTACATTCAAAAGTTTCAAAGTGGTATGGGAATGTTTGATTCAAAAATATATTTAAATGTCTTCCTTCTTAAATTGTGTGACTTTTAAATGTTTTCATGAAAAACGTATATTTCTCTCAATAAGTTTTACAATTCAATTTCATCTATGTCAAAATTCATTATTGGATTTTAAAATTTTTTGAAGTTAATTTATTATGATACAAATCTTCTATATTGTATTGAAGGTTTTGTGATATGTTTGACTGTGGATGTGTTATTTTTATACCATTCATGGATTATGGGTAAATTATTGACATTTCTTATGCCAGTTTTAATACGAATGTTTATGTTATGTTTAAACCTTTTCATATGAGAAATGTATTAGACTTAGTAAGTGACGGGTGGAACCCGCTATATCTCCTTGATGCATCTGTAGGTCTCATGAGACAAACTAGTGTCTTAGAACAAGGCCTTTCCAAAATCTTATCTGTAATCTTGGGATAAGTCCTTGACTCTATGGTTATTATTGTCTGGAATTATGCATTCTATCATTATGAAAGTTTTTATTGATATTGCGTGTGATTATTCGACTAGTAGAATATCCATGTTAATAAGTAAATGGAATTATTTCATTTTATTTTTTTCCATGTTATGACGATGTGTAATTTTAAAAGGCTTTTTTTTTAGTTATACGTAGCCTTAAATGTTTATTCTTTTTATGAAATATTTCACCATATTTTTATCCTTACTGAGCATATAAGCTCACCCCTTTCTATGTTTTATTTTTTCCCAAGATGTGATGAAGTATTTTATGACTGACATGCAGGGACAGTCTTAGGGGATATGATTGTAGACTATGGAGACTATTTTTTTTTGTATTTTTCCATTTTATCATGTAATGTAAGACTTATGAATGTAACTATTGTTTCCAAGGATGCTAAAATAATTGGTCTTCCGAGACATGATCTATTTCCATCATGGAAATGTTATGTAATAATGCACCAACTCTAGGTAAATGGGGTCGGGGCGTAACAATTAGATCAGAGGATGTTTAGTACAAACCTTGGAATATAGATTTAGATAAACTCTGATTAGAGAACAAAGAACAAATACCGACTTTGAGGATTAGTATAGAATAACTTATTAGAATATTTGTATTGTAGTTATTTTGTTAGTTTTCCATGAAATATATCCAAATCTGGATACGATCAGGTAGAGACATCTCTTCCACGGATGTACCTCAGGGTAAAACCCGAAAATTTTCTTTTAGCTAGACTTGATCTGGAACTGTTGCATGACAATGGGCCTTGATTCCCTCTTTGTTACGACACTCATGGGGGATATGCTTAGGATAATTGTCATTTTCCTTACAAACCATTATCAAGGGTTTATGAGTATATACATCCTCAATGAAATTGTTTTTATGATAATGAATTATATCCATAAACTGTCCAATTTATGCTAACTATTTTACAATTTGGATTTATCTATTGTGATTAATAAACTAATCAAGTGTATACCATTATATAGAAATGGCGCCCAGTAGAAGGAAACTGAACTCCAGCAAAACATATGATCCAAAGAGTAAGAAGGATCATATCTTTCATTGTATTAAGACAACATATTGAAGGGAAATATTATAGAATGTATTATCAAATTATGAATAAATAGTATCATGTGTTAATTAGATAAGTATATAATTCACTGAGTCATATGGATTTGATGTGAAGAAAGAGAAGAAAAGGATGGAAGATAATAAGATGGATAATGGGAAGAGGGAAAAGAATTATTTTCCAATATGTGATAACTGTGGAATGAATCAACATAGAAAATTTTTGAAGGGAATGAGATTTAATAATAAGTGTGGAGAAAAAGGACACCATGTAGGTGATTTCAAGGGTAAGAAAAAGTTTTCAAATGTAAAATGCTTCATCTACATGGCATTGAGACACTACGCGAATCAATATCCCATTCATAAGAGTATACTGTAAATGATGTTATTGGATAATAATGAAGTTATGATACTACTATAAATAAATAGGAATGACTAGTATTCTTATTTTGTTGTTATAGAATTATTTCATTTGAGTGTTGTATCAACGTTATGTTGGTTACATGAATTATAGAGATGATTAAGGGTTGTACTGCAATACTATTTTATTGAGGATTTAAAATTTTATGGTTCTAAGAAAAGTGACTTAATATTAAGATATGGTTGAAGGAAAGGTAATCCTTAATATTGTCTTGATAATACGGTAGTGATTTTGAAATAAGATATGGTTGATTTGGATGAATTATGTTAGATATTCTTGACTTCCTTGAAACTAATTTCTGATTTTTATATTCTATCATTATTGGATTTTACGACATTTTTAGGATAGAAGTAGTATATACACTATTCTATAAGGAATAAGGGAGCATGAATATAATAAATAAGGTTTTATTGTAATTCAGGATGTTTCTATGTTTTAAAATAACACATGATGAAAGTGTTCACATGTTACTACTTGGAAAAAAGGATCCTCATTGTGTTTAACATTCATATATATTTTGGATTGAGAGTTTGGATATAAGTACATTGGATAAGTCTAAAGGTTGGAAGGGATTAAGATTGTAATTGGATACTATTGTTAAGGTTATTTTTGTATTTTTATAAAAAAGACAACACAGAGGTCAGGCGATAACTAGTCGCGTCTGGAAAGGCCGCGAGACTTGAAACCGCAACCGAAGAGTGACAAAGGTGTATCACCTATTACAAGACTACGTGATTTACTGGTTTGTATAATTTTCTTAAGTAGTCTAAGAAATTAATTATAAATTCATTATATTTGGAACCCTATACGATTTAGGTAAATATAATTTTTTATTTGAAATAATTTTGGGTGAATGATGAGTTTGTGGTAGGAATTAGTTTAAAGATGAAACACTACTTTTCATTCATATATATATATATATATATTCCTTCTCTTATTCTATGAATAAATAAATTCTTAAATATTAGGTATGATATCTTGAAACTAAAAATGTGTTATCCTAATACCTTATGTTTTTTTGAACCGATGATATTTTAAATCATCATAGATTGATGGCATTGAGGCCCTCAATTCTTCAATTGTTTGTGAATGATGACCTCAACCACTACCTATAAATATTTATTTTTTCCCTCCAATTATGTGTCTATAATTTCAACCAATTTTCTTCTAATTGATATCATATTTTGGGGTTGACTTTTTCATTCCTCTTTTCCAATTATTAAGACTAAATTTTATTAACCCAATTTCTGATGTGGGTTTTCCCACAAAGGTACTATCTATTTTCATCCTTTTATTTTCGATGAAAAATTTCAAATTTAGATGATGCAAATTATTTAAGGTGGGTATAATGTAACACCCTGAAATTTCATAGATCATTTTTTCTTCAAAGTAATTCAATAACTTGCACTACACGCAACACTGAGTTCAAGCGCAACACGACTTACCAAACTTGCAATTCAAAAGAGGTTATGAATATTATTAAATAAATTTCAAAAATTTTATAATACATATAATTTTAATATCCATATTATGATTTTCTTATACATAATGTTTGAACAAATACATTTTTTTCAGATAAAAGAATTATTTTTCAAAAAAATGCAATTTTACCACCTTGTAATAGAAAACCCTTTTTAAATCCAATATTTGAAACTTATATATATTCAATATGACAAAATAAACTTCTTATTTAGAATAAATACTTAATAATTTAGTTTTAAAAAAAATTGGTGTTTTTCTGATAACTTTCATATTTGGGTGAATAGTGAAAAAAACTATATTTTAACTAAAAACATCTTTTTTAATCAAAATAATTTAGAGTGTTAAATTATAAATTTTAATGGATTTTAAATATAAATAGATTATATTTTTTTTCATTTAATACAATTTATGTAATTATAAGTAATTTCACATTTAAATTTGACATAAACAAGTGTCAATCTTTTGCAAGTTATTATTTCAGAAAACACACTTTTTGACAACATGAATTAATTTTAAATTAATTTCTGCCACTTCTGTGTTTTGGATTTAGAATAACAGATTCAATATTTGCAATCAGAAGTTTCAAATTGTGTAAATATGTGGCTTTTATTTTGAGACATTTTGGATAATTATATCGGTAAATATTTTATTTACCGTGGTTAAAGGTTAAATCTGGTAAATAAGGGTAATAAATAATATTATAATAATATTAAATTACCGTAAAATGTGTCCTAACCCAATTTGATGATACGTGTCCGACCATGACCATCTTTGGGTCTATTTTTGGACCCCATGGATCCACTTGGATGTGATAATGACACTTTATATTTATTAAGTTAAAGTAAATACAAAAATGACAAAGCATATATCTTTTAGAAAAACAAATTTTATATAAGGTTATATTTTCTATCTTTTATAATATAAATTGTCATTAGAAAGATAAAAAGATTTAATACGTAATGGTATTTTATTTATAATTTTTAGAAATTTAATAATTAAATTCATTTATGACACAATAATGATGCATTATTTTCATTATTAATGAAAGAATCAGATAATTGGTATTATAAATGTTAAAATAAATATAATTTGAAAGGTTTGATGACATAAATTAATTTTAAAGGTTAATATAACATGTTAGGATTGCTTAAATGAATTTATATCGAATTAATAAAGTTTATAGGACTTTATAAGAAATCATTTTTTAAATAGTGGTAAAATTGACATAAATGAGTTTTTTTAAAATATATTATATTATTAATTGATATTCTATACCTAAAAATACATGGTTTGGGAAAAATAATTATATAATGATAGTTACATCATTAATTAACCACATGGGGTTCTATTGTAAGTATATAGTATGTTTATTGACCATATAATATAAAAATACAAAGAGACATGGTAAATGTCAAACTATTTGTCTAAGAGTTAAATCTAAATGATAAGGGTAGAATAGTGACCCAAACCAGAATAAAACCTATATGTTGAGTTCTTTTCAACCCATCGCGACCTTGTCCTTTAAATAATAAATTTTGGAGCCATTATAAACCGAAAATTATTTTTTTATAAATAATATTTCTAGCTTTTACTAAGGTGCCCCTCACCCCTCTTATAAAAGGGCACTCCCCCATCTCTCTAATTCACATCTTAATAGAATTTTGGCTCATCTAAAACCCAGACAAATATCATCTCAACTTCCCAAAATTTATCCTAGATTCCTTACATTAGTCATAAATCTAACTTATGTATCCCTTTTGATTAAATCAAAAGGAAGAACCTGAAGAAGAGGTAATGATCTCACCACCCTATTTCATGTTCTCTTATTCTTCCACTTACACTTTCTTTGTTGTTTCCATTGTAATATAATAAATCTAGTATCATCTATATACTGTGATATTATTATAAATATGGAACAAATTTACTCCTTATTCTACCCATCCTGTGAATGATTATGTCACCATGTGTGCCTACGTCCGACTTACCATCTCCACGTCGTAGTGTAATTTGTTATTCAACACTATGTTATTTCGATGGATATAATGATGCGTAATATGAATATAAATAATTAAAATAACAAGGTAATGTCACTATAAATTTAATATACCATCCAATTCCACACCTTTATGTAAATGATATTGTCGCTCGTGCATACGTAATGATTACTGTCTCCACGTCGTGATGAGATTCATTTCCACTATCACCATTCATCGACGATTATAAAAAAAATATTACTAATTAGTATGTAATATATGACATAATAATTCTACTAGAGATATATATTTATATAAATATATTTAATTACATATATCTTACTCACTTAGTTCTGTTCAATACGATATGAAAAAGAAAACAACGTTTATGCGTACGTACGGACTACCGTCTCCATAAATGGTGTTTTTCATTTCATATATATATCTATTATACATATTTATATTCTAAATATATATTATATATAAATCATGTTTTATATTCTTAAAGTATTTGAATCTTGTTCTAAGTGATACTATCAGGAGTAACAAGTTAAAATACGTATGATAAAGAAAGCTATTATTACCTGAAATGATAATTTAACATTGAAATTATTATTAAATGGGTATTAGAAAGTCATTAATGAATCATTTCTGATATCATAAATACTAATATGGTTCTGGTATACTTTAATAACATACTATGATCTTTATAGATGAGGGTAAACATTTCCTCAACTAAAGGTATGTGCAAGTTAAGGGGTTTTCATCTCACTCCTTATTCACATGAGATTCATGCCATTTTGCCACTATTAATTTTTTGTAGTGTATGTACTGACCATAATTGTATTATTTGTGTAATAAAATTTAATTAATGTGTATTTACATATTCTTTGTATGATACTTATTTCATAGGGTGTATGTTTCGTATGATATGAAATTGGTAAGGGTTAAATTCACAATCTCTTTATTATCAAAGGATGTTTTTTTGTAAGTATCTACTGGGATATATTTATTATCCATGTCCATGATTCATAAAAATGTTTTCAATGGGATTCATTTAAGGCGGTTTTTACTAAAACATCATTTCAAATGTTTTAAAGATTTATTCTTATAAACCATTCTCATGAAGGTCCATGTTTTCAAAATGGTTTTAAGGATTTTTTTAAATGGACATGAATGTTTTAAAATGTTAATTACTTTAAAATTTTTAAATGTGAAATGGGACACTTTTATTCAAAAATATATTTAAATTTCTTCCTTTTTAAATTCTGTGACTTTTAAATATTTTCATGAAAAAGATATATTTCTCTCAAAGAGATTTACAAATCATTTTCATCTATGTCAAAATCCATTAATGAATTTTAAACTTGTTTGAAGTTTATTTATTATGATACAAAACATCAATATTGTTTTGAAGGTTTTGTGATATGTTTGACTATGGATGTGTTATTTTTATACCATTCATGGTTTATAGGTAAATTATTTACATTTCATATGCCAGTTTTAAAACTAATTTTTATGTTATATTTAAAAATATATATATATGAGTAATGAATTGAACTTAGTAAGTGATGGGTGGAGCCTACTATATCTCCTCGATGCAGCGGTAGGTCTCATTAGACAAACTAGGGCCCTGGCATAAGGCCTTGACAAAATTTTATTTGTAGTATTTACATAATTCCTTGAATATGTTGTTATGATAGTCTATAATTATGCATTCCATTATTATGAAAGTGGTTATTGATATTGAATGTGATTATTCTACTAGAAGAATATCTATTTGAATAAGTAAATGGCATTATTTCATTTTATTTTTTCCATGTTATGCTGATCTTCATGTTCAAAAGGATGTTATTTTAGTTATACATTTTCTAAAATGTATATGCTTATTTATAAATGATTCGACTATATTGTAATCCTTACTAAGCATCTAAGCTCACCAATTTCCATCTATTATTATTTCCCAGTATGTGAAGAGGTTTTTTATGACTGACCTATATGGATAGTCTTAGGGGATATGAGTGTGGACTATGGAGACTATTTTGTTTTAGTTTTCCATTTTATCATGTAATGAAAGACATATGAATGTATCTAGGGTTTCCAAGGCTACTAAAATAATCTGTCTTTGGAGACTTGATATATTCTGGTCATTCCAATGTTATGTAATAATTCACCATCTCTGGGTAACTGGGGTCAGGGCATTACAATGTGCATCAACTCTTAAGGATCCATACAACAGAATGATCTAATGCTTCAAAGAAAATTTATGATACCACTTCTATCTCAACAATGTATTTTTGATCCATGTTTTTTAATTCATACATAGTATTGATTGAAAATAATTATCACACATTCATTATGATGGAAAATATTATTCTCGTAGTGTTTAAAATAGATTTTTCATTTTTTTCTCACCTGAGTATTCATTGAGTCACTACTTACGACCAATTTGGTTCTATATTTATGTATTCCTCTTTTATGGTAGATGTAAAATATCTAACCATTATTCTGAATCCTAGACTCAAAAACCAATGACCCTCAAAATATGTCCTAGTGTATTGAGCTATGTTTGGATGCCTTTTTTGTTCTAATGCCCTTTGGAATCTCTTGGTAATGTAAATTTTTTTTTTGAGAATTACATATTTCTAAAACAATAACAGTTAATGCGGGGTTCATTCTTATGTGTATCTTCTACAACATTAGTTTTACATTGTGTTATATGAATCATCTAGTTTTTCTTCATACCCAAATCAATATCCAATTTAATTGTGGGTGATAAGGTATGACATTGATAATCAAAACAATTTGTTTGGTCAATCCCCATACCGTCTATATCATTTGAATATTATTGTTGCTCCTTTCCATTTAGACCTATATGCTCCACTTACTTCATTTCTATCACCCAAAGGATATTCATTCCCAATAAATTATTGATAATTGAGAGTTTTTCTTAATCCTTATCATTTATTCATGGGCTGAATAATTCCTCTTCATGTTCTTCAATGCGTTTGATTTGTTCTTTCACTATGATATTAAAATAATTTACCACCCTTTTCTATACATTAATATAAAGTTTATGCTCACTAACCATATTTGAGTCCATTATATATATGTCTTGGGATTCTCAATTTCTTCCATTAGCTCAGAATTCTATTCTTTCTATTTCTATATATATAGTTTTTCAACATGAAATTTTTTTTAGATTTCTTCATTTTGGATCTCCACACATCTATCTCTTGAAGTGAATATTCAAATTCATCCTGTATTACAAATCTTCCTTCAAAATTTTATTCATAAATATACTTTTCATTCTTTTTATTAGATTTACATAAAACTACCACCATATAATTATTTCAATGATCCTGGAATTTCTCTACCTCTACAACATAATATTCAACAGAACTATCATTTTCTTGTGAAAGAATATTTTTTTTGAAGAAATATTTCCTTTAATTTTTTATTACCTTTTATATAGCCTAATTAAATTTTAATGGGAATTTAAACATCATCTGCATCATCATATTAAATTTATAGGGAACCTTCCTACATGATGCCCATCCATTCCCCATATAAATAATGCAATTAGGAGTTTCACTTTGAACATTCCTTTTTATATTTAATGATTTTAGGAAAGGAATGACATTTCCTTATTTGACTCTTCATCATCCTATCTATCTTCAATTGTGTTCTTCTTCATGGCCTTGAATTCCACTTATTTGTAATTATCATTTCCATTAATTTTATATCATTGTTTCTCATATCATATACAAAATGATATCTGTGTATGTTATCCATTGTCTGCTGTATTGGATCTTTATCTTACAAAACAAAAACTTTAGTATAGAACCATTGAGGAATTATTCTCAACATCTTCATACAGTCATTACATATTAATTTTTTTTCTAATACAATGCATGTAATCCACGACAACAATTAACTGCTAAATGAATGTATCAAAAGAATCATTGAGATTCATTCTATGATACTCATTGTTGGTCCACAAAATATTTAGTTTTGCTTGTCTAAGTTTTGAATCACCAACATATATATTTATCCCCTTTTATCACATGTCAATAGTTGAATTATATGAAATGAACTTTGTAAATATTTCATTGGATAAGGCTCCCCCTAATACATTGATTCCCCTAGGTGTTAGAAACCAATTCCCTTTGGTCACGTTCTGATAAACCACCATTGTCCACAGTGACCAAAATACCTTGTATTTCTACTGTATAGACATTAATTCGAAAATATAAAAATACTGATGCATTATATTCATTAATAGTTTAAAATGTTTCTCATCGATGATCTGAATCCATTTATTCATAAAAACATCAATGATAGAAACACTTAAAATAACATTGGGATCTGGTGCTAATTATTATCCCAAATAGGTTAAATACCAAGAGAGGGGGTGAATTAAGGTATGACAGTTTAAAAAATTACCTTCATATATTTTTTCATATTTAAACAAAACACTCGTCTCTACCTATCCTTAGAAATATATTAACAGAAATAAAATCATGCAAGAGACATAGGCATTTTACATTGTTCACCATCATTGGGATATGTAGAAGGTGCATAAAAATGCAATGTGAAAATGTACCAAATCCACTAAAGTGCTATATTGATAATATTTTTGAAGAAAACTCACAATCACTCTTTGTTGACAACCTATTACAATATGAAAGTTCAATGCTCTCCCAACTACTATGTGATCACTTCTTCATCAAAAGATCCCCCTTTTATGAATTTATCAACATGTTTTTCACCCCATTTTGTGCATAATTATATTCCACTATCATTCATATAATGAATAACACATTACAGTATATTTACATGGAAATCTCTTAGGATTCACACTTTTTCTTTCATGCAACTGTTGGATGGCTTGAACTTAACATTATCATCTTGTGTTCAACATGTAGATTTTTAACAAAAGTAATCTTGCATACAACTATTGTACTTTGGGTTCTCCTCCAATGGTCAAGAAGACAGAACTTATTTTCAATGAAAAACACATATTTAAATTGTTGCTTCACAAAAATCTTTGTGTCCCTATCTTTTATTCTTTTTTCTCAACTCACATTGTGTGAAAATACCTTTGTGTAGAACTCTTACATGATGTTGGGCCTTGGTTTTATCTATGGGTAGAGCTTCTGAAATGATGGGGGTAGCCATCAATTTATGATCCCAAAAAATTCTACACACAAAATCCATACACACCTTCCTTTCTGGGGGTATTATTTACCCGAGTAATAAATATCTCAATTAAAAATAGCATTTGGTGTCTAAAATCAATTGATTCAAAATTTCTATATCTATTTCACAGACTCCTGAAACTCTACTTTTTTCATGTAAACTCTTCTTTTGTGAACCCTAAAATATTTCACGGACTTATTTCCTTTATAGTTTTTTTGTGCTACCAAATTATCACTTGCATAAGAATGTTCAAAATATCTTTAATCTTGCATGCATCATCCTATTCAAAAAAATTCCTCAATTTTCAAGATTTTATACCCCAGATGTTTTGAAAACACTGGGAAACAGCATCGCCTTATAGATGAATCACTTTATACCACCTCCAGAGCATCTATTACTTTGTCTTCGATCTTTAAAAACATAAATTATCTATAATATCTCTAGAACTCCACAACATACCAAGGATATGTTGTTGCTCAATTATCATAATCAACCCAAAAACACATCAATGTTACCATGAGGTACCTTTTCCCAAAAAAAGTCATCCACGACTAATTTAAACCTTCATTTTCTATAGTTATTATTCCCATCATATTTAATTCTATAATTTTCATATTTACATTTCAACATCTCAAAATCAATATTATTTTTATATCCATCATTCTTTGATGTATTATTATTCCTATTTTAAAATTACCTTTTTATTTTTTCATTTTTATCACCAATTTCTTAACTTTATCATCTAATTGCCCATATTTCACCATGATTTTAGTGGAATCATTTCATGATTCATTAGTTTATTTATGATATTATTTACCATTAGAATTCATATAATTAAAATTTCATATAGAATAATTATTAGTATCTTTTTTATCTCCACCTATAGAATTATGTTCAACATTTTTTTAGTTATTTATTATTTAAATAATGATTTAGGTACCCCACGGTGTAAACCCATCAGGGAAAGGATACTGGTTTCATTTTTACTTCTTGAGTCACAATATTCATCAAAAAATTCTAAACAATCCCACAATCAAAATAAAGAATTATTTTATTTTTTTCATTGGTTTGTGTAATTTGTTGAATTATTGAGTTATTGAAAATTAGGAATGATGTGATTTTCATTCATACACTCATAAAATACTAATTAGGAAATATCCTTATTCTTATAAGTATTAACATTACTAATTTATTTTTATTTATTCCTTCTAAATCACAAATTGAATAAATTTTTAATACATTTGAAAAACATTGTATTTATTTTAACCTAGATCATTAACACTTTCTACAGACTTAGATTTAAAAGAGATATATAATACGTTATCTTTTGACATTTAATCAACACTTTTAGTCCTTGTAAACTAAAATTTAGAAATGTTTTTCAACTTAATATAAAAATTTATTAAATAAAAAAATTCATTTAATATACAATATTTATAATTATTACATTCATCAACCATAAATTTCTTTTAATGACATAATTTTTAAATTATTGTCATGATCTTTCTCCTAGAGTTTTGGTGTCTAGTACTTCTCCAAATGCACTAGTACCATTCAAAATTCTGTTAAACTAGTTAAATATTTAGTTCATTGGTTCTTATTTACCCATCTTCAAACCATGGTATTCTACTCGTATCATTAATAGCATGGTTATTTTACGATTTTTTATTCTATAATAAGTAACTTTAATAATTTTATATATGTAATGTTGTATGTTCCTCGACCCTAGTAGGTGATAGTTAGTGGTTACATAATTATATTGGTACTAGAGAGATGTAATCACATCCCAAAGGATTGAATAGTTTCATAGTATTGGGAAACTATATGAAATATTGAATCACACATTACAATTGATAAAAAATGAGACCTGCAATTTTCATTGACATGGTAATTTTTACCTTTAGTATATCGCTATATATTACTCATAATAATCTTCCGAAAATCATAGGGAAAATAAACATAATAAATGGGTGATCTAAGATACTCTTTAAGGGTATATGTAAAATGTAATATATCATGAATTAATAATCCTTAATAAATATGGTAAGTTAAATAACTAATAACACATTCATGTTAATCAATACCTTGATCATGAGAAATAGTATGTCAATAATAAATGATAGTCAAATAATTCCAAATAATTATATATTCCCTAAAACATATCTAAATATATAATAACTAATCAAATAATAACATTGACATCAATAACTAATCACGTATTTAGGGAATAAATATTTCTAGACATCAAAAAAATAATATTAAGTCCTCATGTAATGAAATGTCACAAAACTAGGTAAGGCCCCATCCAGATACCCAAACTAGTTTTTCTCAATATACCTACTAATGAAATAAAGGGCTATATCGGGACCCTCCAATCACTTATAATGTCGAAGTAATTCCTCATATAAAATGGGTGAATCATAATGAATGTAAACATTTTTACTGAAAAATAATCATTTGAAATGTTAATACTTACCCCAATAAATATAAAAATTAATAATCAATCTATCTTAATATGTAAAATGGTGTTAAAATATTAAATTCTTGTTAAAGAATAATATCAACCAAAAAAATTGAAATAAATGAATATAATTTAAAATTTTCCCTTGATTATTTTATAGAAATAATACCCTTTTGACTTTTGAAAACTAGAAATTTCCCTAATAAAAGGGAATATATTTTAATATAAAATAACCATGAAAAAATTTAAGGGAAACATCAAATCATTGATGGGCCATGATGATGAGAAATTCCATTCATGTTGTATAAGATCAAAAATGTATTCCTTTCACTCTTTCAAATGAATATTCAGAATGTACATTTCTTAAAAAAGATGATTTATCTTAAAAAAATTAAGGCATGGGTAAAAAAATATTTGAAAAATTATTCGATAATATTATCAATATTTCCTAAAACATCTTAGGTAATATATATCATCATGGATGTAAAAGATTCAATAATCATGATGAAAGATAAATTCGGTTTTCCTTAAAAATTTGGTTTCTTTATCTTGAGAACATAATGAGTGGAAATTAAATAAAACCTGTTGTTTCCATATGATACCATAAAATAAGATAATATTTTGATTATAAGATTGACATACAAAATAACTCTCAACATATCCATAAACATAAATAATCTCAAATAATCATGAGATTGTGAAATAAACTCATACCTCATATATAAATTCATTAATATGTATCAGAAAATTATTTATAATAAATATATATTTGTTTTAAAACTATTATATAACCATGATAATATATATTATACCTTATATGATATAATTACAACATTTTACTACAAATTTATTAACAATTCTTTGTTAAACTTGTTGGTCTCGATAATAACTATAATGTTTTTATTTATGTTTTGGTTCGGTAATTTAGGTCCTTGTAAATTGATAAAGGTTACACCATATCAATAATTTCAATAATAAATTAAATATCATGCATACTAATTATTTATATATTTTTATATTCATTCATATAAGTTAGAGATATAAAAATGATCTTTAATGTTCATATAGAATGTTTGTTGTGTGTTTGCATGAATGATGGTTTGATTTTGTTATAAAGTCAGAATAAAATAATGGTAAATAATAATTCACATTCGAAAAATAATTATGATATCATATATATAAATTATATTAATTATATCTATCCTTAATACAATCAATGTCAAAATAAAATTATAAATGCATCACATTACTTCATGGAGGCGGTTATCCACACGTATGCACGATTTACATTATCATATTCAAAGAGATTGGGTGGTATGAAGCTAAATGTTATATTATAATTACATAATAATAATTATCTCATAAATATAAAATTTATACATTAAATCCATCGTTATTTCCATCTATAATAGGAGGTGGTGAAGAAAAAATTCTATCAGTTTTTGAGGTAGTAGTTATCCATACACACGATCGAATGTTTCATTAACTATTAGATCAAGGAGGGGTAGAGGTAGATTACTACATTAAAATTTTAACATATTAGTAAATTTAATATACTATTTATAAAATTTTATCATAGTTATATAATATTTAAATTTTTTAGAGGAAAAATAATATGAAAACGCATGGTTAAGAACAATACATCTACTTCGGAGAACCACTTTAGGTTTGTACATAAATCTTTACTAGGATACTTTTATGATAAAATTAGGGAATCTAGGTAAATGGTAGTGATTAATGGATTGTATTTTTGGTATTATTGGTTGAATCAAAAGGATCGTTAAGTGTGGATAGGAGAGGATACGGGATGTTTATTTATACATAGGGGGAGGGACCTCTGTTAGAAATTTCCAAAAAGAAAACACATCGATAAAGTCATTACCAAAAAAATATGTTTCTAAATGGACATATATTTTATGGTTTGTTGTACGAAGTCTAAAAATGTCTAGATAACTTGTTTTTGGAAATTGTAATTTCAATAAATCCTTATATTTTTGTTAAATCACAACTAAACACATTTTAACCTTAACCGTGATAATTAATTTTTACTAATCATTATAAGAAGAAATTAAGTTGAACATATTACCCTATATTAACTGTTATTATTTAAAATATTGAATCCTTTTGATCAATTATATTCATTAATTGGTAGAAATTATTTTAAAATATAACCTATAACCACTGTGAAAATTAAATTTTCCATTTAATTATTTTCTTAAGTACACAATTTTTTTTATTTAAAAAATTAACAAAAGATTGACTCTAACGTAATAAGTTTTATTAAAGAAATATAATATAAAATATTTTACAATAAAAAATTAAATCCAAAACCGAACTTTTTAAATTCATTAAAGGAATAAGTGATTTAAAAAAATCAGTAATTTTCAATATTTATCAAAAAATGTAATCTTTTCAAAAACATGTAAAAAAATCACTAAAAAAATATTGACCTGGTAATTTCAATAATATATATATATATATATATTAAAATTAATTATCTAAAATAGGTAAAAAAATCAATTTTAAAATATTTTCACAGAACACGTTGAATGATCATTTTAGAAAAATATAGTTTTATGAAAAAAATTTATTTATTCATATCCCATGCCTCAAAAATATTATGTGAATGATGAATAATATGATTGAATATATAATATATAATTTCATTAAAATGATTTTTCAAAACTAATTAATTTAACTTATTAGTATAAAAACACATTAAATGCATAAAAAAGTTTTTCACAAAAAACATTTCATTTACGTTCAAATTATTTTTATTTTTATTTATAATAAATTCATAACCAATGAATTTGTTTTATATATGTGTATTACATATAATCTTTATTATTTATTTAGTTATACTTATACTTTAAAAAAAAATTATGTTATAATTGAATTACAACAAAAAAAGAGGATTTTATCAGTGAAAAAAATTCCTTTATCATCCTTAAAAATGCATTGATAATCAAGAAATCATTAATAGGGGTCCCTTTTATTATCTCTAAAAAGGGATGATAAATGTTTCTTTTATCATTACTAAAAAATGATGATAAAGGTCAGTTTTTTTTCAAAAAGCGTTATATAAATCTAGAGGGTGGATCACCAGCCTATTATTGCTCAACCGCCCTTTTAACAGCACTAGCCTCCCCCCTCCACGATAAGCACCTATGCACCCCTACCTGAACGCCCTTCAATTTTCTCTTTTTCAAACCTAAGACCTCTTCCTTAGGCTCCCATGACTCTACCACTCACCAATATTGGGTTTCCAAAAATTTTATAGAAAAATTTACATATTGATTTAAATTTTGTAAAAAGAAATTACACATGTATTTATATAAATTTAAATAGACACATAAATTTTTTTTGTGTGTTTCTAAATACATAAATATATGCGTGTGTACACACATCTATAAATATATTTATACAAATTTATGTTTATTTACTTATATTAAATATTCATATTTATATACATATATTAGAATATGTATATAAAAAGATAAATATTTGTCAGTATGTAGAAAAATATTTTTAAAAACATAGAGGTAATGCCTCTTAAATTAAAATGAAAGGATAAGAATGTATCCAAAAGGAGTACAGGAATTGAGGAAAATTACAAGGAAGAAATCATTCTACCTTTATTTTTCATCAATATGGTAGTTATATTTCTATCTTTTTGTTGAATTGCATTCTATTCCGCCCTACCGTGGTCACGGCCCCGACCTCTTGATCTTACCTAACTTGAAGTAGGAGCTTAAATACATTCTAAAAGTGTCTCAACATCATTATTGTAAAAATCAAAGGTATATTCTTTATCTTTGACTTTTCTAGGATATGTTACTCCCTCGATTTAATTATCCAGGGTAAGAACCACTTGAGTCTCATCAGGAGAGCCCTGAGTGGTAAATTGCATCTTAGTGGAATCATCAATATGTTTACCAAAGGAAGGACTACCTATAATAAGCACCACAACAGGATTTTCCTTTTTGTAAGAGATGATAAGAAAGCCTTCCTTATCCACAATGGGTTTTAAAGAAGCATTAAAAAGTTTAGAAATGACTGGAGACTATGTTTATGAAATTAGGTTACACTTTAAGATACCCGAAGTAACCATCCCATCATTTGAAGGTTGGTGGTGAGCTTCTTAATAATTGAAATATTTATTCTCTTTTCTAGCATTATAGTTATCATCATGATATAATATTTAAAGAGGGGAAAAATTTTAATTTTCTGCAAATCAGTATATTTTCCTTGATAATTATTGTCAAAAAATTTTATATTCAACTCTTCAAAAAAGAGTTCTGCCAAAGACATTGAATTATTCTCAGAAGAAGATGCATTTATATTGGGTTTGATACATTCTTGATCACCCTTCTCATAAACTTTAGGATTGAAAATATCCTTAAGAAAAATTCTTTGAACTTTTTTCTTAATAATAGGAATAGAAGGTCCATCTTCACCCTCACAATCCAGCTTTGAACATGTGTAATTTTAATATTTTTAGGGAAATTTCTCACCTCATGTCCACATGAAGAACTATAGCTAAAAACTATTGAACTCCTACATGTAGACAAGTAATGACCAATAATGTTACAATCATTTTAGAACAATGAAATTTTTTTATAAATGATCTTGAACACAATAATTTCATCTTTATTTGAGATCATAACATTGTCAACTAGGGTTGATCCCAATTATACCACAATAAATAACTGGTCGTAGTGACCAAATCATGCCACTTCTCTTTCCTTTTCATTTTTGATAGGAATCAAAATTGAAAGAGCAATATGATACAATATTTTGGGGTTCTAATGTGACCCATTAAAACTATACACTATTACCCAAATTTTTTTGGTGGTTCTACCAACCTCAAAAGGGATTGAATTTTTTATCCCATTCTGGAAGATGAATAATCCCTAATTTTAGTGCAATGGAATCAAAGACCCAAGCTCTAAAATTCATTTCATTCATAGATAAGAGCATATGGAAGTATCCTTGTCCTAGAAATACACATTTCCAAGATTTAAAGCCAGAAATCAATGAAATATGCTTCTTTAGTTTATCAATTTTTAAATTTGAGATCCATTAGGGAGAAATAATCGAGCAATGGTTGAAAATTTACCCATTTTAAGCCACTTTGAAATTGCATCGGGATTCTCTTTGATGTGTGAAATGATCCCCTTTTTTGGATAGAATATTCTAGTACATCTTTGAAGGAAGAAAAGGTTCAATTCAAGGATATTCCCTCATCATGATGATGTCTCGCCAGAATCTTGTTCTCTATCCCTACTGTGATATCATAGACCATTTTGGTGTGTCCTGCAATTTCTTCCCTAACAACTCCAAATAGTGCCTTCTAAAGAAAGACCACAGTTCCAACATCTATAAAACAATTTTGAACCCAACATGTAGGGGCACTCACATCATGCTTAATAATAGAAACATATGGTGCCTTCACTGCTGCAACCATGGATTCCTTCACAACATCATTCTCACCCACTGGAATATTTATATATATATATAAATTATATATAGAAAAAATTTATATGTATATATATAAATATTCATACATTTTTTGTCTCGATAAAATGGGTATTTTTTTTATTTTCATAAGGTTAATAAGTTGATAAATATATTTTATACATAAACATGTTTAATTATTTATTTATATAATTAAATTTTGTTAGGTGAATATACAAAACCTATGTTTATATTTTAATATAATTGATTATAAAGATTAGTACATTTTGAAAAAAAAAAAAAAGTAAAAACCATAATAGCAATATGAATTTAAGCCTTAGAAATAAATTTATTCTCCATAAAAACTAGCAATAAGATCCAAAAAACAAGGATGAAAATCCATAAAATGTTAAAAAATTCGGGAACCCTGAAAAAAACATAGTTTTGGACGTCATGTATCCTTTTGGGCCAAAATATGTGACATATGATACCCTCTATCACTAATGGTGTAGATCTCATTTTGGGATTTGATTTGATATGTGGTAGAGCTCAAACAGACACTTGGATCCAATTTTTTTTCGTTTGAAGTTCTAGTTATGTTTTCAACTTATTTTCGATCTTTTAATAATTTGATATTATTATTTTATATTCTATATGTTATTATATGACTATTACTTAATAAAAATAAGAAAATTGTAAATTTAAAATACATTTCAATTATTTTGTAGTCCATTGTCACTAATTTTTATATATATTAAGTGTAAATGCATATATAGATTTACCAAAAACATATTAAAAATATATATTATATTTATTTAAAAATACGTATATTTATATATTAATTTATTATTTTTAATGAAATAATTTTTTTGAAGTATAATTTTATCAGCGCTTTTAAAAAAACATTGATAAAAGAGGGGGGGTCTTTATCCGTGCTTCTAAAAAATACATTAATAAATAGGGTCCCGTTAACAGCAACAAAAAAAGACCTTACAAATGGGGTTCCTTTATCAATGAAATTTTTTTGACAAAGGGGTACATTTAAAAGTTCTTTTTTAGCGTTGTTAAATATTCCCTTGATCAGTGCTTTCTTATCATTGTTAAATGGTGGGACTACAGAAACCATTTTTTTTGGTAGTGTATACAATAATATTTTATCATTTAGACCCAGGTTGTGTGCATCACAAGCTATCAATGAGATTAAATTTATTCAAAAATAAATATACCATAAAATCTCAAGGTGTTACACATTGGATGTCTTTCATGGTGAAACATATATATACAAACTTATATTAATTTAAACATACATAATAATTATTTCATTATAATTTGAAATATAATTTACATATCATTACCTACAAATTTCTCTAACTCATTTTTGGGTAGCTTATATGAACTCTGCATGATTTTCCAATGATCCATACATATCTACATTAGGTAGGGTTCCATTTTTTCATCCAATACTAGTAAGAAATTTCTTAAAAATGGTAGTTCTTTTAGAATCTATCCATCAATGGAATTATGAAATTCTATCATTAAAAACATATTTTTATTCTTATAACTATTAGGTCTAGGATATTCAGGTTAGCACCATGGTTAAAAATAAAAATTATAACCTATAACCATAAGGTTTACCACCTATGATACCAATTCTGTGGTATCAAATTAAAATAATCAATGATTCTAACTGTCCTTTAGATGTTTCAATCCTTTTATGTTAATTTATTTATCTAGATTTATGGTAATAACACTAATACAAAAACATCTTTACGCAGTTTTGCCATTTAACACCTCTATAAAATCAATGATAAAGGGGGTAGATTTATCAGCACTAAAAAATTCTGGTAAAATAGTCTTTTAACATAACTCAAAAACATTATTAAAACTACCACTTCATCATAAATTTTTTATCATTGATAATGGCGCCTCGTTTATCAGTGTTTTGTAGTGTGGTTAAAGAGGTACCCTTTATTTTCCCTTTTTTAGAAGTGTTATTAAAGACCCCCCCTTCATCATTGAATTTTTAATAACACTGATAAGGATTATATTTCAAAAAAGATATATTTTTTATTAAATATAATATATAGATATATAGATATATTTATATTTGTATAAATATAATATATATTTTTAAAAAAAATTAGATAAGTTTAAATTGGCATTTATAGTTAATATATAAGATAATTATTGAAAATGGATTATAAAATATTATAAAATATTTTTTTAATTAATAATTTTCTATTTTTTTATAGTAATAGTCATTTAATATAAATTATAATTAAAAAAATAAATAAATAAATAAAAGATCGAAAATACTTTTTAAATGTAACTCGAACATCAAACAACTATAACTTTTGATTAGGATGTCTGTTTGGGTACTACTACATATCAACTCAAAGCCTTCTATGGGATTTATGCTCCAATAATATTGGGTGACCATGTTTCCTGTTTTTGTGGCAAAAAGGACCTAGGAGGCCTCTAAAACCGAGTTTTTAATCGGGGTACCCCAATTTTATAACAATTGATGGTTTTTTATCTTCATTTAAAGGGGTATTTTTGCTCGTTTTTAGTGGGGATAGAGTTTTTTAAATGGGATTAAATTTATAATGATATTATGTTGTTGAAATTTTATTATTTTTTATATATTTATATTATTTATAAATAAATATATATAAAATATTACATATATTTTATATATTCACAATATTTAATTTCATAAATATATAAATATATATACTTATGTAAACATATTTACACATAAAATATCATTCTAGATATATAAATGTTATCTAAATTGAAAAATATCCTTTTTATTTCAAATAAAAATGAATGAATAATTATATTCACATATTAATAATTTATATATATAAGTATATTTTTGGTTGTGTGTTGAGAAATATATATATATACATATATATTCTAATATATGTATATAAATATTGATATATAATATATTTAAATAAATATTAATAATTATAATTATATTTCTAGATGATCACATATATATATATATATATGTATGTATGTATGTACGGATAAACACTAACACACACAAAACATAATATATATATATATGTATATATATATATATAATTATATGGATATAATATGTAATAAAATATATATAGATATATAGATATATCCTAAAATACTAACCAAAACAATATAGTGTAGTGGAAAAGGTTCTGGTGTATGAGGGGGAGGTCTCAAGTTTGAATACAAGTAAAGATAGATGTGCGCGCGAGCAGGTGAAGCCGCTACATAGCGCTGTTAAAGGAAAGGGGTCTCTTAGCGCTGTTAAAGGGTTGTGAAGGCTAGGTCAACACTATTAAAATGGGGATTTGAGAGATGTCAAAAGGGGGTGGTCTATCCCCCAATTTTCATTTTTTTAATATATATATATGTGTGTGTGTGTGTGTTGACTTTTATGAGTTATTTATTTTGCTGATAAAAGGTGCCATTATCAGGGATTCTTTTATCACTAATAAAAGGAAACCCCTTTTAATAGCATTGTTAATTGGACGATCTGCAGTTGTGTAATGACTAGAGTTGATTGAATTGAATTTCAAAAACATATAATACAAATTGTAATGACTCGGACCCTCTCGGGCCATTACATTGTCAATTTTTGGAATTGGGGTGCCATGGACCCATTAGTGAGTTGTGAGGGTGGTGGTGTTGGTTGAAGGGTTTCACCGAGGTGTCACCCATCCGTGTCACCGATTATTGTGTCCCTAATTGGTGTGTCCTTGATTAGTGAGTCACCAATTGGTCTGCCTTATCTGTGAGTCATCGATCAGTGAGGCACCGATCATTGTGTTATCGATCGGCACCACACCTGATTAGTGCCATGAGGTTGTCGGGGTTTCTTTCCTCGGTTTCCCCATAATGCCAATTTTAAGCCTTTTTAAGCTATTGAAGTGGTTCAAGGTTGTTTTTAAAGCCCATAAATGATGTTCTAGATCTTCGAGAGTGGGGTGACCCTCGACTGACCCATACATTGTGTCACTATTATGTATTTTCTTTGGTTTAAATGAAATCTTTTATCTCACAGCAATTATGGCCACCTCCCCAATGAGAATTATAAAATAAAAATTAATTCCATTTTGTGTAACCACCCAACCATTTTGAAAAACCACAATCCACCTTTTAAGATGTTCAATATTTCACATCCCACAACTCCAGGATCTCACCTTTTATCGCACAAGGTTTCTTTCTTCTTCTTGAATGGTCTCGTTCCTTTCCTTGGTGCATTTGGAGTCCCCCTACTCGAGGCAAGTGGTGTACATATACTAGATCCTTTCATGCTCACTTTTGGTGTCCTCAAAGTTCTTCCCCTACATGTCCTGCATCCCCAATTCTTGGTGCATGGAGAAAAACATCAATCGTTTATCATCCATGTGGGAGTTTTCCTTTCCCTCTTTTTACTGTGTATCATGCGTGGTGGGTATGATAATATTTCTATAGGGATGGATGAAAAAAATCCATAGTGGAGATAATAAATTTTTTTTAAAGAATGAAGGGGTGTGTTTGATGATTATTCAGTACTCTTTTACCTTTATTGTTATATTATGAATTTTATGTGATTTTCTCAACTAAAAATCATGGTTTTTGGTGGTCCTTCCTTGTGCAGTAATGATCCTCTATTTTTTTGGTTAATAATGTGATTGAGTGGTTGTAACATGGAAAATGGTTGATCACGTAAACTCAGTTGGTTAAATGGATACCCAATGAACATTAATCCTTGTGTGATCACCCTAATTAACCAAATGAAAAGAATGAGATTAATGAATGGTGTGATTAAATCTGGAAAAAACATCCTTACATTGTTCTGGTGATATGTCTAGTGTCTCTCCATGAAGATGTTTGGGGTGATGTGGATGGGGATGGTATACCCAGTTTCTGAGTTGTTGGTTGTGGACCTAAGGACATGTGGGTTCATATGATGGGGCTTAGGTTGCGTCGTGTACTTTGAGGGATCTCACAGATCGTTTTTGTTTTTGTGACTTTACAAGAGAACATGATTGAATTATTAATTTTTTGCAAGGTTGTTTTTCCTTTCTTGGATTTTGGATATTCCTGTTAGTTTTTTGGTAGTGAATAATAATTTATATAGAATCACTTGAATGTGATAACAAGAATGGTTTCATTGGTGAATTGTTTTCTGGGAATGATTTGTGACTTGGTTGTGGTTGTTTTGATTTTTATGAATTAATGTAATGAAGGTGTTGTGTGTGGTCTGGTTTTGGAACCTCTATGTTGGGATGAGAGCTTGTTTACATATATGTATAATTTAGTTCCTATGTTTCTTATTCATTCCCCACCCAAGTTCAGCATTGTGTTCCGAACACCCCCATTTCATGTGGGGGGTGGGGGTGTTTTTCCCAACACTCATATGAGTGGTTGCTTATTTTCTCCTTTTCGGCTCCATTTCCCAAGTAGTCTAAGAATATTTGGGTAGGCTGTGATGGCATGAGGTCCATTATAGACCAATATTCTTTAGGCAGGGTGCGTTGTGGTAGCTGGCCCAGCTGTGTTCGGGCAGGTTGCTTCCCAAGTGTCTTTGGGATGAGGCCCATGTGTCTTCGGGTGTGGCAGTAGTTGTTCGGGCCCAAATGTTTTTCGGCGTGGTGGTAGTTGTTTTGGGACAGGTATCTACGGGTGTGGTTTTATGTGGTTGTGGTGGCCCAGGTGTTTGTGGGAAGAGCTATGGCTGTGGTGTCCCAAAAGGATGTTGTTGGGGTAGTAGTGGGACTGCAATGAGAATGGCGGGGAAGGTCTGACACATATGATGTCTTCAATAACTAGTGAGAAAGTGGTGTGGGGTACCCGAACATCTATGAATTATTACTATTACTTTATGTGACTTGTGTTATTTGGGAAGTGTTCCTTGGTGAGGTTTGGGTGAATTGTTTCCTTTTTAGGTGCTTTGGTTATCTATTTTTCTCACAGAGCATTAGAAATTCTCCCCACTTGTGCACGAGAGATTTTGGTCTTCCTTTCTAAGTATACCTATATACTCACCCTACATATATAAAACTGATTTCATCATTCTAGGAGAAGTTTGAGGTCCGTTTCAGACCCTATTAGATTGTTCTTCAAGACCATTGATGTTGCTTCTTTTATTTTCTTTTGGTACTTCACTTTGAGGTTTTCTTATAGCTTATAGCACTTTATATTAGGACAATCATATGGGAATGGATTGTTTTTTTTCTTTACTTTTACTTCTAGTTTTGGTGGTGTTGAGATTTACTATTTTATCTCTTGATGCTAGTAAATAAAAAGGGCAATGCCTTCTATATTACATGTGATTATATACCCTTGGTGAAAGTCGCCACTCCAAGGCATTTAAAAGGCGGGACACTAGGGTTCATTATATCTCCTTCAACATGAGGAATGAAGGGTCTAGAAGTTTGTTGTCCCTCCTCTCATCTAGGTGAAGGTAGGTCATTACAGAATGGAGTTAGAGGTGATGGTTGAGAGATAGGATGGATTCCAGGGTTAGGCACAATGAGGATTGCATGGGATGGTAGGGAAACAGTGTTTGGAAATCATGATGTGTGAAATAGGCTAGGGAAGATCATCTTGGACACTTGATTTTAGGGACCCCCATGATCTAACGCAAGGACAATGGACCTACTGAACGACTATGTGAGGCTACAGGGATTGTAAGGTAGAGACCCTAGGAAAGTAACATTAATCATAATGTCTTGTGTTCTTTTGTGTTCTAGGAATTTTTTAATTTAAATAAATAACAAGGTTAAGAAAAATTTAAAAGAAATCTTATACACTACTCATGTTTAGGAATTCCTTATTTACATTGCAGTTATGGAACCTTGATAGAGACCACAGATAGTATGGGAAATCGAGGCTCTGGAGGCTGATTTGGCCGATCAACAGGGGGCTGATCGAAAAGAAGAGGACAACCAATGTTAGAGGATGCTTCATGCCTTTCAGTGGAAGACCCTCAGGAAGTACGAGGGTACTGTCTCATAAATGGAGACAGAGATCTAACTCAAAGATTTGGTGATATCCTTAATCATGATCCGGGCTCTAGGTGAGTATTGGGATCCATTAGAAGCCTCTCAGATGAGAAGATCAATGTGTCAGTGGTGGATTGTCTACCTCTGAGAGAGGATAGAGAGTGAGATTTTTTGGGTTGACTTCAAGAAGGAGTTTTAGGCAGAATTCATTTCTTCTATAATGACGTCTGAGAATAGGTAGGAGCTGCTATCTCTTCACCAGTGGAGTATATTTGTGAGAGATCATGGGATTAAGTTCAAGGATCTCCTTCATTTTTCTCAGGACCTTTTTCCAGAAAACGAGTCTTTGGAAAAACATTTAGAGGAGGCACTTTGACATTCTCTTTAGTATGTTATTACTCCCTTCACCTTATCAACATACGTGGAGGTCCAGAATAAGGCTGAAGTAGTAGAGAGGATGCACACACTGGGAGGTATTCCGTGAGAGGGGATCCAATTGGGCTTGTCAAAGGGGTAGGCCGTCAGCAGTAGACCACTTACATAAGGGATTTCTAGGTTTTAGCCAGTGAGGAGTAGGCCTCATCAGTTCCAGTTTCAATCTCCCAATCCTCTCCCATTCTTTGTGGGCTCTGGATTGAGGTTCTTCATCTATGGTAGTCATGGGATCCTTCAAAATCAGTGCCCAGACCGAGTGCAGTACAATGGGGGTGGGTAGGTTAAGCACACACCTCAACAGTAGTAGTTTCCAGCCAGTCCCTTTTAGTAGCAGGAGTAGGGATAGAAATCTCCCACTCCAATGAGAGAAGACTTTGCAGGAGGATACCTACCTCATGGTGCTCCTCATGGACCATGACCAAGGCATTATCTAGGAGGCAGCCGACAGCTAAGGGGAAGAGGATATGTGTGTGGCAGTTGTCAGCCATAGAGGCAGTAGTTCTAGTAGGTCTGGAAGTCATTCGAGGTACGGTGAGCTTGTTTATCACTCTTGTCTACACCTTGTTTGATTTCGGATCATTGATCTCCTTTGTTACAATTGTTATAGCCCATGCCTTAGGCCTAGACGTCGAGAGTCCCTCCTTTTACCTAGTCTTGAGTATGCTAGTTTGAGGTCATACTAGCCTATTTGATGTTTTTCGAGGATGAAAACTGTTGTTGGGGCCGCATCAGTCTAGTGGGGATCTCTTTCTATTGAAAATGCATCCATACGATGTCATCCTAGCCATATGCTGGCTGTTTTTTGGGCACTCTGTTATCGACTACTTCTAGAGAAGAGTCACGTTCTCTAATAAGGATGTCTAGCGTGTGGCTATTGTAGGTGAACAGAGTTTTCAGGTGGAGGGATGGCATGTGGAGGCTTTTCATTCTATGTTGGCTGATATATCAGAAGAATCAATGGATGCTAAGATGATTGATGTTTTGGGAGTTTTCAAAAAGATCCTAGACATTTTTCCCAAGGAGGTTGTGACTCTACCCCCACAACATGATGTTTAGTTTGGGATAGACTTACAACCCAGTGCCCTTCCAATTTTGATGGATCTTTATCAGATGGCACCTTTTGAGTTTTGGGAGTTGAATATTTAGATTAATGATATGATGAAGAAGGGTTTTGTATGACCTGACATGTCACCATGGGGTGCTCTGGTATTGTTTGCGAAGAAGGAAGATGGTGGTCTCAGGCTGTGCATAGACTACCTGAGACTGTTTCAGGAAACAAACAAGAACTGTTACCCTCTACCAAGGATAGATGATCTCTTTGACCAGCTGAGGGGAGCAGGCTAGTTCCTTGAGATCGATCTATAGTATGGGTATCACCGGTTAAGGGTGAAAGACAGTTATATAATGAAGACTTCTTCCATGTGTGTGTATGAGAACTTTGTATTCATAGTCAAGTCATTTGGTGATATGAACACACCAGTTGTGTTCATGGGGATCATGAACATTGTTTTACGTGATTTTCTAGACTGGTTCATCATTGTGTTCATAAATGACATATTGATATACTCAAGTTCAGCGGAGGAACATACTAACACCTCAAGATGGTCTTATAGATCCTTCAAAATCACCATCTCTTTGGGAAGATGTCCAAGTGAAGGTTCTTGACATGAGAGGTTCATTTTATTGGACACATGGTGTCTCAGCAAGGGGTAGTGGTTGATCCATCAAAAGTTTAAGTGGTTATTTCTTAGGAAGCACCAAATAATGTGACGACGGTTCGTAGTTTCCTTGGTCTGGCAGGTTATTATTGGTGGATATTACTTGACTTATCTCGAGTTGTAGCTCCTCTGATCACTTTGACCATAAAGGAACAGTCCTTCATGTGGAGTGACTAATGTTAGGTAGCATTCAGCTATTTGAATGAATGGTTGGTCAGTTCTCCAGTGATCAGGTTTCCAGTGGAAGGGGTATTGTTTTAGGTATTTTTTGATGCTCCTAAACTTGGCCTAGGGTGTGTAATGATGTTACAGTGGGTAGTGATCTATTATGGTTATATGCAGTTACGCCCTCATGAGCATAACAATGCCACCCATGACCAAGAGCTTGCAGTAGTAGTTTTTGCATTGATGTTTTGTCAACATTACCTCATCAGGGATCAATTTGTGGTCTTCACATATCACAATAGTTTGAGGCATATCTTTAACCAGTGGGACCTAAACATGAGACGTCAAAGGTGGGTAGAGTTTCTATCGGAAAAAAACTTTGAGAACTATTACACTAGAGGTAAGGGGAATGTTGTGGCCGATGCCTTGAGTAGGAAAACGTAGGGGAAGCTTTTTTGGAATTGGCGGATGCTTGAAAGGTAATGGAGGAGTTGGTTTGCCGACACCTAGATTCATGGGTGGAGGATGGTAGAGGCTATCTATTTTAGATGACAGTATAGTCATCTCTATTGAAATAGGTGGACTAGTCCTAGTGGGGATACTTAGAGAGGGACGTGATGTGCGATCATGCTAGGCAGGGAAATGCTTTAGAAGGATGGTCAGAATATGGTCAGAATATGGTCAGAATCAGATTTTGTTTCACGGAATGTTGTTTTTCCCAGTGGAAATGCATGAGAGAGTTCTTGGGGAGTTCCACAACTCACCCCTGGCAGTATACCCAAGTTTTTCCAATATTTATAGTGGATTGATAGGTCAGTTTTGGGGGCTGGGGGTGAAACAGGCAGTGGAGGAGTTTGTGGCAAGGTGCTTGGTGTGTCAGTAGGTGAAGGTTAAACACCGCATCCCAGGAGGTTTCTTTGATCCTTTAGATGCCCCCAGTGGATTTTGGATGACATCTTGATGTATTTCATCACACGACTACCCATGGATCAAGTAGGTTGAGATGCTATTTGGGTAGTGGTTGATCGGATGACGAAATCATCTAACATCCTATTGAAATAGGAGTTGAGTGAATTGGATTCCATATGAAGGAGATACATGGATTATGTGGTGTGTTTTCATGGAGTTATAATATCCATAGTCTTATATAGGGATGCATGGTTTATCTCATGAGTCTGAAGGGGATTGCAACATGCTTTTTGGGACCTAACTTCATCTTAGCACTCCTTTCAACCCTCATAATGATGGGCAGACAGAGCAGCCGATCCAGATATATAAGGATATGCTATGGGAATGTGTTTTGGACTTCGAAGGACCATGTCCACAAAATTATACCGTATTAGAGTATTCCTATAGAAATAGCTATCTCTTTACTATTGGCATGGAACCATTTGAAGCCCTATATGATAGGTTGTGGTGTTCGACTGTGTGTTGGATTGAGGTTGGGAAGGAAGGTGTTCTTGGCCAAAAAGTAGTGCAGAGCTCAATGGATAATGTTCATCTCATACGAGAGAGGTAGAATGCGCTCAGGTTCAGAATAAATCATATGTCGATCATAGGAGGAGACCCTTGTAGTCCGTGGTTGGGGACCACATGTTCTTGATGGTCTCCCCTCGACGTGGGTAGGGATGTTTTGGAAAGGGGATAAATCTCTCCCCTAAGTTCATCACCCCTTTTAAGTGTTTGGGCAATTCGGTGAGGCTTCATATAAGTTGGAATTACCACAATATTTGGAAAGGATCAACAACATTTTCCACTTCTAGGAGATTTGTTGATATCTAAACGATGATTCCCATTTCATTGAATGGGGAGAGTTGGAAATAGTGTATGACGCAACATTCATGGAGTGACTAGTGAGGATTGAAATCTAAAGGATAAAATGCTTCAATGACGAACCATCCCTTTGTTTCATGTGTGTGGAGGCATGGTGGCCTCGAGGAGGATACATGGGAACAATAATCTCACATACAAGCCTAGTACCTAGAGCTGTTTTGAGTTTTGTTCTGTTTTGTTTTTGTGAATTGTTTTTTATATAGTGATTAACCTTGATAACTATGAAATGTGTTCTTTTCTTTGTTCTATGAGTTATTTTGAAGAGTCATGATTGTGGGGAGGGTAGGACATTATCCCTAATCAAGACACATTAGGTTGGATGTGATTAAACCCATGTGGGTGAGTCAGTTCCACCCAATGTGGATAATATCTTGACATGTAAGAAGGGATTCCCTTATCCATATGATTGGACAGTGTTTCTATTTTATGTTTTTGTACTTTAGGGGGAAGTGTTTCATGATGATGAGGATTTTTACTCCAAGGAGGTATCTTCATGGTTTTTGTTAGACCCCTCTATTTTCATTTAGATTATTTTCGAATCTCGGGGATGAGAATAGTTTGAGAGATATATGATGTAATGGTATGTACCTTCTTGTTCTATTACTTTTTCAATATTTTGTGTTTGGGTGCACTGGACCCATCAGTGAGTCATGAAGGAGGTGGTGTCGGTGGCAGGGTTTCATAATGGTGTTACCCATTAGTTTCACCGATCGGTCTCAGCGATCCATGTGTCCCCAATCGGTCACACTGATCGGTGTGTCCCTAGCCGGTGAGTCACTGATCGGTCTCCCCAATTAGGGAGTCACTGATAAGTCTCACCAATCTATGTGTCCCCGATTGATCTCACTGATCGGCACCACACACGATCGGTGACACAGTGTTGTCCGGGGTTTCCTTCCTCATTTTTCCCATAACACCACTTTAACGACTTTTTAAACTTTTAAAGTTGATCATGTCCATTTTGAAACCCATAAATGATGTTCATTATCCCCAGGAGTGGGGTGACACTCGACTGACCCAAAGTTTGTGTTGTTATTACTCATTTTCTGATATTTAAATGAAATCAATAAACTCATAGTTTTTATGTCCACCTCTCTGATGAGAATTATTAGATAACAATTAATTCAATCATGTGTAATTTCCCAATCGTGAGGAAAAACCACTATCTGCATTTAAAGGCATTCGTGATTTCACAACCAATAACTCCATGATATCGCCTTTTATCGCATGGTGTTTCTTTCTTCTTCATGGATGGTCTCTTTTATTTCCTTGGTGTGTTTGGTGTCTCCATTCCTTAGCCTAGTGGTGCATCTATACTGGAGCCTTTCCTACTCACTCTTGGAGTCCTCAGAGTTCCTCCCCTACAAGTCACACATCCCTAGTTCTTGGCACGTGGAGAAAAAATTCAATCGTTGATCATCCAAGTAGGAGTTTTTACTTCGTCTCTTTTTACTATGGGTGTCCATAGGTTAGGTCGGGTCAGTTTTTTGGGATATTTGGACCCGACCCCGCCTAAAATTTTTCGGGTCGATCCTATTGGGTCACATGTGGTTTTCTTTCAAACCAGACCCAACCCAACCCATCTAACATTTGGATGGGTCAATCGGGTCGATTGGGACAATCATTTTTAAAAGAAAATGTTGCACTAAAATATCTCGCATGCCATCCACAATGTCATCTAATTATTTTCACAGTCTCTATCTTCGCATTCTCCTCACTCACAGGTATGTTGTATCTCTATTTTTTGGTGTCACCACCTAGTGTCCTTCCTCTTCAGTAGCAACATGTGACTGGTATAATGTGGGTTCGATTTAGGGGATGCAGGTGCTCGAGTCCTCCTTGGATAGCAGCTGTATGGATTAAACCTGACAAGCTACTCTTCTTCATCACCAGTGTTGGTTCAGGAAGATTCATCAAGGATGAGGTGGGAATTGGTGAGAATGGGTGGAGATCAAGTGAGTCATGTATATGCAATGCTCGATTTTCTTCTCTGGTGAGCTCTGAAAGATACAACCATTTTATTTTGGATTTCAACTGAAGGAACAACATAGAAGTTCACATGATTCAGTGCTTGATATTACTCACCATTCCAGGAGGACTTTGATGAATAATTGACCCCATAAGGTAGTTGTCCGTGGAATCAATAAGGGGAGTGTGTGATGCTCCCATTTTTCTCTCCTCTAGGTATTCTATGGTGGATCGGGGATCATAACTGTCATTGTGGATACAGGACGGGGGGGAGGTGGAAGGGTAGTCTCTAGTGGTGGATATGGTGGGGTCACTGTGGATGTGCAATCAATGATGAAGGGGCAGTCTCTAGTGGTTGATATGGTAGGGTCACGATAAAGACGACAACGGTGGAGGCATCATGCGGGTCTATATGAGGTGTAGCATAGGGGTTGGTTGGGGTTGGTTGGGTCAGTTTGGGTAGTGTTTTTCCAAACCAGTGACATGACCTAACTCAACCATAGATCAAACAGAAATGACCCAACTCGTGCATATTAAATCAAGAACCCAACCCCACCCAATCGGGTTGGGTCGGGTTAGTTGGGGTGGGTAGGGTTTGTACACCCCTACTCTTTATTGTGTATCATGTGGTGTGGGCATGATAATATTTCTATGGGGATGGATGAATCCAAACCATAACAAAGATAATAAATGATTTTTAAATAATGAAGTGGTGTGTTTGATAATACCTGTATACAATTTTACCTTTGTTGTTATATTATGAATTGTATGGGCTTTTTTCCACTGTAAATCATGTTTGTTGGTGGTCCTTCCTTGGGAAATAATGATCCTTTGTTTTTGTAGTTAATACTTTGACTGAATGGCTGTAACCTGGAAAATGGTTATTCACATAAACTCAGTTCATTAAATGCAAGGCCAAATAGCAATAATACTTGTGTGATCTCCCGATAAAAACAAACATAAAACAAGAACTTAATGAATGGTGTGGTTAAATATAGAAAAATCATCCTTGCTAAATTATGGTGATATATGTGGTGTCTCTAATTGATGGCATGTTAGGCGATGTGGATGGGGTTTGGATCCCATTTTTTTAGTTTTTGGTTGAGGACCTCAAGTCATGTGGGTCCGTACATTCGGTCTTGGGTTGGTTCTAGTACTTCAAGGGATCTTACATATCCCTTTTGTTGTTGTGACTTTAAGGGAGAACTGGGTGTGAAAGATTAATTTGTTTCTTGGTTGTTTTTCATTCTTTGTCTTTGGGCTATGCCAGTTAGTTTCCTGGTAGTGAATAATTATTTAAATGGAACCACTTGAATGTGATAACAAGAATGCGCTCAATGGGTATTTTTTTAGGGATGAGTTGTGACTTGGTTGTGGTTGTTGTGCTTTTTAAAAATGAATAGTAATGAGGGAGTTGTGTATGGGCTGGTTTTGGATCCCCTAGGTTTGGATGAGTTCTTGTTTACCTATAGGTATAATTTAGTTCTTATGTATGTTATTCGTGCCCCCCCCAAGTTGAACACTTCATGACGAACGCCCCCATTTAATGGGGGTGGGGTTTTCCCAACACTCTTATCAGTAGCAGGTTGTTAGCTCCTTTTATACTACCTTTTCTGAGTAGCCTAGGAAACTTCGAGAAAGCTGTGACGTCCTGAGGTCCATTATTTTCCATGATTCTTCAGGCATGGAACATTGTGGTGGTTGGCCCAGCTCGGTGTGGGAAGGTTATTTCCCAAGTGTCTTCCAGATGAGGCCCAGGTTTCTTCGGGTGAGGAAATAGTTGTTCAAGACCACTTGTCTTCAGGCATGGTGGTTGTTTAATTGGACCTGGTTTCTGTAGGAGTTATTACATGTGGTTGTGGTGGCTCGGGTGTTTTTGGGCATAACTATGGTTGTGGTGGCCCAAAAGGTTGGTGTTGGGGTGATAGTGGGACTGCGGTGAGAATGGCGGGGAAGGTCTGACGCATAGGATGTCTTCAATAACCAGGGGGAAAGTGGTGTGAGGTACCCAAACATCAATGTGTTACTACTACAACATTACTTTAATTGCATTATTTGGGGAGTGATCCTTGATGAGGTTTGGGTGGAATGTTTCCCTATTAGGAGCTTTGGTTGTCTCCTTTTCTCACAGAGCATTATAAAGACTCCCCACTTGTGAATGAGAGATTTTGGTTTTCCCTACTGATTATACTTGTATACTCACCCTACATATATAAAACTGATTACAGGTTTTCTGGAAGACTTAGAGTGTCGTTCCGAAGCCTATTAGCTCTGACGTTGGGACCGTTGACGTTGTTGATTTTCTTTCCTTTTAGTACTTCACTTTGGAGTTTTCTTGTACCTTGTAACACATTATATTGGAAAATGAATATGGGAATTGATTGTTTTTTTATTTACACATAAATCATGTTTTGGTGTTGTTGGGATTTGCTATTTTATCTCTCAATCATACTAAATAAAAAGTGAAACTCTATCCATATTATGAGTGATTCTATACCCTTAGTGTTATTCACCACTCCAGGGCCTTTTGAGGGTGAGATTTGGGGGTCATTATCTCTCCTTCAACATGAGGAAGGAAGGTTCAGGTAGTTTCTTGTCCCTCCATCATCTCGGTGAAGGTGGGTCATGACACAAATAGTGAATCTATATATTATTTTTTAATAATCAATAGTGCAGTGCAATGTTCATGATATAATGAAGCATGGAATAAATTATGAGCAAAATTTTTTTATACTTTTTTATATAACCAAGATCCTAGAATACCCCTAAATCTTCTCTTCTCATCGAGAAGATTGATAAAACTGCAGAATTCAATTTTAATGGTGTGATAACATATTTATACACTCTTCCCTTTATAAAAAATATAGTCATAACATTTAATTTTTACCTGAGTCACAACCTAGTCCGACCTAACATTTTTTTGAAGTTTCAACTAAATTAGAAATCACTTTTTTTGGGGACACGCAAGACAAGAACCTTCATTTTGGTAGGTATATTAACCTATACTGACTTGTTTTTGTTTGGAAAAATAATAATCCAATAATAAAAATTAATAATAGATAAAATAAAAAAACACGAAGAAAACCAGAAAAAACTAAAGAAAAAAATTGAGCAGATGATGACAATGTTTGTTGTAGCTTGATGACCTTTGATCACATCAGTAGTAGAGAGTCAAACATTGATGTTTCTTCATCATAGTATCAGTGAAGCAGTAGTTAATAAAAAACACAGTTCTGCATTATGAAATTTGTATCAACTCAATATATTTTATTATTGAATAAAAATTGTCATGTTTATTTTATATTGATATCCTTTTATCACATTCTGATAGATTAATTAATCATCAATAACTCCATGATCTTGGAGAATCTAAATATCAAATTATAATATTACCTAAATTAGATAATAATAATATTTAAAATAATAAATATATTTGTAATTTGAATTATCAAAATCTTATTCAAAGAGATTTCAAGATTTTCAATTTCTATTTGAATGATATTTGAAACACTTATAGGATGTTCGTTACTACATATTGAAGTTATTTAAATAAATAATATGATAAATAACACTTCAACTTATTTTTTGTAACTCGAGTATTGAAATATAAAAAAGTTGGATAGAATAAATTGAATGAAAATTATTATTTCATACATATTTCTAAAATATTTTTCCATTAACCATTATCCAATATGTTTATTAAATTATGAATTAATTTTACACTATTTTAGAATAATAAAACAATTTGAATAAAATTCTATTGATTAAAATATCCAAAAATTAAAAAAATAGTTTATTGAATAAAACATTTAAAAAATATTAATATAACTGAAAATGAGAGGTATAAGAATTGTGGTCAGTATACTGAATGTGTCATCACATACAATCGTTATACTAATCATGTGAAAATATTGATCATGTGGTTGTTATAATGATCATGTGGAAAAATTATATATTTGATCACATTATAAAATAATAATCATCATCACTTACAAATATAACTCAGTTACATTACAAGATGTATCATTTTGTTAATATAAATGATCCAATAATTAAAAATATTCATGAATTAAAAAATAATTCATGTGGTAAAATTTAATTCTTGTGGTTAAATATCAATTCATATGGTGGAATATAATTCATGGGGTAAAAATATAAGTCCTGTGGTTAAATGAAAAATATGTGTCTCTTTTAAAAATCCTCATGGTCACTTTAAAATGGATTTGGAGTCACATAAAATTAAATTCATCATATATTAATTCATTAAGGTAACTTGAAGTTATATCTTAGAGTAACATCTATAACTTGTGTAAGGTTCACTTTTTTTCTTCACATTATGTTCGATTTGTGCTACACATTAGGTTTCCAAAATACATCTTGGTAGGTATATATAAAACTGGGGTAGCATGAAAAAAACCTAATAGAAAAATAAATATCCACTTAATGGTTGGATGGTTTTCCACTTGAGATGACTTATTATTGAGATCATGATATGTACTCAATATGTATTGGTGACAGAAGCTACTACCATCGTGGGTGTTGTCATCGAACTGTGGTTGGATGAAGGAAGCATGCCAAAGGTGATGGCTATCAAGTTTCCCTCATATGAATTTGTGATGTGCAATGGAGATGAAATTTTAATGGGATGTTGTATATATCTAGAGAGAAGAAACTAATAATGGATAGATGAGGAGATGCCCATGTGCATGTAGGAAATGCTCATGCAGTGTCATTCAATGCTGAAGTGGTTGAAGCTGTGTTTCTTATGCATGGGATGCTTATCCATTCGAGCTGCAATGTGAAAAGGAGGGTTGTAGAGGTGTGATGCAATGGGTTCTATGAAACTATATTTATGAGGATGAGTAGTTGATTCAAACCGGATGAGGCATCGAGTGATGCACTGCTCATATGGATGGAATTAGATGGCCAAGAGTATGCCAAATTGGTTGAGCATGGACGGAAGAGCTCATAATGGCTAATCACAGTGCGAGTCTTGTGCGAACAGGTAAGGACATGATAAATAGTAGAGTATATTTATATACATACATATATAATTAAATATATATATATATATATGTGCTAGTTTTTTATGTGTTTGTCAATTTTTTTTAAATGAGTAATGGTCAAAACAAATTGTGACATATTTCTCAAAGTTGACAGTGTCTCAACCACCTTTGGGGATTTTTCACTTGGGGAAAAGGTGGTAAGACTCCTGCCGCCTTATTCAAAATGGAAAAATATGTCTTACTTTAAATATACATTTTGTATATTTAAAATTTATTTTATTTATTTTATTTATATATATGTATATAATTTCATGTGGATTTATCTAATGTTTTTTAAAAGGCTAAGTAGAATAAAATAAAATAAATAAGTTAAAAAGGTCTAAAATACAGGATCATATTACAATCCTTGTTACGAAGGGGAAGTAAATCAGTGGGGAGATAATTGAGCAAGGTAATGTCTTGATTAACTCCATTGGTAGCAAGGAAATATATAGCGATGTTAGCTTCAAGATATATATGAGTAATGTTGTAGTTGATATATAGAAGCGAGCATGTGCAATCCATCCAACAAATGGTGATTGTCAACACAAGATGTGTCACACCATTCCAAATCTCTTACACAATGGTAGTCAAATCACTCTTAATATAGAGGTTGTTCCAACCATAATTCTTTGTGAAATAAATAGCATGTATTATACTCCTCATTTTGTCTTCCAGGGAATAGGTGGTGCCACAGCTACTAACAAAGAATCCTATGATCTGACCAAGATGGTTTTTGAATATAGCTCCACAACCCGTATGGTTCAGATTACCTTTAGAGGCACTATATACATTTACTCTTATCCATCCAGGAAATAGAACTCACTAGAAAACTTCAAAAGTGTGTCAAGGTTGGTAAAAAATTCAAAAAATCCGAAGCCATCACAGAATGCCAAAGTCATTCACAATGTTGTTTCAATGGCCTATTATGATCAATGAAGCTTGATGTATGGAATTAATGATCTACATCTGAACTGCATTATGGTTAAATAATAAATTGTTATCAATAATAGAATTTCAATCATTCCAGATCACATGATGATGATCATCAACATTAGTAAGGAAACATTTCTTAATTTACTAATAACATACCATCGCTACACATCTATTAAGCTATAAGAATTGATGGAGTCAAGAAACAACCATATACAATCAAAAATGCGAAAAATATAGTTCAAAAGGGCAAAAATTATGGCACAAGGAAGAAATAGATGATTGGTATCTTATCTGTATTGATTACTGATCCTACAATTAGAACATAGTTTAATTCTAAATGATTGAAGGAACTAATATGTGGGAAACCTATTTTGAGCCAGGCAAGAAATAAGCATGAATCATGATGGTTTAATCCCTGGGTTTTCAAATAATTGTATCCAACCAAAATCACACTGAGAGTTAAGAGAAAATTGATTATATTTTTTTTGAATATAGCATAACATTGTGAGAAGGCCTCGAAATTAATAATTCATCAGTTTTTGAGAAGGGGTAGTTACCAATGACATGTATAATGGTGTCAGGTATATTATCATTTGGAAAATTTAGCATATTTTTTATTAAAAATTTTGTATTGTTATGGGTTTTTTCACGGGGAACCATAGATATTAAGGGAGTTTCAGTCTGATTATCAAACCCGAAGTTCATAGGGGAATCCCTAGAGGCCATCATTCAGGAATTATTTATAATGATAAAAAGGATAGATTTATGGATGGCCAGATAAAAAAGCTATGAAAAAATTAATTTCTTTTCTTATGTTTTTATAGAAATAATTCTTTTAAAGGTAACAGAGTCAGATTTATTATTGAGAAGGTTCCATGTGATTCTTTCTTTAAGAACTTCATTAATGTACTTAATATTTTTTATTACAATTCCACCTTTATCAAAAGGATTGAAAAAATTTAACCAGTGGACAATTAGTAATTTCTCTTCCAGAGTGATACCTCTCCGAATTAGATTATTTATTACTGTATTAATTTTTCATATAAGACCAGTGGGCCATTTATAAACCATAATTGAATAATTTTTTTTTGGAAAAAATAGTAGATTTTACAAGGTAGATTCTGTCTACCATAGGGAGGGGTCTGCTTTTCCATTAAGATAGCAGATGATGGACATGGTCAACAATTATAGAAAAGTGACAGGACTTGGGTCGTCCCTAAAAAATGGGGACACCTAGACATGTAAAATAAAAATATACCCTCATTAATTCCTAAGACACTTATAATATTGAATTTATTATTAGGAGGAATTTTTTCATAAAGAAAATAAAATATTTTCTCCAACTATTTGATTCACCAGAAAACACTTCGTAGTGAGTTGAGGTTTTGAATATTTCTTTTATCAACTTGTAGGAAAAGGATGATATCATCAACATATAATAGGTGAGTGAGATCATTTACATTACTAGATACATGAATTGGATTATGTTTGGTATGGTCTACAAGATGTGTGAGAAGGTGACAAAGAGAGTCTTTCGCAATAGAAAAAAAGTATGACAGAAAGAGGGTCACCTTTTTTAACACCTTTAGTGCATTTGAAATGCCCCCTATGACATCCATTAACCAAAATAGCGATGGTGGTTGATTTAAATAGAGTTTTTATTTTATTGATAAAAGTATCACTAAAACAAAAATTTTGTAGCACATTGAGGATAAAGATCCATTACATGGTATCAAAATATTTTTTACTGTCAGGCATAATGGAAATATTACTTCCTCTGTTATCTTTGTTTAAAGTGATGATACATTAATAAGCATGAAATTTACAGTCTTGAATGAATCTGCCCTTAAAAACCCCAAATTTTTTTGAAGATACTATATTGGTTGTGATACTTGATAGTATATTAGCAACGAGTTTAGTGAGAATTTTATAAAGGGTGTTAATGAGAGAAACGTGCCTAAATAAATTAATCTCAAATGAATTTTCCACTTTTGGAATTAGAAAAAGAAATTCAGCATTTAGACAATAAATAAGAGAACCATTGGAATATAATTATTTGCCATGCTTTCAAAAATCAAATTGAATATAGTCTCAATAATGTTGATAGAATCCATTATTGAAGCCATCAGGACTAGGAACACTATTGGTATTAAGCTAAATACAGTGTCATTTTTTCATGATCAAGAAGAATGCATAGAAGAAAAGTGTTTTCATTATCATTGACCATCGTCAATAGGATCCCAGGTAAGAGGTCCTTTTTATTATCAGGGCCATTAAAAGTAGATTCAATATAAGAGAAAGTATGATTATAATTATTATCATCATTTTCTAAGAGGTTGTGCCTATTTTTCAAAAAAATTTGTGATTTACAGGATTTCATAACTTTATGAAGGGAGTTATAAAACATAGTATATCTATCACCATTGAAAAAACATTTTTCATTAAAGGCTTCTTTTTCCATGTTTACTTTATAGGTGAGGAAAGAGTTGAGATTAACTGAAATATTGATTTCATGATTCAGATTAGTGTTAATGTCAGATGTATTGCTAATTTTTTGAAGATTCTTGAGATCATCCTCAAGAAGAAGGATTTCATTATTAATTTTTTTGGCGTAATCGTTCCCCCAACCTTTGAGAGGTTTTAAGGTAATTAAACTTAACATAGCGGGAAAAGGAATCATTATCGTGTGACATGGATAAACAAAATTTTTTGAAGTTGTAAGTGCATTCACTGTTAGAAAACCACACATTGGTAAACCTAAAATCTAGAGGAGGTTTCACTATTTTGGTAGAGACATTGAAAAAAATAGGATGCTGGTCACAGTGTAGCTTGTGAATGGTGGTGATGGTGATGGTGCCCCATTTGTCTAAAGCGAGGATATCTGTGATGGTTATACCCAATTTACTAGAAACCACCATATTGTAATTATTTCTATACTAAGAATATTTGGCACCAATAAGATTTATTTAAAAAAGTTTATTGTCTTAAATAGAGGTTTTTAATTCTAAAATGGAAATAGTAGCATGAGATAGACCAATTTTCTCATTTGATTTGAGAATGAAATTAAAATATCCATTCAAAAACCAATGTGTATTAATTATAGAACCAAAATAGGTTATGTAATTCTAGAGGGGCCTATTATCTTGATATCTATTCCTAGAATAAGAAAAGTAATAGAAGAAAAGAGTTCCATAAATAATAAATTCACATGTATAAATGTTCTCTGAAACATTAAAAACTTGAACATCTTGAAAGAAGTCTGAAAAAATCCAGAGGGATTCACCATAGGAGGAGTTTCCTTTTCACTAGTAAAACAATAACCATGCTAAAAAAATTTGATTAGTTATAAGAAAAAATAATATTTGAATCATTAATAGAAAACAACTTTGGGGAGTGAGGGCTATTCATTATTTTTAAACCAGAAAAATATTCAAAGACGGCGATACCCTGAAAATTCTAAATTAGGATCTTCATTTAAACCTAAATTTGGAGTTAAAACTCCCTTTTTGTGTCCTGATCCCTTTATCCAGAAGGATCCTCAAAACATTTTAGCAATTTTTGGGATCTTATTAATTTTCTTCATATGTTTAGAAGTGGTAGGGGGATTTTTTAGGATTCCGACCTTAGTATTATTCTTGGGAGGATCATGAAAATAGTCATAAATAGGTAAATCCACAAAATTTATATTAACAAAGATTGTATTATCAACATCTTGAATCATACTCAGATTCTCAGAGATTGTAGATATAAAATTGTTGTCAATGGGTTGACATATACCTATAGAATAATTGAAAGAGGAGGGAGCATGTGTACATGAGTCAGTTCTAGTAGGTTTTCCTTGATGGAAAACGTTGCACAAACTTGACGGGCTATCAACTATCAGCCCAGAACTTGCAGACAATTTTGGAGTGCCTCACACAATCAGTTGTCTTTGTGTAGTCCTGATGTTCTTCACCTACTTCATGATAGCTTCCATATCTAAAGTACTTTTGCCTTTACATCATGATCCATGCCTATCAAAACCATACCACTTATTCTTGAGGATTTCTACTTTAGAGAACTGTCTAGAGCTGAGGTTATGATAGTAGCCACATGTTCATCTCTAACTTTATCATCCATAGGTTCATGTTCCATGAGTTTATTCTCATGAGACTCACTACCCATATTGGGAGGGGGATATGTAGGGTATCAAGAGTTTTCATCCTTCATATCTTTAGTGCCCTCATTACTCACCTGTGGGAGTCGTTACATGAATTGGATGAGGTACAAGGAGGTTGCCTAGTAGCACTTCCACCCTTATTACTATCATTTTAATAAGTGGGGTTATTGATTGTAATGACCCTGCATTTGGTTCATTCTTTATCTACTTCAGAAGAGTTAGAAATATCCAGAATAAGTGTATGGATAGAATATTGACATGCCTTGGTTTCACTATAGATAGGTTCCTATTAAGAATGTATAGTATCCAGAATAAGAGTTTTTAGTTCATAAAAGTGATCACGGTCCTTGCTAATATTATCCTCCTCATCTACCATTTCATCCCCGGATTTACCTGAGGTGTTCTCTAAAGGAATCAATCTATTTGTTTTTTTACCCATACAACATTAATTTTAATAGTGGTTTCAGGGATATTAGAAATGGGGGCCTTTCTTAATTTATTATAGCTCACTTCATTCCATTCGTTATCCATTAGTTGGGCCACTTTTTTCCTATCCACCCTACAGTTTGATATAGTTTGTCCATTAATTTTATAAACATCTAGGGGGTGGTGGGTTCCCATAATATATCCTAATTTCAGATCTATACGCATTAAAATTAAAATTTATAGGATTATAATGTTTTGAATCAAGATTAACTTCCACAATTACCATTTCAAATAGACCAAATTCATCATTTTAGATATTCGGTCTATCTTAAGTGGTTATCTGATACATGATAAAATGCCATTTAGAATATTAGGATGCCAAAATTACCAGTTGAGGCCATGCCGTCTAACCCATGATTTTGTCTTGGTGTTCCTATGTGTATAGTGGTTTAATTCATAGTCCCAATCTGAGAATCAAAGAAATCCATGTTTGATCTGAATGCTACAAGTTTTCCACACATGATCAAGGAAATCTTGTGATTTAAACAACATATGCAAATAACCTCTACCAAATGGCACATGTTTTTAGTCTAAGATATCCCATCAATGAGAAATTTTATGCTTTATATCAGGTATTTACCAAGGGATATCACCTTTTATGAATGTAATGTGACCCAAGATGATGTATTGGAACATCTTTGCTTACTGTTGGAGTGCATCCGGGTCAGCTTCAATAGAGAAACCACCATCATCAAGTTTCATGAAGAGAGGGGGATTCATCGCATTATATTTACATTGATTTGTACCATTAATGGAATCTAGAAATGAATCCCCCTTGGATCCACCCACGAAAGGATGTTTGAGAGTCTCCCCATCAAGGGCATCTACTTCTTTTGTAGTGGGTTTAGCGCTTTCGAAATAGCGTTCCCACTCTAGATTGAAATCCGCCGATGGAAATTACAGAAGAAAGATGTAAACAATGATCATGAATGTAGTGATTTGGGAAAGTTAATCACAAAGTTGAGGCGATGCCCGAGGAATCGCCCTCCATTTTTTGTTCAAGAATATATATTTCAGTTCTCAGTGTGTCAAAAAGATAAAATCTAAAGAGAGAAGTTTATGGGTTTTTATGACTATTAACTATAGGAGAATGGAAGTAGGAAAAAATCACCATGTTATATATTTACTATTTAATATATAGCAATACTCTAATTAATTTAGTATGAAATTCTCACTGATGACCTCAGCTAGAGCTTATCTTTTATAAAAAGATTTTTTTTTTAATAATTATTCATTTTTGATATGGGACTCGGGTTCCCCATTTCTTTAATAGAATTTCTAATATCTTCTTATAAATTATTTTAAATCAATTAAAAATAAATAATAAGTCAATATTCATTTTTACTACTAAATGATAATAATTAACAAATTTATATTATTAATTCTCTAAATAACATTAATGGATACTATTAATTAGTATTTAATAAAATTATTAATCAAATTAATTTTTAAATAGTTAAGAATTAATAATAGGTTTTAATTAATTGTAAATTAAATAATATAAAATTAATAAAAAATAATATTAATGATAACAAAAGAATAAATATAAATATATAATGTATAATAATAATTATTTTTAATTAGTAAATAATGATTAATTTTAATTATTTATTAATAATAAATATTTATTAGAATTTGATATTTTTTAATAGTAAATATAATTATTTAATTATTACTATTTAGTAATTAATATTAATTACCAATAATTATTTAATTAAATAATAATGATTTATTAATCATTAATTAATCATTTCTATTTTAATAATTCCATCATTATTAAAAATAATTAATAAATAACAAATATTTATAAATATTTATTAGTAATTGTGTAATAATAATTAATAAAAATTACTACTAATTATTATTTAATAATTATTTAATTAGTTAATTGTGAATTAATATTATTAGAATGGAATTACATATTGTATAATTACTAATTAATAAATAAAAAATAATTATATTACATGGACTGGCTTCAGGTGCTCTTTTCTCTAGCGTATATGGAGATGAATAACCACCCCTTCCCTAAGGATCATCTTCTTCGATGGCTTCCAGATATAGTGATGTGAATTACTTATCAATGAAGTGGCTTCATCATTACCACAACTCGATGCTTCTGGATGGATTCAAGGGCACTATTCCGGAGTAGCAGCTGACAGTTGAGGGTTTCATCGATGCGAGCCACCCCGACCATTCTTGAAATGAACAGACTATGGATGAGAAGTTTGGAACCCATCGACCATCTATTGCATCTAGACCATCGCGATCTGCGGTAGTGAAGGATGTTTTCATATCTATGGTTGGTGATGCAGTTATGTTGTGCCAGGGTTCCATGGTGTTGTTGGAAGATGAAGCAGGGAGAACTTAGGGATCTACCTTCACTAAAATAGTAGTGGTGTTTAACCTGAATCGACCAGGTCTATCTGTGGAAGCATCACTCAATGTGTCTCGTTATCAGAGAATTTTTCACAAGGGTTTTCATGGATCATGTTGAGTTGAACCCAAAAGCCATTGTTGAGAGGATTGTAGCGGGGAACTGTTCCCTAACTAGATGAAAAATTTTACCCAAAAGAGAGAATCCTTGGAAATTGAAGGATTTGGTTCGTAGGGATTCATGTATATGAGGATTTTTGGATTTTAGGTGTGTCTCTCTCAGAATGGGTTTTTTCACTATCTCTTCTCCTCAAATAAATATTAGCTTCATGTATGGAGCTTTAGATCACTTTTTTTATTTCAGGATATATTTGTGTACATGAACGATCATTATAAATCAATGTGACACTCATAAAGAATCTGTTCTCTCATGTATGGATTCTTCTACACATATTCAATTGGGTCCCTTGGCACCCATGAATTTTTCATGACATTGCTTCTGATATTAGAATCCCCTTAACAATGATAAGGAAACCAAGAAGGTTCTATTTTGAAATATTTCTATGATGTTAGTGGAAATTGATCATAGATCCACCATCGTTGGCATTAATAATTTTTCTACTACCATTGATGAAATCCATATTAAAGAGGAATATGTGAAGAAACCCATATTTTGAGATTTTTTCATTATTGTTTTTCTCATTCCAGATTCATATAGATTCATGATTTTGTGGGAGAAATTTTGGATAAAGGGTCATATTACTACTCATTTTGACAAAATGGAAGTAATGGATTTTACGAATGCATGGAAGGATTATAAAAAAGGAACATATCAAAGAAATCTGAAGGGGAAGTATGTGATGTTGAATGTGCTACCCTCAGTTGGATAAAATAATGGCCACTCCAATTAGGATGATCTTGTGTATAAGGAAGATATAAGGATGTAGGATGCGTATTTGAATATAGTTTCTACATGAAAAATCCCCATCTTTTAGGGATCTGTTGTTCTCCAATGAGGATAAGGACATGAAGGGAGATGTTTCTAATGAACAGCGCCCTGTGGGATCCAAAATGATGATTAAAAGTGACTCTGATTGTGGGTTCCCTATACAAGATCTAGTTGATGATCATATCAAGCATGAGAGGTCCTTACTTGGTGGCATAAAAATTGAAAAAGGATGTGACAAATTCAGTCTCAGTTTGATAATATGAAAAAGGATGATCTAACCATGAACCTCTGGCAGTTGAGGAGTCTCTGGTGAATAGTTCACTGACATTGTAAAATTTAATTTATCTTATACTAAGTTATAGGAAGAGGGTAACATCTAATGTAAAAAATTTGTGATTGACAATGAGGGTTTCCAAATCATTTCCTCTTGGAATTCTAAGGCTCTTTCTCCTTTAACTCTATTAATGGAGGCATCTCTTGATCTGGAACTCTTTGCGGTGAAACTTTCATCCATGGGAATGCCTATGTCTAATTCTAGACTTGCATATTACGATATCAGGGATATATATCATGATGATCATGTAAATGAGGTTCTGGAGGATCTATCAATAGATTAACAATTCTTGGATGAACAATGTGCCTAGGTCCCTCCCACAACATGGAGATGGGGTGGGAATCCAAAATGTCGTGACATAGGACGTGGGTGAGATATGCCTACCATGTTTTTTAGGTTTTCAAAGAGACATCTCACTCTAGAGTATCAATATATCAGGTATATTTATTTTGTGCTCTTCAATCAAAGGAACTCATAGTCAATGTGGGAAACTACTATAGATGAAGATGATGCTCACCAATGTTATAAGCATGATCTTATTCTTAATATATATTCATCACTTTTTTTGATAAGGGAATGCTATTATTTGACCCCATCTATCTTGGTTTCATATTATCTTTTATTTTTCTAATATTTTTTGGATCACGTTCACCTATCTCGTGAACCATCTACTTAATAATTATATTTTTTTAAAAAAAATTAGTTATGAAATAATAATTTCAAAAAATTATTACTAATTACCAGTAGTTAGTAATTAATATTTATTATAATTAAATATATTTAAATATTAAATCATAATATTTAATTTATATTTATTATGAAATTTTATTTATTAATAATATTAGATAAATAATTAATACTGGTATAATAATAATAAGTAAGAACTAATAATTTCATATTTTAATCACTAATATTAATATTTAATAACTAAATAAAATATCAAATATTTATTAGTAATTGGATACTAATGATTATTAATAATTATTATTAAATTATTAAATAATTAATAATTTATTAGTTAATTAGTATGTACTGTTTGAAATTAGTACATTAATACTACTTAATTACTAATTAATTTTAAATTAATAATTATATTATTATATTTAAAAACTAAAATAATTATTTTTAAAAATAATTTTAAATTATTATTAACTATTTTTTAAAATTTATTATAAATTAATACTATCAAATTGCAAATAATATTATTAAATTAATTTTGTTATAAATTTTTAATTAATTATATATTATTAATTCTTAATTATTAAATTATTATTATTTAATTTAGTAACTGTTGGTAATGAATATTAATTACTAAATAATATTAAATAAATAATATTATTTACTATTTAAAAAATTTAATTCTCAATTAACATTTATTGAGAATAAATATTTGTAATTATTATTTGGTTTCTAATAAATGATAATAAGATTTATTCATTATATATATATTAACTATTATTTTAGTTATTATTTTGATTATTTTGTATTAATTATATATTATTTAATTTATAATAAATTAAAACATATTATTTATTATTAACTATTTATAAATTATTTTTTTAATGATGTAATGGAAGAAAGGGAGAAGTTTCTCTCATTAATCGACATGTAGGAAATCGTAAAACACCCGAGAGATCTGAACCATCACTCATACTTCTCAAATCAGCATGCCAATTGGTGGGGAACAGATTTGTCTTTGATGTTAAAGGATGTTGTGGGAGATGGCTTTAAGGGATTATCCTTTCTATCTTATTTTTCTGGAGGGTTTTTTGTCTCTATCAAGAACTGGGATTTGGAATGGATTGTTAAAAATTGTTCTACTACTCATGATTCAGCATCAGGAAATGCAGTTTAAGAATAGATTGAACCATATAAACACTCTATCATTTCACGAGTCCTTCTACCAAAAGGTATGATACCCTAGAAGATTCTAGATGTTGTTTCGCATTTTGTTTCTACATGCGATTTTTTGGATTTCAATTGCAACTCTCCAGGATGTGTTTTTTTCATATTCTTTTCCATTTTAAGGTGGAAAAATGGAAAACCTGGAGTGTAGGATCTATTAATCTCAAACCCGATACATTGATAATCCATGAGTGGAATATGAACATCAATCTCAATGATTTCAAAGATTCATATTCTCAAGTGTGTATTAAAATACATGACCTCATTTGGGTATTATTGAATGCTTAACTACTTTTTTATATTATATCTGCAATTGTCATACCCATTCGTTTGGATAATGTTACTAAAATGGTTGTTTCTGGTCACTATTCTCAATCTCTATTTGATATTGATTTGAATTTCAATTTGATTTACATGGTGGTTCTACCCACATTAAATGATGAGATAAATATCAAAATATTATTTGAAAATATCCCACCAACTTGTGACTTTTTTAGGATTCTTGAACATGCCAAAACATTATGTAGGAAACAGATGGTCTGCCCCTACTACCAGATTAAGGGCCATGAGATCTAACAATGTCAAAAAATAGTAACTGTAAGGTAAATCTACTCAACAATTTTGTTGAAGTAAATTCTCAGGTCACTGCTAATGGAGTTTCCAATCATCCAACTAACTTGATCCTTGTTAATTATCAGGATCCATCTTACACAGATAATGATCTAAATCCAGTTATTTCTCTCGTGGATGATGGATTCATAGAATATTTTAATATCATAACTACCTCTTCTCTTTGAGGTGAATATGACCATGTTTCTCTTTCTCAGGTTTTTATTAATCCCCATTAAAGGGATGATATGGCCAAGGATTGTAATTTACTTATTGAATAAGATTCTTTTAAAGATGTCTTAATGAGGGGAATTTTTGAAGAATATGTCGAAGAAGACTCAAAATATAGTCATGATGACATGGAGACTGTGATTCATGAAGAATTGGACTTCAACATATGGAATGAACAAATTATGATATCATATAAAAAGTGAAAATGGAATGTGACGATTGAGGTTCCTTCTACAAGAAGTAAAAATTCCAAAAGGAATCTACCAAAGTAGTGTGTATCATCTCTTGAAAAATGGAATGAAATGATGAAACATCCCTTAAAAATAGGGAAGATCCTGCAACTTCTAAGGATATTGAAGAGCCATGATCATCTAGGTATCTCTATATCAATAAAGCCCCATGATGAAATTTTTTCAACCAGATTCAGATATGGGTTCTAAAGATGTTAACGAGAGATGGAAAAAATAACAGATGAAATTTCATCAAGAACATCTTATAGTACTCAATTGGTAAGCTTATTTTGAAGGATACTTTCCTTTCAACCTCTAAGCAGGGCACTAAGGCAGTCACCCCCATTCCCACTATGCTGGATAGTGCAAATAGGAATGGTTTGTAGAATAATTGATTTGGTAGAACAAATAGAAATTGTAATTAATTTTGAATTTTTTTTTCTCATAACTCTTTCGAGTTACATGCATCAGATTGTAGTGAGGAGAATATTCAATGCCATGAGCAGGTTGAAGAAGTGGATGAGAAAGGGGACGATGTTCAATATGGTATCTCAGATTATAGATATGGGCCATGGGTGATGGTCAAAATATAGAATAGAGGATGACATCCTCGTGTCTGAGGTTGATGGGTCTGTTGATATAGAATTAGCACTCACTCTCAAGAAACATAAGTTTTTTTGTTCTTTCTTTCTTGTTTCTCCCTCACTTTTCTGTACATTATGTTATTTATATTTAGGGACAGTTGAGCCTTACTTTATGAAAAATTAATTAGTTGATTAATAATATTATTAAATACTAATTAATATTATTAATTAATTCACTAGAAAGGAATAATAATAATATATTAATAATACTACGTAGGAATGGGAGAACATTTATCCCACATCGGCAATTCATAATGATTTTCAGGTCAAGTACTCTTATAAAAGGAATCCTGGTTTAGGGTTTCTGTCATAATTTTAGACTGCTTTAATGGAAATAATATTGGATGTTAACTAGCATATAAATTAGGAAGATTTTTTAAATTTATATTTATAAAATAAAATAAAATAAAATAAATATTAAAACACAAAAGAAATATTTAAAATATGCATCTTCTTTTACTGAAAGGAGGAACCCCTACCGCCTTTCGACATAACCGAAAGGTGGGGGTGGGGGGTTACTGCATTGGAGGCTTATTTTTCGAAATATTTTTACCATAGACGCATTTGAAAAAAAAATAGAAAAAACATAAAAAAAGTATTCAAACAATCATTTGAAACAAATTAAAATAAAAAATAACACATTTAAATATGATCGAAAAATATTTATACCATAAATAAAATATATATGAACATAAATGTCCAAAAATTAACATAATATAAAAAATTATTTCCATAAAGAAAAAAATCATATTTATATTTAAAAAATATAATAATTCTATAAATTATTAAATGAGTAATTATCATTTAATTATAATTGAAGTAAAAATGAAATAAGTGAAAATTAAGAATAAATAAATATTTTTTTTGCAAATATATTTAAATAATGCGATAAAAATTTATATTTAGAAAAAGTATTTTTCAATTTATCATTGAAGGATTAAAATGAGGTGTTTTTAAATTTATCAAAACTAATAAAATGAAAATAAAATTTGAAATATGAAAAATCTCTCTATTTATAAAAATTGTAAACCACAACATTTTATTTTGAAATTTTCCCCCACTCTTTAAAATTTATCAAAAATATAAAAAATTATTCTCTAAATCCTACCCCTAAATTATTATAACATAACTAGTCATTTAATATTACATATATCTTCACATATAAATAAATTCATTATCCTTAAAGAAATATACTTCAAGTATATTAATTAAAAACATAAATTTACAAGGAAATATTCATTAATGATTTAAAAACAAAAAATATTCTCATGGGTTTAAACATCTAAAAAAACTGATCAATTCTAATCATTTATTTCTAGAAAAACATATACAAAATCTATTTTAATTCAAACATTTCTTCTATTATATTAAAAATTATTGTTTATGGGACACCAATGTGTATATAATATCAAAATATATTAAGTGACTAATAAAAACCTTGTCATGTTGGAACATATTTGAATAAAATATTCAGTCCAAGAAATGCCTCTTCATTTCATGCTAAAAAATAACAACACCATTTATAAAATCTAATCAATTTAAGAAAAAATTAACAATTCAAAAAAATTTATAATTTCTAATTTCAATTATTTTCTAAATTTAAAATAAAAAAACAAATCTATAACACATAAAAGAAAAAATATAGAAGTTATATGATAATTCACTTGATCAGATATGTTGATTATTATATTTAATCTATTATAAGAGACAAATTGTTAAAGTAACATTTTGTTAACTAATTTGAAAATAAAATAATTTGAACACTAAAGTGTAAAATAAATCAATGAGAAAATAATAAAAAGAACATGATTTCTTTCCAAAAATTCTCAAATTTTATTGATAAATATTCCAAATAGATTAATCAGAACTGAAATATTCATACACTGACTAGTATAAAACTATCAACAACACACATTTTAGCATATTAATTGATTTTAAAAAGAAGTGGAAACTCATATAGAATTATTTATTTTCTAAATGATATATTGGTACAGTATTTTTTATTTAATATAAACTCATATACAACTTATATGAAACTAACATTTTATACTATGAATATTAAAACATGTATTCTTTCTAAAAAAATAAAACAGTTAATGTTATGGTACATGCCTAAAATATAAAAAAAACATTATAAAGTATATATTTTTTTTTCATGCTATCATACCATTGTATGAAACAATAAATAGTACACATGCTATCTAATAGAAAATACATACCTTGTTATAGTAACCAATGGAGGTCCAATAGGATTTTAGTAAAAAAATTTAGGTACCCATTCTGTCTTCAATTTAGCTAAATTGATAGAAGAACTTTTTTCATCCAAATAGGTTTTATAAATTTATTTTTAGGTATGTATAGAAATATATTATTAGATAGAAGAGTTTTAGTATGATAAAATGATTGAATAAATATCAAATAAAATCCATTAGTATATTTCCATTTCCTTCGACATTTAATAAATTTCATGCTAAAAATAGAACCTTTTGATATTTTAATTTTTTTTTCATATTCATGCTTAGAGAAATTTTTTATAACCAAATCCATTCATGTTGTTATATTGTTTCATCACAGAAATAATTTTTCATATTTTTATTTATCTTGAAAAAATATATATAATTTTTCTTTAATATTAGAAACATCATTTTTTAAATTCATATTCCCCTTTTGAATATATTGTAAATTAGTGTATACCTTATCATTAGAAATAGAAGTCGTATTTATCAAATTATTAAATTAATTATAAACTACAATCAAGTAATTGAAGGCTAATTTAATCCTTCTTTCCTAATAATTATTGTTCACTGTAGGAAAATTATTAATTCTATCATTTTATTCACTAAACTTTAACAACTATGAATCCCCATTATATTTATTTTCTTCATTATGGGAAACATCGATATTCATATATTCACATACCCTTTTTAATTTCTCATTTTCGTACCATTTAATTACTTTATCCATTTAATTATATATATTTTTAATCATTTTGATAATATCAATTCTCAATTCCTTATTCTATTAAAGTAGTAGTTTAACATTTGAAGTCACATAATTAGAATCACAAATAGAATCAGAATCAGTATCTTCTTCATCCTCACATACATCATTATGGTCAAAAAATTTAGGAGTTATTAATTGATTAATGAATGATTCACTTACCATACATTGTACACGCATAAAATCAATTCTAACATTTTCCTTTTCACTATATAAGCCACTACATAAATCTTAACTCTCTGAAAAAATCCACACTCAATGTAATGATTACTTTAAATTAAGTCATTGATACTTTTTATTCATTTAATACTTGATTTTAGGGATATGTGGTTTGATTTAGCCTTTATTCCTTCACTCATAACATGTTTTATATGAAACATCTAATTTATTACTTGAATTACATTTCCTAAATTCTATTTAATTATTACTAATTAAATTCTCCATGAAACCCTTGTTTTTTCCAATATTTGATATCCTTTAAATTTATTTGAGCCACATCTTTATTGCCTTAATGAGATCGAGATTTAGAAGAGATAGACAACCCATTTACATTAGAGTTAAAATCAATACCTTTCATCCATGTGTACCCTTCTTCAGTAATGACATTAACATAATCATATATTATAGTAAAGAATAAATGAGTTCATATAAATTACAGTTTTATGAATTCATGCTTAAATTAATCTCTACATTATTCAAATTCTATAAATCTTGTTATTCTCTCTATACTCATTCATCTAGATCAATATTGTCTTGTACATGTCCAAATGCAATTATTCTATTTGTAGTGATTGAAAATTTTTGAAACATATGTTTACATATTTTTATTTATACACCATAAAACCCTAGTATTCTTCTCATAGAATTTGTATCTTGGTTATTTAAATATTTTCTATCACATAGTTTATTAAAATTGAATATTATCTATAGATCAAGTGTTGTATTACATGATAAAACATGTCTATACAAACTTATACTTATAATTTTTTTACATTATAAATTAACACATACATTAAAATTTGATTACCTAAAAGTGTCTCCTGAAAATGTTTGGGTAGCTCGAATGATTTCTCTATATATTTATAATGTTATAAACATAACAACATCAGGTTGACTTCCAATCAGGTCTTTCCAATGTCCAAAGTCACTTCCATAAAAAATGTTGGTTTTTGAGGAATTCGTCCATTTTTTGAATTAATATTTAATATATTAAACAATTTATCTTTATTACTCATATTGTAAGTTATAGTTTATTTAGGTTCTCACAAAATTTATAATTAAAAAATAGAACCATATATGCAAAATATTTACTACACTTGATACTAAGTATTTGGAGTTACATTAAAATAATCAGAGATGACAACTATACTTTAGAAGGGCCTTCCCTATAATACAAATTAATGAATTGAAATTGATACAAATAATGAATAAGGAGATTATATATCAATTTAAAAATCTATAATACAAATAATCAATTAGATTTATATTATTGAATAATCAATAGTGCAGTGCAGTGTTCAAGATATAGAGAAGTATTAATTAAAATATGAAATAAATATTTTTTAGTAGTTCAAAACACCATGATCCTAGTCTACTCATCAATATTCTGTACCTAGAGAGAATATCAATACTCCCTCTGGAAATTCCCTTTTAATGGTGTGATAGCATGTTTACAGACTCTAACTTTTATAAAACCCATAGGAATAACACTGATGTTTTATAGGAGTAATAACATTGCTTGACCTTACACTATTCAACAGTCTCAACCTAATTAGATATGATTTTTTCTGGGATTAACAAAACAATAACATTAATTTTTGTTTGAATAACTACCAATATTGACCTACTTTTTATTTATAAAAGAATAAAATGTCACTAATAATTATAAATAGTTGAAATTAAAATAACATGATGAAAATAAGAAAGAAATTAAAGTATTTAAATTGAGAAAATGGGGATAATAAATGTTGAAACTTGTATATATATGTCCACTTAATTACTAGAGAGTCGAACATTGATGTTACCTTATGATCATATCATTGGTAAAATATTTTAAGGACTCAATCGAACATAAATAAAATTCTACTAGTTATATATATCTCATTGTGGAAAAAATGAGGTTGAATTTATTTTATATCATCATATTTTGATCACATTAAAATTTTTAATTCGTCATCATTATCACAAAGATATCAGATAATATAAATAACCCAAAATATTATTCCATTTTCTATATAATAATAATACATATTATAATATTGTTTCCAATACTTAATGTTATAAAACACTTTATCATAGAGTTCTCAGGCTCTTTTATTTTTGCATTAAAGAGCTTTGAAACTCTTATAATATGATTTTTAGTACACATGATTATTACTTAAATATAAAAAATGGTAATATTAAACCCCACTAATTATAAGAAATTTATGTATAGAAATATGAAATGATGGAGAAGAGAATAAATGAAATAAAAATTATTATTTCAAAAAATATTTCAGCAATATTTTTCCCTTAAATAATTTATTATTTGGTCAGTACATTACATATTTATTTTTTATAACTAAATAATTACTAAAAAAATATAAATAACATGAAGTTAATTTAAATATAAAAAAATCACTAAAAGAAATTATAAAATAATATTTTTTCAAAAAAACAAACAATGTGATTACTTGACCATTTTAGGCATAAGATATTTGGTGAGTATACATACCATACAATTACAGGTGGTTAGTATACTGATCATGCAAAAAGATGTGGTGTTTGATAACTTTTAAAAATAAATCACACAATAACATAAAAATATAACTTCCATAATTTTAAAAGAAACAAAAACTTTTTATAGAAATAAATATTATGTCAAAAAAATCGTTCAAAAAATATTCTTCATGGTAAAAAATATTTATGTGGTAAAAAATATTTACTCAGTTAAAAATAAATTCATGTGGTTAAAAAATAATTCATGTGGTAAAAAATAATTCATCTTATAGAAATATGTCTTCCAGATTAAATAAAAAACATGTGTCACTTGTAAAATACCTCAAAATTATTTTAAAATAACCTTGATGTAACTTAATTTTATATTAATGGTTGGTTAGTAATTCACAGGTAATTTAAATTACATCTTCATGTACCATCTATAGTTTTTGGTAGGATCAATTTTTTTTCATTTTTGTAGGTTCTATTTTGCTTCATAGTGGGTTTCAAAACCACATCACGATAGGTATATATATAATGGGGATGGATTACTAATATATTACACAATAAATATATATCTATTTCATGGTTGTGTGTTTTCGGCACCCGTGATAACATAGAATTAAACTCGTGGTATGTACATGAGATATCTCAATGTGAGAAGATGTTGTCACATTGGGTGATGTTTTTGAACCATATATCAGTGATGGAAGCACACTATAGGTGAGAGCTATCCATGAGCACCTGTATGAACTTGTGGAGTGTTGTGGAGATGATTGATGAATGTGATGCACTATAGATCTAGATAGAATAAGTGGGCACTACATTGATTATGATAATATCATGTGCAAGGATGCAATGCCCATTCACTTTCGTGTGAAGCTAATGAAGATGAAGCTGATTTTCTTCCATGTGGGATGCTCGGTCAGTCAAGATACACTATGAAAAGGAGGTATGCACTAGGATCCCATATTATATGTTAACGTGGTTGCGAAATGGTGCCCCATGTGATGCACTTCTTAATTGGATGGAATTAAATGGATAATATTACACTAAACTAGTTGAGTTTAGATGAAGGTGCATGACATGGCTAATTGTAGTGAGGGTGTTGCACAAAAAATGAATACTATGATAAATATCAAGAGAAAAAATATAAAATAATTCATTTCAAAATGATTAAAAACATAATACATTGAAAAGTAAATTATGTGAACTTAAATTTTCAAACATTAACATAAGATAAATATTTTTATTGCTAAAATGTAAAGTCGTATTTATATTTCGTTAAAAAAATTCAACAAAAATGTTATTTACATTTAATTAAAATATAAATAAAATATAACATATATCAAAAGTTCTAAAAAATTAAATTATTTTCAAAAAAAATTTTAATGAAGGGATTAAAATGAATATTTAAAATAAGTATTTAAAAATTTAACAATAAAGGATTAGAATTATTTGTTTTTCAATTTATCAAAAAAAAATTAAATTAAAATTCTAAACATTTAAAGAGTGAGTTTCGGTGATGTTGGGAATTTGATGTTGACTTAATAGGTGTGTGATGGTTCTTATATATAGTTATTGGTAGATTAGTATGCTTTTACCACATTTTCATGAGAGGTACTGGGGAGGATCATTGTAAGTAAACACGTTATTCACATCTGATAAAAATAAAATTATTTTTAGGTGTTCATGAGGAATTGGAGACTATGTTGGATTGTATATGCATGGATTGGAGAGTTTCCATTAGATATGTTGAATGAGAGTTGTTCAGATATTATTTTTCAGTTTTATTCTCATGACCAAAAATCCGGGAAAGGTATGCACCGACTTTTGTCAGTACTAAGCAGAAATACCTGATAAAATACCAACCTTTATCAATAATAGCAAAAATAATTGATAAATGTGTACCCTTTATCATTGTTTTTTGGAAATGATAAATATTTTTAACAAAAAATATTATTAATACATTAGAAACTAATTTATATTTATATAAATTAATTAAAAACCCCATGTTTATAATTAATATATATTTTTTAATAATTAAATTATATATATAATGGTTTTTAATTTATTTATAATATTTTAAATAAATATATGTATATATTAATAATTATAAAATCAATATTATTTTAAAAAATTGTAAATATATTTATTATATTTATAATTATATATTTATAAATCAATAAACATTTAAAAAATACATGTCTCTAATGAATTTGGTTAATAAATATATATATATTAAGAGATAATGATGATACTCAAGATTGTCGTTATGTTCATACTTTATATGTGTGAGTACGTATAATTGACTTTATATGACTCATAATTTTATTTTTGAACATGGTTGTGGTCTTCTATGTTCCAAATGTTAATATTACTTAAATTATTGATGACAAATGTATATATTATGTATTCATGACTCCTGAATGCTTATTTATACATTAATGACACCCTAATTAATAATACATTCCATATATATGTGGTGACATTTTTTATAACCTTATTATGTATTATTCATTGATTTAGCACCCATTCTCTTATTATGTTCCCATAAATACACATAAAATTACAAAAAATAAATTTAAATAATAATAATGTTTATTATATTTATAATTATATATATATATATAAAATTATTTATAATTACAATAATAAATATAAATATAGTTAAATAATTATAAAATTACAATAAATATATATTATTAGTATATAAAGTTATATATAAAAAATATATTCATAACTAGATATAAATATTTAAAAAATATTTACATATAATTATATTTATAAATAAAAATAATTAATTAATTAGTTATAAAATTAGAATAAATATATTTATATTATTTTATAAATATATATATTTATATTTTAATAAATATATATGTATAAATATATTTATAATTATATAAAAATGATTATAAAAATATTTATTAATTATAATTTAAAAAAATTGTATTTATTTAAATAATTGAAATACTTATATAAAAATATTTTTTATATTTAGAATTTTATAAATATATATATAAATATATATAAATATATATTTATAAATATATAAAAATGTTTTTAAATATATAAATATATTTACGATTATAAATATAAATATAAATATATATATATATATATATATATATTAGGTGTGTGGGGGTACAATTAAAATTAAGTGCACACACCCCACACACAAGATGGAAAGGAATTCCATAGCCCCCCTAAGGGGATAACCGAGCCATCAATCCTTAATTATTATGTACATGTCACATAGGTCAAGTGGGCACGAATCCCATTACATGGCTCGTAGGCGTAGTGGTCCATAAATTCCGTTACATGGCTCATAGGCCCAGTGGGCATGAAAGCACATTACATGTCATATAGACCCATAATATTACCCGAAGTCCAAATGGTGAATAGTATTTCTATAGTACTCAGTTGTTGTCGCTCCACTGCTCTCCCGCACCCGTACTGCCACAACCCTATCACATCACCACTCGTGTTATTCTCTCCTAGCTGCACAGCCTCAATGATGACACACTACAACACTGTCTTTGCACCTCCTCAAAAAACCACACTACGACCTCATATTAGATGAATCCATACCCATAAGACTAAATGTATTATATTTAAATATTCCTTTTAAATATTTTTTGATGATATCTCCTCCTCTACCCTTATTCTTAATTATTCATTATGTTTCCTTGTTGATTGAAATTTATATGGCCATGGGGATGATCCTTGGGTAAGGGAGGAGGGTTTAATGAAATTTCATATATTTCTTGGTTCCTTATGATCATTTCATAGTGAGTCAATATGAATGTGACATAGTTAATCACTTTAAATATAGGTGTATTTAAATATTTTGTTATTCTCAATGAACTCCAAATGTTCTTAATAATTCTATTACTTTTTATTATAAAAAAATTATTTTGATGAATCAATATGGATCATTGATTAATTTAATGACTATTATTCTCCAAAAAATAAATTCAATGTGTATTTTTGAAAGGAATCATTTTTGAGTGCATCGAGTGGTCAATGATGTGATTCAATTGAATGAATTGTTTTTAGGAAAATCATCAATATAAATTTTATTGAAATATAACATAAATACGATGTTTTTCTAATTGAAAAATTATAATTATTTAATTATATATATTTGATTATTATTTTTATGTAGAAGACATTGGGTGATTAGGTAACTTGGATAGATGCAACGAATAATAAAGATTATGCTTTAGAAAGGGACAATGGTCGGGTTAGTCTAAGCATGTTAAAATTATTGATTAGTACTCTAATGAAACAAATGATCTCCCCTGTATAGAATATGTGGTTCATGTATTCCATATAGTGTTCTGAGTGATTGTCTTAGAATCCCTATACTTAGTGTTTTTATCTTATAATGCATGATTAATGACCACCTATGATGTGATAACTTTATCTCACTCTTTATTATTGAATCTTGATATTTAAAATGTCATCAAACCATGGTTTTAATTTATTTAACCATTTTCATTTTTTCTATTCTGAAAAGACTATTTTAAATAGTCAATGGTTTTAGGACATTTTTTAAAATTATGACTACTAGTTTCCTTAGTGAAAACGATATTTATATTCAAAGTGTTATCTTATTGGGATTTTCATTACAACCTACATATTACAAAGGGGAGTCTATATACTTGGTTTTATAGGATACATGAATTAAAAATGGATTTATTACATTTACTAACTCTTATTGGTCCATTTGGTTTATTAGATTATAAAATTATAGCATGGATTTTATCAATAGAGTTATTTTTAAAAAGGTAGACTGATTTATAAATTGATTTCAAGGGTGATTTGATTTTAATGTTTTATAATATGTCATATAAATTATTTCAAATTATTATATGAGGAATTGGAAACATGATGGGTTTTTTAAGTGGTTGTATCCCTTTTTAGAGAATTATATTTGATGAAAAATGTTTGGGAAAATGCATAAGTGGATTTTTTAAAGAATGCTTTTGGTTTTAAAATAATTGATAATCATAGAATTCTGTTTTAAAAATTAATATTTTTTAATTTTATTTCTAACCAATAGTTTGGGATATTTGAATGTTTTAAAATTTTTGGAAAATAATGTTTTATTTTTTAAAGTGGTGATTAAACCATTGCGATCTAAATTTAAAACCATTTTTTTACAGTCGATTAATTTTTATATCCTTATTTTTTGGTGTTTAAATCATTTTAGGATATTCAAATGAGATAGATTTGTTCAAAATGGTGTGTTTTCCCTTGTGGATGAGATTTTGAAATTTATTATGTCACTGAATGTTTTTCAATATCCGTTTAAAGGGTAGTGTGAATTCCAATTTGAGGTTTAAAGGTGTTTTAATATAATTGATCTGACGAGTAGATTGGGATTAATTTTATAAATTTTAAAATGTCTCAACTTTAAAAGAATGATTTGAATATTTAATTCCCATTATAAATTTTATAAAAAATGAGTTTCACTAAAAGGCGTGGTACCCTCTTAAGCCACATTGATTCTTATATGAACATTGTAGCTTGTGATCCCATGTGTGGATGCTTATTATTGATGTAATGGTTTCATAGGACATTTGGGGGTGTGGATATGGTTTGTTATGATGACCTAGTTTAAATATCTATATTTTAAGTCCATTCATTAATGCATCATAGTTACAATTCCCATGACACTAGAATACTTTTTTGGATCATTTATAGGTATTTTCTATCTTCTTTTATTATATCCCCCAATTTTTATATTATTGTTTGGAACATATTTTCTTTTCATTTTCCCCATGTTACACGACATGAAATAGTGGTTCTTGACTGTGCGCTTTCTTCATTATTTATAAGCTTTCCCTTTCAGATTTTCTAAAAAGGTATTATGAAAGGGTTATAAAGAAGGGAGAAAAGAAACCATGATTTTGAAGTGTTTTCATACAATTTTAATAATTATTTTCGAAAGATTTTTCAATATTGATATGTTCTAATTATTTGTGTTTCAAAATCCAAGAAGGTGTGAGTTTTGAAAATGGTTTTTTAGGCAACCGTGGATAGTTTTATTGAAATGGTTTGTTTTCAAACATATTTTTGAAAACTATATGATTGTTGGAAACCTCCTTGGTTTTCGAAATCTGTATATCAAAAAAGGTGTTTATGAAATAGTTTATTGTTAAACTATGATAAGGTTATTTGAACAAGAGGTACTGGCCGAGGAAAAATGTTTTTCAAGTGAATGTTTTAATTTAATGAAAATCTTATAAATAACGTTTTAACACACTTTAATGTGTTACTACTTGGTAAAAATTTATAAAAAAATATTTTATTATTAAAATTTATTTAATATAATATTTTATAGTATTTAAAATGAAAATTATCTCTTCTATTTGGTAGGTTGTGGTGACCTATTGGTATTTTAAATCACACCTATATTTTATATGTTCTGGTTTGTTCTAACTTGTTTCCCTTCCTTTGGAACTTTTGTGAGGGATATATGGTTGGATGATGACCTTAGTTGAATATCCTTTTTGTATTTATTTTGTTAATTATTAATATTACCAAATATATTAAGATGGATATGAATAAATAATGGATGTATTCCAATTGTATGACAAAAGATTATGAATATGAAGATAAAGTGTACATCATGTTTGAAAAAGATCATGTATACAAAACTTCTCAAATCCTTTTTCTGTCTTTACACTGTTTTTAGTCATTGCTAATTAATCTAGTGGATTTAAAATAAAACATGATATGTTATAGAATATATCAATGTTATAAATGTTGGAATAAACATTGGAAAAATAGAATTTATCTAATGGTTGGGATGAAACTGCATTTCATGAATCATTTGATATGATTAGAAGTGTAGATAATGGAAAACCATACCTGGGATGTGATTATAGATGTGAATGATGATGAAGATCATATTGATGGAATTACAAGGATTTTTAAAGATGAACTTCATGATTTTTCAGAATTTTTTGAGAAGTTAAAGAGTTTGTAAAGATTCAATTATATTTCGGTATTACTAAATATATAGCATTATCATTCGTACTGAAGTTGTATAATTTTAATGAAGGAAACAAATAGAGTGACATCTATTTTATGTAATTTCTATATCACTTGACTGACATGATCCTAGAAGAAAATGAGCATCCAATTCAAACATATGACACCAAATGAATACTATGCTCAATGGGTATAATATATAAAAGAATAAATTCCTACATGAATGAATCTATACTATTTTCAAAGGACAAAAATTCAGTTAAAGAGTTCATAAGTTGTTTGATGTCTTGATTAAATAAAGATTAATCCGCTCAGAAGATATTTTTATGGTACTTTCCAATCATTCCAAGGATTGGGTGCTTATAAGAAAGTGAGGAGACTACAATGAAATTGGTGTGGAATAAAAATATATGAAATAATTTTAACAAACTATGTCACTATACAGACTCTCCTTAGTGGGATAAAATTGATCATGTGTATCCTAAATTTTGAAATGATATGAGAAACCTACATCATTCCTTATCTATAGATGGATAGAATAATTTTGGTTTTTGAAGAATCACTCAAATTACATGGCTAGTTATGTTGTTAAATTTTAACTTTCCACCATATTTAGGAATGAAAAAAATACATCATATTATATATGATTATATCAAGACCAAAAAAAATTAGTTGTGATATTTATTTTTATTTGTATCCATTGATTGATGATTTGATATTAATGTGGTATTTTTGTGTTATATTTTATGATTCTTATAGAAATGGAGTTTTCACATTGACATCCACGTTGTACATGATGACAAATGTCTTTCTTTCTTATACAAATTTTTCAGCATATAGTATTAATGGAACTCAAGGGTTTCCCATTTTTGAAAAGGGTACACATTCAATTATGTTGAAACATTAATCAATGACTATGTTATAAGGACATCACATATTTCTTACCCTGATAACATAAGTAATGATCTTGGAAAACATCATTCAATGGAAGTTTATAATATTGTACAACACCATCTCCACTAATAGGAGATCAAATATTTATAAATGTAAAATATGTTGACAATACATTTAGAGAACAATTTTTAAAAAACCATATGAAAAACTGTTGAAAAATGATCTTTTTTAAAATTTCATATTTTAATTTTTTGTACGTCATACATTTTTTTGATGTTATGCATCTTGAAAAAATGCATGTGATAGTGTCCTCGAAAAGTTTTTAATGCACAAAAAAAGGATGAAATTAAGTATATGTTGGACATCTTTGACATGTGAATATTAGAGTAGTTGTGCCCGTGATTGGTGGAAAATTAATTTTTTTTCCTATAGCTATATATACTCTTTACAAGCATGGGAGATATCAGTTTTGTGACTTCATGAATGATATAAAGGTTCCATATGGGTATTCATAGAATATCAAGAATATTGTGTTAATTACCGATTAAAATTTATAGGGTCTGAAATTACATTACTACCATATTTTGATACAACTTCTGATTCTTATAACATTATATTTCATTTATCCCAATACTGATCATCATAAATTAACCAATATCTATTACATCTTCAAAACTATATGATGTAGAGTTTTAGACCCTGTGAAATTTATAATAATGGAAATAGAAGTTGTCTTTATATTATGTGAGTTGGAAATTTTCTTTCCACTAGAAGTTTTTAATATGATGGTTAGATTGATGGTTCACATGGTCTGAGATATTTGACTATGTGGTCTTGTACACTATAGATAAATGTACCGCATTGAATCATATGTGAATATTTTTAATTTATATGTCATAAATTAATGTTGGATAGAGGTTTGTATTGTAATGTGATATGTTTTTGAGAAAACTGTTGAACACATTACCGAATAGCAGTCCGGTGTGGAAAAAAGTCGTCTACTGAAAAAATTTCACGTTTGGTGGCTTACAGGGGAAGTAAATTCTAGAAGAGATATTGTCACAATCAACATTGCAGATTGAGAGAAAACCAACCTTTACATTTTTCATAATATTTTTGAGGATTAACTATATGTTGAAACCTAAAAAGAAGTTTGTAGTAATTTGAATACATCAAGGGATGAAATATGGATATCAAATGTTCAAAATAAATAGTTTATAGGATGTTTTAATTAACACATTTTTAAGGATTTATATGAAAATCCAGATTTAATTTTAGACTTATTTTGATGACTAGAAAGAGGATCAAATTTATTTGTATTATATTACAGTGGTTATGTATTTAATGATTAGATGTTATACACATATGAACATGATGAAAATAGAACCATGAAAAATAGTTGTGTTACACTTGTGGCTGATGTGATGCATGTTTTTGGTACTAAGGATAGAAATTAAATTTATGTGAATATATTATACTTTGGCATCATAAAAAATATGGGATTGGGATTATACGAAATTCCATGTTCATATTTTTGAAAGAAGTTTGTTTGATAATAGGGGTGATATTAAAGTAGATGAATTGATATTCATGAATGTGGATTTTAGTACAGATGGGTACATAGATGATCCTTTAATAATTGTATCACAAGGAATACAACTATATTATGTTCTAGATACCACAAAACAAAGTGTTGAATTATTATTATTTGACCTAAACTACTAAAGGGTCAGATGATTATTGAACTGATAATGACCCTTTTATTGGGACATCATAATCATTTCACAATAGTCCCAATATAGATGGGGTCTTGTATGATAGAGGAGACAACAATGAAAAGATTTTTATACTCAGTAGAGGGTTCAAATACCATTAACCTTTTAAAAAAAAGAGTTCAAAAATCAGGTTATATATTTTTTAATATACATTATGTTACCTCATGTTGTTATCTATTCACTTCTACATTTTTTTAATCTAAATTAAATGTGTAACAACTTCAATAGATAAAATCTTATGCACATTCCAATTCTCCCAATCATGTGGAACAATAATTCTCTCAAGCTCATACTGCTCATAGTGAAAATGAATGATGTCATTCAATAGTTGATGATGGTACCACTCTACAAAAACAACACGTTTCTCAACCTTCTGATCCTCCCAGTGTAGAAGAACAATGACCTTATGAACATGCTGATGCTACCACTATAGATAAACAATAGGTTTCCCAACTTACTACTTCGGCTATTGCAGTGGTATGACAATGTTTTTCACTTGATGATGCTACCACTATATAGGAAAAACATAATGGCAATGTTTAATGTGAGGGAATGGTTGTAGACAAAGTACTAACAATGTAGGAAAAATAGGAGCATCATAGTTTGATGGTGTTAGAAAAAATCATTCAGGCGAAAAGTAAAGGCATCAAATTCGAGGTGAGAAGGAATGTGTGAGGCCATAATGTTAACCCCAAAAAATCAATTTTTAATAGTTAAATTGGAAACATTTCAAGCCAATTTTTAGATTCTGGAACAATATCATGACCATGATTAAGGAAATAATGTGGGAAATATTACAGTAACATTATGATATCCTTTTTATATATTACTAAAAAATAAAATAATAAAAAATTCAGTTATTCTTCATCACCTTTTCTAGTGTGAATATATATTAGATGACTCAAAAAAATATATATATATTATTTCTGGTCAGAATGATTCATAGAGAATTTCTTACAATTCTAATGATACATCATCTTAAAAATTCTTAAGGGAAAACGAACCTACACCCACCGCTTTTGTATGAACAGTTGATAACCCAAGAGTCACAAGATGTATTTACTAAATATTATTGGGAGTATCCTTTTTATGAACATTATTATTAGTAATATATTGATTGAAAATTTGTACATTCGTCACTTTTATTTATATTTTTTAATTTATGAAATAATGTTCGAGTGATGTTAATAAGGACAAAGTAGATAAACCAATGTACCCCTACCATAGAGCAAGGATGTGGTATTCTTCACTAAAAACAAATTGGTTCTTATTATAAATTTACCATAATAATTTTATGTGACATAAAACAACATTATAATTATATTCTATAGTTTATTTTCTGATTGATGAATCCAAATCTAAAGCCACATTCACCCCACTTCAAGTTCTATGTAAGGACGCATGTGTAAATAATTATGGGATATTAATAGATAAAAACACAAAAAAATGTATGAATCATATAAATGTATGACATAATAAATAATATTTATTCTAGAAATCACTATCTTGTTACAATGATAACATATATTATTATTTTATTCAATATTACATAGTTAGAGAAATCATCAACACCTGTATTGGTGGCCTTGAGCATCCAGAATAGTATGGCCACGTGAGAGGTGACAGTTTTGGGTTGACACCCGAACCATATTTTGAGAAAAAAACAACAATTAGAGGATGAAAATACAGAAAGGGCAGAGATAAAATGAAAAATAGATACCCTTGAAGTAAAATTTCATTGGAAATTTGATTTTCTTGAAATTATTATAATTGGAAAGCAAACAGAAAACTAAACTTAAGAAATACCATTTTGGGATGACCCCTACCCACACCATCTTTGAGGAAAGCCATTCCCCAAAAATATCTATCTTAGTTGAGGTAATAAATATTATAACAGTTGTTTCTATGAAATGTTTGTCAGATAGACACTAATACATTTAATATATTTACATTCTACCTGGTGAAAATGAATATGATTTATATCTATCAACACACACCAATCACCTTATTGAGAGGGATATGGTGTTCAATATCAAAGATGACCGGCTATAAAAAATACCACTTTTAATAAGTCATCTCAGAATGTCGATCATCATAGCTCAAGACCCAAGAACTGAACTACCCATTCTACTTGATGATGAAGATATTCATATAGTTGGCCATGCTATTGAAACATTCATCACATTGCCATTATATCTTGTAAAAACACATGTCAATAAGAAGTTATTCATTTCCAATTTATTTTTCATTCTAAACACTTACAAATTAATGAAAAATGTTTGAACCAAATAATTTTATTAGAGATATAAAAAATGAAGGTATGATGAAAATTTAGACTCAAAACAATCTTATAGATCAACCAACCGATCAAATATATCTTATGAAAACACCTTTAACCTACCCATTGAATATCCACATTTTCTAATAATTAGGGTTCATACAGATACAATGTTACAAAGTGGTAGTAGTCATGTAGTTGATTTTGAATAAAAAAAGTATAAATAAGAAGGTACTAACTAAATTTTTTATTATGAATGTATATAAAATCCTTATTAATGAATATCTAGGATCCACAGTAGATAACGTATACATGAGTTAGGTTTAATGATTTAATTTTCCAAAAAATAATATACTATATTATTTATGACTCAATACATTACATATTTTTGAAGGTTCATATATCAAGACCAATTGAATGGATTTCCCCATGAAAAAACATTTAGACTCATTAGTCCTCACACCACCTATACAAAAAAAACAAAAATATATTCCTTACTAATAGATGAAATAGTGGAAATCCTAGCCAAATCATTTTATATAAAACATGGAGAAGACATACTCTTATTAATACGAATGATACAAGGGTGTAACAATAATATTTAATTGTATAAAATAAATTTTTATTTCATTCATTAAAATATCAATTTTTTTGTTTTAATGAAACATTTTATTCTCATTTCATCCAATTTGGATACTCCAAATATATATTTTATATATCCACTACATGGATTACCAACAGACCTAACACTAATGATAGAGTTATCAAATTTGTAACACAATACATACAATGTTTTATAACTATAAAGCAAGTTATATAATTGATATTATGATTTTATATATATTCTATTATTATAGGGTGTGGTGAAAATATTGTCTAAATCCTGCAACGAAAACAGTAATTGTGTATTCGATGCCAGATAATTTCTACAACTGGATATCTATGATGGTATATATAATAATATTTCACTATAGAAATTCATATATAAACAAATTACTTATTTTAATCAATGTTTCTACATTGTCCAAAACAATTGAATGGAAAATATTTTGGTTGTTATGTTTGTAAATTTATGAGTGAGATCACATTCCATAAAAAAAACACATCCCTGAAGAGTTATTTTCAAAGCTAATTACTATTTAATTTAAAATATTTAATAATAATTTTGATATTTATATTTTTTTAGTACTAATATGATTATTGAAAAAAAATATTCACAGGATGACATAACTATTCTTAGAAATGAATGGGTATCATACCTGATCACATAATGTATAAAAATAAAATTGAGATGTGACATCCTTATAAGTAATGGATTATTTTATATTTATGTTTAATTTATTTAATTTTAGTATTAGTAAGAAATAATTTCTTCCCTTATATAGGTGCATTCATTTGATATTTATAGCTCAATAATGTAAACAACCATAATGAAAAGGTGAATTCCTACTACATATTTTATTAACTTTTCCATAAAATTATCTACTATCTGTAAGAAATTTTCCCAATCATATTTATCATATCATTATTTTTTTCAAAGGTCTTTTAGGAGGTCATATTTTTCATTCAAGTATCAAGAACCATACATATTAGAGAAATAATGTTCTTTTCAACCATTATTACCATGTTTTCTATTACTTTTCTATGTCGAGCAAACAATACTTCACATTGATTCAATGTTCTTATCCAACAATCCTTTCTCAAATAAATATGTTGTGTTGGTAGTTTTACAAAGAAATATAATGGAAATCATAGTAGCATTGGCAGTTAGGATTTTCATGAGACATTTGGATGTGTGGGAGTTAACATAAGCTTAATCCAACACACAATTTGATCAGTATGTATCCAGGTGCGTCTTTTTATAAATTTAATGTAATTTTAGTAAAATATTCAACTAATATACTGAAATAAGAAAAAATTATTTAAAAATATTTTTATACTTTAGTAAAATGATCCATAAGAAATTGAGGACATAGAAAAATCAACCACACCTCAATCCAGCCCACGACATGACCAGTATGACTCAAAGTGTCTGTTATCAATTTAAAATTGATATTTCAAATCAAAAAGTTTGAATCACTGAGAAAACAAGAAAAAACTCTTATTTTATTTAAAATTCAAGGAATAGATTCAAAAATCATTTGTGTCATGTAGTAAAAAGTCTCATGTCAAACTGATACACTATGTGACCTGTATGAGTCAAAGAGCATGTTTCCTGTTTAAAATGGAATTTTTATAGAAAATAAAAGTGAAATAATGAAAACCATGAAATTGAATTTTAATTTTATTGATAATTTTTTAAAATAATAAATTATTCATTTTATATGTCTATGAATCATACACACCTCAATCTGATGCCCAGTGTGACTGGTATGACTCAAACTACATATTTTTATTTAAAATTGTCATAAATTTTATTAAAAAGGAACATGTGATGTATTGAAAAGTGTTATTTTTTTCATAGTTCTGATACTTTATGAAATGATCCCTGACTTATTTAGGAAATGTAGTAATCATAAGAATCTTAATTTGAGGCACGATGTGACCGATATGACTTTATATTTGTCATTTTTATTTAAAATTTAGATTAATTTTATGGAAAAATAACCTACTAAAAAATGAGTGAACATAATAATATTGTTTTGAAACTTCAAGAAATGATCCACATGTTATTTGAGGCATTCAGGAATCATCCTCGCCTCATTCGAGTACACGATATGAACGATAGGACTCAATGTGCATGTTTTTTATTTAAATTTTACATCAATTTTAAAAAACAATTAACCTACTAAAAAAATATAAAAAACATTCATATTTATTAAATGTTATTACAATGATCCATGAGTCATTTGAGTCATGTAGGAATTAGCTACACCTCAATCTGATGCATATTGTGACCGGTATAACTCAAAGTGAGTCTTTTATTTAAAATTGACTTCATTTTTAGTAAAAAAATATTTTATGATCTAAAAACTGGGTAAATAAATTCATATAGTATTTATAATTTAGGAAAATCATCTATTATTTATTTTGGACGTTTAAGAATCAATCACACCTCGATTAGAGGCATAGTGTGACTAACATGACTCAAAGTGTGTCTTTTTTATTTAAAATTTACACCAATTTTAGTAAAAATGAAAACAGAACCACGTAATAACTAGAGAACACATTAGTATTGTTATTATAATTTAATAATATGATCTATGAGTCATTTGGTATGTTTATTAATCAACCTCACCTCAATCTGACACATAGTGTGAGTTGTATGACTCTAAGGACATCTTTTTATTTTAAATTGACATCAATTTTTGTAAAAGGTAATTGGTGACATACTAAAATTTGAGGAAACACTGTAATATAATTTTTTTACTTTATTTAAATGATACATGAGTTATTTGGGATGAATAGTAATTAATTGTACCTCAATCTGAGGTATGGTGTGACTGGTATAACTCCATGTGCATCTTTTTAACTTAATCATTACAACAATTTTAGTGAAAAGTAAATTCAACCTAAAAAAAATTGAGAAAATAAAATATAATTTTTTTGATACATTAGGAAAAAAACCCTTATCCAATTGAAATTTTTAGGAATCATCCTCTCCTCAATCCGACGAACTGTGTGAGCGATATGAATAACAATTTTCCTTTTTATTTAAAATTGAAATTAATTTTAGTATAAACAACAACTGATAAGCTCAAAACTGAGAAAATGCATTAATATTGTTCTCATACATTATATAAATTACCCATATGTCATTTTTTATATGTATGAATCAAATTCAGCTCAATATGATGCATGACGTAATCGGTATGACTCTAAGTGGGTGATTTTATTTTAAATTGTCATTAATTTTTGCAAAATGATCACGTGATGTACCAAAAACCAATAAAACACATTTATATTATTTTGATAATTTAGGTAAGTGTTTCATGAGCCATTTTCGACCTGTAGGGATCACCCACACCAAAATCTAATGTGTTGTGTGACCAGTGTGACTCAGTGTGCGTTAAAATGTTAAAATTGACTTTCTAGTTCAACACCTATGTCACTCACAGAAAACCAAGAAAATTCACATTGATTAATCTTATAATTTAAAAAATTAATTCACAATTAAATTTTGACATGTATGATTAAGTATCACATAAAACTGAGATGTTATGTGACACTTATGACTTAATGTGTGTGTTTCTAGTTTGAAATGACAATTTAGTAAAAACAAGAGTGACATACTGGAAATTTAGAAAACACATTCATATAATTTTTATAAATTAGAAAAATAATCCTTATGTAATCTTTGACATATATAAATAATCCTCACATTAATCCCACATATAGTTAGACAGGTATAAGTCCATATGTGTGTTTATTTGAAATTATACTTAATTTCATTAAAAAGAACAAGCGACATACTCAAAATTGAGCAAATGCATTCAAATTGTTTTGATAAAATATAGCAATGATATGTACAGTATTTTTCATGTTTTGGAATCAACCACAGCTCATTACAACATACAATGTTTGCAATTTAACATAAATTGTGTCATTTAATTTAAAGTAGACATTTTTAATGTATTTGTTCATATTAATGTTTATTTTACATCTTTATAATATTACCAACATAACATTTATTTTCGTATATAGGTGGATTCATTTTCATTGGTGGTGGTTATTTTTTCAACAAAGGATACAAAGAGAGGACATTTTTGAAAGGAATCATAGGTACCAAATACAATGAAACATTTCTATTTTAATTTTTTTGTGGATAGTAATTATAAATTTAGTTATACAAAACATCGATTGAATTGTATATAGTAGTGTTTTTTGAATTAATTATGTAATATATATTTCAACTAATTAAATATTTTTTTTCAACTTACAGATGTTTTTGTAGTGTTCTATTATACAGACAATATAATGAAGCAGATAAGCCCTTCATCATCAATATTTCCGGCGCATATAGAGGTCACCATTTATCAATTCAAGTGAAATAACGTCTAAAGTGGGAAGTTTATCAACTCTATAAATAGTCCTGATAATGCTGTCCTTTATTATCACTTTTGTAGCACTGATAATGGGTACCCCTTTAATAGCACTTAGATTTATAGTGGCTTCAAGCACTGTTAAAAGCATTTTTGCACGCTGTTAAAGGAATAATTTTTTTAGTTTCAGTATAGAATTAAATATATTATTGTTTTATATTTTATGAGTTATTTGGGTAATAGAATATGTTTTTAATATATATATATTTTTAAATAATTTTATGTGTTCAATAGATTTCTTAACACACAACACCGAGCAATAAACGAATTGAGATATATTATAAAAAATATTTTTATATAAATATGTTAACCTAGCCATTGAAGTAGAGGGTATAAATAAGTTTTTTCACATTATAAACTATATTAATAATGTTTTTACTCAATATAAATGTACTGATGTATAATATTAAATACCCACTCCGTTTTTAGTGAAGTCATTTTATACTTCTAAAAGGTGATTTCATTAAAAAAAAATTTATTGTAATTTGTGTTTAGAAATTATAATTAATTTATTCCAATTTTGATAAATTTTATTTTGAAATTTGATCTTAAATTTATTAAATTTCGTGTAAAAATTATCTTTTAGTGAATTATTTATAATTTTCTAAAAAAAATTATTTTTTGATGAATAATGAAAAATACTGATTTTTGTTTAAAAATGACTATCAATTTATTGAATTTTCAAAGTTCCATTTTAAAAAAAAATTAATTAACCATAATATAAGTTCTATTATATTATTAGTAATACAATTTTAGTTATTTAAATTTATCATGTCTTGGAATTTGTTATAGAATCATTTATACTATAGAGTTTTTTTTCTGGAAAACTAATTTTCATCCTGTTTTGTGTGATTAATTTTAAGTTATGCCTTACCTATTATATGGATATAATAGTGAAAGATGAATTAAAAATATTAAATCATAAGGTTTAATTTTTTAATTGATTGCTTTTATTTTTGGTCATTATAAATTGTAACTGTGTGGAATATTTTCCACCTTGGTGAGAGTAAAACTGGTAAATGGGGGCTTATACAATTGGATAGGGAATTAAAATATCTTTAACACATTCCATTATCTGATTATATGTGTGAATTTAACATATTTAATTCATTTATAGATAATATATTCACTTTTCCATTTTTTGATATTGACTTTTATATTACATCATCAAATGAATAAAAAAATGTCACACCCTAGACTTTAATATCTAAAATATTTCTCCATAAGGATAATAAGAGTTTATGTTTGGTATTTAATATTAAAATTAAAAATTAAAAATTTAATTTTATCATGCTAATTTATTTTCAATTTTTAGAGATTGAATAATTACCTTAAATATTTATACAATAGTGAAGTAATTTTTTTTCAATATTAATAAAAAATAAATAAATTATATTAAGAATAATAAAATCAATAAAATTCGGATGAATTGATGTGTTAAAAAAATATTTATGAATATACCATATTATGTATGTGTTAATGAATTATATTTTAATTCCATATTTTCATAGATGTGTTTAATATCACATTAAATGAATAGTTTTAAAAATATAATTAATGATATTTTATGAAAATATTATCCTATTAAATAATTTAAAAATCATAAAATTCCTCAAAAAGGAGAAAGCGTATAATATATTTTCATAAATGGAATCCCTATTACATTTATGGGACAAATATCATTTTTTGTAACATTTTTGGATACTAAATCTCAAAAAACATTGTTATCATAGTAATTCTCCAAAGTGTTAATATGGGTGGTAAAACAATGAGATTAGGTTGAAACAAAAAACCTAAACATATCAAATTTTTATTGTATGATATTATTTTGAATAAAATTAATCTTATATTATAATTATATCAATCTGGATCTATTTGGAAAGATAATTAAATTATATTAATTTAATACATTAAGAAATTTGAAGAATTCCCATCCCCTCACTTATATAATGACGCCCCTTATCTATTTTTATAACAACACACTTTGAATACATGGTTGAAAATAACCTACCAAATTATATTTCTAAAAACATTATCTATAAGACAGAGTTCATTTGTCTTTTTGAAATACAAACAATATTATCCCTAATAAGTGATCTAAAAGAGGTTTCTCTAAGGGATGGTAACCATTATAACCAATCTCTTTATTTTTTTTACTTCTTCTTGTACCATCATCAATTATGTCCTAAAAATTACAATATAATTACACAAAAACCTCTCATATAATAATATATTATTATTTTGATGTAATATTGCTTATCTATCATCTTCTCTGTTAAATGGGATGAAAACCTGTCTCTCATGTATAGAGAAGACCACTGCCTCACGAACCAATGTAATTTGTTTTTTATAACCACTACACAATTATAAAAATTGTTGGATATAATTAAAATATATGAAATTTATTAAATAATTATGCTTCTTTATTTATAATATCATATATTCCTTCTTAAATTCTAATATTTAGGAAGACAATAACATTGCTTGGTCATATGTGTGGACTACCACCTCTATAAAGCAATGTGATATGTTTTTAATTTTCACATTACATGGATGATGATAAGTATATATTCAATAAATTTTATTAATATATATGATATAAAAATTTCCCTATAAATTTTAATTATAATTTTCCTTTCTTTCAATCCATGCATTGAAAAGAGTAAAAATCATTCATGTGTACGTACGATCAATCACCTCTATAAACAATTTAAATCAAGTTTAAATCTATTCCTTTTGTGTTTTGATATAAATACATATATATTGAATATAAATGATATTTATATCTTATAAAATCATATATATTCTATAAACATGATAATGATACAATTATTGACATTGAAAAATTAAAACATACATTTAACACAAAGCAGTTAAAACATGAAATAATTACAATAATAAATGAGTTTTAGAAAAATGGTGATGAAATGTTATAATTGGATCATATATGATATTATAGATCTGAATATGGGTTTTTATTTAAATATGATAAGTTTTAGTTTATTAAAAAAGACGTTATAGAGCATAAGTGACAATTTGAACTTGAGAAAAGTGATTTCTTAACTCAATTTCCATTCATTATGTTATACATATACATCATTGACAATGTTATGCCATGATTATATGTGAAATGACCTTTGATTATTTTATGTTTTATCTCTACTTATTTTATGTGTTTTTACATTTTTTAGTCATAATCAATTTAATTTTTAATTATCACATCAATAATATTATCATTGTAAAAGATTTCATCCGAGTTCCCTCTCTATTGTAGAATATTTGGTATTATACACATAATATTCTAATATTCTAAATATAATACCCATAAAATTTTTTTAACATGACTTTATAATTATTCATGATAATTTAATTTTCCATAGAATCGACACTTTCATTATGTTATACTTAAAATGTCTCCAGAGTGGTAAGAATTTATTATACAATATTTTATTTCTAGGGTTGCAATTATTTTTATTTGATGGGATATTATAATATATCCTTTATGAAATCAACCTATTTTTTCATAGTATCAAGATATTTAAGGAGTTTACATATTTATTTCTAAATTTTATACCCTTTGGAACTTTAATCATGAAAATAAATTTCTAAATTAAAATCCGATCTTATTTCTCTTTTGGTCGTGTATATTTTTCTATCATGTCTATATTTTGAAAAACTATTTTAAAAATTAATTTTTACTCTCTAGAAATATTTGTTAAAGGAATTTTATTTTATCTTTTAATTTCAATTTTTTTTTTAAAGTAATCATCATAATGTTTTCCAAAAATCCTATCTTCGAATTTCTTTTACAAAACAATCAAAAGGAATGTTTCTTTTTGAAATATCTACATTGTTAAGTGATTTTGCCATCACTATAACCATTTTCTGCTAATTATATTCATCTATATTTTTAAATTTTTTTAAAAATGAAAAATATTTAACGAATTATATTTTCATATTCCAATTCAATTTCATAAAAGTATATTGTTTTAATTTTGAAACATATATTTTAACGGAATTGATGGCCATATTTGATATCGTATTAATTTCTTTTTGTTCATTTTTTTTAAATGATTTTATCTTTTATATTTATTGGAAAACAGATTTCTACTAAATTTACATAATATTTTTAGAATGTAAATGATTATTTAATAAATGTTATATCATTTCTAAATTCATATTTTTTCTATGAATTATATTTGTTGGACTGGGGATATATCTATAATTCATATTCTTTACTGAATAAAAAAAGTATTACTAAGACATATTATTTATGAATTATATTTATCATTAAATATATGAGGAATGCATTGTACATGTAGTCAATAGTGGGGAATGAAATTATATATCCCTTTAAACCATCGATAAGTTTCTTGAGACAAATTGGTAGGAAAAATTAAATGGGTTTCTTGTGTATACATTACCACTTTATAAAATTTTCTTGGAACAAGGACATGATGTTATATATTCCTTACATATAATTTTAAAAATTTATTTATATGAGTATTTAGTTAATATTATCCATGACATTACTTCATTAATATTATCTATGGGTTCATTTCATGCTCATATTTTTGATTAAATGAGATTGTTTTTAGTTATTTATCTTGCCATATTGATTATTTCCATATTGATTTATAATAGTTTCCACTATAAATAAATATTATTGAGAATCTAAGATCACCCATTATATATTTTTTTCCCCAGGACATGAATAATGATTTTAGAATAATATCATGGATGTATGAATTTTTTTCATAAATATCTTAAATATCCAATATAATTTGAGAATAATGTTTGTATCTAGTTTTCATGACTACTCTACTTATTGGCCCTATAGGATGAGATCCCTTATATCTTAAGATATGTAATAAAGTATACATCATATATTAGTTACTATAGTTGGTGTTTTAATAGTTGGTAGTAGTGGAACTTTAGTAGAATTCTTTGGAATTATACTTGGAAAAAATTATATCCGGGAATATAACCCTAGATCAATATTTGAGGGTATTTGAAACTATATGATAATATCCTAATGTTTCGGTAAGGAATATATTATGTTGTTTTCATTTAAATACATATTTGTATTTGTTTTTGAAACAAAACTTTCTTGGGCTAATAATACTGAAAATAGTAGTTCACGTATATATAGACCATCATTTTTATCACAATGAACGCAAAAATGAAATCCAACTAGTTTGACACTATTTAGGGGTATTATTGGGTTATCTCATATTTTAATAACAAACCATTATGAATTATTTAAATTTATAATGATAAATAATGACCTAGGTTAAAAATATGATGTATTAGATTGAAAATATGGATGTAATATAAATAATCTCTACAATTATGTGGTTTCCCACTATGAATAATATTTATCAAAAATTGTTTTTTGGTTTCAATTATTTATTAGAACTATAATGAATTGTATTAATACTAAATGTGAGGGAAAATGGAATGATTGTACAAATGGGGGACTAAAGAAAATAGTAAATGGAAGGTGAAACCATATGATTTTTCATAACTAACTATCTAATTAAATAATTAAAAATATCAACTTGGGTGTGTGTATTTACACACAAAATAAGATTAAAATGGAGTTTCATGAAGACCATGGAGGGAACATGATTTTATTCCTACATGTCATGTATATTGGAATAAGAAATCAGGTAAATGTATCAATGGAAATACATGATGTATTTTTTGGAAGAAAGGTCATAGACAAAATAACTACCGTGGAAAAAAGAAGTGTTTGATGGAGGGATATAAAGATCATCCTATGGTTCTATTTGTAGATAATTGTACTATATTCATAGAGCATGACCAGTATCTGATTAAATGTCCCAATCCAAAGGATAAATTCTTGAACAATGAATGAATTATTTCATATCAATCATTGAAGTGGAAGGATTGATGTGTTTATGTATTGAGACTTGAGATTTATTTCACTTAACATTACATCAATGATATTATATTTATTATAATCATGAAAAATATAAATATTTTTCTCTAGGAGATTTTATTTAAGGATTTTAAAGAATAAATTTAAATATACTGATTACCAAGCAAACTGATGTAGTGGTAATGGTTTATTTTTAGAGAATACATGATTAAGGAAAATATAACCCAAAATATATTTCTGGTATTGAGTTAAGAATGTTTATTAGAAATAAATGGATTATTGACATTGATAAACGAAATTAGATAGAATTAAAGACCATAATACTGATTAGAAATTTAACGAAAAAGTTTCTTGGATCATCATTGAATTTTTTACCACATTTTTGTTTTTATCAAATATATTTTATTATGTCTGAATTTTTTCATGGAATTAATAGAAAAAAATGTTTTTAAGTATGTAGGTTTTAATTGATTATTTACGTTGAGTCAGGTTGTAATCATGTCTTAGGAGAATATATTATCATAGTTTTAACATGTTGTTATGTGAATTTATGAGATATATTATATTGTACGTGGATAAATTATTACTAAAATATTTTGAATTTTTGGGTATTGAATTTGGTTAGACATATTTTTTAGGAATCTTATTGTTATCTATTTTTATAATGGTTTATGTTAAACAAGGGGTATTATCATTGATGTTTTAGATATTAATTTATTTTATTTATCCATAACTGATAAATAATGATATCAATTTTGGTTTTGGTAAATATTTTGAGGTATATGGAATGATTTATGGATTTTATTAATTAATAAAAGATATTTTTAGTGTATCAGGAAGGAAATAAATCTTCTTGGATATCCATTTCTTGGAGTAAGAGATGATTTTGAATTGATAGAAGAACAAGGAAAGGATATAATTGTGATTATAAATTAGAAATAAATATATTCAATATATTTTCACATGTACTCAATATTTAGCATAATAGAATCTATTAGCTTTATGAAAATGATCTAGAAAAAAGTTTTTTTGTCCTTTTAGATTATTTTCTGATGAATTGATGGCATTTTCAAACCTCACCAATTTATGGTTTTGTTGTTGTTAACATTATAATTACCATAGAATTTATCACTCTATATTAGTACATAGATGGTATTCTTCCATTCCATGTATATATATTAACTTCCCATTTAATTTTTTCTATATCCCAGAACCTAAATATTATATATTTCAGGTAACCTTTATGTTTCCCACATTCCATATTTAAAGGATGTTTTATTATGACTATGTAAGATTTTGTTTTTCAACAAAAGTTGAACCTTTTATGACCAATGAAAAATTTACAGGTACAAGTTTATTTAAGGGAGGTATAATGAAACATCCCAATATTATAAGACATCATTATATTTAACTAATTTTATGTTTTTAATAGCCTTATGAACATGAAACATCGATCATTAAAGAAATTGAGATATATTATAAAAAATATTATAATTTATATGTGATAGATTGTCCATTGAAATGATGGGTATGAATATGAATAAAAATAATGTTATATATATATATATAATATTATTTCTCAATAAAAATTCTTTGATAATTCATATTAAATACTCAAATTTTTTTGGTTGAAGTCATTTTGTACTTCAAAAATGCATTTTCTTCAAAAATGATTTTCATATCATTTTTTTGTGGAAGTTATAAATTCGTTTTGAAATATGAATAAATTTTATTTTATAAAATAAAAATAATTTTTTGATAATTTTTTAATATAGTGATTTTTGTTGAATAGTGAAAAATAGTTATTATTATTGAAAACTGTTTTTTCCATTAAATATTTTATAATGGTAAATTTTTTCTAAATAGGATTAAATATAAAAATTTTCATTTATATTATCCTTAATCTAATTGAAGTCTTTGAAATTAAAATAATCTTGTATTTTTTTAATGAAAATGATAATATTTTAGAAAACATTTTTTTGAAATATGATTTTCATCATGTTTTGTGAAATTAATTTTTAATTAAATTATGAAAATTATAAGAATAGAATATTAAAAAATTGATTTCATATTTGGAATATGGAGGATCATTATTTTTAAATATTTTCCTTCTATTTTTTTGAGAGATCATAGTACCCACGGTAAATATTTTTCCTATCAACAAGGAAAAAATTTGTGAAACTAGGTTAAAACATTGGGATAAGGCATTTAAATTTCTCAAAAACATGTTTTTATCCTTTATTGTTAACTAATTTCATTAATTTCCATACCATCCTAAAAAACATTTCCACTTGGATTCATTTTTTTCATTATATTTTTTTAGAAAATAATGAAAACAAATGTCGCACTATTGACTTTAATATATATAATATTTTCACATAAGAATAAAAAGTTATTTTTTATTATAAAACTCACAATTTACTTTCTAGTGGTTGAAAAATTACCTTAAATAATTACGTAACTACAACAAATTATTTATTAAATTAATATAAAAATTAAATAATGAAATTTAAAAATATGAAAAGGTGTAAAATTTAAAATAATTGTTATGTTACATGATTTGTCATATGAATAATATTATTATGGATTTTTAAATTATTTCATTCAAATTCCATCTCTTTATTAATGTTGTTGAAGTCAAATTAAATTAATATTATCATAAATGTCATTAATGTAATTTTTTGAAAATTATATTTCCTTAATTTTTTAAAAAGTATAAAAACAATAAATAGGAAAAGTGGGATAATATATTGTATAAAATTTCAGCATATTTCCATTTATGTTCCTATTTTCCTTTGGTGGTAACTTTCTTGGATTATATTGTGTAAAAAAATTATTATATATGTAATTGTCAAAATAGTTAACGAGAGGTCAAAATAATGAGATAAGGGTACAAACATCACCTAAAATTTTAATTTTATTTTATGAAATGATTTAGAACAATAATAATATTATATTCTATTTATATCAGTTTAGAGACACTTGAACATGAAATTTAATTATATTTATTTGAATATTTAAAATGTTCAATAATTCAACTCCCCTCACTTATAAAAGGACACCCCATCTATATTTTCCATAAACCAATATGAAGAAAAAATATTGAAAAGAAACTACAAATATCTCCAAAAAATATATCTATTCATATTATATATGTTATTTTCTTCCAAAAATACCAACCATAGTTTCCCTAATAAGAGATCAAAAGGAGTTTTCTCTAAGAAAAGGTAATCATCTTACCCAAGATCATTCTCTTTTAATTTTCTTGTATAACCATAAATGTTGTCCTGAAAATTAAAATATAACAAAATATTTATTTTCAACATATTCAAATGTTATTGTGTTGATGGAGTAATATTTTTTAATCCCCTTCACTACCAAATAGGGATCAAAACCATTACTCTTGGGCATAGAAAACTACCACTTCACAAAAATATGTAATTATCTTCCATCAATACCTCCCATGTCTAGTAATAATAATGACACTAATGAATATATATGTTATTAAGAAAATTATTATTATTATTTAATTAAAATTTCATATATACCATCATAAATTCCAATCTGTTGAAAGATGATAATATCAATGGTGCATACATACGGACTACCACCTCTATAAAGTATTGTGATCTATTTTTATTTTCTAATTTACAAGGATTATAATATGGATGGAATTAATGAACATATAAGATATATTTCATATAAAAATTTTCAACTAATATTGAATTATTATTCACCATTTGTTCCCGATCCTTTAAAAATTAAAAACAAGATTCATGTGTACGTATGACCTACCTTCTCCATGAATTATGTAATTTATTTTTCTATCTCTACCATTTATATATGAATCCAAATATACATATATTTAACATATATGATATTTATATCTTTATTAAAATTTTGGAGATGTTCGATCCATTATAAAGACACAAGTACCTAGACTATAAAATCAAAACACACATTAAAAACAAAGTAGTTTACACCTGAAATAATGATAATAAAAAAGATTGTTAATAAAAGAGTGAGAAACATTTAAAATTTATAATATAAGATATTATAGATACTAATATTTTTAATTTTTATATGTATAATAAAATAAAATTCATTATATAGGATGTTAGAGAACCTATGAGGAGAGTCAAACATGACGTAAGGGGTTTGTTTCTTATGAGAAAATGTTACCCAGTGGTTTATTTTAGGGATTTTAATTTCATGAAATCATTCACATTAGGTTCAATATTTACAAATAATATCCTATTGTTTTATTTATGTAAATATAAATACCCAATGTATTTCTATCAATGAGGGACCTATTTTCAAAAGAATGTGCTTGATGGGGAGTTTAATGAACGATGCTTAAGAAATTGAACTGTTCGAGAGGGTGGGATGTCCGGATATTCACACCCATTTAGGGGGAATTGTTTCCTACTATGGGAATATATTATATATTTAATATATGGTCTCAATTCCTCTATTAATTCCCACATATGATGTGGTTCACCCTTTAATTAACAATCAATTATTATCACCCATAGAATATAGAGTCAACATAATGTATTTGAGGTTATTAATCAATGGATATGTTAGTATGTATCCAAGGTTCTCCATTAATGGTACCCCCTTATGTACTAATTAGTCATTCTTGAGTCATTATTAAGATTATTCTAGTTTGTAGCCGTATAGCGGGGAGCTCAGAAGTGTTTTTTCACCAAGGGAGAAGAGAGTTGTTTTGATGTTGTGATCGGACCCATGGATGGGATTATTACATGTCCTTGTGAAATGAATCAGAACCCACATAATTCTGTGCCACATACTGAGACACATCAAAACTTTTAATGTCATGTTATCCGGACCAAACCATGATCATTAACAGGATGCAGTGAGGAAGGTCCCTAACCAAAGTTTGGTGTGGGAATTACTCCATAATGAAACAAAGAACCTTGAAGGGGTGTATATTCATATATTGAATAATAAACTTGTGAGGATGTGTCCTATATATAAAAAATTTAATTTTGGGGTGTTTAGTTTTCACCATAAAGATGATTATTTAATATCCCATATGGAGAAGAATCAAAGCCAACATAGTTTGTTTGTGTGTACCCACAACTATAGAGGCCCTCTAAAGGTATGGCTCATAGGGTATTATAGTAATATGGGTCGATTGACCAGGGTTTTTCACCTAGTATGATTCCCATGTGGAAGGTAAATGAGAGACTTTTCAACTCATGGCTATTGGGAGGCTTTTTTAGGGATTACACCAAGGGTAGAGTCCCATGGGTTTTATTTTTGGGCTTATTCCTGAGAAGGAAACTCTGATGAGATGTTGGGGATTATTCCATTAGCATGACCAAATAGCATGGTCCTTATGTAGGAATACAATGTCTCCTAATTGTAGTTGGAATTAAATTTATCATAGCTTATTAGTTTGTGTATTGCACACTAAGGATTCCTTGTTTTGATGTTAGGATCAGACCCATGGATATGATTCCTACATATCGTTGTGAAAGGAATCAGAACACACATAGATTTTTCGACCTGAAATTACACACAAAGGATGCCTTATGGTTAGGGATCACATGTTTTTTTATCCCCACCAACCTATTATCCAAACAGAATTCATAATCAGTGTGAGAAACAAGATGATGCGATATATTTGGGGAATAAAACAATCCAATTTTCCCTATGGTTGAATAAATGGCCTTGATGACCCATGATTATGGAGGCACTATGAAGGAAGATGAGAGGTTGATTCAGAATAAGATCCCACTAAAAACATGAACCCCATTGTATAGATTTTTTGATCATGTATCTCCTCTATTGCCACACAGGTCATAATGATACATGCTAGAATGTGATAAATAGGGGGAAGAATAAGATCCAAAAACGACACAATCCATATTCCACTAGTAGAAGAGGCTGAGTGTATGAGATAAGAATAAGTGTCTTGGATGAACCCGTTCCCTCTCTTGTTTCATATCTAGAATAGTCACATCATACTACCCATCTGGGCATAACATGGGGGAAAAGATAAGTAAGAGTGATACTTCCCGCAAGAAATGATTTGGTATTACTCTAAGGCAATCCCCGAAAATGGAACTATAGAGGGAGAAGAGGATCTCATTTCCTATTATAGGAAAAAAGTGTGATTCTCACCCTCACATCCTGGAACCATAACATCCGGTTCGTAGAGACAACAAAGGAAGGACGTGTTCCATTCCCTATTACCCAATAATGATTACTTCATAACACATTCCCAATGGCCTAGGTCCTCGTGACCATTAAAATGAAAACTTACATGCACCATGGGGACCCCAACCGTTAGGTATGAAAAATATCGGAAAACTCAAATATGGGAATGAATATCCTAAAGAAAGACATGACGGTGTGGTTCTTACCATGGGTTTTAAAGTACAATGGATATGATGTAGGTTTATATTAGGTCTAATTTAGACAAGGTATCTAAAAATAGGGGCCCAACTAGTGGTGGCTTGGAATAGGGCTTGAGAAGTGGATCACATAGGGTAAATAATGATAAAGCCAAAGGAGTTCCCCATAGTGTATAGACTGGGTGCGTCAAGGGGTTCCTTATTCATTTTATAGTCTGGGTGGGCTTAGGATTTATACTCATAGGTAGTCATGTGCATGATGATGGTAGATTGGGTGACAGAACACCTGTGAAACAACACTTGGGGGAGGCTTTCCTCCAGGCTCAAAGGCTCTCCACTTGTGTCCCCAAAAGTATCTCATGTAGGTTCTTATTTAATGATGGGGAACCCAAAGTATAATTCATCAACCACTAAGGATTGGATTCCTTGAATAGGTGACATGGGATTTATTCCATTGGAGTACTCTAATTACACTACCCTGCTTAATTCCATTATATTCATTTTTTGGAGGGCTATTTTGAAGGTTTTAGAGGGACTGGGAAAAACTAGAGAGAAGATTAACATGAGTTAACTGGGAAATTTCCTCTATACAAATAAAAAACACGAGGGACCTATTTATTGAAAAATATAGGACCATTGGCGAAGGGGTGTCTACACCAGGTCTGTCAGATAGGCTGATGTGCAGGGCCATTATGTAGGGTTAAGTGTCAAGCAGTCATATTGGATGATGTGTAGGTCTCTCATGTCGGCTGATGTATATTTCAATCTCTCTGGTTCATGTATAATTACCCTAAACCAAACACGTTTTTGGTGCGGCCTACACATATCACATGGGATAACCCACTACTCCATACCATGGGGGGTTTTCCCCCGCATCCCTTCTTGAGATCATTGTCGGGCTTCTAACTCAGAACTTCAGGCTGCCCTATTCGCTACCATCAATGACCCCCATTAATAAAGGAGAGTCTCACCAAAAAAAATTTGAGACTGTTCAAGGATTTTTTGGGTCATGATACTTGGAAATCTAATATTATCCTTCTTCCAACATAAAGGCTTATTTCTACTCTAGCTGAATACTTTTTTCGTATATGAGGATCTCATAATGAATTATGTTTCAAAGTGAATGAAAAACATTTTGTGGTGTCAATAACCCCCCTAAAATTATATTCAATCATAATGATAAGAATATAGTTTTGAAAAAATATAAAGGTAATTTGACACATTCCAACATTATTTGGTGGGATTTGGAGCTATCTCAACAATGGAAGGATACTCAAATTTTCACATAATCAATGGTGCCTAGAGATCATTGTTATAATATTTAAAAGTTTATATGGAAAACCCTAATGACATTGTACCCTTTGTGTCATCACCATATTTTTTCCCTTATGTACTATATGAATACTTAGTGATAGAGACTTGGCTTTCTCTTAGGCTGACCATTATAGATGTTTTGTGACTATTTCTTTTCATTTCTAGATTTTTTTCTAAACCACATTGATTTTATTTCTAGTGGGATGAGAGTCATATTTTTTCTATTTTTACATTTTAGTTCTTTTAATATTAAATGTAATGTTTCTATTTTTATGGATAGTTTAATTTCATGTATGTTAGACTAGTGAGATTTCTATTTTTAGGTTGACAAGTTTTGAAAATATATTTTGGGATGATGGACAAGACATGGTTTGCTAGAAAATAATGTTCCAAAGTCCTTTAGAAACCTTATTGGAATTTTTGAGCCACAATTTGATGGTTCCTAAATCTAAAATATGGAAATCTAGAGTATAGGAGGAGACATTAATGATCAAGTTACACTCAATGAAAATCAACTTTTATGGGAGAATTTATGCATATCCAACTGGGTCATGTTATTGCATAGTCAAATATTGGCAAACATTGGCTAAAAAGACCGAAAAATTGTGAGAAACTAAAGAAAAGACAACTATGGAATGCAATATTGCAGTCATGAAAATAATTTCTCAGGAATTCTAACATTCTATTACGGATGACTAAGGGATGTTTATGGAAATTCCAATTTCTCAAAACCATTATGGGTGTTTTTTCTAATGGATGTTATCTAAGAATTAAGAGAGAAATTATATTCTCATTTTACAAGAATGGGAAACCTATCTTACATGAATTTTTATTCCATGATGGATGATATATTTTGTTAAATGACTGATGCAAGGGGGTTAGGCTCATTACCAACAATGGTCCAAACATCATGTAGTTTAATGTCATGCGACTGGTACATTGACCATGTATTTTAACATCTTACAGAGAGGATATTATTGTATAGTTTAACTTATGGAGACTAGGGAATTTTTCTATGTAGTATATTTTTATACAAAAATGATATTATGTAATACATTTGAAGACATAAAATGTTAAATTAGGAGAGATATAATTTATGTTCCACTATATTGACGTAAATGTTAATAATTATTCCCCTTAATTTTAATTTTTATAAGAATGTGCCATTGAATTTATTCATGATAAGGAAGATTCTATAAGATGTAATTTGGGGAATTTTTTAATTTGAAGAGTAATAGAGGGAGATGGCCTATGGGGATTGATGAGGTATCTACTGGGGAAGAATTTACCATGGGTTGAAAAACCTGTTTTGTGGGATTTTTAATGTTAATCCAACTCCGGAATGTTATAACATATTCAAATAGTGAAATCCTTTGGTTGAAAAACTCATTTTGTGGAAAAAATAATGCATAGTCAATTGGTTCTTATTACAAAATGTTTAGAAAAATTATGTATCAATTATTTTTAAATTTTATTTCTGATGGCCGAAGGTAGATAATGGAGATTTAAATTTCCTCAGACGTAGAAGTTTATTATGTAGAAGGAATGTAGTTGATTAATGAAGGTGAATTTCAAGTCGAAATTAACTGAGAATGGGGGATTAGGTTTCTGGTATAGGTCTGAGCCAAATGGTGGAAATATAGTGTGTATAGTTTTTTTTCTTCTACTAGGACTATAGTAGTTTGTAAATTATTGGTGAATTGTGGCCTACCAGATCATTTTCATTATGACACAATTTGTTCATGAAGGAAAATATTATAAACCATGGTCTTATGGGTTATATAATTAGTGAAAAGGATATGGAAATCATATAGGAGGGATGACTGATTACTAGTTCGAATCAATGGTTCCAACATAATGTCATTAAATCATATGAGGAAAGAGGATGATTCTCCTATGTGCAAAGATAACAGTAGTCAAAAACCCCATTTTTATATTACTCTATGAAAATCTAAATGGGGAATGATACAAAAAATTCAAATAGTGACATTATTTATTATAAAATACTAATTTTGGTGACATTATGCATAACCAATTTAAGTTAATTACAACATAGTCAGGAAAATGATTCCCTAGGAAATAGCCATTCGATCTCTAAACACTAAAGAAAGATTAATAAGATACAATAGTTTCCAATATTTGGAGTGTAATGTGTGGAAGGGATATTTATGAGTATAATGGAAATGATTGGACTAATATTTTCCATGAATTTTAGAACCATTTCTATATATTAGACTCATATGTAGAAGGGGGAGAACTCTATTTCCTTGGAGGACCCACTAAGGTGGGGACCTAAATTATGAGATATATTATAGATCTTTTTGTATACAAAAGAGTGGGGAAATTTTTATTTTCCCTACGGCTGGGACCATGACATTAGGCATAGGTTTTTAAATATATCTCATGGTATGAGAAACATGCCACATATAGTTTTTAAGGTACCACACATTTCAAAGTCATGTGTCTAGAAAATTTTCTATGCAGTTTAACATCATGTAATAAGGAAATCAACCACATAGTTTAACAACATGAGGTGATGAAGACTGTGAAGTTATGTGAAAAAAAAGGAATATTGTAACTGAACTAGGGTATAGGTCATCGGTGTCACCATGTCTCTTTTTAGATCAAGGTTCATGCAATAGATAGTACTAAACATATATCCCCCACACAAATAATATTTACATGTAGATGACGAAAATTGGGTTTTTTGTTTCTAAGTATGGGACCAAGAGTGGGGTGAGACACCATATCAAATCCTATTATGTAGATTTGACTTGTATATATGAGTGTGGGGGATTTTCCCATATTGTTTTGTAGTCAGCCCAAATATTGATAATCTGGACATCACTACATATCTCATTGAAAGGAGAATCAATCCATATATTGTCCTAGAAGTAATCAAACGGTTTATTGTCATAATACGAAGAGATATAGTGTTCCTTTTATGATCCTCAATTTGAGACCATGATAACCATGATTTGAGTTGATACTCCATACTTGTGCAGGTAAATCCTTTACCAATACTCCTTAGCCCACGTTAGCTATGCTCGATGTTTGAAACAAAAGGGAAAAATGATTCTTTCACCACACTAAGGCAATACAAGGGAAGTATATTTTCATTTAGATAATGTCATGGCTAGACTATGATTTAATATACATGTGTTTCTATATATATAATCATAATGGTAATAAATACTTACATAGTTCTAAAATCACATGGTGTTTATCATCATGTGGTGAGGATGAAGATGACCCAAAATGAAAGAGGGGAAAAGTTATGACAAAAATCAAGAATGGAACTTTGGGTGTCACTATGTATACCATGATGGTGGGAATAGTGACTCACATAGTTCGTTAAAGGTCACCTATGAAGGGCTAAATCATGCATATCGTGTGGGTGTTTTCTTGTTACGAATTGACATATGATTGGAGATTTGGGAATTAATACATATCTCATTGAGATAAGAATAGAGACATAAATTGTTCTAGAAATACTATGCAGTTTATCATCATGATGTGGGGACATCCTCCATGTAGTTTATTGTATTGTGGTAAGGATTTCGGTCACCCGAAGTGGAAAGTAATGTTTTGGTTGGACCATAGTATAGGAACTGAGCATCGCTACATATCTTGTTAGAGTAAGAATCAAGCCACAAATAGTTATTAAAAATTTTTCACCACACAAATCATGATTTTATGTGCGGAAATTGGAATTTAATATTTTCTATTATGATGGATTAACCATATGAATGGTGTCTAAGAACATCTATATATACTCGTTGGATTGAGAATCAAGACATGTGTAGTTCTAAAAAAGATCCATATGATGGATTGATTCGTACATATTGGAAAATTTGGGGGGTTATATTACATATGGACCCATGATAGGAAGTGCATGAATAACTATGTATCTCATTGGAATGAGAATCTATCCACATGTTGTTCGTGAATAATTGTACAGTCTGGGCACTAAAACCAAATATTATGATCCACTCAAACACAAATCAAAATGTTGCATAGTTTTATATAATGTTACAAGGATATGAACTATATAGATTAACAACATAAAATGAGGACTTGATAATGTTGGGACTTATACCTATATGGGGATCACAAGTGCCACCCTAGAGTGGCAATTATGTGAATAGGGATTATGCATGGTAGCTACCCATAATTTCTTCCTCATGTTTATCCAAGAGGGAATAACAACTGATTGTGGGGGGGGGGGGTTAGTGGGATCTTATTGTGTCTTACACCTAAGGTGGAGGTCCATTTTTTAGGGACCTCTTGGAGTGTTTTAGCTCCTGCTATTTTATGGGATTGTTAATATTTAAATAGATAAACGTTAATCACGTTGTTAAATTTTATAAGTTGAGGAGAAATTTTGTCTTTTAGTTTTAGTTCTTATAACTAGGACCATATGTCATGTAGTTTATTATCATGTGAAGAGGATGACGATGAACCATAGTTTAATGTCATGAAACACAAATTTTATTTCTACATTCTATTGTCATGTGACAAAGAGCAACTTCCCAGTTCAACATCGTGTATCTAAAAAAAATTTATGTGATTACATGGAGTATTTTTTTGGAATATTACTTTGTTTGGGGTCGTAATGATCTATACATCCATTTATATCATGGAATAAACTCTGTTATAGTGGAACATCTGTATCAGTTAGTTACATACAATTTTATGTCATGATTTGGAGGTTCGTTACTAGTATCATTGTAGTTTTAAGGGAATAATAACGGTTTTCCTTAATGGAATGAATAGAAGAGGGCCTTCTTTTTAATGACCTACACTATCTTTTTTGATATAATTCCATGTTATACAAGGTGTGAAATATTTTACCATCATGTTGATAAAATTGATTTAGTTCTATTTGGGATTGTTCACCAAAGGATTACTAATCAAAACTAGAAACACAGAGTAATGGATTTTGGATCTCAATGGGTCAAACAACTTCTATTCCATTTACTAGTGAGTATAGGGTCACCTATGTGTAAGAACATGTTTTATTCTGAAATGACCATAAGAAATGTTATAGATTTTTAGACGAGTAATTTTTTCATTATCCACTCTCTTTTAGAGTGTGGTCGAAAAGGTCTGGATAAAAGCCTCTATATATCCATTGGTTTCTTCAATATATTGGTCAGAATAGAAGGATTTGATATCATAATACCGGTATAACTTTTATACCTTATAAGAAGAGAAATTTGTGTCATTTTCCCTCATTACTAAATGAGGGAAACAATATTTAGTATTGATGTAGGCCTTTTGGTATTTGAAAATTGTATTGTCACTGACTTCTTTGAGGTGTATTTCCTTACCCCATTTGTAGAAGAAGTCAATAGAATTTAATATGTTTTTGAACATATTGGACATAGCGGGAGGTATGGCCCTACTACACTCATTCCCCATATAGAAAAAGCAAGATGTATTTTGATTCATGTAGAAACAATGGGGGTTGATGGATGAATTTGGAATGCACGTGGTAGTAATGTCATATCTTGGTTAATTCTATGAAATCATGTGTCACAATGGTCTATTAGTACCAAATCCTTTTGATTTTATGGGAAATCATGATTCATGAATGGTGGTTTCCACATGCTCTAGTATGTGCTAAGTTCATGAGAAAATTGGTATCTTCTCCATCAATACATCTAATAAAAATCCACCAAATCCTCATTTATAGAGGAATTTTTAGTGATTGAGAAATCATAAAGAGTGAATTCAGATGCACACTGACATATTTTCTCTATCTGAGCTCTATCTAGTGAGAGTACTCAATTTTGTAGTTAGTAAATGATTATAATCATCCACCCATTGGTAGAACCATATGGTTTAGGGACAAGACTCATTTCAAGGATATTATCTATTGTGATTTGAATTAAATGTGAGGTAATTCAGGGATACAGAATGTTAATTACCATTTATTTCTAGTTTGGATACTCCAAAGTTATAACTTCAATAGCCTAAGAACCTACATGTGCATTATATGATTATGATATTTGAGTCAATGTGGGATCCAAGGGTAATTATTACATTAACCTTCAATCATATTTAAGAAATGGGACTAACTCAACTTTTCTAATGTGTAATCAAAATTAATATATTTGATCACTAACTATGAGTCAAATTTTAATTCCAAATAGTCCACTGGTATTTGGATTTCGCACTCTACATCTGCATTGAGGGACAAATATTCTACCTAATTATCAGTGGAACTTATTGGTGAATCGAAGGAGTAAGGCATGAATGCTCTTTTTGGAGATATAAGCATGTCCCTGAGTGTGAATTTATTAATCTAAGGGTATTGCATTCTCCACTTATTGGTCTCCTAAATGATACATAAAAATAAATCTCCCATTTTTGGGGGCTTTCTTGAATAGAGAATATTTAAAAAATGAAAAAATAGTATTTAATAACCCAATTTCTGAAAATTGGTGTTTTGAAGAAAGATCTAGCAAGGACTGGCCTTTCAATACTTTATAATGAATGAATTTTATATAAAACTATTGCAGAATAACCACACACCATGTTAGGATTCCTATAACATAAGATGGATGAGGATGTATTTGAGTCGATTATTTCTAGAGACCAAATAGTCCTCATGGTGCTATAGGTAGTGCCTAAGTTTCTTAATTGTAAAGAATAATTATTGGCATATATTTCCGATAAATGAATAATGACTCTCAGGGTAGATCATGTTTCTATTGGGATAATAGTGACTATTTTAATTTCTAGCATCGTTGTTTTATGCAAGGAAGGTTCCCAGTGATCACTCCAGGGAAATGAAATATAGAATGGTATACATTCCCTTAATAGGCGGGGTTAATACTAGTGGGATTACGAGAAAATTCAATAAGTTTTTAGGTACCTTATGATAGTCACCAATCCATCGATATTTGATCCCATTTTTCACAACATGGTCAATCGATGTTTTTTCCTTCAAATGAGTTGTATGTAGGTCATGTTTCAATGAAGTCCTATGAACTATTTAAGGATTTGTGGAGGTGAAATTTTAATGAAATCCATTATTTCTTAGGATATACGTTGATACTATGATGGTGTATATAGAAGCTGAAATTGTTTTCAAATGTTACCATAAAATAACATTCCAAGGGATTCATTTTGAGGATATGTTGTGATATCTTGTTAAATATGGTATCCAATCAGCCATGTAGTCATAACATTTTTGGAACTTAACCACTAAATCATCACATTATCATTCAATTTTTTTCTATAAAATGGTGTGAATATGTGATGCATGACACATTAGTATGTGAAACATATATTCTTTAAGGAAATGAACTTTACATAATATAATAATACTCTCTATGGGGATAAAAAGGTAGTAAATTCTTCATCTTCTATGTCCATTTAATGATTTTTAAACCCTAAATAGTCATCCATGAAGGATATGTCTTGATAACTAGCTATTTCATCAATATGAAGTTATGTGATTTGAAACGGGAAGTCATCTCTCAAAAAATGGAAGTTTAGATATTTAATATCGATTTAAAATTTGATTTTACTATTATTATCCATTACATATGCAATATTTTTATCCATTTTAGATACTTCAACCATAATATGAATTTGTCCATGATGAGAATATCCACTTCCAACGCAATTTTAGAGGCAGGGGTTGAGTGTGTCCTTTGAGATTTTTGTTTTCATCCATAATGATTTTATAGAAAACCCATGGTATGGGAGGGAACCTTCAAATCAACGCCTAGATTCTCTTCGTAATTTTATGAAAACAAATCGTGATGTTGCGTTAGTATGGAAGTATAAAATTCCTATTCTTAAAAATTCATGGATGCACTGATCAATATGTTCCATTTATCTTTATCTATACATATATATATATATATATATATATATATATGATTTCACCAATAGCGGTGGAGAACCCTTCCTCAAATGCTGGAGGAGTATCCCAATGGTCTTCCTCCTTATCCTCTTCCCCATAATTTACCTCCTCCACCTCTTCCTGGGAAGTGGGTGACAAATAAAATTTCTTGGAGTGAAGGGGAAGACGACATTATGATATCTTGAAGATGAAGTATCAATTTATTGCTAAATTGATTCTGTGAGGCCTTTTTGGAGTTCTTAAGATGAGAAAAGGGATTGAGAATGATCAAATTCATTTTATCCCTTTAATATGAAGACTTCATTTATCCTGACTATAATAAAATGGATTTGTTGAAGTTCATGGGATGAAATGAGGAAATTTTTATCCAAGATTTATTTACTACATGGAGAGTTAACAACATACCATGCATTGCTAGTATCGTTTTCTACGAATGAAATTATAGAAGTCACTGAATGTGGGTTTAAATTTAGTCCCCACATTCAATTTTATTGATGGGAAAAACATACTCTACATTGAATTACTTGAAATGACTTGATGGGATTATCTCTAGACCATTTAGATCATTGATTTGACAGACATTGTCAGACACAGACTATTTCCTCTCCATCAGGTAGAATCATGCATCATTGTACAATGACTCATAATGAGGGAATGTAGATTTCTCACCATTTATTATCCCTATTTTCCAATGAAAACAATATTTGTGACCGTAGTGTTATGAAAAATTGTTAGCTACTTGCTGATGTAGCTATGGCCTTACTAGAATACCTTTGAAGGATTTATCCTACCTAACAACCTTGAATTTTGTGTCAAACATGAGATCCATGAACTAAGTTATAAGTTTTATTTAGCTAATAATATTTTTCTCATTATTTTCAAAACCCTATAACATTAGAGTATAATGGGAAAAGTGAGATTCATGAAAAACTAGTTCTCAAAGTATTCATTTTAGAATGATAGTGACTCCTATGACGTTGTTAATGAAATCTCATCAGACATCAATGTCATTTATCCTTATAGATATACAAAAGGGTATAAAATGTCCCCATATGATTGAATCCCCATCCCAATTAGTGAATAAGAAGATCATGTGTCATTATTCAGGATCAATCTATACATGATACATTTTTTCATTACTAACTTTAACAACAAATACTCAGGGGTTCGACATGGCCTTTACGAGTTCTCCCTAGAGTACTTTTGAAAAACATGGAGTATCTCAGATTGAAAATTTGGATAGAAAAAAAGAGTATTTCTTAAAAAATACTTATGTTTTAGGGATATGCACTTCCAATCATGGGTTTTCTCTTTTTTAGGTTCTTTAGGAACTGAATTACCTGATTCAGATGAATCGTCCCTTGTAAGAGTAGCTGAAAATGATTCTTCATTCACTGGATTAGGTCGACATGGTATAACTTCACACTAAGGCTGATTAGAAAATTATGTATCTTCAATCATATAATCTTGGATGATTGTATTATGTCAGACCTTGACATTTTTATGGGAACATCATTTCTCCCACTAAGCTCAGTGGAGAGATCTTCCACAGGACTTGACCACAAAGACTGTTTGAGAAGGGACATTGTTTGGGTAGTGAATCCTAAAATGAAAACATATTAAACTTATTTCATTACCTTGACAAACACTCCCTATAGATCCCCAATCATGTGTAGAGAATTCATGATCATAATCATGAACATCATCTATTAAGGGATCCATTGTGTTTGTAACATTAATGGAATGGAAGATCAACTACTCATCTGATGGTGATTCTATTCACCAAATTGAATAATGTTTTTCCTTTTGGAGGGGTGGTGCCTAAGATTATGGAATTATAGACATGAAGTCTTAAAAATTAAAATTTAACTATGTACTTTTCATATTTTCATATTTTTGTGTTTTCGTCTTTATCTTCCGACCATGTCGTTTTTTAGAATACTATCCCTCAAAGGACAGTGTTGTTGATGGATTTGTATGTGTTGTTATAGAAGCAGTTGAAGGAAAAATTTTCCATTTCACCCATGTTGGGGGAAACTAAGAATTAATTTTATTATCTTTTAGTCCATACAATTTTTTATCATGTGTACTCATAATTTTAATTCCCTGCCATTAATTCTCCTCCTCTGGATCAGTGGATGAGACACATTCTAATTGAGATGGTGGCCTTCCCAACATCCCTTTCCCAGTGTCCACCATATTTTGAAAGTGTTCATAGAGAATGAAACACCCAATAATGTTGTTCCAGGATAATTTATAGAAGGTGAAATATTTTGGGAGGTCAATGTCAATATCTTTTATGGGCTTCCAGGTCATTGGAAACATGTTCAAGTTGTTATCTAATGTCGAGATGATGTAGTCAGGGATTCAGTCATTTAAAAAAGAGTAGATCTTGTTTTTAATCTCCATAAATAGTCTCGACCTTTCATCTCATTGGTCATCTTGACAAGGTGAGCATTGTTTCTAACTATTAGGAGGTAGAACCGTATAATACAGTGCATGATTTGGAGTGGGCGAGGGAATAATGGCATTCATATGCGTTGCAGTAACAACCTATGCTTTGACCATACTATTTAAATGAGATAATATAATTACTATAGGATTATAATTGGTCTATATGATGACATATTCCACTAGTTTGAGTGATCATAGAAATGTCCCTAAACCCTCATGCATATTTTATGGGGATAACTGGAGTGTGAAACTCGTCAAGAATATTCTATATATAGATGGGAAAATTTTCTTCTTGTGGGAACAAAATGTTGAAGAACTATAAATATACATTCCACCAAGTGATGAAATTATATACTCTTTTATTATCTCATTTTTTGATGTTTCAGTGGTCAAGAACAAATTTCCTTTAAAACATCGAGCTTAACAGGTAGAGAAACTTTTAAAGGACATATTCCCACGACATAATTGATCATGACCACAATCTAGTGTACCATAATAAGGATATTCACTATAGTGATTTCTTGAATCACCAGAGCTCCACGTCCTCTTTTTGATAAGGAGTCCCTATAATGGGATCGTAGAAGGAGATAAAATGCCTCAAATGCTTCTGTATGTATCCCAGTCTAATAAAAATTGGATATGAATGGTCCCTAAATATTGGCGGGGGAAGAGTTAGATCTTTCCATTTATGGGAAGTCTTATTTTATTGTTATATCGTTGTGCACCATTCTCCTATGGATTAAAATCTACCTATGAGTGACTTAAGTGAGTTCATGAGCCCTTAGGGAATGTCTAGATGCACTAGAGATTGAACGGGTGTAGTGTTCAGTAGGGTCATCTGTGGAATCACTACTAATATTTTATGTGGTTAGCCTATAGGGGAAAACATGTAAGGGTGTGACTAACCCTATTCTAGTCATGAACATATCAAAGGGAATTCTGGATTTGCTACGATGGGAAATAAGTATATTTTTTATTTGTATCCCTTATTGGGATAATTTCCAAATCCCCTTTGGTTGTTATAGAGAACGCTCTTTACGAAGATACACGAGTTGGGAGTGCGAGTTGATGATCTTCTAGCCGAATATATCCAGCAGGAAGGCACCCCCAGGGTAATTCTACATTAAGTCTCCTAAATTATTTGATCTCTTACTCTTGTAAAGAAAATGATTATCAAATATAAAAGGGATAAAACTCTTCAGAAGTTAGGGGAATCAAAATATTACACATATGATTTTCCTTATTAGATTCCCATTTGGGGAGGTAATGGTATAGTGACTGAGGGAACATCTAGATTCAAGGAGAGTATCTGTTTTTATGTTCTCACACCTCCTCCAAATTTTTCAGTGTGTACTATGTTTTGACCTGAAACCTCTTCCTCTAATTCCTTCTTATAATTTGCCTCATGTTCTATAGGTATTTTAAGGTATAATGTTAATGAAAATAACTAATGTTTAATGAATTGTTGGAATTCCATAAATGTATTTGTGATATTGCCTTTTTCTAGTCCTTCTATGAGGTATTTTCCCCTCCTTCATTGATTATCTAGGGGTGTTTGGTGGATGGAAATCCAAATGGAAATCTTCATATAGAACATTCGTGTGTTTCCTTATAAAGGGTACTAAATCACGAGATCGAAGAAAATAAGTGGATTCATTCAAATACATTTATCTTAATTAGTAAAATACTAATTTTCATTGAAAAGGAGGTTTCCCAGGTGAAAAAGTACCCAAACCTGATGGATGGGGATATTCTCATTTCACATTCAAAAATAGTTGGGCATAGTTTGTGGACCTTAAAGGCCATGTTGATAAATCACATATACTTATAGTCTATGGTTACTATAGAACTATCATGTCTTCTACTATCATGGTTTCCCTTAGGAATCTATGGAGTTTTCTCTGAACAAGTTATCGGTGCATTATTTGGTATGCATCTGAATAACCATCCTTTGAAGATCATTGTGCAATTTCAGATATTTTCTATAACATTCCAGGTTAACGAAGAATAAAATATTTTTCATATTTATTAATATTTGTGAATTAAATATTAATTTTACTTTAAAAGGGTTTCTAGGTTCGATTGCGTAACCGATACGCAACAACGGGTTTCTTTGAAATCTTATATAGAAAACTAATAATATAATATTATAATCTTAAATGGAAGTTAAATCATAGCCGTTTTATTTGTGCTAATGAACAAAACTAACTACAATATGATTATACATGTTTTTTAAATGTATTTAATATTATCCAATAAAAGTTAGAGACTTAAAATATGAATGAATCTAATTTTAAGCATAATTTACATGAAAATTTCTATTTACCACCTTTTAATGGAAAAAGCCTATTTATATATAGTTTAGGTCATTTTTATATTTTCTATTTGACCAAATAAAATTCTTCATTAAATTTGGGACATCAAATGATAATTTGTGTATTTTTTTTTGTATTTTTTGAATAAAGTTCATTTTAAATGAATAGTGGAAAATATTGTATTTTAATTCAAAAGTGCATTTTAATATAATTTATTTAAATGGTTATATTATCAATTGAATTGTTTTAATGTTTAATTAGAATATATGTTTACTATTTAACCCAATTTTGCTCATTGGAATTAATTTCACTTTGAAATTGGACATAAACAAGTGTCAATCTTCTTATAGATATTGTTTCTTAAAAACATGCTATTTCTTTTAACAAAGGGAATTAATTTAAAATTAATTAATTCCAATTATATGTTTTTAATATAAAAAATTAGACATCATTTTTGAAATCAGAATATCATATAAATCTTAGTCTGAATTTTTTTAATTTTCTAAAAAACATCAATTTTGATTAATAGTGAAACCACTTAGTAGTATTTAAAAAAACTGAAGTTTTCATTTAAATGAAATTTTACCACTTCTGTAAATTAAATTTTTAAAATACTACATACATTTTTGTTATCAAGAAGTAAAATGTTGTTTAATAAGATGAAAATAATTTTTTTGAATAGTATCTTTTGACTATTATTTACCGCAGTTAAAGGTGAATATGGTAATTCAAGATAAATAAAATACTATAATAATTCAAAATTTACCTTAACACTTTCCCTAACCTTATTGGACGAGTAAAGGACGACCATTGGTAACTTTGGGTCTGTTTTGGGACCCCATGGGGCCACTTATGAAAGATAATGAAACTTTAGATTAATTAATTTAATGTAAAGGCAAAAATGACATAAACAAAAATCATTTGGTAAAGAAACTTTTATATAGTGTTATATAAATTATATTATCGACTATAAATATTCATTGGAAATACAATAATATTTCCTACATCATAGTATTTTTTATATAATTTTTTTACCAAAAATAAATTAAATTATTTATGTCATAATAATGATGCACTATTTACCTCCTTAATAAAATATTTAAATAAATAATATTAGAAGTATTATAATAACATTAAAAACCTGACCAATTACTATTGGATGGTATTATTTAGACTATGGTTCATCTTATATTTTTCTTTAATGATTTTTTCACCTATAGAAAATGAAAATAATTATATAATAAAATAATATTTTCACACATTCCTAAAAAGCCTCTCCTCCCCCTTATAAAAGGAGACCACTTCTAAACAATTCCTGACACATCTAAACCCATTTAGATCATCCAAAATCTTCACAATTAATATCCCTATATCCCTCCACTACACCTAGAATCATTACATTAGGCATAAGGTACTTCAAGAAGTCCTTATGGTTCAAACCAAAAGAAGTTACCCAAATTAAAGTTAACAGTTTCTCTTAATTTTTTTTCTTTTATTTTACTTCTCCAACCCACTGAAATCTTTTTATTCATTATTTTTTTATAAAGAAAGTATCCTAAATATACTCGGAATTATTTGTGAGAAGTATTATAACTACACTTACACACACCTCCATCTAATGGGTGAAGAACATAATGTTTCTGTGGAAAGAAAACTAACGCGTCACGAAAAAATGATTGTTTGCTTATTTCCTACCGTCTCTCATGGTGGTCATTATGAAGACACTATATTTATATATGACATATATTATGTATTTATTTTCTTTATGATTCTGTATTTTCCATTTATATCATACCTTTATGGTTTCCATTATGGGTAAAAACGATAATTTCATTTGAGGAAGTGCGAAATACTGCCCCCTCAAAGTGATATAACTCGTTCATTCCATATATGTTATGTATAATGGAGATATTTGATGATATTATATATGATAAAATACAGGAATTATAATACTAATATGTATCATTATATTTTTATTCCATTAATTATGAAATAGAAATGTAAGTAGCTTTCATGCGTACGTACTGCTTACCGTCTCCATGTATGAGACATTTGATTTCTTACCTCTAAATGTTATGTACTATTATAAGTACATGTATATGCTGTATATATATGATATATATCAAATTTATGTCATGAATATAATTCGGGATATAATGGACTATTGACCACATGGACAACATGTAAATATAAGGTGTTCATTTTTTTCACAAGTACCAAATATCGACAAAATGAACATTATTAACATAAAGGGTTACATAATGTTTATAACATGATAATAAGTGATATAAAAGGAATTATAAACATAAATAAGGATCTTAAAAAAGTATAAATTAACTTTAGTTAATTATTCATGTGATTAAAGAATGATCGAGTCTAGTCGGACATGATTTAAGGGACTTCATCTCAATCTCCTTTCATTGAGGTATATTTTGTTTTAATAAATGGATTTCTTTTATACTCTGTATAAACACCCTTGAATTTTCAATTGAAATATTTCTCTATAAAGCATTTTACTAACGGGAAAAAAAGAATGTTTCTTTTAATGTAATCTGTGACAACGACCTTTCCTCCGCCACAAGTATTATTTGTTCTTTGGCTTCCTTAACAAGCCATAATCTTTTTAAGGAAAATAAATACCATTTATTCTTTTTTGTATTTTTTTATTGAAAATGTTATCGATAATGGATTTTTTATGTCAGTATATTTAACTGATATATTGTCATTAAAATGTGGAAATTGTTTCTTTCCTTTATATTTTTTATGTATTATGATTTTATAATGGTCCTTGAACATTTGACGGGTTTTTACGTGAGAAACCATATTCTGGGTGGTTCTGTGAATACCAGGATGGGTGGTTACGTTTTAACCTCCAATGAAATGGGTATGGAAGTTAGCATTATGGCTATTCCATTTAGTGATATGTATGGAAGTCGACCGTATGGTTATTCCATTTAATTATGTTTATGTCCCAAGTTACTTTTATATGTTATGTGTTCTTTATATGGGTAAGTTTTTGGCTACAAAAGGGTAATTAGTGATCGTTTATTTAGTGAAGTGTATTTTAAACTTCATAAAGGTGAAAAGTATTACTTCTGTTAATGTATTCATGGTTTACTTACTGTTTTGAAAAAATAACAGTTTTCTTTGTTTGTATATCCCGTACTGAGCTATTTATGATCATCCCATGTTTTTGAAATATTTTTCAAAGGACATAATGTGGAATAGGGTCAGGGACGGGATCAAGGAAAGGTCATGTTGTCTTAAACATGGAACTTGACATGACTCCTTTTTTCAAGAGTTCATGTTTTGTAAAAAAAATGGAAACTATGTAGAAGTGTCTACATTTTAATCTTTTGAGATGTCATAGTTATATCATAATTTTATAAAATTATAAACCTAAAAAGATCCTTAATATTTATTATTCATTTAATTCAATATTATGTAATGTTTAAACCTGGATCCTTATAGTTGGAATCATATTTCATTTTAGATAACATTAGGAATTTGGGTATTGTTAAATAAATTTCCATAAATTATTTTATGGTAATATTGAAATGATATAGAATTAACATATTATCATGTTGTTTCTTTGAAGATATTTCTTTGTTTAGAATGGTTTTCCATAGAGGATACATGGTAGCTATGTTGGGACGACATCAGGAGGAAGACAACCTTCCAAATCAGCACCTGAGATGGTCGGAATCGGAACTGAATAGTTTCTTATAGTGATTGCATAATTGACTCAAGTGATAAATGGTTGTGGTATCCATGAATGAGATCAGCCATATCAACCACAGAGGAACATTTTAGTAGTGGATCATTTCATAAGGCAACATCCCCCATCATTCAGAGGATCATCTGACTCGGTTCTAACTGAAGGCTGGATTAAATAACTCGAGAAGATTTTTGATGTCATGGGTTGTTGAGAACATCAAAAGGATAGTCTCGTTTTTTACTATTTTGAAGGTGAAGCTGATCAGTGGTGGTCGATGGTAAAAAATATCACGAATAGTGATGAGATTAATGCTCTTGTTTGGGATGAATTCAAAGGTATGGTTTTTGAGAAACATTTTCCAATGGTGGTTCCTCTTAGGATGGAAAAAAATTCCTCTAATTGAGGTTGGAGGATGACTCAGTGGATTCTTATGAAAAAAATTTCACTTGACTGGCAAGGTATACACCAAATTTCATCCGACATCTTGATAGTATGATAAATCGATTTTACTGAGGACTAAAGCCACGATATCGAAGATTGTTAGCATATTGTGAGTTCAAAAGTTATGAAAAACTTGTTCGATGTGCGGATAAGGTGGAAATAGAGTTTTCCAATGATCATGTGGTCTTTGAAAAACAACAGAATAAATGTTCCAGTTGGTAGGGAAAGGGGAAGAATTCATCAAAGAGGCCTAGAGGTATGAAAATTAATTATCTAACTTGTGAGAATTGTGGTAAAAAATCATCCTATATAATGTTTATCCAGGTATGGAAAGTTCTTATGGTGTGGTAAGTCTTGACATATTGCTCGTAACTATAAAGAAGGCGATCAAGAAAGCAATAAAAAGCCATTGGTAAGATGCTTTAAGTGTAATGAAATGGGTTATTATGCAAATGAGTGTCTAGTGCAGAACTCAATTGAGGGAGAGTAGCCGGAATATGAGTAAAAAGGGGTGGTGAAATCCTTTGCAACTACTTCAACAGATGTGGGGCCATCAAATGATGTAGAATCAGGTAAACTGTTTGTTTGTTCATATTATGGAAATGTGTTGTTTGATTCAGGGTCTACACACTCTTTCTATTCTTAGAAGTTTTCTAGTAAATTGGGAATTCTATATCAAGTTATTAATACAGAACTTATAGTAAAAACACCTAGAGGAAATGTTGAGATAAATAGAAAAAATAAGAACCTTCCTCTCCTTGTGTGTGGAAATAATCAACTTGAAAAACTTATTGTTTTTCCTCTATTAGAGTTTGATGTTATTTTGGGAATGGATTGGATTTCTATTTATCATGATAAGATTTAATGCATAGCTAAAGAGGTTTCATTTCTGAAAGATTTACATTTTGTGTACATGAATGAACCCTTTCCTTTGATAACATATCAGGAAGTTGAGAAACTAGTAAAATATGGAAATGAATGTTACAAAGCACATATTTTTGAAAATACAAGAACTATTCAGATTAATGATGTGCCAGTGGTAAATGAGAATCTTGATGTTTTTCTAGGTGCGTTTCTTGGTATTATACCTAATCTGGAATTTGAATATACTATTGACTTAGTTCCTGATTGGAAGAAAATTTCAAAACACCCATCTTAAATTCCTCAAATTGAACTTTTAGAGTTAAAAACACAATTTCAAGAGTTATTAGATAAAGGTTTAATTTGACCTAGCACATCACAATGGGGTTCTACTGTATTGTTTGTTAAAAAAAGATGGTTCAATGAGATTTTTCATTTATTATAGAGCATTGAATAACATCACTGTTAAGAACAAGTATCCTTTTCCTCATATCAATGTATATTCTGGATATATATGATATATATGATATCCAAATCATGAATTTCATTCTGGATTTAATGGACTATTGACCACATGGACAACTTGTAAATATAAGTTTTTCATTTTGGACTCTACTACCTAATATCGACAAAATGAACGTTATTAACATAAATGGTTACATAATGTTTAAAACATGTTAATAATTGATATACAAAAATTTTTAACCTTGATAAATGTTATTAAGAAAGTAAAAAATTAACTTTAGTTTATTATTTAGGAGATTAAATAATGATCGAGTCAAGTCAGACCTGAGGTAAGGGACTTCGTCTCTATCTCCTTTCATTAAGGCATATTTTTTTAATACACGCCTTTCTTTTATACGCTATATAAACACCCTTGACTTTTCAAAGGGGATATTTTTCTATGAAGTGTTTTACTAAAGATGAAAAAGGAATGTTTTTTAACCTAAGCGGTGAAATGACCTTTCCAATACTACGAGTGTTATTTGTTCTTTTCCTTCTTTAACAAGTCGTAATGTTTTTTAAGGAAAATAAATACCAAATATTATTTTATGTATTTTGTTATTGAAAATTGATTTGATAATAGATTGGTAATGTAAATATATTTAAGTGATATATTGTGATTTAAATGCAGAAATTTTTTCATTCCTTTATATTTGTTTTATGACTTATTTTTTTATAATGGTATTCGGACATTTGACGGGTGGTTACAAGATAAACAAAATGATGGGTGGTGCTGTGAATACCAGGATGGGTGGTTACATTATAAACTCAAATGCATTGGGTATGGATGTCAGCTGTATGGCTTTTTCATTTAGTGATATGTGTCAATGTCAACTATATGATTATTCCATTTATGTATGTTTATGTCCCAAGTTACTTTTACATGTTATGTGTTATTTATATGGATAATATTTTGGATACAAAAGGGTATGTAGTGATCTTTTATTCAGTGAAAATTATTTTCTAATTCATAAAGATGAAAAGCATAACTTATGTTAAAGTATTTAGGTTTTACTTGTTGTTTTGAAAAACTAATAGTTTTACTTCTTTGTGTATCCCTTACTAAGATATTTATGCTCATCCCATGTTTTTGAAATGTTTTTCACAGGACATAATGTGGAATAGGGTTAAGGATGGGATCACGAAAAAGTTATGATGTATTAAACATGGAACTAGACATGGATTTTTTAGGATTTCATGTTTTTAAAAAAATGTAAATTGTGTAGAAGTGTCTACTTTGTAATATTTTGAGATGTAATAGTTATGTCTTAATTCTCATGAACACTAAACCTAAAAAGATCCTAAATATGAATTATTCATTTATTTCAATATTATGTAATGTTTAAGGCTGAGTCTTTATACTTTCACTATCTGAGAGCTAACTTCCCCTAAATGGGAGGCATTCTTGATATTTTTCGAATCTTGATGCAAAAATACCTCAATATCCTACACTCTTCTATCAAAACATTTTTGAGAGATGATTGGGGAATATTTTTATTATTCATAGAATCTTTTTGTGAATATATTCTATTTTTTGAAGATGTGATAATGTTATGAAATTGCATGAATTTTCCTTCAGCCGGAATTTTTGGCCAAGGATTATAGGAAAATGTAATGCTCTCTGTTCACCACATCCTCTGATATGAACCCCATATGAGGTTATATGATCACCCGTTTCAATATTTATAATACATTGAGGCATACACATTTAAGGGATTCTTATGGTTTCTTTATCTTTGGATATCATACATCCATGAGACCTACGAAGTAATTTTTGTAATTTTATTACTTCTATTTCCTTAACGTGGATTTGATACTCATCACAGTGTAATACTTTTTATATCATATAATAAAGAGTTTCCATATGTTTAGGAGAATTTTTTGAACACAATATTCTAGTAGTGCCTCTGGAATGATGTATTGAGGGGTTGAAAAAGGCCATAACATGAATGATATGCCATCATTACCTAACTATTTCCTCTTTTTTAGCCTTTCTTCTTCTTATTTTTCTAGAGGATATTCTACATGATCCAATAAGAGTGGATTATTTCCCTCTACATTATCATAATCAACAATATTGGTAGGGATGTCCTCAGTTACATTGGAAGATAGCAGTCCCAAGGCTGGTATGAGGATTGATCGTCACCAAGGGTTTTCTTCCAGATGAGAAATAATTTCAATTTTCAATGACATAGAATTAAAAATTTTTGCTATTTCTTTCCAATGTTCCACATAGTAAGTTGTATTTGTCATTACTCCATTTAAAATTGGAGGGAACTCTTAATGAAGTAAGACACAACTGCATAGAGAACATTCAGAGGGAGTTCCAACACATTGAGGACAACCATAATGTATTAAAGAAAGGGGATGACCCACATGATTCTTGATATTTTTGTGATGAATAGGGCTTCTGTGACTCTAATAAAGAGATGGGATCTTGAGATCAATCAGATTATCTCTATGATGAAATCCTTCATGGTGATGTGTGCGGAGAGGACCTTAAGAATTACTTCTAATTCCCCTATAATTTTGTAATGGGAGAGAATGATCTTGAGTTACAATAGATAATCATCTGAGGTATTCAAGAACACAAACATTAAGTAGAGTGGGATCATAGATTAGATCTTCTTTCTCTAATTTCCAATGTTGAGGATTATTTTTGGATGCCTTATTTTGATAGACTAGAGATAATTTCTGGGGAAAGTGGTCTTCATGGGAAGGGGTTTATTCCTACCTTAGATTATCTATTGGGATGGAATATTTACCTCTTATTGGAAGGGTTTTTTGTTCCCGATCAAGTTGTATGTATATCACGGATGAGTCTTCCCCACGACCCCTCCTAAATGCGAGAAGATGTGTCTTTCTACTTCAGGGTGGAATGTTGAGAATCCACCCAATTTTTAGGGATGGATACATGTTTTCATCCCACTTACACTACTGTTTTCACAATTATGTTGTCCTAATAAGTCTGTAGTATGTAGGGAGATATTTTAATCTTTTCTATCCCCTTTTTCAGGATATACATTGAGAATTCAGTGGCTAGAACAGAGATATAAGACCATTTTATATCTAGAGAAGGGGTATGAGCCTACTACTCTCCTCCCTTTCCTACTAGGGTATAACTAAATCACTTATTTGTGGGGGAGTAGAGTTTGGTTTCTCCTATTCATCACTTAGATATTCCAACACTACCAAAAAACTGGGTTTCTGTGGTGCCACCTTTTATCAGTGCTAAAATAGCAGTGATAAATGTCTCTTTTAACAGCACTAAAAAAATGTTGTTAAAAGTGACCCATTGTTAGTATTTTTTAGCTCTAATAAAGGAACTCCATTTATTAGTTCTTTTTTAGCGTTTTTAAAGGGGACCCCTTTATCAGCATGTTTTTAGTTGCACTGATAATGGGGGGGATTTATCAGTGATTTTTCCTAGCGCTAATAATGTGTTTATTTCAAAAATATATAATTTTTTCAGGAAAAATAATATATTTATATATATGTATCTTTAACTTGATATAAATATAATATATAATTTTTAAATATATTTGAGATAAGTATATAAAGACAATTACATTAAATATATAAAAAATTTAGTGAAACTGACTTTAAAATATTTTATAAAATATTATTAATTAATAATTTTCTAATTATCATTGACTTATAACCATTTAATAACAATTTAAAGACACAAATATAAACAAAATTATAAAAGATCTTAGATAAGATGAAAATGTAACTCAAACATCAACCAACCATAACTTTTGATCCGGGTGTCCAATTTAGATCTACAACATATCAAATCGAAGCCTGCGATGTGATCTACAAGCTAGTAACTGAAGAGAACCTTATGCTACAATTTCCAATGCCAAACAATCACATAAGGCCCCCAGAACTATGTTTTTAGTTGGGACACCCTTATTTTTTAAAATTGAAACAGCTATAAATTCTGATCTGGAGGACCATTAGGCTTTTACCACATATCATATCGAAAATCGTTTCATGTTCTTCAATAGTAATGGTTGTGGAGTTGAAACTGACATTTGGATTAGATGTTATGGTCATTTTAACATTCTTTAGCTTTTTAGATACACACATATATGTATTTATTCATAAATATATATGTGTGTGTGTGTTTGTGTGTTCTATAAACGCATCTTTGAATTTATATTTTTATTGAAAATCACACATTGTAAAATATATTTTATAAATGTATTTAAAAATAATCTTATATATATTAATAAAAAAATAAATATAAGATTTGAAATTATAACTATATATATATATAAATAGTTACAAATATATATTACTATAATATTAAATATAAATATATAGTAATATATGAATAAATATATATTTATTAATATAAGTAAATATATTTATATTAATATGGATCTAATTTAATATACGAATAAATATAACTATATATATATATAAATAGATATATCATTAAATGGAGAAAAAATAAATGGATTATTGGTAAATGTGTAGGCGCGCAAGGGGGGAGGTCTCGAGTTTGAGTTCTTGTAGAAGCATGGGTGCATGGGCGCAAGTTGGAGGGGGTTGCGCGAGCAAGGGTAGCATGCAGTGAGAGGGAGGGGGATCCACCTAGCACTGATAGGGGGGTCATGATCTGTTAAAATATCCCCCTAATTATATAATATTTTATTTTATTTTATTTTTTTTAACTTTTATTAGGGTTTAAAAAAATTTCTGATAAAAAGAGTCTTTTATCAATGCTAGAAAAGCGGTGATAAAGGACCTTTTTATCAGATATTATGTTTAGCGCTAATAGAAGACACTTTTTATGAGCATTTTTTTACACTAATAAAAGGGGCCTTTATCTGTGCTTTTTGGTGTGATGATAAAAGGGACCCCCCTTTATATTCTCCTCAGTTAACAGTTCTTTTAAAATGCTATTAATGCCCTTTTGTAGTGCTTATAAAGGACATATTTTCAGTAGTGCGAATGACTTATCCAGGTGCTCCAGTGATGAAACTATAAGAAGGCTTGATGATTGTAGGTAGGTGTGCATGTTTTTTTCAGGTTTTCATAAGAAAATGGTTAGGGGATTCTATTAACACCTCCACGTGAGACTGTAGGATGGCCTACTGGTCGTGGTTAAAGATTTGTTTCTTCTCACAGATTAACAATGAATTCAATAGGCGGGATTTCAGGGTACGGGTAGGTGTATGTTCCTGCTCATTTTGTGTCACTATAAATGGATGGAAAGATTCTATTAGATCTACCAAATGAGTCTATTGGTAATATTTATTAGTAAGGGAAGATGTATGTTCTTTCTCTCTATGTGAAACCTTATTTTAACAGTGGGATTCCTTGAATTTTGTGTAGATATTCTATTGGATTACAGATGGGAAGGTGTATAATATTGTTCATATTTTTCAACCAAATTTAAATGGTGGGATTATATAGAGGGGAAATGGGTGTGAATTTTATCCTTTTTGGTTGTTATCTACATCTGGTAGGTTGTCCTGCATGCCCAGGTTAGGATAGCCTAAGCAGACTTTTGAGGACAACACCCTCATCATGTTGATGGTTCACTACCACATGCTATTGGTAGCGGTGATTTCTGATAGGGAAAATTTGGAAGGACCCTCATGTATTCTATACAAGGATATCTCAGGCCTCTTGATCAGAATCCCAATGATATAGGAGGGTTTGGTTGTTGTGTTCAAGGTATAATCTCCTAATGGTTAACGACAATGATTAGTGCCATCTATTTCTAAAACACCAGTCATCACTAACCAGATGATCGATGTGACATTGAAAGATGGAGTGACTATTAGGAGGACTCCATGGTAGGTATAGTACAATATTGATAATAATCCCAAACTAATTGATTTGATACCCATCATTGAATAATTTGTGTTTATGATAGAATCCATTGCATGGATGAAGACCCGATGTTAATGGTTGTTGGGGCGTCCATCAGTGAGAGTTGGTACGATGTAATTTATATTGAAGGGATATCTTGTTTGAATTTACTTGATATAGATGACAAATAGAAACCAAAAAAACCCATCAAATCAGCACCCCATTTAAATGAGAACATTCATGACATATTTTATTTCTTGGCCTTCATTCATTTTGAAAGAGAATGGGCCTCGAAAGATGGGTGACACTATCATCTTGTTTAAGGATTCAAATCTGGTTCACCATTTTTATTTTTGATGAAAACATGTCACCCATCGATCGATTATAGGGAGTTTAATTTCATGATATCATTCCCATTGGGTTAAATATTTCTTAATGGTTTCTAATGGGTTAATTTATGGAACCAAAAACATCTGATGGCTTCATATTTTTGAGGGACCTTCTTTCCAATGTTAGGTGCTTGTTGGCGATTTTTTCCTACAATGCTTTAGAACATACACTGGTTGAGTGGATGGGAGGTTAGGCTCATAACACCTTTTTTTGCGGATTTATTTCCTTTTATGAGACCTCTGTTATAGATTTAAGACATGTTCAATAATCCTTCATCAGTTCCCAAGTATGATGTGGATCACCCCATAATTAACAACAAATTATTAGCATTAATATAATTTAGAATAATCTTTATATATATATTATATTCTTTATCAATGGATATATCAGTATGTATCCAAGGATTCCCATCATCAGTATCCTCTTATGTACTAATTAGAGACTCATCATTCATTATTATGACGATGTCAGTTTTCAACCACACAGTGGGGCTCCCTTGAGTGTATTATCATATAGGGAAATGTGAGTTGTTTTGATGTTTGGATTGGACCCATGTATAGATTCCTACATAACATTGTGAAAGGAATACGATCCCATGTTGTTAAAATCCACTTAACGAGACACATAATATCTCTTAAGATCATGTGGAAAAGTCCAATACATGAATTTTAATTCCATGCATCGAAGGCATCTTGGGTGATGGTACATAGGGAATTTTTTGTGTGAGACATATGATGAAACTCGATATGGAACCCAAATGGGATATTAATTCACATATTGAATAAGACCCTAACGGGGATGAATCCAAGTGAGAATAGATTTGATTTGGGGTGTTGGGTTTTGACTACAGGTGGGATTCCTATGAATCCCATTTGGACAAGAATAAAATCCCACATAGATCAGTTACGTGGAGACATACTGATAGATTCCCTCTAAAAGTTATTATCATTGGGGAATATAGAACATTGAGAAGATTGATTTGGGTATTAAACTGAGTAGGATTCCCATGTGGAAGTGGATATAAGGGAAATCTAAACGCATGGTGATTTGGAGGATTGTTTGTGAATGACATATTAGGAGAAGGCATAAGGGTTGGATTTTAGGGCTTATTCCTAACTAGGATACCTAGGTGAGATGTTGGGTATTATACCAATAAGAGGAGAAATGATCTTGTGTCTTATATGGGAATCTTATATATCGTTATTATAAGAGAAATCAGAGTTCTCTAAGTTTAATAGATCATGGATCACACACTAAGGATGCCTTCTTTTGATATAGGGATTTGACACATAGATAAGCTTCATAATTATCCATCTGAATAGAATCAGGACCCACATAGATTAGTAGATTATGGATCACATACAAAGGCTTTATTAATGGTGGGGATCAAATGGCTTGTATGATAACTGCCAACATTTATGCCCATGAAAGTCTTGATCAGTGTGAGAAACAAGAGGAAGAAATAGATATGGGGTGTTAAAAAATACACTTTTCCCTATGGTTGGGTACATTTCCTTGAGGTCCCACACTAATGGAGGCACTCTGAAGGAAGTAAATATATTGATTTAAAAGAATATCCTCTTCTGAAACATGCATCTGATTAGGTGGATGTTTTGATCATCTGTATCCTCTAAGAAAACATTAGTCATGATGAGTTAGGATTTAATTTGAAAAACAAAAGGAATTGTAAGAATTAAAAAACCACACTATCCCTCTTCCACAATTTGAAGTGGTCAAGGGTGTGGTACAAGAATAAGGGTCATGGATTCCCCCATTCCCTCTCCAATTTCATATCTTGAATAGTCACATCAGACTACCCATTCATAAACAACTCCAGGGAAGAAGAGGAGAAAGAGTGAAACCTCCCACAAAGAAGGACACGAGCTTACAAAATGGGGAATGCGTTAAAATTGGTTTCATATACAGATAGTAAGATCCCATTCCCTATTTGAGGGAAATGAAAACATGATCCTCACCCTCCCTTCATGAAACTATATGCGTAGGGTCTTAGAGATAACAAGGTACAGACATGGTCATTACCTAGTACCAAGACTGAGAACACCTAGACACCATCCCTATGATGGTATTCCTCATGAATGTAGTAATACACATATTCTTGTAATTTGAGGACCTCAACCATCTGGAAGTACATGTGAGATAATCCCCTAATGGAAGGATTGCATATCCAAATGGGAAACACACTACTATTAAATTTTCCATATTTTTTCAAGTATGTGGGTTTCGATGGAGTGTTCAATTTGGAACCTTATATACAGGGGATAAAAATAATGTGTTACCCTTACATTAGTGTCTTGGAATAGGGTCTTAGAAGTGGTTCATGTTGGTTAAAGGATATGTAATCCAGTGGAGTCTCACACAGAGTATAGCATGGCTGGTTAAAGGGGGTATTCACTAAAGGTATAAGCTAAGAATGTCTGGGTGTTATTCATCTAGGTTGGACTGTATAGGATGAAGGTACATTGGGAGATGGACAACTTGGACACAAATCATGGGAGAGTCATTGGTCAAGGATCAATTGGTGTCTATAGTTTTTTAGGAAGTGTCTCAAATAGGTCTTTGGTTTGGGAGGGGGACATTTCTTTAGTTTTCATATACAAGAGGGGAGAGGGTGTTTCATGAATGTGTTACCTATTTTATACCCTGTGAGGAATTTTATTCCACTATCCATCATTAATTCCTTCTTTATATAGTTTTTAGGTAAACCTAGAAGGTTTTTGAGGGACGGGGAAAAGGACCAGGGCAATCAGATCATTGACAGTTCTTTTGAAAATTTCATCGGTAAAAAGGAGTGACCCAAGAATCCAATTTATAGAAACATATGTGACCTTGGGTCAAGGGGATAGCTAATGATGGTCCATCATAATAGATGATGTGTATGATCAGTACATAGGATGATGTGATGGGCTATCATCCAGGCTGATGTGTGGGTCATTTCCCAAGCTGATGTGTTGGTCCATCGTGTAGGTTCATTCGAAGGTACCCAATGCACTGATTTTAATTTTATGGGGTCTATGTGACTCACATGGATAAACCAGATTCTACATATGAAAGGGGCATCGCCCCTAACCCTTGTTTTGGATCACTATTGATTTATGGCCCTGATTATTTCTTGCCAATTTTTTCACCATCATCACTGACCCACACACAAAATGGATAGTTTCATTGGAACCATTTTTAACCCAGTGAAGGGTGTTTTGAATCCCAACACATGGAAATAAAAAATACTCCTTCTAGAATAATGTCTTATTTCTAGTCTAACACAACATTTTCTATTTAAGTGAGGATTACATCTTGAATTATATGGATAAGTTCATGGAAAACATTATATGGTGTCAATAGCGTTTCTTAAAAAAAATCCATTTGTTGGGTTATACTTATACATTATTGCATATTATATGATATGATTATGTGTAAATGGATTTTTATTAAATTTATAGTTTTTATGTTTATTTAAATTTTATAAAAACAATAACATCATTGTATAATTCTCATATTGATTTTATGACCATTGTAATGGCATTCATCTTAATTTTAACTCCACTATGATATAATTATTATTATGGACCTATTTACATTTATGTTTTTTATATACATCCCCTTTTATATTCTTGACATGAATATATATTTATTCAAGGTGATTTAGTTGTCAATTAATGTAACATTTTAAATGGGTTATAATTAAAATGTAACCAAATTGGTAATAATTTAGTTTAAAATATCATTTTTAGTGGTTGCATAAATTATTAATGGAAGGAATCTTATAATATATCCTTCATAAAATACCTCTATTTTGTTATATTATGGTTATTTGATGAGTTTCCGAACTTTATTCCAACTTTTCACTTTATAAAAAATTTTATTAGGAAAAGAAATGTTAAAAAAATATTATCTAATTTCCCTTTTGATCATATATTTTTTTTTCTATGCTCTTATTTTGAAAAAACTTTTTACAAAAGTAAACATTATTCAGTCATATTAATAATTAATTAAATTTTATTTTATATCTTACTTTTATTAAAATTGAATATTTTTCTTATTATGTAAAATATTCATTTTCTATAATATTTTCCAATAAGTAAAAAATAATTTTTCTTTTTATCGTATATGATGTTAAGTTATTTTACCACTGCCTAAACCATTTTACACTATTTATATTTTCTACATGTTTTCAAAAGTCTTACAAAGAAATCAATTTAATTAAAAATATTTTAATATTTCACTTCCATTTATCAAGAAGACATGATTTTTTATGAAACCTATATTTATGATTAATTTATGGTTGCATTCCATCTCTTATTAATTATGTGGTCATTAAATTTACATTGAAACATTAATATTGTTGTAACCATTATACATTAAATTTATATTAAATACTTATATTCTTTGAATTGTGGATTTTATTATTTCTAAAACCACATATAATTTCAATATATTGTATTTTATAATGAATTTTATTTGATAGACAAAGGAAAAATCTATAATTAATATTCATTACTTGATACTGAAATTTGTTGTTAAGAAATATTATTTTTGTATTTAATTGATAATTCAATATATGTTGAATGCATTTGATATAAAATAACTAGTGATGCCAAAAATTATATAGCTCACAATCCCTTAACATGTCTGAAAATACAAATCAGTTGGCCAAATTAAATTGGATTCATAGGTATATCTACCCATCATTTAAAACTTAATGACATAAGGTTTTGATGTTATAGATATAATGATTTCTAAGATCACAATATATAACACTATCAATTTCTTTAATTTAAAATTCATTTATTATAATACTTGATTTTACTATATTGATAGTTTTTATCCATCCAACAGCACGAAGGACTTCATTTTTTAAACTATTATAAGATAAAACCACCTTTTAAGGGATGAAGGGGATGAAACCCATGCAGAATTCAAAGATACAGGAAAAATCGCACTCAAATGGTAGAAATTAGAATACCATAATGACAACACTAGACTGCTTCTCCCTATTAGTTGATCATGATGAAGCTCTCCATCGTTGCATATTTATTTGGAAAACAAGTGTCCTGTGTCGAAACACATGCCTGATCCGATGGCTGATGCAATATCCTCTCAAACAACCAAATCCAAAAAACCCTGAAAAGATAGATCTATAGCTCTAGATCCTCCTCTAAAGCAAGTGTGATGAAGTCATGTCCATCTCTATAGACTTCCCGCCTTTGAAAATAGACCATCCATGAAAACAACTTCTACTATTCAATCAAAACCAACAAGAATGTCATAGACCATTCATCAAGAAGCCTTCACGAGAAACCTTCACGAGTAGCAGTGCCTCCATTAAATATCAATGTGACGCAAAAAAACCCAAAAATGCCAAATTTATGACTATTGAAAATCACAAAACATCAAACCTTCATTTATCTTCCAAAAACTAGAATAAAAGAGATCCCTCCCCTCCGAACCACTCAGGAGACGATGGCGTGCCAAACCAGAAGACCACGCTGGACCCGTCGTAGATCGCGCTGTCGCAAAGCATAGAAGGTTAGAGACAACCTGATCCACACAGGAACCATGTCGAGGATGTCAATCCACACCAAAGTTGTCGTGGCATGGTAGAGATAACCAGATCCACTTCACCATGTCGATGTCGTCTATATAGTAAAGGCCATCAAATATAGATAAATAGGAGGCACTTTTCCACACTAAGGATGATGAACCACGCTGAAGCCTTGATGCTGCACCAAATTCACACCATCGATGAACACTAGATATCCGAGCCACACTGCCTTGCAAACAAGATCCAAGAGAAGCCAAAGTCGAGTCTCCATGCTTCGTAGGAGGAGGGAAGAAAAATGGTTCCCGAGCAGAAACTCTAGACATGAAGCGGCATAGGGACCTGCCGCTCAGAGTCTCTTCCTAGAAATCGTCATTAATATTATCCAGTGATTAATTTCATACAATTATTACTGATTAAATGGAATGTGTTTTCAATTATTTTCATTACCATATTTAATAGTCCTTGTTTATTAATGATATATTCTACTACATGTAACCCTTAAAGGGAATTTTATCTCACCCTTTATTTGTTTTTTATAACCGAAGATATAAAAGAGGATATTATGAATAATATCAAGGATGTGAGAATACGTTTTTTGATATATTTTATAGTTAAATTGTAAAATGGAAGCTATTTTTGGTTTTCGTTCATCACGACTAATAAAATTATTGGTTCTTCAGGATGAGATCACTTGTATCTTATTTAAATTTAATAAAGTATACACTGACAATAGTTTACTAGAGTTAGGGTTGTTATAATTGGTTTATTTATATTATATGTTCTTAATCACTATTTCTCCACTTATTTATTTATGTTTACAAAAATTATATATGTGATTCCAATCATTATGTGTTTTGTATCCTTAGTTCTAGTCACCAACCTAGGGACTATTGGAAGAGGACATTTGGAGTTACTAGTTCTCTTTATTACCATCCCAGGAAGGTTACCAGTGATGGGAGGTCATTAATGAGTGGAATTTTTTAAAATGGTTAATAGATAGGATGGATATTAGATTTAGACTTAGTGAGTTTTATTTGGGTTGGAAAGTAAAAAATATAAGTAGATATTAGTGTGTGACATATGACAAGGGGCTAGATAAGTCATGGGATTTTTATACCCCATGGCCCGATTAAATGACTATGAGTATACCGAATGATCATGTGAGATTATTCTATATTCAAGGTAGAATCATATGAATGGTTTATGTGTAATGTCTATTTTTAACTAAATTTAAATGGGTTTACCATGTGAAGTAAATGAACATAGTTAAATGAATTTAAATGAATTCCATTCATCCATGGTTCAGGATTTCTTTTTTTATGGAAACTTAATAAGTAGAGGGACACTTCTCCTATCAGGACACATTATTTCATGACATGTTTTAATGTCATGTGGGTGAGTTAGGGCTACCTATAGTGAAAAATTTAATGAAGGAGTGGATGAATTATATTAAGTGTATTCTTATGGTATATTTATTCATTTTTATTTTGAAAACATAATTCATTATGTGTGTGGGTTTCTAAAGTGATGCTAACTATTTATGCATGAATTTATTTAAATACATGATGTTATTTTCTTCCCAACAAGGGAAATTTTATCTTTTAATAATTGTTATGTTGATTTTAAATATAATTTTGTAACTAGTTTCGGGTTCTTATGTTAGAAATTAGTTTTAAAATAAATTTTTAAATGGAATCAAAATAATATTGAAGGAATATTTAAATGTTACCAATCAAAATTGATTTTTTTTTGTTTTAATAAATTTTAATTCATGGGTTTCAAGGATCAAATTAAATGTTTAAAAAAATTCTTTCTTCAATCCTCTTCAAGTATATATAATGTAATTAAAATTATTTATGTGGATGCATCATATTCATATAGATTATTTAAAATTAAAATTTTATTTTTGATTATTTTTAATATATATAAAATTGTTCTTATGATTATTTTTTTATTTATAATGATTATTTCATGAATTTTAAAAATATAAAATCTTATAACTCTTAACATAATATAATTTTTATTCTACATTTTATGAAATGACATGTTTGTTTTAATTAAAACAACCATACATGTTAATTAAAGATCTAGTGAATCGTTGAAAAAATAAATTTAAAAAAATGTGAGTAAGAAGTTAATATGAAATTATGAGACATATATAAGTTATTATATTTTTTATGAATAATTTTTTTCAAGAAGAATCTAATTTGAAACATGATATTGATGATTAAAAATTAATTAATTTTAATTTATTTTTGAAACTATTTTATAAATAAATATTTTATATTTTAATATTTCTTAACATTAATGATTACATCACTAGTTATGATGAATCAGTAAATTGAAGATTAGTGGTAAATTTATTTTCATTCATAGTTTTATAGTTTCTTATATATATGGATGTTTGAATTTATTATTTAATTTATCGCTGAATATTTTATGATTGTGGTAATGATATGTTGATAAAACATCATTAAATGTATTATTCTAAAAGGAATGAGATGGATTCATGGGATGAGGTGATCCTCCACATTTAGAATTTAAAGGTAGTGAAGTCCTTGAGTGTAGCTTCATACTGCAAATATGGGAAACAAAGAGAATATGTAGAGATGAATGATTCCTTGGAAATATTCCCCATGAGCCTTTGAGTGCATATTTTCTATCTAAATGGTTATAGGGGGTAGGGAATAAGGGGCCTAAAAGGATAGAGTTATTTCTAATTTTTTCTGAAGGTTTCTAGAGCCCGTGGAATGAATGAAAATAGGTTAGATATAATGGGATCACTTGTGGGGAACACATATCATTTTTATGATTATGAAAATTATGATCATCTTGGTCCATATCTGTAAATGTTGGGAGTCCACTCCATATCATAAAATGATCATGGCTTCAAAATAAACTCCTAAATTATCTCCCAGTATCTCATTGTAGAAATATATTCAGTGGTATTCACACCACTTGGGTCTCATGTTGAACACTGATGAATCCTCTAGAATGTGCCTCGAGTAGGATGAGGGGTTTTTCTATGAAACCATGTTCTTGGTTTACCTAAAATTGTCTACCTTTTTATTGGAAATTCCCTTCCATGAGAAGCCAATTTTTTACTCACCGACCTTCAGTATTGAACATGAAGGGAAATTCACCTAGAAGCAGTTGAAACTAATTAACATATTTTGTTTAATGTGATATGTGGTATGTATAAAACCACAATATTTTATGAGATATATTCTTTTTAATTTCTTTCATATATTCTGTTGTATGCTACACCAAGATTATATTGTTCTATACGTAACACCATATTAGCTTGCGGTATACGCAACACTATTCTTGGATTGTGTTACACATAATTTCAAGTTCGTTTGATAATAGTTATTCTACGCAACATTGAGTGTGTATATATATATATATTCAATGTATAAATGAAATATTGTTGGACTCTATTATATGCAACAACAAAATATTTTTTCACTACACCCAACCCTGACATGGATTGTGTTACACGCAATCACGACCTTCCTCGATAGCTTGTGTTGTATGCAATACTGGGTTTCACTAAACAATGATATATTTTTATAATATTATTATAAACTAGATTTTATGAATATTATTATCTACATTTTTAATTTTATGACATTATTCTTCATCTTAAACATTTTCTAGAACATGGTATAAGAACAAAATAAATTTTTCGGGTAAAATAAGTATATTTAAAAAAAATTCAATTTTTTCGCCTTTTGATGGCGCACCCACATTAAATATAGTTTTTGACATGTTTATAAGTTCAATATGACAAAATAAAATGCTTATTTGGAATCAGGATATACAAATTTACTTTGGATAAAATTTTCATAATATTCTGATAACTTTCATATTTTAATGATTAGTAAAAACACGGCATATTTTAAATACAAACAACTTTTTTCATCGTGATAATTTATATGGTTAGATTATAATTTTGAGTGGTTTCAAAGTATAAATAGAATATATTTTTATCATTTAATATAACATAAGTCATTAGAATTTATTTCACATTGAATTCATAGGTAAAATTATTTCAATCTTTTGCAATAATTTAAATTTTAAAAATCATTTTCTTAACAACAGGATTAATTTTAAATTATTTTCTGCAACATCTGTGATTTGAATTAGGAAAGATGGATTTGATATTTGGAATCAGAAGGTCCAAATTATGTTAATAGGCTACTTTTTATTTTTTGGCACTATAAATAGTAACTACGATAAATTTCATTTACCCTAATTAAAGGTAAATCGTGTAATTAAGGGTAAATATAATATTATAAAATTACCCTAACACTTGTCTTAATTTAATTGGATGATTATATTTTTTTCTAAATCATAATTGGGTCTAAATTGAATCCAATGGATCAACTTGTATTTGATTAACACCTTTAGTTTATTTTATTTAAAGGAAAGTGAAATATGTCTAACACAAACTTTAATAATTAAAGTATTTTTAATATAATGTTATACATAATATAATTTCAGTTATAAATACTCATTTGAAAGCTAAAATTTTATTATTTATCATGGTAATTTATTTGTAATTTTTAAGTTTTATTTATTTACATTATTATTTTATACATTAATGATGTGGAAATTATTTACTTAGTGAAAAATCAATAATATTGTTTTTATTGAAATATTAATTCATATAAAAAGGCCCAAAATCGGAACAAAACTTAATGGTAGTGTATATATAAACCCTAATTATCCACTGGCCAAATTGATGGCCATTTGGATCCTTATAAAGGCGATTATGACACTTATATTATTTTATTTTAAATGATTCCAATGTTGTCACCTTCATAATTTAATAAATATAATAATTTACTTGTTTTTATTTTATGATGATAAATTTGAGTAAAAGTATTTTTATAAAAGATTTGAGATTTATCTTCATAAGAGGATTTTATTTTTAATTTTTATGCAAAAAATAAGTATATTAAATAATTATAAAAAAATGTTTTACTAATTATTTTATTAAGAGATATACCAAATAAATGGTTTAAAAAATATTAAAAGAAATATTATATGAACTATTTAAGGTTCTCCACGAATTTTCTAGACAAATTGTACATTTTAGGAATCTATTAAATATTTTTTTAGAATATATCCTCTGTTTTGATTTTATTTAAATTAAAATAAATGAATAGTATCAAAATTGTCACTATTGTTATTTTATAAAAATAACATATTATAAAATTGTTTAAAAATCACATAAATATTTAAAAATTATAAAATGAAATTTATTTGGTTGAAAATGTCATAAATTATCAAATTATAGATAATTCACAACACATAATTAAATATTTATAAAAATTGAAAAATTATAATCTTATTACCACAAATAAAATTATATAGATTAAATAAGGATAAATAAAGTTGATAATGTTTAAAATAAATTCCCAACATGTCTAAATTTTATTGGTTGTCACGATTAAAACCCTATATTATCTAATATTCTGATTTGAGTCATTTTTGATGGTTTTTATGTGAGTTTGAATTTATTATAAATTAATATTTTTTATGTTACCAAAGGTGCCCCTCTCCCCCCTTATAAAAAGGGCACCCCTTCCCTCGTCTCCTCACACCCTTTTGAGCCTTGAAGCTCAGACAAACTCTTAAAATTCCTCTTATAAACCTCTCTATTTATATCATAGAGGTTCTGGTCTTCTCAAAAGACCAACTCTAGTGCCCTAAGAAGAAGTTTAAAAGAGGTGCGTCGAAGAAGAGGTTATCTCTTCTACCGATTATTTCAAGTTTCTTTGTTCCTCAACTTATTCTTCTTTATTTGTTTAATTATAAAGTAATATCATCAGTATTACATATATACTGATACGTTTTTAGAAACATGAATCAACCCTACTTCACCTTCCATCCATCTTATGGAAAACAAAATCACCGCGCGTGCGTACGTACGGAACACCATCTCCACTCCGTGGTGTAATATGTTTTTCCGCCACCACCTTACATGGATGGTTATAATGGTGTAAATAATAACTACATATGATTATATAACATCATACTAGTTCTAATATATTATATAATTCACTCCAATTCCATTAAATAAATATTGGAACAATATCATAGCTCGTGTGTACGTACGGATTACTGTCACCACGACGCGATGAGATTCATTTTCATTGTTAACAATTCAAGAATGATTATAAAGTATATATAATAAGTAATAATTATATATATGACATAATAATTCTACTATTTTTATGTATGTATATATATATGTATGTCATCAACTTAATTCCATTCAATTCAATAACGAAACGAAAACAGCATTCATGCGTACGTACGACCTACCATCTCCATGAACGGTGTATTTCTTTCCATTTATTGATCTATTATATATATGTATATTCTGAATATATATTATATATAAATCATGTTTTATATTATGGTATTATGTAATCATGATCTAAGTAATCATATTAATAATTACATGTCAAAAGGCGGACGATAAATGAAATGATTTTACCCAAAACGCCACTTTAACTTGAATTTACAAAAGAACAGGTAATATAAAGTCATAAATGAACCATATATGATATCATAACAATGATGATGATTCTGTAATAATTAAATGTCATTATTTGAATCACTATAAAAGAGGATCAGATAAGTATGAAGCATGTCAGACCTAAGGTAAGGGATAATTATTCCAATCTCATTCTTATCTGAGATTGTTTTTTCGTAAGTATTTATTGGGGTTATGTTTATCATCTATGTCCAGGTTTTCTAAAAATATTTTCATAAAATGTTTAGTATTCTTCCATGTATGTTTAAAGTCATTTTTACCCTTTTATGACTTTTACAACAAGGTTTGGAAGGAATATTTATTTTTTTACCATACGATGTACTCTTTGACTTTTCCGACAAAAGTACAAGGAGATTTTTTTTACCTTATACGGCATGAACAGATTATTACAGTTTAATAATTCCTTATTTTCATGAATCATACTCTATAAGACTTCATTGCATGGAATTTTTTGAAAATAAAATGATTTTGAAGAAGAAAGGATATTTTCCTCAATATTTCATTTCAAGTGTTTTATCAAAACTATTTTCCATCTAAGATGAAATTATTTAGTATGTTTATGTTTCAAGTATAATATATCTATTATTTACAGGGTTTAATTTTTCTAATGATTAAATGATATACACTTCATTATATGGATTATTCTATGATGGGATGATGTTTATTTAACTCATTTTATTCATTGGGTTATTATGAATAATGTATGTTTATTTTGTGACACACAAAAGAATGATTTCATTATGAGATGGGTGTGACCTATATCTCCCTCCAACGCATTGGGTAAAGATTTATATCTCATGAGATATACATGGCTGAGATGATAATTAAATCTCATTCAGTAATACAGGGCCGGAACGACAAGTAAACCCCGTTCAGTAAGGGACTTTGTCTACTAAGATGGTCATGGCATCAATGCCTTGGCTTCTATGGGAGTCATAAAATGTGCTTAATAGTATCCACAATTATATGTTTTATTCCCATGCCATTTTATCATGATTGATGTTCCATTATGATCTATGCCTTATGTACTGCCATGTTTCATGTCATTGCTCAAGAATTTAATGATTAAATATTATATTCATGTTTTGAAGTTCAAATGTATATGGTTTGTTTTATTTTCTCTATACATACCCTTAATGAGCATTTGAGATCACCCTTTATATGTTTTATTTTCCCCATGATATATAGAACGGTTTTAGGTATAAAATAAAGGAAGATTTTTATGGGAAATGTTTAAGATCTTTCACCAAGATTAAAAGATTATATTCCATGTTTCCAAAGACACTAAACTATTACGGTCCTTGTGTGTCTGTTTTTTTTGTATTTAGTATTTTGAAAAAGTAATGTAATGTCCATGTACTTCATGTTTTGGGTCTCTATATTTGGTATCAGAGGAAAGGTTTAGTTAAACTTTGGAAACTAGGATGTGAAAAGTTTAGTGAGATCCCTAGAGATATTTCTATGGTATGTCAAGGGATGTCGCTAAGGTTAAGTATAAGTATAGTTTATAGTTCTAGAATTATGGTAATAATCGTAGAATTAACTCTATGATGTTATATATTGAAGGTACCCCCCCTTTATTATGTTTTTCCAGTAGCATGATTTTTTACTCTCATACTATTCTTTTTGGTTCTTAGACAATGGATGGAATCCGAAGGAACTGTGTTGATCAATGTAATGGATGATGCAATGATTTTACTACTGAATAATCAAAAATTATGGGAGACGGAGTGAAAAATCTTATTGCTATACTTACACAAGCTATGAATCATTCTTTATTTCCACATGAGCAGAGAAGGGAATAATATTCTATTGAGTCCTTCAGGAGGCAACGTACACCTTCTTTCAGTGGGTCTTCTGGTCCACTTTTTGCTGAACAATGGATCAGTACCATTTAATCGATATTTTCCATACTTCATTGTTCGGAACATGAAAAAGTCACTCTGGCTATTTACCGTTTAGAAGGTGAAGAAGATAAATGGTGGACTCTAATTAAGAATACGAGGCCCCGAGATGAAATTGAATCCATGGAATGAGATGAGTTTAAGATCTTATTTTTCAATAAGTACTTCCCCCATATACTTCGAACAAATATGGAAAAGGATTTCCTTGATCTTAAGAAAAAGGATTATGAATCTGTTGGTATATACGATGCGAATTTTACAAGGCATGCAAGGTATGCATCTGGGATTATCATCCATCCTGAAAGTAAAGTTGATCAATTATTCAGTGGCTTAAAACCAATTCCTCGAAGGTCATTAGCTATATGATATTTCAGTAGCTATGAAGAAATTGTGTGTTGTCCTATCAAGGTAGAAATAGAAGTTGGAATTACATATTAATCTCATGGTTTTGACAAGAAACGAAATATAGATTTCATGGATAAATCTCAAAATAATGGTGAAAATAAGATGAATGTGTCTTTATGCACAATGTGTGGAAAGAATCATGGTGGATATTGTCTTAAAGGGACTAGAAAATTTTTTAAGTGTGGAAAAGAAGGTCATCGAGCAGCTGGGTGTTGAAGAAATGAAAAAAGGGTTGATAATGATGTAAATAAAGAAAATACTCTAGAGAACACACTTCCAACACTTCAATGCTTAAAGTGCAAGGAAATGGGGCATTGTACTAATCAATGCCGTAATCCAAGGGTTAATTAGGATCAATGTGAGCTACCTCTTAAGGCAAAGGACAAAGGGAAGTCACATGCGATCACTATTAGCAATGTTGAGTATGACAACAATGTTGTGGAATGATTATTTGTTTATGTAAAGGGATTCCAAAATAATGTTGTTGAATCTCATTTATAGTAATTGTAGAACATTGGAATAACTATGTAATGGTTTATTGTGGTTTTCGATAATTATATTGCACCGATAACCATGAAAATTGATTCAAATATTTTGGAAAGCAGATGATATGTGCATAATGATGGGATAAAGAGAAAATTAAATGTTAGATAGTATTAATGAGCTCAGGAATGATATGAGGACAAAGTGATATCATGGTTTGAGTATATAGATTTTTGGTATTTTGGTATGTAGAAAGAGTTAGCTTTTGACAGCATTCATGTTTTCACTAAGGTTCAATGGGTATTTATTTTTCATGATAATACATGATTAAGGTATTCACATGTCTGGAATGTGACAAAAAATAAATATTTTATGATATATGGGGGATAAATGATTGTATTCGAATGATCAGTAGATGAAATTTCTATTAATTGTTTTCTTTATACTATGAGCTTGGACAAAAGTATTTTGGATAAGCCTAACGATTTCAATGAATTAAGATAGTATTGTTTAATGCTAGAACTTTTTTCGATATTATTTCATTAATGTTATAATACTGTAGTTTTAGAAAAAGGAGAACCCATAGGATGGGCGACAACCCATCGCGTCGGACAAGGCTACAGGAATCGAACCCACAACCAAAGTGCGACAGGCCTTTATCACCTACCACGGGCCTACAGGAAGTCCCTTGTTATAAAAACCCAGTATTATTTTATTAAGAGGTATGATAGATGAAGTATTAGTCCATTTTTGGAATCATATACGATTAACAACACAATAGGTGGACTTATGCATATTTGATAACTTTTTATAACATTTTGTTTGAAATAGATGGAATGAATAATCATTCTATCACATAATCTGCTAACACTTCATGAAAGACAAATTCAACTTCATTTATTTATGAGATGAAGTGGAAATTATACATGGCATGAAAAACGGTGAGATTGTACCAAAATCAATTAAGTATTTCTTTTGATTCGAAAATTCTTCAACATTGGGGAAATGAACTTTAAAACCAAAAATGTTGTCCTAGTGCCCCCATATCTGATGAATCAGATGGTACCTTAGAACATCAAAAATTTATGGCTTTGTGACTGTTGGCTTTATTATATCCATGTCCTCTACCACTCTCTATCAGAACATTATGGTTATAATCCTCTTCCATATCCATATTTTCCCATATGTTATCCTATATGGAAACCCAGTGATTTGTTAATTTGGGTAACCATTATTTTTTATACTTTTGTTTTTAAAGAAAAGTTTTGGTATTCCTTTTTACGATTTGGGTTTCTATAAAAGAAACTCTCATTTAATAAACCATTTATAAACCTAGTGAATTTCGTGGGTGAAATTCATTTTAAGGGGGGTAGAATGTAACACCACGAGATTTTATGGGATATATTATTTTCAATTTCACTCATATCTTCTGTTGTATGCTACACCATGATTATTATGCACTATATGCAACATCATATTAGCTTGCAGTATACACAACACTATTCTTGGATTGTGTTACCCACAATTTCAAGTTCTTTTGATAGTAGTTATTCTACGAAACATTGAGTGTGTGTATATATATAAATATATATATTACATGTATAAATTAAATATGGTTGGATTCTATTATATGAAACAACAAAGGAGTCTTTCACTACAGAAAACCCTGACTTGGCTTCCGTTACATGCAATCATGACCTACCATTATAGTGTGTGTTGTACGCAATACTGAGTTTCACTAAACAATGATATAGTAATATAATATTATTATGAACAAGACTTTATGAATAGTATTAACTAATTTTTTAATTTTATAACATTATTATTCATCTTACACATTTTATAGAACATTGTATAAGAACAAAATAAATTTTTCAAGTAAAATATTTATATTTCCAAAAAATGCTGTTTTGCCACTATTTGATGGCGCACCCACTTTAAATATAGTTTTTAACACGTTTATAAGTTCAATTTGACAAAATAAAATTCTTCTTTGGAATGAGGATATAAAAAATTACTTTGGATAAATTTTTCATATTATTCTGATAACTTTCATATTTTAATGAATAGTAAAAACACGCTATATTTTAAGAAAAACAACTTTTCTCATCGCAATAATATATATGGTTAGATTATAATATTGAGTGGGTTTAAAGTATAAATAGATATTATTTTTACCATTTTATATAACATAAGTCATTACCATTGATTTTACATAGAATTCATAGGTAAAATCATTTCAATCTTTTGCAATGTTTAATCTTTTAAAACTCGTTTTCTTAACAGCGGAATTAATTTTAAATTAATTTCTGCAACTTATGTGTTTTGAATTAGGAAAAATGGATTCAATGTTTGTAATTAGCAGGTTCAAATTATTTTAATAGGCTACTCTTCATTTTTGGACACTATGAATAGTAACTATGGTAAATTTAATATACCATAGTTAAAGGTAAATTGGGTAATTAAGGGTAAATATAATGTTATAAAATTACCCTAACACTTCCACTAATATAATTGGATGATTATATTTTTCCCTAAATCATACTTGTGTTGTAATTGAATCTAATGGAACCACTTGTATTTGATTAAGACCTTTAGTTTATTTTATTTAATGGAAAGTGAAATATGTCTCACCCAAACATTAATTATTAATGTATTTATAATATAAGGTTATAAAAAATATAAATTCGGTTATAAATACTCATTATAAAGATAAAATGTTTTTATTTATCATGGTAATTTAATTTTAATTTTTAATTGTTATTTAATTACTTTATTATTTTATACATTAATGATGCATATATAATTTATTTAGTGAAGAATCAATAATATTGTTTTTATTTAAATATTAATGCATATAAAAAGGCCCAAAAATCTAAACAAAACTTAATGGTACTGTATATATAAACCCTAATCATCCATTGGATAAATATTTGACCATTTGGATCCTTAAAAAGGCGATTATGACACTTATATTATTTAATTTTAAATGATTCCAAAGTTTTCACCTTCATAATTTAATAAATATAACAATTTAAATGTTGAGATTTTAAGATGATAAATTCAAGTAAAAGTGTTATTATAAAATATATGAGATTTATCTTCATTATAGGATTTTATTTTTAATTTTTACGCAATAGATATGTATATTAAATAATTATACAAAAATGTTGTACTAATTATTTTATTAAGAGATATACCTAATAAATGGTATTAAAATTTTTAAAATAAATATTATATGAACTATTTAATGTGATCCACTAATTTTATAGACAAATTTGGCATGATAGTAATCTATTAAATATTTTGGTTATAATATATCCTCTATTTTGATATCATTTAAATTTAAATAATTGAATAGTGGAAAAATTGACATTATTTGTTATTTTATAAAAATAACATATTATAAAATAGTTTAAAAATCACAAAAATATTTAAAAATTATAAAATGAAATTTATATGGTCAAAAATTTCATAAATTATCCAATTATGGACAATTCACAACACATAAGTAAGTATTTATAAAACATTAAGAATAATAATCTTATTACCACAAATAAATTTAAATAGACAAAGTAAGGATAAATCAAGTTGATAATGTTTAAAATAAATTTCCAAAATGTCTAAATTTTATTATTTGATGACATTGAAACCCTATCTCATCTAATCTTATTATTAGAGACATTTTTTGATTTTTTATGTGAGGTTGAATTTATTATAAATTAATATTTCTTTTGTTACGAGGTTCCCCTCTCCTCCTTTTAAAAGGGCACCCTTTCCCTCTTCTCCTCACACCATTTTGAGCATTTAATCTTAGAAAAACACTTCTAATAAATCTTATAAACCTCACTAGTTATATCATATAGGTTCTGGTTTTCTAAAAATACCAACTCTAGTGCCCTAAGAAGACGTTTAGAGGAGGTGCGTTGAGGAAGAGGTAAGCTCTTCTACAGATGATTTCAAGTTTCTTTATTCTTCATCTTATTCTTCATTAGTTGTTTCATTATAAAATAATAACAGCAGTAATACTTATATACTGATATGTTATTATAAATATGAAACAACCCTATTTCACCTTCTATCCATCCTAAGGAAATTGAAATCATCGCGCATGCGTACATACAAAATACCGTCTCCACGCCGTGGTGTAATCTGTTTTCCACCACCACATTACATGGATGGGTATAATGGTGTAAATAATAACTAAATATGATTATTATAACATCGTACGGGTTCTATGATATTATATCATTCACTTAAATTCCATTCAACAAATATGAGAATGATATCATCGCTCGTGCGTACGTACAGATTACCGTCTCCACGATGCGATGAGATTCATTTTCCATGTTTGCAATTTGTGAATGGTTATAATGTATATATAATAAGTAATCATGAAATATATTAAATAATAATTCTACTGGATGTATATATATATATATATGTATTTCATCTACTTAATTACATTCAATTCAATAAGGAAATGAAAACAGTGTTCATGCGTATATACAACCTACCATCTCCATGAACGGTGTATTTCTTTCCATTTATCCATCTATTATATATATGTATATTCTGAATATATATTATATATAAATCATGTTTTATATTCTGTAATAATTTAATCATTATCTATGTAATCATATTAATAATTAAAATTCAAAACACAGATGATAAATGAAACGATTTTACCCAAAACGCTACTTTAACCTGAATTTACAAAAGAACATGTAATATAAAGTCATAAGTGAACCATATATGATATCATAACAATGAATATGATTCTGTAATAATTCAATGAATTTATTTAAATCATTATACAGGAGGTTCGGATATGTACGAAGCATATCAGATCTAAGGTAAAGGATAATTATTTCAATATCATTCTTATCCGAGATTGTTTATTCGTAAGTATTTACTAGGGTTATGTTTTTCATCCATGTCCATGTTTTCTAAAATGTTTTCATAAAATGTTTATTATTATTCCATATAGGATTAAATTCATTTTTACACTTTTATGACTTTTACCACATGGTTTGGAAGGATTCTTTCTTTTGTTTACTATAAGAGGTACTTTTTGACATTTCCGACAAAAGTATGAGGAGAATGTTTTTTTAACTTATATGGCATGAACGGATTTTTAAGGATTTATAAAGCCTTATTTTCATGAAGCTTAATCTACAAGATTTCATTCTATGGAATTTTGTTATAAGAAAATGATTTTGAAGAAGAAAGGATATTTTCCTCAAGGATTCATTTCAAGTGTTTTATCAAAACTATTTTCCATCTAAGATGACATTTTTTAGTATGTATATGTTTCAAGTATAATGTCTATATTATTTACATGGTTTAATTTTTCTTATGATGAAAAGATATCCATTTCTTTATGTGGATTGTGTTATGATGGGAAGATGTTTATGAAACCCATTTTATTCGTTGGGTTATTATGAATAATGTATATTTATTTTGTGTAAAACAAAAGAATGATTTCATTATGAGATGGGTGGGACCTATATCTCCCTAAAATGAAATGGGTAAAGATTTATATCTCATGAGATAGACATGGATGAAATGGAAGGTAAATTTGGTTCAGTAAAACAGGGCTAGAATGGCAAGTAAACCTGGTTTAGTAAGGGACTTTGTCTACTAAGATGGTATTGGAAGTAATTCCTTGGCTACTATGGAAATCATAACATTTGATTAATGGCTGACACAATTACTTGTTTTATTCCCATGCCATGTTATCATGATTGATGTTCCATTATGATCTATGCCTTATGTACTGCCATGTTTTATGTCATTTCTCAAGTATTTGATGTTTAAATATTATGTTCATGTTTTGAAGTTCAAATGTATATGGTTTGTTTTATTTTCTCCAAACATACCCTTAATGAGCATTTGAGCTCACCCTTTATATGTTTTATTTTCCCCAGGATATAATGAATGGTTTTAGGTAAGAAAATAAGGGAAGATTTTTATGGGAGATGTTGAAGATCTTTCACCAAGATTAGAGGATTATATTCTATGTTTTCAATGACACTAAACTATTACGATCCTTGTGTGTCAGTTTTATTTATTTATTAAGTATTTCGCAAATATAATGTAATGTCCATGTACACCATGCTTTGGGTCTCTACAGTATGGGTCCAACACCCTAGTAAATTTAATACACCATTAGGGAGTGAAAATATATTGTGTCGAAAAACATCGAGGATACTCATACCTAGCATGAAGGGAATGCATTAGCTGACTTACATGATTTTAAGGTGTCCCAATCCATGGAAATGTTCTATTTTACAAACCTTGGATCCTCCCCCTAAAGTGTTGAATGTTTTAAGTGTATATTTTTTGGACTTTACATATTCAAACATAACTGATCACCCGGTTCTAATTTCTCTCATTCCCATTTTCTCCCTCCCTTGAGTCATTTTGTTTTTTATACATTTTCCTTAATAAAAAATACATATTGGTGGTGGTGGATGAAATAGGTGGAGATTTATTTTATGATTATAAGTATCCTCTATCAATTTTCAGTTTCCTTAGATGTGGGTAAACTATGTGGGACACCCTAGATATTTTGGAAGGTAGATCTAGTCCTAATATAGGGACTCTCATTTGATTACTTAATTTTATTTTTTAATGGGGAGTTCATCCACCGTGAGAGGGAATATTCCTATAAGGTTGGGAAAAATGAATCAAGACATGGATCCTAAAAAAATTTGATATAGAGAGATAAAATATCCTCTTATGACTTAGTTGAAAACTCAGTCTTAGGGTTTTCCTTGATCTAACCATTTTTCATGGGGTGGAATGAGGCGCATCACCTGTGGTGTGATGGGGAATTGATGGTCCCAGTGATCTAGTGTAACTACCCAAAACATACCATCCCATTGAATTATCTTTAACTAAGTATCACATGTATATTGAGGGATTTAATAGGTATTATAGAAGTTATAGAGGAATTATATATATTCTAAGGTTCACTAAATCATATTAGTGGTCATGGTGCTATTTTTTTTTGATGTTTCGGGTTTTTGGGTCGGCTATATAGTGTTAGGCATAACATGGGAAGTGAAACATCAATGGTAGATATTTATTGGCAAAATTTCTTATATGGTTTAACTATTTGAATATAGAAAGTAGAAATACCCAATTCATTGTCTTTATTAGCATATTTGGGGATGGTGAGGATGAGTGAGTGAGCGTAGGATTAAATATAGATAAATGAATCTATAAGAAATTCTCTTCAGTGTGGTGATAAAAAACAATGAGGATTTTACCAAATTCCTAGTATAGGATATGGTGGTGTCTAAGTGTTAATTATAAAGATTCATTAGGGTAAATTTGAGTCAGATAATTATCTTATACCATTTCTCCTTTCCTGTGTAATGTTAACTCCCTTGATATCTCTCATGTAAAGGTTTTTTTGAGTGTTGCATTAGGGCAAGGTGTTTTTTGTTTAGATATAATATGGGTAATCTATTCATTCATGTATGGGTATTTTTAATTTTTTTCTATCTTTGTGAAGGTCCTAATTATCTTTAATTAAGGTCATTTCCACCTTTCTTAAGAGAAAAGATAACTTTTCATTGGTCACATTAGCTTGGACACAATTTTTATGATGTTCCATGTGGGTAGTCCCTATATCTTGTATATGTAGATTTATTTATTCATAGTGGTGTTCAAAATTGATAAATTTGAGATTAATTAGAATCTCCACCTATATAGAGTGCAATTATCATGTAATTCTATCAATATTAATCATGTTGTTACATGTTGTATTCATTACCCTAATCTATAAAATTTTCAAATTAAAAAAATGAACAAAATAAACAAAGAGGCATGGTTTTAAATATAATATGAATTTTTTAAATGAAATATTTCAATTATTAATTTTTTTATGTAATTTCGGTAGAAATTAATTAAAAATTATTTTGAATTAAAATAGAATATTTGGATGAGTATAACAAAAATATATTTGATTGATATTATTGTATGTTATTTTTCTAAAAACTATATTCCTTTCACTCATTCAAATCTGTGTGATCTTAACTTCAATTATAGATAATTGAAACAAATACATTTAGGAACTACTTGCATATTGAGATCAATTTGATCCCCTACCTCATGTTTCATGATGATTAATCTTTTTTCTATCTTCACTATTTATGTTGGAGAGAATTGTAATGGTCCTTACAAGTGTAGGGGATTTAATACCTACTGTATTATTTTGGTGAAAATTACTAGTTTTTCATTCCTTTTATAAATATGTAATTATCATTAAATTATTTATTGAATTAAAAATAAATTGTAATGAATCATAATGAAAATTGAAGTGTTGTACATGTAATTTATTTATACTTAAATATAATTCTTCTTATCCAGTCAATACTATTATTCATTTAAAATAAATATAATTTTTAAATGAGATAAATATTATATTAAAAGAGATTAAAATTTATGTATATAAAATTCTATATATAACATGAAATTTCATTAATATTCAAGACTAATTAATTTAAAGATTACTACTACAAGAATAGTCCTTGATATAAACCCTTATTTATGGTTGGAAAATGATTTCAGTGAAATGTATTATTTTTTCCATTTTTAAATATTATATCATGTTTTCATGAAATAATTTTCTATATGAGTGATAGAATCACTTCATATAATTAAATTATAATTAAATCCAACAATTAAATGATCTTTTTGAATAATCATTACTTGGATTGTGTTGATGTTGATCCACGTAATATAGACACCTAGAAATATGTCTATTAATTAAATCTCTATGGGTGTAGTTATGAAAAATTATTTTATGGTGTTATAGATTCCCAATAGTGTGGAATGGGGTTGGAATTAAGAAAGGGTGTGATGATAATTAAAATTTTATAGGTTATTTGGGATAAAACGGAATACCTTAGTAACTAAATTGATGTATAGAAATTAAATTAATATTTTAATTGTTGAAAAATTAGATATACCTTTATGAAATAATATTTATGGTTTGGGTAGAGTTTTGTTTCTATAAAAATGGGTTTAAAATCAATTAATTTCGGAAAATGTTTTATAATGTGATAATATGGAAAATATTGGAGTTCAATGAGAGGTAATAAATTTAACTATGGATGGTGTGTGGTCATTTTACTGGGGAGATTCATTTAGTGGTGGAAATGGTTAGTGGATGCATATAGTAATGTTAATATTATGTTGATGGAAGAAAATTATTGTGAACAAATTATTAGAAACCATTAGGGGTTTTTATGTGTTTTTATACATTAATATTGTATTTTCCTTGTAATTTCAAATTTTACCCCACCTGAGTCACATATTTTATACTGAAACAAAATGTTTTGGTTATAGGTTTTCAACTAAAAAACAGGTATATGAGTTCAGATGGATGTATAAACATTATTTATTGATAACCATTTATTTGGATTCTAGTTTTGATAGAATGAGGTCATTACAGTCATATATGGTGTGGGAGTGGCATGTAGTTTACTTGATTTTGTTATGATGATGGGATGATGGTTATATGGTTGCATTTGTGAATTGTAGGATGAGGGAACAAGGTAATTTTTATCCATATCCTTGATACCCTACTATAATAGATTTATGTTGATGGATTTATATGTTATGTGGTATGTAGTTTTCATAAATGTTAACACATGTTTTTTGACCTCATGAAAATGGTCATAGTTAGGGTTGCAACCTGGCCCATTTTAGGATGGAAGTGCTTAAAGCACATGATGTTTGGTGGTGTGATGTGAGAGAAGAAATCCATTGAATAGTATTTTTGGTATCCTATTATTATATTACAATAATATCATCATATTATACAAGGATGTGATCCTTACTAAGTGAGGCTTGGAATGGGTAGTTCACATAATTATTACATACATTCTGTTCTCTTTACATATAAGATAATTAAAGTTTTTTTCTCACATTAAGATGAGTGGTCCTAAGGAGGTTCCAACTATATATACATGTTATTATCACCCAATATAAATATAAAATAATTTTAAGTGTCTGGGGGCATCATTGACCGAGCTCGAGCATAGTATCATAGAGTGGAGACCTATCTTTGGTGTTTCTACTTTGAAGTTGTTAGTATTTTCTTTTGGGGTTTCATTAGGTGGGATTGAATATGAATTATTGTATTATATTATATGAAATCATGATTTATTATGTAACATGGTTTCGATTGATTCTTAACATCTTATCTATTATACATAACTCATATTATGAGGGTAATTCATCTAATTGTGTGTTTCTTAAATTCATTGATAGTTTTCAATCATATACTAATTAGAGGTGGTTTTGGGGGACACCGGTCTTATTTTCCATAATAAGAGGGGTACCGGTGTGGGGGGATTGAATCTATAATGTTATTATTTATTGGTATGATGGATTAAGACCGTAATTACAATTCTGTTTCGGATTATGACTTGAAACATGAATCTACATGTAATTCAAAAAGGGGTAGCGTTACAAAAGATGTCTGATGATTCACATGATACTATAGCAATTATTGGAGATTCCAACATAAAATTAAAGAAACATAAAATTTTGGTGTAAGAGAAAAAGATTATTGATACTATAATTTTGATAGTTATAGGTGAAAATGACAAATTCAATGAATAAAATAAGAATATGAAAAATAATACATCAATTACAAATGAAAATAAATGTTTTTGATGATTTGGTGGATTTATAGAGAGAAAATGGTAGACTAAAAGAACAAGTGGAGTGTTTTATAGAATAATTATCTATATCCATGATTGGATGAGAAATTTTAGATTATTTTATTAGAATATAGATGGTTATTATAATGAACAAGAAGAAATATTGACTTAATTATAAGGAAAATTACCCCTAATGTACATATAATTATTTGTAAAAGGTAAAAGTAAAAGTTATATTTTCTTCTAACCATTTTAATTGTGGTTGTATTGGAAAATTTTCATATAATTATTACATAGTATTTATTTAATCTCTTATTCACAAGAATGAGTTTCTTTATAAATATTCATTCAATATTAATCTTTCTAACCATTATGAAACACCAATTTGTAAAGGATCTTATTCAAATACTATTGGAAATAATATGGTTTACATGCTTTTGTGATGAAGTTATTTAGGAAAAAAATCCATACCATTTAATGTTTTATTATTTGTAATGGATACATGAGGATTATTTTGTATATTTTTATTTTATACAATGATCATGTATTTATTGTTTTCCATTGTTGGATTAATGTCATATTTTTAATATTATGTTACAATATTCTAATTATTTACAAATAATTTTGAATTAATTGAATATTTATAATTATTTTTGTGATTATTTATAGTATTTTTATTGTTATATAGAAGAATTTAAAATTATTATTATTCACTATCATATCATTTTGAGAGAAGATATATAGGATTAAGGGGTGATTTTACTACTTTTATTTTTTTTGTAGTCATTATATAATTTTAATTATAATTTATATTATTGGGAGTTATTATTTTTTGTTTCTAGTATATTTCTTGAGTATATTACATATTCTATAAATTAATATTTCTTACTTATAAATTATAAAAAAAAATTATTTTAAATTATTAATATTTACTTTGTTTTAATTTTCATATTGGTGTGATTATTGTTCATTATTTTTCATTAACATGTTTTTTATTTTATTATGTTTTTACATGAACTCCATTATTTGGTAGTTATAGTAATATAAGAAGCATGATTTGGTGGGTGGTATATTAAATTTATTTGAATATTTTTTTCCCAAAACCATGATAGGAGATTTTTATGTTAAATTTGTAATAATTTTTTTTTGTTTTGATGAAAACAAATACATTCAATTAAGATATTTTCTTCGATGACATTGTTGATCATCAAAAACACCCTTTTTAGAATTTATTTGTTGAGAAATGAGGATATAATGGTAGAATTACTCTAGTAGTGATCCATACATTCTTCTTTTATCATAGTGCAACACCTATTGATTTCTAGGTGCAAGCATGGAGAGTCAAATTTTTTTTCATCATTCATGTTGATTGTTCAGCATTCGATCATAAAAGAATATCTCATTAATTTCACATCCTTGAAAAGGTGGGAGAAAATATTAATTCAAGATATAATTCATTATGAACCAAATTTCTCTATTTTTCAACATCTCTATATAATATACACAATCATCTATTTATAGAACTAGGGTATAGGTTAAAATATTTTTAATTTCAGGCCAGACATTAAAAAAATATAACAACCACCATAAAATATCATGATATTAAATAATAATTATAATATTTATTATTTTATGAAATTCTATAACTTTAATAGTGTGGAATGTTATTTACCAGCTTGCAAATAAATAATTATCATTAGACAGGGTCTTTGTCCGTTCGAACACCTCAACATTTATTCAATACCCAAATAAAATTATTTTATTCCCTTACATAAATATTTCATTCACAAACGATTAAATAAATTTTAATAAAATATTCAATAATTAAATAAATATATATTATTCATAATTTGATGAATAAATACATATATAATTTATGTGATCAATAAAACTTGAATAAAATTATCCCTCAATCTGGAGAATAAAATTTATTCCATTAATTAAATTAAAATAATTTAATCAATATCAACAGATAATTTTAGTGTGTGACCCTTAAGGATTCTTTCTCGTTGGCTTTAGGTTAGTAGACATAAATTCCATGATAAATTATTAGCAATTTTTCAATGCATAGAAGAGTAAGAACTTAATGTTTCAAATATTACAACCATATATCAAATCTCATAATATAATATAATACCTTTGTATCAATATCTTAGCATACAGGTTTCACATCTGTGTCATCAAGATATGATCTCAATACATGTTTTTTTGACTGTCAAAAATAATGGTTGTTATGTCATAGAATTCAAATTTATGAGATAACTATATCTCAATCAAATCGATGAGACTTAAACTTCCATAATATGCAAGTGAAAAATACTTACTCTACTTATCCATTAATAATATATAATTCATGACACAAATAATATTTAAACATCTCCATGAACATTTATTGTTATTGTCTATGAAATACATCTATGTTTATTATTCAAAAGACGAATTAATAATAATATTAATGTCTAAGGACCATTACACACACTCATAGAGGGAAATATATGATGAAAAAAACATGACAAATACCTACTAGGGGGTCTATTCTCGTAACATCCCATCTAAGAGATTAGAAAGTGTTATGTCCTTGATATGAAATCTCACCCTTTACTAGTACTCACAATTTAAAATCTAGATTCTATGTTCCCTATAATAGTATTTTATCAAATATTACATTTTTTTAAAGAATATCTTCATGAAATATTATGGATCTCATCACAGTAAGGATCTTCTATTACTTTATTAATGTTATAGTTACTCTTGGTACTTATAAACTTAGTTTTATATAGATTAACAATCTATATGTGACACGATATTTACACTAATATTCACTTTTTGAATATAAATGTAATATAAAGTATAGAGTAGTTTGATTTAGATTACAATATTTAACAAACAACCACTTCCAACAGATCCATATGATAACTATTGGTTAGTTCTCAAATGTAAAAAATATTCTTCGATAGAGTATGGATACACCTACAATGATTACAAAATTTATATGGATATGGTTGTTTAATACACATGTTAATTTGGTGATTCTTTTTACTATAACATTAATTGATGAGAAAATACCTCAAGTAGTGATATTGCTGGGTGTCTACCTCTTTTTCACATGTCATAATCCTAACATCCTAACTAAATCCATATTCACATACTATCATAATACGATAAATATATTTATTTTCGTATACTCCAATTTTAGAATAGGGTGTTTCTAATCCACTTTTTTAGAAGCACCAAATATCGCCACATACAGAGATATCTTAGATATGGAAACCACAATCTATAATAATATTTTCTCACATATTACCTTGTCATTCTCTGTGATACTAGAAAAAATTTAAATCTATATAGAAAATAATTAAATTACCATGATCACTAGTATTCCCACATATCCAGATACCAAGAACTCATCTCATTATACCTTTTAATGTACTATCGTATAGTATTAAATTCATGTTGATGAAATTGTGTTAGATCTTTTTTGAGATTTAACTTTTATTATCCATCATTCATCAGTAATATCACACCTTATTACATATCCTATAATATGATATAAATTAATACCACTTGAGCTTGTGAAATTATTTTAATCTCCATAGTCTCTTCCAATGCACATTAATATATTACATGATGTATTATATGACAAAATCAACACATTAGTTGAGTTGTTTTAACTTATAATTTTTAAGAAATTTTTAATATATATACGATTATGAAATTCATAAATCCCTATGATCTATATTATAGATCTTTTTCTATAGAACATAGTTGATACATTAATCCAAAAATAGAGAAATTTAATTCCCTAGTTATAATTAGCTTGTAATAATTTTCATCTGTTTTTCATAAGATATCAACATATTTATCAGGAAAATTAATAGGGCTCCCATTAACCATTTTGACACACATGTATATCACTTTTTTCTAGATGAATATTCTATAATCACTTTGATTTATTTATTCCAAAATGAATGTATAAAACTGATACATCTTATTGCAATTTATTGAGGACACTTAACCTTTTAGATATTCCTAGTAGTAATATACCAAAGATTTTCCTTTTTTGTCCCTTAATATAATAATATTCCATAAGAATCCTTTAAATTAGTTGGCCTTGAGAATAAGCTTCCCAACGTGGTGATCATAAAAATATGATTTTATATGTATAATTTAAATGGATTTTTTCATGATGAGTGGAGAATAAGATTTTTCAAAGAATAAAACATTAAATACCCTATATGAATTATTAAGAACCTTCTTGTACCATCTTGCACTGTTTCTCATGAATAATCACCAGTGATATCAAGTACTAGAAACATTCATTATACCAAATCCGAATCTTGATACATGGTGTCCATTAATTTAATTTATATATACTTTTGAACCTTTTAATATTACCATTTACTACTTATTTAAAGGAATAATTATTATAAAATTATATTTTATTTATCACCCATCAATGTAAACATAAAATAGATCTTTTGTTATGTATTCATATATAGTATGTGTCTCAAGAACTTCTCATCCAACTACTTTCAGTGGAGGCTAGTATTCTTATACCAAAATCACATGCAACAGGAGCCTTAACCAATATGTTTTAAGTATTATCCCACTATCCTAATAAATTTATGTTTCCATTATGTAAATATTTATGATCTTGACTTGATGTTAAAATCCTTAATGGCTTAGGATTATTAACTTTGATGAATGTTTTTGTTTTTTTGTTTAATTGTAGATAATGAAAACATTTAACAAATGATTTCCAACAAAAAATTGTTTTAGTCTTTGTAAAACCCCTAGTTTGATGTATTTAACCCGTATTCATGTCTTTTTATGTATATAATCTGGTTTGGTGGAGTTTGTGAGAGTTTGGAACATTTTTGGAAAACATTGGAGGGATTTTAAGGTAACACAATTTGAGCACGATTAAGGGGAAAGTTTGTGAGAAAACCCGAGGGTAGTGGGGTTATGAATTGTTCGCACACATTTTTTCTAACCATGTGAGGAGGCTATGAATGATTCCCCTTTGATTCATCAACATGCGCACTATTAGTTCATGGTGTTTCTAACTGTGTGAGATTACCGTGCGACCCTTTAAAAATGTTCTTTTAATGTGTTTAGTCGGGATTTATCCTAACTCACAAATTTCTTCTCGCACACAATAAAAATGTGGTATTAACTATTATATTGGGTTAAGGGTTATATCTAACTCATTTTTGAAGGAATTTTATGGGGTTTCATGGTGGTTTTAAGGTAGTTCATCTTTGGTAAGTCTTATCTCATTGTTGTTTTGTGGTTTTATCTAGATATACTCTTTCCTCTATCTTGGTTTTCTAGATATATATATGTTGCAAGTAGATCTAGGGTTTTAGTTTCCTAAAGTTTTGATTTTAGTGATTTTTGGTGATAGATAAAGGTATCTAGAGTGCTGTTTGTGGAGTGTTTTTTCTGGATTTGTGGTGTGGTTGTTCGTGGGATAATTTTTTGTGAAACCTAAAGGTATGTGGCTTCTCTGTGGATTCCACTTAGTACGAATTAGAGAACGTGGTTGAAATCAATTTGTTTTACTTGGAATTTAACATCATAATGATGTGTGAATATTATTGTAAACCAATTTTCTAATAATTTGGGTGGTTTTGGGGGAAATGGGTTATTGTTGCAAAAAATGAGATTTTTGTGTGATTCTAAAATCATTAGTGGTTGATTATGAAAAATGTTCTGTGAAATATGATTCTCAATAATTATTTTTTTTAATTAACCGTGTTTGGGTATAGAGCGTTGGTTAAAGGGTATATTCAATAAATGGGTGATTTATTGTAGTGAATTGGGATTTTTTGGAAATGATGGTGTGATTATTGTGTAGCCTGGGTGGTTTGTGATTTTTGGTTGACTAATTGTAATGGATTATGTTGATTATGTGTATTTGGGAAAGAAGTATTATTCTAAATGTGATGGATAGTGGATAGAAGAGTCACCATTGGGGATAGTGGTTGGGAAGAAACACTATTTGGAAATTTAGTGAACATGTTTGATTAAATCTCCACTGTTCTAGTTGCCTTGTTGTGTTTTGATTTGCAAGATGGAATTTTTTGTGCTAATATGAAATGGTGAAGTGGCTTATGGAATGGTTGTTTGGATTTTCCTTGGGTTTATCAGTTTGGGTAAGGTGTCTTGGTAAGGGTGTGTTTGGCTTATTGGTAATTGTTGACCTATTTAAAATTTTATATAAATTTTCCTATATAAATGTGGTAATGATTTTATCCTAGTGGCTTGTAAAGGGAAGTCCTGTGGGGAAATCCTACTATGTATTTTTACTCACCCCCTACAAGGGAAAATAGGTGCTTTTGAAAATGTTGTATTTGAATACACATGTAAGAGCAAAGCATCCCTTTTTTCTTGTAGTTATTCTTGATGCTTTGGTGATGTTATGGTTCTTAGAGCATGGATCTTGGTTTGGAGTTTTGGAGGGTGTCCCAATTTTTCATGGATTTGTTGTGCAATCTTCTGATTGGTTCTCTAATTATTAGGATTGGTTTTATTGGAATTAGGGAAATTGTTATGTAATAGTTCTGTTTTCTTTTGTTAATGGATGGTTTTTGATGTTTAGGTGGCATTCATCATGTAGTTTTTTGTTAATGTATTGTTTAGTTTGTTTATTTTTTCTCAAGGAAAAAGCCTTCCCCAATTTATTCTCGAGGCCCTCGACATTTATTTCTAGCCTTTTGTGCCATTGGAATGTCAATTATGTCCATGTAGCATTCATCTGCCCTCTTAATCCAATTGGATGGGGTTGGATGTTACAGGTGGTATCAGTTTGTTCGGTCCTTGGCATTAATGTGAAATCAGTTGTTCTATCAATTGGCATTAACTGTCGGTCATCATGTTGACAATTGTTCATGGTCTATTCATTGAATCAGGATAGTTGTAAGGTGTAGGATTGGTAGAACATGGAATGCAGATCATAAAATGACATATATAACTCTTTTATGTTGAACATCATGTTACCAGGGATTTGGATACTAAGGTGTTTGGAGAATCATATTGGCATTGGATATCTCATTGACGTGGGTATAACCAATGAGATGAGCATGGAATTTATTTTAGGAATGAATTCCTTCTAGGATGCAAATTTAATTTCATTATAATGATTTATGGTGTGATATAAATACATGTATTTTTAAAAATATGAATTGGGATTCAAAACTAAAGGATTTAAAACATAGAAACTAGTGGTATTTTGAAATTGGGTTAATTTCCAAAATATGGAGGATTTTATGGAATAGTGAAATATGGGAAATGTGAACATGTGGAAATCCGGGTTGTGATAGTTTTTATGTAATTGAATTTGAAAATTTTATTTCATTCATTATTAATGGATTAGGACATATCATTGTTTTTGTATTAATATAAATGGCACCGGGTAGGCATCATAAAGACCAACCAGATAAAGCTGCTGAAAATGTAGTTTCACCTGAGCGCCAGATGATCCCATTACTAGTGAAGATTATAGTGAAAGCATTAAAAGATCTGGAATGTAGGAATAAAGGGGATGAAAAAAAGCACTAGGATCTTGTGGGTCAGTTTTAAAGGCAGAATACACCCTTGTCTAGGGTTGATTTAAAACTAAAAAGGGATGAAGCGTGGATGAATTGAATGAGTACGATATTTGACTTCTTGGGAACACTGGAAGAGTTGAATGTGAATAAAGCCACATACATGATGGAATATATTTCCCTAAAGTGGTGAGAGTTGGTGGTCCAAGCTGAGACAAACCAAGGCGTGACATGGGATGGTGTTGAAGAAATTTTTAACAAACAACTATATAATCATATGTTCATAATTCAGTGTACACCAGATTTATTCATTTTGAATTAAGGTAACATCGCTGTAATAAAATATTTTGCTACATTTATGAACGTTGAAAAATTTTCACTCGATGTAGCAGGTAGTATGTCATTGAAGGATGGATTTTTGAAGCTGGGTTGAACTAGGAAATTAGTTCCAAGATAACAGTGCAGTATATAAATGATTAAATAAAAATTGTGAATAGGTATACATTAGATAAAAATAATATTTTGGGGGCTATAGGTGGGGGACGTATGTTGGTACCACTGGAGAATAGTGGAAACTCAAATTCTGGGTTCAACAAAAAGAGGGACACATATTTCTAATGTGGGAGTATGGCTCAGAATCTGATGGTAGGATCCGTGAATCATCTATTGATGCCTCAGATTATTTTGATCTATTTTCAGTATATCTCTACAGGACCCATTAAGAGGGATTTTACAGCACAACATTTAGAATTTCATAACTGTAATATGATGGGGAATATCCAATGTTATTATAGGAATACTCTGATTTTGGGGGTTTTTGACACTCTTCAAGGGTCATAGGGGTCTTATGCCTCGATGGGATGGAGTCAACAACATAACCATACTTAGGTGAGAAAAGTGGGTCATGGTGATTCTCATAATACCATGATGTTGTATCAAGAAATAAAGAGAAGAGCGTGGGAAGGAAGTAATTTTTTGGAGATGATCAGGTTGGGGGGATGATCTATTAGGACCATCCATGGTGCGAGGTATGGTTCTTTTAAATTCCATGTTGATGCAAGATTTTCTTGATATGGATGATTCACATTCATTTATTTCTTCTCATGCTGTTAGTTTTTTGGTTTTATATGTAGAAATGATGCCTTATGTGTTGAAACTAAAAACTCCTATGGGTCAAAGTGAGTTTCAAGACATCCTCTATAGAGCGTGTTGTTTAGTTATGGACGGTATTGAATTGATGGAGGTTTATCAGTGTATCAGATGGATGATTATGATATATTCATGGGAATGGATTGTTTGGTGATGATTAATTCCAACATCAGTTGCTATGTGTGAGTGGTTAGTTTTACGATGAGGGATGGTGCCGAAGATCTCTTGTGAGGGGAAAGAATGAGAAACTGGGTGCAACATATTTTTTGGCAGTAGCTGTTGGCATGATCTTGTATAATTTAATTGATTTTGTCATTGGAATTAGTGTAAGATATTGAGAAAAGTGTTATTCCAACAGTTTCAGATCCATTTATGGATTTATTTCCCAAAAAATGATTAGGGTTTCCAACTATTAGAGAAGTCGAGTTTATGACTGATCTTATTCTGAGGACCTATCCTCTGTCACTTCCATTTTATCATATGAAAATAGATGAATTGTAGGAATTAATTATTCCATTGGAAGAGTTAGAAAACAAAGGGTTCATCTATCCTAGTACATATTTATGGGTAGTTCTAGTTTGGTTTGTTAAAAAGGCTGATAGAACTCTACTGCTTTATGTTGACTATTTTAGACTAAATTAGGTTATGATAAAAATCATATATCTACTTACAGACATTGATTATTTTCATGATCTGTTGAGGGAATCTCAGTGGTTCTCAAAGAATAACGTGAGTTCAGTGTTTCCTGAATTATGGGTGATGAAGGTGGAAATTCCCAAAACAACTTTCAGGTGTAGATATGGCCATTACAAGTATGTTGTTATTCCATTTGGTCTAAAAAATGCACCAATAGTGGTCATGTCATTGATTAATTAGATGTTTTAGAGATATCAGAATTTTTGTATGGTGTTATATGTTGATGATATATTGGTGGATTCGAGGATAAGGTTAGATGATGAAAAGAACTTGGAGATAGTGTTTGGGATCATAAGGGATCATCGATAGTATGCCAAATTTTCAAAGTGTGACATTTGGAAATAGGAGGGTTCTTTCCCTGGCCATGATTTTTTTAGATAGAGGTGTTTCAGTTGATCTAGAAAAGTTAAAACTAATTATCTCTTGGAAACCACAAAAGAATGTTTTTGAGTTATATAGCATCCTTAGTCTAGCTAGCTATTATCTACATTTTTTTCATGATTTCTCATGATTGGATTCTATGATGAATTTTATTAAAAGTAATAATATCAAATTTTAATGGGACTAGCAGTGTCATAAATTCTTTGAATAGCTAAAGGGTAACCTTACATCAGCACCAATCATTGTTTTTCCTGACCCAGGGAAAGGGTACGTGGTGTATTGTGACACATCTGGATCAGGTTTGGGTTGTGTTCTCATTCAATAGGATCATGTATTTGTATATGTATCATGGAAGTTAAGGTTTCCTGAGAAAAACTACCCAATACATTATTTGGATTGAGTGATAGTAATTCATGCTTTGAAAACATGTTGAAATTATCTCTTCTATGAGAAATTTAAAGTGTTTACTTATCAATAGAGCATAAAGAATATTTTCACACTGATAGATTTGAACATGAGGCAAAGGACATGAATGTAATATCTCCTTATGTTTGATATTGACATAATGTACACACAAGGTAAGGGAAATTTGGTTTACGATGCATTAGGTAGAAAAATCATATGCTAAGGTGGTGAAACATGCATCAAATATATGGTAGTTGTACTCAGTCATTGCAGAAACGTTGTTGGAATATAAGGACCGAGGTGGAAGAGTTTTCTTATTTCCAGTTTCATTGGTTCCTTGCATACATGGTTTCGTTAAATAGGGACAAGAATCTGATCCCAGGTGTGTGGAGATGAGGTCTAAACTCAATAGTTGGGAGACCATTATGTGATGTGAACTTAATGGAAATTTATTATTTTGTTTTTGGAATCAGATGGTCGTACCAGTGGATGGATAGAAGAAACTTATCAAGGCAGATAATAATTCCATGTGGAATGTCCATCCTATAATTTAGAAGATATATAAGGTGGTTAAATCACAGTTTCCGTGGGCTGGTATGAAAAGAGATGATGGTGAGTTTGTTTTGAGATGCCTGGCTCATCAGAAAGTCATTATTGAGAATCATTGGCCATAAAAAATGTTGCAAACATAAAATATTCCAATTTGGATGTGGGATCCACTGGAAATGTATTTTGTGATAGATCTTCCTAGAATGGTCAGGAAACATGATGCCATATGGGCAATTGTGGAATGTCTCAAAAAGTCATCCAATTTCATTCTGATTCGTGAATCTCAAATAGTTAAATATATATCCAAAATCTATATCTAGAAAGTGGTTAAGAGGCATGCCATTATAGTATTGATAATATCAGACAGAGATATGAGGTTTACATATTAGTTTTAAAAATCCTTACTGCAAACCATTGGGACATAGTTGACGATGAGAATGGCATTTCGTCCACAGAAAGATGGCCAATCTAAGAGGATGATACAAACATTGGAGGATATGCTAATGGATTATGTGATTCATTTTTGTGGTTCATGGGAGGATCACTTATATTTGGTGTAGTTAATCTATTATAACAATTATAAGGATTTAATTCAAATGGATTCATTTGAGGAATTGTACAGGAATTGATGTCGTTCTCCACGGTGTTGGGTAGAAATGGGTTAGACATCGATGATTGGAATGATACATATCGAAGAGAATACATATAAGATCAGGTTGATTAGAAAGAGGATGGAGATGGCTCAACGTCATTATAAATTATATGGGGACAATCTTTGATGACTATTGTCATTCGAGGCGGGAGATCATGTGTTTTTTGGAATCTCTCCCAGGATGGGACACCGTCGGTTTGGAAAGTAGGGTAAGTAATCTCTACGAAATATTGGTCCTTTTGAGATACCTGAGTGGATTGGATAGGTGGTTTATCAGTTTTCTTTACCACCACGATTTATTGAGGTTCACAATGTGTTCCATGTGTCACAATTGAGGAAGTATCACCCGGATCATGACCATGTGATTCTTTGGGATCATGTCAAGCTAGAACTATATGGTTCGATGGTGCACATACGAGTGTAGATTATGGATAGATAGGAAATTTATTATGTTGTAATTGCATTAGTTTTTTTTTTGGTTTTTCTAATGCATGTTCAGATTTAGGAGGAGACCTGGAAGTGGGAGAAAGGGCTGGTCGAGCAATGGCCCAAGCTATTTCAGTAAAGCGATGGTTTTTTACATTCCAAGGATAGAAATTCCAATGGAGGGGATAATTTAACACCTCTATATTGAGGTATTGAAACTATATTCTTTCCTTTTTAATTATATAATGTGGTTGAGTAGAATTTGGGAGTTTTTGGGATGGTTTTGGAAAACATTGGAGGCCTTTAAAGGCTTCAAGGTTTTACAACGGTTAAGGGGAAACCATGTGAGATACTCATATAGGTAATGGGGTTATTCACAATTTTCGTAATGTATGCCTAACCATGTGAGGAGGCTATGAAATATGTGCATTTGAGTTAGTAGTAGGCACATAGTTAGGGCACGGTGTGTCTAACCGTGCGAGGTAACCATGCGACCATTTAAAAATGATTTTTTTAAAACGCGGTTAGTTGGGATTTACCCTTAGACACCCATTTATTCTCCCACATGAATCTTACATGGTATTTACTATTCTAAAGTTCTTTGGATTCTATCCCACACATTTTTTATGGGATTTGAAACGGTTTCATGGCGTTTTTAAGGCAGTTCATCTTTGGAAAGTCTTCTCTCTGGGTATTTTGTGGTGTTCTCCAGATATACTCTTCCCTCTCTCTTGGTTTTCTTGATATACATCTATTTCATATAGATATAGGGTTTTTGTTGCATAATGTGTTTATTTCAGGTCTTTTTGTTGATATATAAACAGATCTAGAGTGGCTTTGGTAGAGCATTTTTCAAGATTTTTGGTGCGGTTATTTGTGGGTTGATTTCACTGAAACCCTAATGGCAGGTGGCTTCTCTCATGACTCTAATTGGTTATAATTAGTCACACTGGTTGCAATTAATGGGTTTTCCTTTAATTTAATTGTTCTAATGATGTGTGAATATTTTTGGGAACCCATTTGTTTATGATTTTGGGGGTTTTGGGAAAAATTGGTTGTTGAAAAAGGGGCTTTGTTGTGTGAATTTAAAATGTTGATTTTAAAATCATAAGTGGTTAATTATGAATTTTTTTTTGTGAATGATGGTTATTAACAATGATTTTCATTATGTAAATGTGTTTGAACATGAAATATTGGTTGAAAGGGGTTTTCAATAAATGGTTGATTTATTGAAGTGAATTGGCATGTGTTGGAAATGATGGAGTTCTTATTGTATGGCCTTGGTTATTTGTGATTATTGGTTGATTAGGTGTTACGGATTGTGTTGATTGTGTAAAAGTGAGTGGGATGTCTCAATATAATTGGTTATTGACAGTGGAAATAAGATTCAATATTATGTATAGTGGTTAGGAAGCACCACTAGATGGAAATGTATTGAACAAGTTGGATGGAAGTTACAATATTTTGGTTACCTTGTAATTTGTTACTTTTCATGATATAATTTTATGAGCTAATGTGATACATTGATGTGGCTTATGGAATGGTTGTTTACAATTCCCTTGGGTTTCAAGGTTTAGGTAAGGTGTTTGTTAAGGGTGTGTTAGTTTATCTGTAAATTTTGAACTATTTAATGTTTTATTTGTACTATTTCTTGTAATTGTGATAATTGTTTTATCCTAGTGGTGTTTAAAAGGATTTCATTAGGGGAAATCCTACTAATTATTTGTACTCACCCCATACATGGGAACTTTGGTGCATTTGCAGATTTTGTATTCTAGGACACATGTAAGTGTAAAGTATATAATTTTACTAGTGGTTTAGATTGATGTTTTGATGATATTGTGGTGATTGGAGCATGGATATTAGTGGGGAGCTATGAAAGGAGTCCTAGTTCATTATGATCTATTTATGCAGTCTTCTTCTTGTTAATCTGATTTTTGGGTTTCTTTGTATTATAATTTGGGAATTTGTTGTGGAATAGTTTGGTTGTCTTTTTGTAATGTATGGGTTCAGTTTTTTGGTTCACATGCATCAAGTAGTTTTTTGTTAATGGATTGTTTATTAGGTTGATTTTATATCATATAAAAATAATTCCCCAATTTATTCTCAATGTCCTAGGAATTTATTACTAGCCTTTGGCTGCTTGGGAACATCGCTTAATGCCAAGTAGCATTCCTCCATCCTCTCAATCAAATGGGATGGGCCAGGATGTTATAGTGTTATAAATGATTCATTATCATATCTTATATTTATATGATATACATTAGAGAATATTGTGGGAATATTGTTTGGGGTAGTAATTTTGTTTAGAAAATATACAATGAAATGGATATTGGGAGAAATGAAATATATGTAATACCCATCAATAATCGTCATTTTTAATACCATCATATAATTGATGTATATAATAAATTTTGAGTTTTTTATAACCTTTATTCCACATATTTAATCAATTATTATATGGAAAAGATATAATATAACAAGCATTTTGGAGATTCCTTTTACCAAGTGCACTAATTTACTTCTCTAATAATTTCTAAAAGAATTTCAGGATGTATATAATTTTACCATTATCTTTAAAGTAGTTTACACGGATATGTTAAACTAACTCTTAATGTTTTTTCACATTAATTTTTAATGTTTCCATTATTTAAAAAAAATCTATTTGACTTTCTATCCATTATATTAGACAAATCCTGATGAATATACATTAATGAAAATAAACACATAAAATACATTTTATTTTATTTGAAAAAAATTATGTATCCATAATTAGGAGCATAATATGTTTTATATTTTATATTCATCATTAATTTTAATGAAAATTTTTAATTCAATAGTTACTTATTCTATTAGTTTAGTAATAATGTACCATGATAAAATTTGTTACAAAAAGAAATAATGTATCATAATATCTTGCCAGAAACTAAGATAAATGTTTTGGTAACAGTTATCACAAATATAAATCAATACAAATAGGAAATAAAAAATATAAATCCCCCCTTTGAAGAAAATGTAATAACCCTTTATCATCTTTTACATTTCAATTATTTCTGATTTCCTATATTTAAATACCTGTGTATTGTAAACATATTTTATTGATTACATAATTGTTTAATAGAAAATTGATGAATATTTCTCAATTTGGTGTAACTTATTGATTCTTCAATCAATTAAATTTATTCTCTAGTGTCCAATCGTCAAACATATATAGAAAATAACATCATGTTGTGTATTATACCTTAGAATATTTTCTCACTTTGATGGATGTTGTAATTCAATTTTTCGATTTATATTTTCCTTGGGACTTCAACCTTTTCTTTCAAATATTTCCCTACAAGGGGTGGATAAATAGGTTTGAACCAATCCTTATCGTCATGGTAAAGTATGGATAAAAGTGTCCTGAGTGTGTTATCCATTTTTTTATCTAATTTTAAAAAAAAGGACAGTATTTGTGTTATGTATTTGAAAATAAGATTAATGGATAATTTTTCATATTAGTAGATGCCCAATTATTTTAAACAGTCAATATACCAAAACATTTTCAATCGATAATGAATAAAATGATTTTCTTCATCCATTTTACACTGATATATAAAATTCACAATTTTAATTATTTCAAGAATTTCAATTACTTTATCATGATAATGGAGATGTGTTATTATATTGTAATAATCCATATATTTATTCTATACTACTAAATCTCCATTAATAGTTGATAATATAATTAAGTATAAATAAGTATCATCCTCAACCTATCTATTGTATACATCCTTTTCACTTTCTCTCACCTTCTAGGGTTGTAGAACATGAACGGGGGATTCCAACACATACTACACAATCTCTGATAATATTTCTTCTAATAAACGGTTGTACCATATTTGAAAATTTCATTTTATGGACATACCATGAATTGAGGAATGATTTCATAGTTATTCATTCCATTTTTTTCTAAAATTATTAAAATTAATGATTATTAAATTAAATGACATAGAATTATTTTAGAAATAATAATATTAATTTAATTTTATTAATTATATCAATATTTTTTATGTCTCAACATCCATCACCATTGAACTTTGAATGTTTAGTTTCTTGTAAATTCAAGTGGAAAGGATCCCACTAATTTTCCCAATGATCCAAAAATTGGTCATGAAATTCATAAGAAAGTAATTAGGTATGGGGTCTATCGAATTTTGGATTACAACTCTTTGATCAATTGATTGGATTATACTATCATGAGATCCTAACTTGTATTTCCTCAGTATTTGGCACCATATTTTTATTAAAAAAACTTTTTAATTTATACTCCATACACGTTAATTTGAGTTATTCCAAAATACTCAAGAAAACTCCTCATAATTTGATGTTTCAAGACCTTTTCCATTTACAATACTTATTTCTACAATTTCATTATAAATCTAGTAATAAAATGATTAGTATAAACTAATATTTTTTTGAGGGAATTTAATTAATTATGCATAAATTGTTTCAATTTTTATCCATTACTTGTATTGTTAATATTATTCGAATGTTAATTGATTAATTAAATATTTCAGATAAATAAATTATGAATAATTCATTTATATAACATCCATTATTGAACATTAATTCATTTATTTATGTGATTGAGGCCTTTCATGAATAAAATAAGTAATTCGATCAGTAGAAATAAAAATTAAACAAATTACACATTCATGAGATTTACCTAATGGTGGATTTTATGTGGTAAAATAAAATAAACATTTAAACAATGAAAAATAACACTTTTTTCAGTATTAGAATGAGTTACATCATTCCACATTTCCACCTATGTAACACCTTGGATGGAATCATTATGGTTCCATCTTGAACCACCAAAATGTTCCTTGGGAAACACTATTAATAAGAATCATTTATTACTCACATGGAGGAGATGGTAAAAAATGGATTGGTTACGAGGGGTTTACATAAATATATATTGGACATGCATTTCCTATATAATAATGGAGGGAGGTATTACTTGCAGCAATCATGTTTAATTTAAAAATAAATAATTGAAAATCCATAAAACAAATAATATTAAAACATCTAACACATTCATAGGTCTAGTTAAATATCACAAATAACCATACGTGAAAGATTTATAAAAAATTAAATGGATATCATTCACTTATTATTCATTCCTTGTTTATTAATATAATTGGAATTTCACTAATTAATTAAATAATTAAATTTTATCTTAATGCCCACCTGAATCCCCTTGGAGATAACCATCATAAATAAATTAATGGATGATAAATATCAGAACCAGTAGATGCGGATTTATAAAACTAAATGTATTTATAATTTATAATTACTTAGACACTTTATTAAATTGATAAACACATAAGGTGAAAATTAAAACCTCACAGTTTTAATGTTGTAATTTCCAATTTAATGTAATTTAATTATTCAGTTAATTAGGATACTACATAGAATGTACTATCCAATTACACACTATAGTCCTCAGCTTCTATTTATCTGGGCTACATGCCTGAGGCTTCAACATGTTCGCTTGGCCAGACTACATGACATGTACATTCCAGCTATCCACTTTTTCTATTCTTGATATACTTGCATAGGTCCTTAGAATGTATCTTCGTGGGATCACACATTGTGTAGAAGACAAATACATGACATGTTATCCTAATTCATTGTGCTTGTGAAAACCTCTGATATATTGGAAATGTTCTTAGGTGAGATAATACATAATGTGTGTTCCTAGATACTTCCCATGTATCCCTAATTTTATTTATCATGTTAGTCCAGTGTGTATCTTAGATATAGGAATTGGTAAAATAAACTCCATGTACACTGCATACACATTGTTTATATCATAAATGATCCATGGTTCTATTATCATGTAGATTCAATGTGTTTAATGACACATTTATTGTGTTATTTACACTTCTAACCCATACATAATACACAACGTATATTTGATATACCCATTAGGTAATCTGAAAACTATGTTCCATGTTGGATTGTAAACATCCGGTGTACACCACATGTAATAACTAAATAGAATGTCACGTATCCTATGAAATGGCCATGTGGAGAATACTATAATGTATGTCGTGTACTATGAGTACATGATATGTAACCCAATCTTATTAATAAAAAATTATCAATTCCAGATAGAATATCTGGTCATTTATCATATGTTATTAGACTTTTAGGAAAATGAAATAATGAATGAAAACGATTATTATGTTGATGAAATATTAATTAAAATCAGATTAAATAAAAAATATTATGAAATGAAAATATAACCATTATTGTGTATGGAACATAAATGAAATAAATAATTATAAATGAAAATTGGAATTCTCTGATACTACTTGATGGTTCTGAGTGTTTAAAATGTCTGTGGTTGTGGGCTCTATATTAATTTTTTAGTATTTACATTTTTGAAAACCTGAGTGAATATAATTAATGATAAATTTATAATTTATTTATTTATTTCTAATGAAAATGAATACTCATTCTTGTGATCTTTTATTTAATGGTGTTGTTCATCATCTGAATGTTCCTTTTTCAGATATTCTGCACTGTGATCTGAGCATTGAGGGATAAAATCTCTCTAGTGGTGATCCACAAATGTCACTCGGATCACCATGAAAAGCCAATTGTTTTAAAGGTGCTATCATGAGGAATAAATTACCTTGTTTTTTCATATTGATCAATCATCCTTCGATCATGGATGAATCTCTCTTATGTTTCTAATTCTTAAGAGGGTGATAGAAAATGGGAATTTGGGATATAATTCATTATACAGAACAATTATCTATATCTTGATATCTCTACATAATATATAAAATAATCTATTTATAGATATTGGGTTTATCTTAAAATATAATTTATTTTCCTACCATACCATGAATATAAATATTATTTATTATTTTACTATGTGTGCTAATGTGCAGATCCATGATTTTATTTACCATCATGAAAATAAATATTCACCATCAGAAGTGGTCTTGGTCTATTTGAACTCCTCTGCATTTATTGAATACCCAAAAAACTTATAGAATTCTATTAAAAAATTACTTTTTTAATAATGTTTAAATAAATATTTATTAAATGTTTAATCAATTATATATTTATATATTTAAATCAAAATATGGAGAATAGATATTAGTTTAATTTATGAAATAAATAAAGCATGAATAAAATTCTTCTTTAGTGTAGAGATTCATATTTATTCCACTATTTAAATTTCAAAAGAATTTAATCAAGATTAATGGAAATATTTAGTGTCTGTCTCACTAGGATTCTATTTTGTTGACATTAGGTGAGTTTGAAAAAAGATTAAGTTTACAATCTACTAACAAGTCATGGTACCAATGAGAAAGAAACTCACAATGAAGACAACCACAAACAAACACTCACTGTGTAATATAATCCATTTTTCACAATATCTAATCAACTAGGTTGGACATCTATGTCATCAACTATGTGTTCGATATATATAGTTCATTGACTATATGAAATAAAAATCAATACGCAATGGTCATGGAATTTATGTTATAGTTATATTTCAATCAAAGGGACGGGATACCAACTTCTATATGATAAAGGGAAAAGTCTTGCATTGAATTATTAACTAATAACACATCATTGTTGACACACCCTCCTTATGTTTTATAAAATACATCTATGTAAGTGGGTCATAACATGCAATAATTATAATCATAATTTATTTGGACTGTTACACATGCTCACAGATAGAAATATATATTAACACCAAAACATATAGAATTTCTTCTAGAAGGTATATTTTTGTAACCTCCAATAGAGGATATTACCATGTGTGAGCTTCATGAGATGAAGTCTCATTCACTATTGAGTACTCATACCCAACTATCTATATACTATGTTACCCATCATAGTATCTTATTTGACCATAGAAATATAATTTATTTATATCATCGTGAAAATTCAACATCCTGATCATAGAAGAGAACATATTTGAAAAAAAAATTATTATATTAGGCAATTGGAGGAATAATTATATTAAAACCCATCAAAACTGCACAAACACAATTCTAAAAGGTAGGTCATATCCCCAAAGTGATAACCCTGATGTGGTCAAGTGATTTGAAGAAGTTGTAATTGGTGTCAATTAGTTAAGAATATGAAAATTCAATGAGTTTTAAATGTGAAGATTACTGAGTTGAATTTTACTGTAGAAGAAAAGTGACTTTATTTATTTGAGATTATCCTAAATGTATATGACAATGATGGGAATAAGAACTAACTAATATTTTTAATATGGTTGTGTTGAATGTTGATTATGAAACATGTATCATTTTTCTAAGAGATTGTATGGTTCTTAATTAAAAAAATATCCTGGAAGCCTGCTAAGAGGAGTAGCACACCACTGTTGGAAAGTGAGCTAAACCCCAATCCATTCCACATGAGACCATTGCAAATTAAATTCATGATAATTACTACATGATGTAGAGATACCATAGAGAGACACCACGAGGGGTGGCATAAAGGTGGAGGTGGGCATAAGAGTGTGCATACAACAACTAGTACAAGGAGGCACTAGGGAGGGAGAGTAGATTTCAGATTCATTAATATAGAAGATTTTTATATAAATAAGTGGAACTGAAGAGGTCATTTAGATATGGGATTTGACCAAATCAACTAGTACTGTCCAATTTCTCGATCGTTTTATCTCGACCATCGATCTGTTTATCTATTTAAAAAACATAGAGAGAACTTCTGCCATACAATCTACCAATCATATTTTAATGTCCATCAGATCAATGATTTATGAGCCTAGAGAAATCATCTTCTCATATATGATTCACTCGAGTTTCTGTTCACCTCGTACACTAGCTATATCTATCAAAGAATTATCAAATGTATTATATCATTGTTTCATCATTCAAAAAATTTTATAGAGTTCAGAATAATATTTTGATTATTTTTAATGACAAATATATTATCAAAGTCAAGCATTGATGTGGGATGAAAATATGAAAATATCAGTGAAATTACTATTATGCGAAGAATGTAGCATGTTCATTTAGGATTCTTGAAGATTCTCAAATTTTGTTCCTTGATGTTCATCATCTATAAATACATGATTCCCGATCATTTTCAATATGCATTTCATCTCACATACTAGCATTGTTTTTAGAGATAAATAGTTCTGTGAATGTATGGTTAATGAAGTGATCCACACACGTTCATTATTCATAATGAAGAAGTCATACCACAATTAATCGACCTATGAATTTTACAGTAAAGGTTCTTCATGAAGAATGATGTTCCATGAAGACATTGAGGAGCTCAATTTCCTTATATAATATCCCTAGTTTGGGTGATGAATCTTTTGTCTCATGCTTTATTCTTGTGTTAAGGTCTGAATGAATTAGATAATTCTAATAAGTTTTGCATGAATAGTTTTGAAGAACCACATACTATTTATACTGTTTTTGTGTAATATTTCTTGAATGAAAGAACACTATATGAGTTTTCTGCATATAATGTTAATTCAGGATTGAGGATGAAGATGCATATACATGTGTTCTAGAAAAGTTGATCATAAATTCATTTATAGTTATGCACATGTAAAAAAAAACACTATTTTTTGTGTGTGTTCAGAACTGTTTCACAAATTAAAAGTGAACAAAAGGCAGCGAATGAAAGATGGAAGTGTTTTTGTGTGATGGGTTAAAGAAAGAGAAAATGAACAGTATGAGTGTGAGGTTATTGAAAAGACACTACATGCATCATTTTTATACATATCATTATTTGTATACAAAAATTCATTATAGATTTATTTAATGGTTTAATTCATATTTCAATATTCATATATTGAGATTCAATGGTGTGTGTGGTTAGGGATATGTTCATTTTTTGAAAAGAACATGGTGAATATCTATGAATAAAATTTAGTAGTGGAGAATAAAATTGATATAATGCATGTGAGAATTCATGTTTATATGCTTATATATAGATAATTATACAGTTACTTGAAGAAATAAAATTGTAGTTTATATTTTCTTAGAAAAGATACAATTAAAATGGGTGATTTCATGTACAAGAAATAAAACATGCATAAAGGGATGCATCTATGAAATATTGTTTATTTATGATGATTGAAGAAGTGAACTTGTGATTTATTGAATATTCAATGTGTAGTTATATGAAAATGAATCCATATAAGTTTTATTACCTATGATTCAAAAAAGTTTTTCATTTGTGTTTCTAGTGGTTAGAGATGACAGTTCCTTAGCAGAAGATGGAACATCCCAACCGATGTTGAAATGAAGTAGTTGACGATCAATTAGTGATTATAATTTAATGTGGAAGACTAGATCTAGGGTAAAGTATCATTATTTTTAAACATTCTAGTTTGATCAAGCAGGATCATGGTAGAAGATTATAAGATCATAATATCATTTGATCAAATATTTTCTGACTAAAGATTGGGAAGTCTTTAGTGGGAGTCTGAAGCTATGGAAGTCTCTATTGGGACACTAATGGAGGTTGGCGGGATGCTGGAAACACTATGGGATGTAGTATAAATATCCACTTATGGGACATAGGTGTCACTAGTCTAGGTGGAATATTCTAAAATATAAAGGGAATCTATAGTGGAACACTGTGGGACTCAATGTTGATGTGAATGGGACATTCACTAGTTGAAACCATCTATATAATGAAAAATCTATAACCATTTAATGATTACTACTCACTGTAAGAATTTTTTCTCTATATCATAACTTGTAAAAATATAGTGTAATATGTTTCATTTACATTCTAAATTGTATAAAAAATATACTCATCCTAACAGGAAACCGAGTTTGGAAGGGTTTTAAGAAAAGATAATAATTTAATAAAAACAAGTCACTCCATATTCATCCCCTATGATTGTGACTTCCCGATCCTTGGAGACGTCAATTAGAATTAGAGAGTAGGACAGTACATATTGGATTAATAGTACATGTCTAATTTTCTTTATCACAATCAACAGAAGTTTAGACATTATTTTGAAGAAAATACAGATGTTCTTTACCTGGAAATCCCATATATTCTATTGAAGATATAAATATTGAATCTTCAATTATGTTTTAGAAAAATTATAAGAATAGAGTGGGGAAGCTACTAAATAATAATTAAAAGGTAAATAAAGATTAACATATACCTAAATGCAAACAAAATGGTTAAGGTGTAATCAAATCAGTTGATTGTAATATTTCTAAATCAAGTTTGAGTTGGGACGGATATGTGGTAAAATCTAGAATTAGAGAACAACTAATGAAATTTCCCAAATAATTAGTCACATGTAAGGCCATAGACTTCAAGAAACATCAAGATGAAAAATTATATCTAGAAGAAGAGGATAATACTATAGAAGAATCATTGAAAAAATGATGGAATTACTAACACTCTCAGAAGAAAACTGAAAGAAAAGGAATAAACAATATATATGTTCAATGAAAGATAAGATGAATCTATTGAATAATTATAAAATAATATTTGTGAGAATGGAATATATAAATAATAATATAGAATTTATTAATGCACTTTAAAGGTTTCAAAATAATTCAATAAATGTAAAAAATTAAAAGCTGATTGATAATGTAGAAATAATTATGGATCCATAAAAATTAATACTAATGAAAAATCAAATACAAGAAGAAAAGAATCAAAAAATGAATATATAGTTAGAATATAGTATAAAATAAATTTTATTTTAGAATATTTCTCTCAACATATGATGTCTTGAACTTGATGTTAAACTGAGAAATATGGCAGACACACAATCTAAGACAACCCAAGATACTTAAAAAATATGTATTTATAATGAATCATATAATAATAGACCTATATCTAAGAAGAATCAAAATAGTGGAAATAATAACTTCATATTATCTAAATATAAATCTAACATTGGCTCATTAATGAAGGTAACTCTCTGTCATAATAAATATGTGTGTACTAATGTTTTCTTGTTGACTAGTGTAGATATGACATTTTATTCAAAAAAAATGGGTGAAGAAAAATATTCAGTAATAAAAAACATCTTCTATTATTTATGTCACAAAGTGTATAAATTATTGATCTTTAATGAAATCACAGAAGAAAAACTTTTATTCTCATTAGCAGCAAAATGTCAATGATAGTAAGAATGTTTAGAGAGGAAAAATTCATGTATTTTTTATAATTTTGGGGTTTTTGGATGTCTGAGAATTAGTTAATTAAATGTTTGTATTATATTTGGTTGTTTTAAAATTATATAATGCCTACATTTAGGGGGATAATAGATAAATAAAATTTCATACCTACAAAATAGAAGCAGAATACATAGAAAGAGATTCAGTTTGTCAAGAAAATACATGATTACTTTGGAAGTATCTATGATTATTGAAATCGTAGAGGTCATTGTAATTATTATTTCTAGTATATGAAAATCCTTCATTAATCATCTATTGATTGAAATATAATATCAAAATAGAAAGCGAAGAATGTATGACATGACGTTGTCATGTCAACCATGGGATGTGATCAAAAGATGAATATTGTTAAACAAACAACTCCTAAGAAGTTTGTGAATAATAATGTGAAGAGTATCATAACAAATAAAAGTTGTTTCTATTGTGGTAATAAATATCACATCTTGGATCTCTGAAAATTATCCGTGAACATGCATACTATGAGAAGAAAGCTGGAATCAATGATAGAATCAATCCAAAAAATAAATAGCATAACTTATTTTATGATATAAATATCTGATAATGAATAAGAAAATAATCAAAGAAGTGGAATTTTTTTTGACATATATCATTGAGAAGAATAATTCTACAGAAAAAGTGAAGAATAATCATGTTCATAAATAGTGCTTGATTGTAGTTCTTTAAGACTTAAAAAAGGATGGAACTAGAAGAGATATATAAAACTACATTACTAGTGAATATGAGTATGCATTTTCTATCAAAGAATATTTTTGGGTTGGGAAGAACCTCTAAGTCCTGTTTCTCTAACTGAGGATAATTGATGAACCACATTATTCACGCATATATTTTGTTTGTTTTTTAAGCATGTAATTGAAGGTGAAGAACATATTTAGTGGGAGACCTGAATTTATTATATCTATGAATATTTTACAACTATAAAATTGTCCATCACGGAAGGCTATTGGAGTCATCTTATCTCCTTGAAACATAACATATAATATCATATATCACTTGGTATTTATTCTTGATGAATTTTAATTATGATGAATAATATTTTGGGTATATCTCTTGAGGGGGTTCATAGAAGATAATCTAACAAGTATCTCTATTTCAATTGATATCATATGTGTATTAGAAGTTTTGGTGGGATACGAATCCAATATTTCTATAAGGTAAATTTATGAAAATTGAATTCTTTCATAAATCAGGTAATTTTATTACATTATCAAATTTTCATGATAAAACATTTCACTAATTATAAATGGAAGATATTTAATTCATGACAACAAAGGAAAATTACAACATTAAATTGGAATGTTTTTAATATATTTATTTAGATTTGTGCATGAGATCATTTGGAAATATTTTGAGTATTTTCTAAAAAGGATTTTTAGATATTGGTATCACATGCATGATTTTTATTGATTGTATTTATGTTAAACATTATCACTCATGTTTTCTATATAGAGAAATACTCAATTAGACATAAAGAAAATTCATTTTAGACCGTTTATTATTTATTTGTGATTTCACCCTTATTAAAAGTAAATAAGATAATAAGGTCCAGAAAAGAAGATTATATTCTTAGTATTTGAATTTTGGAAATGATAATTCCTTCCCATAAATATAAATTTTTATTTATTTCTAATAAGGGAGAGAATATGTGATTTAATTTTAAGATGAATTGGTGGCGATTGATTTGATGGTTTTTAGTTTAGAAGACACATGTCTTTGGTAATTTTTTTTTGACACAAATGTCTAAAACAATGATTGGGATAGAGTGAAAATAATATTTTTCATATGGTTGTGTTGAATGCTAGTTTTTCACTCTGTAGAATTTTTATAATAATTTTTTATGGTACGTAATTAAAAAATATCCAACAAGAAGCTAAGGGTAGGAGAACACTACTATGGGTGGTTGACATTAACCCCAATCCTTCCCTCTAGAGACTGTATTTGAAAAATGGATGAGCATGCCTACTTATGGTGAATGAATGGGAGGGTTCCACCATGTGGGGCATTATGACGGCAGAGGTTTCTGATGGAGAAAACCCTTATGAACTGCTATGGGGTTGTACCGGGGAGGGAGAGGATTTTTCTGATTAATTATTGCCACAACTTGTTATATAATGGGGAAAAAATCTGGAGATCATTTCGATGTAGGATTTCACAGAATCACTAAGGACCATCTGATCACTCAAGAATTTTATTCAGATCATCGATCTTTTTATCTATTAAAAAATCCTAAGAAAAATACTAAAATATGATCTACTAATCCAATTTCAAGAGCCACCCGATCAGAAATTTATGAGACTAGAAATGTCTTCTTCTCCTGTAAGATTTTCCCAAGATTCCTTTCACCCGATGCTCCAACTATGTCGAACGAATCATCATCCAAGGACTTCTATCATGGAATAATCATTTAGAAAATTCAAGGGAGATCAAAATCGTATGATGATTCTATCATGACAAATTAATGATCAAATGAAAACTTAATTGTGTGTTGAAAATATAAAAATATTTGTGATGGTAATATTATGAAAAGTATATGGCATGTTTGTTCATGATTAATGAAGATTGTTGAATATTTTGATATAATGTTCATCATCTATAAATAATTAATTCCATGATAATTTCCTAGATTCATTTTATCTCACATACAATCATTTTTTAGGAGTGAAATAGTTCCAAGAACATATGGTTCATGAATTGATCTTCACACATTCAATTTTCATGAAGAATAAGTCATATCATGATTTATATACATGGGAATAGAACACTATAGGTTCTTCAAGAAGAACGAAGTTCTGAAAATCCACTTAGGTGCTCGATATCCCTACGAGATCTCTCTGGTTTGCGTGATGAATATTTGATCCCTTGATTTGTGTCTGTGTGATGGTTTTCACGGAGGAGACCATACTAATCACTTTTAGGTAAATAGTTTTGATGAATCGAATACTTGTTTATACTGTTTTTTGTTGAATGTTTTACATGAAATAAAACTATTTGAGTTGTATTCATATACTAAGAAGTCACGTTTTAGGAAGAAACTACATATATCTTTGTTACGTCCATCATACTCTTACATTCATTTGGACTTGAGGACGAGTAGAAAAAAAATTTGTGTGTGAATAACTATTACCCAAATGAAATGTGAAAACATGGTAGTGAATGCAATGGAAGTGTGTTTTCATGAAGGGTTAATGAAAAATGAAATTTATAGTATGTGTGTGTGAAGGTTTTGAGAAGACACTACATGCATCATGTTTAAAAATATCCGTGTTTGTGTGAAAAAAAGAATTTATGGAGTTAATGAATGGCTCAATGCAGATGTTACTATTTATATATTGAGATATAATGGAGTGAAAATTCAGTTATGTATTCATTTTGTGAAATGAACAATCTGTATATCTGTGTGTAAAATTTAGCATTAGAGAAGAAAATTAAGGCAATTCATGTGTTCTTGCATGTGTGTATTCTTATACACATATGGTTATATATTTACCTGAAGAAACAAGATGACATTGAATATTTTTTTGGAAATATAAAATTAAGTATAGTAATTTCATGAACATGAAATCATGCATGCATAATTGGATACATCCATGCATTTGTGATTATTCATGATGTTTGAATAAGGGAACAAGTGATTTATATTTCGTATTCAATGATAAATTATTTGAGACTGAAGTCATATTAGTTTACTATCATTGGTTCAAATGACTTTCTGTATTCGATTTTTTAGTGGTAATTAAGGCCGGGTCTTTAGAAGAAGAAGTAATATCCCTATTAGTGATGTATTAAGGTATATGACCATCTATAGGTGATCCTGATTTATTGAGAAAGACCAACAAAACTGAAAAGGGACTTGATTTATACATGTGATAGTTTCATACATCAATCACATCACAGAAGATTGTAAGATCATTCTATAAGTGGATCAAATATTGTGGGACTCATGATTGTTAAGTCTTCAGTAGGACTAGAAAGTAGTGGAATGACTTTGGATCAGGCATGTGGGATGATGAAAACATAATGGGATATAGTATAAGGATCCTCCTATGGGACTCATGAGTCTATAGTGTAGGTGGAAACTTTTAAACTATAATGGGACATTTTATTGGAACTCTATGGGACTCGGTGTTGATGAGAATGTGAAATTCCATATTATTAACCATCCACATTTAGTAAAACAATCTTTAGATTGGGGTGATTACCGGTTGATGTAGGGATGTATGTCTTATTAGTGAACCTTATAAACATATCATGTTGTGTTTCATTTACATTCTTCATTTCATATAGAATCCAATAATCCTAATAGGTGACATAGGATTGAATTAGTTTAATAAACGAAAATAATTTAATAAATACAATTCACACATGATTCACCCCCTCTTAGTGTGAATGCAAAGTCCTTGGACAGAACTATCCCACCCAACTAGCAACATTATTACATTATATTTTTTTTCCAAATTGACCTATTGTCATGAATCCCATTACATGGCCCATAGGAACACCATTCAATGTCAATAAGGCCCTTTATATATCTTTCCTGCATCACCACCTACACTTCATGCTTCCATCACCACCCCCTTGATGGCCCGATGGCCTAGTGGCCCAAAATCCCATTCTAGATGAATAGTACTTCTGCTACAGTATACTACTATATTACCTGCACTACTATAGTGCTATAGTGATTCTACAGTCCTTCAAAAAATCTCTCCCACTTGGATTTGAACCCTTGTCTGATGCATGATTATGGGGCACCGTTACTACTCAGGTATACCCCCAACTACATGACTATATAAATGCAACAAATACATTAGGAAATTATCAAATTAGTTTTAAGTTGTTTATCAATCAATATGTGATAAAAAATTTATATAAATATTAACATCTTTTAATATAAATTTAATCTAACCTATAAGATAGTTGGCTCTAGGGCACCAACATTAACACCATATTGACATATCATATTTATCACACAAAATGGGGGATAGAAGTTTGAGATTCATAATTATCACAAAAGACTATTGAGTGAATCATTTCAATTATTTTGTTTTGTTTTGATAGTTATTTATCCTATTCTTAGTTTATCTATATATTGTTTATTATGTTTAATATAAATTTATTATTATTATTGATTCTTATTATAGTAGAAATTATTTTGATTACTTATCAAATTATGTGTTAATAAATATTTCTATCTTCCCAACATTTATGTACAACGAAAATGAACTATCTATATTCATGGTTTTCCCCTTATGTTATATATTCTAGTAATGTTTAAGAACATCACATGTTATGTTTTTTAAATGAATCTTCAACATTATAGTGTTACATAGATTTTAATATTATTTTATGATCAATTATTATGAGTTTCAAAATATAACATTTACATACATAATTTAAATGAAGGAGTTGAACCTTATATAAGATGTTTATTTGGATGTCTTTTTAATTCAATGCCTCTTAAGTGTTGATGTTATTAACATTATTAAATTGAAATTGAAATTTAATAATGCAATATTACAATGAAATACATGAATCTTACATGTTATGTAATTTAGTCTTATATATTGATCAAATGATAAGGATTCATATTTAAAATTGACATGAAAAGAAAATTACTCGCATGTATTATAGTCCAGGAATGTATTTTCATCTTGAAACCCATATGTATTATAATTTCATTTAGTAAAAAATATTTCATATGGATAATCAATTATTAATTACCAAAACATTTTGAATTTTTTTTATCATTTTGAATTATAGTCTTATCAATCATTTTTATCGACTAATAATCCAGTTTATGATATTTATAAATCAATTTTAGGGATATTAGAAAGCTTATCTTTTCATGATTTCGTGGATTATTCAATGTGGTTAAATTTTTATATCATGGAGATTTAAAATGATTATTGGAATGATTATTATTATGGAGGATAGTTATAGTTTATAATTAGTTTTCAGGGTAAATGACTGATAAAATAGAAGTTATAACAATTGTGTGATTTATAGTAACTATTCTTTTAATATTTGATATATTTTAACTATTATTATTTTATAGTTTTTGTTGTTTAGTCTATAAATATAATATAAATATATAAGTTATGCAATATGTATAACTTAATAAGATAGTGAATTCGTATATGAGATAATGAATTTCTACAATGATTCAGATCCTTATTGTTTAGACAGTAATTTTTTGTATTTTTTTGGCTTTGATATTTAATTTCATTATATCATCTATGTGATGTAATGTTGTTATCAAGTTGTAAAAAAACTCACACACAATTATACCTCCATTAAATGGTACATGTATAGGTTATAATAACTTGAAAAAAAATTTAAATCACATGTTTCTCCTTATCCCTATAATAAATTATGATTTTTGTATTTTTCTATTAAGTGTGTATAATTCATGTAGTTTTTTTATCTATAAGGATTAGTTAAATTATGGTTAAATGGAATTTTCACATTATAAAATATATGAGGTCTATTTAATGTATACCATACCCACTGATATGTAAAGGGATGTTAAAAGTAAACATATGATCATTGTGATCTAAACTAATTTGAAAATTTTTATACTCTCCCTTGTTTTTTTGTTATTGTTCATTCAACATTCAAAAAATAACTACACTTACTATTTATTCTTGAATATTTCATTCATAACATTAATAAAATATTACATTATTGTATTAATTACACTAACTATTAGTGTATATAAGATTCATCCCTGAACATCTCTTACTTTTTCTATTTTGGCCCCAATCAAATATGAAAACATGAATAGAATTGTGACCATTAACATTTTATAAATCCTCTTCCATTTTCCACATATAAATTGATCACATTATTATTATCATATATAATCATCCCTTGAGTTACATCAAAGAAAATGGTGATATAAAATTCATAATAATCGGCGCTTAAAATGAATGGAGTCAAACATGAATCATAATTAGTACAAGGATGATCATAGTGGTTCCTATCAATACATGATAATATGAGAATAAATAAAAGAACATAGAAATCATAAGAATGTGGAAAGAAATATCGAATTTTCATAAGAACGAAAAATTATATTTATAATTGAAGGATTAAAAAAATAAAATATAACATCATGAACGAATGGATAGTTACACATAGTGTTAACATATTCTACAAAATCAAATATGTGGTGTATGGGGGAATAATAATATTAATGGGTTTTTATCAATAAAAATATTAAATTAAAAGCTATATCATAACATTAATGTACTACAACCACAATATAATTTCGATTCCAATACCATTGAGTTACCCAGTATCAATTTTTTTTAATCGTAACCGATGTGTTGGATACTGTGTGTCTGTTGGGGGGGAATTGTAATAATATTGAATTTTAGAATTGATTTGGGGTGATGATTGAATAGGAAATGTGTATATTAAATTTATTAACACTTAATGGTTCAGGGAGTGAAGTGTCAAATACAATTATAAGGGTCAATACTGTAATTTATATACTTCTTATATATATTGGTATGAGTGAATTTTTTATGCCCCATGTTTCCATCTCAATAGGTAAATAGTAAGTTTTATGGTAATCATAGATTTTACACCACCATAACATTATAGTAATTCATTCATCTATGGTACCCATAATATACTATTATATTAAAAATATTAGAAAATAAAAAATATATCCAATTATCATACATAAGTAAAAAAATACTATCATAGAAAACTCAAAACGAAATGAAAATTGATCCCATAAAAATCTAACACATCTTAACATATCATAGATATGTCAGTAATGCTTAGAGAGATAAATAAGTGTATATAAAAGGATAAAAATAATAGTTTAATTTGAATTTCAATATAGACATTTATTTAATTAAAATATTATTTTATAAAAATAACATCAAAATATAAAAAAGAACTAAAAAGAAGAATTAAGTAGTAATTGATATCTTATTTATAATGTTTCCCTCTCAAAAATTCCATTGGGTGTCTACGAAGAAAAAAAGGTTAACATAAAATCATATGTAAATGAAAAATAATATTTTAAAGAAAAATAATATATTAATCGATATATAATATTTAAAATATTTATTCTGAAAGAATATATATGAATTGAGAGGATTTTAAAGATAAAAGTGTGAAGTTACATACAATTCCAGAGTCAATATAAACGGAATATATAAATAGACAACATATATAAAAATAATGGAAATTGAAGTAGATGTATCTATATAATTATATTTATTATATAAATTATTATATTAGATATGGGGGAAATCAATCCAAACAGGAAGATAGTTGAAAGATAAACCCATTATCATAAATCTTTTGTGGATTTTACAATGATTAAACATTAGAGTATAACTAAAATTTTTCATTTTTAAAATAATAATTTAGATCAATCATATCATTAATTTATTTATCATTAGTAGTGTATAGTATTTATTAAGTATTATCCATTCATTCTAAATTGAATTCATGAAAAAAAGTATTTGATGTTTTTAATGTTCTTTTTTTTATTGTATGAATTTTTCTATTTTTTGAATATTTATATCCTATCTAGATGGTTAAAAATAATTAAATTTATATATGTTACATTAACATTCACGAATTCATTGATATATATTTTAAATATATTATCCTTTCTAGTGGAAATATTCACCATTTAAGGACATGTCGAGGGGGGAGAGTGACACACACACACACAATATTTATATTTTATATGAAACCTCCAAAAATTATATAATAGTGACATTATAATTATTTATTTTAGGGAATAATTAAAAAAATTTAAATGAAAGAGATACAATATGGTACATCTTCTTTGAAGAAATATAATTTTATAATTGATTAATTACATAGATAAATTGGGTGCATTGGGATTGAACAATACATATGGAGTCATAGGAGAGTAAATACATGCATTTTTTTGGAAAAATTGTGGTTTCTTTAATGTTTTTTACACATGGGATTGAGATAGGGTAATTATAGGTGCTGGGAAGAAAAATAATGAATGGAACACAAATTTATGAACAAGGCTTTCAATAGTGACATTATTTTACAATATGAATAGTTTTTTACCCTTTTTCCAAAATAAGAAACCTCTTACATCGTTCATGTGTTTTTTTACAATGATATAATCCTTAAATTATTTGTGGCATCATAATTCAATGATTTTTAATTAATATTATTTTTTTTACAGAAAATAAAATGTTTTTATTCTATCTAATTTCAATAACTTGATACCAAATACAAAATTTACTATATCGAAATCAGTTTATAAATATGAATAACAATTTTTTATAAAAATCCAATAACAAATTAAAAATTCTGTTTCAATTGAGTGAAACAATTACCAATAGTGTTAGATAATATTTTCTCTCTAATAAAATTAATTATAGGTTTTAAAGGAAAATTCCAATATATAAAAATTAATTATTTAACTAAATAATATTATTTTAATTAAAAAAAGTATTCTTATATATATTATATTCCTTATCTTATTATTCATTATAAAATTCTACGATTTTAGAAAATTTCATGAAAAACTTCTTCACTAATTTTGATATATTGAATCAAAATAAATAGTTAATGGTTATGAAAACAAATATATAATTAAGTCAATATAAAAATATTAATTAAATAATAAACATTTATAATTAATAAATAATGATGGGATATAATATATAAAATAATTATTTTATCAATGTTAGATAAATTAAAAATTATATTTATTAATTTTAAAATTCTTTTATTTAATCTTGATTTTCATATGTTGGTATTTATTTACTCGTATTTCAATTTAATTTGGAAATAGTAGTGGTCATTTTATTACCCTAATGATTGGATTACTATTATTATTGTCCATATTTCTAATGTTTGCATTACCCATTACACAATCATTTTATCATTCACCACCCTTTATACACCAATTAAATTATAATGATTTCCTTAAATTATTTTAATCTCAAATTTATCTATATTTATTTTATAATTATCAACTATATTTATAATATATTTCAATATTATTACGTTTATATTCATAACATTAGTATTTTAGGGAGGCCCTGAGCCATACAATTTTTTTACTTCTAGTTATTCTATTTATATGTTATTATCATCACTTTATACATTTATTAATATTATAAAATGAATTAATCCTTCATTTTAAATTTATATATTGGTGAAATTTAATAATGTTTTTTATTAAGTGGTGCATGTGATTGTTTTACTTATAGTTAATTTCATTTATTCATAATAAAAAAATCATCTTGGTATGAATAATATATAAGGTAGGAATGAAAATTTTATTCTAAAGATGGTTGGATGTTACATTATTTCACCATAAAAAATTTATTTTATGAAATTTCTATTCATATCCTTACACGAGAATATATTTTTGAACTTCTGTTTCATCACATATTCATGGTTCAATGCTTATTATTTATACATACAGTTTCATAATTGTTTCATGATGAGGTGAGATGTATTGATTCATAGATAATTTCCTCCATGGTCAATGATCTTAAGTTGTTTATATTCATAATATAGGTCATTCTACAGTTATATAACCTTTTGATTAATTACATATGTGGGATTCGGTATGTACATTCAATGAAATTAAAAATAGAATACAATATGTATTTGAGGCAATTTTATTGGAATTTTTAGTCCATATTTCATAACCCATACATGATAAAAAATACCAAAAGACAATGTACCTCGAGATAAGATTTATATTCATTCTAAATCTCATAACTCCCTTTTGGGTATACATTTAAAGTAATACATTATCAACAACATTAAAATCCAAGTCTTATTGATGATCATAAACATAAATATTCTAATGAATTTCTAGTTCATTAATATATTGATGAATAACATACACCTTCTCTATCATTTCTTATAAAAATATAGGTCTAATTAGTTTAGGTCAAACAAATTCATATCAACATGTTGGTGTTTTATATCTCTATAAATATATATCACTTTATATGGTTCCACTAGTATGCTAATTGATAACTACTATCATATGATAACTCAAATAGTTTAAGATGTTTATCCAAGGATCATATTATGTTTACCAAGAAAGATCTCATCTTTTCGTCATGTGGATGAAAATTGTATTATGATTGACCATATATTGGTGAAATATAGGTCACACTGAGGTTCAAATTCATTTTAAATTCTCATCTAAGACACCTCTTGAATATCAAGTTAATCCGAGGAGTTTGATTAGATATAATAAAAATTGGTTCCCCATGGATGCTACCAAATTTCATAACATATACGAAGAAACATGATATATATTCTAAAATATTATTCTTCATGTGGTCTCATATGAAGTGATCTTGAATATCGAAATACATTTTGGTACTACTTATTTTGATTAAGGGGACTTGGGAACAATATAATTACATGTTAAATTAATTTATAAGAATATTCATTTCATCGCATAATAAATCACACTCACCTAAAAGTTTACTTGATTTTTATATAACATAAATAGAAAAACTATTTTGTAATTTATTTAACAAGACCCAAAAATAGACTTCTCACACGGAACCCTTTAGATATATCATCCATAATATTCACCAAAATAACATGGGTAGTAGAAATATAATAGAGTGAGATACAATTTTATGCATGAGTAACATAATAATCATCAATTAAAGATTCTAAATGAGATTAGTATGACCATATGGGTATGCAAAAAATAATCACAGATAATTAAAATATCATAATAGAATCATTACATATATAAGAATACATGGGTCATGAAATAAGGTGTTAATAATAACATATAAATGAGGAATCAAATTGTGGAAATAAGATATAAAAATCATGATCCTTGATAATATAACATAGGTATATTTCATATCATAAGAACGTGTCACAATTATAAACCTTTAAATCAAAACATAGGTCATGAATAACCACCAAGAGTTCATAACATGATGGACTTAGCTGGAAACCAAACAATAACATATTGGACATTGAAAAACCATCAATATCTTATAACATAGTGAACTAGGGATTACACCAATGATCCCACAATAATCTAATGTGATATAAAATACTATACAATTCATTGAAGGGATAAAAAGTTTCACTTGTACCATAATGATAATCCATACATATGTGTGCCATACGAACATGAAAACATTTATAATTCAATTGAAACATAATTATTATATGAATAGAATTTTGTTTCATGAGTAAAACAATAAAAAATTATGACCATTGATCAAAATAAGTATTCTGGATATAGTCATTAGGTTTCATTCTTAGTGAATCATATGAAATATTTAAGGATATTGATATAGATAAAAAACACTTTTGTAAGAGAATGAAAATTTACATGGAGAAATAAGAAGAAATACCCTTTACATTTATGATAACTTTTATGAAGATATATTATAATATAAATTTATTATATATTTATTTCAAAAAAATTATATAGAAAACATCATTATGAGAAATTGTTATAAAAGTGGAAAATGTGTTTATTAAATATGAAAAAAAATCATGATATTCCTAGAAAACCGCAGATTGATTTGGTATAAATTTATTTATAAAATAACAAACTCTTACAAATGAAGAAACAGTATAAAAATAGCTATAAAATAGTTTAAAAAGTTGATTAATTATGAATCTTTAAATTATTTATCAATATATTCCGAGAAAAAATAAACAGAAATTTCATTTTGAAATGGAAAGGATATTGTTTCTATATTTAGGGGGTGTTCTTGAATAAAATGAAAATGTTTTCTAAAATAATCATATAGGTGTGTTTTGAGTGAATAAATTAATATCTGATTAAATTTAAATTTTAATGGTAAAATGTGATTATAATTTTAAAATTCTTGAAGATCAAATTCATTCATATAACTAACATCCAAAAAAATTCATTGATTTGAATTTTTATGTATTTTTCATCAATATATTTTTTTATTATTATATTTTTGTGATGTATTCTATATTTAATTCATTTAATAAATCTATGTATATCTCCCAAACCATTTTTGATCCACCTATTCTACACCGATTTCCCATGATACATCAGGAATCCAAATAGATGATCACAACATCTACCATGTGAATATGACTATGAAATTTAAAATGGGACAACATTATTATTATATACATCTCTTTCAAGCTACTGTGGAACAATGATGCTATAATGCAATGTGAATTTATTACTTACCACACTAACTTTCTGTCACCTGACATACGACACCAAGAACGTATTGATCCACTATTTCATCTCATGCTAAGAACATATCCATACCCATCAAAATTCACATTCTTTATTTTTTCTCCATATACAACATGAACATTCTGTAACCTAACTAAATAATCATGAGAATTGATAGCTGGTCTAGGATTGTGAAAAATGAAGAACATTTAGGTATAGCTTGAAGATATTGATGAATATTGACACAAAAGCAAATAACACCAAAATAAAAGGATGTTCATTGATATTTATCAAAATATTAAGGATAAAAAAAACCTTATAAATTGTAAAAATATCTTACTATCACTAAATATTGATAATTAAATAGAATTTCATAATCAAATTTATCATAATTATGATTTGTTTTTTGGGGTTCTTTCTATAGTTTATTCACTATACAGGTCCATGATAAAAAAAAGTAGGGGCCTATTTCTTTCATAGTTTATCGACTATAATAATAATGTATATATAAAACCCGTAGTTTGGTGATTTTAATCATTAAATTCAAGTTGTGTCCCTACAATAGTACATCACCACCTTACACCCATAACATCAATCCACCTCTCACCAAAATCTTTAAAAATTGAGATATAACATGAATAGATCTAGCATATCATTAAATAATACTAAACATTTCTCAATCCTATATTCCAAGATTGGTAAAAAAATTCAAAAGTCATATAACATCCCACCAATCAATGACACGGTCACCAACGTAGATCTTTGTGAATCTAAATATAGGATCTCATACCAATAACGAATTAAATTATAGAATATGTGATCTCTAAATGATAATGCTTGAATATAGTGATGTGAATAAGATCAATTGAAGGGAGAATTGAAATATTAGATCCAATAATAATACCATGGTAACTCGATGAAAGGAAGAAAATTACAAAAAATAGTGATCCATCAGTAGAGCCATTCAAACAGCTTTCAAGGTTCTTAATGAATTAATTTAGATAGTTCATATGATGATACTATCATGACCTAATTATAGACAAATTGTAAATCACATTCATGATCTGGTTCCAAACTCAAGTGTTGTAAAAATAGTTACCAATATTAATGCACACTATTTGACCATTCCATGATTACGAGGATTTATGTCTATGCCCAAACCAACAACATGTGAATCTATCCCCCTCATGCGAGGATTACACAGCAGATATCTACCAAACTGTGATGTAGTAAAACAAATCATATATGATTATTCTTGAATGATTGTATAATTTGATAATGGGATGATTTTATCATTTGAGTATGATAATTTTTCCATTACTATTGATTAAGGAATCTATATATAAGGGAATGGTTTGTCTGAAATAAATGAGAGGCCCTTCGTGTGATTATTCAAACACCAGGTTTTCTTATGTTTTCTAATTAAAATTTATGTTATGTTAAATATTATATTATGTGAAATTAAAATATTATTATCTATTATTATTGTTTTTTATTCATTCATCATGTTATATAGTGGCCTCTCAAATTCCATGAACATATTTTGTTGATCCCATGGTGTGAATTCACGGAGGTTGTTTGAAGATACCAAATCATCATATTTATTTATCAAATAATTCATTCCAAATTCTTCAAATTATTTCCCCCTCAGCTATATTTATTATATTTATATTTTATAAAATGAAGGTATTCTTGGTATCATCAACAAATTAATTGTTCTAGTAGAGTTTTGTGATATGTATAAGATCAAGGAATTTACGTATGAATATAGCATGAAGGAGGTAAATTTCTATGTTCCTAGGAGATTTCCAAAAATTCAAAGTATATTGAAGAATCATTAGATTGGGATGGTAAATTAATTTTATTTAATTAATTATCAATGTGATGATGAAAAAATAAATGGATAATGTTATGTATCAGACCAATATCACTCATGAGTAGCTGAACCTGGTAGGATAGAACAATTATCAATAAACCAAGGTATAAGCGGACTCAACTCTCTGGAAGGGGGATAAGGGATCTATTATCTATTTGAATATAAAAGAAGAGTGAGGTGTTTAAAGATATAACCCCTTAATAAAATATAGTAGTTTTAATGTGCATTAAAGTGCTCATATGGTTTGGATGCATGTTTTTTCAAAACATTTGCCAATTGTGTTCTATGAACAGCCTCAATACCACCTCACATGGTCATGGTGCATGGTTAGACAAGACTTATATCAACATTGCATCTCCTCTATATTAAAAAAATTATCAAGATAAAAAATTCATTCGGCCTGGGTTTTGTGTTTAGGGAAAATCATCTTTCCCAATTCGGATAACTAAAAAACACCGCACAGTTATGAGTAACCATGAAGACTAGGAATCATGGTTTCTATTAACAGTGCATCCTAGTTATTTCTTCCACTGCTCAGGGTTTGAGGCACCAAAAAATAACTTGACACCATTAAAACATCCATGACCACTTTATGCTTTTATATTATGTCAAAACCAAGGAAATGTACTAAAAATAAATGGACCTATATAATATAAAAAATATGGTTCTTACATTTCCTATTGAAGGAACTCATCCCCAAGTTTCCATTCCAAGGTTGGTACAACAATGTATGAGAATAAATCTGGTCACTAAGCATGTATGTCTACCCCCTAATCCCAAGTTGCATAATTTAAAAGGACTTTCTTCCATTACAAATGAAAATATGGTATGGAATATCCTTAGAGTGCCTTCATGTTCCAATAAAAAATGTGAATGTGATACTCGTAAAATTATTGATCGAAATCCAATTCAACATCCTCGTTGTCAAATGTATGAGACATGTTAGCTTAATAATGAAAAAATGGGGAAATTTGAATAATTCACCCATGTAACAACTTATCTATCCTATATATCCATCTATTTCATTGTATGGGTGATACCAACAAGAAAACATTTTCTATGAACTCAATCTCCAGAGGGAATCAATGAAAACTGACATACAATTTCTTTCTAAACTAAGCTTTAGAAAAATGATTTCTGATCAACTACACCTACTTTTATGTTTCTTGAAAAATTTGAACTACCTCATCATCCTCAATAAAACATAGTAGAGAATGGATTGTCATACTATATAAGGCCTTATATTGATCCATTCAATTTTTTTATTGAAAACTATTATTTTTGGAAAACTATAAAAGAGATATTATTCTCTTAGGAAATTCTTATTTCAAGGAATAATTCCTAAATCATGTCCTCTAACACATATATTATCTGTTTTGACTAGCCACCCATCTGAGGGTGAAAATATATTCTTAAAAGCACATTTGTACAAAAATATTTCTGTAATACCACCTAAAACATTGATGTGGAACAAGAATCCCAATCTCATATGATAGTATGTGGGACCCCATATAGCTGTATAATATCTTGAGAACTCATTATTCAAATATCATAAAGAGAATAATTCCTCTAGATAAGATTTCAGTTAGATAATTTCATTATTTTATCAATGGATTCCCAAACCGTTTCATTATATTGAGGTGAACTCGATAAGAGAACCCCTAAACCCATCACGACTTAATCCCATTTCCATTCCATGATGGATAATGGTTGTAAAAACCATGAAATTCACTTTTGTTATTACTTCACCAGATGATAGGAGGAATACCTAGTGATAAAAAGCACAATATGACATTTCTTCCCAACTCACCAATATTGAAGAAACATACCGTAATACATATTTGAAACACTTAGGTTCATGGACCACTAAGAAGCATGGGATTCTAACATCTTCTCCTATATCATGGTCATAGTAAGCCAAATAATCCATTGTATATAATGTATTTAATCTCCTTTAACTGACCAATATGGAGGTTGGCCCTCACTATAAATACTTTTTCATTGGACCAACCTTTCAGGGTTTTGGAACATCCTTCTATTCAACCTAACATATAAAATGTCTGTCAATAGAGATCTTATAAGAAAAGTATTCTTGTGATTCTCTTGAAACCTAATGTTAAATTCATTAAAAGATTCATCAATTCCCATTCATCACTGGCTTCCTGAATTTCGTATCCCTATGTTTTCTAGCTTACCCATCAGCTACCACATTTCCTTTTCAGGTGCATATTCTTGCTCAATGTTAAAAGAAAGAAGGTATTTGACCTATATTTGTATATTTAGATCAAATTCACACTATATAAAATATATTTGATTCTATTATGGTATGTAAACAGCAAAGTTTCTCTCCAATAAAATAATGTCTCCAACTATGAAGAGAATGAATGACATCAGTAAGCTCAAGGTCAGGCATTTGGTAATTACAATCATCATTTATCAACCGAAAAGACATGTACATAATGAATCGATCCGGTGGCATAAATACAATAACTATACCTATGTATGATACATCACAGAATGAAGTATATCATATACTATGATCTAGAATATGTAGAATCATTATTGATGTAAGCCATCCTTCCATCTCATAAAATCCCTTCTCACATGCTTTAAACCATAATAAAATCAATCCATTCCTTCTAAGAATAGTCAGTGGTGCTGAAAGGACTAATAAGTCCTGTATGAAATGTTGTTAATATATAACCATCCACATGAAACTCATTATATTAAACATATTTTTGGGATTCTCCTAGAAAACCACAACAATCACCTTTTCTAGGTTAATTGACACTCCAGATCCTAATATAATATGAGCCATGAAGTGAACCTTATTGATCCAAAATTGTTAATTTTTGACCTTAGCATAGAGTAAATGAAATCTCATTGTATTAAAAAATAAATCAACATTTGTAACATGTTCGTTAAAAGTATGAGAATAGAATAATATTTCATCTACAAAAAATATGAAAAAGGGATCAAGGTAGTTGCATAAAGCCTTATTCATCAAGGCCATGAAAATTGTGGGAGTGTTTATAACACCAAACGACATAAAAATGTACTCATATAAACTATACAAACGTAAAAAAGTCATACATCATTTATTTAAAGGACATACTCACACATGATGATAACAAGATCTTAGGTCAATCTTTGAAAACACTCTCTCTCCTCCAATATAGTCATAGAGATCATCAATTTAAATCTATGGATAACGATTCTTAATTGTTTTCTTGTTCAAACACTGTTAATCTATGCATAACCTAAGAATCCAATATTAATATTTGAATAAAATAAAGGTCGAACCCCAAGATTAAGTGTTGGGTGGGATAAAATCCATGGATTTTAAAACCTCTAACGTTTACTTGATATTCTAGAAATCAGTGGGTTCCATCCTATAGAGGTGAATAAATTCTATATCTGATCCTAGAATGAGCTCGATCGTAATGTTTATCTATCTCTCGAGAGGTAGTACATAGAAACCAGCTAGGAAAAAGTCCCTAAAGTCATCCACCCCTAGAAGAAAATATTTCATACACCTCATCCGATTATACAATAAAAATGATGGAAATCTGGGCTATCAATACTCATAGACCATGATTTCATGGAACAACTCTACTATCTTGGAAATCACACTCACCATTTGGAAGAGAACAATCACCCTTAGATTATGTAAAAAATACCCTATAGGTATATAACTCCATATAGGAATAAATGTGTAATAACCATCCCATCTTAATAATGGAATAGAATCCTGTCATCTTAATTATTAAGATTTATGAAATGAAATTATAAATTCCAACCTCATGGGGATAGTCTATGAATTATTGTATACTATCAGAATCTACACCCAACCATGTGATCTAGGTCATCACAACATATAAGTACATAATTTACATCCCATTAATTTACATAGTTGATATTGTTACAACGAACTTAGAAGAATCAATATTGAATAAAAAATATAGTTGTAGACTTTAATAGAATAGTACCTCATAAAAAATATGGTTATGTACTTCGACCCTTAGGTATCGGCTGTAATGCATGAAACTGGCCTAATCTACAGCCCAGTACTATAGATGGATTACCATGAGTAGGATTGATATACTAGAACTGATAATAATAAGTTTGTACACCATGACCATGACCTCCCTCTCAACCTATTCGACAAGTGCTACTCTATCATATTTCCTGACATGACATAACTAATCCCACTCCTTAAGGTGGAGATGGTGCAGGGAATCATCTAATAGAAACATACAGAATAATATTATTTTTTTATGATTACCCATCTATATATAATATCAACACTCCAATGGGTCCCTTTCTCTCTTAGGATTCAAATTCCTCTATTGTCCACACTGATTGCATATAAGAGATCTTCCATTATAGATACTATGTATGAAAATACTCTAATGTGAAACCTCAAGGATATGATTTATGGTACCATAAGAACTAATTCTCTATATTTTAACAACATCTCTTCTCCTGGTACTATTAGTTTCCCTCAAGTTGTGATTAGTGATAAGAGCCTAATTTTTGATGTTAGATAAAGTTTTTCAATGAAAGATATTCAGCTATGAGAAGATGGAATACCTAAGCCCTTACCAAAAGCCTCATTCCCACAATATCTCATAAATGTCATGAGGTTGTGAATATCATTAAAATGTAGTAAAACACGATGAATAATCCATAACAATCATATCACAATACTCCATGTTCATGAGATATCAGGCTCAATTGACTCTCTTTGTCTGAGGGAAAAAAGTAATCATAAAAGGTGGTCTGGATGACTTCCCAAACAATTATGTCATGACAACTATCCTTAGTAATCACATGCCTCCAATGCATGGTATAATTTGACAACATGTTGGTGGAAATCTTGACCCTGTCCTTTAGAGATGTCTTGAGATTCATGAATATAAATAATATGGACTCTAGTAATGAATCAGTATCTAGAGTACCTACACACCCCAAAATGATAGGAGGATACTGCTACTGGAACTCATGAGTTAGACCAAAGATCAAAGGTAGAGGTAATGGAGCACCCTGCATAGACTGCATCAAATATAGGAATCCTTCTGGATGAAATGAATTAGTTCCTAGATTTGGAATAAAATGTGGTGCCTCATAGGGCACTAGTAGAGGTATCACTAGTGGCACATGGAATACCACCACTGGATAATTCTTATCACCACCCTCATGAGATATGACTCAAGTACATCATGGTGGCAGATATCTACAAATTCAAACAACACACATAAAAACAATATTAAAAAATTGATTTAATCATTATCATAAGTGGAAAAAATTATCAAGATACACTATTGAACCTACAACACAAATAGAAAATTAGAAGGCCATTTTATTGGTAATTTTTCATGTCTGCTTGATAGGTATATCTGGTATATGGTGTATCAATTGATAATTAAGGTAAAAATAAAAATTAAATTTTACTTTACCACTTCATTTATATTAAACTACATAATTTATAAGTAAATACTTGATTTTTATTTTAATATTTTATTTTATACATAACTCATTATCCAATTAAATGGTTTATCATTCCTATATAATAAATTCTTATACTAATTGTAAACTATGACTTATAACCTTTGAATTGAAAACAGCCCCCCATTATCTGATCATAGAATGTAATGTGTAATATATTAGGTATCAATTCTATGAATTAGTAATTCTATTTTACAAGGTACAATACACCATATAAATTTAAATTCACATTCATTTAATTATGATAAAATATTATCTAATGAAACTAAGGTTACATAGATTACATGGGAAAAAATTGACAATTTAAGATTCCATCATCAATCTATATATTAGAAAACTAATTAGATTGGTAATGGAATTATAAATGGACAAAATCTTTTCCATAATGAATAATATATTAACAAATGAATCTATAAAAACCATTACTCTCTCAACAATCATATGTAACATAGGCAATGAAAGATAATAATTGAACCTATATGGCATGAAATATACATTCCATGTTATTCCTAGGTGGCTATAATGATGCATGACACAATGATCCTTTCCAAAAAATCTATGGATGAATCTCTATAATGAATATAATATAAGAAATCATGTGCATCCAAAAATTGAAAAAGTATATCAAATATAATAAGTAAAATATAGAACAACAATTTATTTTTCCCAAGAAACATGGTATTCAACCAATGCATTGGTTAGTTAATATCATAAATGCTTTATGATGATCTTCCAAAATGTTAATAATCTGTTTTCCACATTCCTAAAATATTAAAGTACGAATATATATATCTGATATAACATTGGGATGTCTTAGACCTAGCTCACTCTTATGTAGCCAAACGATGTAGGTCACATGGCCTCAATAATTCCTCATTTTCTAGGAACTGATGGCTAGTAGTAAGGGCCAAGTGTTTGATATTGGAAAGAATATTATATCTACTAAGAGTAGAGAACAATGGAGATATTAAAAATTGAATATAAAGAATCATAATAGTGAATTTGATAGGAAGAAAAAATAATCATAATGTTCCATATAATAAATATCCATCAAAAGCTATAAATTCATCATATAAAAAATGATGATGGAATATATCTACATAATGAAAATTAGGATTACATATTAATAGGTAGGAAATTCTATACGAGCTATAAAAAATAACCAAAAAGGGATAAATCTGTCCAAGCTTCCCGAGCATTGGTCTAGTCATTTGATACAATGATCCCTTACTAATGAACAGTTTTAGTTGTCCAAAGCAGGACACTGAAAATTTTCCACACCTATGACCATATGATCATACTAGGTATAAAAAAGGCAATATAGGTTGTGAGATAAATCTCAATAGGCTACCACTAATGAAATATGTATAAATCTAGTCATTGAATGTTAACTGATGTAGTGTGAAGGTATATATAAAATTAATGTACTGCTAAAATAAATAATACATATCGTCTTTATTTGTAGCTTGATCTCTCTTTGAAAAAGTGATCATTTAGTTAAATTTTAAATATTTAGTTTATACCCATGAAATATGTGAGTGTAAGTATCTCTAAATAGATCATAATAATGATAAAGTGGGATCCAAGGTGAATCCAATATAGATTGACCATAGGGGCTGGGCTGACTAATAATATTAACTCATGTGATCTGAAAATTAGTGTCTATGTGTAATTAAAGGGGAAAGCTAATGGAATTACACTATAAATAAATATAATTGGATCTGTAGAGCTCATCCATAGTAATATCAGGATAATCATGACAGAGACCAATGAGGTGAATCCATGGTGTTGTTTATTCGAAGAAATCATTCTGAATCAAAGGAGTGTATAAAAGTCATTAAAATATCCTGAAATGTTTTCAAGTGAATACTCGTTTCAAAACTAAGGAATTAACAGAATAAAAAAACACTATCTTCCCTAGTCAGTATTTCTCAGGATAAACATATCAATAAATTACAATAGTGTCATCTGTGTGCACAAGGAAGTCCATCCTAAAACCAATATGATCTCAAGTGTGAACACTCTTATAAAGATAAAAAGGGCTAAAAGTAGTGGTAACCTTATACATATTCATTTCATATAATATGTAATCATAATCGATGAAATAATCATAAGTTTTAATCATTTTATTTGTCCATTAAATTATGTTTCACTAAACATTAAAAGGTTAATTAAGGACATGCAACCAATATTAATTCAATTTATGATCATTTATTATTTTCATTCCAGTAAATTTAATTAAGAATTACAAGGTGAGTTAGGAAAATGAATCTTATATCAATTTGATTACAAGGGATAATGTAACTGATAGCTATACATATATTTTCAATATAATCATTTAATGTTTCATTTAATTGTGGTGGAACACATACTATAACAAGGTCCTATCAAGAACACCAGAATGTTGTCTTAAGTAATCCAACAGAGTTCACTAAGATCATAGAAATGGAAACAACCTACTTGGGGTGGTTAACATTGAGTTAATAACCTCTAATGGTGTTTGGATGTGTTAATAGAGTATTAGAATGCATCCTGGACAACTTAAATTTAACTTGATATACTATAAATTGTAATACCCAGTGTAATTGGATTTTTCACAATGGAGACAATTTATATTTGGACATAAATTACAGTATGAGTCATAGACCACATACTTTATGCCTCCAGTAGATGCCTCATACAGTATTATCCCATAGTTTTTCCTAGATAAGAAGAAAAAAAAGAATAAATGAATAAATTTAAAATGGGCAATATGATCCTGCATCAAAAAACCATCTTTAATAGGAATAATGAAAAAGTGGTAGTAAGGAGTGGATCACATACTGAGAGGAATATAAAAATATAAACAAATACTGGTTCTGAAGTTGAATAGAATAAGTATCAATAAACTTAGGTAGAAGGGGCTAGATATCTATTCACGTGAGAAAAAGGGATTTTTTTCTAGTGGAATAGAAAGTAACAGTGTGGGGTTTAAGGATTTATTATTTCAATGTAAAATTAATAATTTTACCTCAATTTTGAGGGATCAATATATTTTTCCACACAGTTGGCCAAACAATGCACGAAATGTGTGTCATACATTACCTCAATAGCACCCTTGAATGGTCATGGAACATATTAAGTCAAACCATGCGTCGATCATGTGTTATATATATATTAATAATGATAAAAAGATCACAAAGTTTAGAAACCTAGGTTTCATGGTTTTTGAAAATAGTGCAGGACACTTCTACAAACTGAAAAATCCCATAACATTTAGAGTAAATATATAATATTTACAACATTGATTCCATTGTCCATGAATCCCAACTGTTTCTTCCACCAGCTGGGGTTTCAGGCTCTAAAAAATAACCAGGCACATCTGAAATATATGTAACCTATTTAGGGATTATTAATACATCAAAACTATAGAGTTATACAAAAAGTAAGAGTTTCCTTACCTCAAGGAAAAATAGGATTCTTATAGATAATTTTGTTCCTTAATTACCAATACAATGATTCATCCCCTTACCCTATGTAATCTTGTGAATGATTTTATATTTATTTATATTAATTATATTGAAAACACATCCAAATAACAACACAATACTATATCTATATGTTTTTTAGGAATATAAACATTATAAAACATTAATAATTTATTGAGATTAATGTATAACTAACCCACATACATTCCTTAGGAATTTACTCTGGTCAATATAATACTATATTTCGGGATTAAATAATTTTTTATCAATGGTCCTTTCCAATATAATGATCAAATTTATTCTATGATATAGGGTGTTATGTTGTAAACACATTTTATTTCGATTTCAATTCATAAATAAATTATTGGTTCAAAAAAATATTTAAAATTTATGAAAATAGAGAATTATTTTGACTCGCCATTGTACCATCCAAGTAAATTTATTCCCACACTAAAGGAAAATCAAAATAAAAAAAACCCTTTTAAGGGCCCAAATATTTTAGGATAAATATTAAAAATTGGGATATTTTATGGAAATGACAACTATAATAGTCACCAATCTTTATTAAATTATACAGAAAAAGAGAGATCAAAATGAAGATGAATTAGTTCCTAGGTATTTTTTTCAAGATGAAATCCTATAAGTGGTGGAATTACTTGATGATCCATTTATACCATAGATTTTTTGGATGTTTTCAAATGCACTCATAGAAAAATAAAGTTTTCTGGTTGAGAAACAAGAGTGTTATGAACATACACTTGACTCCCTTCTCTATAATTTTTCTCAAATTCATTTTAAAAATGTGCCTTCATGTTTTACTAATTTTAATTAAACATTTTTGGGTTATTTCTTTGATAATGATACAAAAATGGATATTCTAGGATATAAATATAACCTAATAAAACAACTAACCACTCTAAAATAATCACATACCTAGGTATTCAATAATGTCACGAGATTGATGTTGATCGACCCAAGGGAGTAGAGAATTTCATATAATTTGTTTTTATTGATATTTAACTACTAGGACCAAGATTTAGAACTCCTGTTATTGGATTTATAGGGCCCATATAGAAATTGTTTCCCATTATATAATTTTTATGAACATGAGGTAGCTACCATCGATGAAATACTGGACCAAGAAATAGTGGAGGAGGGCCTCCAGGAAAAGAGGAGATGAACGAATGATATTTTAATGATTTAATGAATGATTTTATAAAGGATATATCTATGATTCCCACTAATATCTAATAGGAATAAGTTGAAACATACGTTCACAAGTTTGGGTCAAAGTAAAATAGGCATTTTACTTGAATACAACTCCAATGAAAAATTTTCTTTTAAGGGAGGTTAGATAGGATAAACTAGGAAAATGAGGGCATTAGAAAGGATAAGTAGAGGTGTTTTGTGAGAAATAACTTATAGTGGTTCATACCACACAAACCTAACCGCTAAAAACAATAAGGGTAATCCTAGTGCCATATGGATATGAATAGGAAAAAATATATCACTTATTTGGGGGGGTACCCAAGCTTCTTCTCCCTTTAATTTTCTTTTTGTTCTATTAAATTCTAATTATACTGTTAATTTTTGTAAAATTTTCATTGTATGATAAATTTGAAAAAAAATTAAACACATTCTAAAATAATATTGTAATATAATAAAAATAATGACTCTCATCCCACCAAGGGATTCAACATTAAAATAATAAAAATGTATAGTTTTTTATTCCATTATTATCTTTCTTGTATAAATTTAATTCTCTAAATTTATATTTATCTATTTTTACATAGTTTTATTGAGTATATATCATATATTAGGAAGTTGGAGGTGGTAACTCATGGTTTCTTTGTTTTATATATTTACATTTTTATATCTTTTCAATGTCAGGTATGTCATCATTAGAAACTATAAAACCAATAAAATGTAAGAAATCATATATTGTAATGAAAAATAAGTATTTCATATGGATTTATTGAGTTATAAATTTTGTTTACATGAATTGAAACCACTATGAAATATTTAACTCCATTATTATTGTGGGTAATTTGATATCATTATTTATCCCCAAAAGGTCAAATGACTTCTAAGTGGTCTTTCTGTCTATTTCTCTTGTATATTTGGTTTTAGAAAGGGTAAATTAAATTTTAATGAATTGATATTTATAGAAATAAAATTATAACTTAAAGAGACTAGAATTTTAAAATTAATACTAGGTAATCTGGACTTTGATAAATGTATGTATCATGATTCTAACTGAATATATATTTGTATAAGTTCATTGAAACTCGATTAATTGAGAAATTGGGATCCCATAATGAAACTCTGAAAAATTATGATCTAGGTGAGTGATTAAAAAACATTGGATAATTCAATAATTTATTTTCATGTACTTGACTTGTAAATATCATAATAAATAAAAATTAATTCATTTAGGTGAGGGAAATATTTAACCCAAGTGATGAAGGAGATAATTTACTCCTACAAATAACATTATAGTTTTATCAATGAATTGGAAAACAATACATTGGATTAAGGATCTTAGGGAATAGTGATAAATGGTTGTTACAATTGTAAATATTGTTTTTAAATTACAGTCTAATTTTTTTCACTCCTAGAACAAAACATTTTTCCTAATCCAAAGTGAGGGTAGTGGATTAAATTCATATGTGAATCATGATGAAAATTTCAGTCGAAAAATAATCCCTCACTATTTATTGGTAGTTGAAATTTTCTATTAACATGTTTTCCCTTGTTGAATTATTTAATTTCATAAAAAATTGTTTTATTTTATTTTACTATAAAATTTTCTAAATACTATTATGCTACTATATTTCTCTTGGAAATAAAAATGATGAACTTTTTTAGGAAAAATTGATGCACTGTAATCTATGATATGTTGAGTACTTTTTTATCTTCATGTGAAATTTTCCTTATAAAATATAAATCAGTGATTAATAATGGGGTAAATTTATAATAATGAATCTTTAACTGCATTTTGAAATGTTTCTTTGTTCATTATTTATCTTGAAATTCAGTTTTTTTCAAATGTTTTTTGATACAAAATTCAAATATAATTTAACTTTATTGTTAGAAATATCTAAAATATAATTTGGAATAACTACCTAGTATTTACCTATAAATTCAATGAAAAATCCTTTCCATTGATTTCAATAAACTACGTGTGGGGGAGTGATGAAATTTTAAATTTGAAATTTTTTTATTATGATTTTATAAGAAATAACCCCCATTAATTTAATTTTTAAATTGAAATTGCAATGAATATTTCCATTGAGGCTATTATGGAATTTATTGATCATTGGTATAAAAGATTAATTCTTGTGTGTTTTGAGTAAATAAATTTACCCTATATTAATTAAGGATCATAATGATAAAATATTATTTTGAATTTAAAATTGATGACCCTCAAATTTATTCATTGAATTTTTCTTGAAAATAACTTTTTATAAAATAATATAGTAAAATTTATGAAGATTATTCATCGATCATTTTATCATTATATCATTTTTGTAATATATTATATTATAAATTAATTCCATGAAACCAATAATATCATAGAGTATATGATCAATCCAACAACGATGCACATATCCCATAAGATACTATAATCCCACACACAGCCGACCATGGAATCTCTTGAGTGACAATTCAAAAGAAACTAACTGTGGGCCCCCCGATCATTTTTTGTATCACCTTTATGAAGAAGCATCTCTAAGCTACCACACATCCTCTACCAAAATCTAGAATCCCCAATATTAACACCCAAACCATCTTTTTAGTTAATAAAGAACTTCTGAATCAAGATTGATGATGATGATGAACCCCAATAAAATTGATAAAAATGAAATAAAAGGAAGATGATCAAAAAAATCTCAACAAATAAGTCCAAAAAAATCCCCAAAAATTGAATAACCTTCTTTTAATTAAAGAATCTCATGAAATCAAGAGAACTGATATTAATTTTTATGATATATAATATTTGTTCTCTAGGTTTTTCTACTATTGTTTGTTCACAATTCTTGTCCATAAACAAATAAGTCATAAGGTGCTTCTTTCCTAGTCCACCGACTTTAATCATAGAGTATCCTGTATACTATTTTTTCAATAATATTCCTCAATTAATTAAAATAATCACACAATCATGAAAAAAGATCCTTGATCCCATTACACCAAATTACCACTCCTTGAACCTATAAATTCTTGAGATCAACCTTCTACATATTGATCCTAACATTGGTTAGTACTCAATTTTGTCCAAAACCACAGACCATGAATCTTACATGAACCAAAAGGACTAGGATTGATGTTATAGTTCGATATGAGATCAATAACGTGGACCCAAATGAAATAGAATTTCAGATAATCTATCTCTGTTGAATCAGAGTGAGGAATCTGTGCATAGCGACTGTTAATAATTTAATATATCAAATCTACTAACATCAATTGAAGGGATAATTCATATTATTGATCTACAAATTACACTAGGATACCCTGATGAAATCTTAAAAACTACATAGTACAAGGAACTTTCAAAACCAAAATTCATCATACATACAATATTCTTGTTGAATATAAAAAAATAGTGCATATTCCAATTCCAGCATGACCATGTTCTTGACATGTTCATAATGAAATTCATAAAATAGTTCCATATCCATGTTCATTAATGACCAAAAATAATATTGAGGCTATCCATTTTTATATTCTAGTTCTATAATTTATTTCAAATCCTAAACTAGAAACATGAACATCTCTCCTCCTCACATGAGGTCTCCAAACCTAATCACCACAATGCCATTATATGGTGAATCAAATCAACTTCAATTATTATAGAATGTGAACAATATTTTATCATGGGATGAGTCACTCATAGGATTATGATACAATTTCCATTATTTTTGAGTGGTGTTTCGGTATATAAGGGAATATGGGTATGTGAGAAAAGAGGACCTCCTTTATGATATTGTTCAAACACTTTTTTTCAATATCAATTTAAATTTTATCAATTTTTATGTTATGTGAAATTATTTTAGTCATATGTCCCCTTATTCTGTTTCTAATTAATTCATTACACTATGTAGTGATCTCCCAAACTCCATTACCATAGATTATAAAAACTAGGGAGTTAATTATTAAGAGAGGTCTAAAATTTCCAAATCCTCATTATTATCACTTAATTTTTTCATTCTTACCTATGCTAATTATTCCTCCCTCCCTTGTCCTAATTATCTTAAAAAACGGAATTTTGGTAGTTGTGGAATGATCAATAAATGATAAATTTAGGATGAATCTTGAGATATTTATATGGTTCTAGAATGTTCGTCAAATGAAACCATAGAAGTGGTGAAATCATATTTTCTTATAATACATTTTAATGAAAATAGGATTATGATGTCTCATTTGGGTATGGTGATGTATGAATTTTATTGATTTCATTATCAATTAGTTGATGAAAACATAAACAGATAATTATAATTTTTAGTAGAGAGTCTTGAATTCATAAAATTTACATGGAAATTCATTTCCATGTTTTTATAGTACATTATTTTAATTATAAACCACACACACCCAGACAACAATTCAATCCAACATCAATATGTTTTCAAAAAAGAATCATTTATAAATATTAATAACTGTCTGAAATTATTAATGAATCAACCCAAATATACTTCTCTATATATTATGATATTAATCCCAACATTTCGTCCATGTTTAAATAAAATTAATGTTTCATTTCATCCTATAAAAACTGTATGATAAGGTGTTTCTTTATAAAGGATTGAAAAAGGATGATTCTTTCTACGTTTTTTAAAAAATTCAATATTTATAGAAAAAAACAACATTGAAATATTAAAAGAAGATTAATTTTAATAATAAGGGAAATTAAATTGTAAAATAACTTATGAAATAATAAAAGTATAGAAATATTCATCTATAAAAAAATAAATTGTATAGACTTGGTGGAGAAGTATTATCAATTGAAAATATGTGGTAAATCCAATTTCTATTCTAAGCATTACTTTAGGTAAATTTTGAACTAGATTGGTGGTGAACAAGTCAGAGGAAATATAATGATAATTTAAAAATGAAGGACAATATAATTTATATGTTTAGATATAAATATAATATAATTTCTCAAGATTTAAGTTTATCCATAATAATCATGAATTAAATGTGAGCTTGGAATGAAAACCATTAACATATCTGCTTACTTCCACTATACTGATTTAGCAAACTATATATTAAAAATAAGCTTCCAGATATAATATTTCATAACATTATTCACATATATTACATTTATAATCTTCAATTAAATGGTTTTTATGCATATTTTAGTTTTTATTGTTTATTTTAGTCATCACAAATTAGTAAAATTCGTCATTTATACAAGTTTGATAACGAAATTGTAGGCCCCCTTTAATTGATACCGTGTTTCAAATTACAATAACATTCAAGTTAGTGGATTTATTATGATGAAATTATTTATTTAGTTCCCATTTATTATTATTATATTCATGGGTGAGGTTTGGGAGAATGGAATCCAAGATAATCACTTCTCATGTACTTCACCAATAACCGAAAGATATTTATAATAATCATATATTATTATGAGATCCTTTTAGAACCAAATTTATAAAATATTATACCCTTTAATATCATATATTATCATTATTATTATTCATATCTTTTTACTTACTCATTGTGAAAATGGTGACATTTTTTAACACATTTCATGTAGGTGGTTGAACTACAATAATAATAATTAGTAATACAAATGAATGTGTAATAGATTAGAGTTATTTAATAAGTATAGTATTATTAAAAGCATAATTATGCCAATAAAACATCATTATAGTAGAAAATATTCTTCTGAAGATGTGGGTATGATAGGGTACTTGAATATGTTATAGAATAACATTGACTCTAAGCTAATGATTTCCCTCATTTATATGGGTTCCTATCGTATGGAGAATTAAGGATTTATCTATAGAATTTAAATATAAACAAGGTCTAAAAATATTTTTAGATAGAAATTTTTTTATATATTATAGATATAATAAATAAATTTGAGTGGTTTGGGATGGGTAGAGGAGGGGTCCTTTTATAAGTTATAATTGAGTTGTTTTTCTAAAAATATTCCTTACTTAAATTATAAGGTATTAATTTTAAAAATAATAGGGAAACAATTAGAAAATTTTTAATGTATTATAATGTATGGTTAAAAAATCCCACAACAAAAAAATTAGAGATAGGATTTTATGATATTTTATTCCTTTACCCCATAATTTAACCCCCTCTTACATAATTTTATCGTTACCACAATAATATAAGTTTTACATTGATAAATTATTTTTGTCTTGAAATATGAAATTGAACGTATTACCTAGTTAAAAATGATAATAAAAAATATAGACTATATTTAATCTAATTTAATGTAAAAATAATCTCAATTTGTCTTCTTAAAAAACAATATAGATATATATAAAGAATTTTTTATAAAAGAATATGTTATAATAATTATTATTTATGACCATATTTCATATCAATTCCCAATTAACTGAGTGTTAATATAATTTTTTATTCATTGAATTAGTATTTTATATCTATCATTATAAAGTAATAGTTTTTATTTACTGATGAAAATATACACCACACTTAAAAAAAAATCATTAATAAATATCATTTTTAGCGTTATATATTTTTAACTACATTATATTAAAAATATTTTTTATTATTTTAGACATTTAATTTTAAAATTACATTAGTATTGAAATATTTCTTTGAAATTTATAAATTCATCAAATCATTCTTTAATAATAATAATATGTAATGTATAATCAAAATTTTTATAATGAAATATGTCTATTAGATATTTCCATTTTCATTCATAAATAATTTTATAATTGTGATTTTTTTACTTGTGATTTCCTTAGTCATATAATTTTATGAATGTTTAGTCACATTAAAATATCGTTTTTTATTAGTTTTTATCTTTATTTATAATATTTTATGACAATAAAATGTATTTCGGTTCATTTTTGTTTGATTTTTTGAATAAAATAATATATTCAACATGATATTTACATAAATAAAAATACATAGTAAAATCATGGGGTGTTACATTCTAACACATAAAATAATTTGACCCTTAAAATATTGATACTCTTATAAAGACAATGTGGCTACTTATACCTCATTTCTGGATGGGATTCATATATTGCATCCACTATATTTTAATTTCTCCATGAAAAGTTTACAAGATGAGTGATATTTATTCACAGTACATTATCTATACCATCTCATATTTCTACCAGATTTTATTTATAAGATAGATAATGTTATAATTAAACTATATTTGAGATCAGTATAGGTCAGAGTCCCAATATGGAATTCTTGAAATGGGAACCAAGGAACACATCATGCACATGAGAGAGGATTGGTGGATGTTCAAGATGATAAGCCACCATTATAATTTGTTCAAGTATTTTTAAGGGTTAATGTATATAGGGATCAACATACCCTTATTATTAAATCTATTTACACAAAACATTTATCAAGTAAGTATCTATTAACTCTATTTATCAAATCTAGAATGATTTTGGGTGTTTGTAAAAGAAAATGGAATCACTTTGAACTCACAGTTACTGTATATTGTAAAAAAAGAATTTTGAATATATTATCTTTTATCCTCCACATGATGATATCCAAATAGATTCTTTTATTGGCAATTTTTGACCTCAATAAAGTTGAATGAGAGAGAAAAATCCATGGTATATGGTACTAGTTCTTTGTTGTGAACTAGTTAATCTCTTGGAAATCGATGACTAGTATCATTGACTCATATACCTTTTTGAAAAAGGTAACAGGTTAAACCTAATATGATTCACTTCAGAATATAAAAATCTTTTCCAATTCCTCTTCAATTTTATTTTTATATTCTATTTAATTTATAAATTTCATTTTATAAGGGATTCTAAATATAAGTTTCACACCCTCTATATGTTTAAAGAATAAATCAACTTCATGATCTGGGCGAAGCCCAAATAATTAATCAAGATATACATCATCATTTTCCATTAAAATATGAGTTTAATGACTTTAAGCCCTATATATTATTATACCATTTGAGTATGATAAGATTTTTCATTAGGTATTCAAATATTAGAATTATAAAATAGTTACTAAATGAGATTGCTAATTCTACTTACATTTATATAGATTAATTATGTACAATTGGATATAGAATGAGATTTCCATTTCCTTATAGTTTATATACTATCTATATAATTATGTCTAATAAATACTCAATATAGTTATGAATTCCACTAAAGTATTTATTATGATATTTTATTGAAGAATAGTTCAACGAGTCATAATTGGGTATTATTCATTTACCTAGGATATAATAACAACACCATAAGGTTATTTTCTAAATATATCAATGTCATGGTGTTGAGGTCTCTATAAATTTATACCACTAATCCAATACAAATTATGATAAATTTAATTTCAATTTGAATTTTTTTTCCAAATAACAAGTAAATAAATTTTTTAACAAAAGTGTTGGCACATTATTCTATAACAAGTAGTTAAAAAAGATATACTACATATTGGGATCAAAAGATAATTAATAATTATTTAGTGAAGATAAATATTTTATATATTTTTGGTTAATAATCATAAATTTTTTTATGTGGTTATGTTTTTCCATGAGGCTTTAATATCTATCTCATATCAAATGTGGAATGTAATTAGAAAAATCAATTAACTATATATCACTTTGTGGTTGATATAGTTCCTCCTCCTTCTATTCATTTTTTAAAATAGAAAATGGTTTTTGAGAAAAAAAATAAAAATGATTAATTAGTGGATACCAAACATTAATATTAATATGTTAATATAATGGGCCTTAACACATAAAATCCTTTTATTCAAATATGGTTTTTATTAAAATATAATATAATTAAAAAATTAAATTCACCTTGATATGATAATAACTATACTAACTCATACATAATATAACTAATTATTATATAAATTATAGATAATTATACTACAAAATTCTAAGATCAGTATGAATGGAATAAATGGAATTATTAACCCTTGATATATAGTTGAAGAAGTAATAAAATCAAACCATGAATAAAACAAGTTAATTAAAAATAAAATAATATGGGAAAAAATATAATGGATTTTTAATATTTTGATCAAACTTTTATTGATGAATTTGAGTATCCATAGTTATCCACAAATAATGCTAATCACCAATGGATTCATGTGATCCTATTCTTATCCAAGTGATTAAAGACTATATACTATGAAAAATGATTATAGTAAAAATGATGAACATAATTTATAACCTCTTGGATGATTAAAACATGGGATTTCTCTGGAATGAAGAACACTAGATAAAATTAAGAAAAATATTTTTTTATCATATTGGAATTAATTCTACGACCCCCACCATGAAAATTATATTAATGGGATCATTCAATAGCCTATAAAGATTCTAAGTTAATGAAAACAAAGTTGGCTCACTAAATATACTCAAATAGACATTAAGAGCATTAAATTTTCTCAAAAATGACCTTCCAAATAGGTTATAGATAAAAAATAGGTGCTTAAATTGTATCATAGAGTGGGATTGTAAATTTTTACTTGTAATGTTCCATGTAATCCCATTAATTCAATCCTGGGTTAAAAAATACCATTTTGGATTTTCATTTCTTCAATTTTGTCTGTTAATAATATAATACTACCAATAATTTTTTTATAATTCATTACTAATTATTTAATTAAATAAAAAAATATTCAAATAAATATTTTAAATATGAAATAAATAATCAAATATTTATTTAAAATCAATAAATACATTTTTACAAATAGATCAATGACTTAAGTAAAAAATTCTAATTATAATTATCTTATGCATGACCTCATGGGTCCATTTTAAAATTATAAAAAATTATAAATCAAATTCTTAATAATAAAATAAGATTAATAACTTGAAACAAAATATATCTAACAAAATTAAAAAGTGGTTATGTGTTATCTAAAACACAAAATATTTATTATATTAGTTAATTTTTCCTTTAAATTGATATTAATTATAGACAATAGATAATTATAATCTCATTATTATTGTGTCCTTTCCACAATTATTTAGAAAAATAAATATTATATTATTACATAAAATGTAATAATCTGATCATAAATGTATACATACTAAGATAAACTCTTTTAAGAACCATGATATCAAATCTAGTCATATGGGTGAATACATCATATTTTGTTTAATCAGACCACAACACTTGATTATTATTCTTCAAATTTATTAAGAAAAATTATAAAATGAATTCACACACACACACACATATATATATATATATATATATATAATTATTAAACTTCAATATTAGGGAACCTATTTGATATCCTCATGTCAATGATCCATAGTTATTGTTCACTTATGTAACACCAATGATAGAAAAATAACAATCCATATTTTTTATTTTAATTGAGTTAATTTGTATTCATATTCACTAACATATATACATTGAGTTATTAGTTGTATCCCTTGAAAAGCGATCCTACATTTACTGATCATAACATATACTCATAACCCAAAATAATGAACATTTAGGGAGGTCATGGTAATAAATATATTCAAGGGTTTTTTGTCTTCCATGTTTTACTAAATACACATAAATTAATTATTATTAATTTACATTAATATAAATTAATACATAATATAAATCCTTAATTCCAAAATACTTGAGTGAATATAGGGTCTAAACACTAATAATCTCCCACTACCACAAAACCCTACCACCCATATAACTAATACCAATAGAAAAATTTTGGCCTCCATACTTTTGTTTCATAGGGTTATCCTTAATTTAAAGTTGAGAAATATTAATATTGCCTCTTTAAAATATCTCTCAAATGAGATGAAATGGAGAAATAAGATATTTGAATATATTTTGAGACATCTGTTCCTCAGTTTATACAACTATACCTTTATTATCAAAATGGATCTCAACAAGATGAATTATCTGTGGTACTAACCCGTGCTTCACTATTACATCATTATCTAAAAAAATACATTAGATTGATATTTTGTTGTGACATATTTAAATTCATTTATATAAGAAAAACAATCATCTTAAAATAACTTTTAAGGCTTATCACTCCTCCATTCAGGGAAAACACAAATTCTGACTATTATCTGAAGTTATATTTATTTGATTCAAAAATAAAATTAGTTTAATCATTAACATTGATATGTTCCTCACCACTAAATACAAAAATACATCTTTATTTCTACTCAAGTACTTGAGATATTTTTTTATATAAAAATAATTACATTAATAATGATTTTATTAGTATACAATAATCCTACAAAATTAATTGGATACATTAGGATGAGTACATAACACCACGTACACGAAATCGATAATTTTAAAATCATATATAATCATAATCATGTGGTTTAGTTAATTAAAAATTTATGGAAACCGTGTTTTTGGAGGTCTTTTCCCATTGATATTGGTAATGTTCCTTTTAAAAAATTTCTATTTTAAACATTTTTTACACTTTTCCAATGTATGTGTGATGAACATGGATGAGAAATAATTCTGATATATCTCTATATATATCCAATCATATCATGTATGATTCTTCACCAAGATATATTATTGATAATAAATACATAAATCAATATTTCAGTAATTATTACATTGATTTATAGTTTCCAATTACAAGAATGTCATCCAAATTCAGCAGAAAAAAATAACCTTCCTCTAACTATCCCTCATATAAAAATATAATTCATCTTTATTTTTTATATATTTATACAATTTGATATTTTTATATAAATAAATTTTCCAACATTTAAAATATTGTGTCAACCCATTAATATATCATTACAACTTCATGAACTTAAAAACATTTCAAATATTTCTATGACATTCAAATTTAATAATATTTACATACTTGAAAAGTAAATATTATAGAATATATTACTGAGATCCATTTGATATATCTCATAACAATAATATAATTATATGGATAATGGTATAATAAAGTATTTAATTATATCCACTGGAGAAAAGCATTCATCATAGTCAATAAATAATTTTTCCAAAAACTTTTAGCTACCATATGATATTTATAGAAAGGATCTTTACAATCCTATTTTGTCTTTTAACTAAAGATCGAGTTACAAGAAACGAGTTATATCATTAAAGGTAGATATACTAGGTTCTACGCCTGATTAGTGTGTATGTATTCCATTTTAAATTCAATTTATTTAAATATTTTCTTAAGTTATAACTCAAAACGGAGCAATTTTAAGATCTGGTACTGTCTTTTAGAATTTTTATATCAATATTATCAAGAATAAAAAATCCATATCTCTCAAAACCTAATGAAATATCCCATAATTTCTTGGTTATTATATAAACTATGTTCGCAGATTTAAATAACCCTTGGTTTTATCACCTCATCAATTACAGTAATAACATTATATTATAGGTTTTTATATTCATAATGTTAAAATTTTCTAAAACACAATATTTGTTTTGTAAAATCCATTCCATGAAATACAACATGTCAAGCTAGAAAAAATTCTATCAAACTAATTATTTTAAATAATAACTCTTTGTCTCTTTTTTATGACCAATAAATAGACATATATTTGATTTGATTAATATTTTAGTTGAAGTAATTTTTATTTTATATAACTCAAAACCCTAAATATTCATTAATGAAAAATTAGAACTCTTTAAGTATACATATTTTATGCTGTATTTTGTATAGAATTATTTGGAACATATTTTATTTTAAATGAACAAGGTTCTATATCCTAATAAAAAATAGAAATAGAAATGTATATATAACTCATCATTGATTGAATCATGTCAAATAAAGAATAGTCCCCCCTTTAATTGACACCATTTAACTATGGTGTATCAAGTGGAGGAAGTGTTAATATTATACCATAATATCCTATATTTCAATGATGTTTAAGACATAAATATTATCCACTATAAACATATTGATGTGTTTTAATATATTTTCTATGTTGATTTCATGCAAAATTTTTTCAAAATATATATTCTTCAAAATATTCATACTTGGGTTTCATAAGATACAGATACCCATACATATTAAAGTAATTAATAATTCTAATGAATTAATGACATATTCCATGATCTAATTTAATTATATAACTACATATATAAATATTCAATTTTTCTAATAAACCATTAGCTTGTTTCATTATACCCTTCAAAGGTCAAATTTGATTCATAATAACTAAGATTCAGATATTTCAATTGATACATAATCATTTAAATATAGTAATCCATCATTAATGAGTTATTTTTTGTTATTTTTATTTACATTACCTTTGTTAAAATAAAAATTATAAGTGGAATTAAAATTAATAATTTTCATCATGTAATTATTAACATTATTATAAAAAGATTTTGAGATCCAATATAAATAATCCATTAAAAATTTCATTAGAATCAAAATAATTTGCATTAAAATAATTATAAAAATTATAATTATTTATTATAAATGAAAAAAATATGTTCTATAAGAAAGATACAGAAATGAAATATACATTTATTTATGCTATCAATACATTTGAGTAGTTGGGGGATTACCCAATTGGTAATGTCACCCTTTAATCTTAAATGAATACCAGGTAAAAATTATTATTAAATTGAATTAATATGGTACGTTTGGGATAATGTAGAATAGTAGTAGTATGAGTAATATTGTGGATCAGTGTTCCAATTTTTTAATTCACCTAATTTTGGATTTCATTCCATATATTTGGCCTTCAGGTCACAGGGCCTTCGTGGCCTCCAAATATGGGAAAAAAATTATACTAGAGTAGTTTTTGAAAAATAGAGTGTAGAATAGTGTTAATGGTAGTAAATAATGACGTTGAATAAGATACTGGGTTACCATCTAGAGATAAGAAATCACACCCTAGGATATTGGTCTTTCTCACCTCTACATATACAAATGATAGTAGGCCTCGGATGTGATGTAGAAGTACTGATATGAAGTGGATGGTTTATATGAGGGGTACTATTATAATGTAGAAAATATTGGGAAAATTATGAATTCCATAGGTGCCTATGGGTCTTTGGGAAACATATTCTAGGACATTGGGATATATAAGGGTTCACTAAAAACTAGTTAAAATGTTTTTTATCAGGTAAATAAAATAATAAATTAATTAAATTAGTCCTTTATAAATAATGATAATACGTAATGAAGAATTAAATTAAGTATAGATATATATAATTAAACCAGTCTTTATCTATTCTTTACTCATAGGTCTACGTCTTCTTTGATCAATTTCTGTACATCTTAGAGAAATTTTTCATTAACATAAATATGTGTTTCACATCCAATATTTAATAACCAGGAATAAAGTACGAAAAAATTATATCTGTATAATATAATTCACCACACATATTAATCAATGATTTATTCTGATGATATTTCTATTTCATTGAATGATTCCATGTCTTCATTATGATTTTATTGTTTTTAAATAATTATTGATATCAAAATACATATTTTTTTATTTCCATACTTATTATATTCTTTATACTAATATTTTCCCTCCTACGATGTATAAGATAATTTCCAAGAAGTTGTGGGTTTCTATAGAATGTGTAGTTTCTTCACTTATTGTATAAAAATGATCAAATTATAATTCCAATCAATAAAACAATCACCATGGCCTTTTTTTCTTATGGAGGAAACAATTCATTAATAAATTTGAGTTTTTTGTTTCTAATAATATATATAATGAAGTATGTTTCATTATTAGTATCATGTAAATTATTATTTAATATTTCACTTAATTTTATATACTCCAACTAAAATAATAACTTTTATAATTATTTATTTAATTAGATTAGATCTATATTATTTTGTCTTAACGCAACAAACTATTTTTTTAATATATGCATTTTCAGGAAAACAACTATTGTATATCATATCTAATACAACTCATGATTTACTGAGAGAAAAATATGATACCAAATTAATATCATGAATTTTATCAACAACATAAATCTAGGTTCCAGTCTATTTTGGTTAATTCATAATGTGTTACCCCTTTATTCACATAAGGGTAACTATAACCAATATCACCTATAACAACATTGATTATTGAAAATAGACAAATAAATAACAATTGATTTGATTGATTAATGTATTAAGGATATTAATTCTTATTAGAAAGGATATATCAATTAAATATTTTAAGAACATATGTAATATTTTTTCTTACCAAAAAAAGTTTATATAAATAAAACTATCCCAATAATATTATATTTATAGTAATTTAAGATTATTGATTATGTGAATACCAAATGGTTATCATGTATATTTATTAAAAACATCATTTAAATTTATATCATATTCAAATGTTTAATACATTAATCAAATTAAATATAATAATTATTTATCTCCGCATTAATTTCAATAACATGCATGATCTGACTTTATTAAGGTGTTTAATAGACTAGACTGTAGAACAAATACTATTATTAATATGGGACAAGGAGAAACTCACTAACCAGAATTAAACATAAATGTACAGAAAAGATCATTAAAATTCCATAACTATTTCACATGAGTCTTAAATTAATTTTAAACAATATATTTACATAAGTATATAATGTTGGAATATTCAATATTCAATATTTTAGATTCTGTATTTTTAATTTACTAAGTGTGACTCTAAGAACGCTATAGGAAATTAATGATGCTACTGATCCTTATTATACCATGGAATAAAAAATAAAACCCAACCAAGAGAATATTATGTAAACTAAAAATACAATAAAAAAACCACAAAATTACATTTTAAAAAACATTGTAATTTTTATATCAAACATGAATTGAATAAATCAATATTTCTTGAGTATCCATTGTTAACACTAATCTCAAAACTATTGGTTGGATAATCTTATTATCTATTCTATTCTAGTAATTCATCTATGGTAATGTACAGATGTCAGAATTATATTGAAAATAGATGAAATTTTGGATAAAAATAATAGGGAGGTGTCTCAACTACAGAACGCTAAAGAACACAAAGATGTACCTTTTATTTCATTCATGGAATGAATTATAACACCCGTGTTTCTTGATAAATAATGTAAGAGGGGCCTTAAATAATATATAAGGAATCTAAATTCTTATAAAACTAAATAATGTCCAATAAATGGCCACGAAGGATTCCAAATTCATATAAAACAAATGAATGTGTAATAAATTGCATGTAAACGTGAATTAATCCACAATGCACAATGGGAGGAACATTAACGAGTGCACTAGTTGGTTAGATCTAATAAAAGAGGTTCTAAAATAGTCTCTAATGGGGGTATGGATTTTTAAATACAATGGGACTTATATAACGATTAATTAAAGTTGAAGACCATATCCTATTTGGGATGTAGCATTTCCTCATTTATATGTTTTTATATTACAACACATTAATGTTTTTAAAATTATTTTTTTAAAATTAAGAATTATTTATTTAATTAAATGTATAAAATGTGGTAATAATAAATACTATATGCAACTATAACGAACAAAATCATATTTACACATAGATTAATAATATTAGTTTAGTAATACAACATAATATTCTCATATTTGTGACCCAAAGGTTCATTTGTAAAATTGGAAATAATTATGAATCTCATTCATAATAATAAACTAAGAGTGTTATCTAGAAACATGTCATGGATTCCAAAATTATAATATTATTTGGTGTTATTTAATATACCTTATATCCATTCTCTATGTTTATTTGTCATTGAAATTTATATTAAGTACAATATATTGAACATGTCCATCCTATTTAGATTATCACATTTACTCAAATAAATTGTTTTTTAAATATTATTTATTTTAACAGTATTCAATTTTCATTGTAATGCCATGTTCGTTATCTTGACTCAACTGAGGGTTGTGATGAAGGAACCATTTAGATAGGAAGAAAAATAAAATCCTGGTTAATTAAATCCATCAACATTTTTAATATCATATTGAATTACCTTCTATTAATCCATCTTATCAAAGGATTTTAGATAGATATCAAATAATGAACCTTTTAATGTACAGAAACAATATGAAAATCCTGATATAAAGGATCCATCCTCAATGTTGACTAATGTAACAACAATGAAACATATATGACTATCCATGTGATTTACATTAAGATAATTAATTCGAATATAATTTCACAAACTTATATACTTTGAGAGATTAGTCGTATATCTATACATGTGATACAATCAAATTGATTTTAACATTTCACCACAACCTAATATGATAATCATTTAGGATAATTTTATAATACATATATCCCATGGGATATTATTATATCATCTCCCATGTTCTACACAACAAAAAAGGGATGCATATTTATTTCTATTAATATACATTACATGATATGTCATGTCCCTAAGTAAAAAAACATAACTAAATTTTGATCACAAACACTAATAATGTCTACCTAAATTGTGAAAAAGATGTATAATTATTTAACCTCAAGGACACTTCCTTATGCACCAGACACTCTAATTAGTGGTTAAAGACCATGTAATTGTTTTATAGAATTTGGTCTCAAAAAATCACTTAAATCTCAGATATAAATATAAAAACAAATAATCATGATATATTCTTATTATAGACACACCCAATTCCTATAGGGGTAAAATAGGGATCCAAAAGGGGAATCCAATTGAATATTATATGAATCAGAAATTGTATAAACGATTCATACACCTAATATATAAATTTAATCCGAATGTATATAATATCAATCATAAAAAAACAAAAAGAGTGGATTCCCCTTTGGCCATACATATAATACATATAATTGAACCAAAATATAAGTTAAAAATTCTACTAACCAAGATATAAAAAAATTATATTTTCAAATCCTTAAACTCCGAGACTCAACTCATCCTATGATATATGCATAGAAAAAAATTTAATAATAGAACATAAAATGAAATAAAATTTATTCCCATATAAATCAAAACCAATTTCTGATTTTTAGTAAGGGGGAATGTCTAATTACCATTTATGAGTTCCTAATAACATTTACTCATTAAGTACTTATAATAAAATGGATTAACATGTAAATATGTCATATTCATCACTCAATATAATGATAAACATAAATCATTAATTCATCTAATAACCTTTAATACATACAATCCATTATAAAAAAAATATGATAAACCAAATAGAAGACTCATACCAATACATCCCACCATGGTCCAGTCTCCCCTACCGATTTTAGAATATATATATACACTTATATACATAAAATATATTCCACAAAATCATTATCTTCTAATCAAAAACAAAAAAAAAGATGTTCTACAATGAATCCATACGGATTCACTTAAATGATTCTCTTTCAATAAATCATTCACCATAGTAATATACTGGGAAAATAATTGTGATATAAATATATACATGAATAGGCCAACAAATATGTCTCAACTATCAATGTCAACAAGAAACTTTCATAGAAAAATAATTCAAATGATGGCCCATAATTTGAAAATAGTGTCAGTAAATAAATACCATGATAATTAATGGAAAAAAATAGAATAAAAAACAAATTATGTTACATATCTCTTATCTCACACTATGCCCCATCTAATATCAATGGTAATCACAAAAAATATTTACCTGAATACTCTTACAAAATCCTAGACTTTCCCATATTTCTTAAGTCATTACATGGGATTTCTACATCTTCATAATTGTATATTATTATCTATAAAATCATATCCTATTTATCAAATTTCATTTTACCAATATGAAAAATGTATTATATTCCAGGGATATATTTTTTGGGGTAAATCATGATACATGTAAACCATTCTCAATGATATGAAAAGTAACTTGAAGCAACCATATTAACATTCTCACCTCAATAAATATCCCTTTTTTAATGTTTCTAGTTTTACATATGGAAGATAATCACTAGGATATGCATCGTCATCAATAGAGAATATCATAATCCCTATACAAGATCTCATAAAAAATAAATGACACTACATTAAAGGTCAATTAATATCTCTATGTTAATCAATAATGTTTCCTCCCTATCTTGGTCAAATTGTGATCTTTTATGTCATTCTATTTATCATTTCCTTGTTTGAGTTCCCTTAAAAATTAGTCATAAAAATTCCAGATACTTTCTTAGTTACTCAATCTCAAAATTGAAAAATTAAATCCTTGATTAGATAGAACCCACTCTTATACTATCTCATGATCCCATAACCATTATAGACTGATATAAAATTGGAACAATATCCATAAAAATTACAAATTATAAGAATTATAAATATACTATATCTAATCCACACATTGATATGAACTAAATTCAAGGACAATAGTGACCTCCATTACCATATTTTTATTAATACAGGTTGTCTCACACCTTCCCTAAAGTCATATTGTGTCCTAACAAACACTCGTGCATGTCTTCTCACATCTATGTTTTTGTATACACCAATTTAGCTTCATTTATTTGGAAATAATGAGATGCCTATACTCTATTACAACTCATAAGATACATCTCAAAGTCTCAAATGATGCACTATCAATATATTACTATATAAGAGTAAAAAACACAATATATATAACTCATAACATGAAAAATGTATTATATACATTCCATGCATTTGATAAAACAAAACATTTTATGATAATCCATATAATGTAGACATTAATTGAATAAAATAATATACATATAGGAATAAGTACATTAAGAAAATTTATCAGAACTATAAGGTCAATTATAAAAAATATTTTACAAAAAATATGATATTTTTTTCTTTTTTTATAATATTAGTACAAAAACATTAAGAAATTATAAAAATGTTATTCTATTCTTGTTTTACACCCTCAATGTCCATGTATAAATCAATTAAAGAATCTATTAATATAAAAAGTAAATATTTTATTTTAAAGCCTCTTTCTAAAGCATTACATTAAATAATATTATAATGTAGTTTAACAATTTAAACCATTTTAATTTTGAATACAAAATTAATAATTGGATGATATTTAAAAAAAATAAATAATATAGCTTATTGACACTCACTCTATTAGGGATCCACAAAATAATTTTTATAGTGAGCTATGTGATACTTTACTTCTATTAGATTCTTGTGAGTTTTTATCATTTCTTGAGATATACAGTGTAACAAAATAATTCTTAGGATAATAATAATAATAAAATATGAATAATAAAATACATGGAAATCCATTGAATAACAAACATTAAAAATAGAATTTTTTTAATTTCTATATACATTGATTAAATTTTTATTAAATTTTCAAAGATCATATCCACCACTATATGAATAGATACATTATCAAAAGAACCATCATTTTATAATCCAATTAATCCTTATAAAATTATCATTTTTATAATAAACTAATTTAAAAACAATATGCATCACAATTATGAAGAATACATGAATAATAGATTATATATGACTGTCAAAATACTCTAAGGAATATCATGGAATAAAATACTCGATTAATTATAACATATTTATATTTAGGTTTATTATATTCACATAAATATATATAGATATTCCTTGACTAGAAGCATTTTTTTGAAAAAACTTCGAATAATGTGTTATCATCCTTCTCAAACCTACACTTCAAAACTAATAATAATGAATCATCATTATAACATTAATACAACATTATTTTTTGTAATACAAATATAAATCCTTAACGAAAAAATAATAAATTAAATGAGAAAAAGAATAAATATAAAGAATGATGAAAATGAGAATATTACCTCTAACCAGTGTGCCAACATTTTGTTTGTTATATATATTTAAGGTGGGAGAAGATAACAAAAATAAATTATATGGAAATATAATAATGTATTTTACATCTACCTTTAGGATCACAATCATAATGGGGGTTTAACAACCCCATCCAAATAATATAAAAAATGGTCCCCTAATTAAAGTAGGGGTTGATATATTATACTATAACCTTGTTGGACCACCACTAAAATATATATGGACCACTATGTTTCTAATACTTTTCTGATAGGTTCCCAATGGTTTGGGAAATGGGATAGACCCACTAACATTCCCATCAACCCCCCATGGGCTACATGATATTTTTGATGGTCATTTAAACATTCCAACAAACTCTAATGAATTATTTTTATGATGTTATCTTTTTTTGAAATTTCTTAGAGATTATATAGGTCCAATACCTATATTTAATATCCAAAAAATACACCATGATAGTCACTCCCTAAATCCCTATTGAAATGTATAAATTTACAATAGCTATTACATATCAAAAAATAATTAATTTGAGTGTCTTGATAAATTCTTTTTTTCAACAATACTAGACCTAAAAACATAAGTATTATTTAAATAATTCAATAGTTTACCCATATTAATTTAATATATAACTTTTTACACAAAATATTATATAGGGATATATAAATAAGTAAAGGAGTAATGACTTGTGATTTCACTATATATTCTCATTAGAGAAATAACACATTATATATTGTGTTTCAAATGTTATGCCAACATAAAATAAACAAATTGATATATTTATAATATTAAACAATAACATCAAAAAATAAAATTTAAATGGTGTAGAATAAATTGAAATAACAATATCAAAAAATCAATAAAGAATATAGGACGATATGACATCCAGAAGCAGAAGCCATCCATAAAAAGCACTTTTCTCTATGCAAGGAAATGAGGTGTCTTTTCTAAGGATTTCATTGCATAAAACCCAAACCAAACCTGATAAATTTATATTCTATAAAATTCATATATGATAAAATTTCTAGCACATGGATATTTATATAGGATTCTTTCTAGCTAAATTGCCACCAAAAACTACAATTAGATCTTATCTAATGCTTAAGAATTACATAGATAACATAAGTGATTATTTAAGTATAAAATATTATTATATAAACATGTACTAATATATTTATATTAACACTTTTATCATGTATTTTTATACTCTTTGAAAGGTTATTTTTACTCAATTTATATTATTCAAAAAATGTATTTTCTATAAATCAAATTTTCTATTTCAAGGAAATACAATTTTTATTAATGAATAATAAAATGATATATTAATTTTTTGGAATAATAAGTTAACAATGTATTAATGAGTAAAATATAGGAAAAATATGTATTAATATACCTAAAGAAATTTTTCTGTAGAAAAATATTTTAACTATATTTTATATTCTTATTAAAAAAATTAAAAATTTTAGGAAAACAATTTGAAAATAATATCTTAATATATGGATATATAGTTCAAATACTTAATTATTATTAATTTTTAGTATCTTCTTAAATATTTTTTAATATCAATAGAAAAAAATAATGTTTTTTCCAAATTAGAGACTTTTATTACGTTTTTTATATACGGGAGAATTAAATTTTATCAAACCTTTTAATTTATCAAATATATATTTAAAGAATAATTTTATTAATTTTATATATACATAAATTTTTAATTGATTTTATAAAAATTTATATTTCACCATAATATTTTACTTATATAAAAAAATTGTTTTTTGGAGTTTTTATTTAACTAAAATTCATTTTTGTAAAATTCTTTTTCCATTGATTTTAAAGGAACATAAAAAATATTTCCATTTTCGTAAACATGTTTATATCTATCAATTAAAAACATTTATTATTTTTTCTTACAATTAAACATTAACATTAATATTTAAATTTATATGTAAAATGCTTATTTCATGTTATATGTGATAATACCATAATTAATTTCCTTGCCTCATGAAAACTACATTTTATAATATTATTTCAACATTTTAAATCAGAATGTTCAAATTAGTAAATAATTTAAAAATTTAATTTTTACATTAAAATTAGTTTCGAGGGGTTATAGTGGAGTTACCATGGTAATGGTAATTTATTGTAAATGTTTTTTAACATAGTGAAAATGGTTAAAACATGTGGAAATCATGAATGATATTGGATGGAAAAGAAAGGATTAACCTTGCCTGGTTATCCAAACAACTTTTAATTATTTTTGGAAACATTTTAATTTAATAATTTCGTGAATTTATTGAAATATAAAGATATTTTAAAAAAATTAAACACTATTAACTTATAAAAATAGCTTACCAACTCCACATTTCTCCACCCATTCTAAAATGTTAGATCCACCAAAAATATATAATAATATCTCCTCAACACCCTACCCATGCCCTTTAAGACCTTGTTTCACTAAAATACAAAGATAAGGATCCTATAGGTGCTACTAAAGGTTGAATTTCGAATGGTTTTGAAGAAAAGTGTAAACATAGAGGGGTTTTAAATTGGAGGTAATGGATCTGTCTTAAGACCCTTATCAGATTTTAGTTGCACATTATATTGATCTTTATCAAATGTTATGCAATATATTTCACATGAAATTTATTTGTTTTTTATCTATTTCTCTTTCATATATGACAAGATAAATATCTTATTTATTTTTGGTGTTATAAAAGTTTTTAATTACATTCTAAATCCTCATTTTTATATAAACACAATTTAAAAAAAATATTATTTTTTATCTAATATAATGAATCGCCCAAATAATTTTTTAATACATTTATAGAGTTTATAAAAATTCGTTATTTTATGTTTAAACCTATTGGTTCAATTCTATTTTTAAGGAAAATAATTTGATTTTTCATTTTTAAATGAAATAAGATGCTTATTTCACAAATAATCACCCAAGTGGTTTGTTTTTTATTCCGTGTTACAATAGATCCATCCCATGAATTTTATATATCAAAACACTATGTTGAATACCTATTAACATTTTTTAGTTATAAAATTCCAACATTATTTAATTCTATATTCTCTTGGGATTATTTATGTCTAAACATTGGTTAAACCTTGAATTAGAATTATGAAACCCACTTTTTTCATGCTCTTGGTCATGCTTATGAATTATGTATTTTTTTTCTTATTTGTAAATCATATATATGTTTTTCATTTTATTATGGGTGGTACTGGAATTATATTTCACTGTTATGAATTGATTATTATCTTGACCTCATGAGATACAATGTCTGGTGTGTGGATATATTACATAAGGACACTATGTTATGCAATAGGTGGGACTAAAATTATATAGTAATCAAATGCACTGGGTAATGATTGGATTCTAATGAGATTTTATATATGGGATTAGGGAGTGAACCCAATCCCGCTCTACTCTTTTGCGTTTTTTTATGGTAATGGGGTGCAAACTCAATCCACCGTGAGAATTTTTTAACAATGTTTATGGGAATGGGGAGAAAACCCGATCAACCATGGGACTTGGCCCACTATGATAGTTTTTGTAGTGGTAATCCACTTACAAAATTGAGGTAATATCTTAAGTTATTTCAAAATAATATATGATTATAAGATATTACAATATAATATCCAAATTACTTGTTTCAATTCATACAATTCTTCTATTTGTGATATAATTTCACTCCTCTTGACTATCATTTTATGATTTATTGTGTTTTTATCTCTGTATTGGGATATCTAGTCCACCCTTCTCCTTATGTATTTCCACAATATATAATATGTAGTGTTATAAGATCCTTGGGAGCTATAAAAACTACATGGTATTTTAAATAATGATTTTTTATAACATTATGATGGTTTATTTGTATTCCTATCAATCCAAAGACACTAGGGCTCTAGATCCATGGTTTTATTTATTGGAAATATTAGTGAAAATTATGGAATAATGTGTTTTTATGGCTTCAGTTACTATAAGTGAGGGAGATAAAATTCCTATTAGTGAGATAAATAATAGTATAAAAACAGATACATGAATGAATGTGAGTACATAAATGATCTAAATATTCATTTTTATAACATAAATATGGTATCATTATCATGAAAATGTGGAAAACATTATAATACATCACATGTATAATAAAAAACCATATAATTGAGTCCATTTTTTTACAATATAACATTGAATTTATGGTCTAGGATATATTTCCATAGTCCATTTATAGTTTCTCAAGAGACTAATGTTTTTTCATTTCACTATATCAATTCATAATTCTAGATCTAAAAATCAATTTATAATATGTTCAAAAATTATTTCCGAGATAAAAAACCATGATACTATGAAAAAAATTATATATTTATTATGGTGTTAAATAAGAAAAATATTAACCAGTTAATGAAAAATAAAATAAAAATCCCTAGAAAATAACAACATGAGAAATTAAATATGAAGTGAAGTATAATATTTTAATAAAATATAATGAGAAAGGACCATGAAAAGGAAAATTATTTTAAAGAACATAGAGGGATATTATCTAAAATATTTTAGTCAATAAATATGGAATATTTTAAAGAAATATAGTTCAAAAAATAAAATGAATATAATGTCAATATATCAATACAAAATAATTTAATATTTAAAATTAATGAGTACAATGAAAAAATTGAACCAAAGTGGACTCAATTCTTGGAGAACCCTATTATTATATATCTTGTGTTGCTTCAGCACGATTCATCCTCTTTCAATACCAACATTTATTTTTTAAAAAAATAACTTAAAACTATTTGTACTTATATTTATATTATTTTTTATTATTAATATCAATTTTTTATTATTTATTATTCTTCTTTATAGAATATTTCCATGATAAAATGTTATTTTTATGTATATTATTGATTTATTTTATTTTGGGAATAAACACTATAAACTTTTTTTCATGACTTCCAACATTTATCAGTGGTAGAAAATAAAATCTCATATTTATATGTTATATATATGGAACTATTTATCCATGAATATATTGTTAGGTAATGGAAATATTTCATCCTTATATGATATAAAACTAACTATATAAGGATGTTATGAGGGATGAGATATATAATTTAGAACCACATAAAATTTATACTAATTATAAATTTTATTTAAACATAATAATGTTAAAAATAATTTTATATAATAATTATTTTCTTTAATAAGGATTTATTTTCAAAGATATAAATGAAATTAAATAAAATATAATTGAAGTAAAAAAGTCATGAGATGGTACAACTTGTTGAAGGGGTAGAGGCATATTTATTGGTGTTTCCACCAATTCCAGAACCTTCTAGCCACATCATTTCAATTCCACGAAGATCCCAATTTTCAACAACGATGCTAATTTTCTGGAAAAGATACGTAAAATTATTTTTATTCTTGATGGTTTCCATAATCATGATGAATCTAGAAAAAAACTCCATCCCCACGATGCTCTACTCATGATGCTCTTGACCTGCATCGTTTTCTATGCTTTTCGATGTTGGGTAGATCACTGTCTGCTTTCCTTGATCCTTCATGAAACACCATTCACCAATCCCATATTTTCAAAACACATGTATTTTCTATTAATCTATATTTTATGTTTGTCAACATACCATGATAGAAATATCTTTTTACTCCACAACTTACCATAGAATCCTACATTTTCAACAAACATAATCATCCCAAAAATGCTACAATGTTACCTTTAGGGTCTTTTTCCCAACAATATTCTCCTTTGGGTTTGTTGAAAACACTTCACACATTGATTCCTTGTTAAATTTTCATCCATCATAAATTAACATTATATTATTTTGAGTAACATAGTGATCAAATATTTACTCAATATATACTCTAATCACAAATTATCCAAGCCTGGCATGAGAAACAAGAGTGTTATGAAAAGTTCATAAATGAATCACTAAATTACAAAAACATATCAAAAACATTCATGTTGAACTCAATATGACATGATATATATCCTTTTATCGAACACTAATAGGATCATCATATTTAATAATATTATTCTCTCATGATCCACCTGTTATCTTTAAATCACCCTATCTCACTGATTCACCAAATGGATTCTCCACCTGTCTTCATTATTATAGTTTCTCCCCTATGATATGCATAATTTCTCCCTATTTTCTATAAAACCGAAGGTCACTTAATTATTTTCTTAAATAGTGTAAATAAGATATATCATTACATTAGGGGAAAATATACCATACATCAAAAATAAGGGGTGAGATATCCTCACTTTTTCATGAGTGGGGAGTTGACCGAACTAAAATATAAAATTGATCTTGATCAAATGCTTTGTTGGGTATGGCCTTTGTCAAAATGTTTTCAACCTATTTTTTTGTAGGAATATAATCCAACTTCACAATCCCTTGCTCCAAATTCTCTTTAAAAAATGATATTTGATTTTATTATCCTTTTTTCGTGAGTGAAAGACTATATATTTTCTATGATTGATAGCACTTCAAATATCACAATGGATTCTGATTGAAGACTTCACTTTTACTCTCATATCATCATTCTATTGCTTCATCCACATTTTTTGTGTGAAATATTGATTATACACAAAATATTAAGCTTCATAGGTTCTCAATAAAATAAAATCATGTTTCTTGCTTTAAAAATAAACAATACACTAAGATATAAAGCACTACCTGATGTTGATTTTATGTCACCTGATGATCGAGGACAATATGCATATGTATATCCCAATAAGTTTAGTGGATATTTATCTTTATTAATCAAACATTAATGAATCATTCCCTTTATATACCTAAGGATTCATTTCACTATAATCATTTGGGTTTCTTTGGGATTACATTGATATCGTGATGCCTGTCATGTTGAAAAAAATATCAAGTCTTATTGCTATAAAGTACAGTAGACAAAAAATTATTTTCCTATATTATCTAATATTTTCTAATATTGGTAAATCATGGATTTAGACTACCCTTCCTAGATTCTTATTGAAGAATATAAATGCTTTTATTTTCTTTTAGTATCCACGAAATATCCATTCATCAAGACAACATTCATAATTCTTGTTTTTATCTTTATTAAGAATAAAACACTTACTTCATAAAAATCAAAAGTACATAAATGATGGATTATTTCAATACCATAGATCATATGTATTCTTCTCTTCTTCGAGAAAGATAAAATCTATATTCAATTTTTAGGTTGATGTCATAACTACTTCATTTATTAATTTCCATAGAAGGTCTTTCTCAATGAGTATTATTCTAGCCATGTTGTTTATAATCCAATTTATTAGCTCATAAAATCCTTTTATTGGTGGTATTACTACAAGAACATGGTTCATTATTCCATTTTTCTTGAAATAATCCTCCACTTTATAGTTTTTAATCATACTTCTGTTATCTGTTCTAATCTTTTGGATTTTCAAACCTATCATATTTTCAACATCCTAACCATATCTTTTAGTGTAACTGAACACCATAGACTTGTGGGTAATAATTGATACCCACACCATTTTTTAAAAATCATCAATTAATGGAACATAGTATATCCTCCCACCAATAGATCCTAGTGAAATTGGTCCTTAAACATCAATATGCACCAGCTCAAGAAATATTGTTGACCAATTCTCCTTTTCCTTACATATTAATTGATCTATCTTCCTTTTTTGAAAAGCACCACATGTATGAGTACGCTCATGTTATAATCTAGGGAGTTCGTGAGAAGAATCATAATTCACCAGATTCTACATCTATATTTAGATATAATGGATAAGAAATTTATATCCAAGAATGTTTTTTCATCCTTGAAAAAGAAATGCATATCTTCATCTACACTCACAAGGTAGAGACTACATTTCGTAAGTATTTTGCTCAAAACAACTAAACTGTATTTTCCCTTAAGGACACACAATTTATTAGAAAAACATAAGGAATGTCCTAAGTCACATAGTTGACTAATAATATGAATGTAATGCATGTGGCTTTTAACAACCAATACATTTGAACGTCTCATAACCTTTCCAACAATATTTTCTTTTCTAGATCCAATAATTTTCAATTCTCCATCATTGCCATATATTATGATATATTCATTATCATACCTTATTTTTGTAACTAGATCCTTATTTCATGTCATATGTGAGGTGCCTCCACAATCAATGATCCATATTACAGTGTTATCTGATGCTTTAGAAGAAATCTATATAACCACTGCCTACTCATATCTTTTCCACTTTATCCTTGATTTTTGACTTGATGCTCAGTATGCATTGATGATCATTATCATCCTCATTGTATGATGAACTATCTTGGTCGTGAAATATTGAAAAATGAATTTTCATTTTCATCTGACTTGATGGTTCAAAGAATTTTTGTTCTCAAAATTTTGATTTATCTTCACCACATTCTTTTTCATGGTTGATGTACAATATCTAGCCATGTGATAAAATCCTCCACACCAAAAAAATGACCCTTGAATGATGTTCTAGTGTATTTCATTCTGTTAGGATACTATTTTTGTTCTTGTTCCCTTGGATATCTCTTTTCTATTTAACACACATTTTTTGTGGGTCCCATATTTCTATAGTTATAAGACCTTATGCAAGGTGAATTTCAAAATATCATTTAGACACTAGTATTTGTCCCATGGGTTCTCTGAATATGATTTAACATCTTCATAACCAAATCTATATTCAATTTCAGAGAGGCTAATTACAGTATGAAATTAAACATCACATTTAATTTTTTTTAAACCCTCTTACCAACCTTATCATTTGGACTTGACTATTTATTTTGTTATTATTGAACTCTATGATCCACATGAATATTCTATATTTCTTGAATGATATTCATTTCCAATGATGTTATAAGAGTTAAGAGTTTTTCATGCCCCTTAACACTTTATTGTAGGGTGAGAACATCTTCATCAATTTATTTGATATACTTGATTTGATCTTTTCCAGTGTCAATCAAATTATCGATTCCCCTTTTAAATTATTCATTCTTGGGTAGATACTCAACAACTATTTCTGAGCTACCTGGTATTGATGAAATGAATTTTTCGATTTCATCATTCAAACTAGGATTCTCTTCATCCCGATGCTGCATATAATGATTAAAATAATGAACCAATTTGTTGTATTTATTTTTTTTTGATATGAAAACAAATATATCTTAAAGAGAAGCTTAAAATTCAACATAAAGTTAAACTCTCACTTCAAATTATTCTTCTTCATTGTCACTCTCATCCCTTGTTTTGGAATTTATGAAGTTTCCACCAAAAAATCCTAATAATGATCCTTGAGTCCTATATCATTTTTTCCTCATATTATCTATAAATGTTCACTTCTATTGATAGTAGATACTATTTTTGAAGATATTTATATTAAACATTTTTATCACCTTTCACAATGGTAGAATAATTATTTATGGAAATTTCAAATTTATGATCTTCATTTTGTAGAAATTTATTTTTCAACCTTTCCACAATATGTTTATCCATTCCCCATAAAAATCTTGCAAGTGGTAGTTTCCCTTTGAAATTTACATTACCTATTTTATGATTTGATGAAGGTAATTACATCACCTTATCTATCTCTTTACATTCATGTCAAACATAAATTTTCATATTCATTATAAACTCGAGTTCCACTTCTTTGGCCTTTTCTATTTCCATAGCATTTTTGTCATTATTTCTCATTTCATATGATTTGAAAGTATTGTGTAATCTGTCAAATGGAATCTACTTCTGATCGTTATCTTACAATATTGAATCCTTCATATTAAACCATTGTTGAATAATTAATGAGACGTTCATAAAAATAATTACACATTCACTACTTTATCTTAGACCACACATGTATTTCATAATAACATTCACCCAATTAACGAATGTTTCAATAGACTAATTGCGGTGTATTTTGAGATCCTCATATTTTTTCCACAAAACATTGAGTTTTTCCTTTCTAAATATTGAGTTAACCTCATAAATATTCAACATCATATCCCACATATAATTTTATTACTTATATGACATCTCATTCATATAAATTATTTTTCATAGGGATCCAAAAAAAATTAATTCCATTATACATAGAATTTATTTATCTTTGATCATATTTTGTGAAAGAACCACTATCAATATTAGCTGATATTCCATGTCTAACTATTCTAAAGACATCCATTCCTAATTACCAGATGTAGTTCCACATCCAATTCTTCCATAATTGAAAATTGTTCCCACTAACTATTAGAATATCTCTATGATTGAAATCCTCCATTTACTCTATTTATAGAGAACTAATGATATTCAAATTTTCCCTTTAATACCAATTTTTAGTTCAATTCGGTTACATAGCCTGAGGGGGGGGGGGTGAATCGGGGTATGGAAGATTAAAACTTATGCTCCTTCATATATTGTTTCTCAATTATAAAAACTATATTTTATCCATTTCCCATATAATTGAATGAACATAATTGAAACCAAGCATGTGATACAACAATTTCACAGGGATCTCCCTAACGAGGATACACCAAAGGACTATACAATAATAATGTTTTGAGTGTACAAAATCCAATATGGCACACTACCAAGATTGGCGGTTCACGCATGATGTTAACTATACCAATACTCACTTCTTTTACAAGGTTTAGTTTCTACTCACTCCTTTCCTAGGTTCACTCCTTCTTTCTATTTTTCTGGAACAATATTGTTTGAATGGATCACAATCTTCATCTTTATTTTCTCACGTCCCATATAAGGGATGCTCTCACACTTTATAAACATGTAGGTCCCTTAATTATATCTAATTAATTTATCCTCATATATATATATATATATAGATATATATTCTATTTTGATGTTACAATTTAATCCAACTGATGAATACAACATTACCAAATATTTAATGGGCAATGTATTCTAAACTAATTTCATGATGCTTACTGCCCTCACGAAGCTCCTGTTTCATGATTTTCAAATAAACATCATGAAGCACCTAAATTTCACAAAAGACAGATATACTTCACAAAACACACCTATTTTGGGAATATCAACTATCCTTCATGAATATCATTCCATTCAGCAATCATTACTCAGCCTTCTCTAATTTCCTTAGTTTAGTGATGCTCAAAACAATCAATTTCCATAGATCATTCACGTTTTTTATTTCATAATTTTTTTTCACTACATAGATCATTTGGTTGTATTTTATAGGCTCTATGAACATAATCACATATCACCTTCACAAACCACCCTTTATGAACCACCCTTCTTGAACCCCCTACATCATTTCAAATAACTACGTTTTTTGTTAAGTTTTACACATTTTCAAAAGGTGGTAGATGCATATTTATATGTGTTTCAACTAATTCTAGAACGTTTCGGTAACATCATCAACATTTTTTTATTCTCCGACTTTTCACCATGATGATCCCTTTTTAGTAAAGATCTATAGAAATTTCCAATTCATGATTCTTGTTTTAATCATATTGCTTTCATCAATACCATAGCGCTGCCAAGATGATCCTCTTATGACGCTCCTAACCTGTGTCATTCGTGATGCTCATCACTGTCGTGTAGATCACCAACATCATTCTTTTATCTTTAGTGAAACACCCTTCCTAAAGCCCATATTCATTCAAATCATTCCATTTATAAATTTTTGTAAGGACATTAGGTAAATCCAGATTTCATAATTCTATCAAAACTCAAAATTCCATACCCAAAAAATGTGGTGAACACTGGGAAACGACATCACCTTTTGGATGTAATTTTCCCCACTTCTTCCATGGAATCTATTCATCTCTCTTGGATATTTATCATCATACCATTTCATCAATATATATGGACTCCAGAACTTACCATGGGAAACTACTTCATTAACAAACAAAATCATCCCAAAAATGTTGCAATGTTACCTTTGGGGATTTTTTTCCAACAATCTCCCCCTTTTGGTTTGTGGAAAACTCTTCACATTTTCATACCACATTAAGGATTATTCCATACTCAATTAAAATTTACATCTGGTGAATAATACAGAGAACAAATATTTTGTCAGCACATAATGAATTCCCACAAGAGCCATTCACAACCTGAGAAACACATGTGTTATGAAAATTTCATCAACGAATCACTTCATTCCAAAATGTGTCAACTAATTTCTTCAAAAAATCCATATTTCATTATATATATTATTTGATATATCATTTCTTACATTGTTGGATTTAATAATTCCCATTCTCATCATCCACCTATTATCTATAACACCCCTATCTCAATAATCCACCAAACATCTTCTCCCCTATATTTATGAAGGCATTTTCTCCCCTTGGATAGACACAATATCTCCCCCATTGTCAAAAAACCTAAAGATCACATCATTTTTGTCTATATCAGGGTAAAAGACACATATAATTACATTAGGGGATAACACACCAAACCTATAGGAGAGGGGGTCCAACATCCACACTTTTCCATGTGCTTGGAGTGGACTCAACTCTATGAGCCAGTCGATGTCGGCCAAATACAAATTTGGGTAAGGCCTTTGTCCAAATATCTATAAACTATTATTCTGTAGGCAAATACTCCAACATCACAATCCTTTTTTCCACCTATTCCATGATAAAATGATACTTAATATCAATGTGATTATCCCTTGATTGATGGACTCTATGTTTTCTATTATTTATAACACATGATTCATTCCAATGGGTTCTGATAAAAGACTTCACATATACTCCCATATTATCGAGCTACTACATAAACCATAATAGTTTTGTGAATGAATTAGTAGACATAGTATATTTAGCTTCATCAGTTTTCAATGAAATGAAATCTTATCTCTTTCTTTTCCACAAAAAATACATTCTTCCAAGATAAAAATCACCTCCTAAAGTTGATTTCCTTTCATCAGCTGGTCCATCCTAATCTGCATGTGTTCATCTCAATAATTTTAGACAATATTGGTCATTATAAATCATACCAAAATCTACAATTACATTGATATACCGATGTATTCATTTCAATATAAACATATTAATCTATTTGGGATTACATTGAAACCATGATGATTGGCATGTGGAGAAAATAATATCAGTTCTTTTATTTTTCAATTACAGTAGACTACCGATTATCTTCTTGTATTCTGTAACATTATCCACGTTTGTTACATCATGTATTTCAATTACCTCTCCCAACCACTTATTTAATAAGTTTTATTCTTTGATTTTATTTGAATATCCATGAAATATCCCTTCATCTCCATGAGATTCAAACATCCCGTTTTTCTACTTATTGAGAATAAAACACATACTTCTAAAGACTGAAATTACTTCAATGATGTATTATTTATATACAATAGATCATACAGAATCTTCTTTTCTTTCCGACATTATGACAATCTATTCTAGGTGTAGATGGATTTCTTCACTACTTCTTTCCAAAATTTATCTGGAATCAATTTCACAATGAGCATTTTTCTAGAAACATGGTCAATAATCGGATTACATCTCCCAACTACTAAATTCAATTGTGAAGTTATTACTACAAAAACATGGTGCCTTATCCTATGTTTCTTGAGATAATCCTCCACTTGTAAATTTTTTTAACAAATTTTATTATGTATTTTTATCTTCTAGATTTTTTGACCTCTCATCTTCACATCAATAACTTGTAATGGAACCGAACACCTCAAACTTGTGGTTAATGATTGATACCCATGCCATTTTTATAAAATCTTCAATGAAGAGAACAAAATATTTCAACCCATAATTAGAAATTGGTTAAATTGGTCTGAACAGATCAATATGTATAGTCTCTAGATTTTTTTACCTTTTATCTTTTTTCCTTATATCACTTTTGAATGATCTTCCATTGTTGATAAAAATCACACGTAAGAGTACTATCTCATCATAATCATGGGAGATCTTGAGTAGAATCATATTTCTCTATATATTCCAACGGTATTTTTCTTATATGGACAAGATTTTTATTCTATATCTTGTTTTTTTCCTTGGACAAAAAAACACATATCATCATATCAACTTAAATAGTAGACATTCCCTTACATATGACTTTTATACAAAACAACAACACCATGTTTTCCCATGATGACACAAAATTTCATGGGAAATCATATAGCATGTCCTGAGTCACATAGTTGAATAAAACTAAGCATGTTGTAACTGATACATACAACAACTAGGACACATTAAAATATCATGTATTTCCCCCAAACTATTCTTTTCCAGATCCAATAATTTACAAGCCTTCAAAATTTCCATATCTTAGGATACCTTATTTAATTTACCAGATTCCAGTCACCAAATCCTATTTCCTATTATATATGAGGTGTATCCACTATCAATGATTCATATTCCTGTGTGATATAATTCTTTAACAGAAATCTCAGCAACAACTACTTTCTCATCTTTGTTCTTCATGATCTTTTCTTTTGACTTCAAAATGAGTATCGATTGGTGATCTTTATCTTCCTCAATTTTTTATGTAATTTCATTATATTTAATTAATGAAAGAATATTTTTTATGTTCAAATCACTTGATTGTTCATTGAATATCTATTTGAGACCAGTTTGATTATGCTTTGGCACATTCCTATTCATGGTTGGTGTATATAATCTAGCCATGTGACCAAATCATCCTCACTAATAAGAGTAACGAATGAATGATATTATAGATTATATCATTAAGATTTCTTAAAATTTTTGTTCTTGTGATATTCGATTTCTCATTGCTATGGAACATTAATTTTTTGAGTGTCACATATTTTCGTAGCAATAAAACTTGATGAAATATGAATTACTATGCCTTATTTCTATACCATTGGTTGTCCCTTGGGTTCTTTGAATATTTTGAATCTGCTTCAAACCAAAATCACTCATCAATTTAAGAGAAACTACCAACAGTATGACATTAATCATCATATATATTTGTTTTTTATCAACCCATTTACCAGACTTATAACTTTTATTTGATGGTTTCTTTTGTTCTACTGGACCTATATATTCCACCTACATCATCTTTGTTTCATAAATGATATTATTTCATGATATTTTACAATGTATTAACAGTTTTTAATGATCCTTAACACTTCATCACAGGCTTAAAACTTTCTCTATAAGTTCATTTATATTCGTTATTTGATCTTTTCTACTATTAAAATAATATTGATTTCCCTTTCTTTCTCTTCAATCATGGGCTTTTAGCCAAAAAAAGTTATAGTGATATTTGAGATTAATGACTTAAAATTTTCAATTTCTTCATTCAAAACAGACTTCTCTTCTTCAAGTTTCTATATATAATGTTTGGAATCATGAACCACATTGTTTTATTTATTCATTTTTTCTCTCCAAACTTCTATCTCTTTAAGAGAAACATCTAATTCAACATAGAGGTCAACTATTCCTTAGAATTATACTTTTATTTTATCACTCACTTCACTTTTTTGGGAATTTCTAACAACATCCACCATAGAATCATTATTATGATCTTTTCAATCCCCCATCTCTTCTACCTAAGATTATTTAGAACATTTATCATTAATTTAAATCGGATTCTTCTATTTGCATAAATTTCTCTATATATACATTTTTTCAAATCATGTAGGCTAAAGACATCATAATGTTAATTTCAAATTTATCATCTCTATCTTCTTATACCTTCTTGGGGAACTTTTCTACAAGATTTCCAACTATTCTACATCAAAATCATAAAAGTTCTAGATTCCCATTGATAATTCATTTTCCTCTATGAATATTTAATGAAACAAATGACTTGACCCCATCCATCTCTTAATCTTCCCATCTATATTCTATGGTGAGATTATTGATGGCCTCAAATTCCACGTACTTGGACTTCCCCGTTTTTACAACATCATTATCATAATTTCACATTTAATATACAACAATAGTACTATGTTAGATCTCCAATATCTTATCCTTTGGTTCATTATCTTCTAAAACCAAAATATTTATATTAAACTGAGGTTGATTTATTCTCATGATAAACTTAACAATATTTATATCTTTAATACTTTCTCTGAGACAAAGCATGTGTTCCACAAAAATATTAACTCAATCAAAGAATGTATCAACAATCTTACGGGGGTTCATTTTGGGATTCTAATATATGTTTCATTGTCCTTGTAGCATTCCCTCCCTAAATTTTTACTCTCCCTCATATATATTGAACAAATTCTCCCATATAGAACATGATGACTTACGTGAAATCCCATTATTATAAATTTCATTTTATAGGTCACCCCATAAAGCATTGATTCCCTTAGCATCAATACCCAATTATCATCGATCATCATTTGATAAAGAACCGTTGTTGATATTAGATGATGTTATATGCATAATTTGTGTAAAGACATCCATTCCTAATGATTAGAAGTAGTGATGCATCTAATTCTTCTATTATTTAAAATTGTTCTGAAAAAAGATCAAAATACATTTGTGATTGAAATGCTCAATTTAGTTTAATAAAAGAGAACCACTGACTTTATATCATTCCCTATGATTTTAATTGATTTCATAATTATGTTAAATACTATGAGGGGAGGGGGTGAATCAGGGTATGGTAGATTAAAACTTATACACCTACGAATACATGACTAAATGGTCTTATTATAACCATCTAAAAATAATTTCTTAATAAGATCATTTTGAGTTTCATGGTGGATCTGAGTTTTTTATTGAGAAATGTTTTTCACAAAAACTATTTATGAAAAAATGATAAAATACAAGATTTTACACCATTCATTATTCATAATTTATTTATGATGTTTCTATGAGTTTGGTGGAAGTGTAGGATTCATCATTTAAAGGATAGTTTTTCATTAACCTTTTTTTAATTATCACAAAAATTTCACAATGTGTTATCATTCTTTTGAGATTTACATAATATTCTCAATGAAACCTACCAACCCTAATGAATTATTGTAATTTTATCTAATCTATGAATATTTCATTATTAAATTTGATTTTTGAATCTATTTGGTAGTGAAATTAGATTACATATAAGACTGTTGTAAAAAATATGTCTTCTGTTATGAGCACAACAACATTAACATTTTTATCTTGAGTAATGAATGTTGATTGAAAAAAATAAATTGAGTTAAATTACTATTGAAAAAAATAGATAATTAAATGAGAAAAATTAGTAAAATAATTAATATTCATGGTTAATTTAAAATAGAAAAAGTAAAATTAATGATTTTCTTGTTTCTTCAAAAAGTTATGAGTTAATTAAATTTTCTTATGTAATTCATATAAATATAATTACTCAGGTAACCCCTTGATTTTATTAAAATTTCATTTAAATTATTATAGATTGAATTTCCATTGTAGAATTATTTTTATTTCATTCTTGATGATAAGAGTGATTTCATATTTTGGAATATTTGATAGATCAATGTCATGTATATATTTTTTCATAAAATTTTCATTTCCTTTTTAATTAAATTGATTACTAATTAAAATATATTTATTACTTATTCATCTTATTATAGGATATAAGGAAATATAAAATAAAAAATAAAAAATATTATATTATCAATATTCAAGTTGTGATAATTATATTCACATTGTGAGATATAAGAAGAATGAATTCACAGCTCAAAGTGGAGGCTATAATTGGAAATGAAGTGAAAATAACGAGGCTGACATGTTTCCCACTATGAAACATAATATTATAGGATGATTTTTTTAATGAATTATGTGGTTAAGATAGTTCATGAAAAATCCAAATGATGGTAGAGCCTAAAAATTCATGGTTTGAATGTTAGCTACACATTATCAAACTAGGTGATTGGAATTTTAATGATTCTATCATTTACAAATAATGATGAAATCCATAATTTATTTCACCCAGGGCCTCCATGAAAAATAGAAATTGACATAAATGATATTTAATTCCAATTTATAGAGATTCAAATTCAATCTGAGATAATTTCAATCCTATCAAAAAAGATATTGTTTTGCTACTTCTTGGAGATAGATATCAGATCATTTGGTAAGGTCTTGTTCTAATATAGAGTCCTTAAATTTCCCATATGCATAAAGGATTTTGGGGTTTAAATATTATTTTCTCACCTTTTCATGGCCATAATTTTAGGGGGTGGTTTAATTCATTCCAATGTTTTAATTTAAGTGGAATTATATTTTTTAGGTTCTATTTTATTTTTAATTCGTATTTTTTTCATTCAAAAATACTCCCTCTGTTTTTATATTCTTTTTATAAGATGACCATTTCAATTTAATTATGTTGAATTTCCACCTCTAATAACAAGAACTATGTCCTTTTCATGACCATTGGGTGATATTAATTTTATTTTAAAAAAGGGTTTTCAGTTACCTATTTTACTGATAAAATGAATTACATGACCATTAAAAAAGGGGAATTTATTATTGAGATAGTAAAACAACAATGATAATGACTTAAACATGATTATAAAAACGTCATGATTAATTATTTAAAAATTAAAAATACTAATACATGATATTTGGTACCCAACATTAGGTATGATTTGATTTATTATTTTATCTATATCCTTATTCAACAAATCCATTATATGTAGCTTAGGACATTCAATACTTTCATTCATTTTTAGTGAGGTCTTTATTATTAAATTATTATTTTCTCCAAACATTTTTCATGATATTGACTTTAGGACATGAAAATTCTATACTACCTCATTATATATTTAGTGATTGTCATTTTGTGTATTAAGAATTTATATATTCATAATTTCCTATTGGAATTAACAATGTCTTAGGGTGGTACAATTCTCTCTCCCACAATGTGTAAATAATTTTCAATAATTATCCATGATCTTATCATTTTAATAGGTAAGGAATATTACATATATATATATTCTCTTGTTTTTTTCATCATAAATTATTAGCCTGATTAGGTTCAATTACATAAGAGGTGGGTGAATCAGGGATTGGAAGATTAAAACTTATACCATTTTAGATCATGATTCATTGATAGAAGAACACTATTCTATCAATTTTTCATAAAAATGTATGAACAAAATTGAAAACATGCATGAGACATAAAAATATAACTTGACCCACCCTCACTGGGCTACATCCCATGATCATACAATGACAATGTGCCGATTGTACTAATTCCACTAAGGCTCACTATCATGAATTGTGGTTCAGGCTAATCTTTTTAATACTCAGGATCGCTGCCTTTACAAGGTTTAGGTTTTTCTCACTACATTTTCAAGGTTCAATCCCTATGTATCTTTATCTATCCCATTATTGGGTAAAAGGATCACCATATTCCTCTTCCTTTGCACACTTCTCTTGGAAGTGATCCACAAATATTTTATGGTCTTTTAGGTCACTTCAACATCTATAATGAATATATCCAAATTTATAGATAGATGATTTGTTGATGTTCCACTTTCATACAATTGATGAATAATGCTTTACCATATATTTTCTGGGAAATTCGATCTGAGTAGCTTTTCTGATGGTCACTTCCTTTACAGATCTCTTATTTTTCGATGTTCAAATAGCCTTTTCAAATGACCTACCTTTTGCAAAGCCCAATTAGAAACAACGAAGTACACCAATTTCTTAAATCTCATTTATACTTCATGAAGCTCCTTCCATGTGAGAGAAATTACATAGACTAACTGAATTATATTAATATTGAGATTCTAAAAAATTTCGGTTGGATTATAGGCTTCATGTTCTTCTCCGCATATCATCTTCATAAACCACCCTTTGTGAACCACACTTTTCAAAAAACATTCTCAATTTCAGAACCTTAATAATTTTTTTAATTCTCAATCATTTGTTGAAGGGGGTAGAGGCTTATTTATAGGTGTTTCCACCAAATCGAGCACCTCCCATCCATATCATTTCCATTCCACGATGATCCCAATTATCAACCACGATGTTGATTTTCTGGAAAAGATACATAAAATTATTTTTATTCATGATGGTTTTCATAATAGAGAAGTTTATTTAAAAACCATAGTCCCCCATGATGCTCCACTCATGATGCTCGTGACCGGCATCATTTTATATGCTTGTTGATGTTGGGTAAATCATCATCAGCTTTCGTTGATCCTTCATGAAACGCCCTTCACCAATCCCATATTTTCAAAACACATGTACTGTCTATTAATCTATATTGTTTGTTTTTCAACATACCATGTTAAAAATTTGTTTTTACTCAAAAACATACCATAGAATCCTACTTTTTCAAAAAACATAATTATCCCAAAAATGAATCAATGTTACCTTTAGGGTCTTTTTCCCAACAATCTTCCCCTTTGGGTTTGTTGAAAACACATCACAAATTGATTCCTTGTTAAAGGTTCTTCCATCATAAATTAACATTATATTATTTTGAGTAACATAGTGATCAAATATTTACTCAATATATACTCTAATCACAAATTATCCTTGCTTGGCATGAGAAACAAGAGTGTTATGAAATGTTCATAAATGAATCACTTAATTCAAAAAACATATCAACAACATTCATATTGAACTCAATATTTCAAGATATATATCATTTGATCTATCACTAATAGAATCATAATATTTAATAATATTATTCTCTCATGATCCACCTATTACCTTTAACTCACCATATCTCACTGACCCACCAAATGGCTTCTCCCCCTATCTTCATTATTATAGTTTCTCCCCTATGATATGCATAATTTCTCCCCATTTTCTATAAAACTGAAGGTCACTTAATTATTTTCTTCAATAGGGTAAAGAAGATATATCATTAAATTAGGTGAAAATATAACATACATCAGAGATAGGGGGTCCGATATCCTCACTTTTTCATGAACGGGGATTTGACCGAACTCAAATATAAAATAGATCTCGTTCAAATTATTCATTAGGTATGGCCTTTGTCAAAATGTTTTCAACCTATTTTTTTGTAGGAATATAATCCAACTTCACAAACCCTATCTCCTACTTCTCCTTAAAAATATGATACTTCATTTTATTATCCATTGTCCTTGAATGAAATAAAATATTTTTTCTATGATTGATAGCACTTCAAATATCACAATGGATTCTGATCGAAGACATCAATTTTACTCCCATATCAACATTCTAATGATTCATCCACAATTTTTGTGTGCAATATTGACTATCCACAATATATTAAGATTCATAGATTCTCAATAAAATAAAATAATGCTTCTTGCTTAAAAAAATAGACAATAAACTAAGATATAAAGCACTACCCGATGATGATTTTATGTCACATGATGATCCAGGCGAATATGCATCTGTATATCCCAATAAGTTTAGTGGATATTTATCTTTATTCATCAAACCTGAATCAATCATTCCCTTTATATACCGAAGGATTCATTTCACTACAAGCATGTGGATTTCTTTGGGATTACATTGATATCATGATGCTTTTCATGTAGAAAAAAATATCATGTCTTATTGCTATCAAGTACAGAAGACTACAAATTATTTTCCTATATTATCTAATATTTTCTACTACAGGTAAATCATGGATTTATACTACCCTTCCCAGACACTTATTGTAGAATTTATAAGATTTTATTTTCTTTTAGTATCCAAGAAATATTCTTTCATCTGGACAACAATCTTAATTCATGAATTTATCTTTATTAAGAATAAAAAACGTTCTTCATAAAAATCAAAAGTACATAAATGATGGATTATTTCTATACCATAGATCATATGTATTCTTCTCTTCTTCCAAAAAGATAAAATCTCTATTCAATTTTTAGATTGAGTTCATCACTACTTCTTTTAATAATTTCCTTAGAAGGGCTTTCTCAATGAGAATTATTCTAGACAGGTTGTTTATAATCCAATTTATTTTCTCATCAAATACTTTTTTTGGAGTTATTACTACTATAACTTGGTACCTTATCCCATTTTTCTTAAAATAATCCTCGACTTTATAGTTTTTAAATATACTTCTGTTATCTGTTCTAATATTTTGGATTTTCTAACCTATCATATTTTCAACTTCCCATCAATAACATTTAATGAAACTGAACACCATAGACTTGTGGGTAATGATGGATACCCACACCATTTTATAAAAATCATAAATGAAGGGAACATAGTATATCCTCCCATCAATAGATCTTACTAAAATTCGTCTTTAAACATCAATATGCACCAGATAAAGAAATTTTGTTGACCAATACTTTATTTCCTTACATACTAGTCGATCTATCTTCCTTTGTTGAAAAGCACCACATGTATGAGTACGATCATGTGATAATATAGGGAGGTCTTGAGAAGAATCATATTTCACCAGATTTTACATGGATATTAAGATATAATTGATAAGACAATTCTGTCCAAGCATTTTTTTTCTTCCTTAAAAAAGAAATGCATATCTTCATCTACACTTACAAGGTAGAGACTACCTTTCGTATTAATTTCATTCAAAACAACTACAATATATTTTTCCTTAAGTACACACAATTTATTGGAAAACTTATAGAATGTCCTAGGTCACATAGTTGACTAATAATAAGAACGTAATGACTGTGACCATTAACAACCAATACATTTTCACATCTCATAACTTTTCCCCCAAATTTTTTTTTTCTAGATCCAATAATTTTCAACCCTTCAAAATTTCAAAATATTAAGATCTAATCTTTATCATACCTGATTTTGGTCACCAGATACTTAATTCATTTCATATGTGAGGTGCATCAACAATCAATGATCCATCAATACCACAAAAATAGTTTTTCGCAGCGCCCCCCCTTTATCAGCGCTAACGAAAAAGCTGTGATAAAGGTACCCCCCTTTATCAGCGCTTGTTTAGTAGCGCTGATAAAGGGTCAGATTCAAAAAAAAAATTAAAAATATATTAATATAGTTATATTGTTATATAAATATAATATATAATTTTTAAATATATTTTAGATAAGTATAAATGTACATTTACAGTTATTATACTTAATATATAATATATTTAATGAAAATGGCTTCTTAAAAAATTAAAAAAATATTTTTAATTAATAATTTGATAATCATTATGGATTAATAGTCATTTAATAACAATTTGAAGACTAAAAAAATTAGAAAAATTAAAAAAATATCCAAAATATGTTGAAAATGCAACTCAAACTTCAAACGGCCATAACTTTTGATCCGGGTGTCCGTTTGAGCTCTACCACATATCAAATCGAAGCCTGCAACGAGCTCTACGTTGCTCTGACACGGGGGAGCACCAGTCAAGCGATTATCGAGGCCAAAAGAGGCCCAGAAGGCCTCCGAAACTGAGTTTTTAGTCGGGGCACCCCGATTTTTTAACATTTTATGGATTTTCACCCTCGTTTAAGGGGGTATTATTGGATTTTTTTGTGGGGTCTGAATTTATTCCAAGGTGCTACATTCATATTGATATTATTTATTTTAAATTTCAAACTTTTTTATAATGCACTGCTATTTATAATAATAAATATAACAATATATTCATATTTTTTATATATTCACACCTAAAATTTTAATAATAAATATAAATAATAAAATATATTTACATATAAAATATATTAGATTTATCTAAATAATAACTAACATCCATTTTATTTAAAATAAAAATATATGAATATTTATATACCTATATATTAATGTAACTATATATATTTATTAATCTAACTATATATATATTAATCTAACTATATATATATATTAATCTAATAACTATATATATATTAATATAACTACATATATATATATATATTATTATTACTATAAATATATGTATTAATATCACTATATATATATATATATTAATATAACTATATATATATTTAAATATATATATATTAATATACGAATAAATATAACTAAAAATATATATATAGATATAGATATATATTAATATCACTATATATATATATATTAATATTACTATATAGATATATTAATATAACTATATGTATATATTAATATAACTATATATATATATTATAATATAACTATATATATATTATAATATAACTATATATATATATTATAATATAACTATATATATTAATATAAATATATATTAGTATACGAATAAATATTACTATATATATATAGATATCAGGAATTGGAAGAAAAATCAAAATAGAGTAGTGGTAAAGGCTTAGGCACGCAGGGGGGATGTCTCAAGTTCAAATCCTGGTGGAGGCAGGGGCGCGCGCGCATGGGGGAATATAGCAGCAAGCGCTGTTAAAGGGTAGAGGGGGTGCGTGGGGAAATGTACAAGGGCAGAAAAGTGCTTTAAAAGGGGGGGGGGGGTGGGCAAGCGCTATAAATCCCCCTCGATTGGCAGTATTTTTTTAATTTTTTTTAAAATTTTTTTTATTTTTTTTAATTTTGTATTTAATTTTTTTACCTTTTATCAGTGCTTTTAAAAAAGCGCTGATAAAGGAAGCGCTGATATAGGACCCCTTTATCCGCGCTAAAAAAAGCACTGATAAAGGGGTACTTTTATCAGCGATTTTTTTAGCACTAATAAAAGTCCCCTTTTATCAGCGCTTTTTTAGCACTGATAAAGGGGTCCTATATCAGCGCTTTTCGGAGCGCTAATAATGGGGACCCCCCTTTATCTACGCTGGCTATATCAATGCTTTTTCTAGCACTGATAAAGGCCATTTTTAGCACTGATAAAGGTCGTTTTTGTAGTAGTGCATATTCCAGTTTTATCTGATGATTTGGATGAAATCTCTATAACCACTACCTACTCATCTCTTTTCCACTTTAACTATGATTCTTGACTTGATGCTCAGTATTAATTGATGATCATTATCTTCCTCAGTGTATAATGAACTATCTTTGTCATGAAATATTGAAAAATAAATTTTCATTTTCATCTGACTTAATGGTTCAATGAAATGTTGTTCTCAAAATTTTGATTCATCCTAACCACATTACTTTTAATAGTTGATGTACAATATCTAGCCATGTGATAAAATCCTCCACACCAAAAAAATGACCATTTAATGAGAATCTATATTATTTCATTCTATTAGGATACTATTTGTGTTCTTGTTCTCTTTGATATCTCTTTTCTATTTAACGCAAATTTTTGTGGGTCCCATCTTTCAGTAGTTATATGACCTCATACAAGGTGAATTTCTACATATCATTTCTACACCAGTAGTTGTCCCATGGGTTCTCTGAATGTCATGTCTCTTCTTCATACCCAAATCAATATTCAATTTTAGAGAGGCTAATTACAGTCTAAAATTAATCGTCACATTTATTTTTTGTTAAGCCCTCTTACCAACCTTATCAATTCGACTTGAACATTGATTTTGTTATGCTTGACCTCTATGATCCAAATGTATATTCTGTGTTTCTTGAATGATCTTCATTTGCAATGTCGTAACTAGAGATAATAGGTTTTCATGCCCCTTAACACTTCATTATAGGGTGAGAACATCCTCATCAATTTATTTTATATACTTGATTTGATCTTTTCCAGTTTCAATCAAAATATCGATTCCCTTTTTAAATTCATCAATCATGAGAAGATACTCAACAACTATTTCTGAGATATCTAGCATTGAGGACATGAATTTTTCAATTTCAACATTCAACCCAGGCTTCTCTTCTTCCCAATGCTGCATATAATGTTTGAAATAATGAACCATTTTGTTCTATTTCATTATTTAGGATATAAAAAGATCTATATCTTAAACAGAGGATTCAAATTGTACTTATAGTTAAACTCTTCCTTCAAATTATTCATCTCCATTGTCACTCTCTTCCCTAGATTGGGAATTTATGAAGTTGCCACAAAAAATCCTAATTATGATCCTTGAAGTCCTATATCTTTTTTGCATCATATTATCTATAAATGTTCTCTTCTCTTGATAGTAGATTCTTCTTTTTGAAGATATTTCATTTAAAAATTTTTATCACCTTTCACAATGGTAGAATATTTTATCATCATAATATCAACATTATACTATTCATTTTCTTAAAAAAAATTGAACATTTCCACCAGATGTCTATCCATTCCACATAAAAATCTTAAAAGTGGTAGTTTACCTTTGAAATTTACTTTACCTATTTTAAGATTTGATGAAAGAAATTACATCACCCTATCTATCTATTTATCTTCTTGTAAAACATCAATTTTCATATTCTTTATGGAATTGAGTTCCACTTTTTCGGCCTTTTCAATTTACATAGAATTTTTGTCATCATTTCTCATTTCATTTGATTTGAAAGTATTGTGTAATCTATCAAATTTCATCTACTTCTAATCGTTATCTTACAATATTGAATCCTTTATATTAAACCATTGATGAAGTATTCATGAGATGTTTATAACAATAATTATACCTTCACTACTTTCTCTCAGACCACACATGTATTTCACAACAACATTCACCTAATTAAATAATGTTTCAATAGACTCATTGCGGTTTATTCTTAAATCCTCATATTTTTTCCAAAAAACAATGAAATTTTTCATTCTGAATATTGAGTCACCCTCATAAATATTCAACAACATATCCCACATTGAATTTTATTACTTATATGAAATCTCATTCATTTAAATTCTATTTCACAGGGATCCCCAAAATAATTAATTCCATTAGACATAGAATCTAATTATCTTCTCTCATCATATGAGATAAAACCACTATCAATATTAGCTAATATTCCATGTATAACTGTTCTAAAGTCATCCATTCCTAATTACAAGATGTAGTTCCACATCCATTTCTTCCATAATTGAATATTGTTCCCTCTAAAGATTAGAATGCCCTTGTGATTAAAAGCCTCCATTTACACTATTGATAGAGAACCAATGATATTCAAATTCTTTTATTAATACCAATTGTTAGTTAAATTCGGTTACATACCATGAGGGGGGGGGGTGAATCGGGGTATGAATGATTAAAACTTATACCCCTTAAGATATTGTTTCTCTATTAAAAAAACTATATTTTCACCTTTTCCAATATAATTGAATGAACATAATTGAAATCATTCATGTGATGCAACAATTTCACATGGATCTCCCTAACTAGGATACACCAAAGGACTATACAACAACAATGTTTTGAATGTACAAAATCCAAAGTGGCACACTACCAAGATTAGCGGTTCAGGGTTGATGTTGTCTATACCAAGACTCACTTCCTTTACAAGGTTTAGTTTCTACTCAACACATTCCTAGGTTCACTCTTTATTTCTATTTCTCTGGCTCAATACTGTTTGAATGGATCCCAATATTCATCATTATATTCTCACGTCCCATAGATGGGATGCTCTCACACTTTATAAACATGTAGGTCCCATAATTATATCTAATGAATATATCCTCATTTATATATATATATATATATATATGTATTCTATTTTGATATTGCACATTAATCAAACTGATGAATACAACATTACCAAATATTTAATTGGCAATGTATTCTGAACTAATTTCATGATGCTTACTACCTTCGTGAAACTCCTCTTTCATGATTCTAAAATAAACATCATGAAGCACCTAACTTTCACAAAACACACATATACTTCAAAAAACACACCTATTTTGGGAATCTCAACTATCCTTCATTAATATCCTTCCTTTCAGCAATCATTACTCAGCCTTCTATAATTTCATTAGTTTAGCGATTCTCAAAACATTCAATTGGCATAGATCATTCACATTTTTTTTATGAAACTTTTTTTCACTGCATAGAACATTTGGTTGGATTTTACAACCTCTAGGAACATAACCACATATCACCTTCATGAACCAACCTTTATGAACTAACCTTCATGAACCCCCTACATCATTTCAAATAATTATGTTTTTTTAAGTCTCACACATTTTCTAAAGGTGGTAGAGGAATATTTTTATGTGTTTCCACCGATTCTTGAACATTTCAGTAACATCATCAACATTTTGTGATTCTCCCACCTTTCACCATGATGATCCATTTTTCGCAAAGATATATAGAAATTTACAATTCACGATTCTTGTTTTAATCGTGGTGCTTTCATCAATACCACCACACTTCCAAGACAATCCCCTTGCGATGCTCCTGTCCTCTGTCAGTCGTGATGCTCATCACTGTGATGTAGATCACTATCATCAATCTTTTATCTTTCGTGAAGCACCCTTTATGATGCCCATATTCATGAAAATAATTCCATTTCTATATTTTTGTATGGACTTCAGGTAAATCCACATTTCATAATTATCTCCAAACTCAAAATTCCAGACCCAAAAAATGTGGTGAACACTGGGAAACGACATCACCTTGTGGATGTAATTTTCCCCACTACTTCCATGGAATCCATTCATCTCTCTTGGATATTTATCAACATACCATGTCATCAATATATATGGACTCCAGAACTTACCATGGGAAGCTAATTCATTAAAAAACACAATCATCCAAAAAATGACGCAATGTTACCTTGGGTGATTTCTTCTCAACAATCTCCCCCTTTTAGTTTGTGGAAAACTCTTCACATTTTCATACCTCATTGAAGATTATTCCATACTCAATTACGATTTTCTTCTTGTGAATAATAAAGAGATAAAATATTTTGTCAACACATAATCAATGCCCACAGGATCCATGCACGACATGAGAAACATGAGTGTTATGAAAATTTCATCAATGAATCACTTCATTCAAAAATGTGTCAACTAAATTCTTCACGAACTCCATATGTCATGATAAATATCCTTTGATAGATCATTTCATGAATATTTGGATTTAATACTTCCCATATCTCATCATCCACCTATTATCTATAACACCCCTATCTCACTAATCCACCAAAAAGCTTCTCCCCTATATTTATTAAGACATTTTCTCCCCTTGGGTATACACAATTTCTCCCCCTATGTCAAAAAACATGAAGATCACAACATTGTTGTCTATATCAGGGTAAAGAGCACATATCATTACATTAGGGGAAAACACACCATACCATTGGGAGAGGGGGTCCTACATCAACACTTTTTCATGTGCTTGGAGTGGACAAAACTCTAGGAGCCAGTCGATGTTGGTCAAATACATATTTGGGTAAGGCCTTGGTCCAAATTTATTTAAACTAATATTCTGTAGGCACATACTCCAACATCAAAATCCCTTTATCCACCTAATACTTAATAAATTGATACTTAATATTAGTTTGATATTCCCTTTATTGATGGAATGTGTGTTTTCTATGATTTATTCCACTTGATTTATTCCAATGGGTTCTGATATAAGACTTCACATATACACCCAAATCATCGAGATACTACTTCATCCATATTAATTTTGTAAAAGAATTAGTAGACATAGTATATTTATCTTATTCAGTTATCAATGAAACGAAATCCTATTTCTTTCTTTTCGATAAAAAATAAATTCATCCAAGATAGAAATCACCTCCTGATGTTGATTTACTTTCATCAGCTGGTCCATCCCAATCCGCATCTGTTTGTCTCAATAATTTTAGATGATATCTGTCATTATAAATCAAAAAAAATCTAAAATTCCATTGATATACCTAAGTATTCATTTCACTATAAACATATGAATTTATTTGGGATTACATTTAAACCATGATGATTGGAATGTGGAGAAAACATTATCATTTATTTTATATGTCAATTACAGTAGACTAATGATTATCTTCTTGTATTTTGTAACATTTTCCACTATTGTTACATCATTTATTTCAATTACCTATCCCAAACTTATATTTAAGAAGTTTTATTCTTTTCTTTTCTTTGAATATCCATGAAATATCCCTTCATCTCCATGATATTCAAATATCCCAGGTTTCTCCTTATTGAGAATAAAACACAAACTTCTAAAGACATAAATTACTTCAATGATGGATTATTTTTATACCATAGATCATATGGATTCTTCTTTTCTTTAAGACATTGTGACACTCTATTCTATGTGTAGATGGATTTCTTCACTACTTCTTTCCAAAATTTATCTTGAATCAATTTTGCAATGAGCATTGTTCTAGCCACATGGTCGATAAACTGATTTCATCTCTCAACTACTCTATTCTATTATTGAGTTATTACTATAAAAACAAGGTGCATTATCCTATGTTCCTTGGTATAAACCTCCACTTGTAAATTTTGGAAATCATTTCTATTAAGTATTTTGATCTTATATATTTTCATACCTCTCATCTTCACATCGATTTCTTGTAATGAAACTGAACACCTCAAACTTGTTGTTAATGATTGATACCCACACCATTATGCTAAAATCATCAATGAAGAGAACAAAATATTTCCACCCATAATTAGAAATTGGTTAAATTGGTCTGAACAGATCAATATGTTCAGTATCTAGAATTTTTTTTACCTTTTATCTTTTTCCTTATATATCTTTTGAAAGATCTTCCCTTGTTGATAAAAATCACATGTAAGAGTATTATATCATCATAATCATTGGAGATCTTTAGTAGAATCATATTTCTCCAGATATTCCAATGGTATTTTTCTTATATGGACAAGTTGTTTATTCCATAGCTTGTTCTTTTCCTTGGAAAAAAACACATAACTTCATCTCCAGTCATATGGTATGCATTCCCTTTCATATGATTTCCATACAAAACAAACTGCACCATGTTTTCCCATGATGACATAGAATTTCATGGGAAATCATATGGCATTTCCTATGTCACATAGTTGACTAAAACTAAGCATGTTGTAACTGAGACCATCAACAACTAGGACATCATAAAATATCATGTCTTTCCCCCAAACAATTATTTTCCAAATCCAATAATTTACAAGCCCTCAAATTTCCATATCTTATGATACCAAATTTATTTTACAAGATTCTAGTCACCAAATCCTTATTTCATATCATATAGGAGGTGCATCCACTATCAATGATCCATATTCTAGTGTGATATAATTCTTTAACACAATTCTCAGTAACAACTGCTTCCTCATCTTTGTTCTTATTGATCCATTATTTTGACTTCAAACCTAGTATGGATTGGTGATCATTATCTTCCTCAGTTTATGATGTAATATCATTATCCTTCATTAATGAAAGCCTATTTTTTTTGCTCAAATCACTTGATTGTTCACTGAATTTCTATTTGAGACCAGTTTGATTATGCTTTGGCACATTTCTATTCATGGTTGGTGTATAGAATCTTTCCATGTGACCAAATCATCCTCACAAATAACAGTAACAAATGAATGATACTATAGATTATGTCAGTATGTTTTCCTAAAATTTTTGTTCTTATGATATTAGATATCTCATTACTATGGAACATAAATATTTTTAGTGTCACATATTTTCGTAGTAATAACAAATGATACAATATAAATTACGAAGTCTTATTTCTATATCGTTGGTTGTCCCTTGGGTTATCTAAATATTTTGAATCTTCTTCATACCCAAATCACTCATCAATTTTAGAGAAGCTACCTAAAGTATACATTAATCATCATATATATTTTTTTTATCAACCCTTTTACCATAATTATAATTTGTATTTAACGATTTCTTTTGTTCTACTGGACCTCTATGTTCCACCTACATCATCATTGTTTCATAAATGATATTATTTCCTGATAGTGTACAATGTATTAACAGTTTTTATGGATCCTTAACACCTCATCATAGGCTAACAACTTTCTCTATAAGTACATTTATAATCTTTATTTTATCTTTTCTATTGTTAAAAAAATATTGATTTTCCTCTTCTGTTCATCAATCATGAGCTTCTAATCAGCAACATTTATTGTGATATTTGAGATTAATGACTTAAAATTTTCAATTTCTTCATTCAAAATAGACTTCTCTTCTTCAAGCTGCTATATATAATGTTTGGCATCATGAACCACATTGTTTTATTTATTCGTTTTTTCTCTCCAAACATCAATCTCTTCAAGAGAAACATCTAATTCAACATAAGGGTCCACTATTTCATAGAATTATCCTTCTCTTTTATCACTCACTTCACTTGTTTGGGAATTACTAACAACTTCCACCATAGAATCATCATTATGATATTTGAAATCCCCCATCTCTTCTACCTATGATTAATTAGAACATTTATCATTAATTTAAATCAGATTCGTCTATTTGAAGATATTTTTCTATATATACATTTTGTCCAATCACGTAGGCTAAAGACATCATAATAGTAATTTCAACATCATCATCTCTATCTATTTATAACTTCTTGGGGGACTTTTCTACAAGAGGTCCAACTATTCAACATAAAAAGCATAAAAGTTATAGATTCCAATTGAAAATTCATTTTCCTCTATGAATATTTGAAGAAACAAATGACATGACCCCATCCATCTCTTCATCTTCCAATCTATATTCTATGATGAGTTTATTGATGGCCTAAAATATCACTTATTTGGACTTCTCCATTTTTACAACATCATTATCATCATTTCACTTTTAATATACTACAAGTGAACTTTGTAAGATATCCAATATCATATCCTTTGGTTCATTACATTCTAACAACGAAATATTTATATTAAAATGAGGTTGATTTATTCTCATGATACACTTAACAATATTTATATCTTTAATAATTTCTATGAAACAGAGCATGTTTTCCACAAAAATATTAACTCAATCAAAGAATGTGTCAACAATATTACGGGGGTTCATTTTGGGATTCTCATATATGTTTCATAGTCCATGTAGCTTTCTCTCCCTGAATTTTTAGTCTCCCTTATAAATATTGAAGAAATTATCCCATATAGCACATGATGAATTATGTGACATCCCTTTAGTATAAAATTCATTTGATAGGTCTCCCGAAAAATCATTTATTCCCTTAGCATAAATACCCAATTATCATCGATCATCATTTGATAAAGAACCACTGTTTATATTAGATGATATTATATACATAATTGGTGTAAAGACATCCATTCCTAATGATTAGAAGTAGTGATTCATCTGATTCTTCAATTATTGAAAATTGTTCCCATAAAATATCAAAATACATTTGTGATCAACATCCTCAATTTAGTTTAATAAAATATAACCATTGACTTTCTATCATTCCCTATGATTTTAATTGATTTCCCAATTAGGTTAAATACTCAGAGTGTGGGTGGGGGTGAATCTGGGTATGGTATATTAAAACTTATACACCTTGGAATCTTATTTCATTGTAAAAAATAGTCTATTTTCTCTACTTCGCATATCAATGTATGAAAAAACTTAAAATAATTCATGAGATGTGAAAGTTTTACCTGGTTCACCCCCATTATGTTACATCTAAGTATAATACAATAACAATGTGATGATTGTACCTAATCCAATATGGATTATTTCCAAGAACAATGGCTTGAGATAGATCACATCTAAACCAAGGCTCAAACCAATTTATAAGAATTAGGGTATTCTAACTATATTACCAAGGATCAATCTCTATGTCTCTTTATTTGGATCACTACCAATGAAAAGGATCACCAACTTCCTCATGTTTTACACACTACTCTTAGATGGGATCCACTGAAAGACTATGGACATATCAGTCTCTTCATTTTCTATAATGAACACATCCTCATTTATAAATATATTTTCTATTGAAGTTCCTATTTCACCCAACCGATGAATACCACCTTACCGCATATTTACTAGGAAATTCGTTATATATATGTTTTGTGGTGCTCACTACCTTCGCAAATCTCATATTTCATGAAGCTAAAATAACATTCACAAAGCACCTAACTTTTGTGAATCTCACTTATCCCTTGTGAATCACACCTCATTTAAAAAGATCAACTAGCCTTTGCGAATCTCCATCCTTTCAGGACATTTTACTTAGCCATCATGAATTTGTTAACTTTTTTGATGAGCAGTACATTAAATTCTCTTAGAGCCTTTGAAAACATATTCAATTGAAACTTCTTTTGTGATGATTAGAACATTTAGTTGGATTTTATTTCACTCAATAACTTCTTCACATATCACCTTTATGAAACATGTAGAGACCTGATTCTTTCCCTATAAGACTTTGGATTATTTCAATATATGCTTCTAGAGCTAGGTGTGAAGACGGTGTGCAATTCGTAGGCCCAGTGTGCCCGGAATAAATTTAATAAAAATGATAATTGTTTTTGTACTATGCATGTGGATGGGTTGTGTTTTCACCTAAATGGTATCTCGGATCATAAATCCTAGGTCACGGTTGCGTCGAGAGAGTGTCATTTAACCTAGTTGGGGTGTAAAAGTTGCGGGCACGGGCCTACTGTGAGAGATGTCACCCAGGGGAAAAATCATTATTTTGAAATAATGACTTAGTGATTATTATCACTGACCTTATTCTTGAATATCATTCAAAAAAAGCCTCTGAATGGAAATATGAGACTTCCGTTGAGTTCGAAACTGGGTGTTTTTCCTTGGCGTGACATAAAATGAGAGTGCACGGTGAAATCAGATTTCCGCACATAGGGGTTTTTCTATAAATAGAAAAATTAGGGGTTGGATTTGGGATTCTCTATCTCTCTCACTCTCTCTTGTTCTTCAGTGTTCTTTTTCGTTCATCGATGGATCGATGAGCGATCTCTGCTGGAGACTTGGAGGATGGAAGCTAGAGAATCGTGGAAGCGTCGACAAAGGAGAACGAGTGATCCAAGATAAGATTTCTGGTAAATTTCCACACCTTCATCAATTTCTGGTGTTTCTTTCAATTTCTTCATTTTAAATTTCTATCATTCTTGAATTGGGGCAATGGTCGAATGAACACTACCATCATCTGAGCCCTGTTCTAAAACCTTTCTTGAGCGTTCTTCGTCCCAAAATTTCGGATGCTCAAATCTTTGACGGATCGTCGAGTGAGGGGCGGCGTTGTAAAGCTCTGGCCCTATGGATCCTGAAACCGAGGTCCAATAATTTTTTTGACCACTGGATTGGTCAGGGGGTCTCGCTTAAGGTTTGGATTCGGCCAGGGCGGTGGCCGAATGTTGATCCAGATGCCTAGTGGAGTGCGGCAGTCAGAGGAGCTAGGCTGGTCCGGTACGACGGTGTCAGGAGTGGTCGGGGTGTTGCCGGAGGTCAAGCCGGAGGCGGTGACTGTAGCTTGGTGACCTGGAGGAGCCAGGTGGAGCGTGGAGGGATGACTGGTGTGGAGCGGTCGAGCCAGCCGGCATGGGCGGTTTCGCTCGGGTGGTGTGCAGCCGGTGTGTAGCCGGGTGGGCGCCGACAGCACAACAGAACCGGGAGATGGCAGCATGGTGTTGGCACGGCGTGCCACGACGTCAGCGTCGAGCAAGAGGACCAGGCAGAGCTAGCCGTTGCGGTCGAAGGGGGGAAGCCAGCAGAGGATCCTGCACAGGTGATGCCTTTGGGCTGTCGTGGTCGGGAAGAGCCCAGAGGTCAGAGCCTCGAGGAGGTGTAGCAGCAACAAGGACATGCACTTTGCAGGTCCTGCTGGGCGATGCTGATGGTGACAGGCCAATTGGCCGGTCTACATTGGAGGACCGGACCCAAGGGGTCTGTTGTTGGTGGTGCGGGTAGCGGCCGGCAGTCCACGGCGGTTCGGGCCGGACCCGTAGTGGGACCGCGGGCTGATGGTTCAGTCTGGGCCCGCCGGGGTGAACCAGACTGATCAGGCCCCCTTGCATTCGGGGGGCCATATTTTCTATATGGCGTGTCTATTTGATGCGACGTCTGCGGATGTGGGTTCGTCTCTTCAAGACAAACTTTTTAAAGTATGTTTCAGAGTTTTGGGTCCTAATCCCGATGATGGGTGACCCTTGGATGATAAATTTAATAATATTAAATTTTTAATACTGTTCTGACGAACGTGGATCACGATCCGGACATCTGTTTGTGATGTCGTCAGAGACACGGCGACCCTGGAGCTGATAAAATCCTTCCAAGATGGTTCAAAACCTTTACGGGTTGTGTTCGTTGCTCAGTGGAAAGAAGTTCTAAATGTAACTAATTAATTATTTATTTATTTAATTAATTATTTGTTGCGTCGGACCTAACTCCTTTTTGGGAAGCCTGATTGATGCGATGTTAGTGGCAGGGTGACCCCAGTCCTCGTCCGGACTTTTTGAGATTCTTTGCGAAGCGTTCAGCTTGGGGACAAGGTGTGGGCCCCACTAGGCCATGTTTGTATGTTTTACGGTGAAACGCCACTTCTTCACCCGACATCTTTTTCGGGTGTTTGAGTACTTGACTATGAGTGTTTTTCCAAGGGGATTGCAACAACGCAATCCACCTGCCAAAATTTGGGTCTGAGGCACGGGCCCCATGAGGTGGTTTTCAGATGTATTCTGTGTTTTTACGACATATGCTACATAAGTACATTTAGGGAAATTGAATATCCTATGCCACATGGTTATCTGCAAGGAACGCAATGGTACGATCTGCATGACATGTGTCAAGGTTGAGGAGTAGGCCCCTTATGGCACTGTTTGCATATAACGCGGGGAGTTGCAGCTTCTGCTTCCAGAGTCCGTTTTAGGCTCCGTCAGTGGCATTGTGACCCTGGCAGCGAGACGATGTAGAACAGGGGGTTTCATGTGTTGAGGCCGGAGTAGAGGTGTGGGCCACATGGGCCATATTATGAGCTGTATGTATCGTCCTGCCCCTTTTTCTTCTGACATCTGTTTGTGGCGTATGAATAGTCGATTCAGCATGTTTTTTTGGGAGCATCGCGATGGCACAGATTTCTTGACCACTTTCTGGACCGAGGTGTGGGCCCCTCGAGATGTCGTATGGGAATAGAGCGATGTTGAAAAAACATACCACCGGGAGGCCCTTTCTAGTGAGTAAGTAGTCTATCTCATGTGTTTTTCGGTGAGGATTACAATGCTGTAATCTTTTCAGGAGTGCGGATCCTCCATCAACATATCATTACATGTGGAAACATTAAAGGGTGTTAGTTGAAGGTTCATTTGATGCACCCTGAACCTACACATGATAATGATGTTAGTGGCACCCAGTGATGGCACGGGAAGTGCGGAGATATCAAAACAATTTCGTGTTTACCCTCCTATGGGGTAGGGTAGTGGGTTACCTGTTGATTTTAGGGTTTAACCTCTAGTGGGGATGGGAAGTGTGTTACCCGAAGACATTTTGTGGTTTACCCTACAGTGGGGCTGGGTAGTGGGTTATGTGACAACCTTTTTAGGGTTTATCCTCCAGTAGGGCTGGGACGTGGGTCACCCGATGACCTTTTTAGGGTTTACCCTCCAATGAGGCTGGGCCGTGGGATATCAGTTGACCATAATATTTACCCTCCAGTGGGGCTGGGTAGTGGGTCACCATCGAATTATTTGGGGTCTACCCTCTAGAAGGGCTAGGAAGTGGGTCGCTTGATGATTTATTATGCTCTACACTCCGGTGGGGCTATGCAGTGGGTCACCGTTGACTTATTTGGGGTTTACCCTCATGCAGGGCTGGGTAGTGGGTCACCTGATTAATTGTTACAGTCTACCCTCTAGTGGGGCTAGGAAGTGGGTCACCATTGACTTATTGGGGTTTACCCTCCAGCGGGGCTAGGTAGTGGGTTACTCGATGACTTATTTCAGACTCGGTCTTTTCTAGGAGGTTAGTCAATGAATTTTCACTGTGATTATCAGACCGGGTACCTTGGTTGTACGGTTTAGCGATGAGGGATCATAGCGTGTGGGAATATTGGGAATCAATGATGGATATCCTTTTAACTGTTGGCGACTCTTCTTAGGATGAGCTTGGAGATAGAGATCCCCTTACAAACTCGTTTGGGTTTCTTGTTGAGCATACATATACACCCTAATTTTGTTCCCACTCCTTGGGTTCCGTTACTCCCCTTCTAGGAGGGGTGAAGACACGCACTATATGCCACTTTATTTCCATGTATAGATCCTCTTGGTTAGGTGAGTCTACTATCCTACTATATGTTACAAAGACATGATGAGAAGTTCATAGTCTCACAGTTTCTAGCTCCTTGTGTTTGGACGAGTATGCTTCCTTCCTCTTGTCAGGTTGAACTGAACTCTCTGTTTTGTATTCATGTACTGCTCTTTTTTCTATCTAATGCTCACCATTTTTGTACCTCCTTTATTTCTCCCTCCATATTTTAGGGCATCCTTCTGATTATCTTTATACTCACCCCTGGTTGGGCTTTTCCCACACTTAGTGTGACCTTGCAGATGACAGACATGTCGATAGAGATTACGAAGGAGCGTATAGAATGTTGAAACCCGGACAGCGTTCAGTGGTCACAAGAGTATTTCTAGGTGTGAGACTCACCAGTGGTTTACTTTTTTTTACCTTCTTCTAGGTTGTGGCACCATTCTGGTTGGGTGCGTGTTTTTCCCTTTTTCTGTTCAGTTTACTTTTCAGTACTTCTCAGCACTTTACTTGTGCTGGTTAATGGTCGATGCATGTATGTGGGTTTCTCTTTTGTGGGAGTGTTGTATATTTTATTCCTTTCTCTACACTTTTTCTTTTATTTGGATATGTGTGTTTGTACAGTTTCTTAGGAAATGGCCTCCCCTAGTTTGTTGTGATTTTGTCCCTAGTCGTCATCCCCTGGCCTATGGAAGTGGGCTTATGGTAGTTGCGGCTCGAGCCCCGGTATGTGTCGGCCATGACAAAGTTGAATCAGTGGTGGTTTTATCCTTGGGTCATCGTTCGAACGCCCCTAAAAATGAATTGGTTGAGTATTGGGGAAATTGTGTCAACGTCTCGAGTGCAGCTCTCAGGACAGGGAGTCCAGTGATGGTGTGGTGGCCAACACATCCATTCACAAGGACCCTAATAAACCACATTCCAACTTGGCACACTAAGAAACTTGAATCCAGGAATTTGGTTCATGCATCATATGGGATTGAGTCTCTTACTGTCCTTCTTGAGGTAGCTCCCCATCGTTGTTGATATATATAATCTCATTTGACCGCGGTACTCCTTCATCGAATTCAAGATGTCTTTGCGATGATAGCCAGCCAAGATAGTTGCTCCAGTTTGTGACGAAGATTCCATGCATGATGAGGCCTCAGTTCAAGATCCATCATACTATTACCCTTTCACCCAGAGGACATGTGGTAACACCTCAACCTATGGAGTAGTAGATGGTACAGGCAGCGAAGGCCGATGAAGAGTGCTAGATAGGCATGCTACGTGAGTTCTAGTGTCAGAGACCACTAAGGTTACATGGAGATCCATACCTTCAGACAGTGAAGGGTGGGCTAGAGTCGGTGGTTTTCCACTTTAGGATTGTTCGGACACTAGAAGGTAAGATGGTGGCTTCGACATCCAGTCTTTTTCGACTATGCATTTTGGCGTAGTATAGTCATGGTTGCTCGAATACATGATGAGTCGGTACTCTCATGGGATGACATCTAGCAGCTGTTTTATGAGGAGTAATACCCCTCATACTAAACCTTTATATGATTTCAAGAGGTTTTGTAGCTTCAGCGGGGAGCGATGGTAGTGGCTAAGTACATGACTAGGTTCACAGACCTTACTCGGTACTCTTTCGATGTGGTCCATGATGGAAACATCCGAGCAAAGATGTTTGAGCGAGATCTCTGCAGAGGAGAGTCATGCCTAAATAGTGCCCTTTTGCATCCTCACCCATCACAGGGTGCTAATGAATGCACTGGTGATAGAGAAATTTCTAGCATAGGGATGTCAATTGGAAGGGTCGCGACGCCAGAGGTCTCCCCTTGATGAGACTCAGGCACATGGTCAGGGACAGTGTAGAGCATCGAGATAGCCCAGGGAGGACTAGTGCTATATTTGTGATGTGTGTTGTCACGTAGAGTGAGACTACTTGACCAAATGTGCGGATTTGTTCAAATATTTGGTAGATGCACCACCACGACAGAGGCAGTGTCGTGGTCAGAGAACTCTCAGGTGAGACATGGTGGTCCCTAGGGAGGCAGTGTAGGCAGAAAAGTAGGAAAAACTGTGGTTGGCAGACGACGTTTTGAGGTCCTTCCACCACCACTAGGAGGCCCATGTTAGGATCAGGGAGCTGATGGACGGGGCCAATGGTGGTTGTGTGCTATCGATATCTACAATCATGTAATGCAAGAGACGATAAGAGGTACACATTGTGTCATTTTCTACTTTTCTCAGTAGGAATTGATAGACACTATGTGAGGTACACATTTCGTCTAACTCCTTGTTTGAGGGGTTACTGATGTTGGTGTGGGGCATTGGTGTAACCATGTGTTGGTGCATTTCGATGTAGCATTGAATGCATGAAAATGATGGGTTCTTCCCCCACTAAGAAACATTTTTTTATGTGATCAAAACCATAAGGGAGAGTTAGTTACACCCAAAGCGGATAGTAATGAGAATCAGTGGATGAGTCCCTCTGACATGTGCATTCATGGTGGGGTTGTGTGGTGGAGTGTAAGAGTAGGTTCTGAGTTGTCCAGTGGGGATTTTCTTCATGACCTCCCTTTTCATGAGGTGCCACGAATGGGTTTGGCAGAGTGCTTGTTTTGGGGATTACTCCCTTCCCAAGAGGCTAAAAGCCATGTGGGGTATGTCATGTGATTTTTGTGTCTAGCCTATGGTGGTTGGATGAGTTTTCTCACCTACCATGTTCATTGGTACCTTGCATGCTCAACGTCAATCCTGATACCATTATCATGTACAAGTCAATGTGATGGAAACCCCATAAATAGAACTACGTGCTTCACTATGTGGTAATGGTGGTGGTAGTCTTTTCACTCAGAATGTGGAGATGCTATCTTCTGGGAGAGTGCTCTATGGTTTTCTCAAACCCCCAGTTTCTCAGGAGCGTCCCCACCTAGTGAGACTTGAACCTGAGACGATAGAGCTGGCTAGAGTTTCTACAGGTGGTAAGACTTTTCTGCAGTCGATGATACTAAATCCTTCGCTTGTTGAGCAAGTAAGAGAGCCTCGGTTGTGATAAACTGACTGTGAAATCTTGTGTGACCAGATATCCCTGGGTATTACACCATATGGGAATTATGAAGGAGGGAATCACAAGACCATGTTCCAGGAAAAAAATCATGATTCAGGTCGCGACGTGGAAAGTATAGGTTCGGCCAGAGAAGTCCCCCGAGTTTCATTGGGCCATTCGGGAATCGTGAAAGAGATGGTGAGGTTTCCTACCATCTTTCCCTACACTACTAATAGTAGGAGTGGGCGCACGATGTCTTCCACATGTCGCGACTGATGAGGTGTGTGCGTGTTCCTACACATTTCATCGAAAGTACCAATCCATGTATGTATGAACCATCCCTTTGGTTCACATGTTTTTCCAGCATGGTGTTGTGCATGTTTTCATGGGAGTATAAGATCTAGGTGTGAGCTCCGTATCCCGAGTTGTTTTTTTCCTAATTTTTCTTTTTGCGGATGTAAATCATGAAGGAGGTAATGATGTAGAGACTCGGATTATTTCCATATAAGACATTGGAATATTTCTATATATGATTCCCGAGCTAGGCACAAATACAGTGTGTAATTCCGAGGCCCGGTGTGCCCAGAATAAAGTTTATAAAAATGTTAAGTGTTTTTGAACAATGCATGTAGAGGGGTTTTGTTTCCACCTAATATGTAGCTCGGATCAAAATTACGAGGGAACGATTGCATCCGTAGAATGTTGTTTACGCTAGGCAGGGTGTAAAAGTTGCGGGCGCGAGCCTTCTATGAGAGATGTCACCTAGGGGAAAAATCATTATTTTGAAATAATGACATGGTGATTTTTATCACTGGACTTATTTTCGAATAACTTTCAAAAATAGTCTTGGAATAATAATTTGAGACTTCTTTTGAGTTCGAAACGGGGCATTTTTCCTAGGTGAGACATAAAAGGAGAGGGTGTAGTGAAATCAGATTTCCACGCTAAGGGGTTTTTCTATAAATAGATAAATGAGGAGTTGGAGCTATAGTCTCTCCATCTCTCTCTCTCCTGTTATTCATAATTTTTCACTATTCCTCGATGGATTGAAGAGAAATCTCTACCAAAGGCTTGGCGGATAGGAGCAGGAGTGTCGTCGACGCGTCCCCAATGACGAACGAGTGATCTGAGGTAGGGTTTCTGCTAAATTTCCACACCTTTGTCAATTTCTGGTGATTCATTCAATTTCATCGTTTCATTTTTTTATAATTCTTGAATTGGGGTGTTGGCCAAACAAACAAGGCCATCGTCTAAGCCCTATTCTAAAACTGTTCTTTAGTGTTCTTCGTCCCAAAATTTCAGATGTAAAAATATTTGACGGATCGTCGAGTGAGGGGCGGCCTTGTGAAGCTCTAGCCCCGAGGATCCCGAAACTGTGGTCGGTTCATTTTTTAGAGCATTAGAGTAGTCTGGGGGTCTTGCCGATTGTTCATCTCCAGCGAGGTCGGCGACCGGAGGTTGATATGGAGGCGCGGCGGAGCACGGTGGCCAAAGGAGTCGGGCCGGTCCTGTTTGGTGTTGTCGGGAGCGGCCGGGTCGCAGCCTGAGGTCGAGCCGGAGGCTGCAGCTGTAGCTTCGTGACCAAGAGGAGCCAGGTGGAGCACAGATGACCTGCTGGTGTAGAGAAATGGAGACAAGGGGTGCAGGTGGCTTCACGTGGGAAGAACATAGCCGGTGTGTAGCTGGGTGTGCGATGGTGTCGCAGCGGAACAACAAGCCGATGATGTTGCTTTGCCGTGGCGTGCCGCGGCATCGGCGGCGAGCAGGAGGGCCAGGCGGAGCCGGCCGTAATAGTCGATGGGGGAAGCTGGCGGAGGAGTCCATGCGGGTGCTGCATTAGGGATGTCGCGGTCAGGAAGAGCCATGTGGTCAGCACCTCAGGTAGGGGGAGCAGTAACAAGGACCCGCACTTTGTGGGTCCTGCTAGGCAATGCTGACGGAACCGTCCAAATGGCCGGTCTGCTTTGGAGGACCAGACCAAAGGGGCTTGGTGTTGGTGGAGTGGGCCATGGTCGGCGGGCCATGGCGGTTCAGGCCGGACCCACAGCGAGACCTTGGGCCGACGCTTAAGTCCGGGACGGCCGGGCTGAACCGGCCCAGTCGGGCCCCCATCCATTCGTGGTGCCAGATTTTCTAAACGACGCTTCTGTTTAACCCATCGTCTGTAGCTGTGTGTTCATCTCTTCAATGAGAACTTTTTAAATTTAGTTTTGGGGTTTTATTGGTCTTGAGCCCGAAGACATGTGACCCGTGGAACTTTAATTTTATAATAATAAATTATTATTAAAGATTTGATGAATGTGGCTTGCGAGCCGGATTACCATTTGAGGTGTCGTCAGAGACATGGTGGCCCCGGAGCTGAGATGGTCCTTCCAAGATGGTCTGAAAAGTTTGCGGGTTGGTTTAATTGCACAATGGCACAAAATGCTAAATGTGAAAAATTAAATAATTAAATAATTAATTGTTTTGTTGGACCTAACTCTTGTGTGGGATGTCCGATTGATGCGTCGTTGGCAGCAGTGTGACCCCAGTCCTCGTGCAGACTTTTTGAGATGCCTTCAGAAGCATTTGGGTTGGAGAAAAGTTGTCGGCCCTACAGGTCCTGGTTCACATTTTTTAGGCGAAACACCACTTTATCACCTGATATCCATTTACGGTGTTTGACTACTCGTTTCTGAGTGTTTTTCGAAGGTATTTCAACAACGCAATTCGCCCGCATAAATTTGACCCTGAGGCATGGGTCGTACGAGGTTGTTTTTAGATGTATGATGATTTTTTACGACTTATTCTACGTAAGTCCATTTAGGAAAAAATAATAGCCTACACCGCGTGGTTATCTACAAGGAATGCAATAATTTGATCTACGTGACGTGTGTCGGGGTTGAGGTGTGGTCCCCTGATGGCCCCGTTTGCATATAACGCGGGGAGTTGCAGCTTCTACATCCGGAGTCTGTTTTGGGCTCTATTAGTGGCCTTGTGACCCTAGCATCGAAATGATGTAGTCCAGGGGGTTTCAAGTGTTCATGCTGGAGTTGAGGCATGGGCCCTATGGGCTGTCTTTTGAGATGTATGCAGTGTACTACTCCTTTTACTTCTGACGTCCGTTTAGGGCTTATGAATAGTCGATTCTGGATGTTTTTTCTAGAGCATCGCGATGGAACAGTTCACCCAACCTCTTTCTAAACCAAGGTGCAGGCCCCATGATACGCCGTATGGGAATAGAACAGTGTTGAAAAACTTTTCCACCAAGAGGCCATTTCCAGTGAGTAAGTAGTCTATCCCACGTGTTTTTTCGAGAGGATTACAACAGTGTAATATTTTTGGGAGAGCAGAGCCTCCTTAGAGATCTCATTAAATGTGGAAACATGACAGGGTGTTGTTCGGAGGATCCTTTGATGCACCCTGAGCCTACGCACGGTAACTGTGTTAGTGACACCTAGGGATGGCATGTGTAGTGTGGAGTTATCAGAGCAGTTTCATGTTTCCCCTCCCGTACGGCTGGGTAGTGGGTTACGCATTGATTTTAAGGTTTACCCTCCAGCGGGGCTATGCAGTGGGTTACCCGATGACCTATTCTAGTTTACCCTCAAGAAGGGCTAGGAACTGGGTTACCCGATGACCTTTTTAGGTTTTACCCTCCAGCAGGGCTGGGCAGTGGGTCATCCAACAATCTTTTTAGGGTTTACCCACCAGCGAGGCTGGGTAGTGGGATACCCATTGACATTAATGTTTAACATCCAGTGGGTTAGGGTAGTGGGTCACTATCATGTTATTTGTGTTTACCCTCCAGCAGGGAAGGGTAGTGGGTCACCTGATGATTTATTACGGTCTACCCTTCAGTGGGGATGGGAAGTGGGTCACTGTTGACTAATTTGTGGTATACCCTCCAGCAGGGCTGGGTAGTGGGTCACATGATGATTTATTATGGTCTACCCTCCATCGGGGCTGGGCAGTGGGTTACTTGGTGAATTATTTCAGACTCAACCCTTTCAATAAGGCTAGTCAGTGACTTTTCTCCATGATTACTGGAACATGACCATTGGTTGTACGGTTAGCGATGAGGCAGCTTGGCTTGCGGGACTTTTGGGAATCAGTGATGGATATCCTTTGAACAATTGAAAAATCTTCTTGGGATGAGCTTGGAGATAGATATACCCTTACACACTCGTTCGGGTTTCTTTCTGAGCATATATATACACCCTACTTTTGTTCCCACTCCTTGGGTTAAGTTACTCCTCTTCAAGGAGGGGCGAAGACGCTCAGGGTATGCCACATGCTTTCTAAGTCTAGCTTCTATTGTTTGGGCGAGTCTACTATCCTACTATAGGTAGAAAATAATCTAAGATAAGTTCATCTTCTCACCATTTCTAGATCCCTACATTTTGATGAGTCTGCTTCCTTCCTCTTTTTGTGTTGAGCTATACTCTCTCTTTTGTATTCTTTCACTGCTCCTTGTTTTATCTACTACTCAATGTTTTATTACCTTTTTTGTTGCTCCCTCGAGCTTTTGGGGAATCCTACTGAGTATATTTATACCCACCCCTACTTGGGCTTTTCCTGCACATGGTGTGCCTATGAATAAAATGGACAGGCTGATCGAGACTACAAAAGAGCATAGAGGACACAGAAGCTTGGTCTGCATTCAGTTGTCGTAGGATGTTTTCTGGGTGTGAGACTCACCAGCAGTTTACATTTGTTTTACCTATTGTTGGGTTGTGGCACCTTGCTGTTTGGGAATGTGTTTTCCCCATTTTTCTATTCAGTTTACTTCTTAGTACTTCTCATCACATTACTTGTGCTGGTTAGAGGACGATTCATGTATGTTGGTTTCCCTTATGTAGCAGTGTTGTTTGTTTTTTTAACTTTTTATGCACTTTTATATTGAGTTGGCTGCGTGTGTTTATACGGTTTCTTTGGAAAAGGCCTCCCTGAGTTTGGTGTGGCTTCAGTGCTAGTCGCCAACCCCAGGCCTATGGAGGCGGGCTTGGGCTAGTTGCGGCTTGAACCCCGGTATGGGTCGGGTCATGACAAACCACCCTTCTCAAATCACCGTTTGCAAACCACCATCATGATTCTAGAGCCTTACGATTTTCATCAAGTATCACCCATTTTTTGAAGGGGTAACATGATATTTTTAGGAATTTACACCAATTATAGAACCTTCCAGCCACATCACCCCCATTTCATAATTCTCCCACTTTTCCGCTGTGATGGTCCCTTAATCACGAAGCTCCATGGGGATTTCAATTTCCTAATTCCTGTCCTAATTGTGGAGCTTCCATAAAAACCTATTCACCACTTCCATGGAATCCATTCACATATCTTGGATATTTGTCAACATATTGTGTGAAAAATATCTATAGAATCCACAATATACCCTGGATACCAAATTTTTTAACATTCACAATCATCCCCAAAGGGATTCAATATTACATTGAGATATTTTCCAATCATAAATAGAATTAAAAAATTTTTATAATAATTTTTAAAAAATAGTGTTGAAATAGCCCCACATTTTTCAATAATTAATTCCCTTCTATCTCTACTATAATTCCTAATAAATATCTATCTCTATCATGTTATTTAGTATTTAATTAATGGATAAAAATAATCACATTTTAATCACCTGAATATTTAAAATTTTCAAACATTTAAATGTTTCATAAGAAATAGAAATACCTATGTTTCACCCCATCAAGAAAATATTCCTTATGTATCCATAAAAATATCTCTCATATACACGTAAATATATTATATATCACAGTGAATTATGTCCTTTTCTATATCTCAGTATTATCCATAAGACATATATTCTTTATTAAATGTATTATTTTATATATTCAATATAAAATATTTTGAATCGCATGGATTATCTTACATGCCATCAAAAATATATTATATATTCTAATGAAGGAATTTCCATTTCCATATATCAAAATTTAAGAATAAATTACACATTTTAAAGAACATTATGAAGTACATGGAATATATTATGTATCAACCATAATATATTTTTTATCCTAGAAAATGAATTTCCATATTGAATTATGAATCATTAATATCATATGTATACATTTTTCAAAACTCTAACTGCACACCAATTTTTTAAATGTTCTCCAACTCTATTTTAAACATATTAAACCATTATCAAAGAATATATTCCTAATCTAGGTCAACATAAATGTATAAAACATCAACCATATGTATTGAAAAATTAAAAAAATCTCAATTAGAATAAAAAATGACACCCATTGGATTTATAGTTAATACATTACATTTTAGTTGTCAATATAAAACATGAGAATTTTGAAATATTTCAGCTAAGTTCATTGAAATATTCTCATATCCCTTTAATGAAAATAAAATAAATAATCATGTGATCATGGTAATATCATCCCATTAAACTGAATGAGTCATGGATTAGTCATATTGAAGTCTACTTAAGCTAAATTGGAGTAGAAAAGATGATAGATTAATTCACTCATCAGGGATTCTGATAAACCAATCCACCAAAAGGAAATCAACTTAGATATTTATTAAGAAAAAATTCATGTTCTTTCCAATACACATGTTAAAAAATAAGTTAAAAAAAATCACTCAGAAGTTGGTCCATCAACCTAAATATTATATATGACCATTTTATTTAGGAAATAATAATTTAAATTTATAATGATATTGAGAAAAATACCTCAGTAGTATTTATTAATGGGTTGGACACCCTTTCATCCTTAGATTCCCATTTTAATTAGTTAATGTTTATTACGAGAATATTATTGATTTTATATTTGGATAGAAAAAATCATATATTTACCATTCCTTTATCCATATTCTCTATTGGAAAAAAGAATTTGATATCAATGTATATTGAACTTGAATATTGAATTGAATTCATGTATATTTTTATAGTACATTTGTTATCAAGTTCACTGACTAGTGGATATTTTAAACTATTTTCATATCCGCAAGTTGTGTTCTACTATATAACATGTGTGTAAATAATTGTAATGAAACAATATACTAAAAATTCAGTATAAATAAAATCAACTAATTATTTATTCTTTTAATTACATTCGTCTATTCATCTACTAATGATGAATCCTGTACCATATGTATAATTTATAGAATACACATGTCTATCCCAGTTCTTATCCATAAACACTTATAAGACCATCTCATCATTCATATAATAAAAAAATGAATCAATTAGATGTGTTTTTAAAATATCTCCATGTCCATTTATATTTTAAGAAATATGATTTTTCCTAGATTGATACCTAATTATTTGTGTGATGACAAACACATTGTTTAGTCCTTTGGCAGTCAACTACAAAATAGAACTGGATAACATTTAATGTTATTTCACGTAAGAAAAGTTCCCATTTTTATGATCAAATTTATTCTTAATTTAATTTTTTTAGACACACGTCTTGACTCTGACAATCTAAACCATTTAAATAACATCTTTCCATATTTATCTTCTGTAATGAAAAGATGAGTCATAGCTTCAGCGACTTTAAAACCGAAGCTATATATCTTCCCCTTAAGTAAAGAAATCTAGTATTTATTTTTAGATTATGTGAAAATTTATTCTTAGAATTCCTATTAAATATGAGTAATTATAATTTAATAAATATAAAAAGTCACAATTAGTGATGTGGTGTTGGTTTTTTTTCAAATTTGTTATTCTACATGGGTATTTTTTAATTTCTTACATCTCGTGTTTTAATACCTCTTTAAATACCTTGTCATAGAGACGACTATCACACCATAAAAAGAAAAATTCAATTTTTGAAACCTATTTCCATAATTATTTATTATAAATCAAAATGGTTCCCCTTATGTACAACTTAAAAAAGATCGTCACTCATAAATATAGACATTACAAACATTTGTAATAATTTATTTTTTAATTTCAATATAAGACATATTGTGATCGTTGCAAGCTTGAAATAGGGGAAACGTTCCATCAGAATAAACACCGTCCATTTTAGAGTAACCTTCTCAATAAAAGGATTTCATCATTTCATATAACCTCAAATTTCTCATATATCATATTATTTAAAAAAAATCTAATGATCTTCTTCTATAAGAGTTTGAGAAAAAACTATAATGATTCATTAAATTAATATTTATTCCACTCTTTACTCTTTTATTTAATCATTTATTAAGTTCAAAAGACTCATCAATATATTTGGGATTAAATTTTGAACATATACTAGTGTGACTAGTTGTTAAAACATTAATTTTTTCACACCTTTAGTCTAATATCCAATGTTATTATTGCGTTAAATTTTTCTCTATCCCTGTGTTTTCCTTTGTGGTTATTTTATTAAATGATTTATAAATAAATTAGGATAAATATATATCATTATCTTTGATATCTATATTTTATTCTGGCCATGTAGCTGGTATAGTGGTGAAAATATCTTCCTCAACTTCACGGGTTTATATTTTTTTATTTCTTATTTCTCAAACTCTATTGCATCATTAATTTAATTATATAATGATATTTATTTTTTGTAGAATACATATGAGAATATATTTGGTGTACAAAAATATAACAACCCATCTCCATTCATCTCATTAGACTTTTAACATTTCCCCCAAAATTTTAACTATGATTTGACTCCCAAACCCTTTAATGTTGTTCAATTTTAGTTTCATCCTGAAAAAAATTTAATAAGGATTCATATATAAAATTTTAATTAATACTCTCTTGTATTTAACGATTATTATTGGTAGTGATAACTATCAACTTGAAATATAATGATGTATAATTTCAAGTAAACATGGTTTTTCCCATGTCAAAATAACACTTTTTTATTTCATCCACCACCTTATACTATAGAGTATAATGTTATCTAAACTCATGTATCAAGAAATAATTGTAAAATATTCTAAAAATTGTTTATTGGTGTTTTGACATCCATTATATGATTTGAACCCCCTCATAGAAAACATATTCTATTTTTAAATATTATATAAAAACATTTAAAAGTGGCTAATGTTAAAGATATTTTATAGATAAAAATAATTCACTTCATCCTTTTAAATTTATCAAATAATGTGTTTAAATAATTGGCATAACTTATTTATCTGTTAGATATAGGTCAAAAAACAGAAGAGTAAACTAACATCAGTAGTCTTTTCCTTGTGATTTCCACTCCATTGTGAATTTTACTCAAAACCATTCCCTTTTGAAAAGTTCTTAATATTGTGATGATTTCATATTTAAATAATATAATATTTCACTGAAATTTTTATTTGATCAAATTCTTTATGTTTATTTGGCCAAGATGGACTAGTAATCTTTTCCCGGATTTTTTATCAGTATGAATACTCATATATAAATGGATTTTATATTCTCAAACCTAAACAATGTTCTATTTTGATATTAACTCTCTTGTTAACATATCTATATCTTCTTGTATCATCATAAAAAAACTATTACATTATAATATTAACTCATTATCATTATCACATAGTTTTTATTACCTTAATAAATTATTTTTTTATCCTATGAAAAAATACACTTTTTGGGGATGATACGATTATTAATAATATTATCTTTTATAACATCTAATATTTTCAAAAAAATATCATTTAAAAATTTGAAAAAACATCCTTTATATTATTAAAAATCATTTAGATTATCAATATTACTTGTAATGTGGTAGAAAAACATCAACATCCCAAGTATATAAAGAATATAACACAATATAATTTATTAATAATTGTGAATTAAATATTAATTTTTCTTTAAATGGGATTATATGTTCTATAGAGTACCCAATACCCTACTTCTTGTTTCTTTGAAATCGTACATTGCAAACAATGTTGGGTCATGCTGAAAAATAGACATATATTATTATTTTAAATGGTAGTTAATGTCTTGTCTTTGTAGTAGCGGGAATGAACAAAACTGACTACAAAATTATTATACATTTATGTACAATATTTTTAAATTTATCTAATAATATTTAGATTCTTAAAATGTTAATGAATCAAATTTTAAGCACCAATAGTCTATTATTCATTATAAGGTTGATTTACCACTTTTTGAATACGAACCCTCATTAAATCTAGTTTTGATAACTTTTATATGTTCTAATTGATAAAATAAAATTATTCTATAGAATACAGACTAAAAAATTTACTTTGGTTAAATATTTTGTATTTTGTGATAAATTTCATTTTTAAATTAATAGTGAAAAATACTGTATTTGAATTCAAAACTGGCTTTTAATATAATTTATTTATATGGTATGACTATCTTTATAATTGGTTTTAAAGTGTAATTTGATTATATTTTTACCATTTAATCAAATGTTGGTTATTGGAAGTAATTTCACATTGAAATTGGACATAAATAAGTGTAAATATTTTGATAGTTATTATTTCATAAAAACACACTTTTTGTTTTGAAAAGGAGAATTAATTGTAAATTAATTAATGAAACATCTAGGTTTTGAATTTGGTAAAATAGAAATCATTTTTTTAGTTTGGAATATCAAATATTTCTTAGGATGATTTTTTTTATTTTTCTGGAAACCTCCAATTTTTTATTAATAGTGAAATCACTGATTAGTAGTTAAAAAATCATCATTTTCATTTGAATGAAATTTCACCACTTTTGTGAAGTGAATTTAAAAAATCTGACATACACAGTTTTAATTAGTAAGTAAAATTTGGTTCAATAATATGAAAATCATATTTGGTGAATAATTACTTTTAACTTTTATTTACAGCCTTTATAGGTAAATAGGGTAATTCAAGGTAAAAATAATATTATAATTATATAAAATTATCTTAACACATTTTATAACATTATTGGATGAGCCGTGTACGACCATGGGCATCCCTGGGTCGATTTTGGGACCCGATGGAGCCACTTAAGAGTGATAATGACACTTTTTGTTAATTAATTTAATGTAATGACATAAATAAGATAAACATATATCTTTTAGTAAGTCAATTATTACATGGGGTTATATAAGTTATCTTTTAATATATAAATATTAATTTGAAATATAATAATATTTCATAAATCATGGTATTTTATTTATAATTTTTACACCTCAAATAAATAAAATTGTTTATGACACCATAATGATTCAATGTTTACCTCATTAATGAATGTTTTAAATAAATATGATTATAAGAATTAAAATAATATCCAAAAATTCTCCAATTCATATTTGATGTTTTTATTTTGAAAAATAGTCATCTTATATTCTTCTTTAATATGTTTTGGACCATTGTACACCGAAACTCATTATATAATATAATAATAATTTCAAACTTTCCTAAAGAGACCCTCCTCCCCCATATAAAAAGAACTCACATCTATCCCATTAATCACACCACTCAAGTTCCATGGCTCTCCCACACACTGCCAAATATGCTCTCAAGATCACTATCTTCCATGTAGTATCCTTACCTTAGGTATAGTGCACTTCAGGATGTCCTTTTGGTTCAAACCAAATGGAGTTACATTATTTAAAGGTAATGTCTTCTCTAAAGTTATTTTCTTTTATTTTACTTCTCTTACCCCATAAACTCTTTTAATCTCTTTATTTTATAGAAACACCATTATCCTCCATATACAAGGTTTTTTTTATGATATATATTCTAAATGGACTTACACACACCTCCGTCTAATGGGTAATGAACATACTATTTCTATGGATGGAGAACTACTCCCTCACGAAATGATGATTGTTCAATTATCTCCTACCACCAAATATGGTGGCCATTATGATGAAACTATATTTATATGTGATATATATTATATTTATATTTTCTATATGCTTCTTTATTTTTCATTTATATCATACCTTTATGGTTTCCATAATGGGTAAACTTGATAATTCCATTTGAGGAAGTGCGGACTATCACCCCCTCAATGTGATATGACTCATTCATGACATATGTGGAAAGTATAAAGGATTGAATTACTGATATTATATATGATATTATACTGAAATTTCAATATACTTATGTATCAATAATATTTCATTCAATTAAATAAAAAATAGAAGTGAAAGTAGCATTCATGCATACATATGGCTTACCGTCTCCATGAACGGTGCATTTCAATTCCTATCTCCAAATACGATCTACTATTATAAATAAATATATATACTGGATATATATATTATGTATATGATATCTAAATCATTAGTATCATTCCATAGACAATGGAATTTTGACCACATTATCAACTTGTAATTATAAGAAGATAATTTTTGACTCAAGTACCAAATATCGTCCAAAGGACCATTATTAAAATAAATTAATATATAATGTTTATAAAATGGAAATAAGTGATATAAAAATAATAATTAAAATGAAAACTTTTCTTAAGAAAGTTTTAATTAACTTTAGTTTACTATTTAGGAGATTAAAGAATGAACAAGTTACGCTGTACATGAGGTAAGGGACTTCGTCTCAATCTCCTTTCATTGAGGCATATTTTGTTTAATACAAAACATTCTTTTATATGGTGTATAAAACCCATTAATGTTTTATTTCATTCAATGGTAATATTTTTTCCATGTAGATTTTTACTAAATTAATGAAATGAATGTTTCTTTTTAATGTACGTGGTGACAATGACCTTTCCGCCGTCACAATCATTATTAGATATTTGGATTCCTTAATAAGAAGCAATGTTTTTAAAAGGAAAATAAATACCATATACACTTTTGTGTATGTTATTTTTGAAAATGGTTTACGTAATAGTTTTGTTATGTAAACATATTTAAATGATATATTGTGACTGAAATGCGGAAATTTTATCTTTCTTTTATGTTTGTCTTACGTGTTGTGAATATGTTATGGTTCATGGGAATTGTTTACATATATTGGTGGTTCGGTGATAAACCTAGGGTGGGTGATCCTAATATAGATCTCTAATAAATTCGGAAATATGACAAAGGTAAACATTAATGTTTCTCCTAATAGATTTATGAAATATTCTATGATGGCCATTCTAATGATACCCTCTATGTAGCTGTGATAACTATAAAGTATGATATGGATGCCACAAGTTACCTTTTAGATTTATGATTTTTGATTTCTATATTTTATTCATAAATTAAATTATTTCATGAGATCTATAAAAGAGATTATATTTTGTATTTATTGATGGACTAATGATGTCTTTCATTATTTTATAACCCTTATTGAGATTTTTATACTCATCCCATGATTTTTATTGAATTTTTTCTCACATGACATAAAGATGAATAGGGTCAATGATGGGATCATAAAAAATTCATGTTGTTTAAAACATGGATCTAGACATGAGTCTTTTTTTCAAGAATTAATATTTTATGAAAAAATGGATACTATTTATAAGTGTCTAATTTGTAATATTTGAGATGTAATGTAATAGTTATGGCCAAATTATATAAAAATATAATCCTAAAAAGTTTCTCAATGTGAATTATGGACATAACACAAGATTATGTATTTTTTATGACTGGGGCCTTATAGTTGGTATCAATGGATAATTTATACAACATTAGCAGTTAGGCTATTGTTAAATTAATGTTTATAAATTAATTTATTTTCAAAATTAACTGATAGAGAATTTATAGATTACCATGTTGCTTCGCCTATGATATTTCTCTGTTTAAAATGGTTTTTCATAGAGGAATCAAGTTAGTTGTGCAGTAAAGGCATAAATAGGGAAATTAACTTCCAAATTAGCATCCTCAAGTGGTCAAAATCTGATTGAAATGTCTCTTATAGTGATGGATTAGTTGACTCAAGTGATAAATAGTGGTCATTTTTATTGGTGATATTCTGTTTTATTGTAAAAGAAATAGGAACATGGATGTAATTAAAGGGTTGTCTTTAAAAAACTAAAAGAAAAGAAAAATTAAGGGAAATTTAGTATGTGTGAGTTTTGGTTACTACAAATATTATTCCTTGGTCACATTGTTTATAAAAATGGCATAACTGTTGATTCTGCTAAATATAAAGTTATCGAAGAATGGACAATACCTACTAATATCACAATGATCCGTAGTTTTCTTGGTATGGAAGGTTATTATTGGAGGTTTGTTGAGAATTTTTCATAGTTATCTATCACACTGACTATGTTACTCGAAAAGGAGTTAAGTTCATCTGAAAAAAAAGTGATGATTGTTTTTAGGAATTGAAAAATGATGGATGAATGCTCTAGTTTTGGAACTGCCATACAGAAATAGTTAATTTGTTATCAATAGTGATGAATTTTTGAAAAGAAATTGGTTATGTCCTAATACAAAATGATCAGTTAATTGATTATACTTTACCTCAGTTGAGACCTCATTAGTTAAATTCACCTACACATGATTTGGAATTAGCTCCTTTTATTGTTTGCTTTTAAAATTTTGAGTATCATTTATATGGAGTAAAATGTGAAATATAAACTAAACAAAAATGTTTGAAGTATATATGTACTCAGAAATAATTGAACATGAGACAGAGGATATGGCTAGAATTAATCATGGACTATGATTGCACGATCCATTACCATATAGGAATGACAAATAAAGTGTTTGATGATTTGAGTCGAAAGACTAATGAAACATTAACCATGTTATGTTTGGCACACGATCCTTTAATTAATTATTTGATGAACTTTGGAATAGATGTTTTTGGTGCATGAAATTCCTCTTTTTTGTTTTAGTTGTCAGGGAAAATGTCTCTATCAGACAGAATTAAGAAAGCACAAAATGATAACAGTGAGTTACAGAAAATGGTAGAGTTGGTTTAGAAGGGTATGTTGACTGATTTTAACACGATAATGATTGTATTTTGAGATTTGGAAGGAGATTATTCATTACTTGTGATTCAAAGTTAAAGAATGAGTTATTATGTGAGGCTCATATTTCTTTATTTTCGGAAATCCTGGTAGTACTGATATGTATAGAGATCTTCAATAGTATTACTGGTGGGATGGAATGAAAAAAGATTTTGTCGACTTATTTGTAAAGTGTCTGACTTGTCAACAGGTTAAAGAAAATATACAGTTACCAAAAGGGATGGTTTAACCTTTACTAGTTCCAATGTGGAAATGGGAAAATATATACATGGACATTGTTGTGGGATTACGAAAGACATCTTGCAGTAAAAATGAAATTTGGGATATTTTTTTTAGATTTTCTAAATATCATCATTTTTTTCCTATTCAAGATACATTGTCTGTAGTTCAACTTTCTTGGTTGTATATTAATGAGATATTCTAGTTTCATGGAGTTCCCCTCTCCATTATATCTTATAAACATCCAAGGTTTACTTATAACTTTTGGAAAGGCCATCAAAAGTCTTGGGATATTGAATTAAATTTTAGTACAAATTTTAATCCTCAATCAGATGGGCAGTCATAACTAACATTTCAGTGCTTGGAGGATATTCTACGTTCTTTCTCGATGGATTACCGGGGACGTTTGGGCCACAATTTTTCTATGGTTGATTTTTTTTATAAAAAAAGTTTTCATTTTAGTATACGGACGGCTCTGTTTGAGGAATTATATGGGAAGCGGTGTCAAAATATATATTTTTGGAATGAATTATCTGAAAGGATGTTGATGGGACAAGAATTGGTAGAATAGATAACAGAAAAAGTTCAGTTGATTCAGTAGCACATAAGAACAGCTCAGATCCAAAGAAAATTTATGCGGATAACTAGAGGAAGGATCTCTCATTTGAGGCAGGCGATCATTGCTTTATCAATGTTTTTCTATGAAAAGAGTGATGTGTATTAGCAAGAAGGGAAAGTTGAGTCTAAGGTTCATTGGACCCTACTAAATCATTGGGAAAGTAATATCAGTTCCCTACAGAGTGGATTTAAATCCAATTTTATCCTAGGTACACAATGCTTTTCATGTTTCAATGTTGAGAATGTATATGCCGGATCTGTCTCATGTTTTGAGCCTAGAGGTAGTTCAGTTGGAAGAGAATATATCATATGAGGAACAACTAGCCCAGATTCTTGACCGAAGAGAGTTTGTGTTGTTAAATATGGTTATTCATTAGGTACAGGTTTAGTGCAAAAATCACATGATTTAAGAGGCAACATTGGAATCAGAAAATGCTATGAGTGATAAATTCCCCCACTTATTTGATAAGTAAATAGAATTTTGGGGACACCATTCCCAAAAGGGGGAAAGGATGTAACATCCCAGGTAAGTAAAGAATATAAAATCTTAAAATTTATTAAATGTTTTTAAATTTATCCAATAAAAGTTAGAGGCTTAAAATGTGAATGAATATAATTTTAAGCACAAATAGTCTAATATTCATTAAAAGGTTCACTTAACTCCTTTTGATGGAGAACCCTATTTAAATATAGTTTTAGTCACTTTAATATATTCTATTTGAGAAAATGAAATATTTATTTATAATTTGGAAATCAAAATTTAAATTGGGAAAATTTTTGGGATTTTTCTGATTAAAATTCATTTTATAATGAATAGTTAAAAATACCATATTTTAATTCAAAACTGCCTTTTAATCTAATTTATTTATATGGTTAGATTAGTTATAAATTTTTTTTAAAGTGTAATTTTATTATAATTTTACCATTTAATAAAATTTTTGTCATTGGATGTAATTTCACTTTGAAATTGGACAAAAACAAGTGTCAATCTTAGGATATTTATTATTTATTAAAAACATGTTTTTTGTTTTGACAATGAGAATTAATATTTAATTAATTAATGAAACTTCTATGTTTTTAATTTGGTAAAATAGACCTCATTCTTGAATTCAGAATATCAAATATATCATAGGCTGAATTTTTTATATTTTTCTGAAAATCTTCAATTTTTGATGAATAGTGAAAGAACTGAGTAGTAGTTAAAAAACTGACTTTTTTCATTTGAATGAAATATTACTACATATGTGAAATGAATTTTGAAAATACATTATACATGGTTTTTATTAGAATGTAAAATATGGTTCAATAAGAGAATATAATTTTTGGTGAATAATAACTCTTGCCTTTTATTTATCACAGTTAAAGGTGAATTGGGTTATTCAAGGTAAAAAAATAAAATAATAATATAAAATTAACATAACACATGTCTTAGACTTATTGGATGAGTCATTTCCAATAATGAGCATCCTTGAGAAGTTTTTGGGACCCCATGGAGATTCTTAAGATTGAGAATGAAAATTTATCTTAATTAATTTGAAGTAATGACATAAATAACATAAACATATATCTTTTAGTAAATAAATTATTACATGGGGTTATATAAGTTATATATTATACTATAATTACTAATTTGAAATAATAAAATATTTCATACATCATGGAATTTTATTTATAATTTTTATAAATCAAATAAATAAAATTATTTATTACACAATAATGATGTAGTGTTTACCTCATTAATGAATGATTTAAATAAATAAGATTATAAAAATTATAATAATATCCAAAACCAGTACAATTATTATTACATGATTTTATTTCTAGAAATTTTCATCGTATCTTCAACAATAATTATTTTTGGACCTTCATAAACTGAAAATATTTATATAATAAAATAATATTTTAAACAATCATAAAGAGCCCCTCCTCTCCCTTATAAAAAGACCTCACCTCTAACACATTACTCATACCTCTAAATCCCCTTGGATCATCCAAAATATACCCAAATAATCTCATAGGATCTTTCTATTCCATCTAGAAGCCATCTTTTAGGAAAAAAACTTAATAAAATCATTATGGTTCAAACCAAAGGGAGTTACCTGATTTAAAGGTAACATCTTCTATTAAGGTATTTTCTTTTATTTTACTTCTCTTACTCCCTAATAAATATTTATTACTTGATTTTATAAAAAAAAGTATAATAAATATACTAGGTTTTTTTTATTATAAATATTTGAAATACACTTACACACACCTTCATCTAATGGGTAGAGAACATATTATTTTTCCGGATGATGAACTACTGCCTCACGAAACGATGATTGTTCTACCTTCTCCTACCACCTCTTATGGTGGACATTATGGTGAAACTATATTTATATGTGATAAATATCATAATTATATTTTCTATATTATTCTATATTTATCATTTATATCATACCTTTATGGTTTTTTTAATGGGTAAACGTGATAATTTAATTTGAAGAAGTGTGGACTATTGCCCCCTCAAAGTGATATGAATTGTTCATTACATACGTGGAAATTTAAAAATATGGAGTTACTAAAATTATATAAGATATTATAATTGAATTAAATTATACATATGTATCATTAATTTTTCATTCCATTAAATACGAAATAGTAATGATGGTAACATTCATGTGTACTTACGGCTTACCGTCACCATGAACGATACATTTCATTTCTTATCTCCAAATGTTTTGTACTATTATAAATACATATATTTAATAGATTTATATATGATATATATGACATCTAAATCATGAATATCATTCTGGATATAATTTTCTTTTGACCACAAGAACATCTTGTAATTATTAGAAATTCTATTTTGACTCATGTACCAAATATCGACAAAACGACCATTATTAACTTAATTTATTAAATAATTTCTATAACATGTAAATAAGTGATATAACAAGAATAATAAACTTGAAAAAGGTTCTTATGAAAGTCTAAATTAACTTTAATATATTATTCAGGAGATTAAAGAATGAACGAGTCAAGTCGGACATGAGGTAAGGGACTTAGTCTCTATATACTTTAATTGAGCCAAATTTGATTATATAAAACATTATTTTATAAGATGTATAAACCCCATTTAATTATAATTTCATTCGAATGGAATATTTTTTCTATGTAGTGTTTTACTAAACTACAAATAATTTATATCAATGATATATTGTGAATGAGATGTGGAAATGTTATCTTTCCTTTATTTTTGTTTTATGTGTTGTGAATATGTTATTGTTCTAGGGAATTGTTTATGTATACGGGTGGTTACATGATAAACCTATGGAGGGTGAGCCCGAGATATATCTCTAATACATTGGGTAACGTGAAAAAGGAAAATGTTAATTTTTCTCATAAGAGATTTTGGAAATATACTATGATGGGTATTCCAACATAACTCCATAATTTGCTATGATAGCTACAATGTAAGTATGATATGGATACCACAATTTAACTTTATTATTTATAATTTATTTTTGTTATTTATAAATATTATGATTTCTTGATGTATCTAAAAGAGATTATGTTTTGTATGTATTGTTAGACAAATGATTTCATTCATTATTTTATAACCCTTACTGAGCTTTTTATGCTCATCTTAATTTTTTTAAATGTTTTTCATAGGAAATAATGATGAATAGGATCAAGAATGGGATCATGGAAAATTCATGTTATCTATAACATGGAAATAGACACGACTCTTTTTTTTAGAATTTATCTTTTATGAAAAAATAGATACTGTGTAGAAGTGTCTAATTTGTAATATTTGATATGTAATGTAATATTTACAACCTAATTCTCTAAAAAATATAACTTGAAATTATCCTCAATGTGAATTCTTGATGTAACTCAAGATAACATAATGTTTAAGGTTGAGGTCTTATAAAAAACACTATAACAAATACATGGACTCTTAAATTTCAGGGAATTGAGGGAAATTTCAACCAAATTTTGTTTTCTATTTAAATTTTTTTCTTTATTCAACAAATTATGAGTTTAAAAAAAAGGGATTTATTTTACTTTTTGGTATTTTAAGAAACTCATTTGAGATGTCTCATTCTTGATTAGACATTCAAAAAACAACTTCCATGCACTCTAAAATATTTTCACATTAATTTTCTTCTCAGAATGAAAATTTTAGTGATGTTTTATATATTTTTACTATCCCCCATAGTTCTTTCCCTCTATTTTATCCCTATAAACACAATATATACCAAAAATAACATTTTTTATGTCCATGAACACCATAAAACTAGTAGTAGCCTTGGAACATCCATCTTTGATCAACATTATATTGATGTGTGGGTTTTTATCTATCCTCATTTTTAGACCATCAATGAATTGATTCCACTAAACATTTTGATAATATATTATTTGGAAATTTGGGGAATGTGTTCAAATTTTCTCTAACTTTTATCTTTATGTATATGAGAAGGATTGATATTTTCTATGGACATCTCAATTAATCCAGAATTCTTTTTTTCATTGTATTTTCATCAAACCATGATCTTTATTTTAGGAGAAATATTAACATAATTACCTTATTTATATAAAAAAATTTCATTAATATATATATTTTTGTTAGAAACATATTTACCGTGTCTGAATTTTTAATAAGATTCTGGAATTTCATGTAATTTTCACCTGCTCTAACAATTTTCAACTATTATCTAGATTGATTATCCCATTACTTCTCAACATTAACAATTTTTTTCATCAAAGTTTCTACATAATAAACCATAATTATTATATTGGAATTAATTATCATTAATTATCTTAATTATATAAAAATTCTAATGTATTACCTTATATTTCATAGAAAAAAAACATTCTTTTATTAATGATAATGGTTTTTGTTCTATCAAGGTAATAATTCTAATCTTAATTTTTATCTCTTATCCACAATTTCTCACTTAGGTACATATTGATATCAACTCTCGTTATATATGCCGATTCTGTTTCAGTTTTTAATGGGAGTTACATCTCATTGAGTTTCTATAATATTTTTGTTTAACATGTTATATTATTTTTCCATAATGATAGGAATAGATCTACCATTTTTTTCAAATAGTTACTAAACATATATTATAGGTGGAGTGGGAAATAAGTGGTCTTGTATAAAATATGTTATTACATTTCTAGTATTTTGTCAAATAATTAATCTAAACCAACTGAGGTTGTTCTTATATTTTATTGGATAAGTTTCTCCCTATAATATATTGTAAATTCTTTGTCAATATACAGAATCATGATTCATCACTTAAAAAACATAATAATTAGAATCATAGGCCACCATATAATCCAAAAAAACCTTCTTTTCTATTTTTGGGGATAAATAACACTTTTGAATAGTGTCTTATCTTTGATTCCCATACATTTTTTATAGTTATTTGATTTCCCAAATACATCATTAGGATTATTTAATATGTTATTATCTCAATCATTTGGGATTACAAATAAGAATCCAAATGTTATTATAATTAGTGAAATCGATTAAAGAATGAGGGATCTTTCATGGGATCCTTAGTAAGTCCATGTAGGGCACTTATATAGTCTATCATTTGGATGTTATTCAAGGGTATTTTTAGGGGTTAAATATATTAAGAAAAAATATTTTAAATTGAAATATTCTATTTTATATTCGAATTTAGTGGAATTTCTATTATGGAAGAACATTAAATAGACTCTACACACCCTTCTTGATAATGTATTATCAATTACTAGAATAGGGGAAGTCTTATTATAAAAAGATAACTAGATATGGGAACCTATTTACTCCCCTAATAAAAGAACATCTAAATTTACTTTTATTTAATTAGTTTCCTAGGGTCATCAATGTTTTCCTAAACACCAAACATAAATAAATTTTCATGACCATTAAATTGGGTAAAAAGATAGATCAGTGGTTTTTCCAATTACCTATCTCAGTTATACATAATAAAAAAATTCAAAAAATATCAAACCCATAAAAAAGATAATAATGAATTATTGATTTTTAGATTAGTAACATTCCTTAAAAATATAGTATTTTTTATAGAGATAGCATCAAAATTAATAACCCATAGAAAATGAAATTCATTGAAAATATATTAAATTGACATTAAAATTCCCCTATTTATCTCAAACCCAAATGAATTCCATGGAAAAATTATTTCATGAAATAAACTGTGAATTATAAAATTGGAAGATTCTTTGAGAGAATAAAATAATCATCCCCAACCCTTGATAATTTTTTCATTTTATAAATTCAATGTTATACATTGATGGGATTTCCTTATGAAATGAGCACTCTTATAATGTTCTTTTTTTATTTGTTTTTAGAACAATTTTATAAACATTCATTGAAACTAAGAACTATACAACATGTTATATCATTCACCATCTAAAAATTAATGCACACGTAATGGGTACTGATATGTGCCAACTCAAATATTGAGATTACCTTTTATCTTCCATGTTGGGATTTTGTATCGATTTTCTTGAAAAATTAGAATGACTTAAATAAAAATGACCACAATGATTTGGAGTAGTATCTTACACATGTTTTTTATTACAATAATAACATTAATGGTTGATAAAGTCGTGGTATTAATAAATTTAATATTTTAATTCATGATGGATTTATATCATTTATCTTTTGATAGAAAACATAATATGTATATGTCTATATGTGTAAAATAGAAATTGTTACATTACATAATGCACTATGATATTTTCAAGAGTATGATAACCTAATTATTAGTTTTTGAATCAGTTTTAGCTTTATTTATCAAATTAATGTGAGGGATTTCATCATCTTAGTTATCTACCATAATGGAGAAAGAAATTGGTTGATAAATCAAGATGCAATGATAAAACACACTTGGTTAGCATTGAATTATGTGGAAGATTTATTATTATTTAAAGTTTAGTGATCTATGAATTTCAATATTTTCACATCACTAGGATTCAAACCCCCATATTACAAAAAAATTATTATTATGTATTATTTAATACTCCAAAATTTTGGCACCATTAAACTTCTATTTTTTTGGTGTCTCACCTTCTTCTTAGGAAAATATATTTTATCCAACAAAAAAATTATAATACTTTTGTTTTTTATCCTTTAGAAATGATTTTCCTTATACTTATTAACAAAAAATAATTTTTGTGAATTTTATTTTTGGGTTACCACATCATCATTACATTTATTATTGGTAAAATTCACTTCTTACAGAGATAATAAATTCCTTAAAAATGTATTGGTTGAAATATTATCCTTAAATTTTGATTAATGGATATTTTCATGATGTAATTTCATTTATTAATGGGTCTCCTAATCACAAGTTCATCAATTTTATATTTGATTATTTAGATGAAATTGGTAATGAAGTGAAAAATTATTTCCAAAATAAAAAATTCAAATAATAGTTTACCTTGATACTGAACACAATGTTTAGAAATTTAAAGGACCTTAATTTTTCTAAAAATTTACCCCAAGGTGGAGAACTAAAAAAATAGGTTTAATTGAACATTATGAATGTTTGGGGTAGCAGAATTACAGGGGTGGTAGTAATCTAGAAACTTATATTCTAGAACTTGGTGGGTTGAGTGGTATTTATTTAGATGATGAATGTGTGAGGAAAAAAGTACTTTCATAATATTTATTATGAAGATATATATGGGTGATTATGTTTTGGAAATGTTGATTCTAGTTTTATTTAAAATGATGCATAAGGGGTGTTTTCCCTATTCACTGAGAGTCGATTGTTTAGGTAGGTGGGAAATACAAAATCAAAGATTACTATGAACTATATATTTTCCTCTGTTAATATTATTATATGGTAAAATTTGTTATGAATATGAGGTTGGGATACTTGTCTCGTGTGATATATATTTTTGAGGGCTTGAATCTAGTGAGAGATTTACAAGTGTATCATATATTATCAGCTAATTTTATGATTAGGATTGTAATATTAATCATTATAAATCTCTTTTAAATGAAATTCATTATATGATCCCATTGGTGAAGGGATTAAATTCCAACCACATAAATTAGTTTTGTAATTATTTTCTATAAAATTTCATTTGGATGTTTTTGAGTTTTTTTTTGATTGAGTGTGAAAATGGTTTTCATTTTACTGTGGTGTGTTATGGTTAATCTAGAAATCTTATGTTCCTATACATATGTGTTTGGGGACCATTTATTTATTGGGTTACAATCCCTAAAAACTGGTCTCATAGATAGGGATTATAAAATTCAGGGTTGCATACTCAATAGTCGAATCTTCTGCTGATGTTATAGTCTATTATTTATTAATTCAGTAGGATTAATCTATTTTAGAATGCATGCAATCAAAATATTTCATGGTCCAAGGGAAACATTTGGTGGGATTAACATTTACTTATAATGTATTTATATGGTGAATTATCTATTTCATAAGAACCGAGAGGTTCCATTGAATTGATTTAACCAAATATCAATTTAGAAAATGAAATAAGAAATTTTGGATAGGATGGAACATGGATTTATTTAGATTCCACTAACATGTAATATTACATATAACATCCAGGAATTTGAGACCAAGGTGAATCTCAGGAAGGATCTAGTAGAAACATATTATAATCCCATAATAATGAAAAAATGGATATATTTAAATTGTTATTTGGAATGTTAATATTGTATATAAGACCAATGAATTATTATGTGAATAACATTAACATGATTCAATATTGTGATGAATTAGATAAGGTAATGTTCATGAATTTTATAAGAGATATAAAAACAATATCATTTATAATGGAATCACGGTATGAAATGTTGAATTCAGTTAGAAACTCTAATTAAATGACTAACATAGTGTTTGAGGATGTTAGAGATATTATTATAAATGAATAGCTTAAGAATGTATATGACCATCCTCTTATTAAAATTGTAGTCAATGTTTCAAGTAGATGATGATGTTTTTAATTAAAAATTCAAAAGAAATTATAATTTGGGTCAAGGGAAGTTTTATGAGGAAAATAAACTATTAATGGACCCATATTTTTTAATGCATTAAAGAAGCGGCACATAAAGAATGATTTTATAGATCTTATAGAAAATATCTATAGTAGAGATTTTGAATGATCAGCTTCCAAATATGATGTAGTCATTGGTGAGAAAAGTTTTCTATTAAGTGTCAATATTCTATTGGAATCACGAATCATTGATTCCAGTGTTACATTCCAATCTATATATAAGAGAGGTATTATAGTGAATTATTTATCGAGGTGGATTTTTAGGAATATATTTAAAATTATGAAGATATAATGATTATGGGAAGGTTAATATTTATATGTGAATGAAACATAAATTATTATTGGTGTTACAGGTAGCTCAAAATGATATTTTTATGGAATAATTTTATTTCAATTAGTTAGATGGATAAATCCAGATTCAAATCAATATTCACTATTAAATTATTTAATATTCCATGTCCTTCCATGCATATGTATATAGGTATAAATGATGTGATGTTTTATCTTAATGTAAGATCATAAAGAGAAATTATTTCACAATTAGGAACTATAAAAAAATCTGAGTGGTGGAACAAGTTTCATAAAATCATTTATAAGAATAAAAAGTTAGACATAGAGCCCAATGGAATGGTGATTCTCATCATCATGATATCTTAAATTTTTTATAGGTTTATATTTGGAAATACTAAAAAATAATTATATAATATAAATGGATGGATGCCTATGTCTCAAAATTAAGGGCTCATTCATATAGATGTTTTGGGGCCTCTCTTAGTCTGTTCTCACATTTGGTCAATATAATTTTTTTCATCCATCAATGACTCTAAATGGGATGAATTTATTTACATTAAAAAATTAAAATAGAAATTTATAGTTTCACTCAAGGAAGATTAATGGTGGAAATTTTTATTGGACAAATTCTTAAGTTCTTATGGTCTAAAAATGGTTGAGAATATAGTAGAATGAAAATGAAAATTCTTTTCTAGAGGGAAGGAATAATGTATTAGAAGGATGTATGAATAAATATATAATAAAATGGTATACCATAGAGGATTAATAATACATTTACATAGAAATATAATATCATGGTACATTATTATAGAATATCTAAAGATATGTTTCAAATGAAGACAATTATTCTTCTTATCATATAAAGAGGTGTCTATCCATATCGTTGGGGTGGGTGGTTTTATGGTATCTTGGGCTTGGAAAAATATATTAATTTTCCCACTTTAATTTTTTATAATGTAACCTCTATGTTATTGTTTATTAAAAGTATCCATGTAATATTTTAGAAATATCCTATTCATTTTATTTATGGTATTTTGTGATGAAATTATAGTTAACAATATGATAATTTCTCTATGAATATCATTAAAATATTAATAGTTCTCTTTAATGAAAAGTCCTTAGGGTAATAAAAAACATGGCGGAAGATATTTTTGTGATAACTGAATAAATACACCATTTTTAAGTTGATTTTAATGGATTCTTTAGAATATTTAGGTAATAAATAGAGGCTAGTGTAATTAATAATTCCATATGAAGTTCTATTAAATGTTTAAAGGGCTATAAAACATTATGTTAGAGTTCTATAACATGTAATTTTAAATGTATTAAACATGGAAAAATATATACATGTACTTAGTTATAAAGGACATACAATATCATAAGACTAGGACAATAGTTTAAAATTAATTTTCAATTTATAAGGCCCCATAATTAAACATTAAATAATAATTTTTTTAATGTCAATAATTAATTTTCTTATATAAAAATGATCATTTAGGTTTAGTGTTTTATAAAATTAATCTATCAACCCTAAATAAATAAATATTACATCAAAGTGTTGATGTGTCCACATAGTATCCAATATTTTCACAAAAAAATTATTATATAGAGAGTTTTATTTTATTGACAAATCTTTATAATTATAACCTTTAACTCATCCTTGTACCTATTCATCCATAAAAACTCATGTTTTTTTAAATGATGGATGTGTAAAACGGATCATCAAGGGAAATATAAAAACAATGAAGGAAATATATGAAATCATGAATACATATATAATATTTTTCATTTAGAAAATCAATGTTTATTTAAAAATAATAGTTTCATTAACAAGTAAATTATTTTTTTAAAAAATATTATGCTAAAACATTTCGTAAAAATTAATCATGAAAAAATTAAACTCATAAAGGTTCATTTTCAATCCTGAAGATATAAGAAATATTTTTTTAAAAAATCTATAAATTTCAGTCGTATAAAGTATAAAATACATTCTTTTAATTAAAATCTAATGATTAGTAAAACGGGATAATGACATAAAAATGTTTTATAATATTATAAAACCATATGAAATGTGGTTGTATCACAAAACACGAAAAAAGATTTTGTCAATTTTATCATACCATATAATATCACATGGTTGATAATATACCATATTAGATTGGGATTACTGTATAATACCATACATAAAACCTCATGAGACCAAATCATTACCCATTGCATTTGAATGCTATCTAGGGGCACCCATCATAACATGTTAATTATTAGGTGTGACACAAAAAACATCAATAATAATACATTAACATGATAGTTAAACATGTAATAAAAATGATTTGTATAATCATACCTCATATCATAAAAAAATTGATTTCATTAGGAAGAGATTTAAGACATGATCATACAGAATGTATTTCCCCATAAATGGAAGGAATAATAAGCTATGTATATATGTGAGAGAAATATATTAATAATTAATTACAATTCCAAAACATTATAGAGAGATATAAAATGTTAGTTTGAGTTGTAATAGTAGTAAACCAAACAAGGGTTGGTTTATAGAGATCCCTTACACCCAGAAGAATAACCTTTACAGATATCAAAATATCCATTAAATATATAATAATTTTTTGAAAATAATGTAATAAAATTTAATGATTATTTCATTTGAATAAAATAAGTAATATTATAATGAATTTAATATATAAAATATTTGTTTTACTATTAGAAAAATCCATTGAGTCCATATATGTTAAAATAAAACAATTAGTTTTATCTTCTATAAAGAATGTCAAAACATTCCACATAAAATACAAAAAAGGTACATTTTGATAGAAATTGAAATAGATATATAAAATTATCTTTATAGTTCTTTTATTTACATATAAATATATCAATAAAATAATTTTTAAGAATATGGACTTGGAAGAGAAATATTTATAAAATAAAAAATTAAAACATTATAAATGTGTGTTTTAATGTTTAATATCTATTACGTAAAACCTTAAAAATATTACTTTTTAAATTTTTCTAAAGAATGTAAAATATGTCTGACAAAATACCATTATCATGTGTTTAAGCATAAATTATAATCTTCTTGAAAAATTTATGAGAATATATTTATAAAAGAAAAAGAGAATGAAAGGAATCATTAAAAAAGGATTTATAAAATAAATTACCTTATCTTGAGTACGTCTCATCACATAAGTTCTTTATCATCCTAAATAATAAACTTATCAAAATTATTTACTATATTATAAACAAATATAAATTGTATTTTTTAATTTATTTTATTTATTATTAAGTAATATTATATTATTCAATTATTAAGGATTGTGTTAGGTGTCTTAATGATATTTTTCTTCTATGTAAAAAATAAGTTTGTTAGGTCAAAGTGATTGATATTAAATCATATATAGAATAATAATCACGAAATATTTATAATTTATAGTTATGAATTATACATTTAAAATATCTAATGAAAGTTGGTTTTGAAAAATGTACTATGTTACGATCATGGTGATAGTATTTCGTACATATGTGTGATAAATGTTTCAATATTTTAGTGATGATTATGGAAAAGATATAAGTATTAATTTCTTCCATAAAAATGATAATTATATCATAAATATTTTAACTTTTCTTTAAATCCACTCATACATTATATCCATGGGACACATTTATGAAAAACGAATCACATAGCTTTATGGTTGTGGTAATCAACATGTAAGCACGAATGACATTATCATTCTTAAATATATGAAAAGGTAAGAAAATATATGATAAATTAATTTCCCAGAATGATAATTATTTTAAAATTATCATATATATACATTAAATCCATCATCCTAAATAACCATGATAGCTGATGATGGAAGAAAATTACACTGGTTCGCACGGTGGTAGTATACTATAAAGGTGAGTGATGGTTTCATTTCCCATTTAATAGAATTGGATATTGATTTGGATTTTTCAGTTAACGTAATAATATATTAGTCTATGTAATATAAAGTTTTATTTATAAAATATTTTTTAATAATATTTTAAGGAGATGGATGAATAAATAAAATGAAAATTCCCATTTAAGAACAATACCTCTTCATTAGACAACATCTTTTGGATTGCACAAAATTCTATCATAGGATGGTTTTATATTGAATCCATGGGATCTAGGAAGTGTGAACGAGAATTAAGAATGTTATTTGGGTAGGTAATGTCTGAAACATAAGGGTTTTTATATGTCAATACAATAGGAGAGTAGTTATCTTTATAAAAGTGAGGGGATAGATACTATTGGAATTTTATAAAATATTAAATTAGTATAATGAAATTGTCACAAAAAAGGATCCAAACATATAAAATTAAAATATAGGGTTATTTTGGGTCTAAATAAACTCCTAAATTAAAATGTGGACATGTTTATTTTATCTTATTCACCCTAATATTTTGTTATTAACCAATGTTAACCCTTTTGGACTATTTTAGTGATAGCGAAGATTTTACTCTATAGAAGTCAATATAGTTATTATACAAGGTAATATGGTACATGAAGGGGACATATTTGATATTTTCAAACATATTAAAATCAATTTTATAAATATATAATTTTAATGTATTTCAAATCATTTAATTAAATAATATTTATTTTAAAATAACATTAATATAGTTTTTGGATCTATTCATTTAATTTTACTTTGAAAATATCAATAAAAATCTGAAATGAAATTATTAAACTTTAATAAATATAAAATATTCCATATTAAATAATGATATTTTTGGAATACTATAACTTACTCAAATTATATGACATTTAATATTTTGAAAATTGTATATTGTATTTCACTATTAATGGATGAAATATTGTGTTAGAATAGTGTGATCACTTAATAAAATTATATAACTAGTAAAAATTATAAATAAATATATTAAAATGAATAACATAATCTTATTATTATAAAAATAACCATTAATATTCAATCTAAAATTCCAACTATCCCTATGTTAAGTCATATTCATTGTTTAATGGTATGAGAGTGATATTTTGACTTTTTCTTTACCAAAATTATTATATAGGACATTTTCATGGAAAAGCATCTGATAAAAAATTAATTATATATCAAAATGTGATAATTGTATAAATATATTCATCCTATAACAATAAAGATGCACAATAGTTTCTTTATCACTGAGTGTTATCCTAGGTTAACTTTATTGACCATTTTGCAACATTGAATTTTTTAAACATTTTATTTTTCCTTATAAAGAAAAATAAAGCTGAACTTATTAAATAATATTATATATTCTTATTCCGTATGTAGAATCCATTTTAACAAATTAAATCCCTATAATTTTCTGAATTTTTTTTATAAAAATCATAGAATTAATGATAGAAAAGTTTTATGGAAAAAATCTATTTTATGTATAAAATAATTTTTATACTATCATGATGTATTTTTTTTATTACACTTTAATTAATTTATATATTTTTAAAGAAATGATGATTATATGAATTAATATAATATTTAAAATATTATGGCCCTTATTAAATGATAATAAATCACAGTATTTGAGAACATGGTAATTTATACTATTCAAATAAGAGCTATTCATTATAGAAAAGATAAAAAAATTTACAGCAAGTTAATTTTGGAATTATGATCTAAAAAGTTGATTTATTTAATAAAAATAAATTTTCTAAAATCACTATAGATTTAGTGTATTATTTTTTCCCAAACTATAACAAAAAATATTTTTGAAGAAAATGTTTTTTGAAGGCATGAAATGATTTAACTAAAAATATGTATTTTTTATAAATGAATTTACAATATGTAAAATGTTTATAAATTTTTTTAATAATTTAGTTATTCCTATTAATACCATATAATTATAACAAGAAGATTATAATGGTTAAATTTTATTAATCAAATTTTAATATGACATCACAGTTCATTTAGACTCGATGTTTCATGTAACACATTAAATAAAATAAATTAAATTTAATTAAAGAAAAATATATTTCAGAATATATGGGTGTGAAATTACACCACCTTATGTAAATATAAACTTGCCAATTTTTATCTCATTCACAAATGTTTTAATATTTGAAAATAGGTTTATTGAAAACCCACATCATAGAAAGGGTCAATAAAACATCCTTTTTAAAAGGGGGAAACTGAACAGTGGAGTTTTTTACAAAAAAGTTTCCAAATTATAGAAAATTGGTGGGATGTGAATATATATAAATTGTTTAAAATAAAATTTCTAAATATCAAAGATGAGTAATTGTGAACACTGAATAAAATAATGTGAATTATCATGAGAGTGATTGTGATCACAAAATAGTAAATTCTCAATGTGTAAAAAAAGAACATAGATTCATTTTAAATTATTATAAAAACAGATCATTCGTTATTGAATCTCTTTTTCCAAGAGTTTGAGTGATTCCATATACTTTTATATAATGTCAATAAAGAAAAAGGCATACCTAATAAGTATAATTTCACCCTTTAATGAATTATTATTACAATATCATATTTTTTATCCAAAACGTGAGTATTCAAGTTGTTATTTTTTTGCATAATGAACTAAAATCATCCTAGAACAGATCAAGTAATCCAAAAAGTATAGAAATAAATTCTCTCTATCCTTATAATTTAAAACAACCAATGTGGTTAACATAAGATGATTCAATAAATAAATAAACTCTAATATAGAGAAATATAATTTTAACCCAGGAAGCATCAACAATGACACCCAATTAAAACATTATCTCGTTCTATAAAAATATAACTATAAATTAATCATAACATTCTATAATAAAATTTAAACCAAATGATTAAAATTATTTGATCAAATTTTCATCCAAGATAAATTTATAATATATCTCTAAATAACATCAATAACTCTTCATAAATCATACCAAACATTTATATAACATAATCATATAATCTTCACGATATTATAATTATTTCCATAAATAATGTGAATTATAATAAATAAACATTAAAATCATATTTTCCTCCAAAATATAATTGAACCTTTATTCCTAAATAATGGTATAATTTTTTATTTACCTTAATTATATTAGGTTCCAAAAATGATGAACTTCTCTTGAAATAAAATTATCCACCTAATCACCAAATCAATTTCCAATCCAATAGTTATATCTAAAATAAAACATATGTTTCAAAAATCATATTTATCTTTATACGTAACATAATTTAAAATCAATCATAATAACCAAGATGTCACATAGACTAACAGTATTTGTTTCACACTTTTCAACCTACGATTATAGGTTTCGGACTTGAGACCTTACTGGATGTGACTTATTATTCTTTTTACAAAAACTACATTAATATAATTCCTAAAATGTTCTTATATAATTAAACTCAATCATAAATAATCATATAAACCTTAAATTTTATCATTAATTTTAATTATATGAAAAAGGAATTCATTCTCAAATAATACTACATGTTGAACTTAAGGGTTACATATACCACAAAGAAATAAAAATGTCTCCAAAACATTCATTAATAAAATTTTAATCCCATCAAATAAAACCTCAAAATGGGTTTCTATGAAATTAAACTTCTATTAAAACATAAACTCATAATCCCATGATGGTATCTGTAACTCTTAAGTAAACATCACTTGAAATAAATATAATCATTAATTTTATCTAAACCTTTTCTAAGATACTAATTACAATGAACCAACCTTAAAATTTTCATAATATTTTGGTTTATGTTAGGAATTCATGTTATCTAATCCCAATGTTCTTTTAGTTTCATTGTTTTAGAGAATTATGCCATCAGAAAAATATAAATAAATTTAACATCACATAGTGGAAGATTTCACAATGTATCCATTTTTTCCAAAAAAACATTTATCAAATAAGATGTTTTCTTTTCATAGTATATATTCATATTTATCAGCTTAACCTCATCCCTTTCCATACAAATTTTTCAAAATATAAAAAAACAATTTAAAATTTGGGATGATACATAAAATCATTGTATGGTACATTTATAAATAAATAAGGAAATATATTTTTTCATGGGTATATATATAAGATTTATCATTTTTAGAAAATAATTATATGGTTAAAAAATAATAAATACCTAATAAATCAACTTTTCTTCAAAAATATTTTAATAAAAAATCGATTAATAAGTATTAGTGAAAAAAAAATATCATAATGGTTTATTTACAATCATGAATAACATTTGAAAATGTTTTCAGAAAAAGATATACATTTCATCCTTATTAAGTTGAATATATGTTCATTTAAAACATATTTTCATGAATATTTCCATGAGAGTATAACATAAAAACATGGTATCAAAATGTCATTGAAACATATCAAATGTGACAGAAAAGAACATGACATGATTACGTGTCAGGGATAGTAAAAAATACAACATCACATTGTGGAAAAAATCATAAAGTAGATTGTGTTTTCATCTGAATCCTATAAATAATGTCTCATAAGAGAAAATCCATACCCGTTGAATTCAATTTATATCTTGGTTCACCCACTATAATTTTTTTATCATTATCTGCACCATAAAATGAAATTAATCATAAGTCATAAACTAGATAATTACATATCAATAAAAAATGGGTATTTTAATTTTAACTCAAATAATAATAAAAAATAATTATTAAATAATACATTTGAGAAATGTCTATAAGGCCTATATTACCCCCTGAATGTATGGGGAGATAATCAATGTATATATGGGAGAGAAATATATACATAATCTAGAATAATTCCATAACGTTAAAGAGAGATATATAAAGTGAGATAATGCATGTAAGAGAGAAAATGTTCACAGCCAGAAAAAGTGGAAGTTTACGGAGATCCCTTACACCCACAATAAAACAAACTACACATATAAAAATATCCATTCCAATTAAAACCATTTTTTTGAAATTATAAAGAAAAAAGGGAAATAAAAATTTTATTTAAGGAATTTATAATGTTTATAAATCAATCAAAATATAAAATAATGGGTTTGGAATCGGGAAATGTCATTGAAGTAATATATATTTAAATAATAAATTCTTTTTTTGTCTTTTTAAAATAATGTAAAAACGTTTTGTTTAAAACAAATAAAAATATTCATTTTTAAATCTATTTAATGATAGAAATATAATTTACTCTATAAATATTTTATTTCCATATAAAGAACTCTATAAAATAATTTTTATGAATATGAACATGGAAGATAATTATTTCGAAAATAAAACATAAAAAAATTAAAAATGAGGTTTTTAATGTAAAATGTTACTTACATAATGAAATTAAAAGATTAATTTTAAAAAAATGTCGTAAAATTACATTTAACATCCATTGAATAAGAAATAATACTTTTATTGAAGAATTTATAAGTATATATAGAAAGAATAAAAGGAGTTAGAAGGAAAAACTTAAATGATGATTTTTTGAATGAAATTACCTTACCTTGAGTTTCATACAACCTTTACATTCTTTATCTTCCTGAATAAAATAAAATGTTAATTATTTACGTATTTTATTAATTTTTTAATGATTATTATGTTTTAATTTTTTTTATCACATCAAAATAATTTTATTAATTATTTAGGATTATATATGAGGTTTTGATCATATTCATATCATATGTCCAAAATGAATTTGGTTAGTCAAATTCTTTATTATTTCATTAACTTTTGAATAATTATTAGGAAATATTTTTCCTTTCATTACATTAATTATGCTTTTAAAAGAATACTTGAAATAGTGGTTTGGAAAACAATTTATGTCACAATCATGGAGGTGGTTGGTCATTTGAATACATGAGTAATGATTCCATTTTTCAAAGATCATACAGAATGATGTTAAGTAGTATTTTATCTAAATAAAATGATAAATAAATAATATATATAATCTAATTTATTTAAATAATGTCATATATAAAATCCATGTGATTTGGTTATGAAAAATGGCTCACATTGCATCATGGATGTGGTAATTCTCACATATATAGGAACAATGTTATCATTCTTCAATAGATGTAATGTAAAAAAATATGATATATTAATTTTTAATACTGATAAATATTACATTATTTTCATATATCTACACTAAATCAATCATTATAAATAGTCATGAGAGGAAATTATGGAAAACAACATAGACTGAGTATGTATTGCTTGAATTGAATGGCATTGTAAGTGTGACTAAAAGAGCATACGAGTATCCTTTTATATATGAAGGGAGGGGTAATTTTGGAATTTCATAACATAATAAATTAATATAAATTAATATTCATGTAAAAGAGAAAAAAATAATATAACTTATATCTAGGATAATTTTTGGTCAAAATAATCTGATAAAACAAACTATAAAAAATATTATGTGATGTATCCCGCCTTTTATAATGGTTTTAACTTTTGTTGACCCATATCCCATCTATTTTTTTATTAAATTTAAAATCCAATTTTGGTTTTAGTGGAAACCAAAAAATTTAATAATTAAATTCATTCAAACACAAAACATCATATTCAAAAATCAAATTCCAGTCTTATAAATTCAAAACTCAAACACCATCATCGTATTGGGCCATGTCACAATTCTTGTCACGAACCCAGGGAAAATGAACCCATTATCACACCATGTCTCCAGTAAGGAACGACCTCTAGAGTCAAATGTCATCATCGTAAAACCAACAACATCATAAAAAACACATAAAATACAGACCAATAACTCAGAACTATCATTGATTGTCATCGTTAAGGGAGAGAACACCATCACCACCGTAGAGAAGAAAATTAATCACCAAAATAATCAAAACCATAAAAATGAGCTTCTCCATAATCTATCATGAAAAAAAACCTACTGGGATCTTAGAGGTATACAAATCCACCACAAAGAAGTGTTTCAGGAAATTCCCTAAACTACTAAATATTCACATCCCAAAACTCATAGAGGATCACCGTGATAAAACTACTTGTAGAAGCTTCATGGAAACTAAGATCCAAAGAAGAGAATGGAATTACAAAGGCATAAAAGGCAAGATGCGACCACCACCATGACATCCAAAACCATCCAATTAAACCAACTCCATGAAAAAATCCCCAAAAAACATCATTTTCATTGATGAAAAATGTATATAACCATCCAAAAAACAAGGAATTGTCATTGAAACTACCATCTGATGAGCTGAACCAAATGTTGAACCCCTAACCCGCCATCAATGAAGAGGAATCATAGGTAATGGTTCCTCAAAAAAGGATGGGGAAGATTATCCAAATATGATTTTAGAGGGAACCATAGAAATTTTAAGAGAGAAGGTAGTGTGCTCCCAAGATATTAAGGTTCTATCCTTGACATAGTCAATTGAACCACACATTATAAATTGTCAAAAAAATAAACGAGGCTAGATATGATGCCAGATCTAAAATCCCTATTCTCTAGATCTGTCCACGAGGTCACCAAATGATGAATTAAATAATAATAATTTCTAATGTGGTAATGATTATAGTGGGGAAGTTGGAAATAGATGCCACAATAGGATCTGAGATGCACGATGTATCAAGAAGTGAATTCAAGGATGAAGATAAAGGGGAGGAAAATGATAAGGGGAAAGATGAAGTTAAAAATACGGTTACATCACTAGGGAGGAAAAACCTAGAATAATAGGAACATCACTTGGGAGAACGAACCATGAGATAATGGAGCCATCTCAAACTCAAGTTAACCATTTTTTACAATTACCATGATAATAAATATTTTCACTATTTATGAGTCGATGTATTTACTGTAAATGTAAATTTTTTCTGATAATGAACCATAGATGATTTTTAAAAACCCATACCAACCAATTTTATGATGTTAGGATTTTTATTGATGTTAAATTATTTAAACAAATAATTTTTATTATTAAATAACATTAATTATATTTTTGAAACTGTACATTTAATTTGACTTTGAATATATATACAAAAATAGAAAATATCATTATAATCTATTAAAACAACTGTAATATGTTATATTTATGAATAAAATTCTTATAACAAAAAAAATTACTCAAATTAAATTACATTTAATATTTTTAAAATCATATATATTATTTTCCTATTAATTGAAGAAATAAATATTCAGTATAGTGTATGAATTTAAGGTAATTATAAAATTTATTATAATTATAGATAAATTAAAATAATTAATGTAAAATTATAATTATCAAAATAACTATTTCCATTCATTTACATATTTTATTTATACCTATGAAAATAGATAAGGTATACTTAAAATAATTAAAGTGATATTTTTCATTTTTATTACTAAAATTATTGTGGAGATCATTTTTATAGAAATGTTACATGTAAATAATAAATTAACATTAGTAATTTTATAAGGGTTGAAATAAACTAATAAAATAATAATTAATATGTAACATTATATCCTTATAACATAGTTTTAATCTAGGTTAACCCAATATACATTTTTTTACAGTGATGATAAGTCTTTATAGTTTTTACCATTTATTATATCTAAAATTACATTAGATTTTTTTTTAAAATATTAATTATTATAATTCGAAATATATAATAAATTATTAAAATTAAATTAGTATAATAAATTAATTTTATAATAATCTCACAAAGTATGATAAAAAGGATTTTATGAAAACAAACTTTTTATGTCTAAAAATATTTTTATACTAAGATTGAGTATAATGATGATTGTTATGGAATTAAATATATTATTTCTAACTAAAGTGTATTAATTTTCTTTTTATCAGCATCAAAATATTATGGAACTATTTAACTAAGAATAAATAAAAATATTTGAAAAAATGTTACTTTTTACCAATCAATGAAAACTAAATCATTTAGTAAAAATCACAAAATCTAACCGTATGTGAATATTTGTATTTTGATTTAAAAAATGGAGTTAATTTTATCCATAATTTTTTTAAAAGTGGTATAAATTTTTATATTATTTTGTCACAAAAATACAATAACCCATTTTTTTAGAAAAATCATTTTAAAGAAAAAATCTATTTCATTGAAAATCAACAACTTATTTATCAATAACATATAAGTATATAATAAAATTATATATATTGTTTTTATAATGTATTTAGTCATATTCATATCTCTAATTTTAATTTTTAGGTTATAATAGTGATGCTTATGTAATAATATTTTTGTAGTATATAATGATTTTTTATAATCAATGTTTCATTTAACACAAGATATCAAATAAATTAAATTTATTTAAAGAGAAATATTTTCTGGAATATGAGTGTGTCATATAATTACCTAATTTTTATAGTTAGATGATATCCAATGGTCCCAGAATAAGTGGATAATATCAGTTACTATAAAAAGTGGGAGTTATTGATGAAAGTGTAAAAGGGTTCATTGCATGAAAATTATGCCGCAAAGAAAATATAATTTCCATATATAATGAACGTGTTGCAAAAAATGTTCTTCTTAATAGATGGTTAGAAAAATGTAAAGTGAGTTAAAATGATAAGGAAGATAAAAAAGGTTTTCTATAGAATTAAAGAGTGTTTTTCTTTGAAAATTTATCACCATTGTCAAAAATACAACCATATGAGTATTGTGGATTCTAAATGATTCTAAAATATCATGTTTGAAATTTATGAATGTGAATAAAAAATAAATTCATTATGATTTTAAGAGGATATATTCCTGAATAAACCCATTTTTTTCATAGGCAATTGGATAAAAAATATATTATGTAAGATGCAAATAATTCTTTATGGATTGAATCAAACTATAAGGAAATAAAACCAAAACTTTGATTCATTATGGAGAATAAGGGATTCATTTATGAAACTCAAAACCTGATTTATAATTAAAAAAATTCATATATTTGATAATTATTATCCCTCTATTATTTTTAGATTGAATGGTCTTAGAGATTATATATTATGAATATATTTAAGAGGTGGAATTTGAGTTTTTTAAAAGATTCAACATGGTAAATATCAAATTGATAAATAAATAATGGGCATGTATATTGTAAGAGGTGTATATAATAAATATTTGATTTTTTTTATAATGATTAATACATCTTAAAACTCTTCAAGATATTAGATATGGACTAATGAAAATAGTTCCAACTCTATTGACTACACACTTTATCTTATCAAAATAGAATGAATCGGAAATTAGGAATGTGGGTAATTTAAATGAAAAATTATTTCTTTCATAAACGGTATGTATCTTGTCATATTCCATTATTTTTACATATATGGAAATTTTGTTTTCCATGAGAGATTTAATTTGGATTATAGAGAATTCGATAAATGAGAACTACGAATAAATGAAGTGGATCCTATGATACCTTAGAAGAATAAAAATTATATTTATCTAATTATAAAGAAATGTTATATTATAGGCTTATGAAAATTTAGACATGAGAGGGGATATGGATTCCTAGATGAGTGATGTAAAATATATATTATCTTTAATGGAATAATCCTATGTTAGATATAATGGTTGCAGCTTATTGTAACACAATACTCAAATGCAATAGATTATGAGCCCATTAAGGAAGTAGGGAAATAACTTATATGGTTGAATTTTTCAGTATATTAACTCATAAGGATTATGTAAAGTGTATTTTATTCTTTTACAATAAAATTGAAAATATATTTTCAATGAATCTAGTGTTGGGCTCGTAAATGAAACACTTTCAGATGAAATATAATTTCTTCAGGAAGATACTGGAGTATGTGGAACTACATTGGTAGAATATAAATGTAATTTAGAATTTTTATGTTATTATTTCCATCATTTTAGAACAATATTTATACTGGATTAATTTTTATCATTGTGACTATGGTTATGAGAAGGTTGATAGAGAGTTTATTTATTTAAATATAAGGGATGATGGTTTTTTGGACTAACTATTGATGATTACTTTGTTTCCATTGATGAAGTCTTCAAGTGATAGCTTGTTATAAATTGTAATGAATATTACATTTTTTTATTATAGGACAACTAGAATGAGGGTATTTGGGACATAGGTTTATCATAACATGTTGAAATATTAAGGTAATATATTTCTTCCATATGTTTTTATTTAAAAGTTAATGTTCCTGAATCAAGTGGGGTGAATAGTCATGAACTAGATAATTAATATATTGATAAAAAAAGGATAAGAATATGAATCATTATGATGTGATTTAATTGTGTTTGAATTTTGTAAACAACACATAATGATTATCCAAAATGATGAATAAGGGTTAAGTGCATCAATCATTCGGAGTTAGAGTTTATGATGGAAATAACTATAGATAATATGAGTTTACCATGACCAACATTTCATCCTCTAAAAATGTAGGATGAGATTGAAACTAGTTAAAATTACGAAATAATAAACAAATATGTGGTGTGAATAAATGTTACGTGTGAGGAAAACATTGTCTGAATTGGAGCTGATAAGTGATTAAAATGTGGAAAATTTTTATCAACTCATTTTTTAATTGTGATTATAATTAAAAAAAATTATCTTCTTATAAAACAATATATTTAGCGTTCTCTCATGGATATCAGTTGTAAAATATAGACCACATAAATTAATTTTTTTTCAGTAATTTTATTTTCATTTGGATGTTGTTTTTTTGGATTTTATATAAAACCATAAAAAATCATAGATATATTTCATATATTATTAGCTTAATATTCTATATATAACATTAAATTTCACATCAGAATAAAATAGGATGAGTTTCTTTGGAAAAATGGATATAGAGAATATTTTATAAGATATACACATCATCTCCAACTATGTTATTCATAGCTAGAACCCTTCATATAAAGATCATACATAAAACCTTTCTCCATAACATGTGAAATAAAACATAAGAAAAGGTGAGATACAGTTCATAGAATATGTAAAAAATGAGATATTAATGACAACTAAATAATTAAATTTTCATAAGGGTATAAAAAATCATATTCACATTTAATATCCATTACCATCATTATATAGATAATAATCCCAAATCATCGCATAAATAATATGAACTCATAATACGTGAATCACAAATGAATCAAAGAACATGTTCCATGAGAGCATATCATTGAAATAAGACATAATTTTATAGCATACACTTCTGAATGGAAAACCATTTTATTATTCAAGGCTCATTACAAAGACTAAAATAGTGCATTAGGATCACACAATCTTCTATTGTATCCTTATTCAAGGTTTCACTCCCAAGGCTATCATAGTGGAAAACATCCATTACTAAACCAGGAACACTCCCCATTCCAGTCTTTATTATCTCTTGAGATACCCATCTTTTCCAAATGCATAAAAGGGATATATAATTCTTAAACCACCCATAAAATAATCTAAAACCATTTTTATTCTTTTAATAAGATCATAAAACATTTATCATGTGTCATAACCTATGGTAATGAAACTTTTTTCATAAAAATTTCAACATTTCATCCTAGTAAAACCTATTGGTGCTAAATAGGATTAAATAAACTCATCATCATAATCTTAAACCATAGAAAGAAACAATATTAATTTTATCCTTAGATCATAAAACTATTAACGGATATGAATCCTATTAGTATTTTATCATAAATGGAATACAGATTTAAAAATCACCAGAACATTTCACGAGAGGAATAAACTTTTCAATTTGAAATATGTTATATAAAATATAAAGAATTCATAAATATTAATGAAACAATTTACTTTAAAATAACCATGGAAAACTATACAGTAATATTACAATCATGGAGTGTTCATGATGGTGGGAAATTTAGTTCGTCCCACATAGGATAAAATAATGATTCCATTCACATTTTTCTTGAAAACTCATAAATACGTTGTTCAAAAAATAACAAGAATATTCCATTAAATGTTTTTCATGAAAATATAATAACTAGTACTAATTAATTTAAAAATATTCATATGTTAATATATTAGTTGTTTGGGAGTAAAATTACCTCAAACACACACACACACCGCACAGACCTAGGCCTAAAATGTAGGTCATATCCCTCATGGGATAGCCCACCCAACCACCCTCATTATTATATTATACAAATTTGGACTGAAGGCATAGTGGGAATGTATCCCATTACATTTTTCATAGGAATGAAAATTTGACCATGTTCCCATTCTGTGAATGGTACTTTTGTATTAACCTGGCTACTAAATTAACACTATTGTGCTGCCACCACTATATTACTCTCTACAGTACTCACTGCTACTAGAGCACCCGCCGCTACTACAACTAAAGTTCCCACTACCTCTAAAGAGTCTTTTTTTACTAAAATGTCACCACTACAACAGTACCTATACCCCCACCTCTATTAGTAAAAAATTATTGAATTTTTATAGAAAACATATATTTGGAAGAAAATTTATTATAGACCAAAGAGAGAAATAATTTCTGTTTTCCAAAATAAAATTGATTTAGAAATGAATTTTTAAAGTTAATAAATTGAAAGGAAAAACATTAATCCCTAAAAATAACCATATTGGAATAAAATTAAATAGTTTATAGATATACGTATCATAAAATTTAATCTTTATAATATTAATATAAAATAATCCCGATAAATAATCGGATTGTAAAATAAATCTATTTCCACATTGGTATGATTAAAATAAAAACCTCATGAAGAGAGAATATTACTTGGATATGTATATCCCGCTAATTTTCATGAGAATAATATCCAATGACAGTCATGGATAATATAAGAACCCCTTAAAATAATTGAGTATTGAATATATAATATGTCTCATTGAAACAAAATTGAGACAAAAATCAAATATGTTATGTAGAGGCCCAAAGAATGATGTACATTGAAATTACATTACTTTTGAGGAATTATTAATACATGAAAAAAACCAAAACTCACAGATTGTAATAGTTTAGTGACTTTGGAAACTTTGAACATAATCTTCTAATCATGGTCTATGATCTTCAACATCTCCCATAAAGATCTTCCCCTTTTGTTTTCTTACGTAAAACCTTTCTTTATATCATGGGGAAAAGAAAACATATAAAGGGTGAGCTCAAATTCTCAGTAAGGGTAAGCATGGAGAAAATAAAACAAACCATATACATTTGAACATAAAAACATGAACATAATGTTTAAACATCAAAATATTGAGTAATGACATAAAACATGGCAGTACGTAAGGCATATATCATAATGGAACATCAATCATGATAAAATATCTTGGAAATAAAACTTGTAATTGTTGAAAAACATTAAGCACATGATATTATTTCCATAGTAGCCAAGGCATTGCTGCCAAGACCTTCTTAGTGGACAAAGTCCCTTACCGAACCGAGTTCACTCTCTGTTCCAGTCTTGTATCACTGAATCAGATTAACTTGTCATTCCATCCATGTCTATCTCATGAGATATAAATCTTTACCCAATGCATTGGAGGGATATATAGGTCTCACCCATCTCATAATGAAATCATTCTTACTTGTTCCACAACATGAACATAAATCATTCGTCATTACCCAAAGTGTAAAATGGGTTTCGTAAACATCATCCCATCATAACATAATCCATACAAAACAAAATGGATAACATTTCATCATTAGAAAAGTGAAACCATGTAAATCATAGAGCAATTATACTTGAAACATACACATATTAAATAATTCCATCTTATATGGAAAATGGTTTTGATAAAACACTTGAAATGAATTCTTGAGGAAAATATCCTTTCTTCTTCAAAATCATTTTCTTTTCACCAAATGCCATGAAATTTTAAAAGAAAAGTATTTTCTTGAAAATAATCATGAAATCTTGTAGGGTATGATTTGTGAAAATAATAAGATATAAAACCTTAAAAATCCATTCATTCAGTATAAGATAAAAGAACATTCTCCTCATACTTTTAATGGAAATGTCAAAAAGTACCACGTATGGTAAACAAAAGAATGAATCCATATATAACACATTGATAAAGTCAAATAAGGGTAATAATGACTTTAAACATACATGTAAGAATATTAAACATTTTATGGACATGGATGAAAAATATAATCCCAATAAATACTTACGTATCCGTAATCTCAGATAAAAAATGAGATTGCAAAATTCTCGCTTACCTTATGTCTGATATGCTCTGTATGTATCCAATCCTCTTGTATAATGATTTAAATAATGTCATTTACTTATTAACGAATCGTATTAATTGTTATGATATCAGATATGGTTCACTTATGACTTTATATTACCCGTTCTTTTTTAAATTCATGTTAACGTAGCGTTTTGGCTAAAATCATTTCATTTATCATTCGTGTTTTAACTTATAATTATTCATATGAATAATTAGATCATGATTACTTACATCCATAATGTAAAAAATTATTTATATATAATATATATTCAGAAAATATATATATATATATATAATATCAATAAATGGAATGAAATACACCGTTCATGGTGACGGTAGGTCATACGAACGCATGAACGATGTTTTTGTTTCGTTATTGAATTGAATGGAATTAAGTAGATGACATATATATATATATATACATTAGCATTATTATGTCATATATTTCATGATTACTTATTATATATACTTTATAATTAGTCTTGAATTGTTAACATGGAAAATGAACCTCATCGCGTCGTGGAGACCGTAATCTGTACGTACGCACAAGCGATTATAGCATTCCCATATTTATTGAATGGAATTGGAGTGGATGATATAATATATTCGAATAAATATTATGTTATAATAACCATATATATATTTATTCTTTAAACTATTATACCCATCCAAGTAAGGTGGTTGTGGAAAAACAGATTACACCACGGCGTGGAGACGGTATTCCGTACGTACGCACGCATGGTGATTTCATTTTCCGTAGGATGGATAGAAGATGAAATAAGGTTGTTTCATATTTACAATTACATATCGGTATATATGTAATAATTATGTTATTACTTTATAATGAAACATCTAAATAAGAAAAATTTGAAGAAGAAAGAAAATTGAAAGAATCAATAGAAGAGATTACATCTTCTTTGACTCACCTCCTTTAAACTACTTATTAGAGAACTTGTGTCGGTCTTTTGAGAAGACCAGAACATATATGATATAACTAGATAGTTTTAGAAGATGAATTTTTAGGGTTTGGCTGAGCTTCAATCCTCAAAAGGGTGTGAAATGAAGAGGGAAGGGGTGCCCTTTTTATAAGGGAGGAGAGGGGCACCTTTGGTAACATAAGAAATATTAATTTATAATAAATTAAGACTCAGTTAAAAACCTCCAAAAAGGACTCAAATAAAAATCCTAGATTATATAGGGTTGTAATCTCATTAACCAATAAAATTTATACATGTTGGGAATTTATTTTAATCATTATCAACTTGATTTATCCTTATTTAATCTATTTTATTTAATTTGTGGTGATAAGACTCTAATTTTTAAATTGTTATAAATAATAACATATGTGTTGTGAATTTTACATAATTGGATAATTAATGAAATTTTTAGACCATATAAATTTTAATTTATAATTTTTGAATATTTTTGTGATTTTTAAACAAATTTATAATATGTTATTTTTATAAAATAATAACAGTGTCAATTTTGATATTATTCAATTATTTTAATTTAAATAAAATCCACACATGGGATATATTCTAACCAAAATATTTAATAGATTCATAACATATTATATTTGTCTAGAAAATTCGTGGATAACATTAAATAGTTCATATAACATTTATTTTAATATTTTTAAAACCATTTCTTTCATATATCTCTTAATAAAATAATTAGTACAACATTTTTGTATAATTTTTTAATATACTTATTTGTTGCATAAAAAGTAAATATAAAATACTATGATGGAGATATATCTCATAGATTTTATAATAATACTTTTACGCGAATCTATCTTCTTCAAATCACAATATATAAATTGTTATATTTATTATATTATGAAGGTGACAACTTTGGAATCATTTAAAATAAAATAATATAAGTGTCATAATCTTCTTTATAAGGATAAAAATGGTCACCAATTCATCCATTGGATGCTTAGGGTTTATATATATACTCACAATAAGTTCTTATCAGGTTTTTGGGGCTTTTTATGTGTATTATTATTTCAATAAAAACTATATTATTGATTTTTTACTAAATAAATAATGTCTGAATCATTAATGTATAAGCTAATAAGGTAAATAAATAATTCTTAAAAATTACAAATAAATTACCATGATAAATAAAAACATTTTAGGTTTCAAATTTTTATTTAAAACCGAATTTATATTTTGTACAACCTTATATTAATAATACTTTAATTATTAAAGTTTGAGTGAGACATATTTCACTTTCCTTTAAATAAAATAAACTAAAGGTCTTATCAAATAAAATTGGTTCCATTAGATTCAATTTTTATCCATGTATGATTTAGGAAATAATATAATCATCTAATTATATTAAGACAAGTGTTATTATAATTTTATAATATTATATTTACCCTTAATTACTCGATTTACCTTTACCTATGGTAAATAAAATTTACCATTGTTTCTATTCATAGTGCCCAAAAATAAAAAGTATCCTATTAACATAAGTTGGACATGATTATTCCAAATATAGAATCCATGTTTCCTAGTTCAAATCATAGAAGTTGCAGAAATTAATTTAAAATTAATCCCATTGTAAAGAATACGAGTTTTAAAAGTTAAAACATTGCAAAAGATTAAAACGATTTTACCTATGAATTCAATGTAAAATTAATGGTAATGATGTACATTATAATAAACGGTAAAAATATATTCTATTTATACTTTAAAACCATTCAATATTATAATTTAGCCATATAAATTATTACAATGAAAAAAGTAGTTTTTAATTAAAATATTGTGTGTTTTTACAATTCATTAAAATATGAAAGTTATCAGAATAATATGAAAAATTTATCCAAAGTAAATTATTGTATCTTGATTCCAAAGAATAATTATATTTTGTCAATTTAAACTTATAAATATGTCAAAAACTATATTTAATGTGGGTGCTCCATCAAAAGGTGACAAAACTGCATTTTTTTAAAAATACTTATTTTACCCGAAAAAATTATTTTGTTCTTATATCATGTTCTAGAAAATGTGTAAGATGAATAATAATGTTATAAAATTCAAAATTTAGTTAATAATATTCATAATGTCTAGTTCATAATAATATTATAAAAATATATCATTGTTTATTTGAACCATGTATTGCGTACAACACACGCTATCAAGAAAGGTCGTGATTGCGTGTAATGCAAGCCAAGTCAGGGTTGCATGTAGTGAAATAATCCTTTGTTGTTGAGTATAACAAAACACAACCATATTTCATTTATACATTGAATAAATATATATATATATATATATGTACACATTGTTGTGAAGAATAACTACTATCAAACAAACTTGAAATTTACTGTAACATGATCCAAATTAGTGATGCGTAAACTGAAAGCTAATACAATGTTGCGTATATTGTAAGATATTCTTGATGTTGCATACAATAGAAGATATTAAATAAATTAAAAAGAATATATCTTCTAAAATCTTGGGTTGTTACATTCTACCTCCCTTAAAATAAATTTCTCCCTCAAAATTCATCGGGGTTATAAATGGTTTATTACATTAGAGTTTCTTTCATAGAAACCCACATCGTAAAAAGGAATACTAAAACATTATTTTAAAAAGGGAAGTATGAAACATATAGGTTACCCAAATTAACTCATCACTATATTTTCACATAGGAGAACATATGTGAAAATATGGATATGGAAGATAAATATAACCATTAAGTTCTGATGGAGAGTGGTAGAGAACATGGATATGAAAAGGCCAACAATCACAATGCCATAAATTTGTGATGATATATGGTACTGTCTGATTCATCAGATATAATAGCACTAGGGAAACATTTTTGGTTTTCAAAATCATTTCTCTACTGATGAATAATTTTTGAATTAAAAGAATTACTTATTTGATTCTTGTAAAATCTCATTATTGTTCGTGCCATGAACAATTTCCACTTCATATCTTAAAGAAATGAAGTTGAATTTGTCCTCCGTTATGTGATAACGGAACATGGTATAGAATGATAGGTCATTCCATCTGTCTCAAACATAAGGTTAGCAATAGTTACATACATAAGTCCATTTATGGTGAGATTAATCGTATATAGTGTCAAAAATGGACTTATACTTCATCTATCATACCGCTTAATAAAATAAAACTAGTTTCTACTAACCAGGGACTTCATGTAGGCCAGTGGTAGGCGATAAAGTTCTGTCGCACTTCGGTTGTGGGTTCGATTCCCATAGCCTCATCTGATGCAGCATGTTGTCATCCATTCTGAATGTTGTCCCTTTTCTTAAAATACACTAGTATAACATTCCATCATTACTATCTAAAAAAATTCTATCCTTAAACAATAATATCTTATGTATAACATGATTCATTACAATCTTTAGGCTTATTCAAAATACATTTGTCCAATCTCATAGTATATGGAAAACAATTACTTGAAATTTCACATAACATGCACGTGAATACCACCATTTATCCCCCTTATATCATAAGATATATCTTGTTGATCACATTCCAAACATGTGAATACCTGAATCATGTATTCTCTTGAAACATAAATTATCATAGAACCATAGTGAAATCATGAATTTTGTCAACAGGTATCTCTTTCCCAATACCCAAATCCCAAAATTTCTATATTCTCAAACCATGATATCACTTTGCCCTTATATCAGTCATGAGCTCATTAATACTATCAAACATTTCGGTATCTCCTTATCCCTTATTTATGCGCATATTAGGTGCTTTACAATAATATCTGAATAACGTTTCATGGTTACTAGTACCATTAAACATATACATTCAAAAACATTAGGAAAAGAAATAGTGTAATAATTCTTATATGTATCTTTATTCCATATTACCATGAGATTACTTATACAACATTACTCTTGATAATCATGTAATCATTCCACTACCTTCTTAAACCATTGACTGATCTTGAACAATTATTTCATCTCACATATCATTTGTCGTCTCTTCATCATCATCAACATAAATACAACCCATAGGACCATGCTGGTTCTCTTCATGAGACATTCCTTTAGGTCATTGGTTTTCATAATGCCCATACATTTCACATTTAAAACATTTAGTCGTTGTTGATGTCGTAGAAATACCATTATCCATGTCCATGGTATTAACTAAACCTTTTCCTTTGCACTTATTCGCATTGTGTATTTCTTTTCCACACTCATAGCATCTTCCAGTTCTTTTGAAACTTTCTCCTTGATGCCTCTTACCACATGATTTACATGATGTAAATTGAACATTTATTCCTCTATAATCAGCACAAAACTCCATATTTCTCTTGTTAATTGAGTTAAGAAACTTAACAAAGATGATATTATTGATCCTATTATGAGATTTATGATTCAGAATAATAATGATGTTTAGACTTCCAAATCCCGTTTCATTTGGTTTCTATTGAAGAATATCTTTCCACTGTCCCTCATATCCTCAATTAACATGAATCTTCCTATTTCCATCCATTTTCTAAAACCCAAAAAGAATAGTGTGAGAGGAAAATATCATAATCAAGGGGGTGTAACATCAATATCTAACATCTAGGTTTAATTCTAATATCGTTACCATAATTCTTGGACTATAAACTCTAGGTATACTTATCCTTAGGGACATCCCTAGACATACCTTAGAAATATCTCCAGCGATATCACTAATGTTTTCACATCCTAGTTTCCAAAGGTTGAATAAACCTTTCATCTCATACCAACTGTAGAGGCCCAAATCATGACTTACATTGAAATTACATTACTTTTGAGGAATACTTAACACATAACAAAAAAACCCAAAACTCAATAATAATAATAGTTTAATGTCTTTGGAAACTCGGAACATAATCTTCTAATCATGGTGAAAGATCTTCAACATCTCCCATAATGATCTTCCCCTTTTTTTTCTTACCTAAACCATTTCTTTATATCCTAGGGAAAAGAAAAAATATAAATGGTGAGATCAAATTCTCATTAAGGGTAATAATGGAGAAAATAAAACAAACCATATACATTTGTACATAAAAACATGAACATAATATTTAAACATTGAAATCTTGAGCAATGACATAAAAATTTGTAGTACGTAAGGCATAGATCATAATGGAACATCAATCATGGTAAAATAGATTAGAGATAAAACATGTAATTGTGGCAAAACATTAAGCAAATGATATGATTTCCATAGTAGCAAAGGCATTGCTTCCAAGACCATGTTAGTGGAAAAAATCTTTTACTGAACAGAGTTCACTCCTCGTTGCAGTCCTGTATCACTGAACCAGATTAACGTTATATTATAGCCATGTCTATCTCATAAGATATAAATCTTTACCCTATGAATTGGAGAGAGAAATAGGTCACACCCATCTCATAATTAAATCATTCTTACTTATTCCACAATATGAACATAAATCATTCATCATTACCCAAAAGTATAAAATGGGTTTCATAAACATCATCCTATCATAACATAAACCATAAAAAACAAAATGGATATCATTTAATCATAAGAAAAGTGAAACCATGTAAATAATAGAGAAATTATACTTGAAACATACACAGATAAAATAATTCCATCTTATATGGAAAATGGTTATGATAAAACACATGAAATGAATTATTTAGGAAAATATCCTTTCTTCTTCAAAATCTTTTTCTTTTCAAAAAATGCCATTAAATTTTAAAAGAAATGGATTTTTGTGAAAATAATCATGAAATATTGTAGAGTATGATTTATGAAAATAGGGTGTTATAAAACCATAAACATCCGTTCATTCTGTATAAGTTAACAAAACATTCTCCTCATAATTATAACGGAAAATTCATAAAGTTCCACGTATGGTAAATAAAAGAAAGAATCCATCCATAACAAAAAGTAAAAGTTAAAGAAGGGTAATAATTAATTTAAACATACATGGAATAATATTAAACATTTTATGGAAATGGATGAAAAATATAACCCCAGTAAATACTTACGTATAAGCAATATTGGATAAAAAATGAGATTGCAAAATTATCCATTACCTTATGTCTGATATGCTTCGTATGTATCCGAACCTCCTATATAATGATTTAAATAATTTCATTGAATTATTACAGAATCATATTAATTGTTATGATATTAGATATGGTTCACTTATGACTTTATATTACCCGTTATTTTGTAAATTCATGTTAACGTATCATTTTGGGTAAAATCATTTCATTTATCGTTCGTGTTTTAACTTATAATTATTCATATGAATAATTAGATCTTGATTATGTACATCCAGAATGTTAAAAATTATTTATATATAATATATATTCAGAATATACATATATATAATGGATCGATAAATGTAATGAAATACACCGTTCATGGAGACGGTAGGTCGTACGAACGCATGAATGATGATTTCGTTTCCTTATTGAATGGAATAGAATTAAGTAGATGACAAACATATATATATATATATATACATAAATATAGTATCATTATTATGTCTTATATTTCATTATTACTTATTATATATACTTTATAATCATTCTTGAATTGTTAACATGGAAAATAAATCTCATCGCACCGTGGAGACGGTAATCCGTACGTACACATGAGCGATGATAGCATTCCCATATTTATTGAATGGAATTGGATTGGATTATATAATATCTTAGAATCAATATTATGTTATAATAACCATATATATTTATTCTTTACACCGTTATACCCATCCATGTAAGGTGGTGGTGGAAAAATAGATTACACCACGGCGTGGAGACGATATTCCGTACGTACATACGCACAGTGATTTCGTTTTTCATAGGATGGATAGAAGGTGAAATAAGGTTGTTTCATATTTATAATTACATATCAATATATAAGTAATAATTATGTTATTACATTATAATGAAACAACGAAATAAGAATAATTTGAATGAGAAAGAAACTTGAAAGAATCGGTAGGAGAGATTACCTCTTCTTCGACGCACCTCCATTAAACTTCTTATTAGAGCACTTGTGTTGGCCTTTTGAGAAGACCAGAACATATATGATATAAGTGGAGAGGTTTAGAAGAGGACTTGGTAGGTGTTGAATGAGATTCAAGGCTCAAAAGGGTGTGAAGAGATGAGGGAAGGGGTGCCCTTTTTATAATGGAGGAGAGGGGCACCTTTGGTAACATAAGAAATATTAATTTATAATAAAATCAATCTCGGTTAAAAACCTCAAAAAATGACTCAAATATGAATCCTAGATTATATAGGGTTGTAATCTCATCAACCAATATATTTTATACATGTTTGGAATTTATTTTAATCATTATCAACTTGATTTATCCTTATTTAATCTATTTAATTTTATTTGTGGTAATAAGACTCTAATTTTTAAATTGTTATAAATAATTACTTCTGTGGTGTGAATTTTCCATAATTGGATTCTTTATGACATTTTCGACCATATAAATTTAAATATATAATTTTTAAATATTTTTGTGATTTTTAAACAAATTTATAATATGTTATTTTTATAAAATAACAATAATGTCAATTTTGACATTATTCATTTATTTTAAGTTAAATAAAATCCACACAAGGTATATATACTAAAACAAATATTTATTATCTTCCTATCATGTCAAATTTGTCTATAAAATTCTTGGAGAACATTAAATAGTTCATATAATATTTATTTTAATATTTTTAAAACCATTTATTTGATATATCTCTTAATAAAATAATTAGTACAACATTTTTGTATAATAATTTAATATACATATTTTTTTCATAAAAATTAAAAAAAATCCAATGATGAAGATAAATCTCATATATTTTATAATAATAATTTTACTCAAATTTAGGATCTTAAAATCACAACATATAAATTGTTATATTTATAAAATTATGAAGTTGACAACTTTAGAATCATTTAAAATAAAATAATATAAGTGTCATAATATTCTTTACAAGGATCCAAATGGTCAGAAATTCTTCCATTGGATGATTAGGGTTTATATATACACTAAAAATAAATTTTGGATAGGTTTTTGGGGCTTTTTATTTGTATTAGTATTTCAATAAAAACTATATTATTGATTTTTAACTAAATAAAAAATTTCTGCATCATTATTGAATAAGCTAATATGCTAAATAAATAATCCATAAAAATTAAAAATAAATTACCATGATAAAGAAAAAAAATTAGATTTCAAATTAGTATTTATAACCGAATTTATATTCCATATAAACATATATTAAAAATAATTTAATTAATAAAGATTGAGTGAGACATATTTCACTTTCCTTTAAATAAAATAATCTAAAGGTATTAATCAAATACAAGTGGTTAAAACAGAATCAATTTCAACCCAAGTATGATTTAGGTCAAAATATAATCATCCAATTATATTAAGACATGTGATAGGGTAATTTTATAATATTATATTTTCCCTTAATTACCCGATTTACCTTTAACTAAGGTAAATAAAATTTACCGTAGTTACTATACATAGTGCCCAAAAATAAAAAGTCGACTATGAACATAATATGGACCTGGTGATTCCAAATATGGAATCCATTTTTCCTAATTCAAATCATAGAATTTGGAGAAAATAATTTAAAATTAATCTTGTTGTTGAGAAAATGAGTTTTAAAAGTCAAAAAATTGTAAAAGATTGAAATGATTTATCTATGAATTCAATGTAAAATTAATGATAATGACATACATTATATTAAATGGTAAAAATATATACTATTTATACTTTAAAACCGTTCAATATTATAATTTAACCATATAAATTATTTCAAATAAAATGATGTTTTTAATTAAAATATAGTGTGTTTTTACTATTCATTAAAATATGAAAGTTATCAGAATAATATGAAAAATTTATCCAATGTAAATTTTTATATCCTGATTCCAAATAAGATTTTTCTTTTTTCAAATTCAACTTATAAACATGTCAAAAACTAGATTTAAAGTGGATGCGCCATCAAAAGGTGACAAAACTGAATTTTTTTTAAAATACTTATTTTACCCGAAAAATTTATTTTGTTCTTATACCATGTTATAGAAAATGTTTAAGATGAATAATAATGTTATAAAATTAAAAATTTAGTTAATACTATTCAAAATGGAAAGTTCATAATAATATTATAATAATATATCGTTGTTTAGTGAAACCCGGTATTGCGTACAACACATGTTATCGAGGAAGGTCGCGATTGCGTGTAATGCAAGCCAAGTCAGGGTTGCTTGTAGGGAAAGACTCCTTTGTTGTTCTGTATAACATAATAAAACCATATTTCATTTATACATTGAATATATATATGTGTGTCTGTGTGTGTAATCAATGTTGCGTAGAATAAATACTATCAAATAAACTTGAAATTGTGTGTAACATGATCCAAGATTAGTGTTACATACACTGGAAGCTAATATGGTGTTGCATAGAGTAAAAGATAATCTCTGTGTTGCGTACAATAGAAGATATGAAATAAATTAAAAATAATATATCTTATAAAATCTTTGGTTGTTACATGTTAAGTCCGAGTTGATTAAAATGATATAGATGCTTCTTTTTAGGAAACATAAATTTATTATAATTATATTAAAGAGTAGTCAATATAATTATAATATTATATAAGTTCCATTTAAAACATTTGAAAACGTATTTAATAATAATTCCTTATTAAAATCATCAATTCTGGGTGTTGACTATTTCATTTTTCAAGAGAATTTCAGTATGGTAGTTTCAGTACTTGTACTTTGATCATAGTTCCATAATCACCATAATATTATTCATGATATGAATGTAATATATTTTCATTATATATATATATATATATATATATATATATATATATCCAAAAATCATAGATATAGAATAATTAATTACAGAGTTTATGGAGGCTTAAGTCATACATTAGCATTAACATTGTATTCACTTTTTGAATGATAAAAAAATAAAGGTTAATAATAATTTAACATTAAAAAATTATTATTATATAATATTTATAATATATATTTATTAAATATATCCTTTTTATTGTTCATGTAAATTATGAATGAAAAATAAATTGTACAGCTTCGTGGAGGAAGTAGTCCACACATATGCAAGGGAGATGTTATCATTTTCTACTATATTCAAAAGTATGATATTAGATAATATATTATAATTATAAAATTATAATTAATTCATAATTATCATATATAAAATTTTAAACCCTCCTAATAATAATCCATGAATGGTGGTGGTGGAAAATAAATTTTATCATTATGTGGCGGCAGTAGTCCTCATGTACACACCTGTGATACTTTCACTTCTCCTTTGATAGAAAATAGGGTGAATAATGGTGGTTCTATAATCATAATGAAATTTAACAATATTTAAGATAAATTAATTATTATTTTATGATAAATACTTAAACTATTGAGGTTTATATCAATAAATAACTTCAAATAGATCGGGTAAGATGATTACCACTCCTTCGATTGGCGTCCATTTGATCCTTTCTTACAGAACCATGGAATGGTATTTTAAGAATACTATAAAATATAAATAATTTTTTTATGTTTAGAAGATAATATTTCAATTTTTTTTCAATCTAGATGGATCTATGTGGTGTGAATAAGATATAGGAGGGGTGTCTCTTTAATAGTGGGGGAGAAGACACACAAAATATTTATTCCAAGATTAAAATAAAAGAAATTCATACTCAAGGAAAATTATTCCATATGGATAGATATTAGAAGGTGGTATATCATTAAGTATATTTATGTCCATATAATTGGATTTATACAATATTAATTTTCATATATATCCATATATGTCTGTTAGTCCCCAATATACCCACTCTAAACCTTATTGTATTGAAGTATTTTTACTAATTTTTGCAACTCATCGTGAATGAAAATTAATTTGGAATCACTAAAACATTTAATTATTTTTATACAAAATATACAATAAATTTAATTATACACAATCAAAATAAGTGGAATAATTTAATTTTAAATTAAACCCATAATTTTTTATGAAAATAAGTTTTCCAAAAAAAGTTTTCTCAAGTATAAAATGTTTTTATAATAAAATAACATATAAAAATAAGGAAAATATTATTATATATATTATTAATAAAATTAAATATCTAATTTTACTTTTAAAATATTTATAGAAAAAATAGAACTTTTAAAATTCTTTCAATAAAAATATTTTCTTCAATAAAAGTAAGTATTTTTCAGTATTCATAAAAAATAAGCCTTTTCAAATAATTCATAAAAATTAAATATAATGTAATTTTTACATGTTTATTTTAAATATTTAGTTAATATTTTCAACTATATATTTTATATTCATTGAAATTAATTATATTATTTTCTCATGAAAATCAATAATATTTAGTTTAAAAGAAAAATTCACTATTAAATCAAATAATGAATATAATTAAAATTGTTTAAATATTTATCAATCTGTCTTCATTATCTAAAACCACTATAATTAATTATAAAAAAGTAACTATTATTATTATTCATATATATAATTTAATGATATTTTATAATGGAATACTATATTACAGTTCATTTAGACTCTCTGTTACCTGTATTGTAATATATCAAAGAAATTATATTTATTTGAAGAGAAATATATAATAAAATCTCAGAGTATTACATTATATCCACATAAAATGAATTTTTTCCTTGAAATTAAATCAATTATATACAAATAATGAGAAAATATTTGTTTCATTAAATCATTGAGTTCTTATGTACTTTATTTAAATTTATGATTTCTCTAAAGAGCATTAAATTGGTAAGTAATTATCTTTCATATAACATTATCGTTATGATCCATTATTTCTAACAATTACTTTTTAAAGGGAAATCCTGATATAGTAGTATGAAATATGAGTTCGTTACATATTAAGGATCATCTATCAACATTCATAAGAGAGATACATAGAACCCATCATTAATTTGTGAGAGGTTCCATGGAAGCACCAAGAAATAAGTTATTGTCCATAATCAATCAAGAATTTCAAAGGGGAAATTTATCTACTGCCCATATTTTATTTATTTATGATCTCATAACCTTATTAAATATATAAATTTTGAATAATACCTTCTCAGTAACTGTTAATTCTATTTTTCTCTCACGATTTTCAACATTATGTTTATGTTGACTTTGAGATTTCTTGATGTGATGTTGTATGTATATGAATTTATATTCCATTTATACTTCTAGATAAAGGCCCAATATCTTTGTTTCTAAAAATTCATCCCAACACATTGGATTTATACATTTATTTATATTTATTTATTTATAAGGATTGTTCATAATACATAGATGAAAGCTATTTTAATAAGGATACTTCGATAGAGGACAATATTGACAAAAAAATATAAAATAGATAAAATAAGACCACATCATATCCTCTTGTGTGTGAATGGTTATCCTATACATCATATTTTTTGGATAATGGTACGAAGTGGTGAAACACAATAGTAATGATATTTCTTTCTAAATACTTTCCCAAAACATCAAATAAATCCTCTAATTCTAATCAAATATAATAAAATCAGTTACTATATGAAATAATAACATTTTATTAATGTATATTTTTAAATTTCTATTATACTATGGATAATGGTTGTAACATTTCATTTTAATTTTATTTATCATTATTAACTCTAATACATACCAAGAACCAAGATATATAATATAAAATATCTATCTTCGTGTTTTCTCACTAGAATTATTATTTCAAATCACTATACAAATTCATACTTCCAAAAATAATAGAGAATGATGAAAAATAATATTCATAAAATGGATCCATCTTAAAATCTAGGTTGGAAATGAAACATTCATGGTTCATGAATATTATCTTTTCCTGTAAAATAATTTTTTAAATTAGGATCATTTTTCACCACCATTTATAACTCTACATCTTCCTTCCACATATTTGTAATCATCACATGGATAGATGTTGGTACACTCATTTTTGAAAAATAAAATTTTCCCATTTATTTAGTATTTTTTATCTATCCTTCTAAAATACAAAAAGAAACAGATAATTTATGATACTCATCATAGATAAACTCTCATGATCTATTTACCATATATTTTTCCCTACTGTATTTTCTTTCACAAGGTGGTATTTTTTTATAATTCATAATCTTTAATAAATTATAACCCTCTTCTATAGTGAAAATTCTTACCTTTTTGAGTGAGTTATTATTTTAAAATTTTAGGATCAGTATACATATCACATAATTATTTAGAAAGATAATTCCCCCGTATATTTAATAAAAAATTTATCATAAGTAACTCTAAATCATGTGTTTTGTTATATTTCTTGTGAACCCTAAATTTTTGTGAGGATTAAGTTATTAGCATATCATTATACATGAAGGAGTATACCATTACTTCATTTCAGGAATCAATATATATCATAAACCCTTTTCAATTGTAGGGAATTATAAGCACATGTTGACTAAAAAACATTTTGTTCTGTTCCTTAAATTTTCCCTCACATTCATCTATCTAAAATAACATGGATCACTTCCATGTTTACATGGTGAGTGGATTATACCGTCATGATACATTCAAAACGAATCCTTTATTATATCATGTCAATCAATAATAAATAAATATCTAATTCATATTGGTTGTTCTATACTAATGGTTAATGACCCATATATTTGATGGATCTACTAATATACACTATTTTGAGATTCTATAGCCAAAAAATAAAACTTTTTGTAGAAAAAAAATTATTTTTTGTAAATTTTTAACACAAAATATCATTTCCAAGGGTATTCTACAAAATCCTAAAATATTATTAACTCTATTAATTAATATATGTTTATATTACAATATTTTATATAAATACTAACCCAGACTATTCTGGGTAATCAAAAACATAATACTAAATTAATTTATAATGGTTATAGGGGAATTAACAAAACCATAAGACATTATTGTAAATTTATTTTTTACATACAATGTTTCTTTGTATGTTTTTGTATGTAATAAATTCTAGCATTCAATAGATAGTATTTGGATCAAATATCAATCTTTTAAAATTATTTACCTTATCATAATTTGAACAAAAAATAATTAATACTTGGTAGTGGATTCATTTTTTTCATTATGATGTTTTTATGTTCCTAATAATAAATATAGAGTTCTAGTTATCTACCATTGTTCTTAACAAAAAAATATTCACCCTATTATTAAACACATAGATGAATGAATAGTTAATCAAGATTATATTAGGGTTGCTTAATCAATTTTTGAAACTCAATAGGGGTCATTCTGAATGGAGGCTTTGAAAGTTGTATTTCATTAGTTATAAATTCAATTTAAAAATAAACCTTATGTTGTAGAAGTAAACTAAGAAAATCTTCTATAGAAATGTCAATAAAATTTATTATAATAGGAGTTTATTCAAAATTAATTTTCCCCCCAACCATCTGATATAAACAAACTTTTTAATAGGAATCAAGACACATATAATGTATGTAATTTCCAATGGTTGTTCATATTTATCATCTCACTTATATATGACCATATTGTATTTTGTAATATAAAATGATAATTTCTTTTAATAGAAATTAATGTGGCCTTTATGTGAATAAAAATAATACATTCCTAATATAATATCAAATTGAACAAAATTGAGAATAATGTTATTTTTTAGAACCACATTCCAACATAAATCTGTCAAAAAAGATTCAAACACATGAGATGTGACCATTATACCATTATAGATTTTAATGTTTGATTAATCATATAATCATTTATATTGTATTTTGGCACTCTTAGAAAAATTTTAAAGTGTAATGAGTAAGTAGATCCAAAATAAAATATGGTATTAAAAGTAATATAGTGGATAATAAACTTTTTATTAACTAGTTCATTATCAACTTCAATAATAGTGGTCACATTAGTATTATATTTTTCTCTAGGATTTGGATGTTTTCAATTTCTATATGATTCATTATACATAATATTTTAGAACCTGTTATCATGATTATCATACTTATTTTATTTGGAACACAAGAGTGTGGGTGGGGGATTATGTGGTGATTATTCTCAATTAATTAACTAACTTATTCTTCCCATAAATTTGGAATTTTATTTATCAAGGTCTATTAATTCCAAACATAAAACATGTAGTTGTCCCCTTAATCTAATATTATCCATGTTTTCTTCCATACCTTGAGCATAATGAAATAATAATCTTAATTTCTACATGTACTATTATAGTTTAATTTTAATTCCATATTTTTTTCTAGTAAAAATAATGATATTACTGTGTAAAACTAATCTCTTTATCCACATATATAGGATATTGATTGATTTATTCATTGATATTAAATTCTATTATGGATAAATCTATTGGGAGATATGGTTTTAATCTAATAATGAATCTATCAATGTAAACTTCAGGATAGGTAACAGTACCGAAAGCATAACTCACAACTCTTGTCCAATTTTCCATATATATACTAACTAATTTATCTTATTATTTATCTCAAGGGTTGTATTATATATTTTCATTCTATTAATAAGAGTAAATTAATTATTGTAAAAATAATATCCTAAAATTATCCCACTCTATGGTGTAATGTTATTCTTGTTTCCTCGTATTCTTTGTAAGTGTCCCATATTGATCTACTTCTCTATCCAAATGATAATCAACAAAAATAAAATGTTCATGTTATAAAATATAGGGAGTGAAAAATATCATTTCATTATTACTAATCATTAGATCAGAAGAGAGTGTAATGAAAAAACCAATAAAATAAGTATAATCTCACTTCCTGAATAAAGAAACATAATAATGTTCTCTCCTCTACATGTTTAAAATATTAGGATGTTTTATATCTCAAGAAAGTTTCTTAAGAATAAATAAATAATATTTTATTATATATTGAATAAATTTATTCTTCACAAGTGGAAAATAATTTCATTTTCTATCACATTCATTATTGTTATGGTTTCATTGGGTTCCATCCATTGAGTAAAACCAAAATGAATAGTGTGAACCAAAATAATCATAATTAGAAAAAATAATCATGAGTAAACATTTGTATGATTTATAAATTAAGAAAAATTATTTTTAAATCTATACAACCTTATTTTTAACATAGTTCATCCATGATAATAAATATATTTAAATGCTTTATAGTTTTATTTAAATAAAATTTGATTTTCAAAAGAGTATCCCCTTGGAGTGTCAAAGAATTCTCCTATTATGGGAAAACTCATATAGATCTAGAATGATGGTGGATATTTTCTAATCCAACACTATTCTATGTAATTATTCTTAAATGGATCTATGTCAAAACTAAATCTACGTGTAGTCTATATACATTGATATTTTTTCATGAAAACCATACTTATTTATTTACCATAACATAAGACTCTCTCCTATATACATGATTATTATAATGGTTCTCATAGATGTTTACTAATACTAGTTTCAAAATATAACTAAACTGTTTTTTATATCATCTATAATAGCCCATAATTATCCAAAATTAATATCACATCTTAGTGTATGAATATTCAATACATAACATTATGATCCATGCCATATTCAAATAGGATAATATTTTTTGAAACATGGATACATAAAATACATTTCCATTAGAGATATATATTATCTCCCACTATGTTCTTTGTAACTATAAACCTTATTAGACACATCATAATTAAAACCATTAATCCTAACAAGGGGAAAGGAAACAATGGGTGAGATCAGATGCTCAGTAAGAGTAAAGAAAGAGATATCCATAATCACTAAATCATAATATGAGAGTAACAATATGATAAGAATGTATTCACATTTGAAAAAATAACCCACATATCATATATCGTAAATATGTATCATTTTACAAAATTGGTATTTATTAAGATACCAATCATAAAAGAATAAAATATCAAGATCCATTATTAAATAAAATTGTCCCATGACATAATTTTTCGGAATACACATAAGAATGAAAAATAATTTCCTCAAGTATACCTATTAAAAAAATCAATGTGTATTAGATAAACTATGTATTCCATTTTTATTATTTTTCACAGTTTAGTCCTAAGTATATTATAGTGGATATAGTCCCTTACTAAACTAGTGTTCAGTCCCATTCCAATACACATTACATCATGAGACATCCATCATTACCTAGTGCATTAGAGTTTTATAAAATTATAGTCTCACCCATAACATAATCATGATCCATTTATATGTGTGTCCAAAACATCATAAAACATTTACCATATATTGTAACCTTTGGAAAAGAACCATGTTTCATATACATTTCAAAATATAATTATAGGATAACTAGTGGATAATAAATAGGCTACATAGACATCCCATCAACCTAATCGTAAACCATTAATAGAAAGAATATGGATTATCTCTTTATATGAAAAACTATTAAATAATAATTAAAATCATAGGATGTTATCATAGATGAAAAATTTTATTAAAACATCAATACAACGTTTTTTGAAGAAAATACCCATTTCACATTGAAATCATATATTCAAAATTAAAAAAAAACCATTTATTATGGAATATAGTTTTATTAAAATGAAGCTCGTAAACAGGTAAAGAATGCCTCAAATCATCATGCATTTACAGGGATGGAAAATTCCATTCATATAGTGTATTATAAAACAAATTTTTCTTTCACATTTTTATGAAAATTAATTATTAACATGTTTGAAAAAAGAGAAGAATCATACACTTAAAAAATTATATTAAAACTAAAAAAGGGTAAAAATTAAATAAAAAAAATTTATGATTAGTAAAAAAATCTTGAAAACATTTTAGAAAAATTGATATGCAAGGAAAAGGATATTCGACCAAAAAGAGAAATAAATAGAGTTTAACTAAAAAACATTCTTTTAATATCATAAGATATTAAAAATTTAAATCAAATTAAATCATATAATCTATATAAATGACCATATGAGAATAAAAAATATTTGTGGTATTGAGATAGATATTATAAAATTTAATAATTATAAACTTGATCAAAAGAAATCTCGATAAACAATGATATTGAAACATAGACCAATTCCCACATTAATAAAATTCGTCTGAAAACCTAATAAAAGATATAATATTATATGGATGTTTATATTCCCATAATTTTCATTATAATCATGAAAAAATACATTCATGGGTAGTATATACACTATATAAATGAAACAAGTTCTGAATATGGAATGTGTCTCCCAAAAATAAAAGTGGGACAAAAAAACATTATCTCATATTCAAATTTTATTTAAAGAACTCTAAACTCAGGTATGATATATTTAATCTTATTATAAATATATATGATATAGATTTAAAAACTTCTAATTTTATATATTATCCACTAATAGCATTTTCATACAAATTTATTAATAATTCTTTATAAAAATATATGTTTTTGGTTGTTAATTGTTTATTTCTCATGAGAATGGTTATTCGGTAGTGTCAATACTTCGATATTGACCATGGATGCAACATATAAATAATTTTAATAAGGATTAAAATATAATATATAGTAATAATATATAAATATAATGTAATCCATAAAACTAATAGATAAAAAAATTGATTAAACAGTTCATGGAGAAGGTAAGTCGTACGTATGCATGATCATTGTTTATCTTTTTAACAGATGGAATAAAATAGAAAAATAGTAAATAAAAATCTTACAATCATTAATATATAATATAAATAATATATATTCATTAATAATTTACATAGTATGATTGGTTTAAATCAAATATTATATAAAAATCACATCACCTTATTGGGGAGGTAGTCCACATGTATTCACAAGTGATGTTGTCATTTTCCCACAGATTGGTATGTAAGAAGGTTGATATGATATTATAATTATATAAAAATAATTCTATCATAAATATCACATATAATCATAAAAAACATTATAATAACCTTTCGATTAATATGGTTATTCAAAATGAATTGAATCACTATATGGAGGTGGTACTCCAAACATATGCACAAGCGATACTTCCACTTCTATTTTAAGAATCCATCAACTCTAATTATTTTATAGTAATGTTTATAAGATAATTGGATATGTTTTTTATACATATATTTCTAAATGTGGTTTAATTAAAAGAATGTAGTTTTGTCCTTTTATATGTGGAGGAGATGACATACATTGAATTTATTAAAATATAAAAATATAATAAAGTCATACTCTAGAAAATACTTCCCAATGGACATTAATTTTAAGGTTCTAGAGGATGGTTATTTAATATGTTCATAAAATAGTATTTAGAAATGTTAAATGGTAGGTAACATACTTATTTATTGGTTTAACTATTGGTAAACCCAGTTCAACCTTTACCACGATGATAATTGTTTATTATTGTTACTGTTCATCATGATAAAAAATAAAATTGGTCATTTAATAAAATATTTTATTGATTATTAAAAAAATGGATTCAATTTTATCAAATTGAATTCATAAAATATTATAAATTTAATTTTAAATTAATCACATAAACGCAATGAAAATAATTTTTCATACAAAATTCATTATTGTGATTTAAACGTTTTTATACCAAAATAGAATAAAAAACAATTTCAATGAGATTTATTATATTATTTTTAATATAAAATAACTAATATAACTTTAAAAACAACTTTTATTAAAAAAATATCTTTTTAAATTTGTATGGAAAATGGAAATTTTCATCAACTTTTTAAATTTTTCTCTATTCAAAAAATAATAATATATTTCTAAAAAATTCTGGAAAATTTACTCAAAGATAAATTTAATTGGATAACTAAGAAAACTAAGTTAATTTTTCTAAATAATATTTCTAATGTTGGTAGAAATTAATTTTATTATTTTCTGACAAAAAGTAACAAAACCTTTTTATGGAAAAAACCAAATTTTAAAGAATATGAGGACTTTAATAAAAATTGAATACTTATTTATAATTATATATTATTTTTAAAAAAATACATAAATAGTTTTAAAATGTTTTTATTCATATTTATATCATTAATTTAAATTCATGGATAGAAAAATTTAATATATTATTTTTTATTTATACTAAGGTTTGTGTCTGTCAGATGCTATCCATGAAATAAAATTTATCTGAAAGAAAAAAATATAATAAAATTTCGAAGTGTTTATTTAATTATTTATTTATTATGTTAAAGTGTAGAGTAATTGATTTTTCATTAAGGGTGAATATTAACTTCCTATGAACAGGTCCATTTATGCACATGGACCCTTTTGATTGTGAGGATATATCGAAGCTTTATTCTATATTTGAAGCTTTTGGTTATTTTATTCTATTGATTTGTGGTTTTCAAATCACAAAACAATACCATATTGGTGCTTCATACTATATTAAACTAAATATCCTTAAATTATTTTAAACTATATTCTACATAAGTAGAACATTTATCAAATTCATTCATCATATTCTATAATTCTTTAAAATATATTTCATTCCCATTTATTGAATTTCATTGGAGGGAAGGTCCTCTTTTTATCACATAATTGAAAAGTGTTTTGTGTAATTGAACAGTTGTAAAATAATCGACATATATTTTATTAATATATTATATTTTTTTGATAAAACTTATTTAGAAGGATTACCGTGGGTTTACTCCCCTCTCTGGTGTCTTCATAAGTTTCTCAATATCCTCTGATTGCTTAGAAAATTATGTTAATCCTTATAATTAAATCATCAATAGAATCATCATTTTCCATTATCAAATATATAAAAGTTATTTAAAAAATTAATTGGTTTTCATAAGTATACCAATTCAACTTCTTTATAAATTATTTTAATTGTGACTTCTAGACATGGATGCTAATAACATCTGTCCTGAGCTGGTGATCCTCAGGTCCTCATGTGGGCATCTGCATATGCCAGAGGTTGATGACTATTAGTGATGGTCTGAGGTCATGCAAAGGGAATACTAAACCATCATGATTATAGTATCCCAACGGTGAATTAAAAATATAAATATAATAATTATAATAAAAAACTAAAAGGGGAAGGTAAATCATCCAACAATAAAAAATATTCATCAATAAAAACTTACCGAAACTTATAAAAAAGGATGATATTCCTAGTATCTATCAAATTTAAATAAAAATACATGAATGTAGGTATGCAGTATAATATATCTAACAAATTACCAAAAAGACAAAAAATGTATATATCCAATAGTACCATAATCCATATATTGGTCTTTTTCTTCCCTTCTACCACACTATAGACAAATCAATTATAAGAAATTGGGTGCTTACCCATATCCCCACCTAGATGTACATAATGTTTCTAGGTACCATCTGTAGCCCAGATATTTTGTGAGATAAACTGAGTTTGCCACAACCAATTATTTCTACAAATAACCAGTTAATTCATTAACTATAAGGGGTGTGTTAATATAATAAATGATAATAAGTAATATAAAATATTCAAGGGTAAGCTCTAGTCCGTGAATTATACCTGGTTGACACAAGCTTCATTGACCCATTGCATACAATCATTGAATGAGTTACCATATGAATAAATATATATATGGTCTGTATACATATTGAAATATACATCCATATATATGGATACATCCACTATAATGGAACCAAGACATAACTCTGGGATTTATAAGTAGTTCCATGAGTCTCAAATGTTTCAACAAACACATTTCCTAGTATCGCAGAATAATGGACTCCATTATAACATCCCGCCTTTTTATCACATAAACTTTCATTACATTTTACAAAACTGAGGATCTTTAAGGTTTATTGTCTTGGAAACCAGGAACTTAAAACATGAAAACATAAAACATTCTTCTTAAACACTTGAAAGGAATCTCCACATGTTCATCCTAGGTTAATTACTGCATCTCATAACCTGGGGACATACATCAAAAGAATGAGTGACCAGAAGGCCCAGTAAGGGAAACAAGAGAAACATTTTACATGTGAACTTGAGATACTTCAATAAGGTCATGAAACGAAAATTATGGAATTAGAAAAAAATCATGAGATATATCATAATAAAAATAACATTTTTCATAACTTGAATATGTGGCTACAACATTTAATATTAAAAATCATTTCAATTCACCAAGGTCTATCCCCAAGGTGTCATTAAAAATTACCAAGGTTATTCGCCAAGGTATCAGTCTAAAAGGTCATGTCAAGAGATTAAGACTATACCCAATGCATTGGAGTGCTATCAGGGTGCACCCTTAAATTTTACATTATTATCATATGAGACACATATATCATCATCAATAATTTCATAAATAACCCATATATAGTAAAATAAATGGGTTTCATTTCATAATCATAACCTTTTTAAAACTGCTTTTAAGACATGATCTTTATGTCACTTTAAACCCACGGAAAAGGGAAAGTGGGATTCATGTATGTAAATGCCAGAATTTAAAATAGAACATTTTGATATATATGTGAATACACCTGTAGAATAAATAGCTTTGAGTATTCACTTAATAACATTAAATAATTTTGAGAAAAAGAGAGAGGTATTTTGAGACAAAAATTCTGTAGCATAACGGCTATGTTACAGGGTTTTAGAAAACATAGAAAAGAGAGGGGACATGGGTCACCCACTCATAAATGATACATAACACTTTAGGGGGACATAATATAAGGGATTTAAGAACATGGTAATTTAATTTGAAAGATATACCATATGAAATGAAGAACATGAAAGGAAGTCAAAAATAAGATTTCTCTTATGAAAATTCTGCAGACTAACGACGTCACTTAAACTAAAAAAATGAATTGACTAGGTGAACTAGGGTATCTCATAATATGAATATAATAGATCAGTATTATAGATATTGATATCATACCCCAACATAATAAAAAGTAAATGGAAGACTTGACATGAAAAAGGATAAAGGTGAAAGAATCCCTTAAAAATTTGGCAGCCTAACGGTGTGACTTGAACTTCAACAAAAATGAATTGATGAGATCAAATAGAGTATATCATCATATGAACATAAAAGATCAGTATTATAAATATATAGATCATACCCCAAAATAATAAAAAGTAACTTGAAATACTTGACATGAAAGTAGAACTTTGAAAAATGAGAAAGGTGAACGAATCCCTTAAAAATTCAGCAGCCTAACGGTGCCAGTTAAGACATCAAAATACTGAATTGAAGAGATCAAATAGGGTCTATTATCATATGAACATAAAATATAAGTATGATATATTTAGTGATCATACCCCAACATAATAAAAAGGAACGTGAAACAATTGTCATGAAAATAGAACTTGAAAATGAGAAGGGTGAAAGAATCCCTTAAAAATTCGACAGCCTAACGGCGCCACATTAACATTATTAAAATGAAATGATGAGAGAAATAGGGGTCTATCATCATATTAACATGAAACGGGATGTATTATTAATATAAAATAACATCCTCCAACATAAGAACATGGAGCATAAAAGAAATGACATAAAAGAGATTACTTGAAAAGAAAGAGAGAGGTCAGATCCCTTACCTTAAAACGCAACTCTTAAAACTCAAAAGTTGGGACCTTGAGGGATTGGGGGTACCATGTGAGGACTCTTTGGGAGGTAATGAGACCCTAACATAGTTGGGGGAGAGTGGGTAGTCGAAATGGATGAGAGGATGGCTTGGTATTTATAGGGAAAGTGAGGGGACAAGCCATTATTGGCCAATGGACACCTCACAAGTGGTTTTCTCAAAAGCATGGGCTCTCCCATGGTATTTCTCATTGAGTTAGGCCTTATGGGGCCCCCATACAATAATTCATCACCTTTGGTCAGGCAACCCATAAAATATCTCATGACATCATCATGACACAGTTATGATGTCACTAAACATACCGAAACCCTAAAAATGTATTTTTACTATTCACTGAAAATTCAACTTTCTCAGAAAAATCCCAAAATGTCACCTTAACCAAATATAAATGATCTGATTTCAAAAATAATCTCCATTTTATATATAAAATTCTAAATATTTTTAATTTATTTTTTAAATAAATACACTATTCATCGAAAATTCATTTTGTCTAGAAAAATCCCCAAAATTTACCTTAACATAATATCGATGCTCTGAGTTCAAAAATGAAATCCATTTTATAAAATTAATTTTCTAAATATTTTTAATTTTATTTTTAATTATAAAACACTATTCCCCCGAAAACTAATACTTGAATTATAATTTATGAAACCGTTATTTAAACATTTTATTGAATCAAATTACTTAATCAAGGTGCCTAGATTATATTAATACTTTCTTTAAGTGAGATTACTAATCCATTTGGTCACATTACTAATCCTAAGAATAAAATCACTATTCATAATTTACAATTCATCAAAAATCATGTTTATCTTATTAGACTCTAAATTTCGTACTGAACATAATTGTAGAAGACCGTTTTTTGAATATCATTACACATTTTTAATTATTTAATGTATACATAAACATATTTAAAATATACTTTTTCTAAATTTCATAAAAAATATGCATACTATATTTATCCGGTCATTTGAAAATTCATAAACTTCATCATAAGAATAAATCCTAATTTTTATTTAAAACAAGGGATTACACAAGGCAGTTATGGTCTCCTTACATAGCCCCTTATCACACCAGCATAGGAACTAAGTGTAAGGTGTGCTAAGGTGAGAGAATAGGAGGGAGGCTAGGCCAACATCGCACGAGTAGTAATTTTTACCAGTTTGAACTTCTTGCAAAGGCGATTCCATTCTACCTTTACATGATGAATTTCGGCTTGGGATTGGTCCAGAGCAAAGCCCAGTGGTGCTACCTACTTCCCATGTTCTGTTATATGGGCTTCGATCTGTCCAAGACAACTGGGTTAGGCCATCAAATCTTCTTTCTATAATAATTAACCAAGATTACTTGTACTTAGATATATTAATCGAAACGTTTAGTTTATAGCGGTCATATTGACCAATAGTCATATAACAGTCAAAACCCAATGGTCTCATATTAATTATACTCATGTTATCAAATGAAACATTTTTGTTGAGTATAAAAATAAAATAAAATAATACAAAAAATTAGGAAACAAGATTTATTCAAAATTTCGGGTCATTACAATCCTCCCCCCTTAAAAAATTGGGTCCTCACAATTTTTAAAATTGGGTTTTGAAATTTCATTGAAATTCCCACATCGAAAAAGGAGTCAGTAAAACAATTACTTTAAAAGAAATAAAGTGAAGTAAAAAGGTCACCCAAGTTAACCCACAATAGGATTACATGTAGGAAAACATGGACATGTAGGTGAAACCAAAGGGTCATGTTTTGAAGGAGAGTGATAGAAAACATGATCAAGAGAAAGTTAACCATAAGAAAATCCCAAACTTATGATGTGTGTAAATAGACATTTCTTATCTTGTAGGAAACCTAAACCAACAAAGATTTTGTTTTACGTTCCTTTTCATAATTTTGAGGAATTAATTTACTATATAAAACAAAAACATATGAAAATATACCTACCTTCATTTAGAGTTTCATCCTTTAATAAGTTTCTACCAAAACTAATATTTTCTCCAAACGATGAGCATTCAAAACTACTTGGTCTCATCAAAACAAAAGAATCATCTTCTAGGGAATCACATAATCAACAAAGTATTAACTATCTATTCCTTTTATCATTAAACATTATCCCAAAAATAGAATGGGTCAGGTAAAACAACTCATCAAAAATAATGAATCCCATAGGAATGGAAACTACATTTAAATCTTCAAAGTTCCATGGTACTACCCAATGTTCATCATAGACCATTCCATAAATAATTGTCCTTAATTTTTCTTGAAATAAACCAAACTAAGATTGAAACCCACGTACAAGAAGGATTTGATAACATAGTCTTCCAGAAGAAACTTCATCGTTCATCTCCAAATAGCATAAACCACTCCTAACATCTTATAACAAAAGATACTAACCTAAACATATTTCCCCAAGATAGGTTAATCATTCCCATAAGTAACATAAATTATTATATGTCCACCTTAAATTCATCGATTCTTCAAAATATAAGTCAACCTCACTCTTCAATGAAACCACCATCGTAATATATTTACCTAGATCATATATTGTCCCCAAAATAGTGAACGTCTTCAAATATAATAATCATCTTTTAATCCCCTAATCATCTCTGCCATATTAATATGACAATCATCTCATTTCCTATCACCTTGGTTGTTGGGACCTATTCTTCCATTTCCCACCATTAACTAAGAAGAGAATGTATAATTAGGGGCTTAAATACATAGCCAATAATCATAAAAAGGAACTTAAAGCATATAAGGATAACTTGTAGAAGAAAAGTATACCCTAACATGTGATCCCCTAGGTTCCCATCTAGGTTATCCATGATCATATATTCTTATGTGAATCATTATTTTATTTTATCTTTGTTCTTTTAACAAGGGTTCATACTATACTTAGGAATTTACCAAAGAATATCCCCCAGGAGTGTCGTAACCAAGAGTGCAGTAAGGCCCGTTGTCGTGTACTAGTTCTTGTTTGAGTCTAGCTCAAAGTGGTGTTTTCGGGTTTTACCCCTATGTACATCTGTGCCAGAGCCACCTCTACCTTCTCTTATCCAGACATGGATGTATTTGCTTGGTAACCCATTACTCAATACTCACCAAAATACCAAGAATATTTCCTATATATAAAATTTTCTATAGACTTATTCCTAAAATTTTCATTTCGTAATTTCCACAAATAACTAATACATCTATTGATACCAACTATAACATCACTCCTTTTTATCACATAAACATTCATTACATTTTACAAAACTGCGGATCATTGAGTTTTAGTGTCCTGGAAACCAGGAACTTAAAACATGAAAACATAAAACATTATTCTTAAACACTTGAAAGGATTCTCCTCATGTTCATCCTAGGTTCATTACTGCATCTCATAACCTGTGGACATACATCAAAAGAAATGGTGAGCAGAAGGCCCAGTAAGGGAAACAAGAGAAACATTTTACATGTGAACTTGAGATACTTCAATAAGGTCATGAAAAGAACTTTAAGGCATGAGAAAGAAATCATGAGATATATCATAATAAAAATAAAATTTTTCATCACTTGAAGATGTGGCTACAACATTTAATATTGGAAATCATTTCGTTTCACCAAGGACCATCCCCAAGGTGTCATTAAAAATTACCAAGGTTATTCACCAAGGTATCAGTCTAAAAGGTCATCTCTAGAGATTAAGTCTTTACCCAATGCATTGGAGCGATATCATGGCGCACCCCTAAATTTTCGGTTATTATCATGTGAGACACATATATCATCATCAATAATTTCAAAAATAACCCATATAGCGTAAAATAAATGGGTTTCATTTCATAATCATAACCTTTTAAAAACTACTTTTAGGACATGATCTTTATGTCACTTTAAAACCACGGAAATAGGAAAGCGGGTTTCATGTATGTAAATCCCAGAATTTAAAATAGAACATATTGATATATATGTGAATAGAAATTTAGAATAAATAGCTTTGAGTATTCACTTAATAACATAAAATATTTTTGAGAAAAAGAGAGAGGCATTTTGAGACGAAAATTCTGCAGCATAACGGCTATGTTACAGGGTTTTAGAAATCATTGAAAAGAGAGGGGACATGGGTCACCCATTCATAAATGATCCAAAAAACTGTAGGGGGCAGAATATAAGGGATTTAAGTAAATGGTAATGAAATTTGAATGATATACCATATGAAATGAATAACATGAAAGGAAGATAAAAATAAGATTTCTCTTATGAAAATTCGGCAGCCTAACGATGTCACTTAAACTAAAAAAATGAATTGACGAGATCAACTAGGGTCTCTCATCATATGAACATAAAATATTAGTATTATAGATATTGATATCATACCCCAACATAATAAAAAGAAAGCTGAAGGACTTGACCTGAAAAAGGGGAAAGGTGAAAGATTCCCTTAAAAATTCGACAGCCTAACGACGTGACTTAAACATCAACAAAAATGAATTTACGAGATCAAATAGGGTATCTCATCATATGAACATAAAATATCAGTATGATATATATGGATATAATACCCCAACATAATAAAAAATTAACTTGAAAGACTTGACATGAAAGTAGAACTTTGAAAAATGAGAAAGGTGAACTAATCCCTTAAAAATTCAGCAGCCTAACGGCGCCAGTTAAGGCATCAAAATACTGAATTGAAGAGATAAAATAGGCTCTCTTTTCATATGAACATAAAATATCAGTATTATATATTTATAGATCATACCCCAACATAATAAAAAGGAACATTAAACAATTGACATGAAAATAGAACTTGAAAATGAGAAGGGTGAAAGAATCCCTTAAAAATTCGGCAGCCTAACGGCGCCACTTTAACATTATTAAAATGAAATGATGAGAGAAATAGGGGGTCTCTCATCATATGAACATGAAAAGGGCAGTAATATTAATATAAAATAACATCCTCCAACATGAGAACATGGAGCATAAAATAAATGACATAAAAGAGATTACATGAAAAGAAAGAGAGAGGTCGAATCCCTTACCTTAATACGTAACTCGTAAAATTCAAAGGTTGGAACCTTGACGGCTTGGGGGCACCTTGGGAGGATTCTTTGGGAGGTAATGAGACCAGAACATCGTTGGGGGAGAGTGGGGAGTCGAAATGGATGAGAGGATGGCTTGGTGTTTATAGGGAAAGTGAGGGGACAAGGCATTAATGGTCAAGGGACACCTCACAAGTGGTTTTCTCAAAATCCTGGGATCTCCCATGGTATTTCTCATGGAGTTAGGACACATGGGGCCTCCCATACAATTATTCATCACCTTTGGTCCGACAACCCATAAAATATATCATGACATCATCATGACACAGTTATGATGTCATTAAACATACTGAAACCCTAATACTGTATTTTTACTATTCACTGAAAATTCAACTTTCTCAGAAAAATCCCAAAAATTCATCCTAACCAAATATCAATGCTATGATTTCAAAAATGAACTCCATTTTATAAAAATAATTTTCTAATTATTTTTTATTTATTTTTTAAAGAAATACACTATTCACCGGAAATTCATTTTTTCCAGAAAAATCCCCAAAATTTACCTTAAAATAATATCGATGCTCTAAGTTCAAAAATGAAATCCATTTTATAAAAATATTTTTATAAATATTTTTTATTTAATTTTTAATTAAAAAAAACTATTCACCCGAAAAAACTAATACTTGAATAATAATTTATTAAACCATTATTTAACTACTTTATTGAATCACCATACTTAATCAAGGTGCCTAGATTATATTAATACTTTCTTTAAGTGAGATTACTAATCCATTTGGTCACATTACTAATCCTAAGCATAAAATCACTATTCATAAGTTACTATTCATCAAAAATCAAGTTTATCTTATTAGACACTAAATTTCGTACTGAACATAATTGTAGAGTACCATTTTTTGAATATCATTTCACATTTTTAATTATTTAAGGTTTATATAAAAAATTTTAAAATATAATTTTTCTAAAATTCATCAAAAATATGCATACTATATTTATCCGGTTATTTGAAAATTCATAAACTTCATTATAAGAAGAAATCCCAATTTTTATTTAAAACAAGGGATTAAACAAGGTAGTTACGGTCTCCTTACATAGCCCCTTATCACACCAGTATAGGACCTAAGTGTAAGGTGCACTAATGTGAGAGAATATGAGGGAGGCTCGGCCAACATCGCACGAGTAGTAATTTCTATCAGTTTGAATTTATCGCAAAGGCGATTCTATTCTAGCTTCACACGATGAAGTTTTGCTTCAGATTGGTCAAGAGCAAAGCCCATTGGTGCTACCTCCTTCCCAAGTTCTGTTAGATGGGATTTGATAGGTCCAAGACTAATGGGTGAGGCCATCGAATCTTCTTTCTATAATAATTAACCAAGATTACTTGTATTTAGAGACAATAATTGAAATGTTTAGTTTACAACGGTCATATTTTCCAATGGTCATATAAAAGTCAAAACCCAACGGTCTCATTTTAATTATACTCATGTTATCAAATGAAACATTTTTTTAGTATAAAAATAAAATAAAATAACACACAAAATTAAAAAACAAGATTTATTCAAAATATCGGGTCGTTAATTCCATGTTTGGAATATCAAGAATAAGTGTATCCATGACCACAAAATAAAAAAGGGATCCAATTACCAAATCTCATTAAGGATAGATCATAATGACATTATATAACAAGCTATGGACTCTTTTCCTGAGTTATTTTAATAGCGACACCATTCTCGAATCATAATAACAATGTTATTATGCCCGAGTCATAACAGTAGGGTCATCATTCATGAATCATATCAAAATTGTTTCCCTACATAAATCATACCCATAATATGTCCATTCTAGTATATAAATGTGAGGGTCATTATTACCATATATCATAATTCACAAGGGTTTCTGTGCCCATATATAACTATAGCATGGGGGACTCTATTCCTATATATCAATAACCATAGGAGACATCGTTCCCATTCTCATAAAAATGGGGGTATCCATGATCATATAATAATAATATGTAGTCATGTAATTAATATGATCCAAATGAATAATTCATAGTTTACAATCATTCCCTATTAATATGGTCATAATAATTTTCCAATTTAAGGAGGTGATATGATCGTAACATGTACCTCTATTCGATTAAGTAGGGTCATCAATCTTACGTGTCACTCCAAAACCATATAAAAGATGGTTTGACTATTTATAAATTTATTATAAAAATATAAAATTCATCATCACACCTTAATGGGTGGAAACAATTCAATGGAACCTAATAGATTCATTAGGTTCAAAATTAGGTTAACAAATTGAAGAAGGATTCATTTCATTGGAAACACATAGTGATACTAGTTTTAGGAACAACAATATTGTTTTAAAAGATCTCAATATTGAAGGATAATTATTAAAACACATACCTTATTACTGTATATGAACACTCATCAAATATAGATCTTTGGTTTGGTCCATATCAGATGAAAAACTATCTGTTTTCCCTATGCGGAAAATTATTGATACTCTACAGGCGAATACTCCTTAGGTCACAAAGATAGGGAATACCATTATCCCTTTTATATTCACTCAAAAATTCCACACGTTAGTGATAAAATATTTGTAATGTGTTTCAAAATTTATACAAACCTTGAGGCCTACTGGTTTCTTCCACCATCATGATTTTTAGTCTATGAGGAAGCCCCAGGTACTCTCGTATCATTCATAGACTCATTATTAATTTATATTAGGTAAAAACAAAGGATTAAAAAAATTAAAGGATATACACCACATATAAAATCAGGGTGTCACATTCTTCCCCCCTTGAATAAACTTATCCATCATTTTTCCTTCGAAGGGTGGTAAACACTGTTTGAGAATTACTCTGGCCACTAAGCACTTATGTAGGCCTCCCACTCCCAAGTCATCTATTCTACTTGACCGCACTATCATAACACCTATAAAAAAGGAATATACTATCCTCACAGAGACTTCTTTCTCTAATCAAGTACATTTATGAGATAAAAAAGCTATGATATATAGAATACATCGTTCATAGAATGGTACCTCTAACGTAATATGAAATGATAGAAAACCAGACCAACTATATCAAATATCTATAATGGCCTGAAAAAATTGGGCAATAAAATCTGTTTTATCTGTACCCATTAATACCCATTTCTATGTGATACATAAAATAATACATGACCCCTGACCTAAAACTCCATGGTCTTCAATGGTGATCGACATAATATTTATGTCAAGGCTGAGAAGAAGATATAAATTTTCTGATCAATTAAACCTTCCCCAATGTATCTGATATAAGATGAGGACCAAGTTGCACTACCTATCCAACCTATAACATACATATGGGTGAATGTAATGATCTACAATATAAGTAATCATTCAAATCAATCGTAATTTTCTCATGATGACTATTTTTTTAGCGAGTTCATTGATAGGGATATGATTTTCTCAAGAACCTCCAATGTAAAGGAAATAATCAATGATGATATACTTAGACACCAATATCCTTTCTTCTGAATAGCCATCAGTTTGGGGGTTAAAAACAATTCTCAAAAGAACATCCTTACCAAAATCTATCTGTAACCCCTGAAAGAGCATCATTGTAAAATGAGAATCCATATATGAAACAATAGTATGAGGGACCCCATATAGTCATATTATCTAATGAAAATATATTCTTCCTAACTCATCAAATTATAAAATATCATTAATATGAAAGAATTGTGATTCCTTTTTTAGTCAATTCATGACTACCCAAACAACCCCACAACCGATTTGTGACCTCTAACCCAACAAAAAAATCCATCCCATCATATTACAATTTATATTCTAATACCAGTAATAGATGTAACAATTTAGCAGGCCATTGGTGTTATGACATAACATACTAATAGGTGGAACCAATAGTGATAAGACCAATTATCAAACATTTCATCCTAGGCCCCCAATATAGTTGATTAATATCATGATATATATTAGAGATTCCAGGATGAACTGGTCACTGAGAGGGGTGAAAATCTTCAATCAACTCCTTCATATATCTAATAGAATCATGATACAACCATGTATATTTAGGATGTCTTCATTATCAAAATACCAATTCAAAGATTGGTAATCACTAGAAATAAACTCTCATAGGACCAAGCATTGAGGACCTAATAACTGCCTCATCATTAATCTCTCTACAAGTGAAGAGGTAACTTATAGTGATGTAGGTACAAAATGTCCATCACATTACTGAGCCCTTATGTGCATCTCATAAAAAATAAATTTAAGATTACACTCACTACTTGACTAATGGGAAATATATTTATGTTTACTCTAAATAAAAACAACAGTAAAAATAATCATTTACTAGGCATATATGGAAGATCAATGTCGAAGGAATGAAGGTATTCATTCCACCATGTCTACCTAAGGTTCAATTCAAACTGTGTGAAAATTTACAAAATGGATTTATTGATCTTGAAACACCAAAAAATGAACACCCATCATGTAATGCCTCAAATAATTTTGAGCAATAATAATATCTACCAACATGAGATCATGTGTTGGGTAATGCTGCTCATGAGGATTTCACTACTGAGCAATTATAAAATAACCAGATATTTTGGCATCATAACTAATACTAGACTAATACCTGATGTATCAAAATACACTATATATCCTTCACAACACTATAAGAATCTGGATCAGCACTGAATTTATTCACCTTTTCAGCTTCTGTAAGGATTTAGAATAGGCTTGTAACTATATAAACATCACACCCTTCTTATTCAAGCAAATAATAGGTGCTTATAGGTGTGATAATTCCTATATGAAATTACTATAATATCATTATATCCCTATTAAACTCTTTATATCAATGATGTTCTTGGGATTATCCAAGGTAACTATAGCACTCAACATCATTGGGTCAACCAATACTCATGTGACTGAGATAATATGGCATGGTAAGTGAACCATGGTTATCCACAAGTGGAATTTAGTGAGCTTACATACATCTGGTTTTCTCGAAGAGTATTCAGAATAATATCAAGATGTTTAAAAAACTTTCTTCCAGTTTGATAATATAAAATACATTATCTATAAATAACAACATTAATTAATCCAAAAATAATTGGAAAACCATATTTATTAGGGCCATTAAAATTATAGGCACATTCTTGAGACCAAAAGATATAACTAGATACTAATATAAACCATCATGACAATATAATTTTGTTCATGGTATATATAAAGGACTAACTTGAACATTGATATAACCTAATCTCAAAATTTTATTTCAGAAAACACTCTATCGTATGAGTTGATTGAAGAAGTAATCTTTTTAATGTAATAGTTATTTTTTCTTCATAATAATATGATTTTGATTTTTGTAATCCACACAAATCATGAGGGTTAACTTTTATGTCATAGAAAAAGGGACAGGTTAACCCTCAAGATATGTATTGAACCATAAAAAACCCTTGGTCTCTAAGTATTATAGATTCTTCTTATTCTATTTTAACTCATTAGTAGACATCTTGTAAAGACAAATGTTTATCTGTGCAACTCCATGAATTAGATCAATATTAAATTGTACCTCTATCACGTGATGAATTCTAGAGAATTATTGAGGGAAATAATCGATAAAATGATCAACTACATAAATAATTCAATGTGATGTAGAACCTGATCATCCATATGATGGCTATAAACCAAAGAGGTTACTCCACATATCCCTAGATTCTTATGTATAGATATACAATCTATTACATCCCAATTTCCCTTTCGATTATAATTACTGACATCTGGTTATGTGAATTACACCCTCCAAAGATAAAAATCCAAATAGGCATGATAGGGGACCAAAAAATCCATCCCAATAATGAAATGAATGATTTCTATCTTACGGATGAAGATGTCTTATACTAAACAATGGATTCCTACTACAAGGATATATTCCTTGTACTAGCATTAAATCTCTGACTATTCAACAATATGAGTATTTCGTTTCATTATTTCCTAATATAACTCAATATCTTGTTCATGTGTTTCCACAATATAAATAAAAATAATTGATTTTGAAACACCCTTTTCAAATATAGTAGAAAAATAATAGAAGTTACTAGGATAGTACTTGGAATATTAGATGGGTTGATACCCTTCTCATCTAGCCTATGAAACATTGAATAAATCTTTCCATATCCATGCCCTTGTGCTCCAAATTGACTACAATAACCATGTCTTCTCAAATGATTCTTGGTATTAGAATCCTGGATACATCATCCATGACATCATTATCTTTCTATACAGTCAGTTATACTCAATCTACCCCCATGTAAATGAACTACTAATCCTTCCCTTGAAAGAAATGATGATACAGATCATATCAGACTTGGCATAGTTGGGAATTTCCTAAAAAATGTTGATGATTCCCCAATCTTCAATAAAAAAGATAATTAATGGGGTGTCTAGGATACTATGGATTCTTATTCCTAGAATTTCCACACTAGTGAAAAACCATTTAATTGTTAGTGGGTGTCATCTGGATGCCACTACTCCCACACATAGTCTCAATGCGTTACTTCCAACCACTAGTCAAAAAACTACCATATCTCAATTATATGATTATTTTGATCTAAATGTATGCTTCTCTTAGTATTCTCTCAGTAATTAGGTAATGGTTTATTATATAAGAAATATTAGTCAACCAGAAAACATTTACCTGATGTTGAGTAGGATGCTTAAACCTCTCCTCATATCATATCACTTTTTCTAGATCATTATCATTTTAGATTAGTGAAAAGAATTGAATATATATAAAATGAGTTGAGTAGTATATAACAGTCAGAAATCACTATTTTAGTTTCATGGACTATCTAGAATGATAATCCCTAAGGTTATTGGGTAGGAAATAGTAATAGAATCTATATTATAAATCATTCCAAATCCAATTTTGATATTTCCTTGCCTGGTATAGAATATCCAACCAAAGTTTAGAGAATACATGATATATCTATATATATATATCAATCATTATAAACATATAAAATATGTGTTTCTAGGTTCTTGAAGATATATAAGTCTGTCTCCAGAAACAACTCTACAATGTAGAGGCCAACATTATCTTAAAAGTAGGTGGATATTTCTGTTGAAACTCCCATGTCAACTCTACCATAGAAGGGGGAGGTCAATGATCTGCATATATAATCTAATGAAGAATAAAAGCTCCACTTAAAACTCTAAATCATCACCCTTACTAGGGTTAACATGTGGATTTACAGGTGGAACTACAAGAGGTTTCATGGGTGGCTTAGGGCCCACCACCTCTGAAATCTGGACTTTACCACCCTACTAGCACACGACTAGAAGAAGTAGTGGTAGAATTGATCTAAAAATTAAATAACTAGGTATTATATTATATTTAACAATGATAAAGTGGTAGGTTTGTAAAACTGATAGGTATAATCATTTCTATGTAAAAAACACACCCATCTTCCTTCCCTTAGGGCAATGTATGCGTGATAGGAAAAATTATATTGGACATAAGAGACAAGATAGATTTCGAACTACTAAGATTGTTCTAGTTCATAGTCTTTGTTATATGTCCAAAGCCCCGGTCTACAGAGTGTTGATTGAAATTTATAGAGGATAATACCCTTTAAATATCAATTTACATCCCATTTAATGGTGACTATTTAAATTATGAATTTAATTTCATTCTCCATTGAATATAATTTAATATTTTAATGGTTGAAATATATAAATGACAAATTCAAAATTATAAGGGTCTATAAACCACATAAATTGAATTGTGGTGTCCATTTAATAGAATCCCATAACTTATCATGCCCCTACAAGAAATGTTATCACAATTCATGGATATAGATATAATTCAGCAAATCAAGATTAAAGCAATGAAAGTAGTAATTAAATAAGTAATGGTTATAAGCATGACATATAAATCATATAAGATCCCTAAAGTGATTTGGGATAATTTTTCCTTACCATATGTGGACAAGGATAAAATATAACCTTCAATTATAATAATTAACATTACATATCATTCATGTCACACAATGGTGGAATCAAATCAATTGTAACAAGAATTATCTAGAACATAATATCTCATCCATAGTAATTTTGACACTTCAAGAATGTGGTTTAGAAACTCCATCAAGCATATCACTACCAAATAATTATAAATTTCTAATATATTTTCTAAAATTCCATAAAAAATATTAAAAATGAATATAGAACACTCTTATTCCACTTTATGACATCCCGGCTAGGATTACACTAAATGGTTACATGGGCTGGTGGGACACATGGCATCAATTATATGTTTGGATATGGTAGAGGCTGTCAACAAGTAGTAAGGGAACAAGGTGGCATAATGGATAGACTAAACTCCCATGAATTGAGTAACACATTAGAGAAGTAAATAGATAAATAGTGTAAGAATAATAAATAACTAGCATAAGAAGGTAAATCATCCAATAATAATAAATATTCATTAATAACAACATCTAGAATCCTATACAAAATGATGGCATGAAATGCATCATCAAATGAAAATAGGCCGACATTGTAGCTGGCATTCTGTACAACACAAGTAAAAAAAGAAAAAAAATACAAATTTTTTTATCTCCAATAGCATCACGAGCCATTGATTAGTCATCTTCTTCCCCAAATTATTTCTATAACAAATGATGTATTTAAACATGGTAAATTTCCCCTATCCATACCTTCAACAAGATAATCCTCCCAAGTATCATTGGATTCCCAGATAGAGTGTGAGATAAAATCAATAGGCCCCAACCAATGGTGTCTATAAATACCATATCAGTCCATATACAATGAGCATAGTTCAAAATTAAAAATTGGAAAAAATAATTAAAACTATAATGGGGTCTGCTCTAGTTTATGGAAGATACCAGGTTGGCACTGCCTACTTTAGACCATGACAGGTTATCTCTAAACATGAAACTATGTGTATAAATATATATGGTATGTATACATATTTATTTCTACAACAATATATATCTATACAACTTCTACAATGGACCCGAGGATAAAATCTGGAATCCATAAATTATAGCATGAGTCTCACAAGTGTCAATGGACTTTATTATCAATACCATAAAACAAAAGAATCTATTTCAATTATCACAATAATAATATTCACCAATCTTGTATCATAATATTGGGAACCATGCCCATATCTATAAAAGATAGGTTCATCATGTCCATAAATCATAAGGTTGGGTCTCCATGCCTAAAACATAAAAATTAGTCTACCATGCATGAATCATAACTATTGGGTAACCATGCCAAAATAATATCAACATGGAATCCATGTCTAAATCAAACCAATAGGATTTCCATGCAGATAAATAATATTGAGGTTCGTCATGCATGTATATCATAATTCACGACAATCTCTATGTCCATATATAACTACAGTTGACGGGAAAACATGCATGTATATGAATTAAAATATGGTTCTTTGTGACCACTTTTTTTTAAAATGGGTCCTTCATTACCATATCATAATAATAATTAGTAATGTCTTCAATAAGAGAAAAATTTAGTTCGTATTTCAGAATAATTATTTATTAACAAGGGTCAAACAATTATCTAATAAAATCTGGTTATGTGGTCATACGAATCCCCTCTATTCAATTCAATAAGGTACTCACTGTTAGGAGTTACTCCAAAACCATATAAATTATTGTTAACCAATTTATTAATTTATTACAATAACAAAACAATTAATCAGCACATCTCAAATAGAGAAAATAATTAAAGGGAACCATATATTGTCATTAGATTCTAAATTAAGGAAACCAATCGGAGGAATATTCATATTAGGGGAAGAACATGGTGAAATGATCATGAAACACATAAGAAATATTATAAAACACCTAAAACTTATGGAAGAAATAATAAACAACTTATATTATAATTTTATAGCTTCAACCATTTATTGTCATCTTTTGTTTTGGTATAGATGGGATTAAAATGAAAAAACAGATGAGTAACCTAGAAATATGGCATAAGATCTTTCACCTAACTAACTTCGTAGAGTGGAATAAAAATTAATGAGGACACAAAATAAATGGATTACTCACCATGAGGATTCCAACGGGATGAATCTTTCCTCGATCCAAAATCGGATGAAGAATCCTAATCAAGTCCTATAAAAAGAGGCTCAATAAGCTCAATAAGATACGAATGAGGCTATTACCTATAGGAGGAAGAAAATAAATAAGGGGGTTCAATAACATAATACATTAAGTAAAAATTGGTAATGTAACCCAAAATTAAGGTGCTACAGGGATTGTCTACATGATTTTCCATGCTTTGTGGCTACATTCTACCATGAATTATCCAAAGAGGGGCCACACATAGGTCATGAGTACATTTAGGGAATCCATGAACAAACCATGTTTTTTATCACTGCTAAAAATTACAGTGCCTATGCATTGGAATTTAACCTGAGTCACATGGTTATATAAAATTGTGAACATGCTTATAATCACAAAAATTCCCCATAAAGTTACGATAAACTGTGTGGGATGAGTTATATGGTTTCTACTAACTATGTGGCATAGTGGTTTCATCTGCCAACCAGTGTTAAGGGCTTGAAACATTCCCTAAAAACCCTGTAAAAACCAAACCCCAATTACCTGGTTTGGATTCCTTATATGATTACATTAGAATATAATAAAAGAATAAGCATCCCGAAGGAACGATTAGTTTAGTATTATTTTAAATAAGATGAATAAATAAGTTCAACCTTACAACATGAAATGAAAAACAACATAGAAACTCTTTATAAAATATCCATAACTCCTATGTTATTTCAGCATGTCATTCAACATAAAATTCTTCATGTCCTAATAAGATGAAACATAAGAAAGGGGTGTGCTCAAACACTCAGTAAGAGTATGTAATATAGCAGAAGATGGAATAAACATTAGACATGTTGATTAATTTTAAACACATTCCTTTTAAAATAAACACGAACATAATACGGATGAAATTTGTGTTGACTAAATATTGAAATAATATAACATAATCATGGATATATTACTAGTCAAATAAAAAAATTAACCATCAATACTATTTTCATAATGAGGGAATGCATAATTCTTGAAAACATAACCATATCGTTAAGGCCTCGTTCCAATACCACAAATAATCATCTTGTCAAGGCTTTGTGCCAAGAATGTAGTTTGTCTCGTGAGAAATACCGATGAAAGGAGGGGCTATAGTGGGCCCCAATACACACTATATATGTACAATTCATTCTTAATATAAATGGGGATAAATATAAACCACATATACATTCATATTGAAACTAATTTGTGAAATGTAAGTCACTTTCCAGGAACATTAAGCATAATCACTAACCATTCAGAGTAAATTGGAGAATGAATTTAAGATAGTACATCCATAGAATAAATAATCATAAAGCATTAAATTAAATATGGTATATGATACCATGATATATTAATCCTAATAATACATAATAATCAATTAGTGTGTTCAAATAGAAAAAGATACTCTTATAAATCAATGAGTAATTCTTGAGATAAATACCCTTTTACTTTGAAAAGAAGAGTTTTTTTGAAAAAATATTTTTATAAAACCAGATGTGAAGTATGGTATTAATTTAATAATAAAATTATTGATTTAATAAAGATATTGGTCTCTAAAAACATTTTATAGGGTGCCCTAGAAAATGGGTAAGAATTTGAGAAATTCTATTGAATCGAGTTTGTCTTTCAGAAACAATTTTGAGTGTTCCTTTTAAACCGTAAAACTATCAATAAAATGAATAAGGATTATGGTTGGTGTACATATATAGAATACTCAAATATAATTTATGAGTATTACAGAATAATATATAATAATTTCATTGTGATAATTACACAATAAATGTAACCCAAATGAAAATGGGTTTTCAGGTGGAAAAGCCTTACCTTAAATCCGAACGTGTTCTGCTCTTGGACAAATGATCCTAGAATATGATATTATTATTATTATTAACTTATTTAGAAACAAATTAGACATGAATTTATTTTATCATAATCCTTAATGATAAGTTATTATATTGATTTCCATCATTCTAGAGTGTTTGTTTGCTTTATTTTCATTATTGGTTCACATGTTTTTAAGTTATAGAGTTCATGTGGAATGGTTGTAAATCTCAAAAATTGGAATTAAATATTATTAATGAACATATAGAATTGTTAATGGTAATTTATATCATTTGGTAAAATGTATTGAGGATGAATCATTTGATTATATATTAATGACATTCACTTTGATTATTTTAGCGAAATTTTGATTATTAGGATCTAGTTTGGTCATACTATTTAATAATATGTATGTATACTGGTTACTGAATCTTAATTAGGTTATAATACATATATTATAGTATTTTTCAACAATAAAAATGGATTAATGTCCAGTAGTGAATGATAAATTGAAGAACATATATTCTTCATCCATGAAGATTATAAATTGGATCCTCATGGACGTTGGTTTTGTTTATAAAATCGAAGAGAGAGAGAGAGTAAGGATATTGATGATTGTTCTTCCATTCACATGATTTAATTCTATTATATAGATGATACTATATTTCTCAAGGTAATTTTGATAGAGGATGTGGGTAGAGGATAACAAATTAAGATACCTTGAATTGAAAATAAATAAAAAAGAAGGATGCTTAACCTCTTGAAATAACCTTCTAGAGAACCTCCGCACATGAGCCTCATCACTGTTAGTGAGGTATCCTTATGTGAATCCATGAGGCCTAGGTTCATAACCTTGTAGAGTAATATTTCTGGGGTGCTGTAGTAGTACTTTAGTAGGCACTATAAGAAAACATTACACTTTGATGTACTTTAGTAGACCTGTACACTGTGCAGGTACTATAGTAGAACAGTACACTGTGCGGGTAATGTAGCAGGTACTATATGGTACTGTAGCTACTGGAACTATTCACCTAGGGCCATCAGTTTGGTTGTGGAGTCCTTAAGGATTTTGGGCCACCCAGAACTTTGGGTCAGTAGGGATTTCAGGCCACCATTAAGGCCTTCAGGCCACCCCAAGGCCTTTAGGCCACATGCAGTTTCCCCAAACAGACTCTACAAAAAAAGGCAGCCCCAGATGAGGATTCAGAGAAGGTGCACTCACCAAAGTAGATCTATATGGATTATCAGAATGAGAGGTTATGGCTATGCCATCAGGACCAGAATGTGTTTGCATAGGATGCCTAGCCAGACGACCATGTGAAGGTGGAGAGCTACAATCACGATGCAAGTGTAGGGGAGGGGATGTTCCTTATAGATAGTCTGGTTGAATTTACTAGGACTTTCGGGACATTTTATCTCCTAAGCCTTCGTTCCTTTTATCTTTGAGCCTTTGGGAATTGTATGGGTTACCCTTCACCCTTTGAATAAGGGGTAATAAAAAGTCAATAAAAAAGAAGGCCTTCGGGCCATTCGGGTATAGAGAACCTCTTTAAGAGAAGGCATTTTGGCCTATTGAAAAAACCAATAGCTTCTTGGATGTGGGGAGTGACTAGGAATGGATATTTGGGATGAACATTGAGTAGATTCAAGGCATATATGAGTGAAGAGAAGAGGGAGTTATGGGGGTTTTATAGTGGATGAGAGGAGGGTTTTCATAAATTTTTGAATCATTAGTCTATTAATTTCCCTCATGACAAGAAGTAGTGATGATTCCATGACAACGAATTGTAATAAATTTATCTGAGTATAAACCATGTGGTCATACATCACTTATGATGTCATAAATAGTGTATTGAACTAATAAATTGTATATGTGGTATTTTACCGTATTTAACTATTCATATAAAATTCATGTATTTCAGAAAAATACAAAAAACCCACCATAACCATTTTTTGATGTGTGGAATCAATAAATGAAGTCCATTTTTCAAGAAAAAATTTATAAATATGATTAATTTAATATTTAATTAAAATAATAATTTTTTCTGAAAACAACAGTTTTAAAACATTTACTTACTTATTCCAAAGCATTGTTATATCGTACTTCAACTTGAATAATTTTTACATACTATCATAGGTAATGTTATTATTCATTAGATTATATCACTATTCATAAGTGTATGTCACTATTCATAAGGTTGGGTTACTATCCAGAAAAAAATTTGTTTGTCTTATTAGACTCCAAATAACTTTTTGATCACAACCGTGTATGTCGGATTTTTGAAATTCACATCACAGAAGTGAAAAAATTATGTTTAAGGGTAACATAGCACATATTAGTTCATTATCTTGTGATTTCATGTGCTTATGACATATTAATAAGTAAGGTATTTACATTGAAGGAATATTGGGTTGCTGCATTCTCCCCACCTTACATAAATTTCTTCCTAGAAATTCACAAATTGATACCTAGAAAGATATGGGTATATCTTCCATATAAGATCCTGAGGCTCCCATGTTGCCTCCTCCATATTATGGTACCTCCAAAGAACCATTACCAGAAGAGTCTTCCAATTTCTCAATACTTGTTCTCTGGTTTCAAAAATATTTATAGTCTCTTCACAATAAGACAGATGAGGCTCAAGTTCAATTTCCTTATAGGTGAGTACATTTGGTGGGTCTAGAATGTATTTCCATAACATTGATATGTGGAACACATTATGATATTTGGAGAGACTTGGAAACATTGACAAATGTTACGCTATGGTTCCTATTTGATACATAATTTTAGAAGGCCCGATGTACCTGTGACTTAATTTTCCTTTCTTATTGAATCGTATAAAACACTTCCATGGAGGTACCTTTAAGAAAACCTGATCTTATTATTGATATTCCAAATCTTTCCATTGGTTATCAACAAAGTTCTTTTTTATACATTGGGATTTTTTTATATGGTTTTGGATAATCGTAACCTTTTCCATTGTTTCCTCAACATGTTCTGGGCCTATGAGTGTTCTTTCACCAAGATCATCCAAACAAGTTGGTGTACGAAATCTCATTCCATACAACGCTTCATATGGTTCCATCTGATTACTTGAATGTAATCTACAATTATAGTAATATTCTACGAGAGGTAAATAATTATCCCACATGCCTTTAATGTCAAGTGAACAAGACCTCAACATGTATTCCAATGTTTTTATAGTTAGTTCTGACTATCCATCATTTTGTGGGTGATTGGAAGTGCTCAAACAACGATCTATATCTAGGACCTTCTAAAGACTTTTCTAGAATTGTGAAGTAAAATGGGGATCATGATCTGAATAAATTAATAAGGGTACACCCTGATGTCTTGAAACATAATTAACATATAGTCTTTCTAAATGTTAAAGTTTTAAATCTTTAATTATAGAACGAAAATGTGATTATTTTGTAAGACGTTCAACAATTACCCATATCACATCATTCTTTCTTGGAGTCTTTTGTAGCCCCATTACAAAGTCCATCATAATATCATCCCATTTTCACATAGGTATAGGAATAGGTTGCGTGGCTCCTCCCGAATGTTGTCTTCTATCCTTCACCTATTGAAAAACCAAACATCTGGACATGTAATTAACAATCTCCCTCCTCATGGTTTCACACTAAAAATATTCCTTTATATCTCTTTACATACTTCTTCCACTAGGGTGTATAGAAAAATTAGAGGTTTCAACATCATCCAATAGTTCCCTATTACACTTAGGAATAGCGTGAACACAAAGCCTCTTTCCAAATTTCAAAATTCTCTCTTTATATATGAGTTCAATCAACTTCCCATCATTTACAACTTTAATTTTCATTTCAACCTCCTCATCATTAGCCATAGAAACTTTTATCCCTTCAAATAATTAAATTTTGGAAACCATTTCAAAAAGTAGTGATGTTTTACCTTCATTGATAATTTTCATATCCATATTTACTAGATCAATGAACAAAGGACCCCTTTCAACTCTCATCTTGTTCATAATTCTATGGTCCTTTCTACTCAAAGCACCAGCCAAATTATTTAAATTCCCTAGGTGGTAGTGTATTTTGTAATATTAATAATTAATTATCTCAATACATCTCCTTTGTCTCATGTTGAGTTATTTCTATGAGAAGATATATTTCAAACTCTTATGATCGGTATATTTATCTCACATTTTTCACCAAAGATATAATGTATCCAAATATTCAGAGAAAAGATTACCGCTGTTAACTCAAGATCATGAGTTGGATAGATTTCTTCATTAGTTTGTATATTTCATGATGCATAGACAATCACTCTATCATTCTTCATATAGATAAAACCATGTCCTTTGTTTAATACTTTGATAAAGATCACAAATCCATCATTTTTTAATGGTAGAGTGAAGATTGGAGCATTAAAAAGCCTTTATTAAATTATTTTAAAAATTGTTCACATTAATTTGTCCATACAAACTTAACCTCTTTTCGTGTAAGATTAGTCATTGGGTTCGATTACTGGGAACTTTAATGAACAAAAAACCGATAGTAAACTGCTAAACTAATGAAACTACTTACCTCAATTTTGTTCATTGGAGTAGTCCATTATTGAATGTCCTTTGACATCAAATGATCTATAGATATTCCATACATAGGGACAATGTGGCCCCCAAATTTAACTGATTAAAGCCAAAAATCAAACATTCTATACTTCCCATATAATTTATTTCTTTTATGTGTCTTCAGAATAGTGGACATGTGATTTTCATGATCGTCATAGATATTAGAGCATACTAATATACCATCAATAAACACCACTAAAAATTCACCTAGATATTCCTTGAATAATATATTTATTATATCCATGAATAGAGATGGTGCATTTTTAAGCCCAAAAGGCATTAATGTAAACTCATAATGCATGTACCTAGTTCGAAATTTTGTTTTTGGAATGTCTTCCTTACTCACAAGCAACTGATGATATCCAAATCAAAGATCAATCTTTGAGAAATATTGGGATACATGAAGTTGATCAAATAAATCATTAATTAGTGGAATAGGATACTTATTTTTTATTACAATAGTATTTATTACCATGTAATCAATGCACAACCTCATGGATCCATCTTTATTCATAATAAACAGGATAAGGGATCCCCATGGAGAAATGCTAGGTTTAATAAATCTTTTAATACTCAATTCCTCTAATTGTTTCTTTAGTCCCACTAACTCCACAATGGTCTTTCTATAAGGGGTCTTTGATGTGGGCCTTGAACTAGGAATGAATTCAATGGAGAACTCAATTTTTCGCTCTGGAGGATGTCTAGGTAAATGCTCAGGGAAGACATCAATAAACTCTTGCACAATAGGTATGTCCCCTATCTATACATTATTCTCCTCACCCATATTTATTTCATTCAAATCCTCTCCAATAATTGAATTCAGTATAGCTACTGGGGGTGGATCTGTAATAGAATCAAATGATAAGGCTTTTTTCTAAAAATAAGGGATTCTACACCATTCTCAAAAATTATAACATCCTTCTTCTTACAATAGATATTCACATCATTATTTGATATCCAATTCATACCAAGAAGTATATCATATAAAACCATTGGTATGATGATATGGTTAGAAAATAAATCACATTTCTGTATCATGAGGGGTACTAATGGACATTCTTTTGTTTCAATGATACATCCACTAGGAGTTTTGACATATTACTCCTTTATTAAATCAAATGGGAGATGTCTATTTTTTTGGAAATCTGGGAAGATATTAGTGAATTTTATGATCCCGAATAAAATAAATCATTGTCTACTTTGGTGAAACAATAAATGTATGTACCACCACTTCTTTAGGAAGTTCATCCTCTGTGGTTGTTACCACAAAATTTTGGCCTTTCTCCCTTAGCCTTACTCCCATCGCCTTCATTGGGGAATGTTTCCTTAATTCTTAAGAAATTCATGTTCATAATGTCCCATGTCCCTAAAATTGTAGCACTGAACATTGGTAGCTTCTTTATTTCCCTTAAAATCACAACATAAGTTAGATTTTTCTCCGGACTTATAACGGACACCCATTCCCTTCATGCACGTTATAAGGTGTTTTTTCCCACAATTACTATTGGATGGAAATTCAACTCTTCCCTTATTTACTATTTCCTTATTTCCTTTTCCAATATTTTCATCAACCATATTCTTTTCATGTTTTCCTTTAAATTCATACGACATAGAAAATTCATTTTCTGTCTTGATATCACTTGATACTATATCTTCATCTGATGAGAAATATTGTGAGACTAGAGCCATTTAGAAGAATTGTTCCAAAACATAAAATAATTGATCAAATTTTCTCCTTGGATTATGTATTTAGTCTATAACATTCATTTACAACATTTTAATGTTGGCTTCATACTTGGAAAAATTTTAATCCTCCACTGATCTAAGATTCAAGAATTGCCTCTCCACATCTTCTCCCAGTTCACGAGGAAAATATTTTTCTAGTAATATTTCCTTAAAATCCATCTATTCCATATCTTCTATTTATTCATCCTCCTTTGTGTTTTTAAATAATAACCACCACTGATCATCATATACCAATAGATGATAAACTTCCATGACAACCTTCTCTCTTTTATTTCATCCCAATGAAAGAAATATCTTCTCTAGGGAACATATACAATACTCTGCTAAAAATGGGTTTGTAGTCCCATTAAATGATGGAGGTTGTTGTTACATAATGATATTTAACATTTCTCCTCCATGTGGTGAATCCAGATGCTCCATACAGGTATGGTTATTAGTCATAACTTGAGTATGTTATCCCGGTATAGTTATGATTTTCTCAGCACCAGTCACAGAACCAGATCCAACATCATTATCTTGCATCAAATGGAAATCCCTACATGGGACATTCTTGTTCATGTTGATTCAATTCATTACACTTGGAACCATTTCTAAATAATAGAATACACTATATTCTACTATGAATCATAATGTATAATACTAACTTATAAAAATAAAAATCATAAATTGAAATCATACACATTTCTAACCCAATAATCACAATAATGGGTTTTTGGGGGAAAAATATACATTTCAATCCTTCATAATGGATTGTAAATAAAATTTGATTTATTCTAAGAATATCCCCCAAGAGTCGTAATTAAAATAGTGTAGAATAGCCCATTCTTAGGTACTATGATACCCCAGGTCAAGCCGAAAACTCTTTATTGGAGTTTTTACTCCTATGTGCATCTGTTCCAGAGCCATGTCTACCGGTTTATATACAGACTAGGATGTATATTCTAGAAATATCCACATAATCTACTCCTTACCAAAATTCTAGGATGTTCCTGTATGTTTATCCTCAAATACTATCTTAGGGACTCTTCCCAAAATTATGTTTTCTAATTCTAGTTTCCATGTTTTCTAATAAACATCCTCTGAAACCAACTGTAAGGACATTACCCCAGTTTCCAGGAGATCGTACCTTATTTGATTAGATTGTCATATAAACAATAAATAAGCATCACAAAGGTCAGAGTAGTTTAGTATTATTGGAAACAAGATACATACATAGGTTCAACATTACAACTTGAAATGAAAAACAACATAGAAAATCCCTAGACAACTTCCATAACTCCTAGGTTATTTTAGTATGTCATTCAATAAAAAATTATTCATTTCCAGAGAAGATGAAACATAAGAAATTGGTGAGCTAAAACAATAAGTAAGAGTAAAAAATATATTGGATGATTATATAAACATTAGACGTGGTGAATAATTGAAAACGCATGCCTTTATAAATAAACATGACCATAATATGGCCGAAATATGAGATGAGTAAATATTTCCATAATATAATATAATAGTGTGTATTATAATAGTATAATAACCACATGAACCATTAATTATATATTCATATTGATGTAATTCATAATTTGGGACAGCATTACAAAACGGTCAAGGCCTCATGCCAAGACCATAAATAATCATTTGGTCAAGGCCTCGTGCCAATACCATAGTTTGTCTCATGGGACCTACCGATGCACCGAGGGGCTATTATAGGACCCAAAAAACTATTTATATATTAAATTCATTCCTTATATGCATGGGGATAAATATAATAAAAATATACATTCATATTGTAACTAATATATGAAATGTAATTAACTTTTCCGAACATTAAGCATAAAAACTAAACATTTTGAGTAAATTGGTCAATGGTTTTAAGATAGTAAATCTACAAAAAAATAATCATAAACCATTAAATTAAATATTTTAGATGATTCCTTGAAATATTTATCCAATAATATATATGAATCTATAAGAGTGTTGAAATAGATGAAGATACTCTTATAAAATCTTTGAGTAATTCTTGACATAAATACCCTTTAACATTGAAAAGAAGATTTCTTTTGAAATATATTTTTATAAAACATGAAGAAAAGTAAGGATGTATTTTCATAATAAAATGAGTTATTTTATAAAATCATTGGTTTCCAAAAAAACTGATTATCCGGTTCCCCAGAAAATGAGAATGAATTTGGGAAATTCCATTGAATCGGGCTTGTCTTTCAGAAATAGTTTTGAAAGCTACTTTTAAAGTGTGTAACAATCCATAAAATAGAAAAGTAGTATGATTTGTGTACCTATATAGAATAATAAAACTGAATTTATGAGTATTACATTATAATTCATATGTATTTCATTGAGGAAATTAGACATTAAATGTAACCCGAAGGAAAATGGGAGTTCAGGTGGACAACCCATACTATAAATCCAAACGTGTTTCAATCTTGAACATAGGATCTAGGAATATGAAATTATACTTACTAATAACATATTTCATAACCTGTTATAGACTTATTTAGTTTATCATAATCCTTATTGATTAGTTATTATATTGATTTTCGTCGTTTCGGAGTGTTCATTATCTTTATTTTCAAAATCGGTTCACTTCTTTTTAAGTAATGTAATTCATGTGGAATGGTTGTAAATATCTACAGTTTAAATTACATATTATTTTTGGACATAGAGAATTCTTAATTTTCATTTATATAATTTTGTTACCTGTTATGAGGATGAATCACTAGATTAAATATCAATGACATGAAGTTAGATTATTTTAGTGGTATTTTGATTATTATGAAGTAGTTTTGTCATACGATTTAATAATATGTACGTATATTGGTTCTGGAAAATTAATTATGTTATAATACATATATTATAGTTTGGTGCAATCATCAAAATGGTTTCATTAGTAGAAATGGATGGGAAATTGACGAACGAAACTACGTCATCCATAAAGGTTATAAATTAGAACCACATGGATTTTGATTTTATTTATAAAATAAAAGTGAGAGAAAGAGTAAGGATATTGATGATTGTTCTGCCAATCACTTGGTATAATTTAATTTTATAGATGATAATTTATTTTTCATGGTCATTTGGAAAGAGTCGGTGAGGAGAGGATAAAAAAAATAAGATACAATGAAATGAAAGTAAATTAAAAAGAAGGATGCTTTTCCTATTGAAATTGCCGTTTATAGAGCCTCCTTAAGGGAAGGTATTTTTGTCTTTTGGAAATAAAAAATATTCCTGGATGTGGGGAGTTTTTATGGAATCGTATTTGGGTAGAACTTTGATGAGATTCAAGGCTCAGAGGTGTGAAGAGAAGAGGAAGTGATGGGGATTTAATAGTGGAGGAGAGGAGGGTTTTCATAATTTTTTAATCATTAGATCATTAATTTCCCTCAAGACAAGAAATAATGACGATTTCATGAATAATAGTAGTAATAAATGCATGTGAGCTTGAACCAAGTGGTATTACATAACCTATGATTCCACAAATAGTTTATTTATCTGATAATTTGTATATACGGTATTTTACCGTATTTCACTACTCATAAAAATTTTGAGTATTTCAAAAAAAAATTGAAAATTCACCCTAACCATTTTTCGATGTTTATATTAAAAAAATGAAGTTTATTTTTTCAAAAATAATTTTCTAAATATGATTAATTTAATATTTAATTAAAATCAAAATTTATTCAAAAAAATAACAGTTTTAAAACATTTATTTACTTATTCCAAAGCATATATATATCATACATCCACTTAAATATTATTTATATAATATCATAGGTAAGGTTACTATTCATTAGGGTATATCACTATTCATAAGGGGATAGTACTATTATTAAGGGTAGGTTGTTATTCACCAAAAATATAGTTTTTTTATTGGAATCCAAATAACTTACTGATCGCAACCATGTATATCAGAATTTCGAAATTCCCATAACATAACTGAAAAAATAATGTTTATGGGTCATATAGCACATAGTAGATCATTATGTTGTGATTTAAAGTGTTTATGACATATCTATAAGAAAGGAATTTAAATTTAATAAATATTGGGTCATTACAACCCCCTTGTATCCTCTATAACCTCACAAGGAATCTATATTTTTTCAAAAGAAATTGATTAAATATTAAATTAAAGTATATATACCTTATATTAAAATTTGGATTTTACTTGAATATTTTGTCATATTTATTTAAGATTTATGTATTCCCTAACATTTTTATTATTCTTTTTAGTTAAAGAGAAAAATATTATAGTTATTTTCTTTCCATTACTTAATCAATATTATTATAAAAAAAGAGATCATGAAGTACTATCACATGGAACTATAAATCATTTTCTTACTGAAGAAAAGTATCATGTGCATGATACTAAAGATATTGGTCCATTTTAACCATAAAAAAGTGGAATCATTTTTTTTAATATTTTGAACTCATTTTATGTTGACTGAGTTATGAAAATATATACAAATTTTAATAGATATATTGAGAGAAAACCTATTATCTGATGACATTTTTTGGATTACTTGACGATGTACTCAATATTGAGAGTGTAGATGAGTGAATCAGTGTTGATGTCATTTTTTATACATAAACACCCAATTTATTGTTTAGTAGAAATCTATCTAAGTAATTGTTTGGACTATGTTGGATATATGTTGTTTTTTATGCTACATGAATTATGTGGTGATTGATTTTTTTTTGTCATTAAAAATTAATAATTCACATTGTAATATATGTAAATAACACAAAATGTGTATAATAATTAGGTAATTCTATAAACACTTGATTATAAAGGCCATAATTTTTGGTTCTATATTGTGAAGAATTTATCTTAGATATATTATTTATCATACTCACATTGAGTCTCAAGTGGAGTTTTTAATATGTATAGGAAACTATATTGGATTGTAAATGTGTTTTAAGACATTATATACAAAATCTGATGATGATTTTCTATTTTTATGTTTTAAATATCATAATTTGATTGATATATCAAGAGAACCTAGATTGATGTACATGTTAATTTCATTGATTTTTCAGAATAATTAATCCAAGACACAAACAGACTCCCAATGAACTTATTAGTATAGTGTATTTTGAATCTCAGAAAATAATCATCTAACCTAGTGAACAATCTTCAACATCTTCCATAAAGATCATCCCCATTTTTTCATCCTAAAACCATCCTTTATATCATTGGGAAAAGAATGCATAAAAAGGGTGATCTCATATTCCTAGTAATGGTAAACTTTTAGAACATAAAATAAACCATATACATTTGTATGTAAAAATATGAACATAATATTTAAACATCAAAACCATGAGTTATGAAATAAATATTGGCAGTATGTAAGGAATGGATCATAAAGGAACATTAAATATGATATAATATTATTAGAATAAAAAATATAATTGTGGAAAACTAGTTATCTCAATATATGATCTCTATAGTAGCAAAGGAATTTCTTCCAAGTCCATCATTGTGAAAAAAAATCCATTACTAAACCATGTTTACATGACGTTCTGACAATATATTGTTAAACCATATTTACTTGTCATTCCAGTCTTGCCTTTCTCATGAGATATATATATTTACCCCATGAATTGGAGGGAGATATATGGCCTACGAATATCATAATTAAATCATTCTTACAATTTCCAAAAATCATAAATCATTCATCATTGCATAACCTATGAAATAAAATGTGATTCTTAAACATCATTTCATCATAACATAATCCATATAAGATAAATAGACATCATAAATATAATTCCATCATAAAAACAATAAAATAAAAGTAATAATTGGGATAGAAACATAAACCTATGTCATCATATATGGAAAATAATTTTAATAAAACACTGGAATTTAATTCCTAAGGAAAATATCATTTCTTCTTCGAAAACATTTTATTTTCTCAAAATGTCGTATAAATTTAAAAGAAAATATTTTAATTGAAAATAAAATTTTAATATTGCTAACCAATATTCATAGAAATAATTTATTTTCAAATCGTAAAATTATGTAGATTTTTTATAAATTAAAACAACATGCTCCTTATACTGTTGTCGAAAAATTAATAAAAATACCTAATATGGTAAACAAAAGAATGATTCATTCCACACAATATAGTAAAAGTAAAAAATTTGTAAAAATGAATTTAAACATACATAAAAGAATATTAAACATCTTATGATAAATTTTTTATAAAAAATTTACATGGATGATAAATATATCACTAGTTTATACTTATATATAAACAATCTTTGATAAAAATGTTATTGCAAAATTATCCCTTACCTTAGGTCTGATTTCATCTATATGTGCATGAAACTCTTGGATAGTGGTTTGAATATATTACTAACATGTAAATAAACAATAATAATATTTATAATATCATATATGTTTCTCTTATGACTTTATAATACCCATTCATTTTGCAATTCCATCTTAATAAAACGTTTTGGGTAATAATTGTTTTATTTATCTTACGATTTTAGACTTTAGATTCTGGATATTATTATATAGATCATGATTTACAAACTTCTAGAATATAAACCAAGATTTATATATCCTATATATTCATTATATAAATATATAGATATAATATATAGATAAATTAAATGGAATACATAACTCATGTAGACGGTAGGCTGTACGTACGCATGAACATTGTTTTCGTCTTTATTGAATTGGATGGAAGTAAGTAAAGGAAACACACACACACACACTCACATATATATATATATATATCCATTTGCATTATTATTTCATATATTTCATGATTATTTGTTATATATACTTTAAAATAATTCTTGAATGGTTTACATGGAGAATAAATCTTATCGGATTATGGAGATGTTAAGTCGTACGTACGCATGAGCGACGATATAGTTCCCATAATTATTGAATGGAATTGAAGTGGATGATGTATAACATATAACAATTAGTGTCATGTTATAATAATAATATATAGTTATTATTTCCACCATTATACCCATACATGTAAGCTGGTGGTGAAAAACAAATTACACCATAGTGTAGAGACGAAAATACGTACGTACGCATGCGTAGAGATTTTATTTTTTGTTGGATTGATAGAAATAGAAATATGGTTGTTTATTTTTATAAAAAAACATAATTATATGATTGATACTTATGTTGTTACTTTAAAATGAAACAACAAAATAGTAGGATGTATAAAAAGATCAAAATTTGAAAGAATTGTTAGAAGAGATTATCTCTTCCTCGACGTGCCTCCATTAAATTTCTTCTTATGGATGTAGAGTTGGTCTTTTGAGAATACCAAGAACTTTTAGAATGTAACTAGGGATGTTTATAAGAGAAATATTCAGGGATTATCTTAGCTTTAAGGCTCAAAATGGAGTGAATATGGGAGGGATGAGGTGCACTTTTATAAGAGAAGAGACGTGCACTTATGGAAACTCTCAAAAAATTTATTTATTATAAATTCAATTTAAACAAAAAATTTACAAAAACATAGTAAATTAAAATAATAGATGATATTTATTAAAATACCCATCAAAAATAATATTTAGACATGTTATGAATAATTTTTTATTTTTATCTTTTGAGATCAACACTTATTTTACCCTTTCTAATATTTCTGTGATATCATGTTATTTAAAAATTGTGGGTTAATGAGGTCACCATATCTTGTAAAAAGCGCCTAAAAAAGTTTTTATGACATATTAGGACTTATATTAACAATTTATTCTAATATTATATTTTTAATAATTTAATATCATTTAATAAACTATTTTATGTTTTAAGTTATGAAATATGTCAGTATTGGAAACTATTAATACATTACTTTTTTAAAAAAATTATTACATAATTACATTGAAAAAAAGTTATTAACATATCCCCATTATGTAAATGTCATCTAGAATATTCTTGAATGAAATTAAAATGTTCAAATTTATTTTATTTTAATATTTATGAACGCATTTATCTGAATCATCCATTAATGAGGTAATCACTACATTATAATTGTGTCATATATGAATATATTTATATAATGTTTAAAAATTATAAATAAAATAACATGAAGTTGGAAATTTTAATATATTTTTAATGAATATTTATATAAATAGATATCAGTTATATAACCCTATATTAAAAATCATTTAGTATAAGATATTTTTTAAGTTATAATTATCTTTACATTAAATTATATTTTATAAAATTTCCTTTTCACTGCAAACTAAATACATTAGTCCCCAAATTAGCCCATGTATGCTCATGGTCGGACATATCTCTTCCAATATAATTAGTACAAGTTTTACAATAATTTTATACAATTAAATTATTATTTCTCACACTTATTTACCATATTTACCTTTTAACCATGGAAAATAAAAATAATTACTGAAGTTACTATTTATAATGAAAAAAAAATAAAGGGTTCCTATTTACACAATTTAAACTTTATGATTCCATATACATATTCCATTTTTCCAAATTCAATGCACATAAGTTTTAGTAATTAATTTAACATAAATTCTCGTTATCAAAACCAAAAAACGGGTTTTTAGGAAGTCATAACTATCAAAAGGTTGATATGTTTTTATGTCCAATTTGAAGGTAAAATTACTTATAATGACAAAAATAGGATTAAATTATTAAATTATAGTCCAATAAGATATTAAAATCAATTATAATTACAATATTACAATATAAATAAATTAGATGAAAAGGATGTTTTGACATAAAATGCAGTATTTTTCACTATTCAATATAATTTTAATTTTATCAGAACAATACCAAAATTTCAAAAAGAGCAAATATTTTACGTTATTATTCTAAATAAGAATTTTATTTTGTCAAATATTACTTATAAAATTGTCAAAAACTAGATTAAAAATGGTTGCACCATCAAAAGGTGGTAAAACATCATTTTTTTAAAATATTTTGTTATCTAAAAAATTGATTTTTTTCATAACATTTCCTATAAAATGTGTAATATTAATGATAATATTATTAAATTAAAAATTTAGATAATATTATTCATAAAGTCTCCTTTATATACCATTAAACAAAAATATTTTAATAATATATCGTTTTTAGTGAAACTTGGTATCGCGTAGAGTGCAAGCTATCAAGGTCTATCTTACGTGTAAAAAAATACAATTTATTATTGTTTGTATTAAAATATTCCATTGGTGTTTTGTAAAACATAATAAATATTTATTTCATTTATAAATTGAAAAATATAAATACTCATTTTTTCGTGAAATGAATTCAATCAAAAGAACATGAAATTATGTGTAACACATGCCCAGAATAGTGTTACATATAGTGAAATATTTATTTTGTGTTTCATATAACACAATATAAGATTGGTTTAGTGTACCAAAAATTTCATGAATGAAATTAAAAGAGTCTATCTCATAAAATCATGGGGTTTTACATTATAGCCCCTTAAAATGAATTTCACCCTCAAAATTCGTCAGGGATATAAAAGGTTATGTACATGAAATATTCATTCATGGAAACCCATATCATGAAAAGGGATAATAAAACATCATTTTAAAAGGAATGTTAGAATCATAATGGTTACCCAACATAACTCATCTATTGGATTCCACATAGGTGGACATTGGTCGTAGGTGAAAGCATGGTTATGGAAGAGAAATCTAACCATCTTGTTTTGATGGATAGTGATAGAGAATAAGTATTGGATAAAGTTAACTACTAGAAATATATAAATGTAAAATTATTTAAGGAGACATATGATTAATCAGATAATAAGGTACAGATATAACATTTTTGGTTTTCAATATTCTTTTCCTAATGTTGAATAATTTTTCATGATAATAAATATTTACTCGATTTCGGTAGAATCTCAATGTTTATCGTTCCCTAAACAATTTCGAATTCCTATCCTTTTTAATGAAATGAATTTGAATTTGTCATTATTTTATGTTTTAGTAGATCATGCAATATAATGATAGTTCATTCCATCAGTCTCAACAAAAAGTTTATCAAATGTAATCAAATATTCACAAGGCTATCAATAGTGAGATAATAAAATCTTCAATCGGAATATAACTTATACTATCCATGAATGGATAACCTTACAATACATCTGAAAACTGAAAAATATAAAACATTATAATGAGGGTTATAAAATAAATTTAACATTTGTCTCCCATATCTCATAAGTTAGTTCTTGTTTGTCACATTCCAAACATGTGAATACCTTAATCATGTATTCTCTTGAATCTTGAATTATCATATAGAATTAATGAAAACATGAAAACTATAAAAACTTATCTCTTTCCACATACCAAAATCCCTTAAATTATATATACTCAAACTGTGATATCACATTGTCCTTGTATCATTAATGATGTCGTTAATACTATCCAATATCTCATTATCTTTTTATCACTTTATTTTGCAAATATCATGTTCTTTAAAAAAATATTTGAATTACCTTTCATGGTTACTGGTACCATTCAACATATACTTTCATATACTAAAGGAAAAATTATAGTTTCACAATCCATATATGTTTTTTTATTCTATAGTACCATACATTATTCTAGATAAACATGCACTAATTCCATTATCTTCTTATACCATTGACTGAGCTTCAGTGATTAATTCCATAACACTTCATTCATATCATATAGAATTCATAGTGACCATATGATATTTCGATCCTAGAGGAGTTGAGGCCTTGGAGTGGCAGTGTTTTCTCTAGTTCGTAGGGATAGGGTTTTCCCACTATTCATCTCCTTCCCTCCTCTAGCGTGGCTCATGTGTCTAGGTGTCCGCATCCTTTGGATCAGCTTCCGTGTGGCTCGTGGTGGATCCTTTCGACATTGAGCACAGGCGAGGATCTAGATTCGTCTCAGCATGGTTAAGGCTCATGAGAGATCTCATCTTAATATCGGTTCGGCGTGGATCCCCTAGAACTCCGGCTCAACGAAGTATCAGGCGAGGTCTTGGTGCGTCTCATCATTGGTTCTTGGATTGACGTCGGTATTAGAGTGGCACAGACGGGGGACGGCTTCTTTGTTATACTTATAGTGTTTATGCGGGGCTCCTACAAGTTTTATTTTGGCAATTTTTTTGATCTATTTTGATTTCATTGGATTGGTGGATCTGTTGGAATGGTAGATCTTTTGAAATAGTGTGTGGCAGCTGGTTTGATTCTTCACTCCCTAGGTCTTCTTGGATCTAGATGCGATTATTCCTATTGTGTGATTTCGCTAATGAATTGATGGTGTTGGAGTGCTCTCCAGTTCTAGGTTGGAATTTTGGTGGCCTGTATTATGAGGTTTGAAGAGTCATTACAACTTTTCTCTTTCAAGGAATTTCTCTAGATGGGGTTCAGAGCAGTAGTTTTCTCCTAGTTTTTGCTTCTGGATTTTGTTGTCTGAGAGGGTATGAATTTTCCATCAGTTCTATGCCCGTGCAATCATGCATGGGACTGCTTTCCATGATGTACTATGTAAGAGGAAACTAACCAATGTTTATGATGTTAGGCAGGAGATTTTTTGTGGAAGTGAATGCAATGTTTTCACTAAAATTTTGTATCGTGGTGCATTGAGTGTCTTATGTCATTAATGTCCTTTTTGGTTTCCCTATTTTTCATCAAAAGTGACTGATTAATAAAAAAAGTAATTTTTCAGTCATATATCATTTGTATTATCTTCATCATCTTCAACATAAATAGTACCCATTAGACAATGCTGATTCTCTTCATGATATTTTCCATTTGGGCCTCGATTTTCATAATGCCTTTACATTCCACATTTAAAACATTTAACCAATGTCGATGTCTTAGAAATACCATTATCCTAGTCCATTGTTTTAATAGAACTGTTTTTTTTTGCAATTACTTCTTTTATGTACTTCTTTTCAACACCCAAATCATCTTCTAGTTCCATTAAAACATTCTCTTTGATGCCTATTCCCACATGATTTACATGAGGAAAATTGAACTTTCATTCCTCTATGATCACCATTAAACTCCATCTTTATTTTATTGGATGCTTCATGAAAATAACCAATGTTGGTATTATTTATCATATTATAAGATTCGTGATTAGGAATAATAGTGATGTTTCACCTTCAAACTCCCATTTTATTTTGTTTCACATCAAGAATATCATTCCATTTTCCATCATATTCTCTATTAACAAGAATAATCCTATTTTGTTCTATTTTCATAAACCCAAAAAGATAGTGTGAGAGGCAAAAATCATACTTGGAAAACAATACAGTCAAGGAGGAGTACTTCAAATATCTAACATCTTAATATTAATCATAGGTTATTCATGATCACTATCATAATTCTAGGACAGTGAACTATACTTATACTTAACCTTAGGGACATAGCCAGACATACCATAAAAATTTATCTAGGGATGTCACTAAAGTTTTCATATCATAGTTTCCAATGGTTGAATAAAACATTTGTCTGATACCAACCATAGAGACTCTAGTTTGACGTACATGGTCAGATCATTTCTTTTTTAGAATAAAAAATAAAATAAAAAAAAAACACCCAATGATTGTATTAGATTATCATCTTTGGAAACTCCAAACATAATCATCTAACAAGGTTAATGATCTTCAATATCTCCCATAAAGATGTTCTATTTTTGTTTTTCCTACCTAAAACCTTAATTTATGTCTTGGGTAAACGATAACATATAAATAGTGAGATCAAATCCCCAGCAAGGGTAAACATGGAGAACATAAAGAACTACAAATGTTTTTATGTAAAAACATGACCATAAAGTTTAAACATCAAAATCACGAGATATTAAATAAATCATGGCAGTATTTAAGGCATGGATCATAAAAGACCATTAACCATGATAGAATAGAATTGGAATAAAACATATAATTGTGGAAACCTAATTGGAACATAATATGATTTCTATACTCGCCAAGACATTGCTTCCAAGACCATCATTTTTGACAAATTCCATTAATAAACTTCATTTACTGGTCATTCTAGCCAGGGATTACTAATCCAAATTTACTTATCATTCCTATCATGTATATCTTATGAGATATAAATCATAACCTAATACATTGGCGGGAGATATAATCCCCAACCATCTCATAATAAAATTATTCTTACATGTGCCACCAAACATAAATAATTCATCAAAGCATAACCCATGAAATAATAATTGGATTTTTAAACATAATTATATTGAAAATAATTCTAATAAAACACTTGAAATTAATTCATTAGGAAAATATCACATCTTATTCAAAAACATTTTCTTTTCACAAAATGTCATGAAATTTAAAAAGAAAATAATTTAATTGAAAATAAACTACAAATATTGTAAAAGAATTTTCAAAGAAATAATTCAATATGAATGCATAAAAATCTATTCATTCTGTATAAGTGAAAAAAATACACATCATATGTTCAACTAAAATGAGAAAATAATACATTGTATGGTAAACAAAAGAAAGATTCATTCCATACCATGTAGTAAAAGTCAAAAATGGGTAAAATGACTTTAACATACATAGAAGAATAGTAAAAATCTTATGAAAAAAATTTATAAAACACATGTATGCAGGTTAAATATATCCCCTGTATATGATTACGTATAAACAATCTCGGATGAAAATGATATAGCAATATTATCCCTTACCTTATGTCCAATTTCATTTGTATGTGTCTGAAACCCTTGTATAGTGAGTTTAAACATATTACTAACTTGTAACAGAACCATAATAATATTTATGATATCATATATGATTCACATACGAATTTTTAATACCTATTCATTTGTCAATTCCATGTTAAAGAAATGTTTTGGGTAATAATCGTTTTATTTATCGTAGGTTTTTGGTCATGTTATTATTAATATTAATACACAGATCATATTTTACTTACTTACATAATGTAAAAATGATTTATATATAATATATATTCAGTATATAAATATATATATATAATAGATAGATAAATGAAATGGAATACACCATTAATTGAGACGATAGGTCGTACGTACGCAAGAACGCTGTTTTTATTTCCTTATAGAATTAGATAGAAGTAAGTAAATGATATATATATACATAAATACAATATCAGTATTATGTCATATATTTCATGATAATTTATTATATATAATTTATAATAATTCATGAATTGTTAACATGGAGAATGAATTTGATCATGTCATGGAGAAGGTAAGCCATACGTACGCACGAGCAACGATGTTGTTCCCGTAATTTTTGAATGGTATTAAAGTGGATGTTGTATAATATTCCAGAATTAGTATAATGTTATAAAAATAATATATATTTATTATTTACACCATTATTCACATCTAAGTAATGTGGTGGTGAAAAATAGATTACACCACGGCGTGGACACGGTAAGCCATACGTACGCATGTGCGATGATTTTATTATTCATAGGATGGATAGAAAATTAAATAGGGTTGTTTCTTATTTATAATAAAATACATTTTTATACGTGATACTAAATTTAATAATTTATAATGAAACAAAAAAATTATAGGAAGTAGAAGAAGAAATTGTTTTGAAAGAATCAGTAGAAGAGATTACCTCTTCCTCGACTTGCCTCTTTTAAATTTACCATTAGGTCACTAGAGATGTACTTCTGAAAAGACTAGAAACTCTAGAATTTAACTAGGTAAGATTAAATGGGAAATGTTTAGGGATTTTTCACGCTTTATGGCTCAAAACTTAGTGAATAAGGGATGTAGGTGATACCTATTTATATGATAGGAGAGGGGCACTTTAGGAAACTCTCAAAATAATAATTTATTATAAATTCTAATTCAACTAAAAATGGTACCAAATTTATTTAATTAAGATCAAAGTTGATTTCAGTCTGAATACCCATAATCTAATAATTTTTAGAAAATGATTAAATATTTTTTTTATCTTTTTAGATTAATCCTTATTTCACCCTGCTTAATCTTATCATGATATCATGTTATTTACACAATGTGGGTTAGTGTAATTACTATATCATGTCAAAAACCCCTAAAATGTTATTTATGACATTTTTTGACTTATATTAACCATTTTTATGAATATTATATTTTTATTATTTTAATATCATTTAATAAAATATTTTATGTTTTATGTTATGAATCATGTCAATTTTGGACACTATTCATTCTTGACTTTTTTTAAAAAAAATCATAACTAGATTCATTAGAACAAAAGGAATTAACATATCCCTAATTGGTGAATTCCATCCAAAAAATTTGTCTATGGAATAAAAATGTTAAAATAAAATTTAGTTTAATATTTATAAATTCATTTATTTGAATCTTTCGATGATGAGGTAATCGCTACATCATAATTGTGTCATATATAAATATATTTATATAACGTATAAATATTAAAAATAAAATATCATGATGTATGTAATATTTTTAGATTTATACTTATTAATTTTAGACATATATATATGAGTTATATAACCCTATATTAATATCTATTTAGTAAATATATATTTGTTTATGTTATAATTACCTTTACATTAAATTAATTCTTATAAAATGTCATTTTCACATCCATGTGAATCTATGGGGGTTCCAAAATTGATCCAAGGATGACCATGGGCATAAATATCTCATAAAATAGTATTAGGACACGTTTTATTGTAGATTTATACTGTTAGGTTATTATTCTTTACCCATATTTACTAGATTTACCATTTAACCAAGGTAAATAAAAATAATTACTCAAGTTACTATTCATAATGTACAAAAATAAAAGATACCTATTTACACAATTTGAACCTTTTGATTCCAAATATGGAATCCATTTTTACAAATTCATAACATAAAAGTTGAAATAATTAATTTAAAATTAATTCTCATTGCCAAAACTACAAAACGGGTTTTTAAGAAGTAATAACTATCAAAAGATTGACACGTGTTTAGGTCCAATTTAAAACCTAAATTACATTCTATTACCAAACTTTTATTAAATGACAAAAATATAATCCAATTACACTTTAAACACAATTAAGAGTATAATATAAAAATATAATTAAATTAGATAAAAAGGCAGTTTTGACATAAATGTGGTATTTTTCACTATTCATTAAAATTTAAATTTTATCAAAAAAATACCCAAATTTCAAAAAAAGTAAATTTTTATGTCCTTATTCTAAATAAGAAGTTTATATTTTCAAATATAACACAATATAGGGTCAAAAACTACATTTAAAATTGGTGTGACGTCAATAGGCGGTAAAACAACATTTTTTAAAAAATACTTCATTTATCTGAAAATTTTATTTTTTTCTCATACCATGTTCTACAAAATTACTAGGACGAATTATAATGTTATAAAATTTAAAATTTGGTTGATACTATTCATAATGGAATGTTTATATCCCATTAATTAATAATATTTTAATAATATATTGTTGTTTAGTGAAACATGGTATCGTGCACAACACAAGCAATCTAGGAAGGTCTCTCATACGTGTAATACAAGACATTTCATTTTTGTGTGTCGTGAAAACTAACTTTGGTGTTGTCTATAACAAAATCCAAACTTATTTCATTTATACATTGAACAAAATCTATACTCATTTTTGCATGAACTATATTTTATCAAAAGAACATGATATTTTTTGTAACACAAGGCACGAATATTGTTGCATATAGTGGAAGATTCCTTTGGTATTGCATATAGTGCAAGAAAATCTTCATGTAGCATACAACCCAAGTAATTAAAGAAATTAAAAGAATATATCTCATAAAATTTTGGGGATTTATAATAATCATGTGATCCAAGAGTTGTGAAATAACTGAGGAGAAATGATTTTTTAATTTAGATGATGTTATGATGATATCAATGCTCATACAAATATGAAGTCATCATGATAAAATTGTGATTTTATATAATAACAAATGTTATAGCTTCAATTTTGTTCAATCGAAGTTCATCGGTGTGAGAATTACTACATGTAAAAACTGTTTTGTTGTTTGGGATATTTAATGTTGCAAAAGTATGATGTTTTATTGAAGTGTTAACCAACTAATCCATCAGACGATATGATTCAACATAATGTATGAACTATAGAATAAAACTATACATCATATTATTCATCATTTTTATAAATTATGTATGGATAAATTCTATACAGACATCAAACCATCTCACCCAGCATGCCATTGATCTATTAAAGGAATTCTAACACCGATATATCGTACATGATGTCGTTAGAAAACTGAATTACTTGTAGAGTTATACAGAAAGATGAACATGGACATTGGGACTGATAATAATGATGAAATTAATGACTGATCATGTTTATTATGTTCAATAATTTTGTCAAAATTTTCCTCAGAATGAGTATTTAGGTTATGTTGTTTGTAGTGGGTCAAGATAAAAAGAAGCCATGATTTTTATGTCTGTCAACTATCATCAGAGAAATAATTGATGATGATATATCATAAGGGAACATACACTGATGAATTAGAAACATGTTGACACTAGTAAGTCATCAGATACTGGACTTCATCGGATGAAAGATCACTAATATGAGGATATGATGAAAAATTGAAGAAAATGAAAAAAAATTAAAGAGTTTTCTCAAATGTGTTTCCAAGGGGGTGTTTTAATCTTAAAATGTTGAAAATATGTTTGGTGATAGAACATATGAACAAGTTTATTTGAAATTAAGGAATCCAATAAAGAAACTAATCTCTAACAATGTTGAAAAAATGGTAATGTTATAATAGTTTCAATTTTTCAGATGGTATGAAAGAAGTCTCCAGTTCTTATGTGTTTTTAAGTGGGTCATGAAAATTGGAGTGGTCATATATTTTATTGTAATGATGAAAAGTATCAGAATAAAAATTTTATCAAACTGATTTTTTATATTTTAAGCTACATAAAATTGTGATAATATTAGATAAATTTAGATAAGAATCACGAAGAGTTGAGAAGCATGGAAATTTTAAAGTAAAAATTCTAAATTATTATGAAATTTGAGTTTCTATAAATATTATTAAGAAATAAATTGAAAATCATTTCCCGTCCATACCACTTCTAGAACTCTTATAAAGGTAAGTAAGTACAACATACTTTCTATGTAATAATGAAATGTTCACATACATGAGAGAGTGAGAGCGATATATGTTTGTTATTTGTGGATGTTTATGGATATATTTTTCTTGAGGAAATTATCCAGAAACAAGAAGTGTAAGAAAGAGACAGTGGTCAGACTTTTCTGTATTAGAATAAGGCATTGGACTAACATTTATAGAAAAGTAATAAGTGGTTCATAACAATTTCCAAAGTATCTTTTCTTTAAAAATTTCTAATATAACAAATCAGAAAGACGAATCCTAATGATCCATCGGAAAGAGATTTTATACAAAGTGCAAAAAATGTTGTTTCTACTTATTGTTGGGTGGGAAATAGAAGAATTATATTCTAATGATTTAAAAATTGGATGTTATTGAATCATCAAAATGACTTATTTTCAACCAATTAGTGTTGGTTTACTAACATTATAAGAAAATTTTGTTTACACTTTTCATTATAAAATATGTACATTATCTTTTATATTGATAATATTACTACATAAGTGAAAGGGTATTTCAAACTTATTGTATCCACATAAAAATATATTCCTAGTTTATGTGGCATTGGATTATAAACAAACCATCATACATACTGACTACTCTAATTTAGTAGTTAACCTTGTATATATCTTTGTTCATGTGGACATGTGAATGTTTTTGTTTTTCTATGATATAATTATTTAATTGGAGGAGAAGGTTGTTACACATGAAAGTCAACATTAAAGAAAAAAGTATCACTTTTTCACACATAATACACTCATTGATATGTTGATCTTGGTTAAAAAATTTCACTTATTACCATGAATAAAAATATTTTTTTTAAATAAATTTTTTATTAATTTTCCTCCTATCCTTTTATTAAAATCATAGTGTAATGTTCTATTATCCTGATATTCCTAAAAAAATGTTTATAGTATTCCATACATATCATCATTTTTCTCTCTTTTTTATTCCCATCATGCAATCGTAATAAATTCCTTCAATTAAATTATAAAAATAACAACTAATGTATAAAAATAAAAAATATGGAATTTTTTATACCTAAAAAACCATGTGATCATTATCTCCATGATATTTAATCCATAACCAAAAATAAACCTATATCATGAGTCTTCCTTCAATGGTCCTCAATTAATTTTACATAATTACATATTATCTCCTCATTTAAATTGGCTATGAGTATTCCATAAAAATCCATTGGTTATTTTTTCTTAATAAGTGGTCATAAAATATTCATCCTTTAAATAAAAAATAGTGTGGAATTATCTTCACCTTTTTAATAGTTTATTTACATACCATTTTTAACAAGACTCACTACTGAATCTAAATTAGGATCTTCATATTTACGATTTAAAAAATAAATCAACATCATGAAATTTAAAAATAATTAAATCTAAAATAGACTATCATGATAAACCCTGTATAAGAAATATAAAATCTTATTTATCATTAGAATGATAAAAAATATCTTACATGTTGTTAAGAATATATTCCATATGATATTAAATATATTAAATATCATAGTACAATTATGACTTTTACATATTTTAGTTTCACCCTAAATAAGTATCTTCTATATTCAATGGATCATATAAAAAATTACATGAAAAAGCTTACACTCCACTTGGAATATCATAAATATCATGAACAATATATTAATTATCATTTTCAAAATGTATACTTTTCCACATGTCATAATTTTTTATCATATTACATATCTACATTAATTATATGACTCACTTGGAGTAAGATATATATCAACCAAAATACATTAAATATCTTAGTGAAATGTTTTTCATTTTTAATTGTGAATCATCACTATCAAAAATATTCTATTTTCCAAACTAAAACTCCACCAATGAATTATTTAACGTCCACAACTCTGTTTAAAACAACTTCAAACCTTCTATATAATATCCACACACTATAGGTGAACTCAAATGTATGAAATCTACAACAATAATGTTTGGATTATTTACGATAGACCGTTAGCCAAAAAATGTCTTCGTGAAAAGTAATTTTAGAAATGATTCTATCACTAATGCATTGTGGTAAAAAACCTATGTAATTATGGTTATTTTTTATTGTCCTTCGAAAATAACTGGTCACTGTGATGGATAAATCATCTATCACTAATAATGAACATAATTTTTTTAGAAATAAAAAAATTGACGATAAATTGTAATTGATTATTTGAAAGGAACTGTTAATCTATCAGAAATAATCAATTTTTAAAAAATATAAAATTTAAATTTAATAAAAAATTTAAAAATATATTTAATTAAAACTGATTTTTATTAAAATAAATTTTAAAAAAATTAATATAAAAAACTTTATTTTAATTAAAGAATATAATAAATAAATATACATACAAATAATTAAAATAATTTAAAATTTTAAGATTATTTAAAGAAAATACTAAAATATATATATTTTTAAAAATAATTAGAAAACGTAAATAATATATTTAAATAAATTATAAAAAAATAAAATTAATTAAAAATGTTAAAAAATTAAAAATATTTAGAAATAATAGAAAAATTAAAAAAATTAAAAAAAATTATTTATTAAAAAATAAAATAAAAATAGACATAAAATTAATACATCATTACAACCACAATATGTTTGGCATACAAAGTTATAAAATAGTCAGAAAACATCATTAATCATCAACTGTTGTCGGGTGGCATAGGATCACTAGAAGGGCTAGGGGTGGAAACTCCATTCCAACGCCACACACAAGTCGCCGCATATACTCCAATACTACTCACATATCTGATGCTGCTTCTCACGCACCTCCTCCCTCTGTTTACCCAATTGATTTATTATCTCATCCTAAGCTCTCACCATCTTCTCATACTTTGTAGTGGACCATGGCATCGATGATTATTGTCCATGATCTCCCTTTATTCTCACTGATGCAGTCACATATGTAATATAATAACATGTATGTGTCGATCAAGAAACATTTCCAATCACCCTATATTTCTTGAAACCCTATAAAGTCCCATGTATCCAGGCCCCCATCAAAACCAGAATTACTAGTGGCAACTTGTGCGCTCTAAGCTATACTCTCCCATGAATGAGAAGTCACAACCTCATTTGTATACTTTTAAATATAATGAAAATTATGAATAACTATAAAATTAATAAAATTGAATTTTTATAAAAAATTATTATCCAATATACGGAACTATTGGTCACCTTCTATATCTCATGTGTGGAGATTTGTATACATATTCTTGAAAACTTCAGACTCCATAATATATGGGTTAGTAGAAGCCTGTATAATATAACAAACATGTTATAATTAAAGTATATATAGATTAATAAAAAATATCACTTATAATATTTCTTGTTGTTTTCCAAATGTATGAATTCTGACCCTATGTGTGACACCTTTCCTCCCTCATCTCTATTGTGAAAATAATAAACTCTTCCTAAGAGTCTCTCCACATTAGAGTGAGAACAATCCATCCCATAATAATGCAACCTTCACTATAAAATTCTGATCTACAATAATATCAAATGTTTTCACACCAATATCCCATAACTAAATTAACTAATTAATCAAAAGCTTCAAATAAGAATCATAAATATTCTTTGGATGTGTTGGAATTTATAGTTCCAAATATATATATGGTTCCTTCATTAACATCCATGGAGGTTGTAAGGAGTAAAAAAACAAGTGCACATGAATATTGACCATCGTAAGCATCAACTCAAAAAAACATCACTAGAAAGGAACTGTCATATGTTAAAATGTTTTGAAGAAAAAGAAGGATGTGTCTGAAGAAATAGTATCCATGAATCACCATCACAAGGATGATTTATTCATTTACTGATGGAAATAATTTATTTTTTCTATGTTATCTATATAGATGTGTTGCGAGATATAAATAAACACTGTAAATGAAGTGTAATTAGAAAAATCAGCAATTGTTTTATAGGAACTCTGGACTTTCGTTATTATGTATCTTTATACATAGATTCTATAAATATTTTAAATATAACCAAGGATTAAAAATCAGTATAATATAAGATGATGTAATTTGAATATACATGGATATTCAAATAACTAAGACCCAAATTATGTACCAACCTCTTACAAACATAGATACTTATAAATAATCTTTTTTAATTAGTTAAAAATGATTTAACCAAATATAAAATCTGATTGAAAAAACTAGTTAAAATTCCAAAATCTAATTTAATAGCCATAAATTTTGTAAAATATTCTAGTATTATAATTTTGAATCGAAGTTATAATTCCTTCTATGTAGATTTAAAGAAATTTTAAAATTGAGATGTTTTGATTTAGTATTTCTCATATCATTCTAGGATGGTCTTTCATGAATAAATAGACCCGCACCATTAAGTACTATATTTTGAAAGGATGGATCTATAACATAAAAATTTTATTTTATAAAAAATTATTTTCACCTAGTTTATTCCAAATTATATAATAATTCTGAATAACAAAATAAAAAATAAGTAATCCAAAATTGTAAAATTTTTAGAATCTCCAAAGAACACATTTCATACATTGAAATTTATTTTAACCCTCTAGAAAATAATAATAATTTGATGACGTAAATGATATAATAGTTTCGACACCTTCAATGTATAAAATATTTGTACCAGGCTCATATGGATTTTTTATGATGATTTTTCCAATACCAATCATGTAATAGAAAATAGTTTCTACTTATTATGTCAAAAGTTATCTAAAAAACAATAGAAATAATAATTATTATTTCTGATCATTTGGGTTAGTATAAAATTACTATTATATTTTAACACCATTAAATATTATATGGTATATGACCAATGTGAGGTGCTGAGTTAGCACTGGTTTACAGGTTTCATAGAGGTTCAACGGAGATAAAATAATAATATTAAATATAGTATATAAGACATTATATTTCTTGAGAATTATATAATATCTCTCTGTAGGTTTCTTCATACGATAAATTGGAGAACATCGTTGGGTCTGATATGTAGTGATTAACCTAGGTGTAACATAAAATTTGTGAGAATTTTATGTTTAGTAAAATTTCAAGCGATTGTAATTTATATAATATTATTTATATAATTAATTATTAAAATTTAATACATATATAAAATATTTTATAAAACAAAAAATCATAGACCACCGTTGTGTCCAAGATTTGTTGTTTACCAGAAAAATGAAATTACATTTTTTGCATCAGATGTTTGGTAACATCACAAGAGAGTGAAATTCATTTAATATTTGTATTGTAATTTCATATATAAATTTAAATTATCTCCAAAATTTTTAATCATATGAAAAATAGGAGAGCATCATTGTGTATTTGTTGTTGGGTTTACCCTATATGTGACTTATCAATTTTTAGCTCCAAGACTTTAGTTACATCAGCCACAAAGATAATGTCATCTCATATTTTTATTAAAATTTTCCACAAACAATTGAGGTATATTCATAATCGTGCATCATATCAGAAATATGCTTCCACAATTAGATCATAGTTTCTATGATTAACCTTGGTGCAAGATGGATTTTCTGAGCATCTGGTGTTTAGTAACATTGCTTGTATGGGTATCATTTTTAATCTTTTATTATTATAATATATATATATTTATATATATTTATATTTATATTAAAATATTTGTAAAAATTATTTTAAATAACATAACATGTACAAGAATTAATTGAATTTTTAATAGTTATTACTATTATATTTATTTCATGGTTTGATATAAAATTTAGTATTTATTAGAAATATTTAAAAAAAATAGTTTATAAAATTATTTGTTAAGTAATTATATTTTTTTATTATTTAATTCTGATTTATTAATAAATATTTCTTTTATTTAACTATTACTAGTATTTAATATTTCTTATATTACAAATTTTTATATATTTTCCTAATATCAACAAATTTTGAAATTATTAATAATAATTTATATCTAACACTAATTTTTAATTTTTTATCAATACTACCAAGTATTTAAATATTATATATTATAAATTATATAATGGTTACTATTAATTATTTAAATTATTATTACAGTTTTAATAATTACTATATTTACATATATATCATGATTTCATAAATAATATAAATACATCTAATAAGTATTCTAACTCTTTTTAAATGAAATATACATATATCAATTCTATGTAAACATATATATGTTTATAAATATAAATTATTTATATGAAATTTTCTTATAGTTATTTTTTATTATTATTAAATTTAATTATCTTGAATTAATAATTTATATAAACAAATAATTAATAATATTTTGTTAATATTTTTTTAAAAAGTATTTATTTTTAATTGACATTTAGTTTGAATTAATTATTTTTGAATTAATAATTTTTACCCCAGAGGAATTATAATAGTTTTATGCATCATGTGATCTTATAAAATTTATATGAATTATTCATATATATTATTTTAGTTAATACATCAATTATTTGAGTTATTGTGAATTTATAATAGTTGTTATATTTTTTGTATTTTGTTTTAAAAATCATTTTTATTATTTTATAGTGACACTAATATTATAACTTAATTAATAATTAATTAATTCTCAATTATTTAAATATATACTTTTAAATTAATACAAAATATTAAAGAATTAATAATTTTTTTAAAAAAGTTTAATAATTTTAATAATTTTTTATGTTTTTTGAAAAGTATTATTTAAAATAAACCTAATTTTTCTAAATTTCTTTTTTTATAAATATTACATATTTTAAATTGTTGTTTTGTTTTCATTAAAAAATGTTTTCACAAATTTTAAAAAAAAAATCCTTATAATTTATTTTTTGTAAAATGAAATGTAAATCTTTCATAAACAATTGACACATGCATATAATGATAAAAGAAATATAAAATTAATTTATAGATTGAAGATTAATTAATCCTATAATAAAATAATTAACACCCAAATATAATACTATTTGGGAATAAAAGCATTATAAGAATTATTAAACAATTTTGTTGACCAATTTTGGGTGTTAAATTATTTCATAGCCCAAATTATCCTTGACAAAACATTATATTGGAATAATTCGGATCCATGGACATGAGACTTTCATTAAAATATTATATTTGTGTGAATAATTTAGGATTAAATATTGTAATTTTTTCATGGAATCTAAAAGTAGAAACTAGTGGATCACGTCTCTCATTGATTAATTTTTAAATACAATCATTATAAAACAATTAAAACCCATATATATATATATTAATCTTAATATCAAGTTAAATTAGCTCTTGAAACAATAATTGACATCAAAATAGAAACTAGTACATTTAGATTAACCAATAATATAAAATAAAAAAATAAGGGTAAACGGATTAACCTATGTTTTGAACAGACAAGTTTTAATAATATTGGACTAAAATACGAAAAAAAGGAAGGAGAACAGAATTAGTGTCAGTACATTGTAGATTTGAGAAAGCTGTCCTTGGGTGGTGTAACATCGTGGTTGTGTGGTATAGAGACTAAAAATGACATGAAGGAGCGGCAGAGTGGTGCAGCAAAGTGGCGAAGCAGCTCGGTGGAGCACTTTGGCAGTGTAGAGGCCTGGATCAGAGGAGCGGAGGAGCCATCACAGCTGTATGGGAGAGGATGAAAAGAGAGGAGGATGGAGAAGGGGTAAAAAAAGGTTAAATGAATTTATTATTTGCGACATAATTAATTTCATCTCAAGGTAAAAATTATTTGTGATGGGAGTTGAATTCCATCATAAATAGTTCTGAGTCTATGAGTATTTGCGATGGAACTAGAAGTCGGTCACAAAATCCAGTCGAAAATGTGTTTGGCATTAGACAATGGGAATCCCCACCACTATTATTTTTTGACGGAACAGTTTTTTCCTTCCTGGATAGTGATTATTTTTCAGTGTAAGACATATTCCATTTCAAATAGTCTGTGTTTTGGGATAATTGTCATTATGACATTTTTCTGTTGCAAATAGACAAATTTCGGGTAGTGCTCGCACATATGTGCTGAAAAAATACAACATCGTCCTAAAATTATTTAAACATATAGTGTGATTATTTAATTCATAAGAACAGATGAATGTATATTAGGATAAATATGGGTAGAATATAAAATTTAACATATTTTTCAAAATATTTTTTAAATGGGGTTAGAGTGGGAATTTGTTTTAGGAAGGTGCATTTTTTAGATAAAATAACGAATATAATGTGATTTTCTTACCATTACACTCACTATTTTTATAATGTTTGACAATGAATAATTATACACTCTCCATGACCACACAAATTTATCTCTTACATCGTGCATCATATTGTTTATGATGATGTCATCAATATAATAATTTTATAACATAATTCACCAATATATTAGTTATTTTAAAAAATTACCAAAATATCAACCTCAAAAAAAATTAATACCCAATTACCAAATATAAAATTTATTAAAAAAATTATATGTATGAATATTGTTTTTAAAAACCTCAATAATAATTTAATTTTTTATTTCATAGTATATTTCCTATAATATTAGAATAATCATATAATAATTAATAAACCACATTATAATTTTTAAAAATCAATTTATATATATATATAAATTATAAAAAATAATTAATATTTTTAAAAGAATATATTTATATACATATATTACATATTATATTTTACAATTCATAATAAAATTAAACTATTCAATAATATTCTTAAAACTTCACTCAAGGCTAATTTTGATATTCTTATTATATATTGATATTCCATTATATAAAAATAAAATTTCCATATGAGGTAAATTCAATATTTATATTAAATAAAATATAATAATTTCTAAGAAAAACTATATTACACGTTATAGAAAATAATTAACTTATTTTAGATACATGGATGAAAATAGTTTATTTCATCCATTAAATATTCATTTATATTAATTTTCTATTAATTTATTTTTGATTATATAATAGTGAATTTATTTTGTTAGTTATGAATATGTTTTACTTTACTCTTCATATTTTTATATTTCCAATGGACACCTCACCCCTTACATGACACATATTTCCTTCTAATATAGTATATTTTAACTATAAATACAATATATTTCATTTACATTTTTTTCTATCTAATTTATTTATATTTGTTTTACACAATGTTTTAATTATTTATAATACTTTTACTTCTTATTGATGCGATGTTCATGACTATGGTGTTTTTGGCAGACCATGAGCCGTCAAATTGATAACAAATAATTCTGATTATAAAAGAGTATATAGTCCCATTATACTTGTATTAATCACATGGAATGTATTTATTCTTCATTTTTAATGTTATATAAAAAATAGTATAATGTTTGTTTTTTTATATGATGCATGTGATTTATTTAAACCTCATTCATAGTACATTAATTCACAAAAAATGAAAATATATCTATGGGTAACATATATATAAGTTAATTAAAATAATTTACAATTAATAAATTTTGGTTTTCACAATGTGTTAATCAGTGAAGGGTGACATATTTATAAATGTAAAATTTAGGTGGATGGATACACAAATTTGATAAAAACAGTCTGCAATAATGTCAACTAAAGGAATAATCCCAGTTTCTGGTTTAAACCTCTAAAAAGAAAGGCAGTGGAAAACTAGAATTCAATTTTTTTGATAATAGGAAACTATAAAGGGTGTCTTAAATAATTTCACATATGATCAAGACTATATTCCATAGTGAAAATCCACTATAGTTTCCCTTATTTTTAATAATATTTCATTCTGATAATAAAATATCCACATGTTTTCAATATTTTTCAAACATCATCTTGATCATAATTTAATTTTGAGAGATGAAACCCACCGAGGTCATAATCACTGTTCATGAATATTTCAGAACTATATTATATTATATTGGATACAAATCATTAAATCATCACCATTCATTACATCATAAATCTAAACACACCTCCATTGATGTTATTTAGCTCATTGAACCAATTATATCTTTATATAGAGGATAGTTCTCATAACCATCATCAAACCAAAATCCCAATATGTATATGTACAAAATTTAATTTAATCCAATACACATAGTTAGACATTATAAATATCCCATGGAAGATCCTTGTTTCTTAAATTAAACAATAGAACACAATGATATTATTAGAATTCCCATGACCTAATACATTAGTGATGATATGTTATGATACAAATAAATTCTCAAAACAGTACTTAGATGATTTCATTAATCATTGAGAACATTAATATTGTGATTATCACTAAAAATATAATAAAATAATTTATTTCTAGATTATAAAAATACATATGGTAAAAATATGAAAATTATTTTTATGTTGAAAAGTATATGGGACGTGTGATGTATATTGGGATCTTCCACGTGGCATAATGGGGTAATAGTTAAATTATGGAGTTTCATAAAAAAATTTGGTGTTTCCATGCATGATTATAAGAGTGGCCCAATGTGTTGGTCAACATACCATATTGTAAGACATATTGGGATTCTACTAGCCCATTAGTAACCCCTCTAAGTCATGGTCTTATATAGTTGTTCCTCATATCATTCTATGTGGTGTGATTTATTTATTTATCCTCATGGGTGGCAATCCACATTTTCCTTATATTTTAGTAAAAATTGAATTCAATGATTTTCCCTAGACGAATCATTCATGTTGAACTAGTATGCATGAATCATTTGTGTTACATATTTTTTATTGAAAACATAAATAATAATAAAAATATTTATATTATATATATATATATATTAAAACTATATAATAACATTTTCAAACTATGTGTATGACGCATTAAAAAATATATCTGAGAGGTTAAACTTTCCTCCCCTGGTGGAGGGGGGGCCTCCCTAAATATTTTCTTGTAAAATTACTATACCATAAAATCATTATATTTGTGTTAATGAGTAACCCCAGGGTATAGATAAATACATTTTGTACCTCATAGGGCCTGATAACTAAATAATTTAAACAATTAATATTAACAAAACTATTTTCCTTCTAATACTAAACTAAATTATTTTCAATTCATGTTATAGATTATGTAATGGTTATGTTTTATCGAATAATTTTTTTACTCGGTTTTTTTTAATTTTATCTTCCATTCCCCCATTATTACTAATATTAATATTCATAGACAATAATTAAATGACTCTAAAATCACAAAATATCATTTGAACAATAAGACCCCCATTGAAAAAATAATGAATGTCATTTTCTATGAAAAACACATGTCACATGAACATGGAATATTACTTAAAAGATCAATTTCATTAGAAAAAATTCTATATTTAATCTTAACGTTATATCGTGATCATGAATATTCTCATCGATCATTTCAAAATATTCTTCCTCTATGAACCCTTTTTAATTTTAGATAGAAAACATTATTAATAGATAGATACACCCTCATGTGTATTTAATTTATATAATTACATTTTTAAACAAGATAAAATATTCTTTTTCAGATGAAAATCATATTACTTTTAGGTAAAAACTTTTTCTTAAATTATGTAATGAATAATGAATGACACTAATAATCACTTAAATTTTTATGGACTTAATTGAATTTCATCTTTATTTAAATTTTTTATCATAAATGAAATAACCATATCACTAATAATGAAAAATGGATGACTATATAAAGACATAATTGAATGAAACTAATCCAACAATGTAATGTTAATTTTTTTATAATCATAGGATAACACTAAACCTTATGTTAAATTTCCTTCCCATTAGACTCCATTAAACTTTATAACCTCCTTGGAAACATATATTTTTACTCATGTATATCCTATCTATTATTTTTTATATTATTTTTATTATGTTATAATTACATGAATTATGTGATTCATTCAATTTCACATTCTATGATTTTAATGTGGATGATGATATATCTTAATCAACTATAGAAGTATCAAATGTTACATAGTATAATAAATACAGATAACTATATTGTAAAAAATGTTATTTTCAAAATATATACATATATTCTACATAAATGAACAATATTAAATATATATAACATTAAATTAAATGACCTTAAAAATATATTAAGAAATATTTTTATTCATTCACATTTTAGTGTGACCTCTAAGAGAATAATATTTTTTCCAAAATATATGTCACTACCTACACCTGTGCATGCTACCACATATAACTCATGTGTATATAGTTCATCTACTATATCTATACAATTGTAGTTGTGTCTATTATTAGAATTTTACATCTTGATAAGATATCACAACATATGTTTTCTAAATATTGTAATCTATCAATTATATGTAGGCAATGTTATATACATGACAGTCTTGGGGATGGACTATATGACATAATACTATATAAAATTCACCATATAATAGATTGTGATATTATATTGACACATTATGACATATAATACTGTATAACATCCATAAATTTTCATTCAATCGAATTTATAGTAGAATATTTTCCATGACATTCAATATATTTCAATTACTGAGAAAGAAACACACCCAAATACATTTATCGAATCATCATCTATATTCTCATTACATTATCCATATATCCATCTAACCCCATTAAATATTTATTACATTAATTAATCATAAGTGTAATTGGTATTATATTGAATCTAGAAATGTTTTTCATTGAAAAATTAAGATATCTCAAATAACCTGAACTCATTTGAACCCTGATACTTCTTCCCTCTCCATGTATTGATAACCCAAACACTTTTCACATATACATTGCTTTTGTGTGACAACATTACTAATAAAATGTATATGAAAATAAAAAATAAGTATATAGTTAAAAATAGATAGCTCATGTTTTCTCATTTTTTTCATTTATATGACTCCCTAATAGTCATATAACCCAATAATATTAATGATTTCCCCGTACACTTAGTATAATTCATGGGTGTCAAATATATCCATAGATATAAGGGGACTTTTAATATAATCTTCCACACTATTATTGAGGTTCTTAAGTCCCTTACCTCAACCTTTTTATTTTCATATTCATTCATTCATATGATTCCACTATTGAATATCTTCACTACTAAGATATTTCCTTGACATAAATAACTAAAACTTAAATCATGCACTATTACTCTAATCTCCCACTATTGTAATGCCCTGTATTAGATTTCCCGGATGGAACTGGAGAAAGGGGAAATTTTATGACCTAATATATGAAAAACCATATAATAATGGTATTAATCTAGAGTCTAATGATAGAAAAAATTATTAATAAATACGACATCAAATCAAATGTATATGTTTTATGGCCTAACCTATATAATATTTAGCTTGAAACAATTTTTTAACAAAAATCGCAAATAACAATTGATATAAAACATGCATCTAAGAGTGTATGAATAGTTTAAATTATAAAAGAAGAATAATTATTACATTATTCAGTATAATATTATAACGTGGTACCAAAATAAAAAAAATATAAATCATAAAATAATTAAAAGATAGAAAAATAGCCAATATAGATGAAATATATTACAACCAAAAATATACATTCCCCACCAATGAAACAAAAAATTGAAATTGTACGGAATATTCATCCTCTAATACCTTACTCACTCCATGAAATGAATCCATATTCTATACACTTATCTCAATATAATACACTATGGTATATCGATAAAGAGCAAGCCATGTCATTTATATTGAAAGGCGGTGAATATAGTAAAATAATTTAATTTTATCACTCATATCAACACCCTAACCACTAGTGATCATTTGGATGTTCATGAAAATCCTAGAGGTGCATGGAATAGTACTAAGTACAAATCATATAACTATAACATAACCTAATAATATACATACAATAAGTATATTTTCATGAATGTCTAGAAGACACATGCACCTTGAAGATTAGAATTTACACTAATAATATTATTTTAGGTACTGGTAAAAAATAAAACAAAAAAAAATTACCTCAATACCAAATGTGGAATACATGATCCATCTCATTTCAATAGATTTATATCATGTTGGGTTTACTAATATCCATTTTAAGTCACTCTTGATATTTTCACTTAAACAAATGTTTTAATCATTGAAATAAATTAAATAAATCATCATAAATATCATAAAAAATAATGATTAAATGAAGAATCATAGTAATTGAAATAGAATATGATCTAATGATTAGTTATTTAAAAAAATAATTGAATTATAATACTTAATGTTAAATAGGGCACAAGAAATTAAATAAAAAATAAGAAATATCCCATATTTAAAAAATTTGGAAAACTAAAGAATGGGTTCAATGACAGAGAATACAAATTCTTGCACTTGTAACCTAACACATATAATCATACATATGTTTAGTGATACTACTATAAAAACGAAACATAATGCATCATAATATCGATTCCACAAACCATGTATCATTTTAGGGAATGTCTCTCACTACATGTTAGAATAACACTTTGGATATAGATGGATCACTAAAAGCATACATTAAAAATATCATTACAAGGAAATATATGTGTCCCATTGTCATAGTCTTACCTTGTATGGATCCTTTGAATGGTTTGATCAACTTTATTTCACATATCCATCCATCATCTGATATGGGTCAACCACCATCCCACCTAGATATTCATCTAGTATATCCTAATTTTTTAAATCCATTTCGGAAGAGAACATCTTGAGTGAGTATATATCCAATGTTGGAAAAATGAAACAACGTATAAAATAATTAAACCAAACTACACATGCTACCTGAGCTAAAAATATAACCCAAATATAATTTGAGATGTAACCTATAATGTGTATCAAATATCAAACAATAGGTAAATCACACAATGGTCACCACCCCTCCAGATAAATTCCCAGTTACTCTAACTCATCATTACATATTCCATACACACATAAGAGAAAACCCAACACTCATACTATCATGAAAAGCATGGAATGTATCGTCAACTTATCCCATCCAATGATCTATTTTAAAGAAAATCACTTCACTTTGACCATTAAACAAGATTATTGTCTATTCCTTTGACCAAATAACAAAAGGGGTAACTCCCACAAAACCATAGTGGTTAAAAATAATTCTCTCATAGAATGATCTATGGAGGTTAAGGGATCATTATAAGTGTACCAATAAAATCAAGAAAATGCAACGTTAATCAGTTAAACCATCAATCATTCAATCCTAATGACCCATATATAAACCAAAGGTTTTTCAATGTTCTTATGGATCTATTCAAAAAGAAATATTAACAAAAAATTCAACCTAATTTACCTATACATCACTCATTGGATGTTTTTTACTATGGTTAAAATAATATTTTAATTTATCATTAAATAATAGATTAAATACATTCCAACCATAACCAATATGTATATAGATATGAATACATTTTTTGGATGATGATCCACATGAGGTTAAACAGACTAAGATAAGAACCAAAACCATCACTCAAGGATTACCCTTGAAATAAAATAAGAAACTATCTAAAAAATTATAAAAGTGAATTATATTCTAGACTACTCATACATGGACCTTATGTAGTATCACATTGTAATACAGGAATAAAAAATCCACTCTTTATTGATATTATATTTCAAATCCAAATAACTAAAATACTAATTCCCTAAAAATATCCACCTAAAACCAATCCATAAAAAATATTGTAAAAAAGCCCCTATAATTCATAATTTTGTGGTAACACATTTTTCATTAAAAATTATAATTAAACCAATGTTTTCATTATTATAAAATTTCAAATGAATTCATTTCTTATTTTTAAACAAACTCACAACACCAAATATGTCATGAAATTGTTATTTTGAACTTGTTAAATCAATTATCCACAAGAAAAACATTTAGTAATTTATAAAGTCCTTATTTGCTTCGAGGATGACGCAATTTTGTCCCAATTTTAGGGATGGTGACATAAAATTCAATAAAACAAGCCAATTATTTTAATAATAATCAATTAAACCATAATATAATATATTTAATATATTTAATTATTAATGTAAAGGAAACATACCTCATATCAGAGATCATTTATTCATCCCAAGATCAAAATCATATCCATTAGCCCAAATAAAAATATATATCATCATAAATAAGCACACATAAAACAATTAATAATTAAAAAATGAATTCCTAATTTTTATTAATAGACATAAAACTTATTGGGTAATATAACTATGTGATAACCACAACTGAATGGGTGTGACCCAGTCCTAAAATGAACATGAATCTAAGGTAAAAGGAATTAAAAATTTATAAACATGAATCAGAATTCAATTTTCCAAAAACTTAAAAACCATTTCAATTATCTAAATGTGACATTCCATTATCAAGATAGTGGGTAATGACATAAATACATATTTCTAGAACCCCCCTACACATCACCCATGAGAGACAAATCAAGAGAAATAAATTCACCCGGATTTTGAGGAATCCTTATCCAATGTACTAGGGGTTGTAATTAAATTAGTGAATAAGGAATGGGAATAAAAATATAAGATAAAGGTAAAAATATTAAATTGAATTAATGTTATAAATGACCCCCCACACCACAAAATCAAACTAATTAAAATGGAGGGTATGAAAGGTGTTAGAGGTTCATCCTTAGTTTTTCCATCTAAAAGTGGGGAACCATAAATGAAGATCATATTGAAAATGGAGAATTAATATTTTACCTTGTAAAAAAAATTTCATTGGGCCTACTAGGTGACTGTTAACCCATATATTCTACAAGGTTGCACACATGGTAACCAATGATAGCCCATCAACCTACCAATGGAAAACAACTACTCCTTACCCACTGTTGGATTAATTATAAACCTAGTAGACCTAGAATGAAGATTTGATGGAAAAATAATTACAGCACCACCTTTTCCATTAACAATATTTTCAATATCCTTAATTATTTTCTCCAAAATAAATCCCTCAACAAAAACATCCTATGGATCATTGAAAACATTCTATAAATTTCCACACTGTAATCCAAAAAATTCAAACTCACACGTTAACCATAATAATAGAAGTCTTATCCACCAGCTAGTTCACCAAAAAAAATCTATGTGTCATTATATATTCCCTTGTAAAACATGACTCATCCACATGTATCCATAAATTTTTTTATTCCTTAAATATTAAACTAAAGTGGTTATCAAATCATCCGAAACTCACTTTGTTTTATTTGTGAACACCAAGTTCACATATAATTATGAAATATAACTATTGAGTTAATTATTCAATAAAATACACCCCACCCATTCATAAAGACTACAACTCTAATTTCTATATTCTCTAACACCTTATCAACATAACTTTAAGCTATAAATAAATTCAATATGATCATAAAAATGATACTTTAAGCATTACAATCATTATCATTTCTAAGTCATCAAAATGGATCTGAAATGAACCCTTTAATACAATAATACGGAAAATACAGACAATGTATTCATTATATTTCTCTCTACTATATGAACTAATTACCAATGACTAATTTATAAAAATTGAGATCCCCACCATAGGAGTCACCTATTGAAAACACAACATTACTTTTATAATCTAGAAACCATAAATATCTCATCTTTTTACTAAATCCTTTTCCTAACATCTATTAAATGATCCTAATCTATATTCCTTAATATAATAATTATAATATAAAATTTACAATATAAAGTACCAAATAATGTGTCTCTCACAATCTAAACAATGAAAATCTAGATAACCCAATCTTCATATTTACTTGTTTTTTATGTTGAAATCATCCCAATTAAAATTATGGATTGTAAATTTCATTCTTATATATTTAAAATAGCAATCAGAATCCAAGGTAATTTCTCCAATACCATAAAACCCACAATATATATCCTTACTAGTTTTTTTATAAAATAATATATTTTATAAAACCAACTATGAAATAATATATAAAATTGATATTTAAATGTTATCTTAAATCCCAAAAAATATAAACCATTATGTAAAAATATTATGCCATTGTATGATTAATTTTTAAAAATTTATTTTTTATCCATAATAAAAAAACATCAAAATCAATTAAACTATAAAAGCCTAAAAATAAAAAATCAAAAATTAAATAAAAAAATAATCCTTATAAACTATATTAATTTAATATTACTTTATAATTTATTTATGAAATTATCAATGGAATTATTGGTTTCTTTGATGAATAATTTATCAAGAAGGGAATATATGCCATGAAAAACATCCAATTCGCATGTGTGTTATAACCAATGAATTCCACTATCATGATTGATGAATAGTGTTACAAGATCTTAACTAATACCTATGAAATTTCTCAAGAATAATTAATTTTAATTGGAATTTTAAATACAAAACCACACTTGTCCATAATATTACTTATACCAAAATATCTCAAGTCTCATTAATGAGTCTAAAAAACAATAGAATAAATCATATGTATAATGAATATCCTCTATATATGTAGACATAAAAGAGGGTTCCAAGAGCCTCGCCACATTCTTGAATATGAAAGTATTAAAAAATTTATATGACGAATCATAATATAATATATTTGTATAAAAATATTAATAAATGACATCATTAAATAATAAACAGTTGAAAAATTTCCCAATACTAATTTAGTACTATTAAAAAATGAATATAAAATATCTATCGACCTAACACATAATGAAACACCTCAGATATCATGAAGATCTAATTACTTTATCACCCCTTTTCCTTAAATCAAATTTATGATAAAACATGTCTCTATATAAGATATGAATTTATACCCATATACCCTATAACCCGTTCTATAAACATTGGTAGAGAAAGAGTCAATAAACCAATAGTGTTTCACTACTCACCTAGACTACATGAGTGTTAGTGATCAAGTGGATGGGCATGAAAATATTTAGAGAGTGCAGATCAGAGATCAATATATCTTACCCACCCATAGATTAATCCATTTATTCAAATTTAATTAATATTGACACCTCATTAATGGAAGATATAAAAAACACTAATATTCATGTATCCAATACCCAACCTATAATAGGTTCCACCTACATGTAAATACAAATTCATATATTTTTGTGAGGAAACAATGATTTCCTTATCTATCTAATATCAATATATGAAAATAATATGGTTTTTACCTAGTTTCCCAATTAATCTCTCCTTAGAGTTCAACCTAACCCACTGGTCATTTAACTTCTCTTCAATAATAAAACTATAAATGTTTAAGGGACACAATTATAAAACTAGGAATGTGAAAAAAATGTCCAACCATCAATAATCTATAAAACCAGAACAAAAAACAAAAATGTAAATCATGTGGAGAATAATTAATTAAATAAAAATATAATATAAATCCTATGACAAAAAAATTATAAATTAATCAAAGGCCCAAACTATATAAAGTAAAAAAATTCCTGATCAAACACATTCATGTTTCATTTCACATATCATAATTGAAGAAATAAACTAGAATCCTCATAAAAACAATAAAAAGAATCCTAAATACTATATATTAATGTTGGGACAGATCATATAGAACAATAGAATAACAAATTATCCAAACTGGTCACTCATATCCCACACGAACATCATCCTTATTAGTAGAAATGTGTGTTTAAAAATTATAGTAAAACATAATGTCGGACATTCTAATGATACATTTTAATTATATTTCATGAATCTTTTTATCCCCACCAACCAATCATCTTATAAAACCCCTGATTTTTATATCATAATAAGAAAATAATATTTATGATAAACAACATAATAACATTATAATATAGGACAAAAATGTTTTGTGTTATGGGAAATTATTATAATACATAACTTTTACATGATTAAAAAGAATAATTATATAATTTATTATTCTCTATCTTTTTAGTGTCCCTTGAATTTTATTTAGTATAAGTAATCACCTAAGGATATACAACAATGAAATGGGTGACCTAAAAGCATTGTAGGAAGATATATAAAGACATGAACAAATATAACATGGGTGATTAAAATGATTATAATCGTAACATAATCATTTTATCATCATCATAATGAGGAGGGGAATTATTAGATTACAACATGGAATGTGAATATTCATAAAAATGAAAACTCATGTCTTACTGGTAAAATATTACGCATAGTTGGGAAGAATGCTAGAAACATGTTCATGCACGACATATGTGAAAAATCATAAAATATTGATTTTTAATATAGATAGAATAATATTTTAACATAATACACATTATCTCATGAGGTACATTACACTACCCAACACATTAGAGTGCGGTATAATTCCTAGAACACCCATCATAACATTAAATTTACAAAATCATGCATTCCATATAAAACTTATAGCAATCAATGTAATTAACTAACACATGTAATGGAGTGAATTTAATACGAATTTAATTAATGATGATTATAAATTGTATTCTTTAATTAAAATTCAAAAAAATAATTGTTATAAGATTCATCATTATTCATTGAAGAAGATATAACTCAAGAAGAGTAAAAATGTGTTTTGGAGGAAAGTGTTTGTTCAGAAAATCAATATAATTGTCATAATATAAGTTTGGAAAATTTTATGTGATATTAAAATTGGTAAGGAAAATGTAATTATAATTGAGGAAATATTTAAGTAAATATACAGCTAAAATATAGCATGAAAGATGAATAACCCAATAAATTGATTTTGGGTTCAAGAAACTCCTTACCTTATGTCTGAATGCCTTCTCCACATTTACATAATATAATAAATAATAAAATGTAATTAAATAATTTATAAATTTGGAACCTATTATACATTTAGTTGATTTATTATAATTTTATTAAGTTCACAGATGACCATATTGATTAGTTATGGAGTTTAATCTCATCAATTTGGAGCACTCGTTTTCATGGTTTATGGTCAGTTTCCTTTAGTATGAATATGGAGTTTTTTAAAAGGTAATAACTTCATTAAAATTGAAATTACATAGTGTTATTAAACAATAAATTATTTAATGGCCTCAAATATATCTGGGTATTTGGTATGAGCATCTTTCATTATATAAAACGTTTCTGAAAATGTTTTAATTTATTTTGGTAGTTTTTATAACCACCACAAACATGCATCAATTTATATAATATAATGTATATATATTGATTAAAAAAATTATAAAATATATATTATGTATATTAAAATCTAATTTAACCATAATAATATTGTTTAGGTCATCTTTTGAGGTGGTAATGGAAAATGAATACTCTTCATCCATGATGGGGGTGAATCAACAGGTCAGAGATGATATACTCAATTTATGAATAAAAGAATAAGAGAATATATTTTATGATGAATATTACATTAAAACTATAAAATTCTAGAATATATAAGTTACTAGAGCTATTATTATACTATTAGGGGACGTAATAATAGGATATGAAATAGAATGAAATTAAAAGAGATGGACTCTGGATTTTACTTCATAAATGTTTCTTCCTTGAGAACCACCTTAAGAAACATGGGTTTGATATTTTTTAGAACAGTATCCATTGGACGTGTGTAACAGGAATAGGGAGAAAATTGGGAAAAATTTATACAAGCTACAAGGCTTTCATATTGTGAGGAGAAGAGGTGGTTATTGGTGGTATTTATAGGGGAGGAGAAGGGTGTTTTTGTATTATTTCATTCAATTTGCTTATTATTTTCACTCAAGACTATAAATAGTGTTGATTTACATGACAAGCTAAATTAATTATATAAGTATAGATCATGATAACGTGGATTAAATATTCCATACAGCAACAATGACTCAAATTTTTCTGTATTTAACTTATATCGTAAATGATCGTATTTCACTATTCTCAAAAATTCAACTATTTTAGAAAAATCATAAAAAATCACCATAAATAATTTTATTTTTATTTAACTTAAAATTAGAAATGATTTTTTGAAAACTATTTTAGAAAGTTGTGAAATTTTATTTTTAATTAAAATCATCAATATTAACAAATACCAATTTTAATATTATAACCGATTTTTTGACACAATGAAAAATAAATTAAGGTGTTATAGAATTAACATAAAATTGTAATACAAGAAAATGGTAATTTATGATTCTATTTGACGAAAATAATGTTTTTTAAGTCATTATAATATTTATTTAATTTTAAATAAACATTTACATTTCACAAAAGTACCAAAAAATAATTTATCATTTTTAAAATATTATTTACTTATACTATGATATAAATATACGATATTTCCATTTATAATATTCAAAAATTATATATATATTTTTATGGGTGTGGGAACTATTCTATTAGATGTATTAATATTTCTAATGCTCATTTAACTATTTTAGCAGCGCTATTTTAATTCCATCAGTCTAGGTTCCTTAATTTTTATTACTTATTTCAATATTCATTTATGAAAATGGTTTTTTATTATGCTATATATGTATTTGATTTATATCATATAACTCAAATATAATAAGAAAAATTACATTGATAAATGTTTCGGTCATTAAATTCTCCGCCCTTTTGAAATCACAGACTCAGAATTTCATTTTACATACTAAGGTGAAAACACATTATGGTATCTCTCTTTTATTGCTTCAACTAGCTCCCATGATGCCTTTTAATACTTATAATTCCACCAAAATACTTTCACAAGGTCAGTTTTATTATTGAATAATAATTTACCTCTTTTGTCCAAGATCTTCACCAACTACTCTTTATACGAGTGGTCATTCTCCAGTTATACAACCTATGGATTTAGTATATATGAGGGGTTACGTATAAACTTACTTAGGAGGGATATGTGGAATACTTCAAGATGTAGTTCTATATTTAGTTGAAGTAAAAGATGATATGCCACTACTTTTATATGATAAAAAACTCAAAGAGACCAATGTACCTTTGGATAAGAATCCATTTTCTTCCAAACCTCATGATTTTTTACCATGTTTATATTCTAAGGAAGAGTTTGTCTCCAATATGGAACTCCAAGTCCATTCGGAGGTTGTCTATATATCTCTTTTGATGACTCTAAGAAACATTGATATTTTATTGGATAGATTTAATTGTATATGTAATATCATTCAAATGATCAAGTCCATCATTCTTTCTTTCTCCAACTTCACCCCAATAGGTTGGGGTTCATATTGATTCCCATAAAGAGATTTTTATGGATGTATATGAATACTCAAGTAGAAACTATTGTTGTGTGAGAACATAACAAATTTGATATGGAAAGTCCATCAAACATTTATTTATATTGAGTATGGTCTCATAATTTCCTCAAGAGTACAGTTAGTCATTTCATATTGGACATTAGTTTGGGGGTGATAGGCCATGTTGAAATTCAATTCAGTACTCAAACCATGTTGAATGATACCCCAGAATGTAGAATTGAACTCTGTATCATGATAATAGGTTATTTAATGTGGTACCGTATGAAACCAAAATAATTCTTTTTAATATATCAAGGAATTTTTTTGTAGTGATGAATCATCCAAAAGAGAGATAAAGTGGAAAATCATGGTGATTTTATCGACAACAAAACATATCACATTGTTTACTTTGGATGTCTTTGAGATACCAATGAAAAATTCTAAAGTGAAATTATCTCATTTCCACATACTTATAAATAATGGTTTCATCATACCCTTGGAATTGTTTCATGACACTTTAACTTTCATACATTTCACACACCTTGAGAGATACTCTCTATTATCCTTTTTTATATTATCCAAGAAGAAGGGTTCTCCCAGATCAAAATACATCATGGTACATCCATGAAGGATGGAGAAAGGATATCAATGTGAAATAACCAATAGATCATTATTTATCATAGGTGATTAAGGAACACCAAAACTCATTCAATATCAAATCACACTATCATCATTGATGTGAAAATAATACATATTTCTTAATTTTTCTACATTCACCTTCTTCTGTAACTCTAGATCATCACTGTGTGTGACCTTAATATTCAATTTTATTGATGTATAGGAAATAATTTGATTAAGGTAAGATGTATTAACATCTATTGTTATTACTAAATCCAAGAATTTTATATCCATAAAGATAGGTTATTTCTCAATATATATAATGGATAGAGTAGCATGTTCTTTTCTACTAAGACCATTGGGTACTTGATTTGTTTTTCTGGGTGGTAGTGAATAGAGAAATAATAGTGCTTGATTAGTTCTAATAATATATTTTGAAACATTTTGTGATCCTTCAATAAGAATATATACTTTATACTTTTTTTATTTGAATATATAACACGCTTATCTCTAAAAAGGTATTGCCATGAAATTCTCAACGAAAAATCGTATCCACGTCCCCTTGATTATGTGTCGAATAGTACTGCTTATGGATATCCAACTATCATGATGTATAGGATATCACTATTTCATTCTTCATGTGTACACAACCAAATCCATTATTTGAATAATCATTGTAAATCACAAATATTGATCCACTTATTAGTAGAGTGATACATTTTAAATGATTATCCTCTTCTTTAGCTTCATGAATCATTCCTCCCATTCTTCCATATAGATATATTTTACAATTTCCTTTTTTATTTTTGTTAAAATGCAATAAAATTTTATGAAATTTCTCAAAAAAAATCGATAATACTCTTCTAATCCCGGAAGAATAAAAATTTCTCTAACACAATTTGGTTTCATCCATTCCTCAATTGCCTTTTTATGGGACTAACGATATTACCTCACCTGGGATCACATGTCCCAATAATGATGCTTTCTGCATCCAAATATCATACTTGTTATACCTGACACAAACTTTTTCCTTACTTAATTTCATTATCACAATACTTATATGTTCATCATGTTCCTCTTTTCTCTTATAGTATATGAGAATATAATCAATAAAAACAAATTTTTTTTTCAATGTGATAATATCTCTACCTTTTAAAGTGGTTTCACAGGCTTGTTTTATAGGTATTCATTTTCATTGTTTGGAGTATTTTATTTGGGTTATAGATTCGGTGAGCTCGGTTGAAAATTTTAATATTTTGGATGTTAAATGGAATGTACACAGTAGGCATACAGTTTTCCCAAACCATTCACCCTACCTAGGACAACTTTTTAAACCCAAATAGAGGGAATTCTCATAGATGGTGCATAATTTTTGAAACATTGCACCCTCTTTGGAGTAACCATTCATCACTACGAAGTGGCACGTGGAAAAGATGAACAGTTTGGAATACCTTAAACCACTACACATGAAATCATTCATGTGATTTTATTTTTTCTGAAAATTATATTTTAAATTACCTAAACCCCCTTCTTAAAATAAAAAATGACCCCACCTAAGGAGTGAACACTTTATATATTTTTATAGAATCTCGAATGAATTTCAAGACCTCACCACCTTTGTTATTAATAATTAAAATCCTTGATCAAAGATCCTCACATCTCCTAGTATGTGAATCTCATTCTTATTGGTTTACCATCACTATCCCATTATTATCCCATCCTAGAAGGGATACATTCCTCTATTTTTGATGGATCTAAAACTAAGATATATTTGATCAAATTCATTTATATGTCAGATCTACAAATTGAATTATGATCTTGTTCTTTGTCCTGATTAGTGTTAGTCTGCCATATTTGGGATATCTATTGGTAACCGTTCATCACCAATTGGAGGTAGGTGGTATTGCATTCAAATCCCATAGTTTTGATTTGAATTACATTTTTGTAATTATTGAATTTCTGTGGTTCATCTAGAAATTTATTTTCATAAATTGAATTAATTAATTTAGTGAGTACAATAATTAATGAAATTCGAATTTCTAATAATTAATCGTATATTAATTTATAAAAATATTGAAATTGTGGAATTGATAAAAATTTATTATACTATTAATTATAATAATATTGTAATTGTGGAATTGAGTGTAATTAATGGATGAAATAAATATAAAGATATTGGAGTTTTTGAATTCTGGGAAGAGTTAATTGTTGAATTAATTATTAGATCATCGATATTGTGAATTAGATTAAATAATTATGGAATTAATTGATGGAATTGATGTGATCAATTAATTTTGAATTTAATTAATGGAATTTATGTGATTAATTAATTGTATAATTAATTAATGGAATTGGTGCGAATAATATTTTGTGGAGCTATTTAATGTAATTGATGTGATTAACTAATTTTTGAATTAAGACATAGAATTTAGTGGATTAATTAATTATTGAATTAATTAATGGAATATAGGTTTATTAGATTTGGATAATTAATTTTTGAATTATTTACTGAGATATTCAGATTGTGAAATTGGAATAAATTAGTTATCGAATTAACATTTGGGATATTGTGATTAAGGATTTGAGATAATTAAATATTGAAGTACTTACTTGGAATTTTTGTGATTATGGAATTGATTGAAACGGATTAATTAATTGATTAATTAATTAATGGATAGTTTTGGTTATACTTTTTAATGAATTTGATTAATGAATTGGTGAATTATTTAATGGGGAATGTTCTAATGATGCAATTGAATGAATTGAATTAATTAACAAGGGAAATTAATTAATCGAGATTATTGTGATGAAGCAATTCAATGATTTGGATTACTTAATTGGTGAATTAATTTTTGAGGATGGTTGTGATGCAGAAGTGGAATATATTGGAATAATTAATTTTTGAATTAATTATTATGGATTTTACCAAACATCTAATTGAATTAATTGTATTAATTAATTGGTGAATTAATTAATAAGGATTTTCTGATGATTAAATTGAATGAATAGTAATAATTAATTTGTAAAATAATTAATGGGTTTGTTATGATGATGAAACTGTATGAATTGGATTAATAAAATGGTGAATTAATTAATGGGGATTGTTTTGATGATGAAATTTAATGAATTGGGTTAATTAATTATTGAATTAATTAATGGGATTGATGTGATTCTTTAAGTTCTGAATTAATCAATGTTACTGATGTGATTAGGTAAATTTTTATTTGATATAACTAATTTTTGAATTAATTATAGGGATATTTGGTTTGCTAAATTGGATTAATTAATTATATAGCTAATTAATGGTATATATTGTGTTTATGAATTTGATTTATTTAGAATAAATAATTATTCAATTAATTATGGTGATATTGAGATCACATAATATGATTACTTAATTTTTTGATTAATTAATTTATATTTTTTCATTATGTGATTGAATTAATTTGATTAATTAATTTCTAAATTAATAAATGGAATTTTAGGGATTAATTAATTGTTGAATTAATTTATTGAATGATTTGAATATGCAATTTCTGAATTAGATTAATTAATTGGTGACTAAATTAATATGTTATTTTAATTAATATGTGAATTTAAATGATGAATGGTAACAGTGGAATTCATATATGAAGTGAAATGATGAACAATAAAAACAGAATTCATATATGAATTGAAATGATAAATGGTAATAGTAGAATTCATATAATAAAGTTAAATGATGAATGATAAAAGAAGAATTCATATGTGAATTGAAATGATGAATGGAAACAACAGAATTCATATGTTAATTGAAAATATTATTGATAACAATGGAATTCATATGTGAGTTGGAATGGTGAATGGTAATAGTGGTATTCGTATGTGAATAGAAATTATAAATGGAAGAAATTAAATCCTTATGTAAGTTGAAATGATGAATTTTAACAATAACAATCATATGTGAATTTAAATGATGAGCGGTAATAATGGATTTCAAAATTTGAATTTAAATCATGAATAATATCAATGTAATTCATAAGTGAATCAATATAACGAATGGTAAAAATTAAATTCATATGTGAATTGTGGAAATGAATGGTAATAATTATATTCAAACGTAAATCAGGATAATGAATGTTAATAGTGTCATTCTAAGATATGATATCTCTTAGGGATTGTTCAGACCCTATAATGAGCTGATGCATGTACTAAGAGTTTAAGTGACCTTAAGAAATTGGGGGTGAAGTCATTAAATAAAGATTAATTTTTTTACATTAATGATTTTAAATATTTTTTTATACAATTGAATACTCTATTTTGACTGGATATTGTTTTATATGTTCTTTTTTGAGGTCTACTGAATTTTAGTCACTCCCTACTTAGTATGCCTAATCGGTACTCAAATAGATTTCATGGTTATGGGATTAGATAATGGAAATGTCCCTATGTTAGATGACTATGTCGGGATAGAGATTGGGTGGGGGTAATAGACATGCTTTAGCATTTGAATGAGAGTTTTTAGTTTGCTTAATTTTTGGGTTTTCATTTTGACAAATGGAACATACGTTGTCATGGAATATCTACCATGTAGTTTTGAGATTGTATTTCAAATTTTTATCTTCTTGAGATACTAGTATTATTGTGGTTATGTTATATCATTTAGTATTGTATATTTATTTTCACTATTTTATTACTCTTATAAAGAGGTTATATTCTCCCGAAGATTAATAATAGACCCTTTATCGAAGTCAGAAGCCTATAGAGTATGAGGAGGCCCGCTTGAGGTAATGGGACCAACCATCTCGGGGCACTAATGTGTGGAAACCAGGCGAAGATATTATAAAGATGTATTAGAGGAGTTTTATTTTATTTTCGTTGGCATAATACATTGGAATGTTAGAAATGTGACTAGAAAGTGTTGGACCTTAGTTATGGGCTAATTCATGGGAGTAGCTACCCCATGTATGGGGGGGACCCAAGTCCTTAGGGCGGGATGTTGTTATTGGTATTTTATATTATAGTTTATTGATATTTCACCTCGGGTGACGCACTTGTTGTGTCATGTGATTATTACTTTTGAGTTTATTAGATTCGACTCATGTCTTGGTGAAGAATGAATGTAGGGTAAAAATGAATCATTCTGGGCATGAAGGATTATTGAGGCATACATCATTTATAGGAACTCTTGGGAAAAAATTATCTGGGTATGTTATTTATCTTGAATTTTTTTCCTTGCTTGTAAAATTTATTTAAAAATGTTGCCTAATGTTATTTTTTGAAATGTTAAAATTATTAATGTTGTAAATAAATTGTTTGTAATATGTATCTCAAAAAAAATAATGAGTATAATATTTTTTAACCATGACCTAGTTGTAGGATGGTTAAGGGAAATTATAGTGCCTCATTTTCGACCATATGGTAGGAAACAAGGAATGATTTTTTATTGATTACTGTGAAAAACACTCTTGTTAACTGAGTTAATTTTTGTGAAATGTTTCATAACATGTGTGTTTGGAATTGTAGGGTAGGGCCTCCACATATGATAATTTTTGGTGGTACTAGAGGTGGACAGGGCTGGAAATGATTCTTGAGTTGTTGAATAAGATCCACCATTATTTCATGGAATTATATGGGAGGGAAATTTTTTTTGGAACCTTGATCAATTGATATAGATTATGGATAAATGAGGTATGGAAAAAAAATATCCTTTTTGTTTTTTAGCTGGTTCATTATGTTGGTAGTTTGTGCAGTACTAGTGCCCATGTTTGAGAACATAGTTATAGGTCACATGAGGGACCTTCTAGTTGTATATAAATGTGGTGATATTATGGATGGTAGGGAATGAAAATAAATTTGATTGGTTAATGTGTTTCCCTAATGTAAGGTAACATCATTTTTGGAAGAATTATGGTGGTGTTCACTGAAACATTATTTGCGTACTTTAAATTAGTAACAATCTTGCCCATAATATTTACATCTTCTGGGGTATGATGATAAAGTATTAGAGTTACACAAAGACACTTGAATGTGTTTTTTATGGCAATGGGGACTCATAAAGGTTTTTCTTATGAAGCGATATATATTTATATGGATAGTGGTAGGTAAAAAATAGACATTTTATGGAATAGGTTCTTAGGATGGACTAGAGGCTGATGAATACTGTGGGTTATGCTCTCAAGAGATGGGAACAAGTATGGTTGAGGTTTTTTTTCTCTAAAAGGATAGAAAGTCATTTAAAAGCTTTAGGGATTAACTTATGATTAATGTATGGGTCAAGGAGGTTGAGTTACTTGAAAATGTGGTGTGACAAAGCTCCAATGGTGGGGAGTGATGTGTCAGTAGTAGGTGTGTGGGATAAGAATGTGGGTTAGAGGCAGTTTCTTCAGAATGACAATGAGGAACATATAAGGTGCATGTTTAAACTCCTTAGGGAAAGACAAGGTGGGCCTTTATGGTGGTGGATGTAAATCATTTCTAGGGATTTTTATAAATTGTTTGAGTGCTAATTATGGATTGTGTTCTTGTGGTTTTGGGGAATTGTGATTTGGGAAATGCATCAAGTATGTTACAGAAGTTGAGATTCAGATCGATGTGTCCTTTGAAGAGCATCCAATTAATGTATCAAATTACAGTGAGAAAATGTTGTGTGGAAAGAATCTGATAATTCTTCACGTATTGTGGTCAGATATGCATGCATTGGATAAAACTAGAGAAATAATAGGATATGCAAGCTCAGTGAAATGATCCTTTTGACAACAAAAGAGAAAGATTCTTAGGCCTACAACTTGAGGAAAATAAGGTACAAAGTGGAGAGATTGTAATATAAAATTTTTTAATGTTTAATGGTATTTTTTAAAGGAATAATTTTTCATTTTTCTTGATTATTTTTGTTTGGGTTCTACATTGTGTGCATTGGGGAGAAAAATTGAAAATTTTGGAAGTACAAGGGGAAGTGCATGGTTGGCACAATATTTCCCTAGCCCGTGTGCGGTGCCCAAGAAAAATGTGAAAACAAAAGCTGAGGTGATTCATATGAACAGAAAAATGTTTTTCAAATTGGAAATCCTTCTAGGAGTAATGTGAACCCCTAGTAATTTCACACCATTAAGGTGCACATTTTAGAATATTGTGTGCACTTACCTAGGAAACCGTAGGCTAGTTTTAATTTTACCCAAAAATTTTATTTTAAAATACCTAAACCCATTTATTAACACACAGAAAACCCAAATCATAGATAATCTATAACTATCACATTTTGAGTCTATTAAACGAATTATAATCCCTGTTATCCTACGTTCATCATGATTTGATGTCGGGAATGAAATTATGCACCTCTCTAGATAAGTGAGTCTCATACCGATTGGTTTCCAACTCTCTCATGTTCTTCTTCCATCCTTTATGTTATGTTCTCCTCTATTTGTGGTGGATCTAGATATAGGTTCTATTATATTTAATCCATTTCAATATTGAATCTAGGTATTGAATCATAAACTTGGTTATCTTCATGATTAGGGTTATTCCTCCCAATTAGGGATATCAGTTGGCAAACGTCCATCACTACTTTAATGTTTGTGGCTAATTCTTCAAATCCTATAGTTTTGATTTTGATCACATGTATTTTATTGTGGAATTTTTGTGGGTTTTTTAAAAAAGATTTTCCAAAATTGAATTAATAACATTAGTGAATTAATTAATTAATGGAACCTAAATTTTGAATAATTAATTATAAGATTAATTATTGGAATTTTAAAATTATTTAATTGGTAATAATTAATAATATAATTTATTATAAAAATATTAAAATTGGGGAATTGGGAATAATTAATTGATAAATTAATTATCATGATGTGGAAATTGTGGGATTTGGAAAATAATTATTTATTAAATTAATTGTTTGAGTACTGATATTTTAAAATTCGTTAATTACATGTGAAATTAATGAATAGAATTTATGTGACAAATTAATTTCGAATTCAATTATTGGATTTTATGTGACTAAATAAATAATTAATTAATTAATGAAATTAGTGAGATTAATTTATTATTTAGTTAATTAATGGAATGGATGTGATTAATTTATTTGTTGAATAAAACAATTGAATTTATGTTGATTAATTAAATTATGAATTAATTAAAGGAATAATGGATTGCGATAATGGGATAATTAATTACTCAATTAATTATTGAGATATTGGGATTGTGAATTTAGAACAATTTAATTGTTTTATTAATTGTATTGATATTGTGATTGTATAATTTGGATATCTAATTATTGTGTAAATTATTGGTAATTATTGTTATTATGGAATTGGATGAAATTGATTAATTAATTGATTAATTAATTAATGTACTGTTATGATTTTAAATTTGAATTAATTAGAGTAATTAAATGGAAAATGAATTAATGAAGAATGATGTGAAGTTGCAACTTAAAAAATTTGATTAATTAAGTAGTGAATTAATTAATGGGGATTGTTGGGATGATGTAATTGAATATAGTTGATTAACTAATTACTAAATTAATTAATGGATATTTTTTTAGGATGAATTTGAATTAATTAGAATAATTAATTGGTTAATTAGTTCATTGGTGTTGTTGTGATAATGAAACTAAATGAATTAGATTAATTAAGTGGTGAATTAACTAATGGTCATTGTTGTGATGATTTAATATAATGAATTAGATTAATTAATTAGTGAAATAATTAATAGGGATTGTTTCAATGAAACACTTGAATGAAATGGAATAACTAATCGGGGAATTAATTAATGGGGATTATAGTGATGATGAAATTGAATGAATAAAATTACTTAATTGTTGAATAAATTAATGAGATTGAAATTATTAATTAATTTTCTAATTAATTAAAATTACCATTCTGAGTTTTTAATTATTAGATTAAAATAATTAATTCTTGAATTAATTATAGAGATATTCAAGTTGTGGAATTGTATTATTTAATTGTAGATTTAATTAATGAAAATTGTTGTGTTTAAGAAATTCTTTGAGTCCAAATAATTACATATTGAATTAATTATTGAAATTTTGATATCATTAAATATGATTAATTAATTTTTGATTTAATTAATATAATTTATTGTGATCATGTGATTGATTGAATTATATTAATTATTTATTGATTTAATTAATGGAATTGAAGTGATAAATTAATTACTGGAGTATTTAATGGAATTTTGTGAATATGAAATTTATTAATTTGATTAATTAATGTGTTATGGTTTTTCATATGTTTATTGAAAGGAAGAATGGTAATAGTGACATTCATATGTGAAGTGATATGATGAATGGTAACAATGTCATTCATATATGAATTGAAATAATGAAAGGTAACAATGAAATTCATATATGAATCGAAATGATTAATGGTACCACTATCATTCATATGTGAATTGAAATAATGAATTCTAATAGTGGAATTTATATGTGAATTGAAATGATGAATGTTAAAAATAACATTTACATGTGAGTTGAAATGATGAATGGTAATAGTGACATTCATATGTGAGATGAAATGATGAATGGTAATAATGGAATTCGTAATGTAAATTGAAATGATGAATGGTAACAATGACATTCATAAGGTAAATAAGACAAAGAATAGAAAAAATGGTATTCAAATGTGAATTGAGACAATGAATGGTAATAGTGGAATTCATATGTGAATCAAGACAAAGAATGGTAAAAATGGAAAACTATGATATATGAAATCCCTTGGGGATAGTTCAAATTTGGGTAAGTGTTGAAGGAGGTATTTAGAGTTTGGGTGTCCCTGGGAACTTGACAGATATGTTGTTAAATAGGTTGTAATTGAATAAATGTAAATATTTCACTTTATTTCTTTTATTTAATCTTCACATGACTAAATAAACTATTTTAACTATATATTTTATTTTACACAATTGGTGGAGGCCCACTGAGTTGTACACAAATTATAATTAGTCTTCCTAATTAGTACCCAAATAGATTTCATGGTTGTAGGAATGGATAAGGTAAAAGGCCCTATATTAGATGGATGAGTTGGGATGGAGCATGGATAAGGGGACCTGATGTCATTCGGGACCCATATGAGAGTTTTTAGTGTCCTTAATTTTAGGTTTAGCATTTAAACATTGCATGAACTTTGGAATGGCATATCTACTATGATATTATAATATTGTATTTCAAGTTTTTGCCATCTTGAAATAATAGTATTATTCTGGATCTGGTTTTGTTATATAATTTGGAATTGTATATTGATTTTTGTTGGTATATTAATATTATAAAGATGGTATCTTAACCCTATTATCAATAATATAACCATACTACTAATCGGTTTCAACTGACATATGGGGAGACACTTTTTTGTTCATGTGATTGACCAACTCTAGGCATCAGTTTGTGGAAACTGGGTCAGGTCGTTACAAAGGTAGAGTCCAAATACTATATTCATCAAATCCATTAATATTTTAGGGGAATTAGTATATATGAAGTGAATCAAAAGAAACTCATAGTGACCGTAACATTTTTCGAATATAGTATTCTAAATATCTTACCTCTTCAACGTTATTTGATGATATTCTAAAAGAAGATCCACCGTAGATAAGTATTGAGGTCCTCATATTTGATCAAAAAATTCATCAATTCTTTACTTGTTCTTTATGGTGATCTTATTAAGATCCCAGTAATTGATACAAAACCAAACTGATCTATCCATATTCATTACAAAGTGAACTGACACACCCAATGTCGATGAATTAGGGTGTACAAACCCTTTTTAAAAATTATCATGTAGTTGAATCTTTAAATCCTCAATTTCGATCAGCACCATCCTCTAGGGGATTTTTTTCACAGGAGAGGCTACATATATGAATTCTATTGAGAAATCCAACTCATGTTCCGGGGGAAATATGAGAATCACTTCATGAAATAAATCACTGTATTCCTTTGAAATATGAATGTCCTCTAGTTGATACCTTAATTTGACTAAAAATTCAATCTATGTATTCTTCTTCATAAGGAATTTAAACCCACACCATTGACTGATTTTTAAATTGACATTAATGGGTTTTCTTTCATTTGTATAGGATAATGGGATTATTCCGAATATGAAAATATATTTCATTTTCTTGATATATAATGTGTACTCTATATAATGAGATTCAATCCATGCCCAATATAGCATCAAATTCCACCATGGTAAATGTTTTGAGATTCACTGGAATAATCTTCTCACATACGCGAACATGAGAATAATACAAAACATGAGATTCAATGATCACAAAAATATGTAATTTTATGGATATATCTACTTCAATATATAATGGAATGAATTGAACCAGAATCAATTAGTAATTTTTCCAATCTTGAGTGAATAAAAAGTGTACCTTTTATGAATCAATTTTATTTATCCACTTTAGCAGTTGTGATAACATATTCAATCCCTTTCTCCTTTGGCTTTGTTTGCTGGTGATGATTATTTATATCAAGTATTTGAGTTTTAGTGCACTTTCGTTCATAGTACACTTTACCACTATAGTTTCAGCATTAATACATGGGTGGTTCTCTCATTTCATTCATCATTTTTGTCAGCTTCTTCATTTCACATCTAAATTCATGAGAATTGTGGTCTTTTTTTTCAAAACATCATGAATCTTACCATCCCTTTGAGGCAACTCCCATGATGTTTCATCAAACATTTTGGACACGTGCTTGGTGAAATCCTATATCTTCTTTTATCATTTGATCCACCAACTTGAATATAAATTTTTATTTTTTATCTTCATAACCATGGGATTATAATCTGAACTCAATATCTACTTTGAGATCCCATAAAACCACTTATTCATAAGTCTGAGAGTCTCATATAGGTAGAGCCTTTAAAATTTGGGGTTTTAAACAATTAAATAATCTATATATTTTTATATATTTTACAATAACAAAACTGAAGGCATATTTATAAATCCTTTTATTGTTTTCTTTATATGCTATGGTAGATTGACCTTCTATTTTCATTAGCACGATGAATTATCTCTGCATATATTTTTATTGAGTTTGAGGTAAATATTGATGAGGAAATATTTTCATAAATCACTCTCACTACATCTCTTCTATTTTACCTTTTTCTTTGGTGTTCCTAATCAAATAAACCATTTATCTAACTCTACATATAAATGATAGACATATAGAGTCATATTCTCCTTCTCAAAAAATTTGAGAAGAAAATTTCTTTTTTAAATTATGTTAACCCATTTTTTTTAATATGTGGGTTGGTATATCCAAAATATTTCAGCAACCTTTGGATCATAATAGAATCAATGGAATATTTCTCCTACTTGGATGAAGGTGGATGTTCATAATGGTTCAGGTTATTATTCATATCTTGGGATATATCAGTATGAGTTTTCATGATGTTCTGATCTCTACCTTATAAGGAAACGAGGATTCCATTTTGGTAATGATTGTATTTTCCCTTACATGATTTGTTGTCCTAGGTTATACTAGAAACCACTATTTTCTCAAATAGAAGAGGTTTGATCAAATATTATGTTCATAAATTATTATAAATAATTTATTACTTTAATCAATTAACACTAATGGAATATATTATAGGATATCTATGTTTAGGATTTATTTAGAAAATATCCATTGGTGTTAACATATTCTTAATATCAAACTAAGTGTTTTCAATAACATTATCTATTCTTAATTCACAAATTAGTTAAAACTTACTCTGATACCAAATACAGTGACCCTTCATTTTCTTACATAACTAATACATCATTATTAAGATAAAAAACATAAATGTATTAAAATCCAGGATACAATGATTTAGTGTCATAGGGAACTTAGTCTCATACTCAACTATTATAGAATAAAACATAAGAATTATTTAACTAATTATTATATATCTTCTTAATAGACATTTCAATATCTTTAACATAATTAATCACTTAAGGATATACATCAAAGAAAGGGGTGAGCTAAAATCATAGTAAGAGGATAGATAAATATATGACACAATATAACATGGGTGATAACAATCATCACCCTCCTAAAAAATGAATAATAACATCATCGTAATCATGAGAGGAAATATTATATAAATTCATAGAATTGAAAATTCATAAAAATGAAATATCTTGTCTTTGTAGTCAAATGCCACAAAAATTTGTAAACAAAGTGTAGGGTCCTGAAAAATCTGCGAAGGAGAATGGTGATCCCCTTTAACTGAATGGATATTCTGCCCAATTTCCCCTCAAAAGGATTGGGAAATTGTGGACAAGACTCAAGGATGTAAAGGGAGGAACTGCTCCGTGGTACAGTCTAAAGTTAATGATGCATGGTCGGTTTCACGAAGTGTCCCACCCCTGTGGACCATTGTAATTCGTGAAATGGAGGCAAAGATCATCTACGGTTGCAAAGTAGGGAGGGCACCAATCTGGTTCACCATCATGAATCTCCCCAGCCGTAAGCCGTGTAATCCGGCCCGAACCGCCTCTACTGTCGTTCGCGAAATGGTGGAGGAGATCCTCCGTGGGCGCAAAGGAGGGCGGTTTCCAATCCAGTTCAACATCATGAACCGCCCCAGCTGGGATCCATGTCAGCTGCCCGAACCGCCTTTGCTGTCGTTCGCAAAATGGAGGCGGAACCCTCTGTGGCTGAGAAGCACTCCCCTCATTCGGTTCACGGGGGGGGGGGGGGGGGGTGCCCACAATGCCCACCACAAATTACAGATTGACCAAGTCAGTCCGAAATCGGGTTTTTAGTCATGGGCCTCTGGAAAAGGTGCCGCATGAACATAGATAAATCTCATTCACCACTCTATAAAAGTATACTGAGGGGGGAAAGAAAAAGGGGGATTCAGATTCGAAGAAAGGGGACAGAGAGGAGATCAGTCAGATTTGGGTGGAAGGATTTCAAAGGAAGGATTAGGATTTTGAATGTTCCAGTTTGTGAACCAGATCAGGTATGAACATGGGAAGGAACTAATAAAGAACCGAAAATTCATAATAATTTGGTGAACCGAGAATCCAAAATAACATAAAATGAGAAGACCAAGAACCACAACCCCTCCATGTATGCACTCCCTGCGGACCAGGGAGGTTATGCCCCTTTTTCGATTCGTCGCACCGTATAGCACCCTCCTACGTGGACGAAGCCCCGAACAATGAACCCCTGACGGACGCTGCCCTTGGCTGCCACTGCTCGCGTGGAACCCTCCGAATACCAATCTTGTATGTGGGCCAAACCCGAAGCCGCAAACCCTCCTGGTTCGCCGGATTCCAGTCAATCCGCCAACCCTCCTAGTTTACGAATGACCTCTCAGTCCCTAGACCACCCTGGTTCATGGACTGCCTCTCAGTCCACTGACCACCCTGGTTCATGGGGGGCCTCTCAGTCCGCAGACCACCCTGGTTCGTGGATGACCCCTCTATCCGAGTAGCACTTCCCTAAGGGATGGGCTCCATCACCTATACCCCTACGTGGCCTACCAAAACCTTCGGAGTTCCCATTCCCCAAGCCAGATAAAGTCCTTCCAATTTCATTCCATCCTGATCCTTCGCAAAATCCACATTGGCCTAATCATCATCCCCAAGCTGAGGCCTCCACTAGAGCCACTAGATTCGTGTGGTGTAACCCTCAGGTGCATCAGTGTGCCGTTTTGAGTTCACATAACCACGGTAAACAGGGGTTAAGGGGTTTCCCCAACCCTTGGGCAGATTCCCGAAGCATTCATGGGTTCACATTCCAACGGTAATGTGGGGTTTAAGCCCGAGAGCCCCCTTTATTTCTCTACTCACCAGGATGGGGGACTGCATGCTTCGGTGGTCAGGCACTTCTCCCCTTCCCAAAGAGGGGGCTGCACACCCATCTGAAGGTAGTCATCCCCATGCTCCTCGGTACATCCCCGGGTACTTCCCCAGGGAACAAGAGAGGTGACGGGCACAAGAGCACCCCTTTCCCACTCCTACTATGCTTTTTCTCCATGGTCGTCCATCTCGGAGTAAGCCCCGACTTTATGGGACACCATCATGCATAACCCCCACTCCACTTCTCACGAACGCACCATTCACGATGTGATCCTCTGGTCCCTGGGGCTTCTTGTTTGTCACACCAAGCATGACTCACGTGGGCTTAGAGTAAGCATCGACAATGAAATCCTCTTATAGTCTTCCTCAGAGTGTAAGACCCAATCCATCGCCATGGGCCTCCTCAGAGTGTAAGTGCCAATCCATTGCCCTGGGCCTCATCAGAGTGTAAGCCCCAATCCATCATTCTAGGATTCCTTAGAGCGTATGTCCTAAGCCATTTGAACTACATAGACTTTGACCCCTATCCCCTAGGCAGTGTACATAGGAAGCATCCCTGAGATTCAAGCTCGGTCATAATCGGACCCCCAGGTCCACCTTCACGTCGGTTCTATGACACCGTGATTCGAACTATGAGGACATTGATTCCCTACCACAGGGATACGTAGGATGCCTTCATGAGGTTCATGCCTGATCACCAATGGACCCCCCATGTTCCGGAGCTCCCATTCGAACTACGTGGACTTTGATCCCTATTCCCTAGGCAGGGTACATAGGAATCCTCCATGAGGTTCACGACCAACAACCGGTCGATCTGACTATCTTTACATCGGTTCACCGAGCTTCTCCTAGCACCGTCTCAATGAGTCCAGACGCCTCAGGGTCATTAATCCAACGAGGGATGGTAAACCTCAGGCATAAATGATTCAGAACCCTTGCGTTCACCTGACCATTTACAACCAAGAGAAATCCATGGATACTATTCTTGGGTATAAACCAAAGATTTGCGAACGTATGATTGAGTCTTAAATCTATAAGAGAGTCCCAGAACATGCAATAATTCCCCCCCAACCAAATGGTGCAATGAGCCCGACTTCCTATCCTCTCGACCAATGTGAGTTCTTAAGCATCACTGGTCTAACCATCCAGCAAACACCTGCCTTTGGAAAGCATGTCCATGCGTCATCAGATACAGAACTGTTGGGCGTTTCGAGACCGACCTGAAAAAAATGGTGAACCCGACGTGAATCTTTAACCAAGCAAGATAGATTCAGCTTAATCCCACCTTGTGACCCCTTTTACTCACAAGGATGGCCAAGAAAAATCATTCACTACGCATGGGATCATGAGATGATTCTTTGACGGGTTTTCTGCTTTTATTTTCAAAAACTTTTTGTAGGTACTACCTTCAGAACTCCCTTCGATCGAATGGAATCCCGAAAGAACTCAGAACACGTGCTTCCAACTATGCATTGATAGGAGTTCCTCACCTACAGAGGACCCCGTCACCCACCTAGCTTCTTCAATGATGGGTCTCAGAGGCACTGATCTGAGAGTAACACATGAAGTACTCTCCCTATGGTGGAGGCGGCCATGCACACCCTCCAATCCTCCAGAACACGCCGGTCTCCTGCCCAGCAGCAGCCACAAAGGAACATCCAGGCATCCTCTATTATTATCTCCAATCGTTTCGGGAGTCTATCCTTGGAACATGACAATGCGTACCTCCCTTATCTTAGGGAGGTAGATGAGGTCGATGTTGAGGACTTTATCCCCACTGAACGGGGGTTCCGCTTCAAGCCCCCTATTGGCAGACTTCATCGTGGTCACACCGCGATTCAACATCCTCGTGCCGATGAGGATGTCTCCCCACGGATTCAGGCCCACACACCTCGTTCTCCACCCCCTTGGTCCGCCTGACGAGGGTGGAAGATGTACAATTAGGTATTGGTCATCACACTAGTCCCTAAGGAGGAGCTCCGCTGCCCAGCAATGGAGACGTACCGCGAACAGGCACCTACACATGTTCGCTCCTCCCGAGCCCACCACCTAGACATGGTGATAGCATACAAGCCAGCGTGCATCCCCACCAAGCACCATCAATCCCGTCTCTCACACAGGATGACACTTACCAGGAAGGCACCTCTCCCTGCCCAGGGTCATGAAGCCCACCATCCTGACGTGGTGGTGACCCGACACCTGCAGGACCAACTCCTAGCAGTTTCTTCTGACACCTGCCATCCTGATATGGTGGCGATCAACAAATCCCACCACCCAGATGTGGCGGAAAATCCTAGGCGGACACATATCCCCGCTAACAAAGGACACCGACTCGATACGGTGGGAAACCAATATATGCAGGGCCAGCTCCCGGCGGATGCAAGTAAAGTCCACCATCACAATGTGGCGGCCAACTGAGAGATAAACTGGTGTATCCCGACACAAGGGCAGATTCATTCACTTGCCCCGACACAGGAGAATTTCAGTACCCACTGACCACTGGACGACCATAGTAGGATATTCGTACTTCAATACCGGAATGGGCATTCATACCCATTCCAAGCAAATATGACACTCTACATATCCTGGAAATGATGAAGAAGCAGGTATTAATCCCAGATCATTTCTTGCAGACTTGATAGAATTTAATTGCATCATCAGCAACAATAAGGACTCAGGCCCGTGAGCCCGTCTCCCCAATTGAGGCAACTCATCTAAGAGAAGAGATAGCCACATCAGAGTAGATCTGAATCCCTGCTTCTACCCAGGAGGGTCACCGTCCATATTCTACGATGCATAGGCCACCAGATCGAGCAGTTTCACTCGTTCCAACTATGGGACACCCAACCATCAAGGTGGATGCTCCAGAGCAGGAATATATCCCTGCTAAAAGTCAAGATGTTTGTTGGCATATCCCGGCAGCATCACACAACCCTATTAGACATGGACCCAAAGGTGAAGATCGTTTTCAACAGTAGACGGATCCCGCTACCCGTAAAGGAGAGCCCCAAACATGCCAAAGGCAGCTGGAAAATAAAGATGGAGTTCATGACTCCGCTCTGGTGGATGCTGTTGTTCCAAACGCTGTTATGCATAAATCGAAGTCTCAGAACCCTGCCCATACATTACCATATTATGGGAGTGGCAGTTGCAGTTGCAAAGGTTCTCCCCGTAATGTTGCTACCAGCAGCTCTAAAGGTGCTCCTCATAGCACCCGTGGGGGCCTCCCCTGCGGGCATATAACGATCGATCACGAGAGCTCCACTTTTGATTCAAGTCATGGAAACCCAACACGTATACAGAAGATCAAGTATCAAGAGGGTCCTCCACTTGCTACGGTCCACCCTGAAGGTCCTCCCCGGGGTATGAGATGCAAACACTCTCCATGCAGTGGGACCAGATATTATGATATTAGTCCTCTCTATCATATTCGAAAGTGCGGAGTCCCTCCCCAAAGTGACTTCTCATCATGAAAAGAAGGCCCTCCCCTTGTCGTCGCATGCCCTGAAGGTCCTCCCTTGGGGTTACGCTGCAAAAGAACTCCACACAGCCAGGCATCAGATCACGGTGGTAGTCCTATCCACCCTGATAATGGAGGTCCTCCCTATAGAGACGTTAAGCAACGAGAAGTCCCTCCCCTCATTGTGGTAAATTCTAGAAGCCCTCCCCAGGATGTATCCGGCAGATATTATCCATGCGGAAACTATAACGGTAGTCCTCTCCATTTCAACAGCTATGATGGTAGTCCTCGACACCACGGACGCCATTGCAAAGGTCCTCCAAACATTGGCCCCATGCAACAAGACGGTCCTCCCCAGGATGCACATAGAACTTGAATCCATGATGTTCATCCTCACCATGATGGTAGTTGTTGGGAAGGTCCTCCCCGTAACGACGCTACACAGCTAGAAGGTCCTCCCCTTGCTGCGATACGCCTTGTAGGTCCTCCCGAGGGTGTGCACTGCAAAAGGCCTCTATGCGGTGAAACATAAAGTTGTGATGGTAGTACTCCCCACCATTGTGAAAGTCCTCTCCACATTGGCCTCATGCAAAAAAGAAGTTCCTCCTTTTGTTGCAGTGCATTCTGAAGGTCCTCCCCAGGATGAACATCGAATGTCAATCCATGATGGTCATACTCACCATGCTGGTTTTTTTTTTGCGAATGACCCCCCCCCCCCCCCCCCCCGTAATGATGCTACGCAGCCAGAAGGTCCTCCTCTAGCTGAAATACACCATGGAGGTCATCCCCAGGGTGTGCACTGCAAAATTCCTCTATGCGGTGAAGCATCTAACTTTGATGGTAGTCCCCGCCATCACGTCCGCCATTCTGAAGGTCCTCCCCGCATTGTCCCCAAGCAACAAGAAGGTCCTCCCCTTGTCGTAGTGTGTCCTGAAGGTCCTCCCCAGGATGCACATTGAATTTCAATCCATGATGGTCATCCTCACCATGATGGTAGTTGTTGCGAAGGTCCTCCCCGTAACGATGCTACACAGCCAGAAGGTCCTCCCCTTGCACTGATACGCCTTGGAGGTCCTCCCTAGGGTGTGCACTGCAATAGGCCTCTATACAATGAAGCATCAAGTAGTAATGGTATTCCACGCCATTATGGCCGCTGTTGAGGAGGTCCTAGCCGCGATGACATATCATATCGACTTGAAGGTTCTCCTCCTACTGAATCAAGCACAGAAAAGTCCTCATATTCCGAGGCACTCAGAAGGACGGGATCAAGAATGTTATATTCCCAGTTAGTCGCCGACGAAATCCTTCTGTAATCAGGAGACGTTCCAAGGTCGTGTTTATCCTCTGAACCACCTCGGAATCACCCACATAATGATTCAGCACCTACCAGTCTCACTGCCTCTGACCACATTGGTAGAGAGAATCTCAGTTGGGACGACTAGGTAGAGGAGTCACTAGTGGAGGAATATGCCGATATGCTGCACCTGAGGAAACGACTGGCCATGGATGATATAACAGTTATGTTTTGTCTTACGGAAACCTCTCAGTTCTACATACCCAGAGAGTTTTCGGAAGAATGCGTGCACGACATCCTCCATAATATATGGACAACCCTCCGCAGACTGAAATCATGCTTCCTTCCCTATGACGAGTATGTAGACTATATCAAGATAATAGGGGACCTCTTGCATCAAATCGACCTGGAATCTCTTCCTTCATCATGACAATAGTGACTAGAGAGGCATAACAGAAAAATGGAGATAGCCTGCCTCCATGCGCTGCACCAACTGCGCCATCTCATCGGTAACGCTCTGAAGAGATTTTATATCAGGGGATGGGGAGAACATGGAGCTCTGTATTTTACTCTGCACCCCACCCAAAAGAACTCATTCAGCATGGTGTCTTGAAACGTCATCATGTCAAGACGGAAACCAAGTGGTCTCTCTATTTAAGAAAGGCAACACACCCAGTAGAGTTAGCCCATCAGTAAGTCCCAAAAGCGTCAGGACTGAAGGGAACAAGCTATTTAAGAACTCCTGAATCAGGCCACCGAGAGCATACAACATGCCTCTCGTGTAAGAGAGGCCAATCAATGATCTTTACCAGCCTCCCCAGAAGGGATTGATTCATGGAAGAACTCAACACCAAAGCTAGTTCACCACCGAATGGGGGCATGTAAGTTCAGGCAGGTAGCGATAGGTAGAGCCACTGTCGTAATCCAAGGTCAACCCTAGCCTGTAGGGCTAGGGGCATTTTTAACAACAAATTCCCCCATAAGACCAATAAAACCAAGAAGAGACTCGATGTCCAAGGAACGAAGCCAAACCCAGCCCTTAGGGCTGGGGGCATTATTACCCCCTCAACAACAACCTCCCCCATGATAGTTAGTATTCTCTCATCTAGGGAGGACAATTAGAATATGAGGTTCCCATCCTATCCTGTCATTTGAATCATCATCCCCTCTGATAGGAAGGCACATCATAATGTCGCATCAAATAACTCTCCGCGTCACAATTCGTCAAGATGTCCAAAGGAAATCCCATGTCATGAAAGGGAAGGCCAGTAGAAGATGCAGGTGTTCCTCTTCCCATTTGGAAGATGACATCTTCTCCACCCCGCAATATGAATCTATCAATGTCATAGAGGTTAGCTCGATGGGTGACATCAGAGATACTGCAAATCAGGAGGGATCGAGAGATGATAGTTCCAGTCAGGCTGTGACTCACAATGAACCAGAAGGTGTGCACACTCGGAACTAGAGGGACGCCCTAAATATGGTCTTCCTTCTAGCCAACCATCCTCCACCTACCCTGATATCTTCCAACAAGGATAATAATAAAGGACCGGTTACCCTTAACCCGCCTCCTTCTCTCGACAAAGAGGAGCCACTCACGCTCGAAGAGAGATCTTCTCGATAAGAAGAGGAGAAGAAAAATTAAGGTAGCTTAACGCCGAGCTACTACAAAGGAACCTCTACATCGGAAGTGTGTTCCAGGAGGAGCCACATCATGCACTCCCAACGAGTGCACCTCAAAGGCTAAGGATTGCCTCGGAAAATGAAATACAATCACAGATCCCATCCAACAAGTCTCTCGGCCCGTCCAAATACCTAAACGTATATTCAGATAAATACCAAGACTTCCCTCTACTTAGGAAGAAACCGTAGCGAGTACACCTGAACCCTTCGAAGGTTCCACAAACGGAACATGCACCCCTTGTGCTGGCCAATCCAAATACTCAGGCAATGCCTCAGGCTACGCCTACCCAGGACCGGGCCCAATAGGATGTAAACCAGGGTCTCAACAACACCATTGAGGCACTAACAGCTTGATTGGAAGTGATGGATGGTCGACGTGCTCCGATACATCTAGAGCGGAAACCCTACCTGGATTGGGTGACAAACACACCGCCTCCACACAATTTTGGGAGTCCTATATTTTGTATCTTAAATAAATCAGGTGATTCGGAATAGAATTTGATGCACTACACATCCTATTGCCACCCTATGATGGGAACTCCGGAGCAACAAGAAGCAGTAAAACATAGATGCTTCATACGATCCTTGCAAGGATCTTCCTTCTTCTGGTATACGAGTCTGCCAGCCCATTTAATAAAGAGCTTGGAAGACCTTCGGTAGCAGTTCATGTTCCACGTCAGATCAACATTGACTCAAACAATGGTCAACGATCTCATGAACTGCAAGAAAAGTGAGAATGAGAGGGTCTCATATTTCATCACCATATGGAAATAGCTGTCATATTCCATGAACAGGACAATGCCTCAATATGAGATACTAGCCATTTGCATCGATAATCTTCATGATGAGCTTTGAACACCGCTCATACCAGTGGAGTGCACCACTGGCTTCTGCAATCTGTCAGCCATGGACCAAAGAATTTAGGACTCCCTTCAGCGGACTAATTTGATGTCCTGAATACCCTCTCAGGCTCCCGTGAAAAGAGCCCCTAGATCTGAAGCATCCGTTGTCACACTCAATCTGGCCCCTGTGCCCACTCCACCACTTAGGACTCCACCAAATCGTCAAGGTCCTCATGCATATTTGCGTCCTCCTCCTCTTAAATGGGATTATCAGAGAGGAATGAAGTGGAACCGGTTTTAGGAACTAAGAAAAAAAGTATACTTGTTCTGAGATGATCAAGTCTGCGACTTCTTCATTTCCGCCATGAACTGCAACATTATCCACCTACCAGAGCAAGGAAACCTTAAGAGGTCGGCCCCGATGATAGGACAGATTACTGCCCCTACCATCGGATGTTGGTGAACATTATCTGAGAATGCTTCATCTTTAAAGACCTCCTACAGAGGATGGATGACTCTAGATAGGTCGATCTAGGACCACCCCCAGCACATGTGGCATGTATCTCTACCACTGACTCCGACAAAGAGGACGGGTGGAAAAAAGTCACCAGCAAGTAGGGGCAGAAATTTGACAACTAGATGACTTGAAAGACTATCAACTGAGCCCAGGGCATACTCCGAGCTCAACTACAGCAGCCGGTGTTGCCACCAACAGCCCCTGATGCCACTGAGCTGATAGTATCGACCTGACAACCCTCCATGATCCGGTCATCCGGGTGTAATCGAAGAAGGAGGAAACAATCGCAAGAGGAGCAGTCCGCAATGGGGCCAAAGTTATTCCCGACCCCAGTAGATTATATGCCCTCGAATTTGGTGCCATGGACACTAACCCACCAAACAAAACCATCAGGGACAACCAACCAGGTTGACCTGTCAAAGGATGAAGATCCAATCTTTGGTTCTATTAATTCCATCCATCTTATGAATCATTCCCTGATGAACGGTATGGTCGCGAACCCGAGTTCCCTACACGAGGAGCTAAGAGGAGGAATCACAGAGGTGTGGGATACCAGGGGACGCACAACCATGGTCTAAACCAACCCTACAGTTGGACCCCGACCCAAACCGTTAGTATCGCAGAAACCTATGGGAGATCCCTTCAACGGAGTCACCAGGAGAAAGAATTCCCCTCCACCTCCACAAACAGCCTCTCAGGCCCCATTGTTCTGCGATACCGACCATATGAGGAACACGTTTTTGGCCACCTAGTGCACACAAATAGACCGGCCGGGCCATGTCCTCAAAATGTGGGAACACCATAAATATCTGACCACACGGCTGGTCCCTCCTTGTCAAATGCTCTAGCCCCTAAAGCACCCGCTAAGACTCTGCCAGCAATGGAGAAGCATCGGCCACTGGAGTATAAATACGATATCCTTATGTAGCTGGCATAGGTACCAGCCACGTAGTCAATCCTTGATGCCCTAAGTCTGTCAGCAAACCTTAGGGAGGCGTTTATAGAAGCTTTGATCAGCCCCCATGAGTTTCAAGTTGAGGTAGCTGTCACCGAAATTTACTGGACAGAGACTGACCCGGCTGAATGCAATGTGGTGATTTACTTCACCGATCAGGATGAAGATGCCATCATGCAAGGACACGTCATACCACTATATGTGTCTAGCACACTAAATGGTATTGAGATCCAGGAAGTCTTTATAGAAAATGGCTTTGGAGTTAACTTCATTCCCATACGGACACTCCATATATTGGGCTATAGTGAGGATGACCTAATTCCCTCAGCCAAAACTCGGTTGGGTTACGAAAAGAGTGAGAAAAAACCAATGGGAAAAATTAATCTAAAGACCCATTTTGGTGACATGGTAGCCTACATGGAATTCCTGGTGGTCCGGCAGTGCACAACATTCAATACCCTGCTAGGATGGTCATGGCTCTATAATAAAATGGTCAGTCCTTCATCCTACCAACAGTGTATCAAGTACTACATCAATGGAAAAAGTCGAATATTGTACACCTACAAGTCCCCTTTAGACCTCTCTGAGTCCAATTACATTAACGTTGGGTTCTATGAGCAAATGAAATAGAAGCCTTTGGTTGATGGTGTCGACTGGATCCCCGCTCCAAATGGCCTGGAAATGGTTTCTGATGACCCCATGAGGTAGCTTGGTAGTGATTATGTCCTTCCCATCAACCATGTTGAGAGTAGGAGTTCAAGTAAGGAAACTCACTCAGATGTACTCATGACTTCAGCCATGATGGACGAGCATGAAAATGCGGGAATATCCTCCAACCCTTGATCTGGGGATGAATACTCGAGTAAGGATGCCCATGACACCTCACCTCTGGACTCCCAAGAGCCCGTGTCAGGAGCTCTCTCCCCGTTAGATAAAGAATATGAGGACTTGGGAGAAGAAGAGGGGGAAGATCTCAGGGATGCACCTCCTGAATTTTAGGAGGGTATCGCCACCACGGTGGACGAGCTTAGGGAAATAAACCTGGGTACCGAGGAAGATCTGAGGCCTACTCTCATTAGTGTAGCCATGCCCCCTGAGGAGCACGAGGTATATAACTATTTTTTGAGGCAACATCGGGATGTTTTTGCCTGGAATCACACAGAAATTCTGGGGCTCGATCACAAAGTGGCGACGCATCACCTGGGCCTTCCAGAAGACCACCGGGGCTATAAACAGGCTTCCAGAAGGACTCATCCCTCACATGCCGCCAAAATAGAGGCTGAAGTCGATAAGCTCATAAAATAAGGCTTTATTAGGGAGGTCGAGAACCCCATTTGGTTGTCCAACATCATCCCGATAAAGGAAAAAAACGAGCAAATACGCGTCTGCATTGACCTCGGAGATCTTAATTGGAATCGTCCGAAAGATGATTTCTCGGTCCCGATCACCGAATTATTAATTGATGAAACGACTGATTATGAGGATCTATCCTTCATGGATGTCTATTCCTGGTATAACCAAATCAGGATGGACCGAGAAGATGAATAATCCACTTCTTTCAGGGCCCCTCATGGGGGTATTCTGTTACAGGGTCATTCCATTTGGTCTCAAGAATGCTGGTGCAAAATATCAGTGTGCCATACATCGGATCTTTAAACTATTCCCTGGGAAATTCATTGAATGTTATGTTGATGACCTGGTGGTCATGTCCAGACAGTTCTTGGATCACCTATCAGACCATGAGACTGTATTCAACAAACTCCGACAGCATAGCTTGAAGATGAACCCATTGAAAATAAACTTTGGTGTTACCTTAGAGAAATTCCTTGGCTTCGTCGTGCGCCATCGTGACATCGAAGTCGGCCCAGAGAAGATAAATCCTATCCTTGGATTACCACCTCCCAAAAATCTCACCGAGTTGAGGGGATTCCAAGTACACCTAGCCTATATTAGGTAGTTCATAACCGACCTAGCAAGAAAATGTCTTCCCGTCACCAGGTTAATGAATAAGGGGGTCACGTACCAATGGATGAATGACTACTAAGAGGCGTTTGAAAACTTCAAGAAGTACCTATTAAGACCACTGATGCTCATGCCCCCAGTTGATGGAAGACCTCTCATATTGTACGTGACAGCCTTAGAGCGATCACTGAGAGCCTTACTCACACAAAATAATGACACAGGTAGTGAAAACAGTCTCTATTACCTCAGCCAAACAATGATTGATGCTGAGACTCTATATTAAAACATTGAGAAGAGCTATTTATCCTTGGTATTCACAGTTCAAAAGTTGCGACATTATCTACATCATCACGAAGTCCATTTTATCTCACAGAGTAACCCGCTCAAGTATATCCTCACCCTCCTAATGCTAACTAGATGCCTATCCTGATGGGCAGTCATCCTGCAACAGTTTGACATCCTGTTTGTGCATCAGAAAGCCATAAAAGGTCAGACATTAGCAGACTATATAGTAGGTCACCCTTTGACCGGGACAACTGCACCAGACGCTGAGCTACCTGATGAAGACATCTTTTCGGTTCAAGATGAGTTCTAGAATGGTAAATGTACTTCGACGTCGCATCCCAAAGCCCAACTGGGAATAGGATGGAGGATCCCAGATTAAACAAAGTGGGTTTTGAAATAATACTCATGTCCCCCGAAAAGGCAGTCTTTCCATATTCCTTTCTCCAATCAGAAGGATGTACGAACAATAAAGTGGAATATCAAGATCTCATTGCAGTCCTAGAACTCACACTCGAGGAACAAGTACAACACCTTAAGGTAAAAGGTGACTCAGAACTGGTCATCAAGAAAGTCAATGGTGACTATGCTTTTAAAAAGAAGGATTTGATCCCCCTATTTGACCAAGTCATAGGGTTAATGGTAGGATTCTCTATAGAACCAACATTGACCTATATTTCCCGGTCTTAGAACGCTCAGGCTGATGCATTAGCCAACATGGCCACAACCCTAGCTGACCCAGGCCGGGATGAAACGGTTATCAGAATTGCTCACCGCCGAATGGTATTTCCATTTGTTCGGACCACGAAAAATGAAATCCAGGAATTCAGACCTATCCACTATCCATATGTTCCTGAAACCGGCTGGATTACCCCCATTGCAAACTACCTTCAATGGGGAGAACATCCATTACACATGGCTTAACGAGAGAAAATACGGATAAGGGTAATCAAATTTGTCCTATATAGCGGCGCAGGTCAGCAAAATGTCCTCTACAAATGAGGCCTCAATGGAGTTCTCCTCAGATGATTTGATGGAGAAGAAACCACTGTCGTAATGAATGAAGTACATGCCAGGGCGTGTGGAGCACATCAACCAGGGACTAAGCTTTCCTATCAGGTTCGAAGGCTAGGGTACTACTGGCCCACAGTGGTACGAGACTACGAGAGTTTTACCATAAAATTCCACTCATTCCAGATTCATGCCTACTTCATACACCAACCCCCAGAGTTACTTCATCATACCAAGTACTCCTGGCCATTTTCCGTCTAGGGGATGGACGTCGTGGGACCATATCCTCCCGCCACGGCCAAACTGCTGAAGTATATCCCCACAACAACCGACTTCTTTTCCAAATGGGTATAACCCATACCCCTTAAGGAAGTCGGGGCAAGAAATATTGTCAGCTTTGTGGAGACCAATATCATCACCAGATTTGGTGTCCCTCATACCATACTGACGGAAAATGGCGCCAACTTCTGCTCTGCCGAATTGGAGAAACTATATCACAAGTTTGGTATCATGGCTAACCACTCATCCCGCTACACTGTAGTAACCAACAGACAAATAGAGGCTTTCAACAAGACCATATCCAACAATATGCACCATCTGGAGGTATACCAGAACCGGATCACACGAGCCTTCAACAAAAAGGTTCGTCATAGGTCATTCATGGAATGAGAATTAGTGTTGGTCCTCTGGACCCCAATGATACCCATCAAGAAGCCTCCAAATCTGGATCCCGAGTGGGAGGGACCATACGTTGTACACAATATCTACTCCAATGGAGAATATACCTTGATCTCGATGGAAGAACAATTTATAAACGCTCCTACAAATGTGAGATTCCTAAATAAGTATTTCTCATAATAAATAATGGTGTACTAACCCTCATCTGAGCTTCATGATGTTAAACTATTATGCACTCAATGGTCCAAACTCTATGACCTTAAACTAAGGGCACTACGTCCTCACCTCATGACGTTAAAATACATGGAGTTCATCCTTTCCGCACGACGTTAAACTGCACAGAATCTAATAATACCCCTTCTCTGAGCTTCTTGACGTGAAACTTGCAAGAACCCAATGGTCCAATCTCTATGACCATAAACTAAGAGAATTATGCCCACCCCGCATGATGTTAAACTACATGGATCACGTCCTCACCACATGAGATTTTACTGCATAGATTTCGTCCTTACCGCACGATGTTAAACTACACGGAATCTAATAATACCCCTCATCCGATTTGCATGACGTTAAACTTCCATGAACCCAACGGTCCGAACTCTATGACCACAAACTAAGAGATTTCATCCTCACCTCATTACGTTAAACTGAATGGATTTCATAGAACTACGTATGGCTTGATTCCTGCCCTTGCAGGATACGTAGTGTCACCGGGATCCCCTATCCTGGCCCAACCACTCCTAAATAAAAGTTAAAAATTCCTTCTTCCCCCCGTGTATGGACCAGACCTGCACGGGGTGTAGCACTTTTTCTCACCACACGTTGTTAAACAGCATGGAAAAGAAGTTTTAACAATGACCATCTCCCCCCGTGTATGATCCAGACCTGCACGGGGTATACTTATTCTAGAGAACTATGTATGGCTTGATTCCTGCCCTCACAGGATATGTATGAAGCCTGGGTTCCCCATCCTAGCCCAGCCACCTCCAAATGAAATAAAATAAAAGTTATACAATGTCCCCTTCCCCCGTGTACGGACCATCCATTCATGGGGTGTACATCTTCCAGAGAACTATGTACTGGTTGATTCCTACCCTCGCATGAAACAAAGTGATTCCAGGGTTCCCCGTCCTGGCCTAGCCCCCCAAATAAATGATAAAAATTCAATTTCCCCCATGTATGGGTTAGACCTACATGGGGTGTATTCTTACATCCTCTCTGTACGACATTAAACTGAATGTATAATGAATTATAAAAGTACACCTTTCCACCGTGTACAGACAATACCTATATGGGGTGTATTTATCATCCTCACTCTATGATGTTAAACAGCACGGACTGCATCCTCACCGCATGACGTTAAACTGCACGGAGTTCATTGAGAACCACCTACGACATATGGTGAAATGAGGTGGAAATACTCCTTGCGTACATTGGATGCATCCTCCCCATACATCATACTCCACGACCCAGACAATTATGGATCTTCATAACCATTCATTACCATAGGAAGTGGAAGGTCATCAACCCATGGACACCTTTACATGACTATTCATAACATTTCCTCGGCAACTCTACATAATGATATCCCCTAGATCATCCACCAAAGTCATGATTTCCATAGGCGACACTCTTCCTAGATCTGTACGCTTACCGGCCTAAGAGCCCTCATACCATACCTCCTAATCCAGATGTTTATGGTGAAGTGGTTTACAAGTTCATCCCCTATCCAAATCAAAGTGTTTCCAGGGTATCCCTACCTGGCTAGACTATGTGTCCACTAGTGGATCACATAGTGACCTGCATCAAAAAACATCAAGCTAGGACTAGGATACTTTGACTCAATGGACAATTGCAGTGAAGATATTTTTTATACTCAGATACCATTATCCCCACGTTCTGAACTCTACATAGTGAGAAATCGCGGATTCTCGTAACCATTCATGGCCATCATAAGTGGAAAGTTATCAACTCGGGGACACCATTTCATGAATATTCATACCATGACCTTAGCATCTCTGCATAATGATAGCCGCTAGCTCATCCATCAAAGGAAATATTTCTTTGGGCGGTACTCTTCCTAGCTCTATATGCTTACTAGCCTCAGATCCCTCACACCACACCTCCTGATCTGGGAAAACTCAATGTTGTAGTTTACAACCTTTATCCCCCACCTTGTTCCAATTATATCAGAACATGTTAACTCAGTTATCCTTCGAGTGACTGAAGTAATAGTCACCCAATGATCTGAGCTCTATCACTGTGAAACATGGAGTACCTTATCCTTAACACATGATGTTAAACTTCATGGAGTAAAGGTACACCACCACGCGCAAAATAAATCAGCACTGGGAGCTCTCTATGCTTTAACAACAACCAGGGCCAAGTATGCTCGACATGTTCAGAAATTTCCTTCCCTGATGACAGACTTCAGGGCCCAGATAATTGTGGATCTTCATAACCATTCATGTCCATCAGAAGTGAAAATTCATCGACTCGGAGACACATTTTCATGACTATACATACCATTCCCTCAGTGGCTCTGCATATTGATATCCCCTATCCCATCTACCAATAGAAATATTTCCCCGGGTGATACTCTTCCAAGCTCTGTACGCTTACCAGCCCCATAGCCTCCATGTCATCTCGCCTGATTCAAGAAGACTCGGAACCATGATTTACACCATCAACCCCTTCCACGTCTTGGACATTCTAGGATACTCGAGCCCAGTTACATTCTAATCAAGAGTGAGCTTTTTAACAACTTCCTTGCTGAATGACGTCAAACGGCACGGAGCACATATTGGCCACTTGGCGTAAGGCTGCAAAGACCAAGCATCAAACATCCAGGGGAATTCCCCCAACAAAAATCATTTTCACTAGTTTAATAATTCTCCTCGTCCTTACCACACGATGTTAAACAGCACGGTCAACCGTCTTTGATGCACGACGTTAAACTGCACAACATTGGTAAAGGAAAGAAAAATTCCCCCCGTACTCACTGCATGACGTTAAACTGCACAACATCCATTAATAATGCTCTTCGACTTTATTGCATGATGTTAAACTACACAGTCTAACCCGTTATGGGTTCAGTACATAACTGAGGCTTTTCTCTGTCCTTCAGTGCACAAGTCAGGCCAGAACAAGACACCGTCTCACACCCGCATGAGAAGGGATTACTACACCCATTCTCAGGAAGTTCATTATAGACGTTTCCCCCATATCCATGCACCCATTCATCATAATCCATACTCTGTACAAGAAATATTTGGACTCTCATAATCCACCCCTGGTGGTCCCAAATCTCAACTTCCCTGACGTTTCATGGTTGTCGGGGGAATACAATCATTGACCTATGGACACCATTGCATGAATATGCATACCATGCCCTTAGTGGCTCTGCATATTGATCGCCCATGGCCCATATACCAATGGAAGGATTTCCTTAGGAAATGATTCTCTCCGTACTCCTCTTGGCTTCTGAGCCCCCATGTCTATCCCGAGATTTGGAAACCCTCTGAGCTACAGTTTACCATCATCTTTCACAATCTTTCCTGAATATGGTTGAACGTCTCTGACAAGATTACCGAGGACCAGGAGAATTCGTTCCATTATAGTTGATGTCCCAACTGTATGACATTAAACTGCCTCAATCTTCAACCATCCCTTATGCTAACTAAATTCATAGGAAAGAGGTTTCCCGACCACACTCCTGATTAATACATATGTTCTCAAAACCTTTCAGAAATCACATACCCCTTCCAGGCCACCCCCGGTGGTTTTCATAATTCTCCAAGCCACCCATGGTGGTTTCCATAAGCTGGAATTTCATGAAGTCCTATGTCCATCAGAAATGGAGATCCATTGACTTAAGGACACCTTTGCACGACTATGCATACCATGCCCTCAGCGGCTCTGTATATTGATCGCCCCTGGCCTGTCTACCAAAGGTAGGATTTCCTTAGGTAATGATCCTCCTGCCTCTGTATGCCGATGCGGCTCCCATGCCTTTATACATGCCTTGTGTTTCATTCAAATCTAAACATGCTCCCTCCACATGCATCTGAAGGACACCGAGACATATTTTGATCCACCAAACCCCATTGGGGACCTTTACACACCATATTTTGTCAAAGATGTTCATCCAAAAACATCATTAATGATACTCTTGATGGCGGGACATTAAACATCCCAAGAAAAGAGGCACAAATCCTGTTAGGCCGAAAACCTGAAAATGGCGACCTACGAAAAAGTCAGGCCATACCCACTGGGTTCACACTAAATGAGACCATGCAAAATTAGGGCATTAAAAGAAAAGTCAAAATTTTTTATAGTTTTTATACAAAATTCAAGCAATAGTCGAACTATGCTCGCTGGACCCCATAGTCCATGAAAAAGTTAGAGATCATTTTATTTTCATCAATGGTATTGGACTCTAATTATTCTATGTTCGGGGAATTAACATATAAAATGATATTGCCAAATAATTTCTATCGTAGGAGAAGACAAAAAGATCACTGATGAGAAATATTTCTTTGTTCCATAACAAAGTTGGTAGGAAGGGCATCCACAATCCAGAGCCTCCTCTAGAATGAAAGTTTATTACATGAGGTTTTAAGTGGATTCACAAAGTTGTATCAGACACTGGTGAGAATCCTCAATTGTTTGAGAGAAATTCTGCAGTAAGGCCCTTTCAGCTTCTGCACCAGCACGCAACTCCTCCGCCTCCTGGGATGTCTCTATGCTCGCCCTCATTTCCTCCTCCATCTTCCACTCCCCTTCTTCAATTATGTCGGAAATGTTAGCCTCTTCCTTCTGTAGCCACTGCATCTCAATCATTAGCACCTTCAGGTGAGAACGCTGCTCAATAACTTCTCCTTGGAGCCTCGCAACTACCCCGACGTGATCATGATCCTCTGTTAGGAAAAGTTGTCGGGTTGCAGAAAGGTAGGCTTTAGATTGGGCAGTAAAAAGGCGAGATTCGCAACCACCCATTCATTTCTGATCTGCAATCACCTGCTTGACTATGTCATTAACACCATGATACTCAAAGCCCTCAAATCCCAGCAGCATACATAAATTGCGTAGCCTCGGTAATTTGGTCGGCATCTCGACCAAGTGCATTTGAGAGATTAGTTTACACATTCTCTCCCAAACCCTTTGGAGAGCAGGACAAAGACTGGAAATGACATGTTGATCGGGATCAGAATCACTCCCAGACGAGGAAACATACTCGTGGATGAACGTCACTATGGATGGACCCGATGCGGTTTCACCCACGAACTCTGGCACTGTGGCAAGTTCACCCACGACATTTGTGGTCATAGGCACGGTTGGGTCTGACAACACAATTTCCAGCATGAAAGACTATGGTCCTGAAGCCTAAGAGTCAATCAGACAGATACATACCCCTAATGAGAAATGGGAAGGAAAAGGAGTTAGTGGAAAAAGATTGGGAAGCTTACTCTTGATCATCATAGCGTCGGCATCCTCAACCTCTACACTGCCGCGACAGCCACTCAAGGAGGATGCTACATCCTCAAAAGGCAGAGAAGCCCTGGGAATCACGAGGGGCATCAAGGACCTATGACCATACCCAAGGCCAATGACTCCCAAAACTGCCCCATGAAATTAGCTACGGAGATCAAGCCCGAGGAAATCACTCCCCAGAAAATAAAATGATAGCCCGCTCCGGGTTCCCGATGACTAGCCTGATGGCATGCTCCTCCTTCGTCACCATGGGACCCACTGGATTAGATGCCTCTTCGGAAATCATCGGCACACCATCCTCAGCCACAATTATAGAGGCTGTAGGACCGGCATGAGTCTCACCTTCCCGTTGTCCCTCCTCGGACATATCTCTAGTAGATGAAGGGGTAATGAGAGAATCTATGTAGTTTGCCCTATCAGTGGGGCCCATTGTCTCATCACACTCAGGGGTGACTGTGGGTGATCCACTAGATGATGAAGGGACAGGAAGTGCAGTCGCTTGGGTAGTCACGATCAGGTCTCAGAATGTCCCTGCACCGTAGCACCTGAAAAGTCATCAATTGATAGAATTTGAGTATACGTGTCAGTAATCAAGGAAAAGAGAAGTTGTGATTACCCAACATCCCCTACCTGAGCCGTTTCGACAAACCGGATGCCTACTGATGCCTTTGGATCTGCCCCAGGGGCAATTCCTTGCTCGGAACACTGGGAGGAGCTGGGGGAGGAAAGGCCCTAGCTGGGTCCGCAATGGTCGCCTCCATAAGCTCAGATGCACAAGGAGATCCCTCCTCGGTGATCCCCGTGGCCGAGAATGTGTGTTCACCTGCTGCAGTCCCACAGGGAGTATACTATGTGGAGGGAATTTCCCGATGGGATTCCTCGGTGCCCTGCATAAGAAAGGAAGGGGGGAGAAACCTTAGAACCTCCACAATAAATGGGAAGAAAGCCAGAATGGGTAGCAGAGCAACCTCTTCCTCAGGGTCGGACAATTCGAGATGTCTAATCATCATGGACACTAGGGTGGTCCCATAGAGCCGGTTTAGGAGCGAGTGCACATATGCGTCCATCTCCTTCAATGACGCGACTATGTCACCCATGTTCTCTTCAAATAAAGGTGTGGCGGAGCGAAGATAACCCCAATACCTAGGAGCTTGAGAGGGCTTGTTTGGAGTGATGACCAAACCTCTTCATTTGAGCCTATGGCCCTCAAGCATCCCCGATCATCCTTGCATCTGGGAATGCAGCCGTAATAGGAACGACTAGCTGGTAAGGATCAACTTGAGAGGGTCGGCCAATGGCAGGGGATGGTAGGGGCGCTAATGGCCGTATTTGTGTTTTGGATCTCACCACCACCCTAAAACTCTCTAGGGATACCTATGGACAGGACCTCAAAGGATGGGAGGGGAATTACCTTGCTTCAGCCATGATGGGGAGATCATCAAAATCATCACCCCCTGATGAGTGGTCACTTCCTTCCCCCTCTTAATCGGTCACTGGGTGCAGCATGGCCTAGACATGGTGGGTTAATACTGCGTAACCCGGGCATGCGTAAATATTGGATTCAAGATCCTAGAGATAGTGATTGACACGATTTGGGTCCACATCATAAAGGATGTCAACATGGGCAGATATTTCGCCCAGCCTGTCAAATGCCATTTTTGATTCCTGAAGATACTGCCACAGAGAATTAGGGTACTGTCTACAGAAGTATGATCGACTTTTGAATTCATCCCATTGGCCCCAAGCGGTCGGGAAGGAAGCATCTGCAGGAATAACCAACCCCTCTCGGGCGGCTTCGAGGGCATGAGATGATACACCTCTATCTATTAAAATCTTCCCTGGGAGCACGAGACCAGTAGGGTGGCGAAGGACTTCGCCCAACCTAGTTGAAGCACCATCCCCATTTAGCTTCCCCTTACCCTTTGATGGCTTGTCACTTGAGATGGTAGGCACCAACGTCCCTAGCTGGCCATTTGGGTTTGATTGTACCCAAGAGTCATCATAATTCTTGGATAAGAAGGGCGTGGAGTCCGTAAGCATGGGGGTCATAAACTCATAACCGGTATCCTCCCGGGTAAACATTAACCACATTTGTCTGGCCACCATTAAATGAAAATTCTCATGGGAACCATTAAGTACGAGATGACACAGTGCCTGGATGCAGCCAAATTCGTGCTCTAATCGGCAAGGCGCGTACTCTTTACAGATCAGTTCCCCACCAATACGTGCTACCAGAATACCCTCTCTGAGGGAAAATAGATATCCCCGCTTGCTAAGCTCCACTGTTATGGTGTTCATTATTGCACCAGTTGTGGAAGAGAATGGATTGAAATTTAAATGATCATAACATGAGATTCGACTCGATAACAGACACATGTTCTGAAATGTCTATTGATTATCCTTCTCGTGGGTCACCCACTCTTCAGGCATAATCCCACTGGTCATTTTCATGTATGGATGGAATGTGGTGCCCGTAATATGAAAATGGTTGATGATGTTGTAGCGGTTCATGATGTGAACACTTAGCCATCCATAGAGAATCTGAAAAGGGATGACTGGTCGTTTTGGCTGGCTCCCATCAGTAATATTACCGAGAAACTGGTAAATCCTGGCCAATACTGGGATAGCTAGGTTTATAACTTTGCCGGAAGCCAATTGTGCCTCCATGAAAAAGGTAGAGACCCATACGTTGCTAGACTCACGTACATGCAATAGCCAGCCGCTCAAGAACATGGCCAGAAATGCCGCCAGACGAAGAAGCCAATCGACATCTGGAACATTCTCCTAGCCCCTGTCATTGAATTGGACTTTCTCTAGGTTCAGCTAATAGCTTCCCCTCTGCTTTCGGCACTCCATTGTATGGATGGTCGTTGGACTACGCAGAAGAGCTACAGACTGGCTCTCTAGGGCAAAATCCTTGTTCCAGTTGCGATACGAGACAAGCTGTCTTAGAGACATATCCTTTGAATGCTCCTCAGGACTAGGGAAAATCATTCTCAGAGATGTATCCTTCAAATGTTTTTGGACCAGATCGATGAGCCGCTTCACCAAGGGAGGGGTTCTCCCTTAGTCATCCCACACAGAAGTGGGACGTAGGAATTCATAATACATACCCCCAATAATGGGGACCCCTGAAATTTGAAAGACTTCCCAAAGACTAATGACCACCTCCCCGTGGACCAGATGAAAGGTGTTGGTGTCCGGGCTCCAACGGCTCATAAGATTCCTGGAAATGGATTGAGGCTGGTAGGTATGGGTTTGGGACACCCAGGCAGCTTTATACAAGCCTACATCTTGTAGTTCTGCCTCGAACTCCGCGCAGCTTTGTAGGACCCAGAAGGGCCACCCCCAATCCATGGACATAATTGCTCCTCCAGGTCAGATGTCCCGATTCACTAACCATCCATGATGGTCGCTTACCATGGCATTGTTGGAAATGCTTCGTTAGCAGTGAATTGTTCCTTCCTATTGACGTTGTTCTCCTGTCGGTGATAATAGAAGGTGATTCAACACAGATCCGACAGCTGTATCCCTTGGGGCAGGCTGCCTGCTAATAGGTATCATGAACCGAGGGATAATGGCAGTAAGTATCCATGCTTTAGGATTGTAGTCATGGGATGGTACTAGAATCGGGGTATCAGATAGAAAAATGAACCCATAGGCAGAAGGCTGTTAGAAAAGGGGTACTCCTGCTGTTACTGGGAGAGACGGCCGACAATAATGGAAGACGGTGGGGAGTGGAGGATTCCATCATGAATAGAGCTTTCCATGTCCTTCAGGCGTGAATCTCCAATTGGGAGAGGCTTTGTAGTAGGCCTTGGTGCAGAATGAGGGGGAACCATATTTTCTCCCGGCACGATGAGAGCCAACAAGCCGTTAGTCCAGAATAAAAAAATTTCGGACCAAAATACCAAATATATGGATGAGGATCAGTTGAGGAGCCTTCATAGCAATTTTTGGGAGGATTCCTCGAAGGACAGTTTAGGATGAAAGCATCCCGCGAACTAGCCCTTCGCGAAAGTAGTCCGCGAAACCCTGTCCTGCGGAGCGTTGGCCAAAAAACCCCAGACCAGGTTTCCCTACGGAATTTCAATCCCGAATTTATGTGGTTAAGTTCAAAAGACATAGAAATTTGTAAAGTTCAAGAGATTTTATACCGTGGAACATCGAAACCATGGAGTATAGAAACCACAGAGCATCGAAACCGCGGAGCATCAAAACCGCTGAGCATTGAAACCGCGTAGCATCGAAACCACGGAGAACCAAAACCGTGAAGCAAGTTCCTATGCGCCCCATCGTATCTTTTTTTTAATTAATTAAAAGTCTTAGTTTGAAGCTGGGATGTTGATCCGCAGATGAAGAACCGCACGGATGAGAAATGGTTTTCGGAAGTAGCAACCGGTTTGCGGACAAAGTGTTTCATGAAGGAACAAGAACGCGCACGCAAAAAATATCTAGTTTCGTGAATAATCTGGTAAAGGAAAAATAAAGGGCTCCCTGTATTTTAGGCATGGTCCCCTACTGGGTCCACCTCTCTACTACAAACTACTCGAGTTTCAGGACCACTCTGCATTGGAATACGCTCCTTTTATTTCTGATTGGACCCCATTCCAATGGGGATCATTTGTATGGTCCTGAAAAATCCACGTAGGAGAAAGGTGATCCCGATTAACTGAAGGGATATTCTGCCCAATTTACCGTCAAAAGGATTGGGAAAATGTGGACAATACTCAAGGATGGAAAAGGAGGAACCAGTCCGCGGACCAGTCTAATGTTAACAACGCATGACCGGTTCTGTGATGCATCCCTCCTCCACAGACCGTCTTCGTTCATGAAATGGAGAAAGAGATCCTCTATAGGCACAAAGAAGGGCGTGCACTAACATGGTTAACCATCATGAACTGCCCCAGCCATGAGCCATGTCAGCCGGCGCGAACTGCCTCCGTTTTCGTTCACAAAATGGAGGAGGAGATCCTCCATAGTCGCAAAGCAGGGCGGGAACCAATCCGGTTCACCGTCATGAACCGCCCCAGCCACAAGTCATGTAAGTCGGCCTAAACCGCCTCCGCTGTCCTTCACGAAATAGAGTCCGAACCCTCCACGTCCGCGAAGCAATCCCCTCTTTCGGTTCGCAAGGGGTAGAGAAGCGCTCAATGCCCACCGTGAATTACAGATTGACCAAGTTAGCCATAAAATAGGTTTTCGATCATGGGCATCCGCAAAAGTTTCCGCATGACCATAGATAAATCTATTTCCCCACTCTATAAAAGGAGACTAAGCGGGAAGGAAAAAAGGGGGATTTAGATTCAAAGAAAGGGGGCGAAGAGGAGATCAGTCAGATTCGGGTGGAAGGATTTCAAAGGAAGGCTTATGATTTTGAAAGTTCCATTTCGCGAACCAGAGCAGTTATGAACCTGGGAATGAACTAATATGGAACCAAAAACACATAATAATTTGGTGAACTGTGAACCCAAAATAACATAAAAAGAGAAGATCGTGAACCATAGCCCCTCCACAGCTACACTCCCCCTGGACCAGGGAGTTTATGCCACCTTTCCAATTCGTCACACCGTGTAGCACCCTCCTACGCAGGCGAAGCCTTGACCAATGAACCCCCGACCAACACCACCCTTGGTCGCCGCTGCTCGCATGGAACCCTTCGCATATCAATCTTGTAGGCGGGCCAAAACCGAATTTGCGAAACCTCCTGGTTCGCGGGATTCCAATCAATCTGTGGACCCTCCTGGTTCGCTGAGGGCCACTAAGTCCGTGGACCACCCTGGTTCGCGGACGGCCTCTTAGTCCATGGACCACCCTGGTTCATGGGCAGCCTCTCAGTCCGCGGACCACCCTGGTTCGCGGACAGCCTCTCCAACCATGTAGCACTTCCCTACACGAAGGACGCCACCACCGATACCCCTGTGTGGCCTACCAAAACCTTCAGAGTTCACATTCCCCGAGCCAGATAAAATCCTTACAATTTCAATCCGGTCTGATCCCTCGCAACCTCCTCATTTCCCTACTCATCGGCCCCGAGCCGATGAATCCACTAGATCCACCGGATCCGTGTGCTATAACCCTCATACACATCAGCGCGCCGTTTTGGGTTCACATACCCATGGTAAACAGGGACGAAGGGGTTGCTACGACCCTTGGGTGGATTCCCAATGCATGTCTGGGTTCACATTCCCACAGTAACGCGGGGTCTGATCCCGATAGCCCCCTTTCTACCTCTACTCGCCATGATGGGGGACTTCCCTCTTCGGCGGTCGGGCACTTCTCCCCTCCCCAGAGAGGGGGTGACCTACCCATCTGAAGGCAGCCGTCCCAATGCACCTAGGTACTTCCCCAGGTACATCCCCGTGGAACAAGAGAGGTGACGGGAACAGAAGCACCCCTTTCCCTCTCCCGATACACTATGTCGCCATGGGCGTCCATCTCGGAGTAAGCCCCAACATTATGGGTTTCCCTCATGCATAAGCCCCACTCCAATTCTCTCGAATGCACCATTCAAGATGTGAACCTCTGGTCCCTGCTGCCTCTTGTTTCTCACACCGAGCATGGCTCATATGGGATTATAGTAAGCATCGACTGTGACATCCTCTTATGGGCCTCCTCAGAGTGTAAGTCCCAATCCATCACCCTGGGCCTCCTCAGAGTGTAAGCCCCAATCCATCGCCCTGGGCCTCCTTAGAGTGTAAGCCTCGATCCATCATTCTGGGCTGCCTTAGAACATAAGTCCCAAGCCATTAAAAAATGCATGGACATTGAACCTTGACCCCTAGGCATGGTATGTAGGAAGTGTCCCCGATGATCAAGCCCGATCACAATCGGACCCCCAGGTCCACCTTCACGTCGGTTCTCCGATACCTTGATTTGAACTACGAGGACATTGATTCCCTACCACATGGATATGTGGGAAGCCTCCATGAGGTTCAAGACCGATCACCAACGGACCCCCGAGTTCCAGTGCTCCCATTCGAACTACGTGGACTTTGATCCATGTCCCCTAGGCAGGGTACGTAGGAAGCCTCTATGAGGTTCAATCCCAATAACCAGTCGATCCGACTATCTTCACATCGGTTCACCGAGCTGCTCCTAGCATCATATCAATGAGTCCAGACTCATCGGGGTAATTAATACAACGAGGGATGGAAAACCTGAGGCATAAATGATTAAGAACCCCTTCGTTCAGCTAAACATAGACAACCAAGAGAAATCTGTGGATACTATTCCTGGGTATAAACCAAAGATTTGCGAACATATGAATGCATCTTAAATCTATAAAAGAGTCCCAGAACATGAAATAATTCCCCCAAAAAAGGGTGCGAGGATCCCAACTTCCCATCGTCTCGAACAATGTGAGTTTTTATGCGTCACTAGTTAGATCATCTAGCAAATTCTTTCCTTTGGGAAGCAGGTCCACACATCATTGGATACAAAACCATTGGGCGTTTTGAGACCGACCCGAAACACAAAGTTAACATCATGTTCACGCAAAACATATGTGAATAATCATAAGATCATAATTGGGAATAAATCTAGAACAATATTCAAGAATAATAATCATTTTCTCAAGAGATACATTACATTAAATATTGCATTGGATTTAAATAAAATCTTGGGCACACCCGTCACATCATAACATTTTCATAATCATGCATGCTACATAAAATGTATATTAATAAAATTCATGAATTGACGTATTTAATTGAATGGGTTTTATGAGGATTTCAACAATAATGAATAATATTTGGGTTCCTATATGAAAATAAAAAAACATAATTGGTATAATATTAATCATTATGTATGAAAGATGAAACAAATTTGGGCACAGAAGAATTTATGGGGTAAATGCAGCAGTTTTGTAGCAGGAAACTATAGCAGCGAGGACTGTAGAAGTGATGACATTGTAGCGACGGAGGAAATGTCGCCAGTTCTATAGTGGTGGCGGTACTATAGGAGGGACTGTAGTAGTGCGGTTACTATAATAGTATTATTCACTAATGGGTCCTTGGGGCCCAAAAATGGGAATTCAAGCCTTGTATTCCGACCACATAGCTTTGGTTCTTAGGGCTATATAATGGGTGTCCCTCTATCCATTCATAAAGAGGTATTTTCTTTAAATAATAAATTAAGTCTTCATCCCTAACCATTAAAAAAATATAAGTCAAAAGGTGTTTTGGAAAGAAGAGTTCATTAGGAAAATAATTTTATTTATCAAAAACTCATATTAAAATCATGTATATCCTTGAAAATAAAAGTAAAGGAAATTTAAATTAAATTTTATGAAATATTGAATGATTATCCGCCCATAAATTTGGATTCAAATTTTAATAATCCAATGAAAATCATTTGGGTTTGAGATTCCCCTTAATTAATGCTTAAATGCTTTCTAAACATGAACCTAATAACCTCGATAATAAAACTAGAATCATTAATTACTAAATCCAGAACCTCTTATAAATTTATATTATTTATTATGATTTTATTATGTTCATTTATGAACAATTTTATGAATTATATGTTTCAATATTATTTTTGTATCATTCATTTTCGTCATTTATAGTCGGTTCCCTTGAGTAAAAAAATGGGAGTTCATTTCAAATTGGAATCACTCAGCTAGAAGTGAAATTATTTATTATCAATGAACATAAAAAATTTAATATGGTCTTATATAACAATTTTCATATGGTATTATGATGATTCAATCGATGCAATTTTGATGAGAATTATTTAATATATTTTGGTATTTTTTTCAACCATCACGAACATGTATAATTTTATTTTATATCACATTTATATATTGGTTGCTGATATTAGTTACACTTATTATAATAATATTAAAATATAATGTAATAATAATAATAATTGTTTTATAACAATCCCTGTATGAGGTAATGGAAAATGAAAACTTTTCATCCATGAAGGCGGTGAATCGATAGGTCCAGAGAAATGTTTTCATTTTTATAATAAAAGGACTAGAGAAATGATTTAATGATGTATATACCATTAAAAAAATAAAATTACACAATATTTATATATGATATTGGAGTTATTATCACACTTTTTTAGGGGAGGTAATAATATGATAATAAACGAAAAGAAATTAGAAGAGATAGATTGAGGATTTTACCACTTGAATGTGGTCTCCTTGAGAACATCATTAAGGCACATGGGTTTATCTATTTTGATGATACCAACAACCCTTGACATGAGGAAGAGTATTTTTTAGGGATGTGGGATGAATTTGGATATGCTACAAGGAATTTTATGTTTGTGGATAGGAGGAGTTGAAGGGCGGAATTTATAGGGCGAGAGGGGTGTTTTTCAATTATTTCATTAATTTTTTTATTATTTTCTATGATAACTGCAAATAGTGATGATTCGCATGAATAAATACATAAAGATAGAAGTATAGTTTGAGATAATGGTTCCTGCATCTTCCATACATCCACAATGACTAAAAAATTTATCTATTTGGATTATATCTCCATTTATCATATTTCATTCTTCACCAAAATATCAGCTACATTAGAAATATCCAAAAACGTCATCCAGTTTTTTTGATTTTTAGATTTAAAGAATATAATCTATTTTATGAAAATTATTTTCTAAATATGATAATTTTCATTTTTTTAAATGATCTTTAATTCGCAAAATACTGATTCAAATATTTTAACCGATTTTATGACACATTGAAAAAATAAATAATGTCTCATATAACTATATTAGAATTATAATAAAACAAAATTATTATTTATAAATATATTTAATGAAAATAAGTTGCTTCATATAATTATATTAATTTTAATGTTGTAGAAAATTTCATTTCAAAAAAATAGGAACACTTGATTTATCATAATAAATATATTTATTTAATTATACTATGATATAAATATATCATAAATTCATCTTTATTATACACAAATTTTATGTATACTTTTATAGGTAATGTTACTATTATATTGGCAGAACTTTTATTTATAATTGTAATTTTAGCATTCCAATGGTCAAGTCACTATTCCATGAGTATAAGATTTTTATTTGTATTACATATTTATTTACTAATATATGACAATGATTTTTATTGGGATAACTATGTATGTGCTTTATAGCATATAAAATAATTATAATAAGGATAATTCCTTTGATAAATTTTTGGGCCCTTACATAGCAACCGCATTGTCTAGATCCTCATGAACTGTTAATCTATGCTCAGAAAGCAATGGAGAATATCACACAAAGAGGGATTCTATATCCAAAATACTCTAAAAAATAGCATTTATTACCTCAAAAAACTATTCATGCTTCATGACTCTCACATTAAACCCACGGTATTCTAGCAAATAACCTCACATGGATGTCAGTTCTCAGGAAAGAGTTCCACTACATGATTTTCAGTAGCACCCAGGAAATGTGCCAAAACACATTCACTCACCCATGAATAAACCAACCACTCCCATGAAGAAAAATACACACTCTTCCTATTATAAAAATATGGTTGGATTTTTTATTCTCTTAATCCCACCCCTAGATACATTTTGAATTTCATCACTTCAAAGGGTCTGTTACCCCTGAATACACCATAATTCATCAATTCAAGAACACAATTTCTAACTAAAACCTAAACCGCTAAGTAAAAATAAAAGGATCTGTGAAAAATAACCAATGATTCTATATGATCTTCATAATAATTAATATAGCTTAACAAATAATAATTTTAGTTAAATTTACCATAACTCAATCAATCCCAATGACTAAAACCCATCTCAATGGTATCCAATGGTTCTTATGGACCTATGGTAATGAGAACCCTTACCAAAATTTCATTATAAACCAACAAACCCATCACTAAATGGAACATTAATCCTATAGTTACTATTATATCCTTAATTATAATGTAACAACATATAAAATACTAGGAAACCAAAACCTTGACGTACATACATAAGCCTATACTATTTGGAAAATAATATATTTTACATATGATGTAAAACTAACTAAAACCTGTAAAATAACTAATCCTTAAGGCTTCCTACTATAATATATGAAAAAATCCTCTTAAAAATATTTTTAAAAAGGAAATCATATACTGTGTTGTCACATTATGTAATTCTCTGAAATTACATGATAAAACCCAACATTATGGAACCCCTATTTCATGACATCTAATTTTAAAACCATTTAACTAAATCAATAAATATTTTTCTAAATACCAACAAAAAATAATTGAAAAATACCATTCTGGTTTTAAATCCATATTTAAATGAAAAAAATGTTCATTAAAATTCATCATAAAAAAGAAGCCACCTCTATAAACATATATATTAATAAAACCCCATATTCTTTATAACTGACCTCGTTACACAAAATAATTAATTAAAATTATTTTTCCCCTTGTTCGTCTGATACCCCACCAATTAACTATTAAAAAATATAGATAATCCATATTAACTATTAAGATGAAACACGACTCTCCATATTTAAGGGGCGATACCAAAAAATATTCTACATTATATTGTTAATAGTAATAATAAGTACATGAATAATAAAATAATCTAAATAGTCATGAGTCTCATTAATTTAAATGAAAAAAATCTCAAATAATGATCAAGTCATTTAAAATAATCTCATATTGACCTTTCTCACCGCGATATGCACCTATTCCATTATTAAATATCAAACCAAATTCACTATACGTTTAAAACCCAAATTAATAATATGGAATAAAAAAAGATAAATATACCATATGTCATAATGATTCCTAAGACATAGGTAATAAGGAATAAAACTATCCCAACAAACACCTAATCATTATCCATGAAAAGACCCAATATCTAAAATACAATGAAAGGTATATTCACCCTAAATATATTAAAAATAAAAAAACCCTCAATGGATGACATATATCAACTCAATGAATTAAGAACCTACTAAATATCAGGCTTATGACCCTCTTATATTCATTGAATATTAAGGACCCATCATGTGACATGTTTCTACCATGCCCATGTTGAACTATCATCAAAAAAACAAGAGATAAAAATGAAATTAATTAAAAATTAAAATGGGAAATAAGGGAAAATAATCAAAAATATCTTAGCACAAATTAGTTTTATGAGATTTCTCTAACACCATCAGATAAAGATTGCTTTAACAGAGAGGAGAAGACGAGGGGAGAGTAAGCCTAACCTGGTCTAGTTATATGGAAGAGGGGAACCCTTAATAGGGTTTATATTAAAAAAAGACAAATTACCATTTTTTTATTTATTTAATGTAGAATACTAGTGTTACCAGCTGATTAGTATCCCTAATGGATACCTGGTGTGAAATAAATAGTTTTTCATCATTGTTGGATAAATTTGGAAGATGTTTGTTTTGGACTGGATATCAGTGGCACACTATTTCTACAAATGTACTTTTTTATTTAACAAAATATAAAAAATATATTTATTTGTATTCTATATAAAAAACTATAAAAAATTTCAATATACACACAATTAAAATATGATAATAGTAGTGATTAAATTTACCACTATGTTGTAAATTTGATAATTCATCATGATTTTTTCACCTTATTCATGATAAATGAACTCACGGTGTTTAATACAATTTATAGGATGTATAAAAACAACATATAAAGTTGTCAAATATTTTTACAAGGGTTATTTTAACACCACTAAACATGGATACATTTTTTGTAGTGATTTAAATATTATTTATATAGTTATTCCCTATGTACAATTTTAATAACAACTTACATAATTTTCACTAAATATGCTATCATTATAATTTTTTACCATATTTATTAGTAAATTTAACAACATGTTCTTAGTAAGAAGTTTTTAAAACCACTATGAAATTGATTATCTTCTATATATGGTATAATATAAAAAAATCTAAAGTAGCCTTATTACACTCCACCTATAAAAAATAGGCAACTTATAATATTCAACATTTATTAATTAATTGTAAAAAATTATATATAAAAATATTGAAATAAATATATAATAAATCTAGATTATATTAAAATTTATAAAACTTTTAATATAAATATTAATACAACAATTCAGTGATTGTTTATAAAAATCACCTCCATCACCTTCACATTCTTTAGATGGGTCATGCTGATCATCAGCTTCTTACATACTTTTTGTCACTGGTTCCTATATTTAAAATAATCAAATGAACATTTGTAATGAAAATATTTCAAAAACACTTGGAATTTGTAAATGAGGTAATCCAAAAATATATACTAAAATATATTACTATGAAAAATAATTATACACTAAAACCATGAATATTTTTAAATAAATGATAATTTTTAACATATATAATAACATAAGTTGGTTTTTATGTCATTGGACACAACTAGAGCTTATATTTCTCAGTGAATTCTATATCTTTGTGAATATTCTCTTCCTAGATAATTATTGAAAAGAACTAACCCATGATACTAACTGAAACAATACATATCCATTCTCATCTTTGACATAATGTATTCCCCTAATCCACCTTGTTGGTCGGAGTGGACACTCAAGAGGGGGGGTGAATTGAGTTCCAATTAAATTTTTTTTAAACATCTTCTTAAAAACCCCAAAATAAAATACTAAATTAAACTGTAGTGAATTTACATCAAAGTAATGGTTCGGTTGGGTTCTCAATGGATTGATTATTTCCCAGTTAATCAAAACAGAAAGGTTGATTAACTTTTGAAACCAACATACTGATTTACAACTGATATAAACACTTGCGAATTTAATTATCAAAGTGACTTTAAAACAGTTTTGGTTTTAAATAGATTAGAAGCAGAATAAAAGAATAACATTGAATGATATAGCACAGCAAATATAACCAAGAGGTTCAGTCTCAAGCTGAGACTTAGTACTCTCAAAAATTTATATAAAAGTGATCCACACCCTGGATCAGGGATTACAACAGTATACAACTGTCCAGGTCCAAGATCTCTACCACTGTTATTCGTGGGAAAAAGAAAAATAGCACCCAGCTGTCCAGGTCACACACGACCTCTACCACTGTTATTCATGGGAAAAAGAACAACATCAACCAGCTGTCCAGGTCACACACGATCTCTACCACTATTATTCGTGGGAAAAAGTACAACAGCAACCAGCTATCCAGGTCACACGCGACCTCTACCACTGTTATTCTTGGGAAAGAAAAGATGTAAGAGTGTTCAATGAGGATTTAAAAATCCTCCAGTTAGAGTACATGAAACAGTGTGTGTGTAAAATAAAGCATATAACACACACTGCTCAAAATGTAAAAAGATAAATTACAGAGAAAATATTTAGAGTTTAGAAATGGCTCTAGTGATTGTCATGCAGTTCTGGACTCATTTGATTTATCAGAATTTGCTCTGAGTCCTCTTCTGGTATTTGTATGGAAAACAGTGTATCGTTTGTTTCCTTGACTTCCAGGTGTAGAGACAGTCAATGAAGCTCTTGTGTTATGTTCTCGTTCTCATCTCTTCACTGGTATGCAGTAATGAGTTTTCGTGTAAGTTATGTCGTCTCTTTGCATTCACACTTGGTTGTTCTCCCAGCACAACTCCTGGTATTTGTATATCTGTGTGTATTCGTCTATATTTCTCACACACCCTATGGTCTATATATCTGTATTCGTCTATTCATACTCTTTTGTAGTTGCACATCTTTCCTTTAGTTAAACCACGTGGTCTGGAAAAAGATGATTTATTTTTTACAGGTACGAGGTATGGTTCCCTGACATCCAACAGCACACATTAAATAAATGTCAGTGTATTAAAATATACCTGATATGACCGTTGGTTAGATTAAGTAATGATAAAGAAATTAAAGCAGTGTCGGGTTCTGTCTCTGGAACGGTAGCTCTTGATATCGGTAGACTTGTGTTACAGTGGGTGTCTGTAGGTCTGAGTATCAGTAGACATTCGTAACGGTAGACTTGTATGTTGGTAGACTTGATGTATCGGTAGCCCTGGACTTGTAACAGTGGAGGTGGAACTACTTTTACCAGTAGTGGTAACTCTCTATCAGTAGCTGTGGATCTGTTTTGTAATGGTAGCGGTAGCTCTATATTGTTAGTCTTTGCATAACGGTGGACATCAGCATATCAGTAGCTCTGTATCGGTAGCTGTCGACTTCTATGTAGTGGTAGGATTGAGTACCGGTGAGCTTGAATCTGTAACTCTATCGGTAGACTTTGATTTAGCGGAGTTCTTTGAGTACCGGTGAACTTGATGTATCGGTGAACTCCGTATCGGTAGCTCTATTCGATATCGGTAGCTCTAATCCATAACGGTGGTATCGGTAGCTAGTTTGTAATGGTGGCTGAAAACTGTTTGAGCATTCACTTGGCAGAATGAGTTAAGTCATAGTAAACATATATCTGATAATTCAAAAGACTGAATTTAAGCATAATGAAAGCAACAACATATATTAAAGTATATTTGGAATTTATTAAGCATAATAAAGATATAAAGAAAGAATGGATGGGATTATCAAAACACAATAAAGCCACTTAATTCTAGAGGGTTCAACAATCTCCCCCTTTTTGATAATCACAACATATGCCAAAATAAAGTAATATCAGAGGAAACAAAACAAACAAACAAAAAAAATATATCAAAGTATGATATCAATAGTATAGTATCAGCAGAAAAATATGGAAACAGGAATATATCAAGAAATAATGTAGTATCAGAGGAAAGCACAAGCAAGAATCTATGATTTGCATATTTCTCCCCCTATCAATTTTAACTACAGGATTATCCTCCAACGTATTGATTTTCTCCCCCTTTGTCCCCTTAGGTGAACAACATTCTCACGTTTCCAATAATTTCTCCTCCTTTGTGATTAACAAAAAGGAAGGTATTACAAAAAATAGAAGGACTATGAATGAAAATAGACAGAGTAAAATAGACAGTGAAGAGAGGAATGAAGTATTTGATTGATAAGTAAAAGATACAGTGGGAAAATCAGATAAGTACAAAAATATAATGAATCCCATAAAAAATAGAGCTACAAGCACTCAATCATCCTCTTGAACATGTTTCTTTCCCTTGGGATCAGCAGAGGGTTCAGAGGTAGAGTCAGCAGGTTTGGGAATTCCTGAAAGAACCACTGGTGGATCAGCAACTGATACAGTACCAGATCTGAAATCTGTGCTCCTCTGAGTGATCATAGGTGTCAAGCTTCTGATTGCTTGAACTAGAGTCAGTTGAGGAGTTCTCCCAGAGGCAGAAGGTGGAAGGGCAGGTGGTTAAATAACCGGCAGAGCATCCACATGCAGGAAAGGCAGCAAGAGATTCCTGAAATCCATGATGATGCTACCACCTCTCTCCAGAGCAGATAAAAAATCATCTCTATTCTCTATAAACTTATCCAAAGTAGGAGTAAGCTCCCTGAGATTATGAACTTGTTCCTTGAACGCTTGGGTAACTAGAGGTAACTTCATATTCTCCATCAAAAGCTTGAAATGGTTTGTCATTTTGTGCTTGGTATAAACCTTTTCAAAATAAGCATCCACCTTATTTTTGATTGCCTCTTGAGAAGCAGTAGCTGCCCGTAGGTGATTATGAACAAAACTACTAACTTCCCTAGTGGTAGCAAGAATCTGAATATCTGATGCACCACTGAGACTGGCCTTAGCCAATTCTTCCTGAACAATAGTGCGGATCTGTTCAAGGTTCACACTGGAGCTAGTTGAGGGAAGAGGTTTCATTGAGAAGGCCACTGTCTCCTTGAAAGATTGAGTCAGATTACTAACTACCTTCTGAACAAGTTCATCCTGACTATTCAGATGTTCTTTGACTGACTTCTTAAAGGCCTCAAAAACTCCCACAAACTGTTTGACCACTTCTTTGATATACTGAATTTCAGTGTGCACTTGGGTATGAGAACTGTTCAAAGCAGTCAATGAAGCGATTGGTTGTCTAAGAGCAATTACAGCTCCTGTCCAACTCTCAATCTGAGTGTGGCACACCTTATGTTCATCCACCATTTCTTTCACAGGACTGGACACACTACATCCAATGGATAACTCAAGGGATTGCTCCACGCTTTTCATCTCTTCACCCATACTTTTTTTCATATCTTCCACTGATTCTCTTATTGCTTCTATCAATTCAGCTTTTAAAGACTTATGGTCCTCCTTGGTTGCCACATTTTCAGCCATAGTTGGTAAGGTAACTGATTCCTTTTGGGGTTGGTCTTCCTCATCCGAATTTCCATAAGAATGTCCAAGAATCATATATCTGGGATATGATGTCCAACCTTCAATGTCATATAACACTGATACTGAGCCAAGATTCTCCTCCTCACTTGGAACATTCTCCTGAGATATTTCTTCCAACTCTTCTTCCTGAGGTAATTCTTCAATTTCCTCTACAACCACAATAGACTCAATAACCATTTGTTCTGAGTCATTAATGACTCTCTCGTTAACAGGTGCTGCTGCTATGCCTTCCTGATCTTCCACTGTCCTGACTGTACTGACTATTAGAGGACTCAAACTGATCTCTTTTTCCACATTTTCTTCATCAACTACTTCACCATCAGCCTCTTTTTCTCCATTAACATTATGATCGGATTCGGTTGTCTCATCCTCCTCAGAGGTGTCCTTGACAACATACTGGAATGCTTCTTCTTTTTCTTCTGTAGTCTCTGTATCATTGTCCTTTAAGACAGTTTCTCTTTTTGGTAGTTCTTTTGGAGGGCTAGCTGCTCCATAAGAAATAACATGATGCACAGGACTAGGGGGTACGTCTGCGTCTCCTCCTTCCTTTACTGATGTCTCTTCCTCCTCAGCTTCATCATCACTGTAGACCAGTTCTGGATCATCTAGTCCAAGACCAGGATCCCTCACATCCTTTGGTCTAGAAGGATGATCCATAAGAGTATACTTGTCATAAATTTTTCCATAATCATTAAACCATGCTTTTTTCCAAGGATTCCAGCTGACATTCATGTATTTACAGACAGTTCTTGTAATATAGAAGTTGTACTTAACCACTGCCAGCTCATCTTGAGGTCCAGCTATCTCCTTCACTTTCAGCATCACAGAAATTAGCTTTGAGAAAACAATGCATTTGATTTTGACTTAGGTCTAGTCATCTCTTCCACTTGAACCATAATAAATCTACATAGATTTATTCTCACACTGTGCATCAGCAAATATAACAGATATATGTCTTGGATTCTCAATGTGGAAAAGTCTCCTCTTCTAAGACTAACAACATGCTGAATAAACATAGACAACAGTTTATCTTCTCCTACCATCTCTGCAGCAATCACCTTTCTAGGGGTCTCATTCCCTGTGAGTTTCAGCAGAGCATCTTCATATTGAAACACATCACTGGTCGAAGGTACAGACTTTGAATAATAAGTAAAATCACCCTCATGAGGGAATCTTAGGTTCTTAGCCCATTCTCCTGAAGTAAACGACACTTTATGACCATTTACATATGAAACCATTCTGCTTTATTCTTCATAATTTTCAAAGTGAATGAATTCGTAGAACTATTTCACCAGTCCTGGATAATAAGGTCCATTGTTGTTCGTGGAGCATTCTATCCAACCTTGTTCTTGTAAAAACTTAGCAACTAACGATTTGCTTTCCATCAGCCATTCTGCACACACTTCTTTTTCAACAACAATCTCTCTCCTTGAGAGATGTGGGTTTATTGGATTCCGTCAAGATACACTTCCACTTCCACTTCCACTGGCATTCGATACTTTCTGTCATTTCGCTTGTGGCTCATCACTCCCATCTGTGACTTGGGGTCTCTTGACATGGGCCATTACAGATTGGAGGCTTGGGTTCGGAAGGTCAACAGGTTTAGGTTTAGGAGAATTCGAGAAGACAGGTTTGCGATGAGATTGAGTGAGTCTAGTTCGAGTTTTAATATCATTTAGGATTCATAAATCATATAAATCATAAATAAAATAAATAACGGTTCGATGACTCGGCTTTACAGAATTTTAAAACAGTGCGAGATGTACCGGTAAAGTCTCTTAACGGTGAGGTATTCTAACGGTGAGGTTTTCTAACGGTGAGGATTCTCTAATGGTGAGGATTCCCTAACGGTGAGGTTTTCTAATGGTGAGGATTCTCTAACGGCGAGGTTTCCCTAACGGTGAGAATAAGTTATCATTCCTAATTTGTGTCTAATGAAACTTAATCATTCTGAACTTAAAGGCTTAGTGAAAATATCAGCTAATTGAAGTCCAGTGCCTATAAACACAAGTGTTATATCACCTCTTTGATAATGATCTCTTAAAAAGTGGTGTCTAACATCAATATGTTTAGTTCTAGAGTGAGACACAGTGTTCTTAGAGATATTAATCACACTAGTGTTGTCACAGTTGATTGAAACATGTTTAAAGTCAAATCCATAATCCAGTAGAGTGTGTTTCATCCACAGAATCTGTGCACAGCAACTACCAGCAGCGATGTATTCTGCTTCAGCAGTAGACAATGCAACTGAGTTCTGTTTCTTACTACACCATGATACTAGGGATTTTCCATGTAAGTGACATGTTCCAGATGTGCTCTTCCAATCTAACTTACAGCCGGAAAAATCAGCATCCGAATAACTTATTAAATCAAATGATTGTTCTTTTGGATAAAACAAACCCAAATTAGCAGTATTTTTAAGATATTTGAAAATTCTTTTAACAGCAAGTAAGTGTGATTCTTTAGGATTATCTTGAAATCTAGCACACATACACACACTAAACATAATATATGGTCAACTAGCAGTAAGATAAAGTAAACTCCCAATCAAACCTTTGTAATTAGTTCGATCAACTGGTTTCCCAGATTCATCAACATCCAATTTAGAGGTGGTACTCATAGGTATATCACTTTCCTTAATACTATCCAAACCAAAACGTTTTAACAAATATTTAGTATATTTACATTGATTTAAAATAATAGCATATTTAGTTTGAAAGATTTGAAAACCAATAAAATACTTATGATCTCCCATTAAGCTCATTTCAAACTCATTTCGCATAACTTCTGAAAAATCAGTACATAAAGAATTTTTAGAAGATCCAAAAATAATATCATCAACATAGATTTTTACTATTAATACATATTTTGAAATCCTTTTTATAAAAAGAGTGGGATCAGGTATTCCTTTTGTAAATCCTTTTAAAATAATAATGTTTGAAAGTCTTTCATAACAAGCTATTGGAGCTTGTTTTAAACCATATAAAGCTTTAGAAAGTTTAAAAACATGATTTTGAAAATGAGGATTTGAAAAACTAGGTGGTTGTTCTACAAAAACATCTTCAACAATAAAACCATTTAGAAAAGTACTTTTCACATCCATTTGATATAACATAAAATTTAGATGTGATGCATAGGCATGTAAGATCCTAATAGACTCTAATCTAGCTACAGGTGCAAAGGTTTATTCATAGTCAACCCCTTCTTCTTGATTGTAACCTTGTGCAACTAGCCTAGCATTGTTTCTAATGTTGTTTCCAGATTCATCAACTTTGTTTCTAAACACCCATTTTGTGCCTATGGTGATAGTGTCCTTAGGTCTTTCTACTAATTTCCAGACTTTGTTTCTTTCAAATTGATTTAGTTCTTCTTGCATAGCCATTACCCAAAATTCATCATTGATAGCATCGTTGACATTTTTAGGTTCTAACTGTGAATGAAAATCTTGATGTTCAACCTCATTTCTTAGAGAATCTCTAGTCTGTGTTCCTCTATCTAGATTTCCTACAACAACATCTATAGGATGGTTCTTTAGAGTCCTAGTTGGTCTTGAAAACGTAGGGCTAGAGATTTCAGGTTCATCTACAGGTTGAGGTTCAACAGAAGTAGGGTCTGGAAAATTTCCAGGACTGGATGTTTTAACTACAGGTCCACTGTCTTTATCATTAAGGTTCAAAACAGATAGATCATCTTAAATATTTTCAAGATAGGTCTTAGGTTCATGTGGATCAGTTTCATCAAATTTGAGGTGAACAGATTCTTTCACACATTTGGTTCTCTTATTGAAAACTCTATAGGTTTTACTAGATGTTGAGTAACCTAGAAAAATTCCTTCATCACTCTTGGATGCAAACTTATCAAGATTATCTTTAGTATTAATAATAATGACTTTGCAGCCAAAAACTTTGAAGTAGTTAACCATAGGTTTCCTATGGTTCCACAACTCATAAGGGGTCCTCTTAAGAACGAGTCTAATCAAGACTTTATTAATAAGATAACAAGCTATATTTACAACTTCATCCCAAAAATAAATAGGTAGGTCATACTAATTAAGCATAGTCCTATAAATTTCTTCAAGGGTTCTATTCCTCCTTTCTACTACACCATTTTGTTGAGCTGTCCTAGGGGCAGAGAAATTGTGACTATAGACATTGTGTGAGCAGTAGGATTCGAACTCATGATTTTCAAACTCACGACCATGATCACTTATTAGAGTTTTAATATTATTTCCACTAAGGTTTTCTACAGACATGGAGTATTTTACAAAGCAAGAACATGCTTTACATTTGTGTGCTAGAAAATATACCCATGTATATCTAGAAAAGTAATCTAAAAGAACATAGACATAATGCTTCCCATTTAAACTAGAAACTCTAGAAGGTCCAAATAAATCCATGTGAACCAACTCGAGAGGATGAGAAGTTGACACTTCTTTCTTTGATTTAAAAGAAAAATTATATTTCTTTCCCTTTTGACAGGGATTACAAACTTTGTATGCTAGAAATTCAAGTTTGGGTAGGTCTCTAACTAAGTTCTTCCTAGCATGTTTTCTAAGTGAATGCACATTACAGTGTCCTAATCTTCTGTGCCAAATCCAAGACTCTTTATGAAATGAATTTAAACAAGTAATATTTTTCTTAGTTAATGAATTTAAATCAACAGCATAAACATTTTCATTTATTAAAGTAGAAAACACTAAAACATTTTTAGAATTAAAAACATTGCAAGAATCATTTTCAAATTTAACATAAAAACCATCATCACATAACTGAGAAATACATAACAAATTGTATTTAAGTCCATAAACAAATAAAACTTTAGAAATTAATACTGAGTCAGTGTTACGAATCTGGCCTAAGCCGATGATTTTCCCTTTAGAATTATCACCAAACATGACAAACCCTCCATCAACTCTGACTATGATTTTAATGCATGAGAACTCTCCTAACATATGTCTTGAACATCCACTTTCCAAGTACTAGGACATTGTACAGGAGATCTTTAAGCAGGTTTCCTACAAAACAGATTTAAACATGAAATGGTTTTGGTACCCAGATTTTCGTGGGTCCAGACAGGTTAGCCAATAACACTTTAGGTACCCATATTTGGCTAATGGGTCTCATAAAATTTTTAGAATCAACAGATTTTGAAATATAAACCTTATTAGATCCATAACTATGAATATAACTAGTTGAAGCATATGAAGTTCCAGAGATAAAAACATTCTGTCCAGATTTAGGAATGAATCTAGTTTGGGTAATTTTCCTTTGTCCAGGTTGGTATCCTATACCAGTAGTGTATCTTGGTTCAATTTTCTTACCTAGCATTTGAGTAAGAGTATCATTACCATTGGAAAATTTCTCTAAGTCATTCTTGAGTTTCTCATTAGATAATTTTAGTTCATTATTCTCTTTAAGAAACTGAGTATTCTTTTTTACTTCAATATCCAGAGCATATTTATGTCTAACAGTTAAAGCATACTGTTTCTTTAAACCTTTGTATTTGTCATTCAGCTCATTACCAGATTCTTCTAACATATAACAATATTCAAACAGTTCAGATTTAGACATATTATCACATTCAGAATCATCTCTAGAGTAATATTAATTAGAAGCAAGAGTTTCGGAAGTTACCTCAGAAGTGTTTGTCATAAAACACATGTTCTCCTTGTTTCTGTGTTCAGTTTCAGAAACTTCAGATTCACTAGAACTATACTCAGAAGCACTCCAAGTAGCCTTCATGGCTTTCTTATACTTTTTATCCTTGTATTCATACATCTTCTTTTATTTCAGCTTTTGAAAATCTGTTTTTATGGGTCCCTTCCTTTTTCACTCATAGCAGACAACTTCATCTGATTTATCAGGCTTCTTCCAATCCTTTTTCCAATGTCCTCTGTTGTTATACTTACCTTTGTAGTTGGACTTTCTAAAAAACTTATTCTTCCTATAAAATTTCTTAATCCTTCTAGATAAGTGATCCATCTCAGCATCACTATCAGAATCACTCTCACGGTCTTCACAGCTTGAACTTTCATTGATAGCTTGAAGCTTTTCCTTATCCTTATTCTTTGAGGTTGTAGTTTTGAAGGCAATAGATTTTCTTCTAGGTTCATCATCTTCTTATTTGTTTACTTTGAGTTCTTCTTTATACATCATCAGTTTGCCAATTAGTTATTTGGCTGGTAGTTCTCCAATTTCACATGAGTCTCTAATGGAGACAGAGGTTCCTCTCCATCTTTCAGGTAGACATCTTAAAATTCTCATGATTTGTTCCTTTGCTAGAACATCCTTTCCCAAAGAAGTCATTGTGTTGAAAAATTCATTGAACCTGAGATACATATCGGAAATGGGTTCATCAGAATTCATCTTAAAATTATCATACTTAATAGTATAAGTATTCAATATCATCTCCTTAACATTAGTTGTTCCTTCATGAGAAACAACTAAGGTATCCCAAATTTCATAAGAAGTTTTACAGGAAGATATTCTATTAAATTCCTCATCTCTTGGAGCACAGTACAGTGCATTTATAGCTTTACAATAATTATTATAGGCAGTCTTAGTAGCTTCATTACAAGTAGTTCTAACAGTAGTAGGAATTTTATATTCTGATTCTATAGCAGTCCAAATATCAAAACCCATGCTCTGTAAATGAATTTTCATCTTGATTTTCCACTGAGCATAGTTAGTGCCATTGAAAAATGGTGGTCTATTGGTAGCAACATCTTCATGTCTATTATCCATGATAGATAACTATAATCAAATATTTTAAAGAGATAAAAATTTACAAATAACAGAAATTTTATGATCTTTAAAATACAACTAAAATCACAGTTGAAAAACAGAGTACAAAATATTTTAAACAACCTGTGATACCAAATGTTGGTCGGAGTGGAAACTCAAGAGGGGGGGTGAATTGAGCTCCAATTAAAATTTCTGTTTTAAAACATTTGTCTTAAAAACCCCAAAATAAAATACTGAATTAAACTGTAGTGAATTTATATCAAAGTAATGGTTCAGTTGGGTTCTCAAGGGATTGATTATTTCCCAGTTAATAAAAACAGAAAGGTTGATTAACTTTTGAAACCAACTTTCTGATTTACAACTAATATAAACACTTGCGAATTTAATTATCAATGTGACTTTAAAACAGTTTTGGTTTTAAAGAGATTACAAGCGTAATAAAAGAATAACTTTGAAAGATATAGCACAAAAAATATAACCAAGAGGTTCGGTCTCATGCTGATACTTATTCCTCTAAAAACTTTATATAAAAGTGATCCACACCCTTGATCGGGGATTACAACAGTATACAACTGTCCAGGTCCAATACCTCTACCACTAATATTCATGGGGAAAAGAACAACAGAAACCAGCTATCTAGGTCACAGACGACCTCTACCACTCTTATTCGTGGGAAAATGAACAACAGCAACCAGCTGTCCAGGTCACACACGACCTCTACCACTATTATTCGTGGGAAAAAGAACAACAGCAACCAGCTGTCCAGGTCACACACAACCTCTTCCATTGTTATTCGTGGGAATGAAAAGATGTAAGAGTGTAGAGTGAGGATTTACAAATCCTCCAGTTAGAGTATAGGAGACAGTGTGTGTGTAAAATACAGCATATAACACACACTTCTCAATATGTAAAAAGATAAATCACAGAGCAAATATTTTGAGTTTAGAAATGGATCTAGGGATTGTCGTGCAGCTCTGGACTCCTTTGATTGATCAGAATTCGCTCTGAGTCCTCTTCTGTGATTTTTCTGGAAAATAGAGTATCGTCTGTTTCCTTGACATCCAGGTGTAGAGACAGTCGATGAAGCTCTTGTGTTATGTTCTCGTTCCCAGCTCTTCACTGGTATGCAGTAATGAGTTCTTCGTTTAAGTTATGTCGTCTCTTTGCATTCACACTTGGTTGTTCTCCCAGCACACCTTATGGTATCTGTATCTCTCTTGTATTCGTCTATATGTCTCGCACACCCTGTGGTCTGTATCTCTGTATTCGTCTATTCATACTCTTTTTTAGTAGCACATCCTTCCTTTAGTTAAACCACGTGCTCCGGCAAAAGATGATTTACCTTTTTCAGGTATGAGGTACGGTTCCCTGACATCCAACAGCACACATTGAATAAATGAAAATGTATTAAAATATTCCTGATATGACCATTTTTTAGATTAAATAATGATAAAGAAATTAAAGCAGTGACAGGTTCTATCTCTGGAACGGTAGCCCTTGATATCGGTAGACTTGTGTTATAGTGGGTGTCTGTAGGTCTGAGTATCGGTAGACATTTGTAATGGTAGACTTGTCTGTTGGTAGACTTGATGTATCAGTAGCGGTGGACTTGTAACACTGGTGGTGGATCTGCCTTTACAAGTAGCGGTAACTCTCTATAGGTAGCTGTGGCTCTTCCTTGTAATGGTAGAGGTAGCTCTCTATCGGTAGACTTTGCATAACGGTGGATTCAGCATATCGGTAGCTCTGTATCGGTATCTGTCGACTTCGATGTAGCGGTAGGTTTGAGTACCTATGAGCTTGAATCTGTAACTCTATCGGTAGACTTTGATGTAGCGGTGATCTTTGAGTACCGGTGAACATGATGTATCGGTGAACTCCGTATCAGTAGCTCTATTCGATATCTGTAGCTCTAATCCATAACGGTGGTATCGGTAGCTAGTTTGTAATGGTAGCTGAAAACTATTTGAGCATTCACTTGGCAGAATGAGTTAAGTCATAGTAAACATATATCTGATAATTCAAATGACTGAATTTAAGCATAATGAAAGCGACAACATATATTAAATTATATTTGGAATGTATTAAGCATAATCAAGATATAAAGAAAGAATGGTTGGGATTATCAAAACAAAATAAAGCCACTTAATTCCATAGGGTTCAACACACCTCACGATGAAGATAATCAGTATATGAATCATAATAAATAATTTTGGATGAATTAACCCAGATAAATATATTTTAAACAATATAATAAATTTTAAAAAAAATCTACAATGTCTCCTCTATAATTAGGCAATACATGAAAAATATAAACATTCATAAAAAATATATTTATATAATTTTAAATGCACATATTGACATAACAAAAAAAAATCCCTTATCTCATTATCTAATTCCCATCACATAAACAGTCAATTCTCCTACTATAAACTATAATGATATAGTTCACTACAAATAACCATAGATTAAAGTATAAAATGGAATGTGTGGATTAATATACTGAAATAATAAAAATAAATAGTAATGTACAGTAATAAATATCCCATTTGACCTGAGGTTAATATCTATCTGAACTCAGATCCCATTAAGATTATCAAAGCATGAACCTATAAAGTTAATGGGTCAACAAACACTAAGTAGTGTGAGTAGGTTGTGAGCTCAATAACACATTAGATATGTAGCCTAGTGTCTATTTATTTGTTTTTTCAAACAAAAAAACCCAAAATGAATGTTTAAAATAAATTTCAAAAAATATATTCTATGTGTGAACAAATGAAAATATAACATCACACTCATCCATTTGGGAAAAATTTACTATATTATCATAAATGTATAAGAATCACATGAATATCAAATCTTTTTTCTAAGCTTCATTTAATAAATAAAAAATTTAGAAAAACTATTTTAACAATAAATTTTTTTTATAAATTCAAGCCTTTAAAATTTCTATTTTTTATCACTTTTCAAAATGAAAATAGAAAGGGAGGCTCAAAATAGTGAAATAAGGAAACAAGTAATATAATAAATAAATAGATCTATAAAAAACTACTATTTATGAGAATTAGAAAAAAAATTAACCAAAGGAAATGAATTATAATCAGAACATTTTCTATAAAAATGAGAATGAGAACTAACAAATGCTTAATATCACAAGAACAATCCATGACCCTTATGAATAGATCTGACATCTAGGTTAAAAAGGTAAATGGATCCCTCATGAAAAAATATAGTACATATTGAACTGAGAAATAATGAAACTTAGAGCACTCTTGGACCTTGAAAATATACCCTAGGTTTTATACATGAAAACTATAGAATAGCCAGTCCAATTACCCTCATACCATAGGTCTTTCATATAGGAAAAACCATAAATAAATATAAATAATCAAGTCTGGTGAAATATGGAAACCCAAAATCATGAAAAACCATTGAAACCATGCCACCATTCCAAAATTCCTTTCGAAGGCTAATTTAAAAATAAAAAAAATATTGGGGTGAATTTTCAAATAATTTAACTTAGTTAATTTTCTCATATGATATTAAGTAATGATTAAAAAGAAAATATCATTAAAAAAATAATTAAAAAAATATGTCATCCCAAAATATAATTTATGCTTTTAAGGTAGATAGAAAATAAATTAAACACTTCTAAAACCCTTGAGAAATATGTATATTTAAATAAAAATCAACCATACAATAAATTATATTTTTAACAAAATAGATTTGTTACTTATAAGTACATGTAGTAAGTTAATGAAAAGACAAAGATCTAAAATAGTTATACAGGGTATAAGTAGATGATGTAAATCCTATAAAAATAATGAGATGAATGATTAAAAACCCCTAATGAAAAAACATGAGATACAAAAAACTATGATCCCAAAAAATGATGATGGATTTTTGTGGTGTGTACAACGAAAGTTATGAATAATTACTAATATGAAAAAAATTTATTGCGGTAAAATAATTGTGATAAGATCACTCAGAAGGATTTCCACTAGAATCTATAACAATAAAATACATGAATAGAAGGATAAATGAAGGTGGGAGGAACCATTGGGGGCAGGTTATGCATTACACAATATGGGGTGGGGATCTTTTGATGATTTAGGGAAAGAAGGGTAGAGTCGTTTTTTTTCTATTTAATTTTTTTAATTTTTATAAGCCTCAATTTATTATTTAAATAAAAGACCTCTTTAAACTGGGTAGAGGGTGACCCATTAAATATCCCGAAGGCCCAAGGCCAAGTGGCCTGAATACAAGGCTTGAAAGCCCATTTTTGGGCCCAGAGGGCCCATCGGTGAACAGTATTGCTACAGTACCCACGCTGCTACAGTACCTGCTACAGTAACCATCGCCGCTACAGTGTCGCTGCTACTACAGTTCCACGACTGCTATAGTACTACTACAGTGCCCTGCTACAGTGCTGCTACAGTGCGCCCTACTACAGTGCCGGAAATTCACCCTTGCCCCGATTTGATCCCGGGTCTTTTGGATGCCAAGCAGGAGCTTGTACCACTAGGGTACTAGATCGTTGGTATGAAGATAACTAGTAACATATGGCACCCACATAATTTCCACACATGACTAGACACACCATGATCCAACCATGTAAAATAGATTTTTAAATAATTGATCATATTTTAATGGACTCCACATAATTTTGAAAAACTTTGGGTTAATAGTGAGGCATTCATGATGTTCTTAAAATTTAATAGAAAATAATTTCTTCAATTATGAAACTCCAGTGAAAAATAACAAAGAAATAATAAATTACTAAAATCAATAAAATCAATATGTTACAATCCTCCCCAATATAATTTGTCCTACCCCCAAATATCCATGTAACTCAAAGAATGTACTCCAATATGAAACTCAAACAAATTGAAGGGGGTGCACCATGAGCCGATCAAAAAAATACCATAAAAAATTTTACCCAAATATAAAAAATGTCTCCCAAATATGCATTAATATTTTCATCCTAGAGTAATAACTCAGGCACCATAGCTAAATGTAAAATCAAGAGATGGAAACCCCTTGTGGATCTCACCAATATTTAATAACCTACTAACATGGTCGATCAAAATGATTCAAGGTCATCTTTTAAATAACACTATAAAAGCTAAGCTAAATCACAATTAGAAATTAATCAATAAAATATCTAGATGGAAATAAATCATTAATTTCTAAAAAACTATAACGGACTGTCAAAGTAGACATGACATAAAACAACACAAATAGAACAACATTTAATTAATAACAGAATATAATGATGAAAAGATACCCAAAAATATCAAAAAAACTACAGTTAATGGAGACTAAATAAATAAAGCCACTCAAAATATTAGTAAACAATAATCTCAAAACCCATTAATGAGGAACAAAAGGTAAAAATGAATAAATAATAAGCATGCATCTATAATGATATGGGAGAAGATCTTGTGCCATAAAATAAAGCAATGGTACCACAGGGCCAAAATCCCATAAAACCCCATATAGATATCCTAAAATTTTCAAATGGATACCATTCATTTCATGCTTTTATCTTATCCCACATCCATCCTAGGTACTAAAAACAGACCCTGGGTCAATCCCCATAAATATAAAACTAAAATTGATTGCATCTACCCTAACATCCCATAAAATAGAAAAGAGTCTCTAGGAAAGAAAATATCATCTCATTGCATAAGAAAAAAATTTGAAAATATCTACACAAGTACACATAAAAAAATGAACCCAAATACAAAACCACCCAAACCTAACTACACTCAAGAATTTTATGGAGAGGATGCTTCTAATAATTTGAAGAATCCCATAACCCAATCTAAAAATATTCAAAACAAACATAATATCTAGATGAAATCATATCCCAATTCAAAAGATGAATTTTAATGGAATGAACCCAGAATAACTGTCAAAACAACCACACACTAAAAAATTAAAAAAGTATCACTTTTTGACCCTTTTCAAAACAACATCATTAAATTTTGAAAAACTAAATCCATATTAGAAAAATTTATTTTAATTTACACAAATCAACTATTAAAAATAGTTATGAGTACTTATTCATATATTTCATTTTTTAATTAAATTAGAAAACTTATTTAATATGTTCAATACCATTTTAATTGTAACCATAATTTCCCAAAACAAAAACCAAACATAATACCTCCCATAAAACATTTATTGGTTACAACACCCATTAGGTTGAATCCAATGCATATACCATATTTTAACATACCCGTTCTCTTCAAGACCATTTCAAAATATTTACAAAAACATTTCAAAATGAAAATTTTCATTTTAATTTCATTAAAGATCACTCAAGAATGATTTTAAAATTTTAAAGTAATTCTATTATACATTAACAAAAAAATATAATTCATCAAAATCATATAACATAATTCTAAACAAAATATGACTATTGGAAATGTCTAAATTATCTACATGGCATGGTGAACTATGTTCAAATCATAAATCAATTTGTAACTATAGTATATAACCATTTATATGAAATATAAAATAGTTTTTAGGCAATGATAGGTCACTATGTACCAGCAATATAGGTTTCATTTTATGCCAAAACATAATAAATCCTCTAATTAATCCAAAATACTAAAAAATAAAAATAAAAAACATAATTGAAGAACTAAATTATAAATTTTTGTGGTAATTGACGGTTTAGTGTGAGAAATAGTAAGCTAGACTCCACCCATATATCCTACTCGAGCCCCAAAATTCCTACCTCCATCAACTAGACCCACCAATATTAGAACGGGAAACTGAAACAAATGCCCTCAATAGAAAATAGGCTTTGAAATATTCTATAATGAAGTCTACCATGTATCCACCTAAAATGGGGCTCTACTCTGATTTCTACTAACCTATGGGGCATCCCTAACCCCTAGGTTGACTCCTAGTGTCATATGCATCATAAGAAACCATTGAGAATGATATCACCTAGAAAAATATAATTTAAATTATATTGGAATTCTATTATAATTCCAGATAAACCTGTATGTTTTTCCAATGTCCATACTCAAAAAAATTATATATAAAAAATAGACATAAAAATTTTCAATAAAAAAATATAATATATTCAATAATAATACCTATACACACCCTCCAATTACTTCGATAGAAATATTCCTATGTTCCAAAAAAAATTCATAGATACATTGTGCCACCAATAACCATAACTGAAATAAGAAAATGGAAATTAATTAATAGATACTATGAAATTAAAAATAAATACTACCATGATAACTATCCCACAGGACCTGAGGTCACACTCCAACCAAGCTTAGATTCATTTTTGAGCATCCAATATATTACCTATAAATCCACACAGTAAAAAAACACTATGTTTTGTGAAAATATAAAAATTATACATTATAAAAATTCTTTTTATAAAAACAATATTTCCTTTTCATTAAGTGTAAATATATTCTTATTGAACATTTCATTTATCTATGCTTCTTGTATAAAAAATTCACATTTAGATCCTATTTTTTTAATAAACGTCTTAATGAAAAAACATTCCATTGATATTATCATTTTTTATTACTTTTGATAGTGACACTAAAAATGAAAACCCAAAATAATGAAATAATGAAAGAAATGAAGGAATAAAAAAGGATAAAAACATAAAGTTAATCAAAAGTGAAAAATAATGTATCTAATAGTAGTAAACCATAATCAAAATGTGATTGACAAAAATAAGAGTACGGGAAAAAAATGTGTAACATCATAAGAAAAATCCACTTCCCATGGTAATAACACCAACATATACATTCCAATGGTAACTGAATTGCTCATTAATAATAGATAGCTAAGTTACTAGACAAACAATAGGATATGGGCCTCTCATGGACACAAAAAATGGACCATGTCTTGTATATAAACAAACTAGTGAAACACCAATGTAGTTACCCAGCTACATAAGGCTATCCATATGCCATCCAAAAAACATGCACATAGAGATCATCATATCCTATACAAATGAATTCCAATAATAAAGAACAACTTAAAAAAAAGTTCCCCATTTCAGATACACATTTTTGAAGATAAATTGATTACAAAACATTTTTCTTGAGTCCATTTAGAAAAAAAAATTATTATTAATTAAGTTTCTCAATCAAAATCATATAATTTTTAAAAACCCCATTTCTTTTAAAAAACTCCAAAAATTATTTTTTCGGCTGAAAATATAATCAATTATTCATTGGTAGATAGAGACGGGAAAACAAAACAAAACACATTTGGAAGTCAAATAAAACTTTTATAAAACCTTATGAAATATGTATATTTAAATATAATTACTCATGAATAGAATAAATAATTTTTAAGAAGGTAATTTAATCTATATAAGGAAGTGTTTTAAATTAAGGAAACAAAATAGATTTGACGAACCTACCATGGGAATGTAAACATGAGGTGAAATCTTCAAAAATTGTGATTATAATGCTTAAAGTACCATAACAAAAAATTGAAACATGGGATACATACAATTAAAACATAAAGCAACACCTAGGTTTTGAATGTGGTGTGAAAATGAAAAGAAGGGAAGATACACCAAGATGAAAAGAGAGGAGAGAGAGGGATAAGAGGGATGATCAACTAGAAGGATTTCAACATGAAATCACATAGTGATACCATTGTAATTTGGGGATAAATAAAATAATGTGTCTCCTTGGGCTGGGGTTCATTCATGTTACATAAAAGTGTGATATATGTTGATGTGAGTTGCGATATTGGGTAAAATATCGATATATGAATTGTAACATATATAATTTTTTTATTGAATGGTTTCTGTATAGTATACTGAAACCAAGTTTCAATCCATATACCAATCAGTGGGTGAGTATATCACCCACACATTTTTATAACTTGTTTGAAAAAAATCCAACCTTGAAAAATTCCTCTATAAACTATAGAACCAATTATCACGATCACCACAAGGTTTTCACTACACATGTGTTAACAAAGTATCATTAGTTTTTTTATTAAACTTTCAAAAAATTAAATGGTTCAATTTCAAATCTATAAATAATAAATAATAACCAATATGTATGTAAATTAATTAAATTAATAAAATCAAGGTGCCATAATTTTCTCGACATTTGAGATCAAAAGCATGGTAACACCTTTTATTTTAAATGTTATATTAATATAAATATTCTCATATATCATATATATTATTATAAAAAATGATGATATATTTTTTATGTTTTTCAGAATGTATGTTTTCATAATGATTGGTATTTTAGTTTTTTGGTTGTTATGATTTCCAATCATCTATGTAGTGGTAGTTTTCATTGAAATTTTATGTTATCCATGAACCACTACTCCAATCAAAGAAGAAAAAACAAAAAAAGTAATTACATGGGACAAAATCTAATTAAATCAAATAAATTTATAATATATGAAATGGAATCAATCTAAATAAAACGACCAGGGATTGGACCTATCTAAATCCTTATAATAACAACCAAATATAATGAAACAAAAATGAAAAAATGTAAATTTAATTGATACAAATCAAATAAAACATAGTAAAATCAATACAAAAATAGCATAAGATAATGAAAATGATCTTAGTTAAAAAAATTATTTAATTTAAAACAATAGATATGATCTGACTATACATTTATTAAATTGAATCAAATAATATATCACAACCAAATCCTACATAACTGATACATTTCCAAAAAATTCTAACGAAATCAAACAAAATCAATCAGTCATGAAAAAAATTGAACAAATGATAATATCCAAATGTGTATTCAACAAAATGAAGCCAAATAGAAATTATCAAAATGATATATAATATAATATAATATAATTTAGTAAAAAAACTAATCTACCAAAATAAAATATAAATAGAAGAAAATTGATAATAAATAAATAAATAATAATTAAATTAAAAAAATTAAATTAAATTAATTAAAAATAAAATAATAGAATATAATTTATAATTCATATTGAGAATATGAAACCACATAATATAATATATTATTGATATATGTTTATGTGTGTGTGGATAATGGGGATAGTGTACTAAAATGAAATTAAGAAAATATATATTAGAAGTTTGAATCTATGTCATTTGGGAAATCAGGTTTATCACATTACAATACATACTAATAAAAGGTACATTCTAGTAGGATCTCAATGGAATGTGAGTCATGATATGAATTCCTAATGTCCCGACATCTTCATCAGTTGGCATATATGTGAATTATTTTTGAATATTTTAAGATGGTATTTTCATGAAAAGATTAAACGGATTGTGATATCATAGACCATGTATAACATTATTTTATCAAATCTCCTATAATCTCAGTGTACTCTAGTTCATGGGAGTATAATGGATATCTTATGAAATAAATCAGATACCATATATAATTATATTATATAATTTGATTCTTCTAATAAAATAAATAGAATAAAAAATTCAATTAAAAATGAATTCTTTTTACGCATCATTAATTTCATATTTATATAATTGAATATTAATAGAATTACATTATATTTATTCATACAATTAGTTTCTTCTTGATTATAATGACATTATCACCTTTTTTGTGAATATAACTTATTTTTATCCATATTTTTCTTCACCCTCACTCACAAAATAAAATTCAATATCATCAAAAATAAGTATTTTAATGTGATGGTATTACAATGTTTTACTGTAAATAATTACATTATCTTCTTCAACCACATTTTATATTCCTCTGAGTTTAATGTGGGAAATAACACCACTCCTAATATTCCATATCAATGATAAAATATAATTTTTTTTCTTTGAATTAGAGAATATATGGATCTTATTCTGCACGGTCACCAAGATTTATTAACAAATAGAATTTCTAAAAAGGTAAATTATAATGATTATATTATTATTACCCAGTTAATATTTTCTAGCATTCTTTTTATTTACAAAAATGGAATATTTTCATTATAATTTTATTCTACAATATAAAAAATTATGTTTAGTAACCTCGACATATAACATTATATATATCATTGTTTTTTAATTTATATTTATATAGTAAATTATAAAAAATTAAACCACTAATATTATTAGTATTATATATACTAAAATTATTCCCTCGTCCTCGAGGTAAATAATTAATGTCTTCATTATGTTCGTCTCAATTTTCAGTGAAAATACCTATAAAATATTGATAAAAAATAGTATTACATACATGAAATTATTATAACAGATTGATATTTATAATAAGTATTATATTAATAGCATCAATAATTTGAAAACCTACTGATAATATTTAAAATACTTTGGTTATTTGTTCCTCATTTTGTGTTCAACTCTTATAATGTTTTCTCAATGGTTTCCTTAATTCATCGTTATACAGACCAAAAATATCAATATTCTGTATCACATATCAATGAACATATCTTTACTAAAAATATATTAATAAAATGGAGAAGGATCTTTAAAATTCTCTATTTAAAATTCAAAATATTTATGAATTATTATCAGCCTTATAATTTCATATATAATCATCACCAAATCCTATTTAATTTAATATTTTATCTATCAAATCCAATATCCCCTTGAATAAGTTTAAACTCTCTCTAGTATGTTAAACATTAAAAATAATCCTTATATATGAAAATTATTGTTCATACATGGATTCAAATGACCAAGGTACATACATAAAAAATTTAGCAAATAATAAGTAATATTCTATGTATATAATTACAAAATTATATTTAAATAAACATATTAAAATTAAAAAAAATATATAAATTTTATGGGATATATTTATTAATAATGTATGGGTCCTTTATCATTATATTAATTGACTAATTTAATATTCAAATAATTCATCTTATTAAAAATTATCATAGAAATATCAAATAAAAATTAAATAGTGATCATACAATTCTTTCACAAGTTTATCTAGAATTATATGGATGATGTTCTTCTTAAAATGATGATTACATATTTTGAAAATGTAAATAATATCTGTAGTTATTTTCATTCCCAATAGAAGAAATTAATTCATATAAACATGTTATTCATGAAATTCCATTCCATATAATTATTTATGAATTAAACGATGATATATATTTATTTTTACTTGCATTTTGATCGGGATTGTTAACATTTGATAATCTAGGAACTCAAACATTTTTATTATGTTTTGAATGAAACAATATCTTCTTGATACATTGAATTATCATTTGACCATATATCATGCATGATATTCAATTATTATATGTTATTATGATTATTTAGGTGATCCCTTGAGTTCATATATTAATTATTCATTTTATAAAGATAAGTTTTACCCAAATTATTCTCATAGTGAATAATATTATGATTATATGTAACAATGAATATTTTCAATATCAAATACAAGACAAAATTTTCTTTATCATCCATTTATGTGTTACAATTGTAACTAATTGAGTTAAAATTCCTTCTAATCGTTCATTTAAATGAAATAATTTCTCTAACTATTCAATATTATTTGGTAATCATTCCAAAATATATGATTCATATAATAGCGTTTATGGAAGCTTAATCTTTTATTTTCCGTTTAACCATTACATGTTCTGATTTAATCATTGATATTTATAGTGGAATATATGATAACACCAGAACCCCCAATTTTATCTATAAGTAAGTTTATGACACTCATAATTAAATTTATAGACATGATGAACTAAACCAATGTGTGGGTTCCAAAAAACTAATTTTCCAAGAAAATCAATAGTGGTCCACATTATGGTTGTATAGTTTTTGAACCTTTTTCATGGATGATACATAATACATTTCTATAATATTATTCAATTATTCCTTTAATTATTTGATTAAAGGATTAATACAGACAACAATGTTATGTATTACAATTGTTTCCCAGGAATAATATTCCTTATGATGAATAAAGTTTGTTTCGTACTCCTTTATTGAAGAAAATTATAATGGACCAAAGTAGTTGTATGTATGGAATTTTTTCTACATAATGACCTTATAGGATTGAATCCATATTTTTCTAATGAAAATTCAAAATTTCTAGTATAATAAGTGAAATAATGTTTTTAATGAATCAAAATTCATGTACAATATTGAATACCATGAATATCCAATGAAATAATAATCATTATTTTCTTGTGAGTACCAATTCATATCCATAGTGGTTTTAGATAACATAAAACACCTTTTCAATCATGGTTTAACAGGAAAATATGATAAAGCCTTCAATAATTCATTCTTATTTTGTTTCTCAAGGGGTTTAAATTGATTTAGACTAGAATATTTATTTTATTTCTTCCATCAAGAAGTGTGTCTACTTTTCCATTAATTACCTTTTAAATTTACAATTGTATGACATAAAATTATTTTTTCTTGTATTTATCATTTGTATTTGAGTCCATGATTGATAATAATATTAATCATCTCATAAGGTGATTTTGGGATCTTAGACTCAGAAAATATTTCAAGAAATAATTCTAATATCATGAATGTTTCATTATATATTATTCTACATAGAAACTTTATATTGTATAACTTCAACTGAAAATATATTTTTAATACATAGTTTATTGTTTATATAATTAGTTATTTCTATCATTTATTAATCAAAAAATATAATTTTTAATCAATTTTGTTTTCTATTATATTACTATCTAAAACATCGTCCATTAATATGTCATCGACTTGATATATTTTTATTATAGTTTTTAAATCATTATTAATTTTTAAAATATCAATATTTTGATAAAGTGATGTATTCAGATCCTGATGGGTTTTCCCTACTTTTCCAAAATAATAATTTGTCAATATTTTAAATACAATATAGAAAAATTTGGTCATTAACTTATTTCCAATATACATAGCATAATTTCTCAAACATTCTATAATGTTTTATTTTTTCCACGTCCATCAGAAATATTTTGGAAGAAAATATTTTAATATCATGTTCTCGAATAATTTATCTATTATTAATTATCATTTGAATTTACATTCATGATCATGGAATTTTATATTTTCATTTATAGATTGATTTTCAGTTGAAAAATATAAAAACATATTTGTACCATTGACGTACTAAGATGTATTCTGAGGTAATTGAATCCCAGTTTTATCAATACATAACCAATTTCAAGCGCATAAAAATTAAAATTATTTTTATATTAATATATAATTATACAAAAATATTTTAGTCAAATTAAAATGAGACCCCAATATTATATAATCAAACTTTCTATCTATTAATGAAAACACATATTAAAGTTTAATAAATTTATCTATATAAATCACAACAAAATAAAAAGGATACTAATAAGACAATGCACCTAAAAAGTTTACATAAAATTCATAAATTGATGAAAAATAATATTAAATTCAGAAGTCCCATATTCATTTACCATTCCATATTTATATTATTTATTATTTATTAGCATGATTATTAATTATAATTTTAAACTACAGTTATCAATGGTTATTAAATATAATTAATCATTCATCATTTTCAAAGAAAAATACAATTCTTAAATTTAAATATATCATATTCTAAATAAAGTGGTGTTTGATTCAATAATGTATAAAATATATTATAATGAGTGTAATTAGTGTTCCTTGTGGATCAAAATATATATAATTTTATTTAAAAATTTGGAAAAATTATTAATGGTAATAGTATAATAAAATCCATAGCATTAAGTTCATCTAGAATTTTTTTATGGGTGTCAGTCGAGTTACCTAACTCATATTTTTGTGTGTAAGACATAAAAAAGAAAAAAGAATATATATATATATATGTATATACATAAAATCCCAAAATAAGGGTAAATTCCACACTCAATACCATTGGAACAATTTTCTAGTTCCACATCTCCACCACTACGCAAAAACAACCTCACTGATAGATTCATAACTTCTCATATCATCATTTATTAGTAAATCAAAATTTAACAGTTATTAGTAACCTTATTACATCTTCCATAATTCATTTACTATTTATTATTTTTTATACAACCTATTTAATTAACCAACTATTCATTAATCAATACAATATAATCATATTTTATATTATTTAAATAATTCATTTAACTCATTTGAACTCTATATACTTAAGAAATAATGATACACACAACTCAACAATTATCACCTCACCATTGCACCAATAAACTACAATAACAACCCATAACATAAATTACTCCATAACCACATAAAGAGAACACATATCAACTTCCCAATAATAAATAGTAACAAAAAATCCTCATTTATTAATATAGTGACATAACAATACAATTATTGTTTTCAATAATAAATCCTCTCTTATCACGCTTCATAAAATTTTTATCAACTAAAACATATAATAATAATAATAATAAAATATAGACAATAATGCTACTTTTTTATGGCCATCCATAAAGAATTAATCTATTTTAAACAATTTGTATCATATTAAATATAATATGGAAATAATATAAGAATGATAAATATAGAGAATATTAAAACCCTTTACGAAATTAATATAGAAATAAAAAAATTACAAGAAGAGTGAAATTAATTTAAATATAATGATAAAATGAAGAATATCATTCAGTATCAAATAATATTCATAATTTAAAAATTTAAATAACAAATAGCCATAAAAAATAAAGAACAATCTATATCCATTACCTCTTCATGGGTGGAAAAATAAGGAATAAAAGATGATGTGAAATGTGGAGAGTTCGATGGATCAAAATATCTCAATAACTTGAATAAAATATCTTAATGAGGAATTAAATACCTATAATGAAACCCAATTTTTTTTGATAAGGGGTAATGTTTATTTCTAGATGAATAGAGAGGTAATTGAAGTGATAATGGAATAGATTTTGAGAATGTGATTTCTATTAACATTGATTAATAACAGTGCACTAAGGCTTGGGGTGTTGAATTCATGTGGCGTTGAAGATAAGTGGTGTGGAGATTATAGTGTTTTTTGAGAACAGTCATAACCAAATACCTAAAAAATATAAATATTAGTTATCAATGATTTTAATAATAATAATTTATAAATAAAATATTTATTAAGAATTTTGTGAAAAATATTATAAATTATAGAAATTTACCTTTAATTGTATATTCTTGAAATTAATTCTATAGAACTGATAATATGAGATTATTTTCTAATAGTGATAATAATTAAATCATTCAAAAAAATCCATCCCTTAATCCAAAATAGTAAATTAAAATTCACTTATCTTCCATATTAGTCAATGTATAATTCATTATCTAGTTCATAGAGACATTGATTTGTATGTCATTACATAATCCCCTTCATAATTCTTGCTACATCTAATATGCCATAATGGTAAATTGACCATAAATCATTACACACAATAGTTATTAATTCTTAAAAAACACAATATTTTCTAACCACGTACCCCAATAAAAAATAAGAAATGTATCACAAATACTCAAATGAACTATTCATTGGAAATTGCACTATATAATTATTGAAATTGCCATAAAACATTCCTTTATGACTATCACCTCACTTAACTATTATATTCTAATCAATTTTTCAATTATTTATAATACCTAAACCAATTTTATATCCAAACTTCTCATAAACATCACTAAAACATCAAAATGGTGTACGAACACACCCATAAATATCAAAAGACAAATGATCCTAAAAAATATTTCCTTTGGATTTGCTCCAAAATGAGAAATAACTATTATTCATTAATTTAAATAAATAGTACCCCCACTATGTTAATTCCTTAAAAAAATATGAATCTAAAGTATTAAAATAATTGAATCTATAAATCTCTCACCAAGTACCCAATCCTTTTCCCAACATCAATTTAATGATCCTAAACTACACGTCTATCTCCAAGATATCAGCATAAAATTGAAAATGTAAAATCATATTTGATCTTACTCCTCATATAAAAATTAAACATACATTAAAAAGAAATACCCCATGATATTAGAATGAATTTTACTTATATAAATGAAATTTCAACAAATATTTTTAGAAGATACACTAAAAAAATGAACCATAATATAATTTATAGATAATAAAATTACAGTTCAATATAAGAATTAATACATTATAAGAATGCACTGTAAAACATCATTAAATAATTACAAGAAGAATTAAAAAAATGTACATAAAAATACCACAGACATAAAATCATTATCCACATGGTTCTCCATAAATACTGTCACGTATATTTTACCTCTTGAAATAATGAAAAGAATTACAAACAAATAGACATGTTGAGATATAATTAAATGAATTTGATAAATGATTCTATGAATGTATGTAAGTCAAATATTTGAACGAAATATGGTAAATATATATAAAAATTCATTATATATATAACCATTGTAAAATGGATGTTAAATATATAGTCTTTTGGGATATCCAAATTAAAATTTTTGTATTTGAAAAAAATACAACTCAAAAATAATATATAATTTTTGAATGAAATAAAAAAATAATATTTTATTAAAATATTTTATTATAAAAATATATTTTTATTAATTATATATATATTTTTATTATTTTTAATGAATTATCTTGTGAATTTTAAAAAAAATTATTACTAATAGATTGATAAATTTATATGTTTTGAAGAAAAATAATTAATTTTAATTAAATGTGGTTAATATTATTAAATTTTAAAAAGTTATATTTTTTAAAGAACTACGTTTAAAACCAATTTGTAACTTTTCATTAATAAATTATATAAATCCCATTTTAATGATAAATATAATGCAATTTATCAAGGAATAACAAAATAGGTTACAACTCATTTAATTGGTATTTTTTATATGAAATATGATTAAGAGCAGACAATGGTTATAGATTTTTTTTATATAATGATATTTGTACAAACACACACCCATATATTTGTATCAATTTAAAAATAAAATTTAACATAATTAGAAATTTAATTTTATTAAATAGTGCACATTTTTATAATCACCACATTAAAATTATTTAAGGTGGTTAATTTAATCTTCAAGAATAAAGATAAGTTATCGAGACTAATATTGAGATTCAATAGTAATGGAAAAATATTTAAAAATTGAATAGACTAAGTAATAATGGTATAAATTTGCATAAAAACTATCTATAAATAATTTAATAGTGGATTTTTGTTCTAATCTTTATCCCATATCCATTATTGTTCTCCCTTTATCCCCATTCCTTTTAAATTGACTACAACATACACAAGTGAATACATATTTGTAAAAATGGTTCTAAAAAATCACTATAAAAGAAACTTCCATCTACCCCTCCCAAACACATAAAAACATTCAAATCTCTCTTGTATGTATGCCCATTTACATTCTCCAAAATACATCATATATTATTAATTACTTATGCTTTTAAAATGGAATCCTAAATCATTAACACTAACATAATCTATGCTGAGAAGATGTAAATTCATAAAGTATCTATGTTCTTCCATTAATTTTTAAATTATATTTTCATCTCCTTACTTTTTCAATATAATCATCCATTTTAATGATTTTATAATAAAATAATTATGATTCTGATAAAACATGAAAACTTTTATATAAAACTATATTCATACACATTCATTAGTCTATCATGTTCTTTTTCATTTGGTTTACATACCTATATGAATTTTGCTATATTAAATCTATATATTCACTATAAATAAAAATATTTGATATTAAGGAATAATATATATCCCGAAGAAGTTTTGTTATGGATAAAATAAATATGAATGATAATTATTATAGAAGTCCTTGTTATCTATAAAATAACAAAAAATGTTCATAATAGATTCAATTCTCACAAACCATACCAATAGATAAAATAAATTTAAAATGTTACTACATAAAAAATTGGAAAATCATTATTCAATAACCTTTAATAATATAGGAATGATGGGCTTGGTATTAAGGAATAAGGATTGATATATCCATTTTGAAACATGTATGAAACAACTAAAATCACTAAAACATGATGATAAAAATGAACTAGAATTAACTATTATATAATAAAAACAACTTGGGATACAATACATTTGGAAAATGAACCATTTCTTGACAATTTCCGAAGGGAATTATCGATCCCCACAATATGGAAAGTAGTTCATGGTTATCATTTGAAACACATTTAGGATTGATTTATCCACAAAATTGGAGTCAAATTACAACATGAAATTTACCAAATTGTCTATTATAAACCATATTTACATTGTAATTCCAATTATCATCAAGAATATATATTAAAAAAAATCAAACTAGTCAAAAAAAATTACACCAATGTCAAACATTTCTATAAATATATAAAATCATCCAAAAATGATACAACACAACATGGAATAAAAAATTACTATAAATATAATTAAAAATATCAATCATTAAGGATATATTGTCCAATTAATTGTTAACCCAAATAAAAATATCATGATAAGCCCAAATCACACTCTATGCAACCTTTGATTTCTCGCCACCTATCAAATCACCAAATTCAAAATCCACGATAAAAATATAAGTCGAGTAAAAACATGGAACTAGAAATAAATAGGAATTATCTAAATATCCAAATTGGATTCTACTTATCAAACCTATAAAATTTAATTCAAAATGAAATTAATAAATTCAAGTTTAAAAATACAACTATAAAATAGTATTTTCGTGAATAATCATATGAGAAACCAATAAAAACAACATATTTAAATTTAAAATAATAATTTATCTTTCCTAAAATAGAAAAATGTCACTTTAAAAAAATTTAACCAACCAATGAATTCATTAAACTAGAAAAATCATTTTGAAATCCTCTTAAAAAACATTATATTCTTTAATTCAAAATGGGTTTTCAAAAATCGATGAAAACTATTTTGATGGATATGACTCAAACACAATGGGTCAAACCTAAATAATTGTTCCACAAAAATATAATATACAACAATTATTATAAACAAAATAATTATATTTTAACAATCCAATAAAGGGTAAGATTAAGTCAAGCAGTAGGTATTAATATCCAAATTAAACTACCAATTAAGAAAAAAAGAGGTCATGGTATCTACCATGGGACATGAGTGAGACACATATAAATTTATCAAATTCTAATAAACCAATTTCAAAATATGTTGTGTCCAAGCATCCATAATCCATCCAAAAATCTCACACTAAAATATATTTAAATGGAAGCCCATCCTATCCCTAGTTCCTAGAATGGTCATACAGATACTAGTAGTGTGTAATGTAATTACTGTATCATAAAATAGGTCACCCACTTAGTACCTAGTTTCCTAGGAGAAATACCAATGAAAATGTATGAAAATATGCAATCCAATGTTAACACGCATTTAATGGGAAATAACTCTCCCCCACATTTGACATTCCCCCATGAAATCACCCATAAACATATTATACGTCTATTTAATGAATGAATTAAATTCCATAAAAGGGATAAATGAACGTCACCTTGTGATAAAAAACCCACAAAAGAGGTAACAAACCCCAAGGAAAAATTAGGAGGGTATTATAAGAATCGAACATCATGATTTATAATTACCATAATGGTCTTTAACAGAAAAATATTTATCCAAATGTCGACCCCCTTTCTCATTTCCTAAAAATATTCATTGAACAACCTTTTTAAATTAAATAAAATAAATTAAACTGTTTACATTTCAAATAAATATTTTAAAAGATTGGGTTTCCTCTTTTAAATCTAAAATAAGGCCATGTTATTTCCATTTCCATCAAACACATTTCAAATACCAATTAGAACAGTTTTTAAATGGTGTATGGAAACCGATAGATTTCAAAAAATATTTATCATTCATCAAAGAAAACATATTTAAATCAATTTTTTGGTAAAAAGTAATTATGAAATGAAATCCTGTTTAAAATATAGTTTTAACTCATTGAAACCCAAAACTGTATCAGAACCAAACACACAAAATCAAACAAATTTCAAAATACCTTTAAAGAATTCAATAAATGATTAGAATATAAAAACAATCCATTTAAATATATAAAATTTTAAATTAACATGTAAAACAATTTATCCCAAGTTAAAAAATCATTAAAATGATTTAAAATCAGTATATTGATATAATGTATATTCGTACATCCAATAAAAATATTATTATAATGGTAGAACATACATTGAATTTCAAAATGATGAAAATTTCTAGAAACACCCAAGAATGATGAATCAAGACAGAACATGTCACCTTCAATATAGAACACCTAAAAAAGGATGGAGTCAGCCTCTATAGAACCTAGACAAAAAAAACATGATTTTTGGTCTATGGTGAACTGAGAATAATCAAATATGACCTCTAGGATTTTTGAGGTGAACCAGAAACTAGATAAAAGAGTACATGAGTTATTTTATAGGGTAATAAGATGATTTTTTCCACAGAATGACTTGAAAAATACCTAATATAATCCTATAATCGAGGGAGGATAATGATGGAAATCCCACTTGTGATATTTATGGTCAGTTGAAGGAATGTGGAAGGATGAGATTTACTATGTGCTAATGGATAAAAAACCAATTGGGTAATTATAGTCAAATCACTTGTATTTTGATTTTAGGTAGACTACATGGTTTGGATACACTGTTTTATAAACAATATTCCAACAATAATGAACTACCCATTATCAAAAAACAAGTAAAATGATTCCATTGGATAATTTTCATGGTTTTTCAAATCGTGTATATCCCATAAAAAAATTTCATTTTCACTATGATAGAATCCTCCACAAAAGATCTAGAGGTCTTTTATTAAAATTTATTGTAAATTGTGCATAACATAGAAATCCTCTAAACTATAAATGTCTAAAAGAAAAATAACTAGGACTCATGTGGGCTCAATATAATAATAAATAAAAAAAATTAATAACATGAGTAACTTGAGGTGTTTAAAACTCTTCACATTGTGTAACTTTGTACACCCTGAAAGTCATTTGACAGTAAAATAAAGGGGAAATGATAATGAATGATATGATGAATAACAACCAAAATATAATATATAAAAATATAAATACTGAATATAAACACCTAATATCCTAAATATAGTCCAATAAATTATCAATAATGATTTTTGAAAGTCTCTATGAAAAATAAAAAAATTAAACTCAAAATATAACTCCTAAGAAAAAATTAGATATAAAATTTTCACAAAACCAAAAAAAATTCGTATAATATTGTGTATGAAAGAGAATCAATGAGTATTTTATAATACCTAAATATCATTAATAAATATTTATCTTGAAATTATTTTATTTTCTTGAGATATTATGTTGCCCGAAACATCGTGTTTAAATAAAATGTGTAATATTATCAAAATATTATATGTTCGTTATCTCTTTGAAGTTATATTGGGATGCGTTAATAGTAATAAATAAATTATATTAAAAATATAGTCTATTATTGAATAAAATTATTTCATTAGTTTTTAATAGATAAAATTTAAACGAAAAATTATATATTTTAAATCAAAATTTATTTTTTTGAATAAGTTGTTTTATGTGGGAAACGAATTTAATATCATTTTATAAATTTAATCTTATGAAATATTTTAATAAAATATATAATTCAAAATTCGTAAATTTTTTAAAACATTAAAAAAACATTTTCTAAATATTAGGATAAGAAAAATTTAGTTTTATAGTGTAAATTTAATTTTTCATAAAATTAATTTTTGTCACATTTTTTTCACTTAGATTAAAATTAGTATAAAAAATTATAAGTATTTAGATAGATAAAATTAATTACATATTTAGAATTATTAGGTTCAGATTTCATAATTAATAATATTTTATTATATTTGTAAATATGAACTGTAACTATGGTAAATCATAATGACCTCAGTAAATGGAAAAACATGTATCATGATTTAAAATAAGTGATATGACTATACCATTTAATAAAATTCATTATTAGAAGATGTTAATAATAAACATAAAAAAAATGTTTGAAATTTATTTATTTAATGGAAACCTTTCCATGAAAATGATTTATATATTATTAAAATCAAAGACAATGACCAAAATACACATTGTTATTTAATTAAGTATAATGTTTTAATATTGGGTTAGTAAAAAAATATTCTACACTATAAATATTCATTGGAAATGTACGTTATTTATTTTAATCCTTATAATTTAATTATAATTTTTAGAAATTAATTATTTACCCTTAATTATTATACAACTTTGGTGAAGTAATTATGAAATTAATCGGAAAATAGAAAAATTATATTAAAATTATTATTATATGTAATATAATTTGATATATTTATGGTGATACATAACATATATAGATTACCTTGATATTTTATAGATATTATAAAATAGTTGTTTCGAATTTGAAATATTTTTTGATATTTTTAAAAGTCAAAATATTGAATAATATTAAAATTTAAAATAATGGTATTTTATGGGATTAAAATTTTATTTTCCTATCTGGAATAGTTCATTGGTTAAACCACATATAAACTGATGTTGGTGTGTTTAAGAGGTCATGGTTTCAATGATTTTTGTATGCAGGTATATTTTCTCTATACCCCACCCCTTACATATCGTGTTATGGGATTAATATTTTAATAAATTATTCAAAATTCATAAAAATATTATTAAGAATACAAATTCATCATCATATTTTCTATAAAATCATGAATGGTCTATTTATGTACCATTTAAGCCAAATAATGTTAAATTCAAACATTTCAATATTATTCAATTTATTTCCATATTTAAAACTAAAATAGTTTAATTACTGGTTAATAAAAATGATGGGGTTCAAAATAATTACAAAAAATGTCTATAATTTATTTGTTGATGATATTAGAACCATATTATTTAATATCCTCTAATATTTGTCCATGTGTTAGTATTTTGATATAAATTTAATTTATTATAATTTAATCTTTTTGGTAATTAGAAAAGTGGCCCTAACCTTAATTATATAATGGAACCACCTATAAAACCTCATTACATCACGTTGAACCTTATATATCAACGATACCATTCCAATATATCTTATGCACTTTTATATCTACATTCTATAGGTGTTAGTAATATAAAAATACATCCTCTACATACTTTTAGAGGATATCCACTGCCGAATTCATAAAGAAGAGGTAATCCCTCTAACCAATCAATTTCTCTTTCTACTCTTCCTTAACTCTACTAAATTTATGATTTTTATCATAAAAATAAACTTCAATTCCATAAATATTTTTAAATATTATTATTATTTTTAAAACAAAGTTATACACCCTCTTTACCATCAAACTATAAGTGAATATATCACTTGTGCGTATATATTGATTACCGCTTCAATGTAGTGATAAAATTTATTTTTCAGAACAATATTTTATGGATGCATATTTTGATGGTTTTAATAAATATATTGGATATATAATATAGATTAATTTTTATCTGTATAGTAATTATTAATTAACTTTCATTCATTCAATGAATTGAAAAATGAGAACAACATTAATGCATACATGTGTCATGCCATCTCTATGAATGGTGTAATTAATTTTTTCAATCTATTCTATGTTGGTTTAATCATGAAAATGTATATAATTATTTTATTTTATTTTTATACTATTATTTAAATTCATTAAATTATGATACCAATATCAATGTTTAAGGATTAAGAATTCCAAATTAAAGCATGCTTGGAAAGTGAAATAGTTATCATCCTGAACATGGATTTTAATATCAAATTATTTATAAACCATTGATAAAATGTTATAAATAATTGAAAAATGAGACTATGTAATTATTGTTGTGGAATAAATTTATAATATATATTTTTTATAACTGTGGTTTTAACATGAAAAAATAATGGAAGGACTCTAGGTATGTTTTTATTTTATAATATAATCATTATTCATGATTGTTAACATTTAAGACTCCACTGAGGAATATTTGATTTCCATATAATTGTTTTCAAAAAATGTTCTAAATTTATTTAATTTTCTCTTATAAATGTTAAATAAAATTTTATCCCTATTTTACTTTTACAATATTATTTTAGTATAGTATTATTACCTTTTTATAAAAAATGGTAATTTTTTACTTGATTAGAAACAAATACAGAAGGAATACTTTTTTTAACTAATACGACATGAGATTATTTTACCTCTTCATGATTCCAAAATTCATTGACGATTTATCTAAAATCTGATTAGTTTATTTTAAATGAATTTTTTTCCTTTTTAATTACTTGGATATTAAAAAATATATTTTCTAAATAAAAACGATTATTTCATCATGAATTATTTCAACTGATCTTTTAATAACATATTACATATAAGAAAACAATTTAATGTAATGTATTTTTTATTAAGGACATTACCTTAGGATAAAATATTTATTATTACTCTAGATATTTTATGTTTATGATGTACTAATTTTTATTAATCCAATTACTTTTCCATGGGTTATACAATGATGAAATTTTTATGAAACCCATTTTTTCATGGAATCTGATATAATGAATGATTTATGATATTTTGGCACAAATATGTATGGTTTTAATTATATGATGTGTGGGACCTATACATCCCTCTAATGTTTTTGGTAAATATTCACATCTAATGAGATTGATAAAACAGGACTGGGGAATGATCCTCAGTCAATAAGATATGGATGGAATAGTGAGTGAACCCAGTTTAGTAAGATAAGACTAGAATGAAGAGTGAACTCAATACATTAAATAATTTTTTATGATATGATGGTCATGGTAGTGAATCGTTACTAAAAAATAAATTATTTTTTATGCTTATGTGGGTGCCACAATTCCATGTCTTATGTTAATTATTTCCTCTCATGTTTCATGTTCCTTTATGATTCATGTCTTACGAACTACAAAGATATATTCAGTGTTTAATGATTATTATCTTTTATATGAACGGTATAATTTCAAAATATTATGTTCATGTTTTTAAACCACAATGATCATGTTAAGATTTTGTAATCATTGATATCTCCCATGTTTACCCATACCGAGAATCAGAGTTAACTCTTTCAAATGACTTTCTTCCCTAAGATATGATGAATGGTACAAATATGATATGAAAAAAGGTGCAAGTTATGAGGAAATAATTGGGAGATTATTTAGATAATTTATGAACCATTTTTATAGTTTAATGTTCCCAAAGAAACAAGACCTACATGGTTCTAGTTTTCATTTATGTATCATTCTGGGTAATTATAGAATAAGACTTCATCAATGCTATTATGGTTTATGAATTTGATTTTAATTTTACTTTTACGTGGCCACTTTTTCTAATAGCGTACCCGACACACAATAGTGATTTTCTCCAAAATTTTATGTTGCAAGAATGGGATATACCAAATAATAATACATTACTAAAATTATAACTTATAATGGTAGTTATATCCTAGTTTTAGTGTTGGGGAGAATAAAAATAAATAACAATATTATGTTTAAAAAATTTTGTTAATTTTGTTTATCATTCATCTAAATAAATTTAGATTCCCAAAACTAGGATAAATCCAATTTTAATTATAAAATACTCTATTATTTGAAAAAGGTATTTTACTAAAATTTGATTGGGAACACTTTTTCAATATATTTATTTTCAATTTAATATGTTCTATTGCACAAAATAATCATCTTATTTGAAATAGGGACATCAAAATTCATTTTGGTTAAATTTTGTGTATTTTCTAATAAAATATATCTTTTAATTAATATTGAATGCGACTGCATTTTAATTAAAAACATCCTTTTTGATTAACTGATTTATATTTTTGGATTATTATTTTACATGTTTATATGGAATAGTTAGTCTATTTTTTATTAGATAATATAATGTATTTCATTGAAAGAAATTTCAAATATAATTTGAATAGAAAAACAATGTGATATTTTGAATGTTTTACTTTAGAAACTCATTTTCTCTACCTGTCAATAGGATTAGTGTTAAACCAAATTCAATCACTTATGTGAATTGAATTTTCAAAAATGGACATAAATTTATGTAATTAATATGAAATATTTGGTCCAACAGGATGAAAATAATTTTTTATGAATAGTAACTTTAGTATGTTATTTACAACAAGTAAAGGTAAATTGGGTAATTAAGTGTAAAAATAAAACTATAATAATATAAACTATCCTAACAGTTGTTCTATTATTATTGTATGAGGTATTATAAACAAATAAATCACTTTCTCTGAAATTGTGACCTTTGGAATCGACTTGGGTGTGATTATGATATTTATAATATTTAACTTAAAATAAAGAAAAATATATCATAGTCATGTATCTTATTACTAAAATAATATTTTATTGTAGTTATATTAATGATATTTTTTACTATAAATATTCATTATAAAGATAAATATATTACCTCCATCATGGTAATTTATTTAGAATTTTTAGACCTTAAATAAAAAAAATTATTTGTGACACAATAATGATTTAATAATAGATTTAATAAAGAAAGAATCTAATAAATGATATTAATAATACTAAAATAAATTTATATAGAACTACTGTAGGAGATGAACGCATTTTTGGGATGATTATGAAATATTATTAGTTCATTAAATTTATTTTTCTTTGTTATATATATGTTTGTATTTTAATTAAATTCAATTAAATGAATAGTTCCCAATTGACACAATTTATATTTTATAAAAAAATATATTATTAGATTATTTAAAGATCATAAAAACAATTAAAAATAAAAAAGTGACAAGGATAAGTTATAAAATTTTATAAAGTATCCATTTGTTTGAATTTAATTCAAATTAGTTAAATTGTTATCCTCTAAATATTTAAAATGGTGTTACAAAAATTTAAAAAAAAAGAATAACTATAGGGAAACCAAAAAGATAAAGATTAAAATAAAAACAATAAATGTATAAAAATTATTATATTATAGGATATAACTATCCTCATCTTATATTATACATAACTCAAGTTGAAGTCATTTAGATTTATAAATTAATTTATATTAATTTAATATTATAAGTGCTCTTAAGGGTGTCCCTCCACTCTCATATAAAAATTTTCTCACTCTTCTCTAATACTCACACTCCATGAACAATTTGGATCATTCAATATCTACTAAAAACCATCATAAAAGTTGTCCCTTCATTCATAAGGGCTTATTTTAGGCATAACACCCTCTTTATAGGAGTTAATGTGTTCTTCATGTGTGATCAACCGAAAAAGATATATCATTTTCATTAAGTATTTATATTTTATTTATTTTTACACATCTTTATAGTCCCCTAAAACCATTATGAGATAATAACCACAGTTTCATAAATACACTGAGATGTTGTTATTTCAATATCATAACCTAACTCCATATCCACTTCGTTCAAATGTGATAAGAATTAATCTTTTGTGCACACGTGTGAATTATCACCTCCCCAAACCGATCTAATTCATTTTTCATAACCATATCTCATGACTAGTTATAATAATAGAATTAACAGTAAACTGTGATATTAATTACTTATTAATCATTCTATTATAATAATAAATCATTTACATTCTTACTCTCCACACACAAAAAAATGATAACTTCATTCAGGCGTATGTGTGAAATCTGACCTCCATGAAGTGATGTGACTAATTTTTATTTGTTATATAACTTATATGATATATATATATAATAATACATTAAATATTAGTATGTTGTTAGTTATGTTATAATAATTTTGCAATGTGTAAATTTCATTTTCCCATTATGCTCATTAATGTGTTATGATTATGTTATGGTTCTTGGTAATTTCTTGTGTATATGTATGGTTCCATGAGAATAAGAGATAAGTTGAGTTGGTGATAGCTATAAAATTCATTGGGTAATGAGACTAAGTTAAAATTGTGTGTTTATCATAAGAGAGTTAAGGAATATACTATGATGGGTATTCCATATTTAACCATGAAGGTTACTCCCTATGTATATATAAACTATATAATGTAAATATGATATGGATTGAAAAACATACCTTTATGATTTATAAAAAGTTATTGAGGAAACATATTAATTCATATCGTCTATTAATGATTTTATGTTATATGGGTGAACAGACTATTTTTTGTGAAAATGTTTTCATGTGGTTTAAATATTCATGGATTAATGGTTTTATTACTTATTATATATAACTCAATTAGATTTTTATGATCATACCATGTTTTTGAATTGTTTTCCACATGGTAAAATGATGGTTAAGATAAATTAGGAAGTCAAGAGGAGTGTTATGGAGGATTTTTTAAAGAAAATAAATCATGTTTTAATATAATGAGTTTCAAATTGTAAAAAATGGATTTTTAGTATAATTTTCTATTTTTTAATTTTGGATTTGTTATGTAATATTTGTGGCCTAGATATATAAATATATAAACTTGAAAATATCATTAATTATAATTTTTTTACTTAGCTCAAAATTTTGTAATGTTTAATGATATAACATTATAGTTGGTATCAAAATTTGGTTTGGAAAACATTTGTGGTTAGGATATTATTAACAGAATATCCCTAAATGATTTTTACTTTATCATAAAATTAAAATGATATATCATTTTATGATCACCATTTTTCTTCACCTATGATTTGTTTTTATAGAATGGGTTTTTGTAGTGGAAATGGAGAAGCTGTTCTTTGACGACATCGATAGGATAACAAATTTCTAAATAAGCTACCTAAGATGGTTAGAATTAGAACTGAACTATTGGTTATATGGATGCTACAATTGACTTAGGCTATAAATGGTTATGGTATCTACGAACGAGATCAACTAGATAAAACACATTGGAATGTGTCAGTAGTGGAGCATTTCATGAGGCAACATCCTCCATCATTTATAGGATCATATGACCCCGTGCTAGCTGAAGGGTGGATTGAAGCACAAGAAATTGTATTTGATGTCATGGGGTGTGTAGACATTTAAAATGATCATATTATTTTTTAATGTTTTTATGGTGAATACAATCCATTGTTCTTAATGGTTATGAATGTCAGGTACATGGAATAGATTTATTATCATTAATGGGATGATTTCAAAATGACGTTTCTCGATAAATACATTCCTTAGGATGTTTGACAGAGTATGGAAAAAAATCAAGGAATTGAGGAATGATGAGGACTCAGTGGCTGCAAATGAAGAAAAAATTCACTTGACAAGAACGATATTCTCAAAATTTCATCTCAAATCATTATAGTAAAATCATTCAATTTTACTCGGATTAAAGAAAAAGTATCTAAGAGCACTATCTTCTCAAGACATCAAAAATTAAGAAAAACGTTTTCTATAAATGTAGAAGATAGAAATGGATTTTCTCGGTGATCATGTGTTCTTTAAAAGATATAATAATAATAGGTTTAGGTGAAATGATAAAGGGAATAATTATTCAAAAAAGTCTTATAGAAAGAAATTTAATTTTAAATTTTTTGTAATTTTTGGTAAAAAGCACATTGGGGAATGCATTATGAATTATGGTATGTGATTATAATAGGGTAAAATGAGGCACAAGGAACATAACTGAACTAAAAAACTTAATTATAGCGCTATGACACAATATTATATAAATGTAGTGATTTTTTAAAAATGTAACTATATGGGTCATTAAGAAAATGAGAGTCTGATGAAGAATTCAAATGATGTGAAGCATCATGACTATAAGTAGAAAGAAGTGGTAAAATCATTTTCAACTACATTAGTAGATGTGGGGACATCAAATGAAGTGGTATTAGGTAAATTGATTTTTATTCCGATTATGTCAATGTTTGGTTGGATTCAAGGTCTATACATTCGTTCATTTTTGAGAAATTTTCTGGTAAATTGGAAATTCCACCTCTAGTAATGAATCATAAACTTATATTAAAAACACTACATTGAAATTTTTAGGCAAAAAAATTTACAATAATATTCAAATCATTATATTTGGAAATAATATACATGAAAAGCTTGTATTTTTTCCTCTATTGGATTTTGGTATCATTCCGAGTATGTATAGGATTTTTTATGGTGTTAAGATGAAAAGTATAGCTAAATAAGTATCTTATCAGAAATAATTTTAATCTTATGTAAAATAATGAAACCATAAAATTGATAACTTATCAAGAAGGTAAAAAACAATTAAAACATAAAAATTAATGTTATATTTCAAATTTTATTGAAATCAATGGAATGGTTTAGATTAATGATGTGCTAGTGGTAAATGTGTATCTTAATGTTTTTTCCTGATATGTTTCCTTGTATTATACCAGACCATGAAACTGATTTTGCTACTGACTTAGATCCTAAGGCTAATACAAATTCAAGAACCCCTTATCGAATGGATCCAATTGAACTTTTAATGTAAAAGAATCAATTTCAGGAGTTATTAGTTAATGGTTTCATTTGACCTTGAACATCATGAGGGGGTTCTCTAATCTTGTTTGTTAAAAAGAAGGATGGTTCGATGATAATTTCCCTTGATTATAGAGCAAATAGTAACATCACTATTATGAATAAGTATCCTCTGACTCATCTCAATGATTTGTTTGATCATATTCAGAGGGAACAATATTTTTTAATGGTTGAAGTGAGGTGAGGGTACCATTAGTTGAACATATTGAATACATACATTCTGCAGACTATGTTTCATACTAGATATGGCCATTGTGAATTTGTAGTTATGTTGATTGGGTTAATTAATTCACTTGATGTATTATTGAATCATATGAATAGAATATTCCCTGATTACATGGAATGTTTTTTTTGTGTGTTTATTGATGGCATTTTTGTATATTATAAAAGTAAATAGGATCAAGAATTCCATTTAAGGGTTGTCTTAAAAATCATAAATGAAAATAATTTTTTTGAGAAATTTAGAAATTCTAATTTCTGGTTAAAAAATATTTCATTATTTGGATAATATGTTCCTAAAAATGGAATAACTATTTATCCTTATAAAATAATTGTGATTGAAGAAATTCCAAGACACACAAATATAATCGAGATTCATAGTTTTCTTGGTTTAGCAGGTTCTTACTAGAGGTTTGTGGAACATTTTGCACTGTTATCTATCCCACAGACTATATTTTCTCAGGAATTTATTATGTTAATATGGAAACAAGAATGTGATGAATCTTTTCAGTAACTGAAAGTAATATTGGTGATTGCACATGTTTTTCATCTACTTTATAGAAATGGTGAATTTTTTTCTAATACGGTCTGTCATTGAATAGAAATGGTTGTTTCATAATGTATAATGATCATGTAATTTCTAATGCTTCTCATCCGTTGAAAACTCATAGGTTAAATTACCCAACACATTATTGGAAATTTGATGCTGTAGTTTTTTCTTCATAAAATTTTTGGAATCATTTGTATGGAGTAAATTGTGAAAAATATATTTTCTAAAAAATTTTAAAGTATATATTCACTCAAAAAGAATTGAACGTGTGAAAAATAAGATGGATAGAAATAACTAAGTTTAATGATTTCATGATTAATTACTATATTGAAAAATTAAATAATGTGGATAGTGCATTGTGTTGAAAAAGCAATGCTACATTATCCATGTTACATTTGGATAATGATCCATGTGTTAATGATTTGTTTAACATTACATTAGATGTTTTTGGTGGAGGAAATTACTCAGTTCTGTTTCATGTTTCATTGCAATCATCTCTATCAGATATAATTAAGAAATCACATAGCGAAGATTATGAACTATAAAAAAAGTTATAATTCGTTTGAAAGTGTATGTTTGAAAATTTTAACACTGATAAATATTGTGTTTTGATATTTTATTAAGATATATGTGTGCCTTGTGATCCATAGTTGAGAAATGAGTTATTATGTGAAGCACATAGTTCTTAGTTTTCTGCTCAACCAGGATGTAAAGAGATTTATAGAGCCCTTCGAGAGTATTACTAGTTGGATGGAATAAAAATATATATACCTGACATTATTATGATGTTCGTGAATTGTCAGCATGTTAAAGAAGAATGAAAATTTATAAAGGGGATTCTTTAACCTTTAGCTTTACCATAAGGGAAATGGGATAAAATATCCATGTATTTCTTAGTTTTATTACCAAAAATATCACAGTACAAAAATACAATTTGGTATATTTTTTTATACATTGACTAAATATTCTCATTTTATTTATATTAGAGATACAATGCATCTTGATCAATATTAACAGTTTTATTTTATTGTGATAGACAGTTTACATGGTGTTCCTCTCTCAATTTTATCTGATCATAATCCCATGTCCACTTCTGCCTTTTGGAAAGGCATTCATCAGTAGTTTGGAAATAAATTAAATTTCATTACTACATCTAGTCCTCAATAAAATGGGATGTCAGAACAAACAATTCAGACCTTAGAGGATATGATTAATTCATATTTAATGGATTATTAATGAATTTGTGATCAAAATTATTCTTTGTTTGGCGTTTCTTATAATAATAGTTTGGATGCTAGTATACATATGGAACTATATGAGGCATTATATGGATAGTGGTGTTGAACTATAGTTTTTTGGCATGAAGTAGGTGAATGAAAGTTAGTGGGACTAGAATTGGTAGAATATATAGAATAAAAAGTTAATTTGTTTCAATGATAAATGAGTTAAACTATGAGTAGGAATAAATTTTATAAAGATAACTAGAGGATGTATCTTTATTTTGATGTCAGTGATCAAGAATTTATAAATGTTTTAGCATAGAAAAGTGTGATGCATTTTTTTCAAGATGGGGATGGTGATTCTATGGTTCATTATACCCTATGAAGTACAAGATAGTGTTGTATCTGTTTCCTACCAATTGTATTTGCCTTCAAGTTTATCAAATGTACAAAATATTTTTCATGACTTAGTTTTGAGAAAGAATTTTTTGGATCCATCTCTTTTTTTTCGTCCAAAATTAATTCCGATGGAAGAGAATATTTCAAATAAGGAAAAAAATTCTAGATTATTTACCATTGAGAGATAGTGTTGTGGAATAATGTAATTTATAAAATTATGGGTTTATGGAAAACCAATATGGTTGAAGAGGCAACAAGAAAATCTAAAAATGGTATGAGGGAGAAATGCCCCAACTAATTTTTTAATTAAATAAAATAGTAAGGATTAAATTTCAAAAAATTGGGAATTTTATTACATCCCAAGTAAATATATAATATTATGTTTTCATAATTATTAATATTTATGAATTATATATTTATTTTACTCTAAACGGGATGCTTTATCTGATATCATACCTCAAACGCAACAATGAGTTTCTTTGAAATCTTATGATTCACACAAGACTGAGATGTAATGAAAAATAATACACTGTTAAAATTATTTTTTAAAATGGTAGATATTGCAGAGTCATTTTATTTGAAATAATAAAAATATTTAAAGATATTATAATTATACATGATTATTAATGGTTTTTTATTTATTATAATAAATTTTAGAGTGATAAAATGAGAATAAATCCAATCATAATCATAAAATAATATAACATTTTTAATAGGTAGTCTTACTGCATTTTGATAGAGAAAACTTTCTAAATCTATTATCTCTTACTTTTATATGTTCTATTTGAAAAAATTAACTTCTTATTTGCAATCAGGACATCAAAATTCCCTTTGGTTGTATTTTTTTATTTTTATAATAAAATTTATAATTTAATGAATTGTAAAAATTACTACATTTTAATTCAAAACATCCTTTTTGTATAAATAAATTATATTTATAGATTATCCATTTACAGGGGTTTAAGGTATAATTATATAAATTTGTTATTACTTAATCAAATTTAGTTCATTAAATAAATATTTCAAAATGACATGTAATAAACTATGTGAACTTTTGAATGTTTTTCTTTAAAAAACTATTTTCTCAATCCACCAACGATATTTGAATTAAACCAAATTTAACCATTTTATTGAATTTAATTTTTAAAATAATACATACATTGTTTTATTCAATATAAAATATGTTCTAATAAGATCAAAATATTTTTTGGTGAATTATAACTTTTGTATTATTTTTACCACAGTTAATGGTAAATCGAGTTATTAAGGTTAAAAAATATTATAATAATATTAAAAAGTCGAAATCATTTAATAACCAAAATAGATGGGTTTTTTCAACTAAGATAACACGTGTGCCAAAATTGTTTCTTTTGGAAGCCACGTGGGTGTGATTACGACGTTTATAACAGTTAATTTAATGTAAATTGAAATATTTCCTAATCTTGTCTCTTATTACTAAAATAATATTATTATGTAGCAATATATATGATATATATAATTATGAATAATAAATAGAAATATCAAAATATTACCTAAATCAGGGTAATTTATTTATAAATTTTATACATTAAATTGTTAAATTTAATTATGACACAATGATGATTTAACAATAGATTTATTAAAAAAGAAATAAAAGAAATAAAATAAATGATATTAATAATATTAAAAGAAATATAATGTAAAATATTTTATTCCATAAACTATTTTTATGGATTAATATGATATTATCAATGTATATTAAATATATTTTTTGAGTTATCTATCTGTTTGGATTTTTTTTAAATTCAATGAAATGAATCGTGTCAAAAATGACCCTATTAATATTTTATACAACTAATATTTTATTAAATTATTTATGAATAATAAAAAAACTAAAAAAATTAAAATTGACTATTAAAAGGTCTAAAAGTTCAAAATGTATCAATTTATGTAAAATTTAACACATATAAGTAAAATTAATGGCTACTTAGCATTAAAAATGTTATTACCACAAGGAAAATTAAAAGAGAATAACTACGGGTAAACAGAAAATATAAGGTTTTAAATAAACTCAAAAGATGTATAAAAAGTTTTAGATGAGAGGATTTAGAACTATAATAATATTATCTTCAACATAACTCAAGGTGGAGTAATATGAATTTAATAACTTCATTATATTAATTTAATATTTTAAGAGTTTCCCAAGTTGACCCTCCCCTCTCGTATAAAAGTTACCAACTCTTCTATAATAATCACACATCAATAACCACTTTTTTTCATACATGATAATCCCAAACCCCATGATAAATTCCCTCCCCACATCCTTTAGGCCTTATTTTAGGCATAACACCCTGTTTAAGCGTATTAAGGTGTTCTTCAAGGGTGATGAACTAAAAAAGAGGTATTGTTTTCTTTATGTATTTCTATTTTATTTATTTTTCCAAATCCTTGATGTCTCATAAAACCATTATGAGATAATAACTCCGGTATAAGCAATATAAAGAAATGTTATTATGTAAATATCATCACCTAAATCCATCTCTACTTCCATCAAATGAGAATGGAATTGATAGTTCATGCGTAGGTGTGATCTATCACTTCCACAAACCGATCTAATTAATTTTTCATGACTGTATCTCATGGATAGTTATAATAATATAATTAATGTTAATATGTTATATTCAAGAAATATTAATCATTCTATGATAATAATATATTAGTTAAAATTCTTACTCTCCATGCACAAAAAAATGATAACATTGTTCGTGCATATGTGTGAACTTCCTTATCCACGAAGTGATATGACCTCTTTTTATTCAGTAATTAACATATATGATTTATATATAAGTATAATTAAATGATTAATATTATATTAATTATTTTATGATAATTATTTATATGTAAAATAATACATAAATATCTTCCATAATGGTCATGGAAAATGGAAAACATTACTCACATGTACATATGACTTACCATCTCATTGATTAGAATATTGTTCTTTTTTAATAACCAAGAATCATGGTTGGATTTAACGGTATAATTTATGTATAAATATTTTAATAATTCCAGGAAAATTATTTTTTTATGATTGAAATATGATGGCATAGAGTGGTGACATCAAAAACATGATAATTTTCGACTCGAGTATAGAATATTGACAAAACATTTGGCATGAACATAAATAACAATGTAATTTTTATAACATGGTAATAATTTTTTTAATAGAAATAATAAAAGTGAAAAAGGTTCTCAAGAAAGGATAAATTATACTAATTATATTATCCAGGAATTTACATATTGTACATGATGATTCAGACTCAAGGTAAAGGACTTCATCTCAGTCTCCAATGTGATAATTATTTGATATTGGGCTTCCTATATAAACCATACCATTTTTAAAAGAAAAATAAATACCATAATACCTATTTCATGTATTTTGGTATTGAAAATGGTTTTGAAAAGGGATTGATTATGTCAATATCTTGAAACAATATCTTTTGATTGCAATGTGTAAATTTTGTTCTTTTCATTATCATTATTAATGTGTTATGATTATATTATGGTTTTTGGGAATTTCTTATTTATACAGGTGGTTCCACGATAAATTTAGGGTGGGTGAGCCCATGGCAGCTCTCCAATGTATTGGGTAATGAGATGGAGATAAACGTTTGTGTTTCTCCAGTGATATTTATGGAATATACTGTGATGGGTATTCCAAATGTAACAATAATGTTTGCAACATATACAGCTTTGAAATCTATATTGTAAGTACGATATAGATGCCACAAGGTTCCATTATGATTTATTATTGCTAAAATGTATTTTAGGAATCTTATTATTTAATGTGGTATGTTAAAGAGATTGAATTTTATTGGACAAAATTTTATTTTGTTAAAAAAAATCATGAGGTTTAAATATTCATGGATTAAGTGTTTCATTTTTAATTTTACATCCATTACTGAGAAATTTATACTCATCCCAGGTTTTTGAAATATTTCCCACTAGGTATAAGGATGGGTAAGATAAGGGAAGATGTCATGATGACCATTATGAATATTTTTATTATGAAATAAATCATTTTTTATTTTGAAGAGATTCAATTTGTAAAAATATAATATTGAGTAGAATTGTATACTCTATAATATCTATGTTTTTATGTTATAGTTTTGGCTATGATAACCCATGCTTCTATAATATGTTTCCCTTTTAATAATGCAATAGCTTGTAATGAATGAAACTTCAGGTTCAGCACACCATGACCAATAAAACTATCCATTGTGAATATTAATACCCACTTTTTGAAATTTTTTAATTTTTTAAAAAATAAACTTTATTTTTGGACTCGGAATATTGAAATGATCTTACGTTTAATTTTTGGTATTTTTCTGAAAACACTTAATAATTATTGAATAGTGAATGACACTACGTTATTTTTGAATAATTTGTTATTCTAGTTAAATTAGGTAAAAACATATACATAATACCTATATATGTTCAGTGTAATTCATTTATGTCCTTTTATAATAATATTAGATATATAAAATTTTATTGAACATTCTACCATCTTTTACCCACATTTTAGGCACTTTTGCAAATTTGAATAAAACATAATTTTACTGCTTTTGTGAATTGAATTTCAAAAATCCAAGAGAAATAGTTGACATCAGTTAGTAAAATGTTGTTCAATAAGATGAATCCAATTTTTTGGCTAATAATAGCTTTTGACATTTATTTATCATAGTTAAAAAAATGGTAATTAAAGGTAAAAATGATATTATAATTACCTGAAAACATATCCTAATTCTATTGGATAAGTTTATTTCAACCAAAATCATCCTTTACTATAAAATATTATCCCTTTGGTCCACATGGATTATATTATATCATTTATTATTATTTTATTTAATGAACACATAAAAGTGTTAAATTCAAATTTTGATTATTAAAATATATTTAATATAGGGTTTTAAATAAGATAAATTCAACTATAAATATTATTTATAAATATAGTATTATTTCCTATAAAATGGTATTTTATTTATAATTTTTAGACATTAAATAATTAAATCTATTTATGATACAATGATGATGCAGTAATTACCTTATTAATGAAAGATTAAACATTTTGATATTATAAATATCCATATAAATGTAAATTGACTCTTTTGACGAATTAAAGTAATTTTATATGTTAATATGACATGTTTGGGTTGATTAAATAATTTTTTTTGAAGTGATATAGTTTTCATGACTTTCACAGAAACAAAATACCAAATAGTGTCAAAATTGTCCTAAATGGTTTTTAAATCAAATGCTATATTATTAATTGATATAATATTCTTAAAAATATAATAATTGAACAAAGGACTTAGATAAGGTTATATATATTAATAATGAACCACTTGGGGTTCACTTGGATTTTTATAGTATGTTTATTAACAATTTATTATAATAATACAAGAATACATGGTAAAAGTTAAACTGTTTTACTAAGAGTTAAATCTAATAGATAAGGATAATATGGTGACCTAAACCTATCTAAAACCAATTGTTTGAGATTTTTACAACCCATAACCACTATATCCTAGAAATAAATCATTTTGGAGCAATTAAAAATAGAATATGATTTTATAATAGTTTAATATTTTAGGCTTTACCTAAAGTGACCCTCACCTCCCTTATGAACATGTACATCCCCTTATTTCAAAATCACAACACCAAAGCCATTCACCTAAGTCAAAATCAGCTCAAATATCCCCCAAATACCCTAACATGGACCTAGAGGCCTTAATTTGATCAAAAATCCTACCATAGGAGCCATTTTGATCAACTCAAAAGGAAACACCTGAAGAAGAGGTAATAATTTCACAACATCTTTAAACATTTTTTTCTTCTTCCACTTCATCTTTCTTTGTTGTTTCGAAACCAAAATACAAACTAGTACCTTATAAATATTTGGATGTCATTATAAAAATCATACAACCATATTCGTTATTTTATCCATCCTATTAATGATAAGTCACCGTACATGCGTACGTACGTCTTACCGTCTCTACGTCATGGTGTAGTTTGTTATTCAAAAACATCATTATTTGGATGGGTAATTTAATGAGTATAATTGATTTAAATAAAAAATATACCATTTTAATGATTCTGTATATATGATATAAAATCCAATTACATATTATTTCACCATCAATATAATGATATTGTCACTTGTGCGTACGTACAGAGTACCATCTTCCCGAACACGATGAAATTCATTCCCCATCATAACCATTCAAAAATAATTTTTATTTTATGATTAAAAATAATATTTAAGAATTTAATATCATACTGGATATGAATTTAATACATCCTATTTGTAACAAACATGGCTTATGTAACCAAGCATATAAAGGAAAATGAATCTGTTAACAGCTGAAACAAATATTCTACTAAAATAATATTAAACAAGAAATATTAGATGATAATATATGATATATTATTTTTTTATGTGGTTCTATTATAATTTAATAAAATCGATTTAAATATTATACAAGAGTTTAATGTACCCTTAAACAAGTAAAATTACATGGTAAGGGTTAATTTAACTCTCTCTTCATGATCTGAGGTTGTTTAAACGTGAGTATCTACCAGGAACTCTTTATCATTCATAACCATGTTTCTTAAAAATTCAATTAAAATCATTTTTACTATTTCATAGACTATGGGTTAAAGTTATTTATAACCTTTTTTGACTTTTTATTTAATTTTTATAAAGTAATATTTCTTTCATTTTCCAAACATGGTCATTTACGACCTTTTTGGAAAAATTAAGGAAATAATGTTTTCCAACTTATAAGGTTGTTGCGGCTATTTTCTTCCATTACAACACATTCATAGCTTCCCTTAAAAGCTTATAAGAATATTTTCAAAATAAATATTTTAATTTATAATTATTTTTCTTAAAAATGATTTCAAAATTGAAATAGGTATTTCTCTCAAATAGTTTTGATTTCATCTATGTCAACATCCTTTGATGGATTTTACACTTATTTGAAGTTGATTTATTATGATTAAATCGTACATACAGTATTGAAGGTTTTGGGATATGTTTGACTATGGATTTTTTATTTTTCAACAACTATTGGTTTATGGATAACTTATTTACATTTCGTATGCTAGTTTTAATACATATGTTTATGTTATGTTTCAACCATTACATATGTGGAATGAATTGGACTTAGTAGGTGATGGGTGGATCCTCCTATTGCTCCTCGATGCATCGGTAGGTCTCATGAGACAAACTACTATCTTGGTAGTAGGCCTTGACAAAAACTTATTTGTAGTCTTGGCAGGAGGCCATGACTTTGTGGTTATGATGTCCATCATTATTCACTATATCATTATGAAAATCTCTATTTATATTAAATGTGATTATTAGATAGTTTAATATCCATGTGAATAAGTAAGTGACATTATTTGATTAAAAAATACTATATTATGTTGATGTTTATGTTTAAAAGTCATGTGTTTTAGTCTTATATATCGCCTTAAATTTTTATTATTATTTATGAAAGTTTCCACTATATTTTTATCCTTACTTTTAATCTGAGATCACCCATTTCATAATTTTCTTTCTAGGATGCGAAAAGTATATTAAAATTAACATACAAGAATAGTTAATGGATATAAGAGTGATCATAGGGGACACAATGTTGTAGTTTTTCATTTCATATTTTAATATAAATGTTACATATGTATCTAGTACTTCCATGGATACTAATCTTATTGGTCTTTCAAGATTTAATCCCTTGTGATCATGCCAATGTAATGTAATATTGCACTGACTTAGGGTATCTAGGGTCGGGGTGTCACAGTTGGTATCAGAGTAAGTTTAGTACAAACCATGGAAACTAGATTTAGAAAAACTCTGATTAGAGAACATTACCCTAATATAGTCTTTGAGGAATAGTAAAAAAGAACCTTCTAGAATTTTAGTAATGTAGAGATTTGGTCACTTTTCCAAGCTATTCATCCCTATCTGGATATGTGTAGGTAGAGGCGGCTCTGGTTCAGATGTACCTATGACTGAAAACTCCGACAAGGTGTTTTGGGCTTGGCCTGGGGTTTCTTGGTGCACGAAAATGGGACTTGCTACACTATTGGTTACGACACTATCAGTGGATATGCTTAAGATAATTCACATTTTCATTAAAAACCATTATGAGGGATTTATGAGTCTATACCTCCTCTATAAAAACATTTTTATGATTATGGATTATATCCATACACTGTTCAATTTATGTTAAGTTTTTTACATGATTAGAATTATGTATTGTAATTCATAAACTAATCTAGTGTATACTATTTTTTAGAAATAGCACCTAGTAGAATGAATAGAAACTGTATCAATGCACATAATCTATATATGGTCTGACCTCCTCCATTAGATAATTATCATGGAGATGGTGATGCAACTGGTGATGGTCATCTTATCACCATACTAGGATAACTCACTTGGTTTATGAATAATAACCTTACCCATACGGAGCACCCTTATCCATAATGTAGAGGATCAGTGTTAGACCGCTTCATAAGGAAACCACCACAAAAATTCAATGGGACTAGAAAAAAAAATTTAGATGAGAAATGGAAAATTTTCATAGAGATAATATTTCATGATTTGGGGTGTAATGAAAGGGAAAAAGTTGTCATTGTAGTTTATCACCTCATGAGAGGTGCAGATTAATAGTGGTAATTAATTCAAACACAGAAAAGGATGAAGAAATATCAAATATGGAATGGAGGGAGTTTAAAAATATTTTCTTATAGAAAAACATTCCTCGTGAACATTGAATGGATTCGGAAATGAAATTTCTATTTCTGAGACAAAAAAAGGATGATATTTTCCCAAAGTATGAGGCTAACTTTACAAGCATAACAAGGATTGAAACAGATTATATACACAAATCAAGGAGTAAGATTGATCGATACATCGATGGGTTAAAAAAAATTCACCATCGAGAATTTGTCTCACAATCCTTCTCATCATACGATGATATTATCTCATGTGCTATCAATTCAGAAAAAGAATTCTCTAAGTCTTACGACTTTACAGCAATGAAATAGAATAACAGATCTTCTGAAAACTCTGGAAGTTGAAATTAGGGGAAGAAGTGAAATGTTTAATTCCCATCCTACAATAAATGTTGGAAGAAATACCATAGTACTTTACTGAATGGAAGGGTAGTCTTTTATAAGTGTGGTGAAAAAGGCCACCAAGATTTTGAATGTTAGGGAATAAAACAAGCTATCAATGTTGAATGATACAATTTTAGAGAAATGGTTCATTATGAAAATTAATTTCAAAAGGGTGATGGAAAATTAAATCAGAAAAGGCCAAGGGAGCACGAGAAAGCTTATGCGATCACTACTGCTGAGTTTAAAGCTCTAAATGATGTCATGGTTGGTAATTTAATGGTTTAATCAAATTTAGAAAATGGATTATTTCATTCTGAATCATTGCATTGTTTCATATCTTCACTATTTGATAAGAAAATTAAATATTTCCAATTTGATTTAACAAGGTAGTTGTCAGTCAAAACTGTAAAGGGAAGTATCATTGCAACAATTTTTTTATGAATCAATCCCCATTAGGGAATTTAAATATTCTTTATCTTCTGATATCATCATCATACCCATGATTTAATTTGATATAATCCTCAGTATGTATTGGATTTTTTACCTTGATGTTAAAATATTTTTTGTAAGAATATGGAGATTAAAGATTTTGATAATGATAAAAAAGTACCTTATCTTTAGGTCAAAAACTTCAGCACCTAATTTTTATCTATATCCATCCCCAGTATCTCTACTAAATTCAATTATTGGGGAGGAAGAGAAGGAAATAAATATGGGTGACTAAAATAATGTTTGAATATAGGACACACCTATTGTACGTGAACATGTTGATGTGTTTCTAGAGGATTTACATGGGCATCCTTCAAAATGAGAAATTGAGTTTTCCCTTGATTTAATTCCTAGTTCAAGGCCTATATTGAAGACCCCTTATAGAATGGACACTATGGAATTAGTGGAACTAAAGAAACAACTAGAGGAATTGAGTAATAAAGGATTTATTCACCCTAGTTTTTTCCATAGGGAGACCATATTCTTTTTTTATGAAGAAATATGGATCTCTGAGGTTGTGTATTGACTGTAGAGAGATCAATGCTATAACAACAAAGAATATGTATCCCTTTCCTATCATGGTTGATGTATTCAAACAACTTCATGGACATCAAAATTTTTCAAAGATTGACATTCGATCTGGATATCATCAGTTGTTTGTGGAGAAGGAAGACATTCCAAAAACAACATTTCGAACCAGGTATGGGCATTACAGGTTTATAGTAATCCCTTATGGACTGACTAATGCTCCATCTGTGTTTATGGACATAAATAATAGTGTTTTCAAGTAATATATTGATGACTTTGTACCGATACATATTGATGATATCTTTGTATACTCAAAAAGTTGTGAAGATCATGAAAATCACATCTGCACTATTATGAAAACCCTCATCTGAAATGAATTATATGGGAAGTTTAGCAATTATGAATTCGGGCATCAAGAAATATATTTTCTTGTCCATGTTGTCTCACCGGATGGAATCTTTGTTAATCCTTAAAATATTATGGGAATCCATGAATGGAATGCACCGATGAGAATATCTGAGGTACGCAGTTTTGTTGGTTTAGTAGGTTATTATTGGTGTTTCGTCCAGAATGTTTCTTGATTGGATAACCCATTATCCAAGCTCACACATAAAGGGGTTAAATTTGATTGGAAAAAAGATTGTGAAGAATGTTTTGAAGAACTAAAGAGATGATTATTAAATGCACATTTCTTGACTCTAGCATCATAAAATGATGGGTATATTATTTATAGTAATGCTTCAAAAGAAAGGACTTGGTTTTGTCCATATGCAGAGAGATAGAGTTATTACCTAAGAATCATGATAGCTAAAAATTCATGAACAAAACTTCCCAGAAATGATCGTGAGTTAGAAGCTGTAATATTTTATTTAATATATTGAGACACTATTTCTATAGTGAAAAATGTGAGATATATACGAATCATAAGAGTTTGAAGTATATTTTCTCATAGAAAGAACTCAACATAAGGAAAATACGATGGCTTGAACTATGAAAAGAATATGATTTCACTATAAACAACAACCTGGGGAAGGAAAATATGGTGGACGATTCTTTGAGTTGAAAGTATCATCGAGTTTTGAACAAAATGAGAGTTTAAAGGGAACCTATGTTCATGGATATAGTAAATATGGATATTGGAATAATAATTTATGGTGAAACATCAATTCTTTTTTAAATGGTTCCCAATAAAACTTTACTAGAACGGATAAAAAGTCCTCATACTGATGATGAAGAGTTTCAAAAGAAAATTAATGATCTGAAGAATGGGAGATTGATCAACATCGTATATGAAGATGGGATTTTGAAAATTGGGAGCATACATTCTGTTTCTGATATACCTGATCTAGAAATGGAATTATTGGATGATGCTTATAGATCCAATTTCACTATACACTCGGGTAGCACAATGATGTATAGTGATTTGATGGAACATTTTTGGTGGGAAAACAAGAATAGGTAGATTTCTGGTTATGTTTTAAGAAGTATGGTTTGTTAATAGGTGAAGGCTGAAACACAACATCATAGAGGAGTCATGAAACCTAATTCCATAATAGAGTGGAAATTGGTTGATATTACAATGGACTTTGTGATGGGGCTACGAAAGACTCCTAGAAAAAATGATGCTATGTGGGTCATTGTTGTTTGTCTTACCTTCTCCACACATTTTCTTTCTATAAGAGAATATTTTCCACTTGAATGTCTAGCAAGACTAAATATTAATGAAGTTTTAAGATATCATGGTGTACCCATATCTATTGTTTCAGATCATGATCACCATTTTAGAGGAATATTCTGGAAAAGTATTTAGAAGGCCTTTGATACTGAACATCATTTGAGAACTACCTACCACTCTCAAACTGATGGAAAATCAGAATAGACTATTCAAGCATTAGAAGACATGTTGAGATCTTGCTCACTTGTATTTCAAGGAATGTGGGATCAATATCTACCACAGGTAGAATTTTCATATAACAATATCATACATTCATGTATTCAAATGGTAGCATATGATGAATTATATGGAAAGATATGTCGCACACCAACTTATTGGGATGATATTGGTGAAAGAAAACTCATAGGCCTAGAACATGTTGAGGAAACAATGGAAGATGTGAAGGTTATCCAAAACCACATCAAAGTAGATCAAAGTAGGAAAAAGATCTATGCTAATAACTGTAGGAAGGTTTTGGAATTTTAAAGTTAGAGATCATGTTTTCTTGAAAGTATCTCCATTGATGGTTGTTATATGATTCAGTATGATTGTAAAAATAAGTCCATGGTACATCTGACCTTTCAAAATTCTAGAATGAATTGAAGTTGTAACTTATCATTTGACAATTCCATGAAGTCATTCCAAACTTCATGATGTGTTCCACATTTCACAATTAAGAAAAAGAAATCCTGACCCAATGCATGTAGTCTGCTATGAAGAAATAGACTAGGAACCCGACCTATCTTATTGAAAAGAGCCTATTATAAATCTTGATACCAGAGAACAAGTGATGAGAAACCAGATGACTCGTCTGGTGAAATTTCTATAATGAAACCATAATATGGAACATGTAACATGGGAACCCAAGGAACATATGATAAAGGACCATCAAAATCATTTGATGAAGTAATATTCTAGAAATTTTGGGGATGTAAATATTTAAAGGAGGAAATTATGTAACACCCAAATCTACCGCATTACGTTTCCCTTAGAAAAATACAAGAGTTTGCTATGTACACAACTTTGAGTTCTAGCACACCACTACTAATCAAACCAACCTTTATGAATATAAATACCAAAATTTTAAAATTTTAAATATATTTTTTTCAATATGGACTTAATTTTTGGATTTAGAATTTCAAAATCACCTTAGATTGAATTTTTGGTATTTTTTTGAAAACATTCAATTTTTTTTTCAATAGTGAAAAACATTGTGTTTTTGTTTGAAACCGACATATTATTTAAATAATTAGTTATTTTATTTATATTATGTATATTTGAATAAAAAGTAGTTATATATGTTCAATGTAATCCATTGGAGTCATTTTATAATAATATTATATATATAAAACTTTATTGGACTTTTCACCGTCTTTTACCCACCTTCTAGGTGCATTTGCAAATTTTCATAAAACATAATTTTACCACATCTATGAATTGAATTTCAAAAATCTGAGAGACATGATTGACATCAGTATGTAAAATGTGGTTCGATATGATGAAAATATTTTTTGGTGAATAGTAAAGATTAAATTTTATTTACCAGAGTTAAAAGAAAATATGTTAATTAAATGTAAAAAATGATGTTATATTTACCATAAAACATGTACTAATTCTATGGTATAAGTGTATTTCAACCAAAATAAACCTTAGAAATAAAATATGATCCTTTTGGTCCACTTGTATTAGATTAAGAAATTTATTATTATTTTCGTTAAAGAAGAGTTAAAAGTTATAATTTCAAATTTACTTAACTAAAACATTTTTAATATTAGGTTATACATAAGATAAATAATACTATATATTTGATTGAAAGATAAAAATATTTTCTACCAAGTGGTTTTTATTTATAATTTTATGAAATTAAATAATTAAAGTTATTAATGATATAATGATGATGGAGTAATTACCTTTTTAATGAATGATTAAAATAAGAGATATTATAAATATCAAAATAAATGTAAATTGAGACATATTGTGAATTAAACTAATTTTCCAGGATAATATGATATTTTTTGGTTGATTAAATATATTTTGTTCGATGTGAAATAATTGTTACGACTTTCACTAAAACAAAATACCAAATAGTGTCAAAATTGACATAAATGTGTTTTTAAAACAAATACTATATTATTAATTTATATAATATTCATAAAAATATGAGGTTCATCCAAAGGAATTTAATAAGAATATATGTATTAATAATGAACCACCTGGGGTTCAATTTGATTCTTATAGTATGTTTATTAACCATTTATTATAATAATAAAAGAATACATGGTAAAAGATAAACTATTTTACTAAGAGTTAAATCTAAAAGATAAGGTTAATATGGCTCCCAAACCAATTTTAAAACCTATTTGTGGAATTTTTATCGACCAATACTCACATTAACCTTGAAATAAATTATTTTTGAGCCATTATAAACTGGGTACAATTGTATAATAAAATAATCTTTGAAGCTTTACCTAAAGTGACCCTCACATCTCTTATAAAAGGGTACTTCCTCTTATATCAAAATCACACGACCAACGCCGTATAGCTCGGCCAACCATTGCCCAAATATCATAAAAAATACCTTAAATTTGACCTAGATGACTTAATTTGTTAAGAAACCCACCTATGGATCTCTTTTGATCAACTGAGAAGGAAACACCTGAAGAAGATGTAAAAATTTAACCACCTCTTTCAATGTTCTTTTCTTCTTCCAATTCCATATTCATTGTTGTTTCCATAAAAAATTAACTCCATTAACTTAAAGATAATGTGATGTTATTATAATTATGGTAAACCCATATTCATTAATCTATCCATCATATGAATGACATGTCACCATACGTGCATATGTACGACTTACAGTCTCCATGTCATGTTATAGTTTGATATTCAAACACTTCATTATTTGGGTGGGTATAATAATGAGTATAACTAATGTAAATAATAAATATAAAATGTTAATGATTCTGTAAATATGATATACCATCCAGTTACATATGATTTCACCAGGAATGGAATGATATTGTCTCTTGTGCGTACACATGAATTACCATCTCCACGAACGTGATGCAATTAATTCTCCATCCCACCATTTCAAGAATAATTTTCATTTTATGACAGAAAAATATTTTAATAACTTAATATAATTCTATATATGAATCAATACATCCTATTCATGAGAAACATGACTTGCATAACCTATCACATAAATGAAAATGAATCATTTAACACCCCAAACAATGATACTACTAAAATATTATTAACCAAACAATATTATAAGATCATATATGATAACTTATTTTTATATGTGGTTATTGTAAAATTTGATGACATTGATTTAACTATTATACAGTTGGTTAACATACCCTCGACCAATGAAAATTACAAATTAAGGGTTAATTCATCAATATCTTCATTATCTGAGGTTGTTTATACGTTAGTATCTACTGGGACCTCTTTATCATCCACATCCTTGTTTTTAAAAAATTTATTTCAAAACATTTAAAATATTTACTAGACTATGGGTTAATGTCATTTATACCCTTGTTGGGATTTTTATAGAATTTTTATAAATTAATATTTCCATCATTTTCCAAACCAAGTCTTTTATGACCTTTTCATCCAAATTTAGGAAAGAATGTTTTTTTAATTTATACCGACGGTGTGGATATTTTCCACTATTATAACACGTTCAAAGAATCCCAATCAAGATTATAATAATATTCTCAAAATAAATGTTTTTGTTTATAATTATGTCTCTTTTAAATTATTTTAAAATAAAAAGATATATTTCCCTCAAATAGTTTTGATTTCATCTATGTCAACATCTTCTAAGGATTTTATACTTGTTTGAAGTTGATTTATTATGATAAAATATTCAATATTGTATTAATTGTTTTGTGATATTTTTTTCTGTGGATGTGTTATTTTCATAGCATTCATGGTTTATGGATAAATTATTAACATTTCATATTCTAGTTTTAATATGAACGATTATGATATGTTTCAAACTTTTCATTTGAGGAATAAATTGGACTTAGTAAGTGACGAGTACAGCCCAGTACAGCTCCTCGATTCATCAATGGGTCTCATGAGACAAACTACTTTATCGGCATGATTCCTTGACAAAAACTTATTTGTAATCTTGGAACGAGGCCTAGGCTATGTGGTTTTGATATCCGATATTCCACATTCTATCATTACAAAATTGGCTATTGATATTACATATGATTATTTGAATAGTATAATATCAATGTGAATAAGTAATTGAATTAATTTATTTATATTTTGTACATTATTTTGAATTTTAATTTTAAAAGGACGGTGTTTTAATCTTATACATTGCCATAAGTTTTAATTCTTAGTTATGAAAGTTTATGCTATATTGTTATCCTTACTGGTCATCTGATCTCACCCCTTTATTATGTTTTATTTTTCCCTATATGGGAAGAAATATATTATGATTAACCTAAATGAATAGGATAAGTGATATAGAGTGTTTATAGTGGACAAAATGTTGGTTTTTTTCATTTTATAATGTAATAAAAATATTATGTATGTTTCTAGTATATCTAAGGCTACTAAACTGATTAGTCTTTAATGATTTTATCTCTTGTAATCATGAGAATGTTTTGTAATATTACACTACGGGTAACTTGGGTTGGGGCATTACAAAGGCCTAATTATGTAAAACATTAACCTGAAAATATCCTCATTGTGAATTCATTATTTAATCATTATTTTTTAATATTTAATTCCATTTTGTTACAATTTTTTATGTTGTGTAATAATTTTTCATCAAAAAAGATGTAATATATATGTATGCAATGTGTGGGCCGTTATAGTTTGTATTAGAGAAATGCTTTGTTAAGATTTGAAAATATATTCGAAAAACCCATATTATGAACCTTAAGGATATATATATGTGTACGTTAGAATCCTATACTTTTGGTAATGATCGTAAATGACCCAGGTTTAATCAAAATATGTCATTGACTAAAATTTTATTAATAATTTCCCCAAATTATGTGATTTCCCCTAGTGATTAGTGTTTCTCATAAAATTAATTTTGGTTTTAGTTAATGGCTAGAACATGAAGGAAACATTCAATATTGATTGTGAAAGGTAATTAAATTCTTATCCTCGTGAGGAACCTAATGTTATGGGAGACATAATGAATAATATTTTTTTTATTCTCACACAAAATTATCAAGTGATTTATCATTATAGACTTCAAAATTGTTAAATTTTTGAATAAGAATATATTTATTCCATTATGAGGCATTATCCACCTAATTTCAATGGGTTTTCTGGTTGACTAGTGGTTGAGAAATGGATAAGTATCACTAAATATATATTTTTGGTTCCCAAATGTTTTGAACATGAGAATGTTATTTTTGTTGTCTTAAATTTGGAAGGTGAAACAGATAAATAACATAATCATTTCTAGAATACAAATAAATACGATAAAATTGATTCAATGGAATGAGAGGAGTTAAAATAAATAGATTTCAATTACTAAATTCCTTATATACTTTATAGGAAAATAGAGATGGAATTATTTGAGATAAAGTAAAAATATGTTGAATATTTTTGGAACCTATTAATAGAATATTACAGGACCTACGAGGTACGCTTCGAGCATTATTATGAAGCATAAATGAATGTTCAATCGATTCTTTAGAGGATTAATTTAAATTAAAAGAAGGGTGTAATCTATAATGGAAATTATTGGCCATAAATAAATAATTTGATGTGACATTATGGTGTAAATAGTGGCCTTAGTTACACATCATTCTCATGGGATTGATAAGAATGTAAAAATGGATTTCAATGGAAAATCTAAAAACCATTCATAAAGAAGATAGAAATTTTGTTATGATCAATTTTTAGAATGAAATTTTGTAGAAATTTCTTTAATGGGCAAGTAAATGGATTTTATGTGTGAAAAAAGGGCATCAAAAAATTGAATACCAAATTGATGGGAAAATTAATCTAATGATATGAATAGAGAAGAGGATGCACAGATTCCACCCCCATAGTTAAAAACATCTTGTGTAATAAGAAGGGAAATTATTCTATCCAATGAAAAAATATTAGGGTTATTGATAATCATACATTTAAAAAATCTTTTATGTCCAAATACAATAGAAAATATCATGTGATCACTATTGGGGATGTGGAGTAGGATAATGATGCGGTGAAATGTACATATACCATCCCCACTAAAATAGGTAAATTCCTATTTAATTTTGGATCCACCCATGATTTTATTTCTAAAGAATTTTCTATAGTTATAACTATACCATGAAAATTAAATGTTGAGTTGTCCTTGGAAACTCTTAATGGAACAATAGTCACTTCTCATGTATATAATTCTTCTCCAATTTATGTCTATGGGAACGTGTATCTTCCTAATATTATGATCCTTCCAGTAGATAAATTCAATTTCACTATTTACACGTATTGGATTTCTTTATTTGGGGCTCGTATTAATTATGGATGAAAAAAGTAACATTTCATATATTTTAAGAAACTACGTTCACATATAATTTCAAGGATGAATATGAACTACTAATGGATATTACATCAATATTATGGTCTTAATTATTATAAATGAAGGTTATATATCTTAGATTATTGTGGAAAAACTCAATAGTAAGGATACACATATTTTACAACATTTCATTAATGGATTTATAGAATAATTTATGGCTCTTACACAAAATCATGTAGTTAATTATTCAATTGAACACAATTTTGGTGTTGTGCCTAATTAAAATACAACATATTGAATGGTACTAATTTTTTTGTGTGAATTAATGAATAAACTCTAGGAGAACATTTTTAAGGGATTCATACATCTTAGTGTATCACCATTGGGTGAACATGTTCTATTTTTTATGAAAAAAGATGGATGAATTCAAATTTACATAGATTATCAAAAACATAACTATATTAATATCAAGAATATATATCCTCTTCCCTATATCTTTTACTTATTTTATTTACAAGTTGTATATCCATAATTATAGAAAACTGATCATCATTTTAGATATCATCAATTGGGTGTCAAGATGGAAGATATACCCAATACACTAATTCGTACAAGGAATGTACACTATGAAATTATAAGGATGCATTTTGGTCTTACTAATTCACCCATTATTATAATTGTTTTAATTATTAGAGTATTTAGGGAATATCTTGATCAATATTTTGTAGTATTTATAGATGATATTCTTATATATTATAAGATAAAGGATGAAAATTTAGAACAATTAATGATTGGATTGAAGATCATGAGAAAAGAGAATATTTACTAAAAATTTATCAAGTGTGAATTTTGGAATTAAAAAGTTTCATTATTTGGTCACATAATATCGATATAGGTTATATATTTGGATCCATCAAAGATAGATGTCAATGAAAATTGTATTAGACCAATAAAAGTGACTGTGATCTGTTTTTTTGTCATGATATTATATGTTATTTTGGGAAAATTAATCTTGAATACCTAACCCACTCGCCTTGTTAATTCGAAATGGTTCCAAGTTCTCTGGAAAAATGAATATGAAGAAATGTTAATGAAACTGAAGATAATGTTAATTAGTTTCCATTTGTATAAATTAGACTTTAGTGGAGAAGGATATTCAAGCTATAGTAACACATCTAAGAAGATATTGGGATGTTTTCTCATGAAAAATTAAATGGTTATAGCTTATTAATCATGAAAACTTATGTCTCATGAGAAAATTAAATAAACTAATTATTTGAAGTTATTTATAGTACTATTTGAAGTTATGATATGGAGGCATTTTCTTTATAGAGAAAATTTTGATATATATATTGATCACAATAGCTTAATGAATAAACTCACATAAAAGTATTCAAATATGCACCCAAGAACGATGGTTTTAGTTGATGAAATGTAATGATCGCTCAATACATTAACACCATAGGAAATTGAATTAGGTAGAATATGGTTTGAGTTGGAAGGACAGCACTAGAATATCTTTAATTAGTATATTAAAATACTAAATATTTCTAGATTTTTAAATTATGGATTTTTAAATAATGAAAGAGTTGGATAAATCATACCTTTCTCAAATTAGTATCGAACCATCAATACATGTGAAGATTAATGAGTCACAAAAGGAATATTTAAAGCAAAAAATGAATGTGAGAAATGTTCTTTAGTTCAACTTTGATTATTATAGAATAATAATGTTCAAGAACATTGTTTCTGTCCCTCTCATAATAGACTTAAAGAGTGAATTTTTGGATGAGGCTTATAGTTCACCATTCTAAATTCATCATGGAAGTAAAATGATGTATAAATAATTGAAAGGGTATTTTGGGTGGGATGACATGGAATGTGATATTATTGATCATGTTTCACAATTCGTGATATTTTAATAAGATAAAACTATGAGGTAGAAGTCTAAGGGGATGATACAACCATTACCCATACCAAAATGGAAATGGGAAAACATCACTATGTATTTTTTTCATTAGAATCCCCAAATAATATAATTTCCTTAATTCTATATATGTTATAGTCGATAAAATTATGAATTTTTCACACTTCATTGATATCAATGAAGATTTATATCATGATCAAATTTACAGAATATAAATATTGATGTGGTAAGATTTCATTGAGTACCATTTTCCATTATATCTGATCATTATTCGACGTTTGCCTAAAAGTTCATGTGAAGTAATCAAAAGAATTTTCATATAGATTTATCATTCTGTACTTCTTATCATACTCAAATATATGGTCAATTTGAGATAAACATTCAATGTCCTGATGATATGTTGAGATATTTCTCTATTGATTTCAAAGGAGGTCGGTATCAATAACATACATTGGAAAAAAAATTATTACCACAAGTGATTTCACTCTTGAATTTTGATGGCTCTTTATGAATCCCTCTATTATAAGAAGATCTGAAATCCAAAATTCAGGAATGAAGTTGGGAAAAATCTATTGGAGCCTTATCTAGTTGATGAAATCATAGATAAAGTTCGATCCATTAAAAAGAACCTAATAGTGTCTCAGATTCAATACAATATTTTCTGTTAAAATTATCAGAATGATCTGGTGTTTGAAGTGAGTAACAAGGTATTCTTATAGAAATCTACCTATAAGAGTGTGATAATATTTGAAATAAAGTAGCGACTAATAACCCATGTGTACATGTCTTTTTGAAATTCATGATTGTGATGGGATAATAGAATCTTTTTTGGCACTTCCATAAAATATCTCTCATGTTTATGATTTGTTATATGTATCTCTCTAGAGGAAGTAAATTCTTGATCCTGTAAATTTATTAAACAATGATATAATACAACTATAGAAAGATCCTTATAATTAATAACAATCTATATATATTATATATTATATATATAATGTTCTCTAAATACATCTCACTCACCTGGATAATGTTTTATAGTGAAACCACTAGTTTGAGGAAGCTTAATGAGAATCTGAGGATGTGAGGAGGTAGATGTTTCCTCATTTTTTTGAAATTAATTGAATTATTTCAAAGGATAAAATCATTTTAAGGGGGTTATAATATAAACCCTTGATATTTTTTTTAAAAAATCTCCTAAAATATTTTTATTTCTTCGATAGCTTGGGTTTCATGGAACCTCAAGTTTAAATGAGTTGTATAAAATTATTAAAATATTTTGTGTCTATTATCTCTTTAATGTTTGATTTGTGGTAATGAATTGTAACAAATAAACTATATATGAAATTATATATTTGTTCATAAAATTAATAAATTTGTTATCAAATGATTATAATTTTAAATAAAAACTATTTTAAAACAAAAGTGGTATTTTTTTGAAACAATTGTTTTAAGTTTGAAATAAACTTTTTATCAATATATTAAATTAATATATTTACGAATGACTCTAATTCAATTTATATATTATTTAAATGATAATTTTTTTATAATCTTAGGACAAGAATAAATCTAGATTTATGCCTAAAAGTTTTTTCACTAAAAATCAATATTGTCACATTTTAGTGAACTTAAATAAAAATTAATTTAATCAATTTATATGTATTGAATTATATTAAATGAATTATATATTATAATTGGGAGTTTCAAATATTGAAATTAAGACACAATTTTGTCAATATGAATACAAACTATGGTAAAAAAAATTACCTCAGTAAAGGGTAAAACCAATTAATCTAGATTAATAATAAGTGATAAGATCATGCGTTTTCATGGTTTTTTATTAGATAAATTTAATTAAAAAATAAACCATAATGTTTTTAAATTGAGTTATTTAGTGGAGGCATGCCCATTAAAATGACATAGATATTTTTAAAAACAAATAATGTTACAAAATATTACTCTCATATTTTTAATAAATATAATATTTTTATATGGTGTTAAACCGAAGATATGCATGAATATAAATATTATTTAGAAATATATATTTTTTCCATTCATCATGGAAATTTATTTATAATTTATAGAAACTAAATTATTATCTAAAACGATTACAAAATTATTATAAAATAATTATTCAACTAATATAATAATATATTAAATAATATTAAAAATGTTATAATAAATATAATTTGTGATATTTAGGGTACCGTAAATATTCACTAGAAAAACATGATATGTTATGTTTATAATAACTTTTTTCAAATTTTACTTGTTTTTTTGATATTTTTAAATGAAAAAAATATTGTACAGTATAAAAATTGAATATAATGATTTTTAAGGGATGTATATTTAATTAAATTATTTTAAAAAACTAATAAATATTTTATAAATACTATTTAATTATGATATGGTTGTAACCATAAGGAATTTACCATTTATGAGACAATTTATAATATACAATTAAAAATTATTATATTTTCATATTAATTTTTTTATCATACTTAATATAAAAAAGAGTTAAATAAGGGTTAATCAAAATGACAAGGTTTAAAATAATAGAAAAACTTCTCTAAAATTTATATATTGATGATAATAAAACCTTATATTATCATAAATTCAAATATGTGACCATTTTTTTAATTATATATAAAAAAAATTATTACAATTTAATATTTTGAGAAATTCCAAAACTACACCTAAACTCAATTATAATAAGTCACCTCCTCCCTAACATATTTATTTCACAATAATCCTCTTATATAAACAATACGATAACAATTTATCTTCTAAAATTATCTAGACACATTCTGGAGGTTCAATTATTCTAAAAAGGCCAACCATAGATACTTTTAGAGGAGATCCACTAGAGATGTTTTGAAGAATATGTAATCTCTCTAACCAATCAATTTATTTCTCTAATCATTATTACCTCCTATAAATCTATGATATTTATCAAAAAAATATATACCTTATATATTCTTAAATTATGTAAAAATTATTAAAATTCCATTATACACCCTTTTCCCATCATATATTAAGTGAAATTATCGCTTGTACATATGTACGACATACCGTCTCCACATAGAGATATAATTCATTTTTCATCCCCTTATTTTAGGGGTGGGTATTATGACTGATTTAAGGAATATATGAGATATATATGATACAATAATGATTATGGATATATTGATTATTATTTTCCTTTTTTTTCATTCAATCAATCAAAAAAATAACGTTCATACGTATGTACGACCTACCATCTCCATGAACAATGTAATTGTTATTAATATCTCTAATTTATATGAATAATGATAAATATGTATATAAATATTATATATAATTTTTATAAATTTATTAATATTTTGGGAATTATTATACCAAGATCAAATTAAAAATACCAAGACTACAAAACCAAAAAATTCATTTAAAATGTAGTTGTTATCATCCAGAACATGGATTTTTAAAACAAATAATAAATAAATGGATTATAAGATCTTATTAGAAAAATAATAATTATTATGGTATAATTTAGGTTATTGAATTAATTTATAATAAATCTATATTTATAATAAATTAGTTTTGAAGACGAAAAAATAAATCCACGACTTGAGGTAAGGATTTATTTAAAAATACCACCAATATTTGGGGTTGTTTACATCTATGTCACCATTGTGGAATAATACGCTTCCATTTATATTTTTTCAAAAAATGTTTTCATTATTTTTTTACAATTATCATATGAATTTTTAAATTTTTTTAACAATATTTTATTTTTAATAAAATGATTAAAATGAATATTTTTATCATTTTCCAAACAAGGTAATTTGTGACCATTAGAACAAAAATATGGTCATGAGTGTAATTTCCCTAAATCATGATGTTTTAATTCTTTGAGGATACCTATACCTAATTTAATGGGTTTTTAAATAAAATTTTCTCCTTTTTTTATTCTATTATATTAAATAAAAAATTCAATATGGAAAGGATACTTTCCTCAATAATTATTCCAAGTGATAATTCAAAACCATATTCCATCCCAGATAACATTATTTTATGTTAATTATGATTAAATGAGAATATAATCCAAGGATACCAACCTAATTAATTTTATAGATGGTTTAGGATTATTATGGAATTATTTTTATTAATCATATTACTTTTAGTGGGTTATTCAATGATAAAATGTTTGTGAAAACCATTTTTTCATGGGTTTTGATATGATGAATTATTTGTGTTCTTATGGAACATATACATACGATTTTACTAATGTGACGGGTCTGATCTATATATCCTTAAAATGAATTAGGTGATGATTTATATCTCATGTTATAGATATGAATAGAAGATGGAACAAAATTTGTTAGGTAGTGAACCTGGTTATATTAGACAATGTTGAAAAGGGGATTGAAAACTTTCATGTAAAGGAATTTTTCAGCTACGATGGACTTGGATTTTATCAATGAATAGTATATAAATTATTATCTATCCTTATATGTATACCATTTTTCTGTTATTATGCTAATATGTTTTTCTCATAGTTCACATTCCTTTATGATTCATATTTTATGAGCTTCTATGATTTATTCTATGTTCCAACATTATGATCTTTCATATGGAATGTATAATTTATAGACATTATGTCCATGTTCTTATACACTTACACTCATTTTGTTATTATTTAATCATTGATATGTACCATGTTTACCATTACATATCATTTAATCCCTCCCTTTCTTATGGTTCTCTTCTACAAGATATGACGAAAGGTATTAAGTGCGATATTCCTAAATTGAATATTGTTATGATGAAATAAGTTATGAAAGATTTATATATTTTTTGAATGTGTTTCTTATGACTCCATGCTTTTAAAGACACTCTTCCAATATGGTTTTGGCACGTATTTTTTATATTATGTAATTAATAATCTTCTAAAAAGATGTAATATCAATAAATGAAATGTATGGGCCATTATAGATAAAGGCCATTAAAACAAGATAGAAACTATAATATAATCTTATCCTCAAAATAAAAAAAATATTCCAAATAAAATCAATTAAGGAAAATCACATGAATCTTATATGGATGACATGACATATATCCTCGGTCCATAAAACACAATGATATATTAAGGTTATAAATCAGATAACCACATCACGGTTAACCCCTAATAGTTCAATTCAAGCACCATCTATTGTATAAGCTCAACTAGTAGGTAACCCATCATATGTATATATTTAATTAAATAAGGCCATATCATGTTCAACTATTAATAATCAAAAAATCCATACATAGCTAACAATCAAAAACTACAACCCCCATTCGATTTTCCCCAAAACACAAGGCACAATAAAACCAACTCTTATAACCATAAAAAAAATAACAAGTATTGATAAAATAGTCATAATTATATATATTATAAAATACATTTCATATAAATACTATCCACAAGATTTAATTCATACATTGATAGTGTCCTAAAAACATTACATTATTATAACTTCCAAAAAATGAAAGTAAACAATAAAGAAACCATTAACATATCAGAATCTTGAACTCTTCCTGAAACACATTTATTTATATTTTTAATATTACCCAAACGACCACAATGGAAGAAAAATCCTGGAGTTTTATGATATAGGGATTAGAATTAATGTGATTTTCACATTGAAATAACATGAATGATCACTTCATTCAATGATATGAAACATTTTCATCCCACCAAGATGCATGAAAAATTTTATCATTACTGAGGGGGTTATCCTTATTCCCATTAGGGAGTACTATGTTATGACCCTAGACTAGTTTCCTAAACATGTTCACTTCCGCCTGCATATACTCTTTGATGAGCTCCTAAAAAAATTTCAAGCATGATGATAGTATAATTGAACCAATATATGGTTAAAGAAAACATATAAAGAATAAATATTTACCTGAATCATTGAGAACGTGTTTTTAAGAGAACATGACTAATTCTAAGAAGTGGTATTCATTCACCTTCACTGACTACACACCTTTATGGAGGATCACGAGGTGAAGAGACATTTCAAATTACATGACCATGGGATAAACGCACGAGATAATCACCATCATAAAATCACCCATGAAATTCCATCACACAACTAATGTTGCTAAAAATTCCCACCACACTTTCCTATACCTAAAAAAATATCAACATAGATCTCACCCAAGATACCTCAGGTGTCCTGATAGAATTAAAGATCAACTCAACCCCTCACAACTACCATATCACTTCACTCAAACCCTGGTCAATATAATGACTCATAATGTATGTAATGATGTTTGATGGGGTATAATGTTCATGATCTAAGAATCTAATGAAAGTTAGGGTAGATTTTAGAACTCATGTAAGTCCTTTAATGTGATCAAATTTTTAACCAGGAGTGTCTAGGTCAATTAAGAGCATTTTACTTTTTCCTTTCATCCATTCAAGGATTTATAATATCAATTACACACTACATGAATAACTTCACTTCATAACTCAAAATATAAACCAAAAATTCCCAAAAAACATTCAAATTTTAATTTTGTAATTTATTACATTTAATAATACCCCAGTAGAATGAATTTAAAACATACCACCTTTATCTTTAATTATTTTCAATCAATATTAATAAAAATAACCACATTATAAAAAATATCATTGAAACCAAGCGAATTTACATTCTCTAAAAACCCATAATTATTTTAAATTAAGATATTAATAAATTACCCCATATCCTAAAACATGGCTTCAAAACAAATAATTATTAAAACACCACACATCCAAAAAATAATTTTCATACTCACCACATCTAAATAGAATCAAAACCCTCCTCAATCTATCTTTATAATGTTATAGTCACTTAAGAAGAAATCCTAAATTGAGAGGATTCAAAAATACTCAATAATGGAAGAACCATGTTTATGAATGGTGTGGCTATTTTATTTTGGAAACCATGAACCAACTATGTTATGAGATCTATGTGTACGAAGAAACCAAGATAAATGGTAAATTTATAGTCATCTAGGATGTAGAATCTAAACATGAATGTCACTTTATCCTTTATTTTAACCCATAAAAAAAGGAAATACCCCAAAAATCACTTATATAATCAAAGGGGATAAAATATCGTCATTAAACATCAAAAATATTTTTTAAAAACAAAAGAAAAATTCACCGTTTCAACACAAAATTATACACATAGATTAAGGTTAATGATGAGAATGTTCTTGTTGGAATCCCTATATCCTTACATCTCAATCGCTAAAAACCATAATCTCCATTATACAATGGAACAACCTAAAATACAAGAGGTTTATTCAAGAAACTAATGATCCCACCAAAGGACCTAAGATCTAATATCAGTATTTAATGACTAAACCATGTATTTCAATCACTTGGACCTATCCAAAATTTTCTATAAGCATTAAAGGGTATTCATGATCCTCATTGGTTAGAAACTAGTTCCTGGGAATTAAAAAAAACATTTGGGATTTATTTAACTATCAAATTAGAATTAAATAGTAATGCAACATTTACAAAATGGTCAATCATGGATTGTCATAATATTGGACAACCATGTAGCATCATGAATTTATAATCAAAAAAATTATCTTGTAAAATGTTTATAAGAAAAAAATGATTCAAACAATTTTCATAAAAATATGTCATCATTCAAAAATGTTACAACATAACATCAAATAACTAAATATAAAAAAATTACTAAAAACGGAAAAAAGTATTGTCTTTTTGGTCATGAAATTTATATCAAAAATAAAGTGATATAGGGACATAATCAAAGAACACTTTATAAAACATTGATTTTCTCACCACTGACCAACTCACCAAATTCCATTAACATAATAAAAAAATAGTTTATAAAACCCATTACCACAAAAATATAGGTGTGAGTTAAATATCATAGTAATTCAACCCCACCAAAACTATAAAAGAAACATCACATGGTAGTTCTTAAATTATGGTTTTAAAATAATACTATAAAATAGGATTTTCAAGCATTTTCACATGAAATAAAAATATCAAGTATGTAAAAAAAATGAAAAACATTCCTTTTTGATTTCTTAAATGAAAACAAAAACGCTAAAAAAATCAATGGCATATGACTTCATTAGGCGAAAACATCCATTTTGAATTCAAAATTTGAAAACAATTACATGATATTTGTTTATTTATAATGGGTATTCTCTATATATTTTAAAAAAATTAAATTTATTCACATAAAGACTAAGGGTAAAACATATATAGAGTATAGACAATAAGTAAAAAAGAAAATAATAAATATAAAAATGAAAATTATGATAAAACAATAAAAAAGGGAAAATAAAATAATGATAAATATTGATATACCCATTACAAACCACCTATAAAGAAATAAGATTATCATGGACTCTACCGTAGCACCATACATGAAACACATCTTAATTTATCAAATTCACACAACTAAACCACTAGTTTATGCTAAGTCAAAATTTACAAAATCTATCAAACTAGATCACACTAGAATTAATGAAAAAGGTACCCCCTCATATCTATTGTTCCTTGTATGACTATAGTGGCAATTGAATTATGTGAAAAAAATAGTGCTATATAAATATAGAACTCACTAATAGTTATATGGTTTCAATGAAAAAAACATAGTACAAGTTCATGAATATGGAAACCAAGAATTATACATAAGGCATGAGAAATAACTCCCTCACATTAAACACCATCACATATTACAAAAGTGATACATATAATTTACTCACCACATAAATAACACACATTCCCTAAAAAAGCATTATGTGTTACCTATTTATAAAAAAACCCACAAAGGGGCACCAAATTCCTTGTTGAAATAAAGAGCGTCTCATATTCATTTAAAATAACACTCTATAATGTTGAAATCGTGGATTTACCCTTAAAATGTGTCTTGAATTGGTGAGCCCCATTCTAAATTCCAAAAATTCCACTTTTAACATCCTTTATAAATTCATTCAAACTAAAATGTATTTGCACATTTCAAATAAAAACTTTTAAATAATTGTTTTCAACATTAATGTATGAAATAAGGCTAAGGGCCTTCCATTTTCATCAAACAAATTTTAAAAATCGATTGAGGAATTTTTTCTAGGGTCATAGAAACCCATTAAATTCATGAAACTTTTTAAATTCCATAAATAAATCCTCATTAAATAAATTCAAGGCTAAAACCTCATTTTAACATGAAATCATCATTAAAATATTGTTTTCACACTTTTAGAACCAACATTGGATTAATAGAAAACATTAAGTATCAATACTATTTAAAAATTTCTCATAATAATTTCATAGTTTCTTTTCATATATAATCATTAAATTTGAAAAGAGAATAAATGATATCCACATTTGAAACACCTTATTCCAAGCTTCAATATTATAAAACTGATTAGAAAACACAACATGGATATCGAATCAATTCGTACCCTAATTAAAAAAACATTTATAAATATGAAGAATATTTTTTATTCTAAAATGAAGCAATAACATAAAAAACCCTAGTTAAATAAAGTTGAAACCCAATCAAAACATTAAATAACATGATTTATTTTACTTTAATAACCATAAAAAGGATGAAGATGATGCCTATAAATCGCAGAAATCAACGGTACCAATATTAGGTCTACACAAACCATAAATCTACCAATAAAACCTCTATGGTTCATGGGGTATCCAAAATCAATTGAAACGACTGATGAAAGGATCCACTGGGTGAAATAGATAATATTTACCTTGTAATCACATGAAAATAGGCAAATAAAAGCTAATAATTTAATATTTAAAATAATGAAACTCTCTTTTGTGCTTCATAGGTTTGTTCCAATTAACAAGGGGGGAGGAGAGGTGAAAAGGCCAAAAAAACTGATTGGGAAATTATATTCAATTCACATTTTAAGTGATTCTTTGAAGAACACATAGTTTTTCTATAATTGTTCTAACCATGTTGGATGACCCTTTTTTACCAAACATGGTTTTTATTTCAATAGTAATCTTTTTAATGTTTGAAAATAAAAATAAACCATCTCCATGAAAATATTCTATATATAGTAACCATGATGTTACTACTAACCATGTGGGAAAATTTAAAACACCCAAAAACATAAAAACTCCAAATTTCCTTCCCCAAAATTAATGGGACGTAAGGTAATCCACAATATCACAAAATATTGACAATAAATCACTATTTGTATATGTGGTTGTCATATATATGTGTAACTAATTATTAAAATTGAATATTATAGTGGTTATTAGATATGAATATAGTTATAAGATATGTTATTAAGATAATGATTTTCATCATATAATATGATAAAGATCTTATGTAGAAGTATAGTATAAAGGTATGTGTTTTTCATCATAATCTTCATCTGTTTAAGATATCATCAATATACACCAATAATATTTTTTATTAGGTTTTACACTAACCATGGATTCATTTTTAATATAATTTTTATGAAATTCAAGGTATATAGAAATAATGGTTACGATATATATATTTAAAAGGGTTTTTATTCAAAAGTTAACAAATCGATATGGGTGTATTTACCAAACTCATTTTAAAATTGAGATTTTTTTATTTGAAATTAATTATGGGAAATTTTTTACATTATAATACTAGTATATTTTCTTTCTTAATTGTTATTGATGGGTTTTATTTGTGATTTTTGAATTTTAGTACCCCTTTGGTTCCTGATTTAGAAGATGTGATTCTTGTCAGAGAAAAAGTCCATACATTTTCATTCTGATAAAAAATGATTCGCTAATATGTTTGTATCCATTATATTGTTTTATATATACACCTATATGTAGTTATATGATTTCTAATGTACATTTTAAATTAAATTAATATTATATATAGATTTATTTTTTTTATTTTTCATTGTAATTATTTGTCATAAAAATTTACTCCTTTTATAAAAGTTTGAAAAAAATATTTTATAAATTTTTACACATGAATGAAATTACATAATTTAATAACATTTTTTTATAAGAAAATATTCCTATAATTTTATTTATTTATTTCCTAAATAAAATTTAATTCCCTTTGTTTTAATTTTATTAAATGGTTTTAAAATTTATAGGGACTTTCTTCTTCTTTCATTATGAAATTTTTTTCTCTTATAAACATGATCTTCATCTATGTCAAAATCCTTTAATTTTTCTTATGATTCTATTTTAATATTATCATATTGATATATCCACCATATTTCCTTGGATAGATTATGAAATTTTCTTTGCATATGATTTCATGAATATCATTTTTTACATACCATTTATGCTATGATAAAATTTAAAATTTTTTATGTTCTTATGGAAAACATATATATGGTTTTTCATTATTTCACATATAGATTCATTATATATATCTAATGCATTGGGTAATTTTTTATATCTTATTTGGTCAATATAGATTAATGTTTCTTTACACAATTTCACTATGTTATGGTTTGTGAGTGGCTATACCACGTCCACTATATTGTGAGTAAGTGGTGATATAGGTAAATTTTGATTTGAATGTATTCGTGGTTATCCTTGAAATCTATTATTATATCTATTACTATTATTATAAAAATTCTAATGTTATGTAAAATACATATATTGTTCTCTAACGGATCCTGATTATTTAATAATGTTTCATGTTTATAAGATATGTCCTCAAAAGGACCACTCAAACGTACTAAGAACTGTGTCCACCTAATCATCCTCTAAAGCCTAAGAAGGAATAATGTAGAGATCCTTATGATTTTGAATTGATGAAATTATAAATATGAATGGGATAATATTTATGACTATGAATATTATTTTTTAGATTATGATATCTAATTCCATTTTTTCATTGGTGAGGGAAATCCCCTTTGTTTCACACCATCCATCCCTTGTCTACATTTTATCTTATTTTTAATAAATGGTTAGAAGACTTGCTTCTTGGTGGACATGTTGGTTGTTATAAACATGAAGAAATAACATGAATTACATTTTATAATATATGTAATTATTCTATTATGACATTTCTATGGACCTTTAATATGTTCTCATTCACATATTATCATTGTATACTCAATTATAATCTTCAATTTATATCTTGTACGTTGAACCTTTTTAATTATCTGAGCTCACCCTTTTAAAAGATTCATTTATCTAGGTTTTTAATATGAATATTTTTTATGATATGTGTAAAGGGTATCATGCGATAATTCTATTTATTTGATATGCTGAAGATTTTTAAAATAATTTGATAATGTTTCTTCTATAAAATGACAACAAATCATATGGTTCCAAGGTGTGATTTATTTTGAGATTTAATTAATATACATACAGAATTAGAAAATATATACATGAATGAAGTCATAATATAATATAAATTTTTAGTGTATGGGTTTCTTAAATTTTTTTAATTATTATATTAATTATAATCTGATAGAACACAAAAAACAAATATTGAACTAAATGTTATATTTCATGAAAAAATATTTCCATATATTGAAATAAATGTGTTAAAATTTAATATATATTAGTATTTATTTTCAATATCATATTATTTAATAATTTTTATATTATTTCATGATACTCATGATAACTAATTTGGTTGTAGTAAGTTACATCTGAAAGAATCATGGTATTGCGGTTATGATAAGAAAGATCAATTTTATTATCAATTTATTCAAGCAGACGTCCATATTTTCTTTTATTTGTTTAAAATAATAAATGTGGATTAATTAATTCTCTAATGGATAGATATTTAATTATCAGTGAACAATATGAATGGAAAGATGATTGTATCCCAAGTATCTAAGTCCTCTATAACATAATTTTGTTGGAATGTGCTTCCTAGAACCTTGTTATCATCACTTTAGTTAAATGCAATACAATTTTATCCCTAGATTAAATATTCTGTAGTATATCCAAATTTATGATCTAGAATAAAGAATTCATATTTTATTTCCATTATTATCCAATGATTTTTTATTACTGAATAATTGACCAAAAAACTTTATGGAAATTACGTCCACTATATATGTTTTAATAACATAAAATGAGGGGGTTAAGTTCAGTTGGATAGGATAAAATATTATATTGAATATATAAAAAATTTATGGAAATATATTAATGTATTAAAATATATTTTTCTAGTATTCCCCTCAATCATTATTTTGAGTTTTGAATATAACTCTTATATGGTGATATTTTATCTTAAATAATACTTAAATAATAGAGACACTTATATATAAGGAAAATAAGAATCGTCTTCAAGAGAACCTACATAAAGGTTTTATATTCCCAAGTGCTTCTACATGAAGAGAACCAGTCCAATTTTTTTTGAAAGATGAAATATTAATGTGTTGATTTATTGAATGTCATGAAATTAATAAAATCATAATAGGAAACATGTTTCTTTGACCTTGTATTGATGACTTATTACATTAATTTTGGTGGATCAATATTTACTAAATATTTTCCTTGATTTTAAAATAATCAATTATAGGTGTAAAGGTAAAATAAACTTAACGAACCCTTTTGTAAAATATAAGAACACATTGATTTCAAAGTGATTCCATTCAAACTCAATATTATGCCTATAATCTTTTTAGATCTAATTAATAGAGTTTTATGGATTGCCTCAATCAATTTTTGGTAATATTTGTATTTTAAAACTTCATATATCCCAATATATATGAAGAGAATGAAGATCATTTGAGGACTCTTCTGTGTACCATATAAAATGAAAAAGTTTATTCAATATTTTGTAGGTGTGATATATGGATAATTCAATTTATCAATATTAGGTATTTTAATCAGAAGTGATGGTATATCATTGGATCCCTTAATATCATATGTTAATGAAAAATGGAACATATCAATATCTAAAATAGATATATATACTTTTCTTGAATTATCAAGATGTGAAAAAAATTATGACAATTTTAACAAGAATATCAAATACACTGAGAATGTTAATTCATAACAGAGTCAAGTTTTTATAGATAGATGGATCTGAAGAAAAATTCAAATAGCTCAATGGATGTTTGATCACTGCACTTGTAGTTATGTTACCATACAATGAAAAAGGGTTTTTAATATATTTTATTGAATTAAAGAGTGGATTTAAATTTTTTTCATACTTAAAAACATAGTTTTTTCTTATGTATCATTATAAATAATTATTTAATCTAAAAATTACATGAAACATGAATTATAAGTAATAGTATTAAATTTTGAATTGAAGATATAGCGATATTATATCTTCGGTTAATATTGTCAAGTATATATTGATCAAAATATCATATTATATATATTATCATGGAATGAGTTGAACATGTTCCAAAACAGATGGTTGATTTGATCAATTACTATTTTTTTCTAAACAATTTCTAACCTAAGAAGGAAAACAAGTTGGATGATGTTCCATGTTATAAGTGTCATGATCCAAAATCCTTGATTTGGATTTAATGGGACCCCATACAAATAGATTTTTAATATATAGACCTTGAAATCATGAGGTAATGGTAGAAATCACATCTTTCCAAAATAATTGCTCAACTATTCATCCATGTAATGATCAAGGAGGAGTAGAAGGAGGAGATAAATCTATATATAAATGTGGGAAATAATACATAGTTAAAAATTAAAAATAAAAAAATTATGTGATTAAGGAAATGACTATGTGGTCCATAAACAAAATATTTAAATAATGATATATTCAAATTTTTATATCGATCATTATCCTCAATCTATAATTTAATATGAAAGATGTATAGATGTCTCAAGGATATTTTTTGGTAGGATAATATGAATATGTTGATTATAAAATATGTATCTTGATGTATGGTAATGAATAAAGTTAATATGAAGCATCATAATTATAAGGGGATGAGTCAAACATTACCAATACATATATTTGTATGTGATAGAATGGCCATAAATTTCGTTTTAGGTCATCTTAATAATTATGATGTTTTAATTATATTTATGTTTTTGTGTATTTCTATATGATGTCATGAAATTACATTGGTATTTAAAAAGATTAATAATTATTCAAAATTCATGGATATACATAAATGAAGTGGTAGGTCTTTATGGATTTACACTACCAATTTTATTTGATCTATATGTAAAGATTACCTAAATTTTTTGTAATGTATTAAATGTGAATTGAATATATATATATATATATATATTAGTTTTAATGCAACTTATCATCCTCCAACTGATGGTAAGTCTAAAAAGAGCATTTAAACACTAGAATATATGATGGGATCCTGTTAATGTGATTTCAATAGAGGATAGGATCAATACCTTTCCCTGGTGTAGTTATCATATAACAAGTTCTTACAATATAGAATTTTAAGGGAATCATATAGGGCCTTCTAGGGGAGGAGTCATATAACTCAGTGAAGTTTTTAATTGGATAGAGAGAATAAGCTACTATGACATGATCTTTCTTTTAGAGGCCCAAATCTTGATGTACATAGACATTACATTACTTTTTCAAAATATCTAATACATAACAAAAATAGACACTAATTGACTGTAATAGTTTAGTGTCTTTGGAAACATGGAATATAATCTTCTAATATTGGTGAATGATCTTCAACATCTCCCATAATGATCTTCCTTTTTACCTAAAACCTTTATTTATATACTGGGAAAAGAAAACATATAAAGGGTGACCTCAAATGCCCAGTAAGGGTAATCATGGAGAGAATAAAATAAACCATATACATTCGAACTTAAAAACATTAAAATAATGATTACACATCAAAATCTTGAGCAATGACATAAAACATTGAAGTACATAAGGCATAGATCATAATGGAACATCAATCATGATAAAATATCATGAGAATAAAACATGTAATTGTGGAAACCATTAAGCACATGTTATGATTTACATAGTAGCAAAGGCATTGCTACCAAGACCATCTTAGTGGACAATATCCCTTACTGAATCGGGTTTATTTGCCGTTCCATTCCTGTATTACTGAACAGGATTTACTTGCCTTCCCATCCATGTCTATCTCATGAGATATAAATCTTTACCCAATTCATTGTAGGGATATATAGGTCCCACCCACCTCATAATGAAATCATTCTTACGTGTTCCACAACATAAACATAAATAATTCAACATAACCCACGGAATAAAATGGGTTTCATAAACATCATCCCATCATTAAATAATCCATGTAAAACAAGTGGATATCATTTCATCATAAGATAAGTGAACCCATGTAAATCATATAGACATTATACATGAATCATACACATATGAAATAATTTCATCTTAGATGGAAAATGGTTTTGATAAAACACTTGAAATAAATACTTGAGGAAAATATCCTTTCTTATTCAAAAACATTTTCTTTTCACAAAATACCACGAAATTTTAAAAGAAGTGGATTTTTTTGAAAATAGTCCTAAAAACTTTTAGAGTATTCTCCATGAAAATAATGTGTTATGAAACTGTAAAAATCCTTCATTCCATATAAGTTAAAAAACATTCTCCTCGTACTTTTATATGAAAAGTCAAAATGTACCACGTATGGTAAACAAAATAAAGAATCCATCCATAACACAAAGTAAAAGTCAAATAAGGGTAATCATGACTTCAAATAGGCATGTAATAATATTAAACATTTTATGGACATGGATGAAAAATATAACCCCAATAAATAATTACGTATAAGCAATCTCAGATAAAAAATGAGATTGCAAAATAATCCCTCACCTTATGTCTGATATGCTTTGTATGTATCCAAACCTCCTGTATAATGATTTTAATAATGACATTGAATTATTATAGAATCATATTAATTTTTATCATATCATATATGGTTCACTTATGACTTTATATTACTCGTTCTTTTGTAAATTCATGTTAAAGTAGTTTTTTTGGGTAAAATCGTTTCATTTATCGTTCATGTTTTAACTTTTAATTTTCCATATGATTACATAGATCACGATTAATTACATCTAGAATGAAAAATATTATTTATATATAATATATATTCAGAATATACATATATATAATATATTTATAAATGGAAATAAATACACCATTCATTGAGATGGTAGGTCATACGTACGCATGAACGCTGTTTTTGTTTCCTTATTGAATTGAATGGAATTAAGTAGATGACATACATATATATATACATAAATATAGTAGCATTATTATGTCATATATTTCATGATTACTTACTATATATACTTTATAATCATTCTTTAATTGTTAACATTGAAATTGAATCTCATCGCGTCGTGGAGACGGTAATCCGTATGTACACACGAGTGATGATATCGTTCCCATATTTATTGAATGGAATTGGAGTTGACAATATTATATATTATAATCAATATAATTTTATAATAACCATACATATTTATTCTTTACACTGTTATACCCATCCTAGTAAGGTGGTGGTGGAAAAACAGCTTACACCACGACATGGAGACAGTATTTTGTACGTACACACATGCAGTGATTTCATTTTCCATTGGTTGGATAGAAGGTGAAATAGGGTTGTTTAATATTTACAATAACATATCAGTAAATACGAAATACTAATGTTATTACATTATAATGAAACAACTAAATAAGAATAATTTTAAGAAGAATGAAACTTGAATGAATCGATAGAAGAGATTACTTCTTATTCGACGCAACTCCTTTAAACTTTTTATTAGGGCACTTGTGGTGGTATTTTGGGAAGACCAGAACATATATGATATAACTATAGAGTTTTAGAAGAGGAATTTTTAGGGGTTTTCCGATCTTCAAGGCTCAAAAGGGTGCGAAGAGAAGTGGGAAGGGGTGCCCTTTTTATAAGGGAGGAGAGGGGCACCTTAGGTAAATAATAAATATTAATTTATAATAAATTCAAATTCACTTAAAAACCTCAAAAAATGACTCAAATCCGAATATTAGATGATATAGGGTTGTAATCTCATCAACCAATAAAATTTAGACTTGTTGGGAATATATTTTAAACATTATCAACTTGATTTATCCTTATTTAATCTATTTAATATTATCTGTGGCAATAAGACTCTAATTTTTAAATTGTTATAAATAATTAATTATGTGTTTTGAATAGTCCATAATTAGATAATTTATGAAATTTTAGACTATATAAATTTCAATTTATAATTTTTAAATATATTTGTGATTTTTAAACAAATTTATAATATGTTATTTTTATAAAATAACAATAGTGTCAATTTTGACATTATTCATTTATTTTAATTTAAATAAAACCCACAAAGAGGTTATATTTTAAACAAAATATTTCATAGATTCCTAAAATATAAAATTTGTCTTTCAAATTCATGTAGAACATTAAATAGTTCAAATAATATTTATTTTAATGTTTTTAATACCATTTATTTGGTATATCTCTTAATAAAATAATTTTTAAATCATTTTTGTATAATTATTTAATATTCTTATTTGTTACCTAAAAATTAAAAAAAATCCTATAATGAAGATAAATTTCATAGATTCTATAATAATACTTTTACTCGAATTTATCATCTTAAAATCACAACATATAAATTGTTATGGTTATTAAATTATAAAGGTGAAAAATTTGGAATAATATAAAATAAAATAATATAAGTGTCATAATCTTCTTTATAAGGTTCTGACTAGTCACCAATTCGTCCATTGGATGATTAGGGTTTATATATACACTACTTATAAGTCTTGGTATGGTTTTTTGGGCTTTTTGAGTGAGAAATATTTCACATTCATTTAAATATAATAAATTAAAGGTCTTAATCACATCCAAGTGGTTTCCAATGGATTCCATTTCGACCAAAATATGACATAGGATGAAATATAATCATCCAATTATATTAAGTCAAGTGTTAGGGTAATTTGATAGTATTATATTTACCCTCAATTACCCGATTTACCTTTGAATTGGTAAATAAAATTTACCGTAGTTACTATTCATAGTGCCCAAAAATAAAAATTATCCAATTAACATAATTTGGACCTACTGATTCCAAATATAGAATCAATTTTTCCTAATTCAAATCACAGAAATTTCAGAAACTAATTGAAAATTAATCCCATTGTTAAGAAAAGATGTTTTAATAGTTAAAACATTGCAAAAGATTGAACTGTTTTTATCTATGAATTCAATGTAAAATTAATGGTAATGACATAAATTATATTAAATGGTAAAAATATATTATATTTATACATTAAACCCATTTAATATTATAATTTAACCATATAAATTATTACGATGAAAAAAGTTGTGTTTAATTAAAATATAGAGTGTTTTTACATTTCATTAAAATATGAAAGTCATCAGAATAATATGAAAAATTTATCCAAAGTAAATTTTTATATCCTGATTCCAAAGAAGAATTTATTTTTTAAAATTGAACTTATAAACATTTAAAAACTAGATTTAATGTTTGTGCGCCATCAAAAGGTGACTAAACAGCATTTTTTTTAAATACTTATTTTACCCGAAAAATTTATTTTCTTCTAATACCATGTTCTAGAAAATGTGTAATATGAATAATAATGTTATAAAATTAAACATTTAGTTAATACTATTCATAATGGCTAGTTCATAATAATATTATAATAATATATCCCTGTTTAGTGAAACTCGGTATTGCGTACAACAGACGCTATCGAGGAAGGTCGTGATTGTGTGTAACGAAAGCCAAGTAAGGGTTGCTTGTAGTGAAAGACTCCATTGTTGTTCCATATAACAAAATCCAACAATATTTAATTTATACATTGAATATATATATATATATACTCAATGTTGTGTAGAATAAATACTATCAAACAAACATGAAATTGTGTGTAAAACGATACAAGATTATTGTTGCGTATACTACAAGCTAATACTGTGTTGCATATAACGCAAGATAATCATGGTGTAGCGTACAATAGAAGATATGAAATAAATTAAAAATAATATATCTTATAAAATCTTGGGTTTTTACATTCTACCCCCCTGAAAATGAATTTCTCCCTCGAAATTTTGTTAGGGTTATAAATGGTTTATTACATGAGAGTCTCCTTTATAAAAACCCACATCGTAAAAAAGAATACGAAAACATAATTTTAAAAAGTGAAGTATGAAACATATTAGTTACCCAAATTAACTCATCACTGGGTTTCCTCATAGGATAACATAGGTGAAAATATTTATATAGAAGAGAAATCTAACAATCAAGTTCTAATGGAGAGTGGTAGAGAACATGGCTAAAAAAAGCCAACAATCACAAAGCCATAAATTTGTGATGATCTGAGATACCATTTGATTCATCAGATATAAGAGCACTAGGACAATATTTTTGGTTTTCAAAATCATATCTCTACTGTTGAATAATTTTTGAGTTAAAGGAAATACTTGCTTGATTTTGTTATAATCTCACTGTTGTTCGTGCCTTGAACAATTTCCACTTAATCTCTTATAGAAATGAAGTTGAATTTCTCTTTCATAAAGTGATAGAGGATCATGCGATAGAATGACAGGTCATTCCATCTTTCTCAAACCTAAGTTTTGCAATAGTCATATACATAGGTCCATTTATGGTGAGATTAATCGTATACGGTTCCAAAAATGGACTTATACTTCTTCTATCATACCGCATAATAAAATAAAACTAGTTTCTACTAACCAGGGACTTACTATAGGCCATTGGTTGGTGATAAAGGTATTTCTCCCTTCGGTTGTGGGTTCAATTCCCATAGCCTCATCCGACGCAACGGGTTGTCACCCGTTCTGCAGGTCGTCCCTTTTCTTAAAATACACTATTATAACATTCCATCAATAATAACGAAAAACAATTCTAGCATTAAACAATACTATCTTATTTCAAACTTGATTCATTAGAATCTTTAGGCTTATTCAAAATACACGTGTCCAATCTCATAGTATAAAGAAAATTATTACTTGAAATGTCACATAACAACCACATGAATACCAACATTTACCCCCCATATATCATAAGATATATCTTGTTGATCACATTCCCAAGACGTGAAGACCTGAATCATGTATTCTCTTGAAACATAAATTATCATAGAACCATAGTGAAATCATGAATGCTGTCAAAATGTAACTCTATCCACATAAAAAAATCCCAAAAATTCAATATACTCAAACCATGATATCACTTGGTACTTATATTAGTCATGAGATCATTAATAATATCAAACATTTCAGCTTCTCCTAATCCCTTATTTATGTGCATATTAGATTCTTTCCAAAAATATCTGAATTACCATTCATGGTTACCAGTACGATTCAACATACACTTTCAAAAACATAAGGAAAAACAATAGTGTAACAATCCTTAGATGTCTCTTTATTCCATTGTACCATGAGATTACTTTTACAACATTACTCTTGATATACATGTAATCATTCTAGTACCTTATTAAACCATTTTCCAATCTTGAACAAGTATTTCATCTCACATATCATGTGTAGTCTCTACATCATCATCAACATAAATACAACCCATACGACCATGCTGATTCTCTTTACGAGACTTTCCCATATGGAATTGGAATGAATAATTCCTGTACATTCCACATTTAAAACATTTAACCATTTTTGATCTCTTAGAAATAAAATTATCTTTGTCCATGGTGTTAACTGAAGCTTTTCTATTAAAATTACAGGCTTTGTGTCCTTCTTTTCCACACCAAAATCATCTTCCATTTCCATTGAAAAATTCTCACTGATTCCTCTTCCCACATGATTTACATGACGGAAATTGAACTTTCTTTCCTCTATGATCATCATGAAAATCCATATTTCTCTTATTAGCTGAGTCAGGAAACATACCCAAGCTGAGATTATTGATCATATTATGATATTGGTGATTAGGAATAATAACGATATGTGGACCTCAAGATCCAATTTCATTTGGTTTCTCATGAAGAATATCATGCCATTGTCCATCATATCCTCTATTTTCGTGAATATTCTTGTTTCCAGCCATTTTCTAAAACCCAAAAAGGATATTTTGAGAAGAAAAAATCAAAATCAAGGGGGAGTAACTTAAATCTCTAACATCTAGGATTAATTAGAATATCATTACCATAATTCTAGGACTAAAACCTATACTTATAATAAACCTTAGGGACATCCCTAGATATAACTTGGAAATATCTCTAGTGATCTCACTAAAGTTTTCGCATCCTAGTTTCCAAAGGTTAACTAAAAATTTCCTCTAATACAAACTGTAGAGGCCCAAAGCTTGACGTATATAGACATTACATTACTTTTTAGGAATATATAATACATATAAAAAACAGACACCAAAGGACCATAATAGTTTAGTGTCTTTGGAAACTTGGAATATAATCTTCTAATCTTGGTGAACGTTCTTCATAATCTCCCATAAATATCTTCATTTTTTTACCTAAAACCATTCTTTATATCCTAGGGAAAAGAAAACTTATAAAGGGTGAGCTCAAATACTCAGTAAGGGTAAGCATTGAGATAATAAAATAAACCATATACATTTGAACATAAAAACATGAAAATAATGTTTACACATCAAAAGATTGAGCAATGACATAAAACATGGTAGTACATAAGGCATAGATCATAATGGAAAATAAATCATGATAAAATAGCATGGGAATAAAACATGTAATTGTGGAGACAATTTAGCACATGTTATTATTTCCATAGTAGCTGCGGAATTTTTTCCAAGACCATCTTAGTGTACAATGACCCTTACTGATCCGGGAATACTTGTCGCTCCGGCCTTGTATTACTGAACCAGATTTACGTGCCTTTCCAGCCATATCAATCTCATGAGATATAAATCATTACCCAATGCATTGGATGGAGATATAGGTCCCACCCATCTCATAATGAAATCATTTTTACCTGTGCCACAACAAAAACATAAATGATTCATCTTAACCCAAGGAATAAAATGTGTTTCATAAACATCATCCAATCATAACATAATCCATATAAAACAAATGGATATCATTTCATCATAAGAAAAGTAAAACAATGTAAATCATAGAGACATTATACTTGAAACATACACATATAAAATAAGGTCATCTTAGATGGAAAATGGTTTTGATAAAACACTTGAAATAAATTCTTGAGGAAGATATCCATTCTTATTCAAAATCATTTTCTTTTCAAAAAATGCCATGAAATATTAAAAGAAGAGGATTTTATTGAAAGTATTCATGAAATATTTTAGAGTAAGCTTCATGAAAATACGGTGTTATGAAACTGTAAAAATCCATTCATGTTATATAACTTACAAGAAACATTCTCCTCATACCTTTAACGGAAAAGTTATAAAAGTGCCACGTATGGTAAACAAAAGAAAGAATTCATCCACAACACAAAGTAAAAGTAAAATAAGTAAAGTCATGACTTTAAACATACATGGAATAATATTTAACATTTTATGTACATGGATGAAAAATATAAACCCAGTAAATACTTACGTATAAGTAATCTCAGATAAAAAATGAGATTGAAAAATTATCCCTTACATTATGTCTGATATTCTTCTTATGTATCCGAACCTCCTGTATAATGATTTAAATGATATCATTGAATTATTAAAGAATCATATTCATTGATATGATATCGTATATGGTTCACTTGTGTCTTTATATTACCCATTCTTTTGTAAATTCATGTAAAAGTAGCATTTTGGGTAAAATCGTTTCATTTATCGTTTTTGTTTTAACTTGTAATTATTCAAATGAATACTTAGAACATGATTACCTACATCAAGAATTTAAAACATTATTTATATATTATATATATTCAAAATATATATATATATATATATAATAGATCGATAAATAGAAAGAAATACACCATTCCTGGAGATGGTAGGTCGTACGTACGCATGAACGCTATTTTCATTTCCTTATAGAATTGAATGGAATTAAGTAGATGAAATATATATATATATATACATAAATAAAGTAGCATTATTATGTCATAAATTTCATGATATCATATTATATATACTTTACAATCATTCTTGAATTTGTAACATTGAAAATGAATCTCATCGCGTCGTGGAGACGGTAATCTGTATGTACGCACGAGCGGTGATATCATTCCCATATTAATTGAATGGAATTGGAGTGGATGATATAATATCATAGAATCATTATGATTTTATAATAACCATATATATTTTTTTTCATTACACTGTTATAGCAATCCAAGTAAGGTGGTGGTGGAAAAATTGATTACACCACGACGTGGAGACGGTATTTCGTACGTATGCACACGTTGTGATTTCGTTTTCTATAGGATGGATAGAAGGTGAAATAGGGTTCTTTCATATTTATAATAACATATAATTATATAATTAATACTGATGTTATTACTTTATAATGAAACAATTACATTAGAATAATTTGAAAAAGAAAGAAACTTGAAAGAATCGGTAGAAGAGATTACCTCTTCTTCGACGCACCTCATTTAATCTTCTCCTTAGGGAATTTGTGTTGGTCTTTTGAGAATACTAGAACATCTATCATATAACTAGAGAGGTTGAGAAGAATAATTTTCAGCGGTTTTCTGAGATTCAAGGCTCAAAAGGGTGTGAAGAGAGAAGGGAAGTGGTTCCCTTTTCATAAGGGAGTTGATGGGCACCTCGGGTAACATAAGAAATATTAATTTATAATAAATTCAAAGTCACTTAAAAACCTCCAAAAATGACTCAAATGAAAATATTAGATGATATAGAGTTTTAATAACATCAACCAATAAAATTTATACATGTTTGGAATTTATTTTAAACATTATCAACTTGATTTATCCTTCTTTAATCTATTTAATTTTATTTATGGTAATAAGACACTAATTTTTAAATTTTTGTAAATAATTAATTTTGTGTGGTGAATTGTCTATAATTGGATAATTTATGAATCTTTATACCATATAAATTTCAATTTATAATTTTCAAATATTTTTCTCATTTTGAAGCAAAATTATAATATGTTATTTTTATAAAATAACAATAGTGTCAGTTTTGACATTATTCAATTATTTTAATTTAAATAAAATCTATACAAATGATATATTCTCACAAAAATATTTAATAGATTCCTAAAATATCAGAGATTACTAGAAAATTCGTGGAGAACAAGAAATATTTCATATAATATTTATTTTAATATTTTTAAAACCATTTATTTGGTATATCTCTTAATAAAATATTTATTACATCCTTTTTGTATAATTATTTAATATAATTATTTGTTTCATAAAAATTAAAAATAAAATCCTATGATGAAGCTAAATCTATTAGATTTTATAATAATACTTTTACTTGAATTTATCATCTTAAAATCACAACATATAAATTGTTATATTTATTAAATTATGAAGGTGACAACTTTGGAATCATTTAAAATAAAATAATATAAGTGTCATAATATTCTTTATTAGGATAAGAATGGTACAAAAATTCGTACATTGGATGATTAGGGTTTATATATACACTACAAAGAAGTCTTGGTCATGTTTTTGGGGCTTTTTATGTGTATTATTATTTCAATAAAAACTATATTATTGATTTTTCACTAAATAAATAATTTCTGCATCATTAACGTATAAGCTAATAAGGTAAATAAATAATTCTTAAAAATTACAAATAAATTACCATTATAATGAAAAACATTTTAGCTTTGAAATTAGTATTTATAACCGAATTTATATTCTGTATAGCCTTATATTAAAAATAGTTTAAATATTAAAGTTTGAGTGATATATATTTCACTTTCATTTAAATAAAATAAATTAAAGGTCTTAATCACATCCAAGTGGTTTCAAATGGATTACATTTCGACCAAAATATGAATTATGACGAAATATAATCATCAAATTATATTAAGACAAATTTTACGGTAGTTTTATAATATTATATTCACCCTCAACTGCCCGATTTACCTTTGACTGTGGTCAATAAAATTTACTGTAGTTACTATTCATAGTGCCCAAAACTAAAAAGTATCCTATTAACATAATTTGGAACTACTAATTCCAAATATGGAAACCATTTTTCCTAATTCAAATCATAGTATTTGTAGAAATTAATTTAAAATTAATCACGTTGTTAAGAAAACGAGTTTTAATAGTTAAAACATTGCAAAACATTGAAATGTTTTTACCTGTGAATTCAATGTAAAATTAATTGTAATGACATACATTATATTAAATGGAAAAAATATATTATATTTATAATTTAAAACCATTCAATATTATAAATTAACCATATCAATTATTACGATGAAAAATGTTTTTTTTAATTAAAATATAGCGTGTTTTAACATTTCATTAAAATATTAAAGTTATCAGAATAAAATGAAAATTTTATCCAAAGTAAATTTTTATATCCTGATTCCAAAGAAGAATTTTATTTTTTCAAATTGAACTTATAAACATGTCAAAAACTAGATTTAAAGTTGGTGCGCCATCAAAAGGTGACAAAACTGCACTTTTTGAAAAATACTTATTTTACCTGAAAAATTTATTTTGTTCTTTTACCATGTTCTAGAAAATGTGTATGATGAATAATAATGTTATAAAATTCCGAATTTAGTTAATTCAATTCATAATGGATAGTTAATAATAACATTATAATAATATATCATTGTTTAGTGAAACCAGGTATTGTGTACAACACACGCTATCGAGGAAGGTCACGATTGCGTGTAATGCAAGCCAAGTCATGGTTGTATGTAGTGCAAGACTCCTTTGTTGTGCATATAACAAAATCCAACCATATTTCATTTATACATTATATATATATATATACTCAATGTTGCGTAGAATAACTACTATCAAACAAACTTGAAATTTTGTGTAACACGATCCAAGATTAGTGTTGCGTATACATCAATCTAATACTATATTGCGTATAGCGCAAGATAATCATGGTGTAACCTACAATAGAAGTTATGAAATAAATTGAATAGAATATATTTTATAAAATATTGGGTTGTTAAATTTATCAAGAGATGCCAGTTTTGAATGAAACCATTCCGCATATATTGAAACTATTTAGTTTCCTTAAATTCACTCTAATGATTATCATTAATGAAATCAAGAGTGTGAAGTTAGAGTTATGTATTCCTTTAAATATCACCTTGAAAGAGGGTTTTGAGATTCGAAAATAATGGTATGTTGAGCCACAAATATATTGAACCCTTTAATATCTATGATTGTTTTGAAATAGAATCTTATCCTTTAACACTTCCACTGAACCTCTATTATATGCATGATGAATCCATGTGTAACTTTTGAGAGAGTACATGAAAATATGATCACATATAATAATATTAGATGTAGCACATCTAAAAAATGATTTCTCTTACAAGGAAAATCATATATAAATATTAAATTATAAAGGTAAATTAATAAAAATAATAAAAATCATATGGTTAATATTTTCCAGATAAATCACATGTTTAATATATAAACATGGAAACCTTGTGATTTAATGTTGTGGAAATGAAATATTTTTTCACCAATGTAAAGAAATATCAATGATGAAATTATTTGATGGAGGGTAAAACATAACCCATACTTTTACTATGTTTTTTTACTAAAATAAATATTTCTCTTAAAATCTTCTTTCGCATACAAACTAAAAAAATTGGGTCTCATTTCATTGACGAAAAATATAACAATGGACGACAAAAATTAATACATTATGGTAATTACACATGATACATCATTATGAAAATTAAAATTGGAATAAAAATTAAGAGAACAAGAATAAAATGGATTTAAAATCGTTATCGTTATGGTTTTATATGATTATGATGTCACAATCATGCTTGTGTCAAGCCTGAACTGATCACCCGAGCCAGCCAACAACAAAGATATAGAGGTGTCCTCAATCCCAATAGGATTAAAACAACAACTGGGAATAAAAATAAAAATCATTAGGGTGATTTTTCCTATTAATATGAAACAAAATATAAAAATGGGTGTGCATTAATAACATAGGAAACAAACTGAGAATAAAATGAAACAAATACAAGAACATGATACAATATACAGAAAAATATTTTCAGAAAACAAAAACAAAACTGAATCTCCCTATAACCACTTTGTCACTAGTATCCACAAGACCAACCCACTCCATGAGTTATCCATGATAATACCCTATATTTATATAATAGATCATGACTATAGAAACAGAGTTTCAAAAATAGGGTGTGATCATAAGAAACTAATAGAGATTAAACACAGAATCTACACAAGACCCTTCGTGAAATCATTTATGTAAACTATTTTTAATAAATACTAATAAATTATGTTTTTCTATTTAAAATAAATATGCACATATTTCCCAAAACAAATAATTAAAATATAACATTACATTACTTTTTAAAATAGATTTACACTTCAAAAAACAATTTTCTGAAAGAAATAAATTCAAAAAAAAAAGAAACCACAACCCTGATAAGTGAATAAACATGATGGAAACAAGTAAACATGAAAACAGTGTGTATCGTAAGGGAAATTCCAAAAAAACTAGATACAATATAGGCATAAGTATGTATTTGTAAATATAATAGGATAATAGAGTGATAGAAATAATATATGAACATACAGTAAAGTATTCATCGACATGTCCTCAAAATAACTAGAGGTGACAGTGGTTAAAAATAGTTCAAAACCATCCTCTAGAATATGATGTGATCTATAATATGTCACCATAGTGAATTCTCCACAAGCATAACTCCATTTTAACTACCACCCCCACCATTTTCCTACCATGGGTAATCTAGTCTGTCTCATAAGAAGAATGATAGTAACTATATATTGACCATCTAAATGAATTCTATGATTCCATGATGATAGTATAATGGGAAGGGTGGATGTAATCACATGTTTAGAATTATCTAATTTCAACATGCATTCCCTCCCACCTCATAACACTTCCCTTATCATGATCCTATCTTACTAAAGGAAAATACTTATGGTTCTAATTACACAAAAAATCAACTCAATAGTTACCAGTAATCCCATACAGTGCATGAATTTTAAACAAATTTCAATGAAATAATTAAAAGTGATAATCATGTCTTAGTACATGTGAATCCACAACAATTCTCTAAAATATGTCCAACATTACCATATAAGACATAATATTTGAGATCAAAATAAACTTAAAAAAATAATAGTTTCCTTCCGAGAACATTAACAAAACCTAGGTAATTATCCCAATAAATTTTCAATGTGAGAAACGTGACTTTAAATACAAATTTAGAAAAATAAATTTGAAGCCTCATTCAGTATACACTTAAAATCCATGAAACCATTTTAATAATATTTTTATGTTTAAAATAAATTTGAAAAAAATGGTTTTAGGGAATCATTAATTCTATGATAATTACCATTTATATGTATGCACGTGCCTATATGTACACCCCATTAAAATATGGACATAAAAATATCACACTTATATATATATATATACATGTGTGTGTTTGTAAGTCCATATTAATATCAACTTTTTAATTAAATAATAACATGGGATCATCACAATGTTACACAAGAACTTTCACATTAGGACTAAATCTATATGGAAGGAAAAAATCCCACTCAATGTAAATCTTTACATTCCAAATGAATTTATAAATTTTAATGAACCCATATCCATTAGAAAGGTCAATTATAATTTTATCTAAGACACGACATACATATACATCATTCACATATATGACCTTATAGAAAATACATTGGAACCCCATTTATCTGTCAGATAACCAATATAGAAATCTATAAAAAGTCATCATTGGAAAAATAATAATAGAGAATATATTTGAAATTAATATAGAAATTAACAATCCGCAAATAACATATATCATTAAGGAAATGGATGGAAATACCAACATTAAATTTGTGAGAATGAAATGAAAATCTAGAAGTTTAATGATCCAATTCAAAGAAACAAACCGAAAACCCTAACATAAAAAAGAAACACAAGACAACATCACCCTCCATTATCTATGGCATGGACAAGAGAGAACCCCACCATCATAAAACAGAAAAAAATACATGATCATTTGGGGTTGAGGAAAATAACAAAAAATCTATATAATCTTACACATGAATGACATAGATAGTATAAATATAAGGGGGAGCAGGGTAGGAGTTCTCCCAAGGCACCCAAGGGGAATTTTACTTAATGGTAAAATAAGGGATACAATTTGGGGTTAAAACATATGTGAATTTAGAGAATATAATGATTCCAAAAGGGTAGGATATCTAGACTACCATCCCATGTACTAACATGGAGTACCCTACTGGAAATGAAGACCACCCTCATATGGAACTGCTGCCAAATCTAGATATCACGTTTCATCCATTTTAAATTGTTTTTTTGAAATGATAGAAATACTAACATGATTTTTTAATGGTTTCCCATAATTGTGTGCAAGCTATGTGGTATGTCTCATACACCCTATAAAAGCTACAAGGTTACTTCATTATCTTACTCACATTTGAACAATCCAACCACAAACCATGAAATACAAACCACTAAATTAAAAAACAACATGAAACAGACTATGCATCCCAAATACATAGTTTCTCCCAAAACCATGTATACTATCCATCCACAGGGCTAAAAACATCCAGAAACCAAAAAAACAAAAACATTATAATGAAGAACTAAACCAGTAAACTAATGAGAAGATTCCAAATAAATAATGAAATAAGATATAAAGGATATCAAGGCTAGGGTGTGAATAATTATCAACTCAATTACAACAATAAAAATTAGGTACTGAGTTCATAATATAAAACAAGTATTGGGGTACATGAAAAATAATAGGATGAATGATTCTAGGAATCTATATTAAAAAATATATATAATGGAATAAAAACATAATTATATATATATATATGAAAATTAAAAATAATATTATTGGATATATGGACATTAGAATATTGACATTGGATATATGTCCATTTGCTCTATCTAATGCGTATGTTTCGTAATTAAAGACAATAGAACTAAAAAAATGAATAATTTAATAAATAAATTAAATGAAAATATTTAATTAATTGTTTTTATAAAATATATTTTAATGGGTTAGATATTATTATTATTAATTGATGAATTTCTAAAAGTAAGGGAAAATATGTTATATTAATTTATTATTTAAATTAAATAATTAGGTAGTGAATAATTATCTTTAATTAGATGCAGTTAAAATTTTATAATAATAAATATACTATTTTGGAGACAAATATTTTTTTAATTATTGAAATTTTTTAAATTTAAAATTAAAATTTATAATCTTTAGTGATGAAAATAATATAATAATGATATGAATAAAAAAATATTAAAATAAATTTAATTGGAAGTTTGCGTTAAATTGAATTAAGAACACATAATTTTTTTAAAAAATTCAATAAAAATAGTTTTTTATATTTTATGTTTTGATTTAAAAGTTAAATATACTGTATTAAAAAATTGAGATATATCAAATGGATTCCAATATTTTAATCATCAAATAAAAATTATGTATGGTGGACAGTTTTATACTTGACCCTAAAAATAATTTACAAAAATAAAAGTTAAGTTACCTTGGTAAAGTTAAAATATTGTAAAATGGGTTAATATAAGTTTTAAAGGCATAAAATACCATAAAACCATATCTAAAAATATAATTATAAAGGATTTATGAACAAATAAATATATCATGTTGATTTTTTTACACTTTGTTTCCACTTTCCTATCAAAATGACTATTAGTTACATTAGAAATTAATATTTATAAAAACTTCAATCAAAATGAACCAATAAAAAGGCCAATCCCATAACCCTCCCCAAAAAATATATCTTTGTTTATCATGAATATATACCCATTTAACCTATATTAAATCATTATTAATGGTTTATACATTATTTTTCTTTGATGAATCGAAAATCCTTCATTCTCATGGAACCAGTTCCAAGGATAGAATTCATCAATTAAGTATTTATGATATTCCATTAAATATTCATTTAACATCTCATCTTAACTATTTTAAATTCACATCACAAAATATAATTTATTACTATCTTATATAGTGAAAATTATTCTATTATTTTATATCTCCATACAGTTACTAATTCATTAGTATAACATTTTGCAGTTTGAGTCAATCCAACCGCCCACATGAACAATGGAATTCCAAAATCCCTAGTTTCGCCATGAATAAGAATAAAGATAATAATAAAGACAATATATTAAATTAATAATTAATATATTTCATTAATATGTTTCTTTATGGATGAAATAAATAAATCATTATAAAGAAACTCATGGATATTAGTAAATTAACAGGAAAATGTTTATCATGGATTCTATTTTCGCAAACCATACCCATAAATTCCATAATATTAATAAATAAATAAATAAATAATTTTAATATAATATTCTAATGATGTTGAATAATATATGAATGATGATTTTTGAATAAATGAATATGGATTTATATTTCCATTTCCAAACATATATGAAATAATAAAATTCACTTACATTAGTTGTGGAAAATAATATATAACTAACTAATATAAGCATAATGAATAATTATAATGGATTTTTATTAAATTTAATAGATATAAATATTTTTATAAAATTAATTACATAAATTATATAGGAGGTTAAATCTCATACATGTACATGAGGAGTGAATGTAGGGTTGTCTCATCTCAATTTTCCTTTCACCAAGACATCATTAATATTCACTGGCTATCTTATTTTTTTATGTGGTATATACTATCCGAGTATGTATTTTTATCATATTAATCAATAAATTATATCTATTAATAAATATATTTTTGTTTTAATATATCTAATAATTTTAATTTTAATTTTTCAGGAGTCAAAAGTGTTTATTTTCCAACCTTATTTCAAAATAATCATTGTTTATGTATGAAAATCAATCCTAGGAAATTATATGTTATTATATATAAAACAAATATATTTTATTATATTATAAGAAATAATTATTTCCCATTTTTAACTTCTAATTTTACTTTTATATTGGTAACTAATTTACCTATTGTGTTCCTTCTAAGAGAAACCAACCTTGCATATTCTTTTTGGTTAGAAATAATTTCCCTCATGAATATAATACTTTTTTTATTTTTCATGTCCATATATATTATTATATTATTAGATGAGTTATTTTTCGGAATTATTTATATTATTTACAAAATTATTCTACTTTAATTTTTTTAGTAAATTTTTATTCCATAGACATTGACACATTTCCAAAAGTATGAAAATAATTTTGTTATTTCATTCCACATGAATCCATTTTCCTAATATTACAAATAGTTTTTTATAACGATTAAACCTTTACATATTTTTATGTATTTATAAATAATTTACTAGTGCATTTATATATAAAATATTTTATTAATAAGAATAAAAAATCAATACTGTATCGTTTCTTCTCCTCTCTCCAAGTAAATTTTAAATGCAATTACAAATTTATTTTTTATATATGTCAATACCCGTTTTAATTTAATATTATTCATAGGGAATAATACCTAATAAAACTGTACAAATTATTTAATTTCATGGACTATGATAATTTAAAATTAATTTTTAATAATACTCAATTCTTTTCGACGGTTTATTAAGATATGATAGACTATATTATATACAAATTGATCATGATTACCGGCTCATGTTTCCACTCTCATTTGACTCATGTAATTTCTGATGTTAAAAGGCTAATGTAATGACTCATGTTTTATGATATATGGTTCAATTAACATGTATTATATATATATGAACCTCGATTAGTTATAATATACATATCTTAATATCATTATAACTTAGGATGTATGTTTTAGGTCTCATCTATTTATCAGTATTTAGCATCTAGGTTCACTATTTCTAATTTTTCCATTCCTATGTTTATGAAGTATAATATTATCAATTTTATGTATAATGTGTATTATTTATGGATTAAATTGGTGGGATATATTAAAGATGTTCTAAAATAATTTTTTTTCTAGGTAATCACAAATTAAACAAAACCTTTTCATTCTATTTTATGATTTATTGTTATTTTTAATGAATATTCATGTAAAATTATGTAACATGTATGTATGTTATGATCAGGTCATCTCATTGTCATAGTTTACATAGGTTTTTTTATCTAAAAACTATCTCAAATCACATTTCACATGCTAAAACTCATAGGAGTAATTATAAAAAGACTCATTGGAGTCCAAAGGATTTCTGCCAAAACCAAAAAACCCAAAATACCTAATCAGGTTGATATTTTTAAAGGGAATATAATCTATATTCCGATAATCACATTGTAATATTATTTCAATATATCTTTCCCTTATTATCACAAATCCAAAATCCCAAATAATTTTACCCATACCTTATGCCACATGAAGAGGTTTTTTTAAAACAATATGTGTTTTTATTAAAAATTTAAAACACCAAAAACCCATATCCCTATATCATCTAACCAAATTAGAATCAATCCATCAAATCAATCAAACACACCCTTGAAAAAAATTATTTTAATCAATCATTAAAATTTATTCTATATATAATCATATTATTTTAATATTATTCAATTAATATTGGATCTATATGATAAAAATTTTCAACCAAAATATATCATAGGTGCATGGATCATTCCCATGGAATTACACTAATATGATGCATAGAAATTATCAATGGGTCTTATCCAAGGCCAATGAGACATACACAACCTCATCCATCTCACATTTGGATTCACCATCCAACATCTCAGTCATACGTAGAGTATCTATTTGTGATTTAACATATCTCATGATCATATGATGTTTCATTGAATCCAAGCTTGTGAGAAATTATCATGGTCCCCCTCTCATGTTTTCCCATCACATACCACCTGTGAAAAACACTTTCCCCACCAAAAACCAATTTTATTCCTCTTTGTGAGACCCCAATCTAGATCTACAAAATAAAACATGATATTTGGTTTCCATAGTTAATTATATATGACTTCCTATATTATAAAAGATCCAAACTAACTGAATCAGAATAAAATTACTTTATAAGTGTTTATTCCCCCACATATAACACGAAAGGTTCATTCTTTACTCTTCCAAAAATTCATAATGAATCATCTATGTACACAAAAAATCGAAATACTTATAGAGAAAAAATAGAGATTCAATATCCCCCATTTAGTATAGAATACATTAGTAGTAAAAAATCTATATTATTTTAAAAAATATAATAGATAAGTATAATAATATGAAAAATCGTAATCCTAAATCTATAAAAAGTTTAAAAATTGGCCAACTATATACAATAATATTGAATGATAAATATATAATGGCCTACACACAAAATCATATTGAAACTCCTATCAAATCATCAGACTCAAATCATATTCTTGATCCCAACCAATAATCAATATATAATAAAACACATTTATATAAAAATAAGTAATTATTTTTGAATATACATCTAAACACATATTGCATACATAGGTAGGCGAGATACTAATGACTTAGTATGATACCCCCACTCTTATATACTAATGATTACCAGTAATCAATTGGATATGCACAAAAAATATAAGAATTTCATGATTATTATTTGGTGTAACTCACTCACCCATAAAATAACATAACAATCCATATATGGGTATAAGAAAAACAAATTCTAAAAACTCAAATTCCACTACAAAACTGGGGATAGATCCCACAAAAATATGAATTATGATTAGAAACCCCATATAACCATATATATATACATAATAAATATCATATCAATTGATATATTTCAAATATTTTATCATATGTTCCACCCTTACAATCTTATTAGATTCCCTCTTGACCCACTTGTCATTAGAATACAAACAAACCATAAATAATTGTCGGAATAAAATATTGAACCATGAATTACAATTATAGTAATAAAAGAGAGTAGAACCATTAATAAAACTTCAATCAATAACAAAATAAAAGAAAGTGATGTCAAAGGGAGCCTTAAATATCAAATAAAATTATAAATTAAATACCATGATAAAAACATTTATAATATAAATAATGGGATAATCTATATAAAATAATAGTCCATGTGTTCAGACATTTCCCCATATCATATCATTTGTCCCCATCAGGGATATCCACCATATTATATATATTAAATCGTAGGCTCAATCCCACAAATCTCAGGTTTACATAGAAGATACATCCCACTACATTCTAGTTCAAAACCTTTTTTACATGAATCACTTAAAAACACATCCATATCATCATAAAAAATATACAAGTTTTTCCCATGGCCATGGTATTTCATTAAGTTGTTCCTTTGAAAGATGTTAGTCCGAAATATTTTAGGAATCACACTATCACATTCCTAAGGGTTTTACACCATCCAACACAGATACTCAATGATCATTTCTCTAGGATTGAACATCAATGGGAAAGAGAACACCTATAGAAGTTCTACATCATAATTTGGAAAATCAAATTGTAAATAACCCCACAATAAAATAAATCTTTCACATTGAGATTAAAACAAAATATGATGTTAATTCTAATTTCTACTTACCATTGGTATTGAATCTAAAACTAGTTTTTAGTAAAAAAGAGTGTTACATCCCCTCAGTTCATATATACGTTTTCACTAACTCTTCTTTCTATAATACCATAATACTTATAGGAAACCAATACTCATACTATCAATGAATGGATACATATCTCATCACATAATATAAGACCATGATTCATATTGAATATTATTATATCACTAGGACTACCATCCATGAATCAAGCCTATATTGCAAATCAAAAAACACTTGGCCTAAATCCCAACACTATCATCGAGGGTAAAAAAGACTCTTTCATAGAATGGGACATGGATTATATCCAAAAATCATAAGAAATGTAATATATACTCATTTATAAAAGATTATTAAATCACCCATCATCCAACTAATCCCATTAAATCAAACCCATGTCAAAGATATCTTAATGATCCAAAATATCAATGAAAAAAAGGAAAACTAACCAGCATATCAGTTTTGATTTATAATCCCATCAATATATTTAATTATTGACCTATTATTCTTATGCCCCTCTGCATCGTCATGAAATAATAAATAACATAATGTGAATCTATAACCATAAAGTACAAATACAAACATACATTCTTTGGAAATTGGTTGTTTTCCACATGTGGTTAAATAGAACAAAAAAAAGAACCACATATTTAGATCAATGATTTCCATTAAAACACATGACAAAATCCACGTTAAAAAATTATATAAAATATATATATAATATATTAGTCACATATGTCCATTGGAAAAAATCTCATGGTACAACTATACTGGGAAAGCCCATCTTTGTTGAAATACTATTTAAATGTACAATTTTCAAATCACAACATATATTTATAAATTTTTCCAAATTCAATTATTTTAAAAATTCCATTACACAAAACACCCCTATTTAAATCAATATTTAAATTTAAAACCATTTTATTGAAAACTAAACACTAAACCAAAGATACATTTATGATGAAATTTAAAAAGGGGACACCACTATACTTTATAACCGACTCACACCCCCAATAAATTAGTAAAATGGGACAGTCTCACTCATTTTACTAGTAAACCGTTATCAATCAATTTTAAAATCTATATAATCATCATTATTAATTATAAAAAATCAACGACATCCCAACTTATAGTGTTTTACCCTATAATTTCATATAATACACCAATAATAATATTATCATTCATATTAAATATAAATAATTCAAATAATCAAGACACTCAATATTTTAAATTCCAACCATATCATATGGTAATTTGTTAATTTATCAATATCATGTAATGTTCTTCATTATCCCCAAGGGAAAAATAAATCTACATAAACCACAGGAAAGGAATCGTTAAAATTTTAAAATTCAAATTCCTAAATTTTACTTATAAGAATGAATAATCAAATTGTTTTATAATATAATTGAAACCATAAGTGATGGGTAATGAATCAATCATAGTATGGATATTTTACTTATCTATGATAATGAAAAAACTTTTAAAATTTAAATAAATTTAAATTCACTAAAAATAAAAAGAATAATCATTGGTTAAAATATATTAACTGAAACAACATTGAATAGATAGAATACCAATTTCCATAATAATATATACTCTTTTTAATATAAACACTTATAATAGGATTTATTAAATCTTATTATAGTGAAACCATCATATAAAAATTCAGGCAATCTCAATGAAATTAGAAAATAATGATGTGGGAAAAACATGGGAGGTGAAAGGTAAATATCATATCTTCAATCATTATGAATAAAATAATCTAACAACCCTTTATCAAGAGAGAAAAATGAGAGTATGTATAGAGGGAGGGGGTTATCCACTCATCTGGTCAGCTGTCTAGAAGAGGGTAACCTTGATGGTTGTTCATTTTTGAAAAATAGAAAAATACAATTTTTTCTATTGTTTAAAATATCATATCCCCATGAGTACATGATACCCAATAGTAAACCATCTATAAGTTGTCTAAGCACAGTGTTTTATGTATGGTTGTCTATGTCTGCAATGTGGTGTCCCCAAACTAGTAACTCGATGGAATATTACCACCAGTACCAGATTTTTAGTATACCACACTACCAATATCTTTTTCTAGGAATTATCCACCAAACATTCCACCTCTAAAGCATCCCATAGGGTGTTTTTATCATGATAAAAAATATTTTTCTATCAAGTATAAAATAAAAATATTAAATTAAACTATAAACCAAATTAATAGAATTCCATTAATTCATTTGATTCACTAATACATAGTTGTTTGCTGATTATAACTATGTATTTTTATCAACGTACTACATTTTTTGGGGATCCTCTATCCATCTATTCCCATTCTTTTCTATACAATTTAGTTTTATCACACTTCTATAAAACATGAAGGAATTAAATTTACCTCTTTATTTTGAAATTTGTAATTTTTCATCTTCGATGAGATTATATTTTATATAACATGAAAATATAATGACTATTAGACTTACCAATCATTATTCAATAAAACCCTTTTCAACAATCCCAGATTTTTTTCATGAAAATGTACTTAGATTCATTCTTCTATATTTATCTATAAACATGGAACTCTTCGATTAAATTGTTGAATTAATTTTGTAGTTCACTACGTTCTCCCTTTATTTCATAATGAATTTCATAATATGATCATGATATATTTATTTTCTATAATGAAAATATTATATTACATGGATATTTCTTTGAATAATTCCCTTTCATATGATAATTGATATCTTATGTAACTCCAACACTTGATACTAGTCACCAATTTTTAGACTATAGATGTTATGTGTTCCTAGGAATGCCTCTACATATTCTAAATGCTTTTCAATACTAATGACATTCTAATGTATTACAAGAGGAGAGTATACACACATATATGAGTAAAAGGATCATTAAAAAGACAAAAAACATCTAGATTCAAAATAAAATTATGAAAAATTAATAAAATAATAAAATAATAACAAATTTATTATTGAATCTCATATTCATAAATCTTAAATGTTCACCCATGAGGATTACCACATATAAAAAATATACATATTAGTAAAATACAATGAGGAACCATAAATATCATAGACCCTCATCACATAACAATCTCAAAATACCTATCAATCTACTCTAACCTGGTTGAGAAACAATGGATATCTATAATTATGTAACATATAAATATTGATTTCCGGTTAGGTACAAAAGTTCCATATCCTCTTATTCATGATTTGAGTAAGAATCAGTAGGAAAAAATCAATGGTATCCATATTATATCTTCTACTACATTTTATACACATGTGATATAATCATAAAATAAAAAAATGATATGATAAATATAATTCAACCATCAATATTCATGTTGAAAGGTGACACATGGTATTAACCATACCTACATTTTCTAGAGATGGATACCAAAAATAATTTGAAGTAAACATCAATGGGTCACATGTCCTCCTACGAATCCGAAGAATATGTGTACATAAGTGTATAAAATAAATGATGTTAAAAATAACATGTTTGTATCATATATAATATATTAATCTCTTAGGGGGAGTGGGAACCTTTGAATATTTTATAAATGATCACATTAAGAAAAGTTTTCCACATAGATCATTTCATGAGAAATAGTTGGGAGGGGGATGAGTGGTCCCACCCCAATCATAGATAAAAATTTTCATGTGGAATGCACATCAAACTCTAAAATATGAAGAATAACTCAAATCAAGAAAGTACATCCCACATATTTATATGATATTGAAAATTATTGGGGAAAGAGTGTCCAACCCAATGATATTAGATATATAAAAAATTAACATGCTAGAAACCCTGCCAATGATCCCATAAATGATGTAATCAAGGAGAATACTAGGCCATCTAGAACAAATCCTGCAATTACATTAAGAAAATCGTCACACCCTAAAAACATATCATATAAAGAACTAGTGTAATTTGTGTTCATATTATGAAAATTATCATAAAAATAACAAATGGGATATATACCACCTCTTAATATATCATTTTTTAATCATATGTTTTAGTTTTCTTCCTAAAACATTCACATATAACCTAATACAAAATATCATGTTCAGGAACTATCACCACAAATAAATCTATAATTATATTAAAAAATTAAATCTATACTACACTAATCTTTTTAGGATTGTTCATATGTTGGCATAACCCACTGTGGTAAAAAAATTCACAATATTTCTTATAAAAACATCCTTTGTTTGTCTATATTATTTCTAACTCTCGGGCCCATTATCAACACTTATAGGTAACAATATCACTCAATATTACCATAATATTATTTTAGACTCACATGATTCCTATTAAAATCCCTATAGGGATCACTCTAGTGATATGGATTAATTCCCATCTCACATCCCTTGTCATACTAGGTAGTTCCTCACATCCTAAAAAGAAATAATCTTAATTGTGGTATACATACCCATGTTTTCATAAGGTATTGGGTAAAGAATAGTCAAGTAATTGTATAATAAACTATACCAATGTAAATCAAGTTACTCAAGGATTCATCAAATCATACTTTGGCAAATCATTCTTAGTTCATACTATCATCTACAAGGAGGGGACTAAGGGAAATAATATCGAGTCCAATTAGATCAGCTGCCTTTTTTAGAAATTTATCGGTTATATATATAATATGGATTGTACCTAAGAGAAAGATATAATTCATAAGTGGTTGAGGAACCATAATAGAATTAGGTCCCATCAAGTCCAACGAAACTTTTGATCTCCCCTCTAAAGATAAATGGAAATAATTTATTTTTAAATTGACGATAGATGACACAAAAGTGGAAAATTATCATATCAAATGATACAAAGTTAAAAACAACTACATAAATAGATATTAAAAGAAAAAAAGCCTCATTAATATAGTTTTTTACTTTAAATAAATCTCATAGACAATTTATGAAGATTTTTGATACTATACGACTGTCACCTAACAATGTTTCTCCATAAATTATCAATATAAATTAAATTTAAAAATAAACTATCTTTGATTAATATATATATTTAAACAAAAAAATTTCAAAATTCATTTTTCATTAACATTCTAGGAAATAGTTAATAAATTACTCAATCATAATCTATTTTATCTTAAATACAAAAGCAAATATCTGTACATTGACATTGATATCCGTCAAGAAAATACTCCCAACATATAATTTTAATTATTCCCTTAGATTCACCAAAAATATTTTTAATAACTAAAAAATAAATTTAATGATATATCACTTTGACTATACACAAAATCTAGTGTGGTTATCCATTAGATATTTTATTTATTTAAGATAAGATATATTCTCATGACATCATGCTGATTCCACCATGCTTTGGGGATTTTATTTGTAAAAATCAAACAATACAAAGTTAAAATACTTTTCAGTAAGAGGTATGAAATTGGTTATAATGAAAAGAGAACATTTATATTTACCTTATTAAATATATTGGTTCATATTATTATTTAATCCATTCGGAAATGAAGAAGATCTCAATTAGAGATGATAAAATATGTGAGAATATTATTCTACTAGAACTCCTCATATAAAATCATTGAAAATAACCAAAATCCCTATTATAATGGTTTTTTATAATTAGTTTAATATTTAAGAAAATATAAAAGTATGGTTCACTCTCTCAAAAATTGTACAAATTCTAAAGCCACTAAAAAACACAATACATATTGCACTAGAAATCCCATGCATTATGTTTTTATTTTATAAGTTGTGTTTCTAATTTAATATGTATTGTCTTTCCATAAAAAACACATGTAATATTTAGATGTCATGTGTTAGGTTTTCCCTAATAAAACCTACACATGTAAATTTTTCCTTCATATATAAGGTTACCCACTTTGATACACTTCATAATTTTTATATTAACACCATATGTAATATATTTAACTGATGCGTAACATATTTTTATTACGTACAGTTTTTCCCTTTGTAAAACATCCCTTGCTAATATATATACGTCATACACAATAATATTATTCAAAACATAATATTTTTTATAATATGTATGTTTTTTCTATTCTAAAAAAATACATGTATAAAATATTTTCATCCCATGAATAATATACTACCAATACTTAATATATTTCACATAGGTAAAAAATTAATATGTAGCATGTTTTCAATACATATTATAATATTTTGGGAATTTTTTTAGGCAACACTTGATTTTAATATGCATTATATATTCCTTAGGTAAAAATCATATATAATATCTTTCACTCTATTCATAATATAAATCATTATATATAACAAACATTACATTGAGAAAAATCAAAATGTAATATATTACAGAATGTGTAATCTATTTTACCTAGATACTTAATATATATTACCTAGAGAAACATCTATTAGTAATATATTTCCATTAGAGGAAATTTGATACATAATATATTTTAATATATATGATATTTCCTTTGAAAAATATAATACAAAAACTATTTTTCTACAATATATATATTATTATCCTAAGTTAAATTTTATAAATAATGTATATATTCCATAGGAAAAAAAATTTATGTTCCTTATTCCATTATTTATGATACTTTACAATGAATAATTCTAATATGTAATGTAATTTTCATACTTATGATATTTCCCTTTTTAAAATATCAACACATAACACATTTTAATCAATTATTAATATATTTTTCAGATATAATTTATTTTCATTAAAAAAATTTCAATACATAACATATTTACTTTCAATATGTATGATATTTATCATGGGAAAATATCCACATGTAACAAAATTAAATAAATAAAAAATATGAATTAGATGATGTTTCATAAGAAATATATAAATTTATCAAAAAATATATTTTTTCAAACATGTTTTTTTATTAAGATAAAGGAAGATAGGTATTATATAATTTAATTCATAAAATATTGTTCTTGATGTGAATGATAATTTTTCCATTCGTGGTGATATTTATGATTAATGAATTAGGTAAAAATTTGAAAAAATATCCAAAAAAGCTAAAACTAAAAAAACCACAAAAAATCAATTATCCTTCTAGGCCTATGAAATAATTGGAAATTTACTAAATGAATTCAAACTCTTGAACTCCCATTTTAGGTCATATTTCTAAAAACCTCCTTCTATAGAATCAAGAATTCAATAATTAAAATCGAACATAATTTTACTAACCCAAAAACATTTACTTCATTTGAACATTCGGACCATAAAAAATCAAATCCTTAAGATGTGCCCTAGTTTATAAAAAAGGAACAATCATATTATCTGATTCTCAATGCATGACCTGAATATAAAATTTCAAGCTAGTTAGGGTCTTTTCATTTCCACACCAAAACTGACTCCATCACAATATTTCCTTCTATTCCATGCATCTTGTTTTTGATTATTTAAACCAATTACACCAGAATTTCCCTCTCCTTGGGGGATGTGTAAATTCATAACTCCTTGATGTCTCAACCATTTTTCTATATTATTAGTTTAAATATATTTACACACACTTAGTGTCACAAATGAGAGTAACCTATTTTTTCTCATATAAACCATTTTTCTCACATCTAAGTTTATATTCATAACAGAAATCATTTTCATTTTTCAATTGTCAACTTTCAATCCACGTTCACCAAAATTTCAATAGACACGATATCTATTAACACTATTTCACATAATACTTACCTCGTTGCACAACAAATCCTTCATCTAATGACAAATTTATTATATTTACCACAAATACAACCCTTAATTAATTTCTACTATATTGTAAAACCCTTTGGGTATTTTTTATTCACTATACTTGACCTAACCACTTCCATATAAGTGACATTAATAAAATAAAAGAAACCTCTTAATTGGATCCATGAACACATCATTCCAAAAAATTTCTAAATACTATAAGAAACAAGAACCAGAATCTTATAAAATCTATGGTGTGTTACCTACCATATAAAATTATTTAATCTTATTTTCCAAAAATATATTCAATGTGTTCTGATATCACATGATTGTAGCTCCTTCCAATCTAGACTCACTTATTCTATTAACCCTTATCATGATGAAAGTCCCAACTGATTGTACCACTATTCTCTAATATACATTTAAATATTCCTCTCATTATTAGAGGAATTAATTTCATTCCCATCAAAAAATTAATATATCATGCTTATAACAAATGGTCTAAAAGACACTATCTCTATGATCGATATCTATTGAAATAAGAATATAAAAACATTTTCACACACATAGTTATACCATGTAGGTCTTCCTCGATAATGGTTCTTGGCAGCCCACAGAACCAAAATATGGAATAGTCAAGATAGTGTATACCCCAATTCCATTATCACATATCATCCTTTGTGTACTTTTTAATTTAATATCCCAAAACACCAGGAATCATATTCCTAAATAAAAAAACCATGCTTTATGCATGTCAATCCCATCAAGTCAAAATAATCTCACTCAATTAATTCTCTCCAAAAAGCCCAAGACATCTCACTTTTTCATAGACCATTCAATTAATCACCACCAACTCAATTATAATAAAAAAACTAAAAGTATCTACCCATCCTATATACAAAATCGTTTAACAAAACCCACCATCTCATAAGGAACAACACACAAATTAACATGGGAAAGGCACCCCATGTAACATCCCGAGATTTTATAAGATATATTATTTTTAATTTATTTGATATCTTCTATTGTATACTACACCAATATTATCTTATGCTATACGCAACACGTTATTAGCTAGCAGTATACACAACACAAATCTTGGATCGTGTTGCACACAATTTCTAGTTTGTTTGATAGTATTTATTCAACGCAACATTGAGTATATATATATATATTCAATTTATAAATGAAATATGGTTTATTTTGTTATACGCAATAACAAATGATTCTTTCATTACACGCAACCCTGACTTGGCTTGCATTACACGCAATCACATCCTTCCTCGATAGCATGTGTTGTACGCAATATCGGGTTTCATTAAACAACAATATATGGTTATAATATTATTATAAACAAGCCGTTATGAATAGTAGTAAACATATTTTTAATTTTATGAAAATAAAATTCACCTTACATATTTTATAGAACATGGTATAGAACAAAATAAATTTTTCAGTTAAAATAATTATTTTTCAAAAAATTCAGTTTTTCCGCCTTTTAATGGTGCACCCATTTTAAATAGATTTTTTGACCAGTTTATAAGTTAAATTTTTCAAAAAAAAAACTTCTTCTTTTGAATCAGGATATAAAAATTTACATTGGATAATGTATTGATATTTTTCTTATAACTTTATATTTTAATGAATAGTAAAAACACTTTATATTTTAATTAAAAACAACATTTTTCATCGTAATAATTTATATGGTTAAATTATTATATTTAATTGTTTTAAAGTATAAATAGAATATACTTTTACCATTTAATATAATTTATGTCATCATCATTGATTTTATATTGAATTTATAGGTAAAATCATTTCAATCTTTTGAAATGTTTTAACTTATAAAACTCGTTTTCTTAACAATGGGATTAATTTTAAATTATTTTCTGCAACTTTTTTTGTATTGAATTTAGAAAAATTGATTCCATATTTGGAATCAGTGGGTCCAAAATATGTTAATAGGATACTTTTTATTTTTGGGAATTATGAATAGTAACTACGATAAATTTTATTTACCCTAATAAAAGTTAAATCTGGTAATTAAGGGTAAATATAATTTTATAAAATCACCCTAACACATGTATTAATATAATTGGATTCTTATATTTCGTCCTAAGGCATATTTGGGTCGAAATGGAATCCATTGGAACCCACTGGAAGGTTATTAAGACCTTTAGATTATTTTATTTAAAGGAATGTGAAATATGTCTCACTCAACTTTAATAATTAAAATATTTTTAATATAAGTTTATACAGAATATAAATTCGGTTATAAATACTCATTTGAAAGATAAAATGTTTTTATTTATCATGGTAATTTCTCTATAATTTTTAAGAGATATTCAATTTCATTAATAGCTTATACATTAATGATGGAGGAATTATTTATTTTGTGAAAAATAAGTAATATAGTTTTTATTGAAATAATAATACCCATTAAAAAGCTCAAAAACCGGACCAAAACTTACTTGTAGTGTTTATATACACCATAAGAATCCAATTGCCAAATAGATGACTGTTTGGAGTCTTATAAAAGTAAATATGACACTTGTATTATTTAATTTTAAATGGTGTCAAAGTTGCCACTTTCATAATTTAATAAATATAACATATTAAAAGATGGGTGTTTTAGAATATAAATCCAACTAAAAGTATTATTATGAAATATATAAGATTTATATACATTTTAGTACTTTATTTTTAATTTTTATGCAACAAATATGTATATTTAATAATTATACAAAAATGTTGTAGAAATTTTGTTATTAAGATAAGTATCAAATAAATAGTTTTACAAATAGTAAAATAAATATTATATGAACTATTTAATGTTCTCAACGAATTTTCTTCACAAATTTGATATATTAGGAATGCATTAAATATTTTTTTAGAATATATCCTCTGTGTGGATTTTATTTGAAGTAAAATAAACGAATAATTTCAAAATTGACACTATCGTTATTTAATAAAAATAACATATTAGAAATTCGTTTAAAAATCAGAAAAATATTTAAAATTTATAAATTGAAATTTATACGGACTAAAATATTATAAATTATCCAATTATGGACAATTCAAAACACATAAGTAATTATTTATAACAATTTAAAAATTATAGTCTTATTACCAAAAATAAAATTAAATAGATTAAATAAGGATAAAACAAGTTGATAATGTTTAAAATAAATTCCCAACATGTTTAAATTTTATTGGTTGAAAACAACCCTATCACATATAATATTCGGATTTGAGTCATTTTTGGAGGTTTTTAAGTGAGGTTTAATTTATTATAAATTAATATTTCTTATGTTTCCAAAGGTGCCCCTCTCCTCCCTTATAAAAAGGGCTCCAATTCCCTCTTCTCTTGACAACCTTTTGAGCCTTGAAGATCAGCCAAACCCTTCCAATTCCTCTTCTCAACCTCTCTATTTATATCATATAAGTTCTGGTCTTCTCAGAAGTCTAACACTAGTTCCCTATGAAGAAGTTTAAAGGATATTCATCGAAGAAGGGGTAATCTCTTCTACCAATTCTTTCAAGATTCTTTCTTCTTCAACATATTCTTATTTAGTTTTTTCATTATAAAGTAATAACATCGGTATTAATTATATAATGATATGTTATTATAAATATGAAACAACCCTATTTCACATTCTATCCATCCAATGGAAAAGGAAATCACCGCGCGTTCGTACGTACGAAATATCATCCCATCGTCGTGGTGTAATCTGTTTTTCCACCACCACCTTACTTGGATGGGTATAATGGTGTAAAGAATAAATATATATGGTTATTATAACATCATATTGATTCAAAGATATTAAATCATCCAATACAATTCCATTCAATAAATATGGGAATGATATCGTCGCTCGTGCGTACATACAGATTACCGTCTCCATGACGCGATGAGATTTATTTTCCATGTTAATAATTAAAGAATGATTATAAAGTATATATAACAAGTAATCATGAAATATATGTCATAATAATTCTACTGAATTATTTAATATATATATATATGTGTGTGTGTGTGTGTGTTTATGTCATCTATTTAATTCCATTCAATACAATAAGGAAATGAAAAAAGCGTTCATGCGTACGTACGACCTACCGTCTCCGTGAACCGTGTGTTTCATTTCATTTATCTATCTATTATATATACTTATATACTGAATCTAAATGATATATAAATCATTTTTTACATTTTTTATGTAAGTAAATCATGATATAAGTAATAATAATATCAATAACAACATGTCTAAACGCGTACGATAAATGAAACGAATATTACCCAAAACGTTGCTTTAACATGAAATTGACAAATGAACAGGTAATATAAATACCTAAGTGAATCATATATGATACATGAGAATGAATATTATTCTTAAATAATTCATTAAAATTATCTAAATCATTATACAAGAGGTTTGGATATGTACAAAGAATATCAGACCTAAGGTAAGGGAACTTCTTAACCCAATTTCCGTTCTTTTGGTTGATATTCTCTTTCTTGATTATGTCATTCTTTGATTATGTGAGAAATTAATTTTTATATCTTATCATATATTTATACTTTCTTTATGTGACCTTATAGTAAATACACATAAGTGATCTATTTTATTTACAAAAAGATCTTTGTAATGGATAATGTTGCAATCTCAATTTTTTTCTATCAGAGATTGCTTATACGTAAGTATTTACTGGGGTTATATTTTCCAACCATGTTCATAAAATGATTCATATTCTTCATTGTATTTTTAATTTCATAATTAACCTTCTTTTAATTCTACTTTGTTTTATGGATGGAATCTTTCTTTTGTTTACCATACGTGGTACTTTTTGACTTTTCATTTAAAAGTACAAAGAGGATGTTTTTTTAAGTTATATGGACTGAATGGATTTTTAAGGTTTCATAACACCTTATTTTCATGAATATTACTCTAAAATATTTCATAATTATTTTCAACAAAATGCTATTCTTTTAAAATTTCATGTCTTTTTTGAAAATAAAATGATTTGGAAGAAGAAAGGATATTTTTTCCAAGAATTCATTTCAAGTGTTTTATCAAAACCATTTTCCATCTAAGATGACATTATTTCATATGTGTATGTTTCAAGTATAATGTCTCTATTATTTACATGGTTTGATTCTTCTTATGGTGAAATGATATCCATTTGTTTTATGTGGATTATGTTATGATGGAATGATGTTTATGAAACCCAATTTTTTCTTTGGGTTATGATGAATGATTTATGATTGTTTTGTGGCAAACGTAACAATGATTTCAATATGAGATGGGTGGGACATATATCTCCCTCCTATGCATTGGGTAAAGATTTATATCACATGAGATAGATATGGCTGAAATGGAAAGTAAATAAGGTTCAGTAATACAGGGCTTGAATGACAAGTACCCCCGGTTCAATAAGGGAATCTATCCACTAAGATGGTATTGGCAGCAATTTCTTGGCTAATATGGAAATAATATCATGTGATTAATGTTTTTCCACAATTTCATGTTTTATTCCCATGATATTTTTACATGATTGATGTTCCATTATGATCTATGCCATACGTACTACCATGTTTTATGTCATTTCTCAAGATCTTGATGTTTAAACATTATGTTCATGTTTTTAAGTTCAAATATATGTGGTTTGTTTTATTTTCTCAATGCTTACCCTTACTGAGCATTTGAGCTCACCCTTTTTATATTTTCTTTTCCCCCAGGATTGAAATAAAGGTTTTAGGTAAGGAAACAAAAAGGGGAAGATCGTTATGGGAGATGCTGAAGATCTTTCAACATGATTATATGTTTATCTTCCAAGTTTCCAAAGACACTAAACAATTACGGTCCTTTGATGTCTATTTTTGTTATGTATTAGATATTCCACATGAGTAATGTAATCTCTATGTACGTCAAGCTTTGGGTATCTACAATTGGTATTAGAGGAAAGGTTTAGTTAACCTTTGGAAATTAGGATGTGAAAAATTTAGTGTGATCCCTAGAGATATTTATAAGGTATGTCTTGGGATGTCCCTAAGGTTAAGTATAAATATAGGTTATAGTCCTAGAATTATTGTCACGATATAAGAATTAAACCTAGATGTTAGATATTGACGTTACTCCCCCTTGATTTTGATTTTTTCCTCTCACACTATTCTATTTGGGTTTTAGAAAATGGATGGAAATAGGATGATTCACGATAATGGAGGATATGATGGACAATGGCATGATATTCTTCATGAGAAACCAAATGAAATTGGATCTATAGGTCCACATATCATTATTATTCCTAATCAGCAATCTCATTATACGATAAATAATCTCACCTTTGGTAAGTTTCCTGACTCAGCTAATAAGAGAAAGATGGAGTTTCATGATGATCATAGAGGAAAGAAAGTTCAATTTATCTCATGTAAATCATGTGAGAAGAGGCATCAGGGAGAATGTTTCAAAGGTACTGGAAGATGATTTGGGTGTAGAAAAGAAGGACACAAAGTTTTTAATTGTAAAGGAAAAGGTTCAGTTAACACCATGGACAAGGATAACGGTATTTCTATGACATCAAGAATGGTTAAATGTTTTAAATGTGGAAAGTAAGGGTATTATGAAAACCAATTCCCTAAGGGAAAGTCTCATGAAGAGAATAAACATGGTCATATGGGAAGTATTTATATTGATGATGATGAAGAGACTACAAATGATATGTGAGATGAAAGAATTGTTTAAGATCTGTCAATGGTTTAAGAAGATAGTGGAATGATTACATGTTTATCAAGAGTAATATTGTATAATTGATCTCATGGTACTATGGAATAAAGAGGCATATAAGGATTGTTAAACTATTTTTTTTCCTTATTATTTTGAAATTATATGTTTAATGGTACTAGTCTCCATGAAAGGTTATTCAGATATTTTTGGAAAGCACATAATATGCACATAAAGAAGGGATAAGGAGATACTGAAATGTTTGATATTATTAATGAGCTCATGAATAATATATGAATAAAGTGATATCATGGTTTGAGTATATAGAATTTTTGGGATTTTGGTAATTGGAAAGTGTTACCTTTTTTTCATCATTAATGATTTCACTATGGTTCTTTGATAATTTATGTTTCAAGAGATTACATGATTTAGGTATTCACGTGTTTCGAATGTGATCAACAAGATATTTCTTATGATATATGGGGGATAAATGATGGTATTGACGTGCTTGTTATGTGACATTTCAAGTAACAGTATTCTTTATAAAATGAGATTGGATAGATGTATTTTTAATGAGCCTAATGATTGGAATGAATTAAGTTATACATAAGATAGTATTGTTTATGGTTCGAAATTTTTTCAACATTATTGATGGAATGTTATAATAGTGTAGTTTAAGAAAAGGGACAACATGTAGAATGAGCGAAAACCCATCATGTCGGATGAGTCTGTGGGAATCGAACCCACAACTGAAGTGTGACAGGCCTTTATCGCATACCACTGGCCTACAAGAAGTCCTTGGTTAGTAGAAACTAGTTCTATTTTATTAAGCAGTATGATAGATGAAGTATAAGTCCATTTTTGGAACCATATACGATTTATCTCACCATAAATGGACTTATGTATATAACTATTTCTAACCTTATGTTTGAGACAGATGGAATGACCCATCATTCTATCACATGATCTACTAACACTTCATGAATGACAAATTCAACTTCATTTCTTTAATAGATGACGTGGAAATTGTTCAAGGCACGAAAAACAATGAGATTGTACCAAAATCAAGTAAGTATTTATTTTGATTCAAAAATTATTCAACATTAGGGAAATGATCTTGAAAACCAAAAAATGTTGTCCCAGTGCCCTCATATCCGATGAATCATATGGTACCTTAGAACATCACAAATTGTTGGATTTGTGATTGTTGGCTTTTTCATAGCCATGTTCTCTACCACTCTCCATCAGAACATGATGGTTAAATTTTTCTTCCATATCCATATTTTCACCTATGTTCTAATATATGGAAACCCAGTGATGAGTTACTTTGGGTAGTCTTTACGTTTGATAATTTAGTTTTTAAAATTTTGTTTTAGTATTTCTTTTTACGATGTTGGTTTTTATGAATAGTGAACGATTTATAACCCTGACAAATTTCGAGGGTGAAATTCATTTTAAGGGGGTAGAATGTAACAACCCGAGATTTTATAATATATATTCTTTTTAATTTCTTTCATTTCAACTGTTGTATAGTACACCAAGATTATCTTGCGCTATACACAACACAATATTAGCTTGCAGTATACGCAACACTAATCTTGTATCGTGTTACACACAATTTCAAGTTTGTTTGATAGTAGTTATTCTATGCAACATTGAGTTTATATATATATATATATATATATTCAATGTGTAAATGAAATATGGTTGGATTTTGTTATACGCAACAACAAATAAGTCTTTCACTACACGCATCCCTGACTTGTCTTGCATTACACGAAATCGCAACCTTTCTTGATAGCGTGTGTTGTACGCAATACCGTGTTTCACTGAACAAAGATAAATGGTTATAATATTATTATAAACTAGCTGTTATGAATATTAGTATATAAATTTAGAATTTAATTACATTATATTTCATATTACACATTTTATTGAACATGGTATGAGAACAAAATAATTTTTTCGGGTAAAATAAGTATTTTTAAAAAAATACAGTTTTGCCGCCTTCTTATGGCGCACCCATTTTAAATATAAATTTTTACAACTTTATAAGTTACATTTTACAAAATAAAATTCTCTATTTGAATCAGGATATAAAAATTTACATTGGATAAAGATTTGATATTTTTATGATAACTTTCATATTTTAATGAATAGTAAAAACACGCTCTATTTTAATTAAAAACAACCTTTTTCATTGTAATAATTTATATTGTTAAATTATAATATTTAATGGGTTGTAAGTATAAATAGAATATATATTTACCATTTAATATAATTTATGTCATTATAATTTATTTTTCATTGAATTCATAGGTAAAATCATTTCAATCTTTTGAAATGTTTTAACTTTTTAAACTCATTTTCTTAACAACAGGATTAATTTTAAATTAATTTCTGAAACTTTTGTGTATTTAATTTATAAAAATGGATTTTATATTATGAATCAGTGGTTCGAAATTATGTTAATAGGCTACTTTTTGTTTTTGGGCATTATAAATAGTAACTGCGGTAAATTTTATTTACCATAGTAAAAGGTAAATCAAGAAATTAAGGGTAAATATAATATTATCAAATTACCCTAACACTTGTCTTAATATAATTTAATGCTTATATATCGTCCTAAGACATATTTGGTTCAAAATGAATTCCATTGGAACTCACTGGGAGGTGATTAAGACCTTTAGTTTATTTTATTTAAAGGAAAGTGAAATATGTCTCACTCAACTTTAATAATTAATGTATTTTTAATATAAGTTTTTACATAATATATATTTGGTTATAAATAATCACATGAAATATAAAATATTTTTATTTATCATGGTAATTTATTTATAATTTTTAAGAGATATTTAATTACCTAATATCTTATACATTAATGATGCTGAAATTATTTTTTATTGAAAAATAAGTAATATAGTTCTTATTGAACTAATAATACCCATTAAAAGGCTCACAAACCTGACCAAAACTTATTGGTAGTGTATATATACACAATAATCATACAATTGCCGAATATATGACCGTTTTGAGCCTTATAGAAGTGATTATGACACTTATGATATTTTATTTAAAATGATGTCAAAGTTGTCACCTTCATAATTTAATAAATATAAAATTTTAAAAGTTGGGTTTTTTAGAATATAAATCCCACTAAACGTATTATTATAAAATCTATAATATTTATCTTCATCCTAGTATTTTATTTTTAATTTGTATGCAACATATACGTATATTTAATAATTATACAAAAATGTTTTAGAATTTATTTTATTAAGAGAGGTATCAAATAAATGGTTTTACAAATAGTAAAATAAATATTATATGAACTATTTAATTTTAACCACGAATTTTCTAGAAAAATTTGATATGTTATAAATCTATTAGATATTTTTTTAGTATATATCCTCTGTGTGGATTTTATTTAAATTAAAATAAATGAATAATGTCAAAATTGGCACTATTGTTATTTTATAAAAATAACATATTATAAATTTGATTAAAAATCACAAAAATATTTAAAATTTATAAATTGAAATTTATATATAATAAAATGTCATAAATTATCCAATTATGGACAATTCACAACACATAAGTAATTATTTAAAACAAATTAATAATTATAGTCTTATTACCACAAATAAAATTAAATATATTAAATAAGGATAAATCAAGTTGAAAATGTTTATAATAAATTCCTAACATGTATAAATTTTATTGGTTGATTACAACCCGATCTCATCTAATATTAATATTTGAGTCATTTTTGGAGGTTTTTAAGTGAGGTTGAATTTATTATAAATTAATACTTCTTATGTTACCAAAGGTGCCCCTCTCCTCCCTTATAAAAAGGGAACCACTTCCCTCTTCTCTTCGCACCCTTTTGAGACTTGAATGATGAAAAACCCCTGACAATTACTTTTATAAACCTCTCTAGTTATGTCATAGAGGTTTTGGTCTTCTCAAAAGACCAACACTATTGCCCTAAGAAGAAGTTTAAAGGAGGTGCGTCGAAGAAGAGGTAATCTCTTCTACCGATTCTTTCAAGTTTCTTTCTTCTTCAACTTATTCTTATTTATTTGTTTCATTATAAAGTAATAACATCAGTATTACTTATATACTGATATGTTATTATAAATCTGAATCAACCCTATTTCACCTTCTATCCATCCTACGGAAAACAAAATCACCTTGCGTGCGTACGTACGGAATATCGTCCCCACGTCGTGGTACAATCTGTTTTTCCACCACCACCTTGCTGGGATGGGTATAACGGTGTAAAGAATAAATATATATGGTTATTATAATATCTTATTGATTCTATGATATTAAATCATCCACTCCAATTCCATTTAATAAATATGGGGATTATATCATCGCTCGTGCGTACGTATGGATTATCGTCTCCACGACCCGATGAGATTCATTTTCCATGTTAATAATTAAAGAATGATTATAAAGTATATATAATAAGTAATAATGAAATATATTACATAATAATGTCACTATATATATATATATATATATATATATTTATGTCACCTATTTAATTCCATTCACTTCAATAAGGAAATGAAAACAGCGTTAATGCATACATATGGCCTACCATCTCCATGAATAGTGTGTTTCATTTCATTTATCAATCTATAATAAATATCTATATACTGAATATATAAGATATATAAATCATGTTTTACATTCTGGAAGTAATTAAATCATGATATAATTAATAATAATATCATGAACAAAAATTCTAAATGCGTATGATAAATGAATCTAATATTACACAAAACTTTGCTTTAACATGAAATTAACAAATTATTGGGTAATATAAAGACCTAATTGAATCATATATGATATCATAAGAATGAATATGATTCATAAATAAGTCATTGACATTATCTAAATCATTATACAGGAGGTTCGGATACATATAAAGCATATCCCTATGGAAAGGGAACCTCTTAACCCAATTTCCGTTCTTTGGGTTGATCTTCTCTTTCTTGTTTATGACATTCTTTGATTATGTGAGAAATGAATTTTTATATCTTAACATATATTTATACGTTATTTATGTGACCTTATAGTGAATACACATAAGTGATCTATTTTATTTACAAAATGATCTTTGTAAGTGATAATGTTGAAATATCAATTGTTTTCTATCCGATATTGCTTATACGTAAGTATTTACTGGGGTTATATTTTTCATCCATGTTCATAAAATGTTTAATATTCTTACTTATATTTTTAAATCCATGATTACCCTTCCTTTAATTTTACTTTGTGTTATGGATGAAATCTTTCTTTTGTTTACCACACGTGGTGCTTTTTTTATTTCCGTTAAAAGTACAAAGAGAATGTTTTTTATCATATACGGCATGAATGGATTTTTACGGTTTCATAACACCATATTTTAATGAATCTTAGTATAAAATATTTCAGGAATATTTTCAAAAAAATCCACTTCTTTTAAAATTTCATGGAATTTTGTCAAAATAAAATTATTTTGAAGAGGAAAGGATATTTTTCTCAAGAATTCATTTCAAGTGTTTTATCAAAACCATTTTCCATATAAGATGAAATTATTTCATATGTGTATGTTTCAAGAATAATATATCTATTATTTACATGGTTTGATTCTTCTTATGATGAAATTATATCCATTTGTTTTATATGGATTATGTTATGAGGAATGATGTTTATGAAACCCAGTTTATTCTTTAGGTATTGATGAATGATTTATGATTATTTTATGAAACACAAAAGAATGATTTAAATTTTTGATGGGTGGGACCTATATCTCCCACCAATATATTGGGAAAATATTTATATCTCATGAGATAGACAGGGCGGAAACGGCAAGTAAATCTGGTTCAGTAATACAGTACTGGAATGGCATGTATACCCGGTTTAGTAAAGGACAATTTTCACTAATATGGTCTTGCCAGTAATGCCTTGGATACTATGGAAATCATATCATGTGCTTAATGTTTTTCCATAATTAAAATTTTTATTCCCATACAATTTTATCATGATTTATGTTCCATTATGATCTATGCCTTACATACTGCCATGTTATATGACATTTCTCAAGATCTTGATGTCAATCATTATCTTCAAGTTTTTAAGTTCAAATATATTTGGTTTGTTTTATTTTCTCCATGAATATCCTTATTGAGCTTTTGAGCTCACCATTTTTATGTTTTCTTTTCCCCCAGGATTAAAAGAAAGTTTTTAGGTAAGGAAACAAAAAGGGGATGATCGTTATGAGAGATGTTGAAGACCTTTCAACATGATTAGAAGTTTATATTCCATGTTTTCAAAGACACTAAACTATTACGGTCCTTTTCTATCTAATTTTGTTATGTATTAGATATTCCACAAGAGTAATATAATGTCTATTTATGTCATGATTTGGGTCTCTACAGTTGGTATTAGAGGAAAGGTTTAGTTAAACTTTGGAAACTAGGATGTGAAAACTGTATTGAGATCCCTAGAGATATTTCTACGATATGTCTAGGGATGTCCCTAAGGTTAGGTATAAATATACGTTATAGTCATTGAATTACGGTAATAATATTAGAATTAAACCTAGATGTTATATATTGAAGTTACTCCCCATTGATTATGATTTTTTCCTCTCACACTATTCTTTATGGGATTTAGAAAGTTACTGGAAACAGGAAGATTCACGATAATGGAGGATATAATGGACAATGGCATGATATTCTTCATGAGAAACCAAATGAAATTGGACCTGGAGGTCCACATATCGTTATTATGCCTAATAATCAATCTCTTAATATGATAAATAATGTCAACTTTGGTAAGTTTCCCGACTCAGCTAATAAGAGAAAGATGGAGTTTCATGATGATCATAGAGGATTGAAAGTTCAATTTCCCTCATGTAAATCATGTGGGAGGAGGCATTGGGGAGAATGTTTCAAAGTAACTGGAAGATCTGTGGGGTGTGGAAACAAAGAACACAATGCCTGTAATTGTAAAGGAAAAGGTTCAGTTAACACCATAGACAAGGATAATGGTATTTCTAAGACATCAACAGTAGTTAAATGTTTTAAATGTAGAATGTACGGGAACAATGCAAACCAATTCCCTAAGGGAATGTCTCATGAAGAGAACCAGCATGGTTGTATGGGTATTATTTATTTTGATGATGATGAAAAGACAAAAAATGATATGTGAGATGAAAGAATTTTTTAAGATTGGTCAATGGTTTAAGAAGGTAGTGAAATGATTACATGTTTATCAAGAGTAATGTTGTATACGTAATCTCATGTACTATGGAATAAAGAGACATCTAAGGATTGTTACACTATTGTTTTTCCTTATGTTTTTGAAAGTATGTGTTGAATGGTACTGATAACCATGAAAGTTTATTCAGATATTTTTGGAAAGCACATAATATGTGCATAAAGAAGGGATTAGGAGATACTGAAATGTTTGATAGTATTAATGAGCTCATGACTGATATAAGGACAAAGTGATATCATGGTTTGAGTATATAGAATTTTAGGGATTTTGTTATGTGGAAAGAGTTATCTTTTGATAGAATTCATGATTTCACTATGGTTCTATGATAATTTATGTTTCAAGAGAATACATGATTCAGGTATTAACATGTTTAGAATGTGATCAAAAATATATACCTTCTGATATATGGGGGATAAATGATGGTATTCACGTGCTTGTTATGTGGCATTTCAAGTAATCGTTTTATTTATAATATGAGATTGGACAGATGTATTTTTAATAAGCCTAAATATTGGAATGAATTATGTTAGACATAAGATAGTATTGTGTAAATCTAGAGTTTTTTTCGATATTATTAATGGAATATTATAATAGTGTAGTATAAGAAAACAGACAAAATGCAGAATTGGCATCAACCCGTCACCTCAGACGAGGCTATGGGAACAAAACCCACAACTGAAGTGTGACATGCCTTTATTGCCTACCACTGGCCTACAAGAAGTCCCCGGTTAATAGAAACTAGTTTTATTTTATTAAGCGGTATGATGGATGAAGTATAAGTCCATTTTTTGAACCGTATACGATTAATCTCACCATAAATGAACTTATGTATATAACTATTGCTAACCTTATGTTTAAGACAGATGGAATGACCCATTATTCTATCACATGATCTGCTAACACTTCACGAATGATAAATTCAACTTAATTTCTTAAAGAGATGAAGTGGAAATTATTGATGGCATGAAAAACGGTGATATTGTACCAAAATCATGTAAGTATTTCTTTTGATTCTAAAATTCTTCAAAATTATGGAAATGATCTTGAAAACCAAAATTGTTGTCCTAGTTCCCTCATATCTGAGGAATCAGATGGTACCATAGAACATCACAAATTGTTGGCTTTGTAATTGTTGGCTTTTTCATAGCCATTTTCTCTACCACTCTCCATCAAAACGTAATGGTTAGATTTTTCTTCCATATCCCTATTTTCACCTATGTTATCTTATATGGAATCCCAGTGATGAGTTATGTTAGGTAATTGTTACATTTTATACTTTAGTTTTTAAAATTATGTTTTAATATTCCTTTTTATGATGTGGGTTTCTATGAATAGTAAACGATTTATAACCCCGACGAATTTTGAGGGCGAAATTCATTTTAAGGGGGGTAGAATGTAACCACCCGAGATTTTATAAGATATATTATTTTTAATTTCTTTCATATCTTCTTATTGTATGGTACACAAGTATTATCTTGCGCAATACGCAACACCGTATTATCTTTTAGTATACGCAACACTAATCTTGGATCTTGTTACACACAATTTCATGTTTGTTTGATAGTAGTTATTCTACGCAACATTGAGTGTATATATTTATATATAAATATTAAATTTATAAATGAAATATGGTTGTATTTTGTTATACCCAACAAAAAAGTTGTCTTGCACTACACGCAACCTGACTTGGCTTGCATTAAACGTAATCACAACCTTCCTCAATAGCGTGTGTTGTACGCAAAACGGGGTTTCAATAAACAATGATATATGGTTATAATATTATTATAAACCAGCTGTTATAAATATTAGTTAATATATTTTAAATTTTATGACATTATAATTAATCCTACACATTTTATAGAACATGGTATGAGAACAAAATAAATTTTTCAGGTAAAATAATTATTTTTCAAAAATTGCATTTTTGCAGCCTTTTGATGGTGCACCAATTTTAAATATAATTTTTGACAAGATTATAATTTATATTTTACAAAATAAGCTCCTTATTTTGAATCCAGATATAAATATTTACATTATATAAATTTTTGATATTTTTCTGATAACTTTCATATTTTAATGAATAGTAAAAGCACACTATATTATAATTAAAAACAATTTTTTCATCATAATAATTTATATGGATAAATTATAATATTGAATGGTTTTAAAGTATAAATAAAATATATTTTTACCATTTAATATAATTTATGTCATTACCATTGATTTTACATTGAATTCATAAGTAAAATCAATTCAATCTTTTGCAATGTTTTATCTTTTAAAACTCATTTTCTTTACAACGGGATTAATTTTAAATTAATTTCGGCATCTTTTTTGTATTTAATTTAGAAAAATGTATTCCATATTTGGAATCAGTGGGTCGAATTTATGTTAATAGGATACTTTTTATTTTTGGGCATTATGAATAGTAACTACGGTAAATTTTATTGAGCATAATAAAATGTAAATCGGGTAATTAAAGGTAAATATAATATTATAAAATTACCCTAACACTTTTTGTAATATAATTGTATTATTATATTTCTTCCTAAGGCATATTTGGGTCAAAATGGAATCCATTGTAACCCACATGTAGATGATTAAGACCTTTAGTTTATTTTATTTAAAGGAAAGTGAAGTATGTCTCACTCAACTTTAATAATTAATGTATTTTTAATATTTGTCCATACAGAATATAAATTCAGTTATAAATACTCATTTGAAAGATAAAATGTTCTTCAATGTCATGGTGATTTATTTATAATTTTTAAGAGATATTTATTTACCTTAATAGCTTATACATTAATGATGCAGAAATTATTTATTTAGTGAAAAGTAAGTTATATAGTTCTTATTGAAATAATAATACCAAATAAAAGGCTCACAAACCAGAACAAAACATATTGGTAGTGTATATATACACGTTAAGCATACAATTACCGAATATATGACCATTTTTTGTTTTATAAAAGTGATTATGAGACTTATATTATTTTATTTTAAATGATGTCAATGTTGTCTCCTTCATAATTTAATAAATATATCATTTTAAAAGTTGGGTGTTTTAGAATATAAATCCGACTAAAAGTATAATTATAAAATATATACGATTTATCATTATCCTAGTATTTTATTTTTAATTTTTATGCAACAAATAATTATAATTAATAATTATTAAAAAATGTTGTAGAAATTGTTTTATTAAGAGAAGTATCAAATAAATGGTTTTATAAGTAGTAAAATAAATATTATATTAACTATTTAATGTTCTCCGCGAATTTTATAAAAAAATTTGATATGTTAGGAATCTATTAAATATATTTTTTAGAATATATCGTCTGTGTGTATTTTATTTAAATTTAAATACATGAATTATGTCAAAATTGACAGTATTGTTATTTTATAAAAATAACATATTATAAATTTTTTTTAAAAATCAAAAAAATATTTAACATTTATAAATTTAAATTTAAATGGTTGAAAATGTCATAAATTATAAAATTATGGAAAATTCACAACACATAAGTAATTATTTATAACAATTTAAAAAATTTAGTCTTATTTCAACAAATAAAATTTAATAGATTAAATATGGATAAATCATGTTGATAATGTTTAAAATAAATTCCCAAAATTTCTAAATTTTATTGGTTGATTACAACCCTATCTCATCTAATATTCATATTTGAGTCATTTTTTGAGGTTTTTAAGTGAGGTTGAATTTATTATAAATTAATATTTCTTATGTTACCAAAGGTGCCCCTCTCCTCCCTTATAAAAAGGGCACCACTTCCCTCTTCTCTTCACACCCTTTTGAGCCTTGAAGATTGGCCAAACCCTACCAATTCCTTTTCTAAACCTATATAGTTATATCATAGAGTTTATTGTCTTCTCAAACTACCAACACTAGTGCCCTAAGAAGAAGTTTTAAGGAGGTGCTTCGAAGAAGAGGTAATCTCTTCTACCGATTCTTTCAAGTTTCTTTCTTCTTTAACTTTTTCTTATTTAGTTGTTTCATTATAAAGTAATAACATAATAATTACTTATAAACTGATATATTATTATAAATATGAAACAACCCTGTTTCACCTTCTATCCATCTTAAGGAAAATGAAATATTCGTGCGTGCGTACGTACGGAATACCGTCTCCACACCGTGGTGTAATCTATTTTTGCACCACCACCATACTTGGATGGGTATAATGCCTTAAAGAATAAATATATAATGTTATTATAACATCATATTGATTCTAAAATATAAAATCATCCACTCCAATTCCATTCAATAAATATGGGAATGATATCATCGCTCGTGTGTACTTACAGATTACCGTCTCCACGATGCGATGAGATTCATTTTCCATGTTAATAATTAAAGAATGATTATAATATATATATATAATAAGTAATAATTAAATTTATGACCTAATTATTCTACTGAATTTATTTATATATATATTTATGTCATCTATTTAATTCCATTCAATCTAATAAGGAAATGAAAACAGTGTTCATGTGTACGTACGGCCTACCGTCTCCATGAATGGTGTGTTTAATTTCATTTATATATCTATTATATATATCTATATAATAAATATATATGATATATAAATCATTTTTTACATTCTAGAAGTAATTAAATCAAGATATAAGTAATAATAATATCAAGAACAACAAGTCTAAACGCGTACGATAAATGAAACGAATATTACCCAAAACGTAGCTTTAAAATGAAATTAACAAATGGACGGGTAATATAAAGACCTAAGTGAATCATATATGATATCATAAGAATTAATATGATTCTAAAATAAGTAATTAAAATTATCTAAATCATTATACAGGATTTTCGAATACGTACAAAGCATATCAGACCTAAGGTAAGCGAACTTCTTAACCCAATTTTCGTTCTTTGGGTTGATCTTCTCTTCCTTGTTTATGTCGTTCATTGATTATGTGAGAAATGAATTTTTATATATTATCATATATTTATACCTTATTTATGTGACCATATAGTGAATACACTTTGGTGATCTATTTTATTTACAAAAAGATCTTTTTAATGGATAATGTTGCAATCTCAATTGTTTTCTATCCTAGATTACTTATACATAAGTATTTACAGGGGTTATATTTTTCATCCATGTTCATAAAATGTTTCATATTCATACTTTTATGTTTAAATTCATGATTACCATACTTTGAATTTTACTTTGTGTTATGGATGTAATCTTTCTTTTGTTTACCATACGTGGTACTTTTTGACTTTTCATTTAAAAGTACAAAGAGGATGTTTTTTTAAGTTATATGGCATGAATAGCTTTTTACGGTTTCATAACACCTTATTTTCATGAAACATAATGTAAAAGATTTCCTGAATATTTTCAACAAAATCCTCTTCATTTAAAATTGCATTCCATTTTGTAAAAAGAAAATGATTTTGACGAAGAAAGGGTATTTTTCTCAAGAATTCATTTCAAGTGTTTTATCAAAACCATTTTCTATCTATGATGAAATTATTTAATATGTGTATGTTTTAAGTATAATGTATATATTATTTACATGGTTTGATTATTCTTATGATTAAATGATATCCATTTGTTTTATATGTTTTATGTTATAATGGAATGATATTTATGAAACCCAATTTATTCTTTGGGTTATGATGAATGATTTATGACTATTTTGCGGCACACGTAAGAATGATTTCAATATGATATGGGTGGGACCTATATCTACCTTAAATGAATTGGGTAAAGATTTATATCTCATGAGATATACATGGGAGAAATGGAAATTAAATCCGGTTCAGTAATACAGGGCTGTAATGACAAGTAAAAATGGTTGAGTAAGGGACATTGCCCACTAAGATGGTCTTGGCAGCAATGCCTTGGATACTATGGAAATCATATCATGTGATTAATGTTTTTCCACAATTAAAAGTTTTATTCCCATGTTATTTTATCATGATTGATGTTCCATAATGATCTATTCCTTACGTACTTCCGTGTTTTATGTAATTTCTCAAGATCTTGATGTTTAAACATTATGTTTACGTTTTTTAGTTCAAATATATATGGTTTGTTTAATTTTATCCATGATTACCCTTAATGAGCATTTGAGATCACCATTTTATTGTTTTATGTTCCCCCAGGATTAAAATAATGGTTTTAGGTAAGGAAACAAAAACGGGAAGATCGTTATGGGAGATTTTGAATATCTTTCAACGTGATTGGAAGTTTATATTCCAAGATTCCAATGACACTAAACTATTATGGTCCTTTGGTGTCTATTTTTTTATGTATTAGATATTCCGAAAGAGTAATGTAATGTCTATGTATGTCAAGCTTTGGGTCTCTACACCCCACTTATCCTACCATTGAAATATATCATTGATACTAAAAATACATGAAGTAATTTAGATCAAAAGAATACAAGGAACCTTACATAAATATAGAATATTATTGATATAACATATCATGTTTCAATATTAAACATAAATCATCTAGACATGCATCAAATATCCAAGGAATGCACAAATCCCCACTAAACCCTCTATCATATTATCACATGATTTCACATCTAATCTAAATAAGAGATGGAAAATTTCTTCCTACACAATAATAGTACTAGTCTGACCAATATCATAAGTCATATTCCAATATGATAGTCTATCCCACCTATCATATTCCCATAATATTTTACAACACAGGGGAAAATATCCCTTCTCCTATATCAAATCTCCCATTGTACCTCATGTGAAATAACCTTACATTAAGTTTCTCATATGTATATACACAATATGTATCACATGTTTGGTTAACATATCACTTTATGAAACCCATATTCATAAGGAATATATGCACTAAAATACCCCTACAAAAGAGAGAGATACCATTGAGTTATATATAAAAATACTATCCTTAGATGACTTTTATCGAGTAATATATAACTATAGGATTAATTTAATTCCTATTCCCGGAAATAATTATATGATAGAACACTATATATGTTTTTGTTCAATCATTTATTAGTCATTACCATTTTTTTTCAAACCCAATATTTTAATTACCTATAAGGGGTTGTTCATAATGGAATATAATACCATTATAAACCCATTATGGGTCAATATATACCCCTTTTTAATCGGGATTTTATGGTTTTAATCAAGGAGAATACCTCCATTTCTCCAATTTCCCGAAGGCCTTCATTTTTTATTGATTTTTGATAATCCACCTTTTAAGGGTGAGGTGGAACCCTTTCAAGGCCTGTAGGTGTATGTATTACATGGCTCATAGGCCTTAGAGGAATTAAATGCCCGTAGGCTACAAAAATTACATACAACCCAGACTAACTACTTGGAACCCCCCTCCCCAGCATCTTCATCATGAAACCAGCTCTCCACATTCGCATGGCTGTTTGGCTAGGCTTTCCAATGCATAAACATGATTTTCCTAATCGTAGGCTCCATACCCTCTCATTCTCACAATCCTTTTAGCTTCTACTATAGTGAGAAGCTCCTTTCTCATCCCCATTCTGAAGCTTCTTCATTTTAGGTTGTCTTGTTTGCATCTGAACGTAAGGTGGCCCAAAGGCCTTTTGGTGGTCCGAAGGAATTAAAAAACTGAAGGCCTAGGTGGATCGAATGCCTTAAAGACTCAAGGACCAAATTGGTCGCCTGAAGGCCCTAACGGAGGAATATTTCGGGATGCTATAGTGCTAATGAGTCCCTCCGCATTATTATAATTCCCTAGTCATTAAAATGGAAAATACTATTTTTCAAATCCATAGGATTTCACCAACATGATATATGGGATAACACTATATAGATTTTTCTTCACAAATTATATAGATGAACTTTATATAACTAATGAAATTTACTATATATGATAATAATAATAATACCCTTTGAATCGTATGTTCTCAAAATGATGCATTTTGAAAGCCAAACATCTAATGGTCTATGTGATAAATCCCCAAATATTAATCCTAAAGACACATATTATACATGGATAAATACCTAAAAATTAATAATAGAAAAAATTAATATAAGTCACATATATTTAGTAACTGAGAATTACCCCTGTGAAAAATATTCTTAATGAACCAATCCATGGTCTATTAGAAGTGTTGAGACATCCATATTCTCAATTTACTATATCCCTAAATAGAAAAACGAAATGATCCATTGATCATACATTGTAATGACATCACTTAAATCTAATAAGAAGTTCCCATTCATGAGGTTTTACATGATCTTCAGCATACATCCTCATATGACTACATCTTGTGACTAGTAACGAGCCTTTAAGGGTTGAAAATGGGGATAATTCACCATCATATCATAGTAAATAATACAACATAACATATAAATAAACTACCCATATCCAGATCAAAAGTACACATAATCAATAAAAAATTATATAATAAAAAAATAAGCACACATTAATACATCCAAACTACTCACCCCCAGGCGAGTCAAATATAACAAATAAAAATAGAATAAAATATAATGAGTCACTAATAAAATCAAATAACCTCGTCATATCCGAATATATAAATCATTTTTGAGATACTCATGTCTGCCGATGCATCATTTGTCCTCTACCCTGCCTCAACCTAAAAATAGTGTGGTTTGATCAGGAACTAAATTTTCATTAAAACCCATGAATGGTGTTATTAAAACATAATAGAATACACTTATGGTTTCCCCAATATAACAAATACTATAGTTTATACAAATTTTATATTCTTGTAAAATAAATAAATGGAAGAAACAATAAAATATGAATATCAGTTCAAGGAATCATAGGTGATATCCATGATTAATAATACATGCTTTATCTTTTTTCATTTGACTCTGATCATGTCACATAATAATCAGGGGGTTATATTTGGTACCCTATAATATCTATAATATGTATACATAATTATATATGATCACTTAGGTTGAAATTGTATCACCTGTATCATCTCATAATACCACTCTCAGGAGGGAGAGAACCACAGAATCCCATGTAAACTATCTGCCAATGAAAAATTATCCCACATAGATCATATCATAAATATAATTAAGGGGTTATTTAAACCACAACCATACCATATATAAAACGTGTATATAGAATAGGGGATCATGTAGAAATCTCAAAAATATCACAACCTATATAGGTAAATCATGCCCCGTAGTTTCATATAAAAATGCATGGTGGAAGAGTTATAATCCATACAATATCATATATGTAAGACCTACTTGGGGGTGTATAGTATAATTTATCAATATAAAAAATAATGAAAATAGAGGGAATATTTCCCTACCCTTTAATCATCTCATAATAATGTGTTGTGGATAAATTTCCTCATAAATATTCATATCATGAAAAAAACATTGTGAATAAGTTGACCACTAGGAAAAATATCATAATAATATTTGTAAGCTCTAGTGTCTACATCATAATATATCATGTCATAAATAATAAGGGATGATAATTCAACCAAACCCATCATATATAGAAAATTAAAACCACTCGAATGATTCAACTATAACCACAACTTCATCCATACATAGATACAACCAGGATTTCCTCAATTCACTTACCTTGTTTGTGGTAAGTATAAAAATGGGGCCCCCATATTGTTATATTTACTCATATCATAGCCCATATATCCTACCATGTATTCTCTATCTCATTTCCAACATTAGGTCTTATGATAAACATTGATAAATTAAAACATCCCTATGTATTACCATAATTATATATCAACCACATAAGATTTATAATAAAATATACACTATAATTACTATATTGCGGTAGAATAATTCACATTTCATATCCCAAGTCATGGTCTGTCCTCTTATTCCCAAACAACACAAAATACATCATAGGTTTAACCCAATAGGGTGCTCACATTATATTGGGGAAGGAATACTCATTACACACATTAATCAACTAACCATTAGTCTATATGTTATTTTATTGTGTATTCATTTTCATATCATGACTATATTTTATAGTCTAAAATGTCCTCTATAAGATGTTTTCTAATGTAACCTATATCAAGGCCACTATTTTCACCAACATTATTGAGACCCCTAAATTGATTATATGTAACATGACATATACATATGATCAGTCCCATGACTATGGATGATAGAGAAATTACACTCATATTGAGGGTCCAACACGGCCCAAGATACATTTGATCTCCTAATATGAGCTAAAAGGATATAATTCATTTTTTAATTTATTTATTATCAAATAAAATTAGTTATATTGTATATCACAATATTCATAATGATATTCATATACTTAGGGAGATGATAGGTGTGAATAATACATTAATCATGATGTTTTTTCCTTTTATACAAGCCTAAAAACCCAAAATAATGATTTTCAAAGACTATTTTGACATATATATTCAAATAGAGTCCATAAATCATTAGAATTCATCTAAAAATAATCCTAAAAAATCTTTAATTAATAAATAAATTTAACCAAAAACAATTTCATAATTAATACTTCATTTTATCTCTAAATCATAATCATTTAATTACTCCCCAATACTACTATATTGACAAAATCCTAATGAAAATGAGAAGACAACAAACTGATATACATTTAGACAATTAAGATTAAAATATGAAAACTCACTTTTAAATAATTCCATCAATTTCACCAAAATTAGTAGAAACCCAAAAAAAATCATGGTAGCGACCTAAATATCCGAATCCACACTTAAACTTGTGTAATCATCCTCTTAAAATATAGTATACTCAAGACGAAGAAAATAACAATAATATTTTTATGATTTCACAATTCTATAGTTGATTCATCTTTTATAACAGTTACTATGTAAGAAAAAATCAACAAAAACTAAGTTGGAAAAAATTAGTAAAACATCAATATGAAATGTTTTATTTATCTTAGATAATATTCCAAATAAAACAACACTTGAATTGATTGATAAATGTGGAATATCACATTATGAGATGATGAAATAGTTATGGTCTTTATTCATGTCAATATCCTTATTTATAGGTTAAGAAGACACCAAAAATAGATTTTAATGGTTGTTTTTTAACATTAAATTTTAATCATTTATTTTATATTAAGGATGATTTGTAATGAATTTTAAATTTCTGTGAAATTTGAATAAAATTTATACATATATAAAAATACCATATATGTCTCCCTATAGAGCATATACACAATATTTTTATTTAATATATATGGTTTTTAATTTAGTAAGTAATATTTTCCATTGAAGTTCTCCAAATTTTATATATATAGGTCATACAAAAGGTTTATTACTTGTAAAAAGATTATATAATACTTTTTCAACTATATATACATTAGGTTTTCCCCATTGAAAAACATTATATTTATTATATACAACATATACGTAATATTTTTTATTCTATAAAAACATATTTTTTTATTATGTAGGGTTTTTCTATTTGAAAATATTCAATGTGTAATATATATATATAAGACTTTTTTAATGCAATTCATTTTTATAAAAAATATTTTTTAATTCATATGAATTTTACCATAACTAAAAAACCAAGAATAACATATTTTCATACCATGTGCTATATATTACCAGAGAAAATATATTTCATTTCAAGATAAGATTTAAAACATATCACGTCAACAAAAACTATGTTCTTTTCCTTTATATATTTTTCATATATATCATAATTTTCCTATATTTGTTATTTTACAATAGAAAAATATCATATGAAACATATTTCCATCCATGAATTATATAATTCATCACACATAACATATTATATATAAAGTGTACTGAATATATAATGTATTATATCATATGTAATAAATTTTCACATGATTTGTAATATATTTTAACTGGAAAAAATATATACATAATATATTTTCTATATACAAAATTTGATACAAAATATATTTTCATAATTATGATATTTTCCTTTAAAAATTATCATAGTTATCATTTTTCCTAAATATTTATGATAATATTTATAGTAAAAAATTTATATTGAATATATATATTCCATATGAGAAATGTGATATATAAAATGTTTCAACACATTTTCAAGTTTTCATTAGAAGAATTTCTATATATTATATATTTTTATATAAATGATTTTCATTAAGGAAAATATCAATACATTGAATATTTTAATCCATGCATAATATATTTTCCACAAATAATACAATTTCCTATGAAATAATTCCATATCTAACATATTCTCCTACCATAAATATGATATTTACATTGGAAAAACATCCATATAGTATATAATTCAAAAAATAACATTTTTACTATATCTTAAATGTCATATGTAACATATTTATTCTTTATATAATATATTTTATCATATTTTAGGATTTTTAGTTTGGATGAAAATTCATAATTAATATAAATTATTCATGAGAAATTTCTTTTCATCATATGTGTTTTGGGAACATTTCACTCGGGTTGTGCATTGCGCACGATTTTCCCCATATTCATGCATTGGATAAGTGGGTGGCCTCAATCAATTAATCAGAGATGTCACCCCTTGATCAAAACATGATTATGGGATGTTGGTTCCCCTTTCATGGATTCCTTCTTGGATATTGTCTCATTTTATGAGTCTCCCTCATAGATTTATGTCATGTTCATGGAACTCTTTCCCAAGGCCAACACGAGGTGGATGCCAGTTAATTACGCTACTTCTTTCTTTATAGGGAATCAATCTATGGTCTAAGGAAGTAGTTTTATTGGGAATCTCTAAGTATTTATGGATGTTTTCTTTGTCAGAACCTCAAAATTAATCTTTATTTGAATTCCTATGAATCTCATATGAGTCATCTTTGGCACAAAACCTATGGTATATCATGTATTCCACAAGGTAGAATACACTATGGGTGTAATTATTTTGTGAATTATTTCCTCAAGCATCGCATATGTATTAAAATAGTTTGGTATTATAGATTTGGTCAGAAGATTAAAATCATTTGGAAAATAGGTTTTTGTAGGCTTAACATCCATTGAGGACATATGGGTGGTCAAGTGTTCCTCCATGGGGAATGATTTCATTCATGGGTTTAGAGGAATTTGTTCTTAGGGGGGATTTCAAACACGGTTTGTGCCTAGGTGTGTCCCCAAGTAGGCGATTTCACACCTCAGTTTGGAGGAGTGTGTCCCGCAAGGGAGATTATTTCATACCTAGATTTTGTAGAGTGAGTCACATTAAGGGGAAAAATTTTATCACATTAATTTGGTGGAGTGTGTCCCTCCATGGAGGAATATTTAACAATTGGATTTGGTGTAGTATTTATCCTCAAGAAGGATTATTTCACACATGTCATTAATGGAGTCTATCCCCCAATGGGGGAACATTTTAGACTTTGGTTTTGTAGAGTGTGTCCCCCTAAGGGGGAATATTTCACCCTGGGATGTGGGGGAGTGTGTCCCCCAATGGGTAATATTTCACACCTGGATTTGGTGGAGTGTGTTCCATGGGGGGAAGATTTTCCAATTGGATGTAGTTGCGATTAAACCATATTGAGGAATCCTATTTACCCTATTTAGTAGATAGGGATAAAAACACAATTATTTTGAAGCCATAATTTAATGCCTTGTGTAGTACAAGTCTATGAATTTTATCATCATGCAATAATGAAACTAATTTCATAGATGGAGCATCGAAAAGGACTGGTGTGGGGATTAGATATAAAAGCTAGTAAGGGTAAGAGGTTCATCCAATTATGGGGGTATATGGTGTAGAGATTATGTGTGGATGTTTTCCAGTAGAAGATTTTATCCAATTATGGAGGATGAGGTGGAATCCCATGATGATCAATCATAAAGTATCATATACTAATTATATAGGGTAAAGGTACAGGTTTAATCCATTCTAGTCATACATGGGGAATTCTATCTTCATTACAAATGGTAAGGATAAATTTTTACAATATGTGAAATTTATTTTGTTTTATAGTTTAACATCACACAACTAGGATATGGTGGTATATAGTTTTGTCTCATAAATCTTGAATGTGGATGGGGATACACCCTGAGGTGGACTATGTCAATATGGGAGGAATATAGGAAAAAAGACTCTATATTGAGATAGTTATGATACTTCCCTCTGTGATGGAATCTCTAGGGATTATGTATCCACTAATCATTCACATATGTGATGTTGTCCCGGGAATTCTATAGGAAATGTCATGAAGTAGTGGATATAATCGGTCCCAATTCATGAGAGGTTATTATTATTAAAAACCATTATGGTTATTATGAATATGATAAGAAGGTAGGGTCAGTGGTACCATAGTCATAGAGTTTTGAGTGGGGGTTGAATCATTACTGGATTGGTAGAGGGGCCCTGAGGAATCTACTTTTATGGAAGGGTAGAGGCTAAAAGCAAAAACCATCGAAAGTATAAGAGGATGGGTTTCATGAATTAATGGGATTCATGAAATTTAGGTGATTCATGAAGGTGATTGGTCTCATAGGGTTTAGGGGTATTATGGAATAATATGTATCATGAAATAGGGCGACCCTTCATCAGAGTAAATTCTTGGTTCCCAAGGGGATGGTTTCAACAATGATAATTAACTCATGAAATCCTATGATCCAAAAAAAATAGTTTTTTCTAATATGATTTCCATTGGACTTCACATAAGGCATTACAACTATGGGATGACATTCACAAAAACCAATGATAGGATGCTTCTTGAATGTTTTCTAACACTAGAAATCCATCTTTATTATTTCTTTTATATCTTATCTGTTTCACAATTTTTGAACATTTCAGAATCTGAAATTCCACATATTGATATATGAGGGAATAGGGGTTATTTATTTTCCTAGAAGATCCAACGGAATGAGTTTCTTGAAAAATGGAGGCCTTTATAAATGGTTAACATTTTTGTGTAATGGTAGGGTTTTGTGAATCATTTTTATGGTGCAATAATGGTACTATCATTACCTTGTGTTTCTGAATAACTCCACACAATGGATTGCATCAAACTAGACTTACATAGTATGGAGGTTACCATCCATGCACACTATATATAGGGACCTCCAAATAATAGTGACTTTAACATAGCTCTTGACCTTCGTGAACCATAACATTATATAGATTTTTGGTTCATTTTTGATCAAATTTACATTGATATAGTCATTACATCATCTACCTATTCCAAGAAATACATATCTAAGTATCATCAACATCCAAAATATAGAATTTTATCTGATGAGGGACAAGAGGGAATGATTATGATGCAATACCATTGAAAATTAGGGATTATAAATCCCTATTAAAATACATGGTATATCTATATGCCTATAAATAGGGATGGATCCCGTAGGTAACTAGGTTATTTTTTTGAAATATAGACAAATTATATCTTTAAAAAAAATATAAAATATTCATGATAATTTTGTGATTTTTATCATCATTTCTTGTGATACTCACCTATCTTACAATCATTGGTTTGTCCAAGAAATATTTGAAAAGCCTTTGCGGATCATACTTTTGAGAACTCGACTTTTGTGAGGAAACAATTCTTAAACAACCTTTTTAGAGTAGACAATAAAATTCCATAAAATCTTGAAAAATTTACTTCAAGGGTGATTAATATTTCACTAACCAAAGGTGGGAGATATATTGAATGCTAATGAATGGTGATAGATTCCAAACTAATTAAAATTGTGGTACACTCACTAAACTACTAATAGAGGCTCAATATGAATCCCCATTATGGAAGATGGTACTATTGTATGGTTATATGTGTAGGGATGATACATTCATTCATAGTGACGATTAATATTTAAAAACCTATTGGATTAGTAGTATACCTAGATTTTACAAGTGGAATAATGATGTTGGGGGGACACACCCTGACGAAACACCTGTCCATTATTATGCATATCATATGGAACCAGATTTACAATATTAAATGGGATCCATTGCAGGTGGAGGAATTTTTTTCTAGGTATGATTCAATTATAAAGGATGGGTTGGAGGACATTTTTAAGTAGTTTATAGAAGGATGAGACCTATTCATGGGTGTAAATTTTACCAATACATTGGTCTGAGCATACTGGGAATGCTAGTCCTTCAAAAACGTTGAGGAAGAGTTGAAGAAAATTAGGCTTATGAAGTAGTTTGGTACTCATTGTTACATGTCTATTGTTACTTGGACATCATTCCCAAGATACATAGAAGATGGTCACCCAGGACCTAAACCATTCATTTACACCATGGGGAGGTCGACATAATTTTGTAATATATTTACGAGATTGCATGGATCCTGATTCAAGTGGCCAAGTATGGTGACTTCTTCGACGCATTAAATTTTTGTAGGGACCATGAGTAGCTACCATCCGTGGAGAGGGTGTTATTGTCTTTTTTCAGAGGGATAAGTGACATGAAGCTAGGTATAGAGGACATTAAATTAATTTTTTTGCATCCTCTAATTTATTAATAAACCTATGAATAAGATACCAGGGGGGAACACCAATTTATTGAGGTATTCTATTAGGTAGGGAGAACTCATGCTAGATTATTTTAGAGGTAAACCATTGGTAGTTATGAGGATATAGTGTGAGGATTGGGGCACCTGAGGTCATGATAAAATGATTCATTGTCATATTGATCTATGGATTGATGCTCCGGGATCAAGATGTGTATATGGGGCTGCATTCGAGCACCATCATCATGGTGGAAATTCTGGTGATGGGGAAACATGCCAACCAAGAGGATCCATTGCTTTAAAAGTTATATACGATATTTTGACAACTCAACCAGGGTAATACCTTCTCATGTGTTTAGATCCTTCCTTTATCTACCTATTTGGGTTGTTGTAAACATAGGGGATATGAGTATTAAAACCCTATCTTCACACCCTTTATTGATTTTTGACAATCGATCATCAACATCATAGGGAGTCAGACCCACACCCTTTGCTCAGTTTGTGTAATGTAAAAGAACATGATAGTAGACCACATCATTTTCCATATTTATCCATCCTAAAAAAAATGTTAAATAATGATGATGTATTCTATATAGAAAAACAATCATAACTCGTTGCCTTTCAAGGAATGGAACAAGTTGTGAGGTTCTATTGTAAGGTAAACTATGGGAATTATTCCCCACATCACTTTGAGTGGAATTACTTATTCCACCTGTAATTGAACAAAGGTGTACACTAGAGTATGAAGTTAATGATATACCTTCATCTTTAGAATGATATGGTGCATGTTTTCATACATATATGGGTGGGTTTGAAAATAACTTCAACCTCCACCTACTACTTGCTGGATCAGCCATGATTATGAACTAAGATGATAGAGAACGTACCAGTGAGTTATGATTGGCAACAAACCAATATTTTCAATGAGAAATATGGTCAACCATAATCATGGGGTTTAATATTACCATTAGTTTAGTCCCACCAAGGATGTAGGATTGGTCCAATGAGTGGTATAGTTTCAAAGCTAGTAGTTTATTACCTTGTAAAGGTGGACTCAATAGGGAGGAGAGAAGAAATATTCTTTTCAGTCCTAGGAAATAAGTTTTGCTAGGAAGGATGATAGTTTGGGTATGTAATGAGGGAGAAATTTCCTAGTCTATAGAAGAAACTACCATACCCAGACGTTCCTAGTGATATAGGTTTTCCCAAAAAATGGGAGTGTTTGGAAATCCAATAAAAATCATCACTCTTCATGTAATACGGAATGTTACTCAAAATGTATTGAATATTCCATACTGAATGGGTCACAAAATTGTAGCAACACGCATCCCCTAATCCTAGGTGGTGGAATACACGATGTAGGTGGAGGACTTGGTCCACTCTTGGGGTAATTCACATCCCCTGACCTAGCACGTATTGGTGTTTCTAGGTATGAACTATTTTACAGATCTATAATTTAGGGAGATAGCTTTGTGTGTTCCTCTTAATGTTGGCTCAAAAGTGTAATCCCACTGAATTAATTCTAATGAAGACTCTTCAAGTGATGAAAGTACTATTGATAATTATGTAAATCCTCTAATCGTGTTTATCTTGGATATTACCCGTCTATTGAGATTGATGCTAAAAACCATTTTTTAATTTCACAAGAATCAGTGGGAATAGATGAGGGGAGGCCTAACCCTTGATAAAGAATGTTTTAGACCTATCTATTATGTTTTAGACAAAGGTGCAATGCCTTAGGTAGAAGTCGAATTTGTGACTTATGTGACCACTACTGGGGAATTCCTTCTCCTTAGGGATTTCTCATGAATCTTAAAACAAAATTCATCACGATGTACCATTCATTTTATTCATTTACATAGTACAAATTTACATTCATGTTTCCCATCTCATAAAACATTATCGGTTAAACCTATTCTTTGTAGTTTAACCCATGTTTGGAGGCCCTCTATCGTTGGTTACAACTGATACTAGGAATGTGGTAGTATACGAGGTTATGCAATCAATGAATGGGGTCAAGGTGGTTGTGGAAGTTGAGTAAACCATAAAATTTCTATATATTGTGAATTCAAGATAAAAATCCATTATGGGGGAGTCAATCATCGTTCTAGCAATTGAGGTGATTGGGGAAGCTATGGTGGATACACTAATCTCTAAGGTGTCAACGGTGGTAGTTCCTAGTGTTGAGGTCATAGTAAATGAGGTCATGATCCTTCCACCAATTTATTTGGTCGATCAGATCATTATGGATGATATTTTTTCAAAGGTTCCATAGAAAGAAATTAGGGCTCCATATATAGGTTTTGTGCCTTTCAAGGATGTGTTTCCCCTTGAACTGAGGCTTATCCATCAATATGAACACCCTAAAGATGAATCAGTAACTGAGGTGTTGATGGAATTATATTAGTATGAGCATATTCCCCTTGTGGAAATTTAGGATTTTTACTTTTACATCACTGAGGATAACTACATCTTCTAGTGAAAGACATGAATGAGTGTCTATAATTTCATCACATGTACTCAACTGTTGATCTTTCAAACCTGGTGGTATATCTATGTTATTTTCTAGTAAGCATAGTTACTAGGGGAGTGGATTATATTATCATATATGAACTCAATCAGGACTTTATCATCATGTTGTAACATGCTAAGTTGTATTAGTTTGACCTCACCTGTCACAAGAAGAAGTATGAGGGTACTTAATCACTTCGAGTAGCCCAAGTGGAGATCGATTTCCTAGATGTCCTATTAGAAGATAATGAAGCCTTAAACACTAAATAAGAAGAGATAATATCCCAAAAAAGGTATTAATTAGAGGAATATGCAGATATGGTGGTAAAAGAATAATCTCTTTTGAATGGGTGTCGGGAAAATCAGTATCAGATGTGCTTCATGGATGAAGATGTTCACCCTGTTGTATAGAAGGTGGCATCTGATTTGACATAGTGGAATTAGAACCTAGATACATCACAATAGAGTTTTTCTAAGATCGATCACTTGATCACAAGGTTCTAACCTTAGGTAATCTTGTTTTATCATATAATAAAGAATATGGTCTAAAATGTAGATGACCCTCCTATAATTTGGATTGTCTATTTCACATATTATTTTATATTTTTTCATTTTTCTTCATCTGTGATCTTATTAATAAGAGACAAACAATTAATCACTAAGGCCGTGTGATTCGCTCTTAGTGTGTGAATTAAAGATAAAATGGAATAAGGGTCATTTATATGAGAGTACTAGAAAATGATTAAAACATTCGAGGTCTAAAAATAGTTATTGACCATTGTGAGTGACCTAACCATGAAAGGGTGTGGATGGAGATATGACCATTTGAGAATATGTCTTGCATTCTCAATGTGAGTTATCAAAAAAATGGGGTAATTATAGGGGTGTGGAATTCTACAAAAAAAATTTGGGATTTAGAGAATGAGTCAAGATTCCCATGATCTAGAACAAAAATGTGGTGTTGTTTCAACAACAGATAACTACTAACCATGTTTTGAAGACAAAATACAATATCATTTTCTATGTATAGGGAAAATGGATGAGGGTAGACTACCAAACATATTCAAAATGCATAATATCTCTCAATTTTTTCTCAAACTCATTTCAATTAATGTGTGTAGGAAGATATTTGATCGTTTATTCCCAGGAATTGTTGTCGTTAAGAGATCTTGTTTAGACATGGAAGGTGATGGGGATCCCAATCAAGGGATACATGAGGCGTGGGGGTGAACTGATGAATTTTTTTAATGGAATTAAAAAATATTGAAATTATTCCATATTGTATTTATGAATATTGGGTGGTAATATTAGTATGATAATATTTCAAACTCATCATCCAAGGGGAGTTACCCTATAGATGTTGAGTGAATTTCAATGAACATGAATGATGAAAAAGTTTATTGGCACTGAAGGGGGTAGGAGGAATCCCAAGAGAGGGCCTAAGATGCTTCTACTTTTTACAACATGCATTGAGGATGATGGAAAAATAGATTAAAAATATATTATCTGGATAATAGGCAAAAAAATTTACATCATACTATGTAGATATTGCATTATATATTTTAACGTCATGTAATGAAAATTTTTATAGAATAGTTTTGGGACTTGTTGGTAGTACATGACAACCTACATGAATAACACCCATCCAGACAGGGTGGTTAGCAACGTAAGATGGTGAAACAATGTGGGTAATATTAGAGAGACTCATGAGAAAAATATTTCATAAGATATATATCTATATTTTTACTAAACTAATGGGTTCTGTGATGACAACATGTTTTTTTCCACTGTCCATGGAAGATCCCTACTAGATTTGTACCTATTTATTTTTATCCCTTTATTTTAGATTATGTTGCAGAAGTGACCTCGAAAGGGTAGTCTAACTCTTTTAAAGACGTAACTTACAATTTTCATCCTAATATATTTTTATGACTCTTTATGTTTTGTAATTTAATGACATACTAGTCAAACAAAGAAGATGAAAACAATTTAATATCTTAATGATCAAACCTTGGGTGTTGTAAATAGTTTATGGTCTTAATAATATGACCTATAGGGGCTTCATAAAAAAGGATATTATGATACTATAGGGTTAAAATGAATTTAAATAGTCATTCTAGGATCCTTACTACTAGAAAAAGAGCTTTATGTGAGAGACACACAATATAATGTTATGATTCATAGTCCACTAAGTTTTGTATCATAAAGGGATGCATGTAGCCTACAGGAGAGGGAAATTGATGCCAATGAAGCTAATTAGGGTAACTTCAATAAAAAAATTGTTCCCACAACTTAAGGACTAGATTTTGGGACCTCAACTCATTGTTAATGGTTATAGAGTTTGGATCGATTGAAAATAGTTTAAGGTATTAATGTATTGTCCATCAGTTGGGCTTTCCAAAGGAATATGTGTGACATTGAAGAAATGTTACTTCACAGGAAAGGAGGAGCCTGTAAGGCCACATAATTCCATAGAAAAATTTCTCTAAGATGACATGCACATAGTTTATGGTCTTGATTATTGGACTTGGGCTCTTAATTTATGGCCATAGAGTTTGGAATGAAGTGTTGAAATTAGTTTAAAAGGTCACAATTTTTTGACCATAGAAGAGTGTGTCTCAATGGATTTTGATAAGAATGAATAGAAGGTGACCAGATTTAATTGGGGAATGAGGAAGCCCAATACCCAATGACACATTTCTTGGATGAATATCACATATTTTAAAGTCATGATACTTGGACTTAGGCTCCTAGTTTAGGGTCATAGAATTCAGAGCGTGAGGGGGACCTATGTGTATCGACCATGATTAATGAAAAATTATACCAACTCTTATTCCTATGATATCCATGGCAGATTTGATAAATAAGGACATGATTGTAGTTTCAAGTAAATGTAGGGGATAACGCAATAAGGGAAAATGTGAATGACTTAATGAAGTATTGTGAGGGTATATCATGACTTTCAAAATCTAGATGGTAAAAAGAGAATGGTTAATGGGTGATTAAAACTTTTGATCATGTTTAAAGGATATGTTATTTACACATGATGGTCATGAATGGGGTTGAAAAAAATCATAATTAACCATTGAACGAGTTTGAAATAAAGAAGTCACTATTTTTTTAACCGAGGGTCATTTAGGAATGGACCTAGAATGGAAGGATAGAATGATTTTAAAAGAAAAATTATTATTAGGGAGTCTATTTGGATTGGTTGGATGATAATTATCCATATTGAAGAATGAAATAAGTGAAAAAGTAGATATGGGTATTTTATTTGAGGGAATATCAAGGGCCTTGGGAGCAATTCCACCATGTGCTCAAATGCACTCGATGGCCATGTCGATAGCTGAGGGAAATACTATATAAAAAAGGGGAAACATGAAATTATTTTATGGTAAAAATGGTCCTAGGATATGACATATAGGAATCATTACAAATCTGGTGATAATGAGAATCAAATCATGAATAGTTCTGAATTGAAGTGAGGTAAGAGATTAACAGTGAAGGGGTATTTTCCTCTCTTGTGAGGACATAAAATCAACCCATACTTTTCATATAGATAATCCTATGTTAATTTCATATGGTAAGACAATAGTTTATCAAAATGTTCAAACCAAATTAGCTTGGATAATACCATAAATTTCATATAAGGAATCCCAGTTTAATATGTGGTAAGTAAACAGTTTAAGATAATGCATTGAGGATGATTTTTTTCATCATCTCATAATTTTCAAATGAGGCATCCCATTTTTATATAAGGTGAGGCTAAAATTTAATATCGTGTGCTAAGGATGTTCTTTTCTGATAATCTCATACCTTTCATATTATTTATCCCTTTTTGTATGAGTTATGGTTATTTTTTAACATCAAGTGCTATGGAATTTTGGATAGGAAGTTCAATGTCAGACAACATATTCATTTCCTGCTATGATTTTGAGGTCACATATAACAGAAAAAGGGGAATGGGTGTCTTATTGAGGCTTGTGTCGAATGAAACAGTTATAAATAACATGATAGGAGGCCTAAAGAGAACCTCTACCACAAAAAAACATGATAAAACATGCCCAGGATGATATGATGATGCTAAGAGAAAAAAACCTATAAGGAGTTGATGATGATGGTTAGATCCATTATATATTACACAGATTTCACTATGTATCCTAGGAAAATTTGAATCAGGCAACATTTTTTTTTGAAACGCGGAATATATGGATAAAAATGTAATTATAGGATTGAATATTATTAGAGGATATTGAATTATTTCATATTTGTGATATGGGGTATCCTAATTTCATACGGCATAAGGCTACAATTTAACATTGTATGATGGGGATGTGTTTTTATCCGGTAAATGTCTTCTGAGGCATCCCGATTTCATATAGGGTAAATCAACTGTATAAAATCATGTGATTGAAAAATTGGTGGGGATTATTATTAAATTCCCATGATACTTTCACCCCTATTTCAAGTGATGGGGGCATCCCGATTCGCTTGTGAAATAAATAATAGTTTTTGGGATTATATATAAGGAAGATGCACATAAAATCATTTAGGGAAATTGAACCATAGTTAATTGTAATACCCATTGATTTTATGAATTATTTTTTTTAAAATAAATTAATTTTATGTGATAGATTTTAGTATACATGACACTGAGTTAGATTAGGTTACACAATACAAAGAGTTTCCCTGAATCATTGAGTTACACACATGACCGAGTTTACCAAACAAAAATAAACATATTATTTTATATTTACCATATAAATTGGAATGGAGGATACCAATAGGATTAATAAATTCCGAAAATATATGTTTTACACAAAATTTTATATTTTAAATATTACAATAATATTTAAAAAAAATATTTCATAAAAAATTTAACTTTATCTAAAAGATGATTTAGTAATCTTGTGAAAAAACAAATTAAATTTTTTTTAACACTTTTAAAAGTAATATTTCACAAAGAAATATTATATTTTATATTTAAAATTTCAAAATTACCTCAGGGTGAATTATTGAATTTTTTCTAAATTTTTTCATTTTTTCGATGAATAGTCAAAAATAAGTAATTATAATTGAAAATAACATTTTTTTAAATTATTTATAATGATAAATAATAATTTTAATTGGTTTAAAATTAAAAATGGTTAATTTTCTATAATTTAATCTAATTTAGATAATTTTAATCATTTTAATGTTGAATCCATATAAAAAATTTCCTTTTAAACTTTTAAACATTTTCTCCTCCAATACCCTCTTTCTCATCGTGTCTAGTGGATTAATTTTAATTTTAAATTTTCTGGTTATTTGAAAATAAATTTGGAAAATGGATTTCATATATTCAATAATCACAATTTCTATTATCTAATATGTTCAAATTAATTTTTTTAAAAAATGAATTAAAAAAGAGTAAAAAATCATTTAACACGGTTATGTTAAAAATTGATATACTATGGAATTAATCTAATAATATAATGGTAAAAATTCCCAGTAAACTTTTACAATCGCCATTGGATATCCATATATATAGCTTATCTAATATATTATTTGTAAATGAACCATTCTAGAGGAATTATTCATGATGAAGACATGGGTATGATTGAATATTTTCAAAGACATTACATGTCTACAACTCATGTCCCATATAAAAGGACACCACTTATAAACTCTTATTCCCTCTTTTATACCATTTTAATTCAACCATTTAATTTCTATATAACATCCCAAAACATATACTTTTTTTCAATAAGCCTCATTTAGGAAAAAATACATATGTGTGTTGTTTTGGGTGATAACCTATGGGGGATACATGCAGAATAGGCAACAGTCACCAAAATGAATTTTAGTTTTATTTATTCCTCCATCCCATTCCATAATTTTTATACAATCATGATATAATAAATTCAAATTATTCAATATTTTGATTTTGTTTCAAATTCCTGACCAAAAAAAATCTCCACATGTATCAAATGGTTTATGAAATCCTTAATCGTTTATAGAGATTACTACAACCTCGTGAACTGACTTCTTTCTTTTCTCCCTTTACCACCTATCAGTGTTGGTTATACTAGTGGATTAAATTGTTAAATATTATACTTATTGTATTATTAAAATTATGTAATTACTAAATATGTAACATTGTAATATTATGTGAAATATATTTTTTTAATTAAGTTTTTTTTTGATATTATGCATTTCATAAAACACTAAATCTAGTTTTTTATATGAAGGAGATAGGTTTGATTTGTGTTATACGTAACACTAATTTAAGAATGCAGTACATTCAACACCATGCAAATAAGGTAATATAATATCCTAATAAATTATAATGTATTTACTATTTTAAATTGATTTGATATTTTCTAAATAGATTGCATTGCATGTGGTACAAATTTAGCATACATCATACCCCATACAATGTTTTGTTGATAACGTGTGTTACACATTTTATATAGTTTTACTAAACAATAAAATATTATTAAAAAATTATTAGTAAATATAATAAGATAAAACCTAGCTGTTAAATTATAATTAATCAGTATTATTATCTAAATTATAAATATATATGGTTTATACAAATATTAGATGAATTTATTGGTTTTATAATAAATTTAAATGAAAATTCAAACCAATTGAATATAAAGTAAATATTTTTATTTTGATACTCACAAAGCTATTTTATCCTAAAATATTTATGTATTTAAAATTAGTGAGTGATATTATCTTAGTATATACTTTTTATACTCAATAAAATATTTTTTATGTTCATCCATTATATTTTATGGGCATAATATAATAACAATCCCAATAAACCACATAAAAATCAATATTTTTATAAACGTAGTTTTTCCACCATTTAATGGGGAACATATTTTAAATTTTATTTTTTTAACATTAATAAATTTTATATGTCCAAATAATCTACATATTCAAAATAGAGGTATCAAAATTTAGTTTGGGTGATTTTTTGGTATTTATTTGGAAAATTTCAATTTTTGATGAAAAATTTAAATTTTGAATTTTAATTCAAAACTACTTTTATATATAATTTATTTATATAGTAAAATTAAATTTTAAATTATTTTTAAAGAAAAATTAGATAATTTATTTTAAATATTTATCCATTTTATTTTATTGGAATAAATTTCACTTTGAAATTGACCATAAAAACAATGAAAATGTTTGAATGTTTTAAGTTTAAACCCCTGCATTATCATCATGTCTGCACGATTAATTTTAAATTTAATTATACCAATTATATTATATCAATTTCTAAAAATGAATTAAATATTTGGAATTAGAATAATTTATATTTTCTAATAATGTCTATATAGTTTTTTATCAAAAATATTAGTGATAATAATTAAAATTAATTACAATAATTAAGGTGAAATTGTGCTTAATAGGTGACTAAATCATAAAATTATGGTCCCAAATGACCTAAAAACTTTTCAAAATCCATTTTACGACAATATTTCATAACATTCGTCACTTTTTTTTTAAAATTTTATCATTATTAGAGCCACATTAATTGACAAAAATGTGTGTGTAATACGCTTTTCAAAAATTTACAAGAGTGTCACTCCTCCACCAATATAAAATTGTGTCCTCTCCTACGACATCCACACCCCCCTCAATCCACATAAGATAAAAAAATATCTATCCAAATAGATCCTGAATAGCCATTAACTCAACCTATTAGCATCATCCTGGGCATAAATCTCTCCTTGGAATCCCTATGGTGAAATGGAAAACAATTTACCCAAAAAAGAGGGACCATTTTTCTTCAAGCTCTCTAGTTTTATTTCTATTCTCCACTCATAAACTCTCATTTTTAGAAGATTATATTATTAAAAGATTATATGAAATAAACATATATTTTATTATATTAAGGGTTATACCTTTACTTACTCAAACATCCATATAATGGGTAATGAACATACCGTTCTTGTGTTTGGTGAACTAACTTCTCACAAAACGATGTTGTTTGTTTAATATTTACAACCATTCATTGTTGGGAATTATGATGAAAATTATATTTATATTGGATATGAATTGAATTTATTGTTAATTTTTCTTCTTTAATTCTTTTATATCTAATAAATTTATACTTCCCATCTTCTATAATAACAATAACATTATTTCTGGACGTGTTGAGTACCGCATCCTCAAAGTGATGTGATTTGTTTACAATTTACATGTAATGTATTAAAGATTGTTTTAGAAAAAATAAATTATTTATGAAAAATAATAATCTAATTACTTTAATGATATAATATATATATATATGTAATTTACTTACTTTCATTCAACATGAAAAAAAACTGAAGCAACATTCATGTCTACGTACAACCTATCATCTCCTTGAACGTTGTATACCATTTCATATTTCTATATTTTATATATTGCTGTAAATATCAATATATATAGAATATATAATTTATTTATATACTATTTTACATTCTGGAAGTATGTAAATCATGATTTAAGTAAGATGATCAAGACTAATAAGTAAAAACATGTATGAAAAACAAAGGAGATATTACTTGAAGTGAAACATTTACATAGAATTGTTAATAAACATAAAATATAATGTAATAATAAAATAATATATGGTATTAAATATAAGAAAATTATTATATAGAATATTTATAATAAACATATATTTATTATACCTTAGTTTTTTTTGAGTAAGATGAGAGTCAAGACATAAGATAAGGAAATTTCATCTCACCTTTTATTTTTATGAGTTACATGAATTATTCACCATTAATTTATTTTCAGTGGTGTATATACAGCCTATAAATGTATTATATAAATATTATTACTGACTTGATGGGTATTTTACCTATCCATTTAATTACATTTATTTCATCAGGTTTATGTTTCAATGGTTACAAAATTGATAATGTAATGTTGTCTGAATTTAGATTCATTGATACACATTCCATTTTATAGCCCTATTTTTTCTACGCTGTTTATATACGTAAATTGAATTTTAATATAATTAATATACATATTTTAATGTTATGTTAATATTTCATGTAATGTTATTCATTCCATTATTTGGTGATTTAACATTACCAAATTAGTCATGTTTTATAGACACAATCTCAACATTTAACTAGATTTTTTTTATTACGAACCCATTGAAAAAATCTTATGATACATATCTAAATAAAATTTATTATTTTTATTAACATATATTTACTAATATTATATAAATATTAATGGTACCATATTTCCACTCTATGTTACATAATTTGATCAATAATGTGTCTTTAAGAAAGTATTACTTTACCTATCTCTTCAGACAGAAAATTGACTTTCTTCAAAACAATGTTTTCTAAATGGTTTTAACAACATTCTATTATTATCTTATTGTCATTAGAAGAAATTTTTACCTATTTTTTTTAAAAAAAATAGGTTTTTTAAAAGTATTCAGGTTGTCATTCTGTACTTGAAGAAATTTTCAAAACTTTTTTACGGTGAAAAAGAAACATTTGGAATTAACGGATTTACGCACATTCATGACCAAATTCCACTGAATGTTTTTTTAAATGATTAAGAATTTATCATAAAAAAATATATAATTTCTTAATATTAAGTAAATTATTTCCCTTAAATTTGTTTCCAAAGAAAAAATATTTCATTTTTTTATGTTTAAAATGTATTTTTAAATGATTTTCAAAACAACCTTTTCAATTTCTCAAAATATTGTTTTCAATGAAAATGATTATAATGATTTTGAAGAGTCTTTTATATGATTCCAAATATTTTTACACAGAAGGGATTTCAAAATATTTTCAAGAATCATTTATAAGATTTAATGGAAAATGGTTTTCAAAAATTTAATAAGAATTATTTATATGTTTTTAATTAAAATGGTTTCCCAAATGTTATCATAGATTCCTTTATAAGTTTTCAGAATTATTATCAAGAAAGTAATTTTCATAATGTTTTATCTATTAAAAATATAATTTAAAATAAGAAATCATAATTTCCTAATGATATGTTTTTAAAAATATTATTCAAAATTTTTTTCCATCTAAGAGGACATACATTTGGGTGACATATGCATTTCTACGAAATAATCTAATGGTTACATCCATATTTTTTCATATAAATGGTTTATGTTTTTATTGAATAATTTTTATGAAACCCATTTCTCTTTCATGGGTTATATTTTATGAAATGTTTTTCTATTTCACATGATATATGCTTTTAATCTTTATTTCTCTCTCATAGTTTATATATTTATGAAACCCACTTTTCATTCCTAGGTCATGTTATTATAAAATCCATTTCATTCAATGGGTAATATTCTTATTACATCCACTTCTTTTATTGGGTTATTATTTGATAAGATTATTGTAAACCTATATTGTTTCACATTTTAATATATGATTACATGTTTATGATGCCCATTTCATTTCATGGGTTATGGTTAGATGATTATAAAACCCATGTCTCCTTTTATGGATCATGATAAGATGAAGGTTTTATTATATTGTGCCACTGTATGTATGATTTAATTATGAGATATTTGGGGCCTATATATCCCACTAATTCATTGGGTAATTATTTATATCTCAGAATATAGACTAAGATGGTCATGAGAGAGAACCTTGACTATTGTGATGGCCATGGGAGTGAAACATGACTACCAAAATGGTATGTTTAGTGGAATCATTCTACTAATATGGTCCTGGGAGTGAAACATGACTACCAAGATGTTATGTATAGTGAACCCTTACTACTAATATGGAATTTCCAATGATTCCTTCACAACTATGGAAATCCTTTTATATGATTATGTGTCTTCCATAATTAGATGTTTTATTCTTATTCAATGATTTAATGTTTTATGATCTTTTTTCCATTATGATTCATTTATTATGAACACTTTTCATTTATGAAATGATTTATTATTATGATCATTGATAGGTACAGTATGATCATATAATGATGTTGATCAAATTTTCGTACCCTTATTCTCTTGATTATCCTTAAAAATCTTCCTTGTTTACCCTTACTGAGCATCCTAGGTCAAAACGTTATATGATTCCTTAACCAAGTTATGATGATATTTAGAATATATGTTGTGCCTAGTAAGGGATATAGTAATGAATAACCTAGTGGGAGACAATGTACCTCACTTATTTTCCGGTTTTTATGTTTCCATGTTTCTAAAGTCACTAAACTAATAGGGTATTTGGGAATACTTTTATTTCATGTAATATTTATTCCAAAATGGGAAGTATGATGTTGTATATGATATTATATAGAATGTAAAATTGTGGGAGTTGGAATGAATGGTCTCATTATTATTTTTACACAACCTTATCAAGCTATGAATCATACCAGACATATAAATGAACAATATAAGGGACAAAATATTATTGTGTCATTCATGTAGAAACTTCCACCTTCTATCTGTGGGTATTCGGGTCCACTAGTTTTTTAATAAGGAAATAACACCAATAAAAATATATTTTCTATTATCCAGTGATCAGATCAAGAAATGGTTATTTTGGTTTTCAACCATTTGGATGGTTAAGTGGATCAATAATTTAATTTTATCAATGATATAAGTTAAATGATGAAATGTAATCTCTAGAATGAGTGGAGTTCAAGATCTTATTTTTTAACAATAACATTCCTTATATTCATTGTACAATGATGGAGAAGCAATTCCCTACACCAAAATAAAAGGATGATGAATATGATGATACCTATGAAATTTTTTTGCAAGATTACCATGGAAATGTTTTGTTATTATTACCTTACCTGAATATAAGTTTAATAAATTATTTTCTGTCTTGAAACTGATTTTCTAAAGGGAGTTATCCATATGAGACTCCTATAGATATGAAATTATTGTTCAATGTGGTATCTTTAGGGACATGGATTTTGGAGTTATGTATAAATCACTTAGTTTTGATAATAAAATAAAAATAGAATTAAATGGTAAATATTACAACACTGAATAGAAGAAGAAGTGTTTTATATTATACTTAAGCGGTGGGAAGAAAGGTAGAGGAACGATTCATAAGGGGACTAGTAAATGTTTTATGTGTAAAATGGATGGTCATAAAGAATTGAATTATGACGTGATGGGATGAAGTTAGCTAAACATTCTATTAGAGAGAAAGCTGCATAATATTAACTAACCATACTTCAATGTTTCAAATTCAATTTCAATGGGAATTATGATAACCAGTTTCCAAATACAAATATTAATGATGACGGTCGACATTAGAAACATCATAATATATGAAACAAAGATAAATCTCATGTGATCATCTTTTTCTGATGATTGGTGTAATAATGATATGTTAAATAGTGAACATACCACTATATCTAGAACTACAAATGTATTGTTTGAAATAAGAAATACCCATTTTTTCATATATGAATATTTTTTTATGGTTATTAATAATACCCCAAACTATTTGATGTATTATTATTAGTGAAAAATATTAATGGTACAATTATCACATCTCATGTATAGGATTCCTCATCAATTAGTTTAGGAGATAATGGGATTCTTAGAATTATTTTCATTCCTAATTTAATTAAATTTGACATTATTGTGGTCAAGGATTAAATTTCCCTATATTAATTTAACATTAGTTTTCATGGAAGGGAAGTCACATTTCATATTCCAATCCAACCTATGATCATAAATCAATGTGACAATAAGTATAAACTTTCAATGGATATCACATCCATTGTATTTGTCAAAATCCTGATCAATGAGTGGTGTTTATCTCAAATGGTTGTGATAAACTTAACATCAATGTTATATCAAACATGTGGAAATTTTTTGATGTATTTCGAGAATAGTTTTGCAGCCTTCCACCAATATATGAAGATTAGTTATTAATATAACTCATACATGATTCCACATGAATTGTAAATTCTCTATATAAAATGGTTCCTATTTTGTTAAAGTAATAGAAGAAGAGACTCCAAGAGAACCTTGATATGGGATTCATTCATCGATGTGTCTCACCATTGGGTGAAACTATTATTTTTATTTAGATTAATGATGGATTAATGAAACTATGAATTGATTATCAAGAATTGAAAAATATCACAATTAATAAAATGTTTCATGTACCCAATATTTAGAACTTGTTTTATCAACTAAATGGAGCTAAATACTCTTCTAATATTTACCTTCATTATGGAAATCATCAATTGAGGGTCAATATAGAGTATATATGCAAGATAAGATTCTTTAAAAGGGTGGTAATAATGAATATATTGTCATTGCATTTGGACTTAGTAATTAAAACACTATATTTATGGTTTTGATGAATATACAAATTATATATCTCCTTGATAAGTCTGAGGTAGTTTTTATAGATAATGTTATTTTATAATCAATGAGTAATGAAGAGAAAGAATACCACCTGATAATCATGATGATGTCCCTAAAGTAAGATAAACTATATGATAAATTTACCATGTTTGATTTTTTGAGAAAAAGATTTAATTATTTACTAATATACTCTCAAGATAGTGTATATCTTTAGATCCATCAAAGATGGAGGCTATTGAATGTTTTCCTTAACCGACCACGGTGTCTGGAATCTATTGTTTTCATGGTATAGTGACACATTATTTATGGTTTATTGATAATTTATCATGAGTAACTAATCATATGACCTTGTTAGCTCATATGGGATCTATGTTATTCTAGATACATGAATGTGAGGAAAATTTCAAATAACTGATGAGAAGATTAGTCATTACCCATGTGTTTACATTACCCGATAGGGGATAATGTTTTGTAATATATAGTAATTCACCAATGGAAGGATTGGTATGTTTAATTTTTTATGATGATAGGATTATATATTATGCCTCATTGAAATTAAATACTCATGATAAAAATTACCAAACTCATGATTTGGAGATAGTTCTGGTAATCTTTTTATTATTAATATGGAATAATTATCTTTATAAAGAATAGTAGGATATATATATACTCCTCACAAAATTTTAATGTTTATATTTTCATAGAAGGATTTGAACATGTTTTGGAGAATATGGTTAATGAAAATTTTAAATTATTAATACTTGGTACATTACCAACCTTTGAAAGAAAACATGGTTTCTTCTTCTTTGATTCAAAATAATCAGGATATGTTAGCTGGGATGAAGATAAAAAAAGATTTAAAATATATTGATTTGAAAAGGATGTATCATTAAAAATTTAAGGAATGGGAAAAATATTTTCTTGACCAATGGATTTTTCAACCATCTATACAGGTGAATATTATTATAGAATAGAAATAATATATTTATCTAAAAATGAGGTTAAAGATGTTTCAGATGTTATTTTTGACCATGATGGAATAATATGGTAGGAACAATGTGGGTGTTCTTTATATTATATATTTGAATATGGAGTTTCTAGAGGATGCTCATAGTTCTTTGTTATCTATTCATTTGAGAATTACGAAGATATATAGATATTATAAATATTATTTCTAGTGGGATAGAATGAATAGTGATATGAAAGACTTTATATATTAGTGCTTGGTATATTAATAAGTTAAGGATGAAAGGAAAAATTCCCTTGGTATTTCACATCTATTAATTATACCATAATGGTAATGTGAAAATATCACCAATGATATTTTCATTGGACTCCCAAAAATTTAAAAATGGAATATTACTATATGGGTTGTATTGTAATGAAGTTGGAGAAATAAATATATTGGGACATGAAATAACTGAAGATGTAGTAGAGAATGGTAGATCCATTTTATAACACATCATGATATCTCAGCTTTGGTACAAAGGATATGCTGATAATTACCTACGTGATCTAGAATTTCATGTTGGGGGAATGGTGATTCTTATAATTTATCCATGAAAAACAGTTATGAGATTAGAGAAGAAAGGGAAACTCAGAACAAGGTATACCCTCCAATTTAAAATACATAATAATATTAGGATGATAGTCTATCACTTGTAGTTTCCACCATACATCTATAAATTATAAATTTTGTATCATGTATCTCTCCCACGGATGTACATTCCTAACCGTTCAAATGTATTTGAATAATAGGTCATACCACTTGAGAAATATCTTATATATGTGGAAGAACTGGCTGATATTATATAGAATGCAAAGAATGTTATATAAAATAAGAACACTCACCATGTAAAATTTTTATAGTGAAACCACATGTATATAGAATCCATCTGGGAACTTGTGAATATGATGAGGCTGAACAATCCCAATTTTTTTGTATTAGAGTGACAAATTTATAGGGTGAAAGTCATTTTATGGGGGATAAAATGTAACACCATGATATTTTTTGATTTATAATTTTTTTGAATAAATTAGTATTCAGTGATATCTTTAATTATATGAAACATCGAGTTATCTTACATTACAAAAAAACAAACAATTTTTATATAGTTTTCATTATATGTAATACCAAGGGTTACTAAAAACAATATAATATTAAAATTATTATTTAATATATCTCTTAGAAACTTGAATGATGTGTCTTAGTATTGTTAACTATATTATGAAAATATATATTTTACACACATTTTTTGGATTATAAATTTTATAATAACCATTTAAAATATTTTTTTGGCTGAAAACATTTCTATTTCTAAAATATGGTTTAGTCATGGTTTGCACAAATAATTTAATTTTTATTAAAAAAATTAAAATTTATTTTAAAAAATAAACTACATTGTTTGAACCATTATATCCAAATTACCATGAGCTGAATTTTTTCTAATTTTATAATATAATTTACTTTTTAATCAAAACTAACAAATAAAAAATTTTAATTCAAAAATAAATCATATTAAATAATTGATAATGAAAAATAAAACTTTGAATTTTATAAAATTCAAATAAGTCCAGTTTTTTTTAACTACTTCAATTTAGTTTATTCGAATCACATTTATATTTAATTTTTATATAAAATATTCATAAACATTTAACAATTTTCTATTATTAACTCCTCGTTTTCATCTTCTGTACGAGATTGGTTTTAATTCTAAATTTTCCGCTTATGTGAATAGAATTTGAAATATGGATTCCATATTTTGAATAAGAATAATTATGTTTTATAATAATTTCAATATAATTTTTCATGAGAATTAATAGTAAAAAATATAAAATAATTACCATTGTTAAGGTAAAAATGGATTTACCAAGGGGTTAAACTAGGAAAATAAGGGTAAAAATGACCTAAAAACTAGTCAAATACCCATTTTAGGGCCTTATATTTACCTTATATATTTTACTACCTGTAATATTTAATTTTTAATGATATCAGTATGATAAAATCATGGGTATGATTGAATTTTTCAAAATATTTCTAGTTCCCCAGTCATATGACTTATAAAAGGTCACCCCTATCCAATTATCGTAACACTATAAATGTAACACCTCATGCTTCTACATTACGCTTCTCTTTTAATAATACAATGGTGTGTTTTGTACGCAACATCAAGTTCTAACACACCAAAACCAATCAAACTAGCCGTTATGAATAGAAATACCCACATTTTGAAATTTATAAATTTTATTTTTTAAAATGGACTTCATTTTTGGATTCGGAATATCAAAATTAGCCTCAGGTGAATTTTGTGTATTTTTCTGAAAAAATTCATTTTTTGATGAATAGTGAAACCACTAAGTGGTAGTTAAAAAAACTGATGTTTTCATAAAACATAATTTTACAGTTTCTGTGAGTGTAATTTCTAAAATCCAAGAGACACGGTTAATATCAAGGAGTAAAATGTGGTTCAATGAGATGATAATAATTTTTGGTGAATAGTATGTTTTAACTTTTATTTACCACGGTTAAAAGTAAATAGGGTAATTAAGGGTAAAAATGATATTTATATTACCCTAACACATGTCCTAATTCTATTCAACATGTGTATCTCGACCAAAAACAACCTTATGAATAAAATATTATCATTTAGGTCCATTTGGATTAGATTAGGATATTTATTATTATTTAATTCAAAAAAGAGTTAAAAGAGTTAAAATCAATGTTTATTTACTAAAACATTTTTAATATAGGGTTATACATAAGATACATTTGATTTTAAATATTAATTAGAAACCTAAAAAGATTTCATACATAATGGTATTTTATTTATAATTTTTAGACATTGAATAATTTAATTTATTTATGACACAATGGTGATGTAGTAATTACCTAATTAATGAATTATTGAAATAATTGATATTATAAATATAAAAATAAATGTAATTTGAGACTTTTTATTAATTACACTAATTTTATAGTTTAATATTACATAGTAGTATTTATTATATAAATCTGAATCGAAGTAATAATGCTTTTATGAATTTATCAAAAACAAAATACCTAATAGTGTCAAAATTTACATAAAAGATTTTTTAAAACAAATATTATATTATTAATTTATATTAAATTATTAAAAATCTTCTTATTGGACAAGATACTTATATCATGATAGTTGTATCATTAATGGACCACTTGGGGGTCTCTTAGAGGTATATAGTAAGCTTATTAGCTATATAATATAAAAATAGAATGTTACATGGTAAGTGTCAAACTAATTAACTAAGAGTTAAATCTACATGATAAGGTAAATATAATGACCCAAACCTGTCTAAATTCTATTTGTTTAGTGGTTTTAGACCCATAACCACCTTAAACTTTAAATAATCCACTTTGGAGCCATTAGAAACCGAATATTAATTTATTATAAAATAATATTTCTAGCTTTTCCAAAGGTGCCCCTCACCCCTCTTATAAAAGGGAACCCCCCATTCTCAATAATTCATACATTCAAAGCCTTTTAGTTCGGCCAACCCCTGCCCTAATACTCTGTAAACTTCCCTCAATTCATCCTAGAGGCCTTACTTTAGTCAGAAAGCCAACCTAAGGAGCCCTTTTGTGCAAATCAAAAGGAAGAACCCGAAGAAGAGATAATGATTTCACCACCATTTTTCAAGTTCTTTTCTTCTTCCAATTCTTCGTTATTTGTTATTACCATTCTAAAATAATAACTATAATATATTATATATACTTTTATGTTATTATAAACATGTTACAACCATATTTCATTATTCTATCCATCCATTGGATGACATGTCACCATACGTGCGTACGTATGACTTACCGTCTCCACGTCGTGGTGTAATTGTTATTCAAAACATTATTATTTGGATGGTTATAATAATGATGTGTAATTCATGTAAATAATAAATAAAACATGATAATGATTCATTATATATGATATACCATCCAATTAAATATTATATTAATATTAAAATAATGATATTGTCGCTCGTGCGTACGTACGGACTACCGTCTCCACGAACGCGGTGAGATTCATTCTCCATCATATCCATTCAATTATAATTATCATTTTATGATTAAAAAAATGTTTAAGGACTTTATATCATTATGGATATGAATACTATAAAACCTATCCATGAAAACCATGGCTTACATAACAAAACATATAAAAGAAAACGAGTAAGTTAACACCTGAAACAACGATACTACTAAGATATTATTAAAAAATCAATGTTAAAAGATCATATATGATATCATATTAATGTACAAGATTCTTGTATAATTTAGTAACAATTATTTCACCATTATACAAGAGGTTAACCTACCCCCAACAAGGGAAAATTACAAGGTAAGGGTTTATTTCTCAATCTCTTCATTATCTGAGGTTGTGTATACGTAATAATATACTGGGACTTCTTTTTCATCCACATCCATGTTTCTTAAAAATGAATTTCAAAACATTTTTTCTATGATTTACTATAATATGGTTTTAATTCATTTATACCTATATTGACTTTTATAAGTGGTTTATAAAGGAATATTTCCGTCGTTTTCCAATCAAGGTCCTTTTTTAACCTTTTCGACATAATTAAGGTAAGAATGTTTTTTTAACTTATACGGCGGGTGCTGCTATTTTCTACTGTTATAAAATCATCGAAGCTTCCCTTACAAGCTTATAAGAATATTTTCATAGAAAATGTTTTATTTTATAGATATATGACTCTTAAATGATTTAAAAATAGAAAGATATATTTATCTAAAAAGAGTATTGATTTCATCTATGTCAACATCCTTTGATAATTTTAAGCTTATTTGAAGTTGATTTATTATGATACAAAACTTCTATATTGTATTAAAGGTTTTGTGATATGTTTGACTATATATGTGTTATTTTTATACCATTCGTGGATTATGGATGATGTATTTACATTTTGTATGCTATTTTTAATACGAATGTTTATGTTATGTTTAAACCATTTCATCTGGGAATGCATTGGACTAAATATGTGACGGGTGGAGCCAACTATAGCTCCTAGATGCATCGGTAGGTCTCATGTGAAAAACTAGTGTCTTGGCACAATGCCTTGAAAAAAACTTATTTGTAGTCTTGGCATGAGGCCTTGGCTATGTGGTTATGATAGTCTGGAATTATGCATTCCATCATTATGAATGTGGTTATTGATATTTCATGTGATTATTCGATTAATAGAATATCCATGTGAATAAGTAAATGGAATTATTTCATTTTATTTTTGCCATAATATGTTGAAGTTGAAGTTTCAAAGGCTTTTCTTTTAGTTATATATTGCTTTAAATGTTTATTCTTATTTATGAATGTTTCCACTATATTGTTATCCTTACTAGGCGTTTGAGCTCACCCCTTTTCTATGTTTTATTTTTCCCAGGATGTGAAGAAGTAATTTATGAATGACCTACAGGGATAGTATGAGGGGATAAGAATGTGGACTATGGAGACTCTATTTTTGTAGTTTTCATTCTATGATGTAATATAATCTTTATTAATGTATCTAGTTATTCCAAGGCTACTAAACTAATCGGTCTTTCGAGACTTGATCTTTCTTGTGATCATGCCAATGTTACGTAATAAGGCACTGACTTTTGGTAACTGGGGTTGGGGCATTACAGTTGGTATCATAGGATGTTTAGTACAAACCTTGAAAGCTAGATTTAGATAAACTCTGATTAGAGAGCATAAAACTAAGATGGACATTGAGGATTAGTATAGAAGAACTTCCTAGAATTTTGGTATTATAGAGATTTTGTAACTTTTCCAAGAAATACATCCATGTCTGGATACTTTCAGGTAGAGGCGGCTCTGGAATAGATGTACCTATGGGTAAAACCCGAAAACACCGCTTTGAGATGGACTCGAATAAGAACTGGTGCACAACAATGGGTCTTGCTGCACTCTAGGTTACGACACTCGTTTGGGATATGATTAGGATAAATCTCATTTTCTTTTCAAATCATTATTTAGGGTTATTGAGTATATACTTCCTCAAAGAAAACATTTTTATGATTCTGGATTATATCCATAAATAGTTCAATTTATTTTAAGTGTTTTATAAGTATGGAATTATGTATTTTGATTCATAAACTGATCTAGTTTATGGAATTGTTTAGAAATGGCACCTAGTGGAAGAAATGGAAATTGTATCAATTCACGCACTCCATGTAGGGATTTCCCTCTTACTAATGATAATTATAGTGGAGCTGGTCATGCAACTGGTGCTGGTCAACTAATCACCATACTGGGACAACTCACTCAGGTTATGAATAATAACCTTACCCGGATGGATCACCCTGATCTGCCGTGTGGATGATCAATGTTAGATCACTTCATGAGGAAAGAAACACTAATGATCAATGGTAGTAAAAATCCATTGGTAGCTGAGCATTGGATAAGTTCCCTAGAGAAAATATTTCAGGCTTTGGGAAGTAGTGAAAAGGAAAAAGTTATCATGGTAGTTTACCGCCTCATTGGAGATGCTGATCAATGGTGTTCATTGATTCAAAACATGAAGGAATATGATGAAGTATCAAATATGGAATGGTGGGAGTTCAAATATCTGTTTTCAGAAAAATACATTCCTCGTGACCATCGAGCAGATATGGAAAGGCAATTTCTGAGTCTGAGACAAAAGGAGGATAAGAATGTCGCAAAGTATGAGGCTAACTTTACAAGGTTATCATGGTATGCTGGAGATTATATAAGTAACCCAAGAAGTAAGATTGATCATTTCTTTGATGGGTTAAAAATATTTCTCCGTCGATCATTAGTCTCACAATCCTTCTCATCGTACGAAGACATTGTCTCATGTGCTATCAAGACAGAGAAAGAATTCTCTATGTCATATGACATTAAAGTAAAACAAGAGAAGAAGAGATCTTCTAATCAATCTGGGAATGGAAATAAAGGGAAGAAGGGAAATGTTGAATATCCATCTTGTAGTAAATGTGGGATGAAACACCCCAGTACTTGTTTAAAAGGAAAGGGAGTCTATTACAAGTGTGCTGAAAAAGGCCACCAAGCTCATGATTGCAAGGGGAAGAAGGAAGCTACCAATGTACAATGCTATAATTGCAGGGAGATGGGATATTATTCAAATGAATGTCCTAAGCGTTAGGGGAACTTACCTCAGAAAAGGCCTAGGGAACAAGGCCAAGCATATGTTATCACTACTGCTGAGGTAGAAGCTCCGAAAGACGTGGTGGCGGGTAATTTAATGGTTTCCTCAAGTTTAGAAAATGCATTATTTGATTCTGGATCATCGCATTGTTTCATATCTTCCCACTTTTCTATGAAAATTAGATATTTTTAATTTGATTTAACAAGGGAGTTGTCAGTTAAAACTCCTAAGGGAATTATCATTGCAACAAAGTTTTGTGAATTAGTCCCCATTAGAGCACATAAATGTTCTTTATCCACTGATATCATCATCATACCTATGACTGAGTTTGATATAATCCTCGTTATGGACTGGATTTCAGACCATGATGCAATGATTTATTATTATAAGAAGGAGGTTATAATTTTTGATGATGATGAAAAGGAGCACCTTATCATTAGAGCAGAATTTTCACCACCTAATTCTTATCTAGATCCACCCCCAGAAGCTCAACTAAATTCAATTATTGGGGAGGAAGAAGATGAAATTATAGTGGGTGAGGAAACAAATGTTCAAATAGAGGATGTACCTATTGTGAAAGAATATGTAGATGTATTTCCGGAAGATTTACCTGGACATGCTCGAGAACGAGAAATTGAGTTTTCCATTGATTTAATTCCCATATCAAGGCCTATATCAAAGACCCCTTATTGAATGGACACTGTAGAATTAGTTGAACTAAATAAACAACTAGAGGAATTTAGTAATAAGGGATTTATTCACCCTAGTGTTTCTCCATGGGGAGCCCCAATTCTTTTTGTCAAAAATTAATATGTTTCGATGAAGTTATGTATCAACTAAAGTGAGAACAATGATATAACAATAAAGAAAAATTATCCCCTACCTCGCATTGATGATTTATTTGAACAAATGAATGGATCTAAATACTTTTCAATGGTTGACCTTCGATCTGGATACCATCAGTTGTCTGTGAAGAAGGAATACATTCTGAAGATAGCATTTAGAACTAGGTACGAGCATTATGAGTTTACAGTAATGCCTTTTGGATTGACTAATGCACCCTCTGTATTCATGGATCTGATAAATAGATTTTTCAAGGAATATCTCAATGAATTTGTGGTGGTATTTATTGATGATATCTTGGTATACTCCAAACGCTATAAAGAACATGAAAATCACTCGCGCATTATCCTGAAGACTCTGAGAAGACATGAATTATATGGGAATTTTAGCAAGTGTGAATTCTGGCATCAAGAGATTTCTTTTCATCACCATATTGTCTCTAAAGATGGAATCTCTGTTGATCCTTCTAAGACCAAGGCAATCCAAGAATGTCCTGCACCGACGAGTATAACTGAGGTACGTAGTTTTATTGGTGTAGCAGGATATTATCGACGTTTCGTCCAGAAATTTTCCCGGTTGGCTAACCCATTTACAATTCTCACAGGTAAAGGGGTTTAATTTGTTTGGACAAAAGAGTGTGAAGAATGTTTCGAAGAGGTGAATAGAAGATTATTAAATTCTCCTATACTGACTCTACCATTGGGGAATGATGGGTTCGTTATTTATAGTGATGCATCAATGAAAGGACTGGGTTGTGTCCTAATGCACATTGATAGGGTTATTAACTACGCATCACGAAAGTTGAAAATTCATGAACAAAACTATCCTACTCATGATCTCGAGTTAGCAGCTATGATCTTTTCTTTAAAGATATGGTGTCACTACCTCTATGGTGAAAAATTTGAGATTTATACTAATCACAATAGTTTGAAGTATATTTTCTCACATAAAGAACTCAACATGAGGCCAAGGAGATGGTTTTAATTACTCAAGGATTATGATTGCACGATGCACCACCACCCGGGGAAAGAAAACAAGGTGGCAGATGCTTTGAGAAGAAAAGACCATGGAGTTTTGAACAACATGATAATTGAAAGGGATCCAATTTTCAGGGATCTAGTGAAGATAGATATGGGAATAACCAGGGAAGGTGAAACATCAATTATTTTTCAAATGGTTTCCAAGCCATCTTTACTAGAAAGGATTAAGAGTTCTCAGGCCGATGATGAAGAGTTTAAAAAGAAGATTAAAGCTGTGAATGATAGGATATTGAGAGGCTTTGTGTATGAAGATGGAATTTTGAAATTTGGGAAGAGTCTTTTTGTTCATGATATACCTGATCTAGAAAGGGAATTACTGGATGATTCTTATAGTTCCAATTTCTCTATACACCCTAGGAGCACCAAAATGTATAGATATTTGAAGGAAAATTTTTGGTGGGACAACATGAAGAGGGAGATTGCTGATTATGTGTCAAGATGTATGGTTTGTCAACAAGTGAAAGCTGGAAGGCAATAGCCTGGAGGAGTTATGCAACCTCTTCCCACACCGGAGTGGAAATGGGATAATATTTTGATGGACTTGTTCATGAGGCTACCAAAGACTCCTAGAAGGAAAAATGCAATGTGGGTTATTGTTGATCGTCTTACCAAGTCAGCACATTTTCTTGCAATAAGAGAAGATCTACCACTATAAAATCTACCAAGACTATATATTAATGAAGTTGTGAGACCTCATGGAGTACCCCTAACGATTGTTTCCTATCGTGATCCCTGTTTTACTTCACGATTCTGGAAAAGTCTTCAGAAAGCCTTGGATACTAAACTTCATTTGAGCACTGCCTACCACCCTCAAATAGATGGACAATCAGAATGAACTATTCAAACCATAGAAGACATGTTGAGATCCTTCTCACTTTACTTTTAGGGTATGTGGGATCAATATTTACCTCTGGTAGAATTTTCCTATAACAATAGCTTCTATTCGAGTATTCAAATGGCACCATATGAAGCGTTATACAGAAAGAGATGTGACACACCAACCTGTTGGGATGATGTTGGTGAAAGAAAACTTGTAGGCCAAGAACTAGTGATGGAAATGATGGAAAAGGATAATGTAATCCAAAACCATATCAAAGCAGTTCAAAGTAGGCAGATGAGTTATGCCGCTAATCGAAGGAAGGATTTGGAACTTCAAGTTGGTGATCATGTTTTCCTGAAGGTATATCCATGGAAGGGAGTCATACGTTTTGGTAAGAAAGGTAAATTAAGTCCCAGGTACATCGGACCTTTCAAAATTCTAGAACGAATTGGGGCTGTAGCTTACCGATTGGCAATGCCGCCTAGTCACTCCAAAGATCACGATATGTTCCACATATCACTACTGAGGAAATACATGCCTGACCCAATGCATGTACTCACCTATGAGGAATTAGAACTGGAACTCGATCTGTCTTATTGCGAAGAGCCCGTGAGGATTCTTGAAATGAGAGAACACGTAATGAGAAACCGGATGACTTGTCTGGTAAAAGTCTTATGGAGAAACCATAAGATGGAAGAGGAAATATGGGAACCCGAGGAACTTATGATGAAGAACCACCCAAGTCTTTTCATGCGGTAGTATTCTAGAAATTTCGAGGACAAAATTATTTGAAGTAGGGGAGAATGTAACATCCCAAGCTTCCCTGGTACGCTTCTCTTTGAATAATGAAATAGCGTGTGTTGTACGCAATATCGAATTCTAACACACTACAACAATCAAACAAGACATTATGAATAGTAATACCCACTTATTGAAATTTATAAATTTTATTTTTCAAAATGGACTATATTTTTGCATTTGGAATATTGAAATTATCCTAGGGTGAATTTATGGTATTTTTCTGAAAAACGTCATTTTTTATGAATATTGAAACCACTAAGTGGTAGTCAAAAAAACGGAATTTTTCATAAAACATATTTTTACCACTTCTGTGAGTGAAATTTCGAAAATCCGAGAGACACGGTTAAAATCAAGGAGTAAAATATGGTTCAATGAGATGAAAATAATTTTTGGTGAATAGTAACTTTTTACTTATATTTACCACGGTTAAAAGTAAATATGGTAATAAAGGGTAAAATGATATTAATATTACCCTAAAACATGTCATAATTCTATTGGACAACTGTATATTGAACAAAAACAACCTTAGAAACAAAATATTATCATTTAGGTCCACTTGGATTAGATTAGGACATTTATTATTATTTAATTCAACGAAGAGTTAAAAGAGTTAAAATCAATGATTATTTACTAAAACATTTTTAATATAGGGTTATACATAAGATAGATTCAATTTTAAATAGAAATTAGAAACCTAAAATTATTTCCTACATAACGGTATTTTATTTTTAATTTTTAGACATTAAATAATTTAATTTATTTATGACACAATGGTGATGCAGTAATTACATAATTAATGAAATATTAAAATAATTGATATTATAAATATCAAAATAAATATAATTTTAGACTTTTTATGAATTAAACTAAATATAAGTTAATATGACATATTAGGATTGATTATATAAAATATTTTCGAAGTAATAATGCTGTTATGAATTTATCAAAAACAAAATACCCAATAGTTTCAAAATTGACATAAAAGAGTTTTTAAAACAAATAATATATTATTAATTTATATTAAATTCCTAAATGTCTCATTTTCGGCAAAGAGACTTAAATCATGATAGGTGTATCATTAATGGACCAATTGGGGGTCTCTTGGAGGTATATAGTAAGTTTATTAACTATATAATATAAAAATACAAAGTGATATGGTAAGTGTCAAACTAATTAACTAAGAGTTAAAACTACAAGATAAGGTTAATATAATGACAAAAACCTGTCTAAATTCTATTAGTTGATTGGTTTTTTCCCCATACCCACATTAACCTTTAAATAATCCAATTTGGAGCCATTAAAAATAGAATATCAATTTATTATAAGAAAATATTTCTATCTTTTCCAAAGGTGCCCCTCACCCCTCTTATAAAAGGGCACTCCCCCTTCTCACTAATTCACTAATTAAAAGCCTTGTGGTTCGGCCAAAACCTGCCCAAATACTCTTTCAACTTCCCTAACTTCATCCTAGATGCCTTCCTTTAGTCAGAAAGCCAACCTATGGAGCCCTTTTGAGAAACTCAAAAGGAATAACCCGAAAAAGAGGTAATGATTTCACCACCCTTTTTCAAGTTTCTTTCTTCTTCCACTTCTTATTTCATTGTTATTACCATTCTAAAATAATAAATCCAGAATATTATATATACTTAGAAGTTATTATAAACATAGTACAACCATATTTCTGTATTCTATCCATCCTTTGACTGACATTTCACCATACATGTGTATGTACGACTTACCGTCTCCACGTCGTGGTGTAATTGTTATTCAAAAAATTATTATTTGGATGGTTATAATAATGATGTGTAATTCATGTAAATAATAAATATAACATGATAATAATTCTGCATATATGATATACCATCAAATTAAATATTATTTTAATATCAAAAGAATGATATTGTCGCTTGTGCGTACGTACGGACTACCATCTCCAAGAACGCGATGAGATTCATTCTCCATCGTATCCATTCAAGTAAAATTCTCATATTATGATTAAAAATAATGTGTAAGGACTTGATATCGTTCTGTATATGAATAATATACAACCAATCCATGACAAACATGGCTTATGTAATAAAACATATAAAATAAAACGAGTAAGTTAACACCCGTAACAACGATAATACTAAGATATTATTTACAAATCAATGTTAAAAGATCATATATGATACCATATTAATGTATATGATTCTTGTATAATTTAATAAAAATTATTTCACCATTATACATGATGTTAACCTACCCCGAACCAAGTAAAATTACAAGGTAAGGGTTTATTTGGAAATCTCTTCATTATCCAATGTTGTTTATACATAATAATCTACTGGGACTTCTTTATCATCCACATCCATGTTTCTTAAAAATGTATTTCAAAACATTTTTTTTACTATTTACTAGAATGGGGGTTAAATTCATTTATACCATTGTTGATTTCATAAGTGGTTTATAATGGAATATTTCCATCGTTTTCCAAACAAGGTCCTTTTTTAACCTTTTCGACATAATTAAGGTTTGAATGTTTTTTATCTTATACAGCGGGTACGGCTCTTTTTCGACGTTATAAAATCGTCGAAGCTTCCCTTACAAGGTAATAAGAATACATTCAAAGAAAATGTTTTATTTTATAGATATATGACTCTTAAATGATTTCAAAATAGAAAGATATATTTCTCTAAAAAGAGTTTTGATTTCATCTATGTCAACATCCTTTGATAATTTTAAGCTTATTTGAAATTGATTTATTATGATACAAAACTTCTATATTGTATTGAAGGTTTTGTGATATGTTGGACTGTGGATGTGTTATTTTTATACCATTCGTGGTTTATGGATGAAGTATTTACATTTAGTATGCTAGTTTTAATACGAATGTTTATGTTATGTTTAAACCTTTTTATATGGGGATGCATTGGACTTAATATGTGACGAGTGGAGCCCACTATAGATCCTCAATGCATCGATAGGTCTCATGAGACAAACTAGTGTTTTGGAACAAGGCCTTGACAAAATCGTATTTGAAGTCTTGGCACGAGGCCTTGGCTATGTGGTTATGATAGTCTGGCATTATGCCTTCCATCATAATGAAAGTGGTTACTGATATTGTATGTGATTATTCGATTAGTATAATATACATGTGAATAAGTAAATGGCATTATTTAATTTTATTTTTTTCATACTATGTTGATGTTCAAGTTTAAAAGGCTTTTGTTTTAGTTATACATTTCCTCAAATGTTTATTCTTATTGATGAAATTTTCCACTCTATTGTTATCCTTACTGGGCATTTGAGCTCACCCATTTTCTATGTTTTATTTTTTCTAGGATGTGAAGAAGTAATTTATGAATGAACTGCAGGGATAGTATGAGTGGATAAGAGTGTTGACTATGGACACTATATTGTTGTAGTTTTCATTTTATGATGTAATGTAAACTTTTTTAATGTATCTAGTCATTCCAAGGCTACAAAACTAATAGGTCTTTCGAGAATTGATCATTCTTGTGATCATGCCAATGTTACATAATAATGCACCGAATCTGGGTAACTAGGGTTGGGGCATTACAATAAAAATATTTTGGTTTAATAAATACTTAAAAAAATAAATTCCTAAATTACATCCCATCATCCTAGAAGATTTATTATAATGATAAATTTAACCATTTAAGGATTTTAGTACAAAACTAAGGAGGATGCCGAGAGAAGAGGTAATGTTCATCATGAGTGTTTTTCATTTTATTTTTTCCTCCACCTAATTCAATAATAATGTTACAATTATGATAGAATAACCTCAGTATATTTTATATATATAAATGGTTTTATTTTAATGGAATTACCTAAAACTATATCCACTTCTATAAAATGGGTTCAAAAATCATCATCTGTGTGTATGGAGGACTATCTCCCTGTGAACCAATGTCATTAATTTTTTGATTAACACCTATAATTATTGGTTATAATGATTTATTTAATTTGTATATGTCATATATATTATATTTTTATGCATTTTGAATTTTTATATCACACATACATTCATTCTTTCCATTTTTGTGGATTACGATAATGTCACTTGTGTGTACTATAGACTACCACCTCGTGAAGTGTGGTGATTCATTATCTCTTTACATGGAATTTAATAAATATGGGATTAATAAAAATCTGTAACATATATGAAATAAATATTTTTTTGGAACAATAATATATCATTTGACTGTATTTATTTCAATACATTGAGAAAATGGAAATAGAATTTGTATGTACCAATGGCCAATAGTCTCCCTGAATTGTGTATTTCATTTTCTATCTCTAGTTAAAGATTATCATAATACATATATACTAAATATATATGATATTTATATCATTTTTAACATTATTTATATGATTAATTCATTATCAACTAAGGATTATACAATATAATAAATCAAAACATGTATGAAAAATAAGGTCGTTATTATCCAAAATAAAACTTTAACAAGGAATTATTACTAAACATGTAATAAAAGGTAATCATAAAACCATATAATTTAAGACATAAATAATTTATCTTATTTACTATATTTATAAAATACATATATTTATTATATTTTATTTTTTAATATGTACATAGGATGTAGATACTTAAGGTCATGGGGTTTTGTCTCAATTTTTATTCTTTGAGACATATGTTATGTTTTGATCTTATATTATTTCTAGAGGTGTATGTAAAAGACATTTGACATGTGGTATCAAGATATTTTTTATCCAAATAATATTTTATGTTTTACTTTGTGTTATTCCTTTATGGTTTTTCTGATTAAATGTTACAAAATGGGAAATGATTTTATGTCACAATCTCATTGTTTATTGGGATTGTTTAAGATAATGTTTCTAATGAATGAAATATTATGATCCATATATCATGAATCTCGTCAATTTTATTATCCTTTTTTTAGTCATTTTATTTTCAAGTAATATTACCATTTATAACTCTTTGGTACTAAAAATAATTGAGATAATGTTTTTATGAAAATATAACTTTATTTCTCTTTTCAGTAAGAAATCATTTTTCTTCCAAAACCTTGTTTTATAAAACAATTTTCAATTTTTTTACTATTCTCATATTAATTTTGAAATTAATTTTTAACCATGGTTGAATTTCTAGAAATATGTGAATGTAATAATTTTTTTAACATTTATGGTAAGAACAAAAATTCTTATCGTTATGATGATCATTTTTGTTAAATCTTCCTCTATAAATTTTCATGGTTATTTACAAAGATAAAAAATATCAAATTTATTTACACTTTATAATGGTTTTTTAAATAAGAATGTATATTTTTCTCATTAATTATTTTAAATTATTGTTCAAAATCATATTCCATAAAAGATGACATCCCTCAATGTAATTTATGAATTGATGGGGATATGCACTAAGGATTCCATTCTTGTTCACTATCTATATGGTTTATCCATATGATGAAAATATTTTTATGTTTCCTATTTTTCCTCCATAGTTTATCCCATGATAAAAATTATTATGGAACTGTATTTGTTTTCCATGGGTAATTCTATGATTAAATAGTGAAATGATTATGAAACATGGCTCATTTCCATAGGTTGTGATATGATAAAAAAATTCAAAAAATTTCATTTCATTGGTTATGATAATATTAATGATTTATGAACTTATGGAATACATAAATATGGGTTTCATAATAAGATAGGTGGGACCTATATCTCCTTCCAATTAGTTTGTAAAATATTTATTTCCCATGAGATATACTAGACTAGAATGACATGTGAACCCAGTTCAATAAGAAAATTTTTCCACTATGGAGGTATTATGAGTGATCTATGACTACAATGATGGGTTTTAATGTAAACCCATTAAAAATATTTTGACGTGGTAATGATCCTTGTTGAATATGGACAAAAATTTCTATGATTATGTGTATGCCACAAATCAATGTCTTATGCCATTTTTTCCCTCTTGGATTATGATCAGTGATTCCATAATGATTAATGTATTTTGAACTACCAATATTTATTCCATGACTCCGTTTTTTATCTTCGTTATGATGTGTATGGTTTTCAAATTTTATTATCATGTTCTCTTACCCTTAAGTTCATGTTATATTTACATATCTCCTTTTTTCAGTTAATAATCATCATAGATCACCCATTCTAATGTTTTATTCCATTGTTTACATGGAAATTTATTATATAGGATATGAAAATGAAGGGTGGTAGTTATGAAGATTATAGTGGGGGACTATTTAGTTTACTTTGGACCATTTTTTTATGGTTCTAGTTTAATAAAGGCACTAAAATATTACGATACTCATGAATGTGTTCGTATAACGTAATGTGTACTCATAAATATTGATGAAATATTTATGTTTGATAATATAGGTTGCCTATAGTAATGGGATGTTTTGTGTTGAATTAATAGCAAGGCCTAAAGACAAGAGTTCTAGTAATCACTACATATCCCATGTAAATGGGAATCAAGCTACACAAATTCCAAATGCTCATTATTATAGGAGAGAAATGATGGTATGTGGAGATCCTATAATGAGTTGATGTAGTGAAAAAGGTTAAGCATGAATTGGCTTCCTAAAACACTCTAGGAAATAAAAACTTTGTGAATATGGGTCCAAGGATTCCAGATTAACATAGTTCATTGTCCTAATGTCAAGGCCAAGAGTAGGTACATGGAGGATGTTTGGGTGGTTTAAAAGAGCTAAATCCTAATGTGAATGATCTGAGGTGGCTCTACCCCCCATAAAGAAAATCAAAAAACCTAATAGACACAATTTAGGGTCACAAGTCATAGTCCAATGGAATTTGGGAAAATAGTTTAAATTCATAATGCTTAAATTAGAGTATTGTTTATTTGAAGGATATTTGAATTGCAAGAAATAGGTAATCCTGATGTTAAATGTGGGTGATGGAAGCCCATATACAACATAAATATCATACACTAAAAAAATTTAAGGTTGCAATTCATGGACCATATATGGGACCAAAGGGACAGATCGTGATGAACATAATTTCCCCTCTCCAAAAAGTTATTGATGAATCGCTTCTAGGATCAAATATAAGGGTTTAGGCATCAACTTATATCCCACATAAATTTGAATCATTCCACACATAGTTCTGGAACATGACATGGTAGAATACCAATGTTGTCTTTGGGGTTACCTTCTTTGATGAGGGTATTATAGAATCCAAATGTTTCAATGGGGAATCCTATGTTTATAATGTCAGATATGGTTAATTTCACAATATTTTCTAATGGAATTTGTATATTTTCATCCCATACATTCCATATAGGAAATATCTATTTTATTTGGGGTAATGCATAGAGTTTATCAACGTGTGATGAGGAAATTGTTTTTGGAATACCATACTTTTATTGTAGTGCGTTCTGATTTTATACATGGTAAGGATTATAATTTAAAATCGTGTGATGGGGATATAGGGTCGGTTCATCCCTTATTTATCATATGATGCTTTCCGGTTTTATATGATGTATGGATACAATTTGATATAATTTGATGTGTATTTTTATAGATCATGTGATAACTCTCATATGAGTAATCTTATTTTTATATGGGGTAATGCTACAATTTAATGACTTTTTCTATGGACATTATGCTCTTTAGTTTAAGGCCATACAAGATAGTCTATGGATACTTCGATTTTAAGGTCATTGAACTCAAATCAAATGGGATGTAAATTATTCATTGTTATATTATTTAGACCAAAAGGGCTTTTTTTAGTTTTAGGTTGTAGAGATCGAAGAAAATTTTATGTGGTTTATGATCTCATAGATCTGACCCTGGATAACAGTATATGGTCATATAGTTTTGAACAATGGTTTCACATGATTTATATTCTATGAAACATATCATTGGTGGGGGTGGGATACACTCTCCATTTATAGTGATTAATAAATACACACCATTTTAATACGCATTATGGACAAATTAATGTCCTTCCCATTTGGGAGCCAACATTGTTGGGTTGTTTTCTAGGAGCCATTACAGTTATGAGATCTTGTACCATGTCTCCATGGATGAAGGAGAGGAGAAAAAAATTATTGTTTAATTATATTATTATCTTATTTGGGTTACTCTTTATATAATTCTTGAACTGAATTGAATTTTCCATGAGTTCTTCTATCATAGCTAGATCGACATCACCAATTATGTTAGATATATAGTAGTCATAAATTTTTATTTATAGGGATGAAAACTAAACCACAATGAATAAATTCTCATTCATCACATACTCCTAGGAGTATGAGATTTCATTGGTGGAATTATTTGCTATCATATAATATGTCCAAATGGAATTAGGTAGTTTTTCAGAAAATTTATTTTGTTCTAAACCACAATATTCAATAATAGGATTGATATGGTCTTTTTTTAATTTTTCAATCTACCCATTTTACCACTCATTGTAGGGGGAAGTGTGGTTGAACATAATCTTTTACATCACAGTCAATTTTACCACTATGCAGCTTAAAATATGGTGCTATTATCTATGAGAATAACATAAGGCACTTCAAGATGATACACAATGTGGGAGATCAAAAATTCAATCACATACCATGTTTACATTACCAGAGGGAAAAAAATTATGGACAAATGGTAAATAAGTTAGTTGCGGTAAAAATGAACTCACGCTATAGTGTTTTCCGTGGTGTGTAGGGCTCCATAATGCGGTTTTCCCTTAATTCAATGGGATAAAAATAATTGATTCTGTAGAGAATCACTACCACATGATTCACAATGTCCACTAGAATTTGAAATGCATGGAACCACTTGGAGAACACAATGCAGTCACAAAACATTATGGGTTAAATGAATCCAAAACACCCAATATAGTATGATAGCTCCAATTCTACTTTTTGGGGACCAGAGGACGTGACATGAACCATGTGCTTGATCTAATTTATCCTTTATCCGTTGATTCAATGGAGGATAATTCCTTGGATTCCACATCTATATAGGGTTTTCTAAAGATTTTTTCTACCATAGAGGGTCAAATACATTGGTTGCTAGTCGATATTCCTAGGATTAGATCGATATGATGGTATAATTCCATTATAGAAATAGAAAAAAACCATATTCATATAATTGGGAAATTCATAGCCCATGTGGGACCTAAGTTTCATTGAAAAGAAGTACATGAATCATGATTATATACCTATTGGTCCACATCATGTGAGGTGTTAGGGGAGATGAACCATTGGTGTTCCACAAAACAACTGGATTATCTAGGTTGTGTTTTATAGGATATGATAAATACATTCCAAATCTTTAGATCAACCATTCTATGATCAAAAAATTGGACTCACCATTATCTTGGAAGGGAAATGGGATAATAGTTTATGGTTACATTCTAGCTGGGGCACAATCTCTTGTATTCAGATTACGTAGTCACCCTTGATCTAATTTATTAATAGCTTAGATTCCTCATTAATGTGTAAATTGGAGGATTCAATTACAAGGGCCGACTCGAGACCAGTAATAAGGGCCTAATAATCTTACTCATTATTGGTGAATTCTTCTTATAAAAGAACGTAGTATGGAAAGAAAAAAAGTTCTAGAGTGAAATAGGCAATCCCTAGGCCTACTGGTTAATGGATACATTTTGATATCCTTGAGAAGGGATTCAACTTGCAATACTAATTTAAAATAAAACATTATATGTAGAAAAAGTACCCTTGAAGTCCTTTAAACTCCTAGAAATGTTTTAGGGGATTCATTTTATTTATACTTTTGATTTTACCTAGGTCATTCTTGATACCTCTATACCTATGACAAGGTTGAAAAATTTCCTAATGGTAACCCCAAATTCACACATCATGAGATCCATCTTCATGTGTATATATCAGAGGAAGCTGGAAATTTTCTCAAGATCCTTGAGATGTTCCTAACACATGTGATATTTTCCCTTCAGATTATCCACATAACTTTCCACCAATGGCTAGAGGATTATATTTAAGATGTGTCGTATGGATTATTTTTAGGTGGATCCATTATTATTCGAGACATATGTAATCACATTGTAGTAGAATGATCCTTGGGGAGCCATGAATTTTCTAAACTCGTCATTCCCAAGATCCATCTGAATCTGATTATACTTGAATTATCAATCCATGAATGAGATGACTTGGAACCCAGTCATATCATTGGTCAATATCTCTATCACTGGATGGGGAAAATCATACATTCCAAAATGGAAATTGTGGTATTAGAAGTTTATACAGACTATGATCATACCATTATTCTTGTGACTATGACAATGTTTCATATCCAACTGAATTACATAACTTCCATAACAAATATGTCTATAAATATTATGTCATCTTTGGCCTCAATAATCACATCATGGGAGGTGTTTATCATTCTTGGATTCTATTTAAACCAATGATGAGACAATGGGAGGAAAATTAAATGAATAGATACTAGTTTGTCTAATCATGGAATATATTCATAGCTCCAGTAGAATACATCATATTTTCATTTTTGGAAGGACACTTACTAATGCTACGTCACATGGTAAATGGATATACTGATCATTATAAAGTCTCAGATAATTCAAACAACCTAGGTTTACCTAGGTTAAATCATCAAAAATGGTGGATACCGCTTCTAAAAATATATGAGGTCTATATTCCATGTCATATTCATCATTTTAGATAATAGGATAAGCAGGAGGAAGTTTATTCTTCAAACCATGTAACCCAAGGGGTGAACTGGTGTCTTTAATAACATATATAAAATCCTTATTGAGGGATTACTATTTATGATCCTTTTGATAATCCTGTTTCTGAGCCAATTCGATATGTTTTTTTTTTCATGGTCAACTATAGATATTGAATCAATGGCGACGAGTCAATCATTATTCTATTAGTCTTTCTTTTTTCAACATAAAGAAATGTTCTGAGAGGTCATTGGAAGGGAAACATTCATGTAATCCACATGGTTAGGATCTTCTTCTAAAATCTAGGAATATCCAACGTATTAATATTAGGTTATCTATGAGAAGTATATTTTCATAGTAATGGAAAAAAAACTCCCCATCTCGGGGATCATGGGATCTAAATGATGAATTAGGGGACAAAAGGCAACCTGTAAGTCCACACATGAACCGGGTGTAGTTCTTTTTAAGATCATTAAGGAACTTCATGTGCTGATAATTTTCAGTCTATAACTTCTTTCCTTCACTATTATATTATTTGATATTCCAATACTGGAATTTATAAGAGCCAAAGGGGAATAAATCACCATATATTACCCCTATTCAACCTTCAAGTTTGTATTTGAGGCACTTCTGATAAGAAGAGGGGAATGATGTATGAAAATGGATACAATATTTTCATAATAATGTATTCTAGATGTTATCACATTATACAATCCTAAATTTAGTATTTAATATTAAGCCAATGAGTTTCATCTATCATAAAATATATTTTTTGGGTGGTGGGTGTCAGATCTTTTTCTATATGTCCAAAATTATAGAGAATATCCATCTTGATGAGGTTGATACCATATCCAACATCCATTATGATGGAACAAATTTATAGACCATTGAATGGACATTTTATATACACTAGGTGTTTCTGCCCCTAAAAGGGGACACCCATTACTTCACTATAAAATATGATAATGTATTGACATTACTCATATTAGGCCTCCTCTGTATAGTATGCCTCAATGGTAGGTACCTCATCATTAAACTAAAGGGTGATTTTCAATGCTTCATTAAGGTCCTAATGCATTTCCATTAATAAGAAAATTTCTTCTACAATCATGATCCCAATGAGTTTTCAAGTGAGGTGATTTAGCTCATCAAAATTACATGCTAGGGGCTCTTTTCTTATAGGGGGGCCTCCCAAAGATCATGGTTCATAGGGTGTAATTAAATGAACTACTATGGAAAGGATAGTACAAGAAATATTATACAACCAATTTCAAACATTTCTCTGAACAACTTCTGGTTGGGCTCCATTCACCTATGTCTTGTTCCCTAGCTAATTGTGGTTAGTCGCAGAGAAAATATGGATGAGTCGCGCGGTAAACCAATATAATTGGTTTTAGGGGAATACAATATGGGTTGGATTGGGATGATTTTTCATTCTATTCGCTAAATTAATCAAGAATCATAGTTCTAGTTTCATAAACATCATAGTTCAAAGTGATAACTTGATCATTCGATTTTTGGAATTTCCTTCACATCCTTGATAGTGATGTTAGTAAGAGGAGACTATGGGGTTCACAAGAGATTCCTCAGTATCATGTGTTTTTAAGTATTTGACTAGTTCAACAACATCCATGTATGTGTATTATCTAACCTCATTAATTGAATAATCTAGGGTAGAGCATACAGTAGGCAAAACACCCAAATCTAGTGGCCTGAAGTCCTAAAGGGGGTGAGTGGTTTTTTTGCACCAGTGGGGGACTCTAATTATAATTTCTCCATAAAATTATTTCCTTCTAATACGTGGATGGATGCGAGGTATCTATGTAGGTCGTGGTATGAGGAGGCCCAGTAAACACATGACATTTTTTATTTATCTAGCTAGAAATAATAGTATTGTCAGAATGATAGAATTTCCTACAATCCAACCAATTGATTTACTTCTAAGATCTAGGGATAGGGGCATATTACCACTCATTGGATCCATTGATGAAATTTTCTAGCTTAGTAGAAAAAAATTTCACAAATGATAGAACATCACCAAATTAATCAAGGCCATGATTCACACGCTACATTATTCGATAACTGCATATAAATAATTCTTGTATAGTGTGTTTGAGGATGTTTGATATGAGAAATGATTACTGCTTCTAGTAAGAGTGGATTTAATGGTTCTTTTATATTTTAGAAATTTCAAGATTCCATTCTCTAGGTAATATATGATGAATATTTTTACCGAAGAAGTTATGAATAAATAAGTATTATTTATTATTTCTATGAAAGATACCCTCTGATCCTATCTTTATTAATCGGTCAGGGACACATTCTCTCTTCAAGGAAACTGCTCTAAGTGGGGTTCTTCCTGGAAGGGATACACTAGGAAATGTTGTGTTTGGAATTCCTCATCTAGAAAATGGTCTAGTATGTGTATCAGACATGGAACCAACACATGTATAGTGGTATTTGTCTATACTTTTACATGAAATTTTTCTAAATCTATAAGGGTAAATGGGAATTAAAATTATGTTTTTATCATCGTGTATCATTCCTGTTATTGGTAATTATCAGATAATTCAAAAATTCCACCTAGGAAGTTTAGGGAGATGGGGTATGAGACTATGTCAATTATTAAATTCTCCATGAATATCATAATATTTTTTTCATATGATGGTGGAATGTTGAGAGAGTATGTGAATACCTTATATTGGGAAATGATGTAGGTGTATCATTCATAGGGAACCAATTTTCCTTTGAAGCGGTTAGAGAATCTTGTATTGCATTAGTTGTAGCTGAACTAGTAGAGAAAATATCTATAAAGGTCATACTTTTCAATAAAAGGCATTATAGGTAGTGGAATATATCAAAATAATGCATACCCTTCTGGATTCTTGGTGGAGTATCAATGCATAGAGGATTACAAAAATTTTAGAGTCCCCAGCATTGGACTGATCCTTGAGGTTAAATGGTACAAGTGTTGTATTAGGTCTCTGATCCCATTTAATGGGGTGAAGGTTGGATTACCTAACTCTATTGGTGGTCAAACATGGTCCATCCCAATTGGGTGAAACTTTCAATAATGTTGAATTTGTACCTTTCATGGTTCGAGAGGCTCAAGCTAGGTGATGAGAGTGGATTTCACATCATCATGGTTCGGATTTATAGCCACCAATGGGTTGATAGACTCATTTAATTAGGGAGTGTTGTGACCCTAATCGTGAGGTTTAAAATCACACTACTTATGAATGGTGGGTGACTCATATCTCACTTTTTTCTCATAACCCCCATCCTCTACCCTTTCTATATGAAAAAGGCCACCGTGTTCAATTTTGGTCACATAGAAAATGTGGGTAGGGTACCCCACTTTAAAAGTGACAAGGACCCTTTTAAATTTTTAATGTTCTATACATTTCTCATGTATTAGAATATCAATGATATTTTTTTATTCTTAAATATTTTAAATCAAATTAGATATCCTAGTATCCAACTAAACATTCGATGCAACATCATTTGTGTATGTGAGCTTAATATGTCTCTTTCAATTGTCATTGTACAGATGAGATGGAAATAATTTCCCATTGGGGGGACACCTGAGGACAATTTCTTTTCTTTGGAAATGAGTGTAGATTCCTACCATGGGATCTTTTAGGTACCATGTTTCCCCTTGAGGTGGGTTTTTTATATCATTCCCTGCATTGATGGACCAATTTCCATGAACCTAACAAATGTCGGTGGTGACCACATTCCCTATAGTGGTGGTTATTTAGGAACCATCATTATATATTCATTGGTTAGATTGGATATTTTGTCATTGATGTGGGATATGGAAGAAATGGAGGGAATCCTACTACCCTCATCCTTTAATCATTATGTGTAGAGATGCCACTTTCATAATATATAAGATCATGGAAAGGCTTTTAATGTAGGTTTTGTAGATAGTTTGGTGGAATCCATAGGACTTATTATACTAAGATACTAGGTGTTCTCCAATCTCTATAATATTTCACTATTTTTGAAATAATTATAGGTGTGTGTGGATACCTAGGTATGTTAGCTAAAGATCCTAGAGGTGGGGAAGAATCCCCTATAAACTGTGGTGAAATCAAACTGTCTGGTCGTCATTGAGAGACTCCAAGATGAAAAAATCCAGATCTATAAGTACCCAAAACATGGATGATAAATATTTAGAAGCCAATAGTACATATAAGTTCTCTTTTTCATACCAAGGAGAGGTTCATTCTTTTAGTCATCCCAATCCCTAACTGGAAGAGGCTATGATAATGAGATGACACTAACAAAAACCTACTTTTCTACTAATCTACAAGGATAGGGTTCACTACATGGGTCAGATATAAACTAAAAACAAGACTTTCTATCAGAGGAAGAGCAAGATTCAAGATATTATCATTATTATATGGTGTGTTGACCACTTCCTCATGTATAAGAGTGGGGACATCGATTTGAGGTTCAAATATGTTCTTACCATCATATGAGGGTGTTATCCAAAATCCTGACATCTCTCAAACTTTGAGTGTGGAGGTGGAGGAGATGGAAACTAATGGTGATAGAGATGGTTACACTGTATGTATTTAAAAGGAATCTAGAATTTAATCTACCAACATGTATCTATGGAGGGTTCTGGGGATTTTATGGACTTCCGCTTCTATGATCATATTCCTGCGTCTATTGAATTTTGCCCAAAATTCATTCAGTCGGGGTGAGGGTTCCCTCCTTATGTCAATTATTGCCAAAGATTATGGGAGGTAAATGGTGAAATAATAGTTCATAGGGTCCCATATTAGGTTCTATGGAATTTCTCAATTAAATTTTTATTAATATTTTCTTCTACTTTTTGTATGTGAGTTAGGACCTTCACTAACAGCACGACCTTGAAAAAGTGTATTTTTCCCCTATCTCAGGTTGGTTCTCCAGATAAGGGCATGTATTAATCATGTGGATGATATCCTTTCTTGTTTTTGATTATGTGTGGTGGAACTCCTCATTTTTTTGTGATGGTGTGGGGAGGACCTCAAATATTCTTTAGTTATGTTATAGGAAGGAACTCCACCTTGGTTGGTGATAGTGTCGGTTGGACTTTCTCATTAGTTGTTGATAGTTTGCATAGGAACTCTATATTTATTATTCATGGTGTGGGCATGTGATGAATCGTTGTCGTGTGCGCACTCAAAAATATTTATACCTAAGTGTAGCACAAGGGATGACCTAAGTCGTTCTCTTGAGGAGCCTTTTCAGTTATTCACTCAATTAATATAATTCACCTAATAAGTAATTATTTTTGTTGTTTTAGGTTTTATGAAATAAATATAATAATTGAAATGAAAAATAATAGGAAACTAACATTCAATTATAAATTACCATACTATGCATGGAATTATGGAAGAAATGACGTTCTCCCGAGAGAATAATCAGGGAGCACCTTCATTGGCCAGCTTCAAATAATCTTAGTGTACACACTCCATCGCATGTGTGTACACCTTATTCTACTATCATTATGAATGAAAAGTATACTAATCTATCGCCAAGAACACCCTCCATCCACCTCCTCAATCGAGGGAAAATGGTTGTAGATTAAGAAGTTAACCTTTAGTCAACCATAGTGAGGATTACACCCACAATAAATTATCCTTAGAAATAACTCAAAGAATATTAAAAAGACGGTCTTGGGTTCAAGAACCTGATTACTCCGTTGGGATATTCCTCTTATTAGTTACCCATGATCATGAGTATTATATTTTACCATGGTAAGATGAGAGAAAGAAAAGATGGTGAATCGGTGGACACAAAAATAAAATCAATTCATGAATTTATTAGAATTATAAATTACAATTGAAAACTAAAAATAAATAAAAGATATAACTTAAAAAGAAAGGGGGATTATTTTAGGCCGGCCTCCCTCGGTGGAGATCTCCTCCTTGGTGCCTTGAAGGAATGCATGGAGAAATGAGATGCTTTGGGAAGGAGGTGAGGGCCTCCTTTTATTGGCAGAATTTGACCCCCGAAATATTGTGTGTTTTAGACCCCATAAATGACATTTTCACTCATTCCACCCTTAATTAATGTTGATAATAAATATCCTGTCCATCTAACTGCAAAATTTCAGATAATTTGGAAACCGTATGAAGGAGTTATGAATTTTTAATTCTCGGTTTCTGTTTCTGTATGAAGCTTCCAGGATGGTTCCTCCAAACTTATGTCGTTTAGTTTCCATCGTAATGACTTCAAAAATTCCCCAAATATTTTTTATAGTCGTTCCTAGATGTCCTCGTCCCATCCCACATGGAAACACTTCATTTGGATGTGTTTAGGGTGCGTTTGGGTTTTGTTAAATTGGTGTTGTCCACGCTGTCCGCCCGAAAAGTTTTCCATGTTCAATGAATTTTTAGACCCTTTGGATTGGCGAATAATCTTCTGGTCCTGAAGACAAAAGAGTAGAAATTAAAAAAGGATTATAAAAAAAATTGAATCAGAAAATTTGGAATAATATGTTTCATTAAATGACCATAATACCCTTGATGTAAAAATCAGTCAAAAATCCAGAAGTATTCATTTTTCACATTTAGGCTCAAAATAACACATAAACCTAAAAATGTGAAAATTACGCATATAATAACACTATAGTGGGATTATAAAAAATGATTTATAACATAAAATATATGATAATATGATCTTCATCAATATGACCTTCTCATTTGTTTTATTCATCATGCGACGAACTGTGACAACTTTTATTGTTGTTAGTAACAATAATATCCAACCTTGATTTCTTAAAATATGGATAGGGTCACGATCTTAGGTGGGCTAAGATAGATTCCAGATGACCAGTTTCATAAATTTGGTGAGATGTACCAATGCTGGAAAGGGACACTGGAGATTTTGAAGATTCTCCTATTTAGGAAACATTCTCATCCTTCATAGAGAATTATCATCAAGTATTTTGGGTTGGGGTTGTTGGATAGGGGTTGGAGTAAACCCTATCATTGACCTATAGGGCCGGTAGATATTGGCACTATCACGGCCTAGTGGGATCCCTCAAAGGAGACTCCCTATAAGTTTTCAAGGGTTTAATGAAACTAAAAACAATATCCTAGTCATAGTGTAGATAGATATCATAGTTCTCTTGGGAGTGGATCCAAACATATATTTTTAATGGAAAGGGGGTGTTTTCTTGAGTATAGCTCCTAGGGGAGATGATGTCAGTGAGGTGTCAATGCCAGAATATATTGGCGGGCCATATACTAGGTGGAAATGACTAATTCCATCTTGAAATGGTGAACAATTGAAATTATCACTCTATTTTATATAATCCTGAAAAGTTAGATGGAATGTGGGTTCCCATTATTTAAAGATTAAATGGTTTCAAAGGTAGGTGTCTCGTTTTGTAGTAATACCACACTGTCATTTCTGATGCTCAAGAACCTATTCGCATTAGGCATCTGGTTTCATGTATCATTAGTCCTATAAGGAATGTGAATTTATTTATAACGATAGATATAGGGGAAGAAATACATAATTTTTTAATTCAACAACATCATCCAATCTTCTCGAAATAGAGAACGGATCTATGCTATAGATGTTGTAGGTTGGGGATTCCCAATGTTATATTCCCCAATTCATATGAGAGTTTCAGGATATACCCACCACATTCATGGGGGGACTTAATGAAGAATATTTGCATCTGATGACATGAAAATTTTTTGGCTCCCCTTTTGCACTATTACCCATAATTCATGGTGAAGAGTTTCATGTTGGGTTTACTATTTTTTTCAGTGATTTCGGCTGGGGCTAGGCATCGTTGTTGTTTTTCCTCACATTCCCCAATATAAATGTTGTATGGATTCCATAACATTAGTCATATAAGTAATATCATTGTTCTAAATGATAAATGAGATTTTGGTTCAACCCTGCAAGGATTTCTCCTTAAATATCTTCACATAGTATGATTCTCCATCATAGATTTAAGTCGTGTTTTTTATAATCATTGTTGATGCCATATCAGGGTGGAAACTTGTTAATTACATTTTTTCTACCTTAATAGATCGAAACCTTCATTCATAAGAGGTATTAATAATTATATTTTATTTCAATTTATAAACATTTTATATTTCGGGCGATTATAAACTCATATCTTTTTTATGTTGGAGGAATCATAGGAGGGGAACCAAAGGAATCATTTGTCTGCCACATGGTTATTGATACAATGTCAGAAATTATTAGAAGTAATTTTAGATCAGGACTCCCATTTTTTATTATATGAGGAAGATCTTATAGATTGTGTCACACGTTAAAAAAATTTGGGAGATAGGTGAGTCACAATTTTAATGTATTTTGAGGGAAGGTGGATGGTTTAGTGTGTTCTAAAAGGGAAATATACCACCCATGGAATTGGTGGAGTGTGACCCCAGAGGTGGAGATTTCATACATAGGTTATTTTTAGGTATATACTTAGGGGAAGACTTCCATCTCGGGATTTATGGAGCATGTCCCCCCAACACAGAATATTTCACAAATGGATTTGGTGGAGATTTTCCACCTAAGGTGGAATATTTAACACTTGGATTTAGTGGAGTGTGTCCCCATATGAGGTAATATGTAAATCAAGTATTTTTTGGAGTGTTTATCCACAAGGGGGATATTTCACACTTAGATTTGGGGGATTCTTTCTCCCAATGGGGGAAGATTTCCCACATTGGTTTTCTGGAGTGCATCCCGCAAGGGGGATATTTCAAACATGGATTTGGTATAGTGTGTACCCCAAGTAAGAAGATTTCAAATTTTGATTTTCCAGAGTGTTCCTTCATGGGGAGGATTTATCACTATGAATATTTTGGTACTGAACTTATTGGGGGTGGGGTATCTTGAATACCATATTTATGATATTGGGACCAAAACTCATGTAGTTTGATGTCTTGATTTGAGTTTGTGAAATAGAAAATTCCCATGGAGTATAACATCATTCCTTATGGATAATCGTGATGTATAAGGATAATCAATGAGGGATGGTGTGGGGATTATGCTTAAATTATTCTTTGGGTGGTAGCATCATCCCATGGTGAGTGAGGATGGTTTGGAGATTACACTGTGAAGCTTACAAGCCTAGGAGGATTGTCCCAAGTTAGGGGAGGGTGTGACATCCCATGATGATCACTCATGTTTATTATCTTCTCAACACTTAGGATCGAAGGTGTGGTTTCATCCAAGTCCATTCATACAAGGGGAGTCCTATGTTCACCACAAAAGCAAATTATATTGTTTTACATCATGTACTGAAGGTGTTTTTGATATAGTTTAACATCACACAACTAATATATAGAGTTAGTTAGTTTTTCATCATTCATATCAGATGTGGATGGGGCCACACTCAAGGTGTGTGGGGGGGGGGGTAATTTTAAGGTGAGAGTAAGATCAACAAAATGGACTCTCTTCCATGTTATGTAAGATGTTTACATCCGTGATTCCATCTTTTGGACATACTTATCCACCACCCATGTGTATGCCCATATGGTATCTGCATCATTTATACACTATCTTAGAGAAGTGGAAATAAGGGATCTTAACATTATGGTTCCTATGATTATGAGAAAAATATATTAGGTTATCTATGCTTAGGAAAAAAGGTTTATTCAATAGTATTGGTCACAAGGATATTTTGGGTGTGGTTAAAAAGGATTCATATATGATTGGGGTTTCATGAATGCCATGGGTCTCACATAGGTCAGCGGTGTCATGAAAGAATATTTTTTCACAAGATTGGTTGATGCTACCTTGGAGTCAATTTTTGGTTCCCATGGGGATGGTTTTTCAAAAGATAATTATCTTTCTAAACCATAAGAGACTCCATGGTTTTTCTTATTATTCCATGTTCATGGAACTTCATGAGAGGAATAAATACCATGGGTTGAGGTTATCAAATTACTATTGGAGTTTATTTAGTAAAATATGTCTACATTTAAAAATACATCTTCTCATCCACTTGTGAATATTTTTTTCATGAATTAATATCTTTTTTTTAAAATAAATGTCTACATACTTATAAATATTGGACGCATTGGGTATTTATATGCTAGGAGGAGGAAATGGCATCATCTTCACTAATAATGGAGCCTTTTAGGAATGATTAATAGTTCCATTAAATGATGGGGTTGTGTGAATCAGAGTTACGGTGCCCAAAGGATACCGTCAAAGCATTTCACATCTAATGAGATCCATGAAATGGAGTTCTATGCACTAAACATATGATGAATAGTGGTTATCATAAAATAACTATATACATTTTGAAATACTTGAACTATTTATATTCATGATACTTTTGATCGTTGGGAGCCAGAACCTTTTATAGATTTTTGGGATGCTTTGACTTCAATTCAGTTAGAACCAGCCAGGTCATTTTCAACCTCTTCCATGACATTCATATTCTGCAATCCAATATATGTATTATAATTTTTAACTTTCCTATGATACAGATGATATATGATATATGGAATAAATTTAAATATTACAAAAAATAAAAAACAGTCATAATATTCTAAAATTTCATTCAATCACTCGAGGTAACTTCTAGTCCTCCAACCATAGCCAAAACTCATATTCCAAAAATGTTTCAATCTTTTGATCCCCATTTTGAGTTATATTTCTCAAAAACATCCATTATCTTGGATGAGAAATTATAATATTAAAATTTCCATGGATTTTTAACTCGTAATGGATTTCGTCATTAGAAAATATATATAATATTTACTGTTAAATTTATTTCTAATATCAAATGAATGGTAGTAGAAATATTGTGTTTCATCACAACCAGCTTCACCTCATCTCCAAAATTACATGTTAGATCCAAAAACCATACTTGGTATTTCTGCATTTTCTTCAAAAAAATCACATTCTAATGTATATTTTCCAATTATAGTAGTGCAATTTCATAGGTAGATCTCCAAAATCATCAATAAAATAATTCTCTATTTTCATATTTTATATTAATTTATAATCCTCGATGTCTCCATTATGGGTTCCATATCATTAAATACCACTATATTTTTACCTATATCATGAGTTATTTTGTTTTTTGATCATTTTTTATGAAATTTTAATGATTTAATTTTTTTTCAAATTTTACTACATACTACCATTGATTTGTATCCAATCACAGAATTAAATTTCACTTCATTATAAAAACCCTAAAATTCGTGATTATTTTATCACTTATATAAATTTTATTCTTTTCATCAATATATCTTTCAAGTATAACACAATATGCTTTAATACATTCATTATGTCCCATGATCATTATTTTCAATACTTTAACTACGAAAATTTTCACATTAAGGGTGGATTCAAACCCTAAAAAATTTTCATAATGTTTATTTCCTAAAAATAAATCCTAGAAATTATTCCCTTCTAACTAAAAAATATGTAAAAAAATTGGACACCTATGGATATGTTTATAATATATTATTATTCATATGATTCCTAATAATTTTTTAAAAAAACATTCGACTGAAATGATAATTAAGTCGGTCCAAAAAAGAGTTATCAAAAGTAATGTATTTTAAATTAAATGTACATACATAACATAAATAATATAATATAGTTAAAATATTGTATAATTTGTAAAATTGTTAATTTTTAACAAATACTAAGTGTTTTTAACTGACTATGATAATTCAAATCTAGTTTAATTATCTTTGAAAGAAATTATATAGGAGTTGGTATGTGAGGATGAGAAGAAATTTGACAAATGTAGAGACATAAAAGTGAAAAAATAATGATTTAATAAAATTGATATATTATATCATGATATTTATGAATAATTTATAAAAAAAGTAACATTTAGTTAGATGATTTATATGATTTAATAATATTCTAAAATGTTCTAAAATAGTTAATTGCTTTGAAGATAGTAGTGAAATAATTAATTAATGATTATTAAGTTTGTGTGACATCGACCCAATATTTTTTTAGGTTTTGTAATACTAAAATTAATATATGGAATTTCATATAATTGAAATTTTTTTATTTCATAATATTTAAGAGATATTTCAAAATGCTTCAGAAAAATTTTATTCATAAATTAACACTACTGCAAATTTATTACTATTGTTTTTCATCAGTCCTCACTTATCAATTACGTTATTTTAATGATTAATTATGGTCGATATACCAAACATAATTAAAAGAGATAAATAATGTTAATATATATAGTGGTTTATATCTATTAAAGTGGAAGTAAAATTTTATATTAATTGGGAATTAAATTATAAGTAATATACATCATTGAAGAGAATATTGATGAATAAAATTTTACTATATTTTGAGCAACCTTGTTAGGATATATAGGGAATTTAAGGATAAAATATAGTAGATTAATAATAATGTTTTTTTTCTAATAAAAAAATTATTGTCATGTGTAAGAGAGTTAGAGAAGAACAGTAAGAAAACTTTTTTTTGATTTATCTATATAAGAGGAATAATAGTAATAATTGGATCTCTATTTCACATTAATTATATCATATTGTGAAGATATCCATTGATCTATATTTTATTATTAAATATGTTCGGAGTTTTCTTTATTTTATGAGATAAAAGTGGTAAAGGGTTCATTGTTTTCACCATTCACAATATAGTTTAATCATAATAATAAATTTGGAACAATGTGATGTGTGATAAAAACTATATTTTACACATATTAAAACTCACATTAGTTAGTAAACTTATAAATTCTCATGTCCTTGTTTCATATTTAATTTATGTGTTATAGGTAATGAAAGTGAAAAATATCATTAATAATTTTATCAATTGATATAATAATTACTAAAAAATGTTCTTCATGAAACATCAAAAAACTATACACTAATTTAGAAAACATTACAAGTACTTCTCACATGATACCCTCAATATTTGGAATGAGAGCATGGTTACATATATTATATTATGAATTTATTTAGTCTATATTTTATTATTGGAATTATTTAAATTTTTTTTATAATGTACAGGATCACATAAAACTTTTCAATACTAGGTTATTTCTTATATTATATGGGAATAGTTATCATATATGAAAAAAATATCTTCATATATATATATTTATCCCTGATTAATATTGTTTTTCATATCATAAATATTTGTTATATATCAATAGATTTAATTTTTTTGATGTAGATTTTATAATAATAGAACATTGATAAAACATATAGTGCTTGTAATGATAATTTAATTAATTTATCTCTTCCCTATATAATTAGATAATAAAAAATAAGAGAATATGTATTTCAAAAGCCTTATGAGATTATAAAATAAATATTTTTTAATATAACAAATGGTTAAGGAATATATATTTCAGATTTAGAGAAAGAATGTTATAGGATATATTTATACTTTATGATGAGTAATTGGATTAATTTTCTACATGAAGAAATGAAATTGAATGAAATATAAAGGGACATTACACAAAATAAAAAAGACTTTATAATTACCAGGAAGAAACTTTTTAATATATTGGACATGTTTGATGAAAAATTTATACTCTCCTGGAGATGTGTAATTAAATGTAATTGATATTTATTATTTTCTTATTTTCTTATTATTATATACAATGAGAATGTGTAAATCAAAAATTATGTATGGTAATTCTAAGAATGATAAGGTAATTTGGGATAAATGTAATATGAAGTGTAAAAAAAGAAATTCTACTAAATATTTATATTTTCATAATGATTATATTAGATACTTATATGAGATAATTATGAAACTAATATCAAGATTTTTTTAAAAGTATAATGAAATTAACTTGTAAACCACCATTAATTTTTTCAATTATGGAATCATAAGATTTTGTTTTTAAATATAAAATTTTGTTGGAAAATAACATTAAATCTAAAGAAGTTTCCATAATAAAATATTCAAAAAAAGTCTACTAAATTTATCTATGTAAAAGAATTATATATGTAGAAATAGAAAATATATTCTATAATAAATCATAGGACATTTCTTCTAGAAATAGAAGAATAATTTAGTGATGGAAATGGAAGTGAAAATTTTATTTTTAATGACACAAAATAGAAAATGAAATTTTCCATCATTAAATATGATGATTAATCAAGTGATAATTAAGATTATGATTATTGATTATAAGACTAAAAATATAATTCAAATAATGATAAATCATGAATTAATGTACTGAATCTCCATGTTATAAATTTTCAGAACAATAAATTGAAATTTAAGTAACAATATAAACAATATGTAGGGCTAATGTTTTCATTATTGAAAGGGAGTTAGATTTGATAAGGGAAATTTCATGATTGAAGATATATATTGAAATAGAAATTTTAATAAATTAAAGGATAATATATAATATATTAAATAATTAAAATTAACCTAATATTACTCCGAAAAAGGTGATAGATTTCAAAACTATAAATAAATGAATCATTTTTAACATTTCTAAAATATACTAATGGATTTATAGATTGTTCTTAAGATAATAATATAGTTTTTAAATAATCTGAAAGAATTAATGAAAGATTAATGTATCAAATATATCAATTCATTATTTTTGTATTTATTATATATATATATATAACGTATAAAAAAGGAACTAACTTTAAAGGGTGTGGTGTTTTTCACTATTATGATGAAAATTTGAAAATTTAGTTATTTTTTGGAAAATAAACCTTTATGTAAAAATTTATAAAAATGTGAAGAAAAAATCTTATAATACTTAAGAGAATAAAAAATTGATAATTTTTTAAAATATGAAAAAATATGAAAAAACCCAAACTTAGTTCTCATTATGATTGAATATGTCAAGGAATGCTCTCTTGATAACTTATAGGTTTCTGGAGAAAATTTTCATTTATCAATATTTCTAGAGTTTTAATGTCACTAGGTATATATATATAGGATTGTTGGTTAATATAAGACCATATCAATATTTAAAAATAGAATGAGGGAGGGATTTGAGGGGGAAAACTAACATAAAGATAATAAGTTAACATATATGATTAAACAATGAATATTAATATAAAAAATAATGTTATTTCCTGAATGGGATGTATAAAATATATATAAAAAAATCATATTTATATTGGTTGTACCACTATATTTTAGTTTTAGTTGAAAATTAAAAAGTGTATGGAATTTTTTTATTAAAATTAATAAAAATAAAATGCAAAATTATAAGGAAGTTGAATTGGTGTCCTTGTAGAATGATATCCTATGGATTTTTGGTATTAGGTGTTCATGAAATTTGATGAATTAATTAAAGCTATTGGAGGGAATTAAAAATAAAATAATTTATCTTTAACATTTATGATTTATAAGTAATTCAATATCAAGTAAATTGTATATACATAAATAAATTAAGTAATTTAAGATAAAGACCAAATTATTGTTTCATGGGAAGAAGCAAAATATACATAATATATCATAACAGCATTATAAAGGTAAAATATTTATATTTATAATAGAATAATATTTGGTTTAAGGATGAGGAATAATTATCTTTTAAATTGTTATAGTTATTATTATTTAATATTTTCATGTTGCTGATGTTAAAGGTTTATTTTATTTACGAAAAAATAAATATATTACATTAAGGAAGAGAATACTTAACCACACTTGTAAGATGATTGATGTTTTTTCTAATACTGAGGTGAATGATCACTCTTGTAATGGGTGTGAATAACATGGAAATACATAATAATGTGATAACAGTGATATAATCCTACCTGAATTAAATATATATTTTTATTAAAATATTATGGAATGATATAATATAAAAGGTGATGGTGATGTTTTATCATTTCTAGGTAATAATAAAATTTATAATTTAATTCTTTTATTTTTGGGAATGAAGATAGGGGCTCAAATATAAAATTGGAGAGAATTAATAGATGGTTATGAAATAAATATTTATTAGGTAAACAACTTATCCATATTTATTATCTATATATGAAATGAGGAGTAGGGACAATAATCTAAATTATAATTAAAAAAATAGGTTACATCATAAATGAATATTTCATTGATAAATTAATGAAGTTGAAATTTGTTCCAACCAATGTTCCAATTATGGTCATTATTAAAAAATAAATGATGTAGGGTGTATTGTTGGAAAACATTTAGATATTGGATGACCAATCCCACATTATTTATGATTATTATTTTTTTAATTATCCCCATCCATGTATTTTTAGTTTTTTATTTGGAATAAGATATAATATCCTAAATCATAAGATATAAATATATAATGAAATGACGGTGAGAGTATATTTATGGAGATTAAAAATTGGAGGTCTCTAAATTCAGAAATTTTTAATTAAATTTTATTAATTTGTTTTCCGAGAATATGTGAATGAACATATAAAATGCATTCAAGGATTGTTTTTTTAATAAAATGAAATTATTTTTTAAGTAAGGTCGATATAGTAAGTAGTCATTGATTAATAAAATAAAAGGATTTTTAAAACCTAATGATTGATGGAAGAGAAATTGATTATTCATTTTTATTTACGTTTTGATTTGTAAATACTGTTACATTATTCTTTTATTTTATAATTTTTTTAATCATAGAGATTTTGTGTAAATTTATTTATTATTTCATACTAATAAATAAAAATAAATTTAAATGGATTTTGATTGTCCACATTGATTTTTATCAATACAAAAATTAGTAAAAAGATAAAATACACTCTTCATATACATAGATTGTTAAAGGCTTGGCATTGAGGAGGTCCAATAATTTATATTGGTATAGGGTTTTAAGTATTTAGAATAAATTTTATAGGTTTTTAGTAATATGAGTTTTTTTTAAAATACAAAATTCATAAATTATATATACTTGTATAAAATATTATTCAAATCATGATACCTTACATTTAAAATTTGTTAATTTTTTAAATGTTAGTTGAGTAGATTGTTGAAAAAGTATACATACGAGTGGACAAAATTATCTTTTTTTAAAATAAGAGTATCAATAATATAAATGCTATCAACCACATATGTAATTTTCTAAGTGGTTAATAAATATTTTATAGATGTTTAAAACATTATATAAACTAAATAAAATCCCTTGTTAAATTTTTAATACGGTATGAGTAAAAAAAATTATTAAGGAGTTGATATGTGTGTTTGAGAATGAATTTTCAGTGTTAAGTAACATTTAATTCGAAATTAAAAAGGCTGTGTGATATTTATATATTTCTATAAAAGTGTGAACCTTAGGTTTCAATAGTTACATAATAGTTATATTGATATTATACATTATAGAATAAATATTTTTAATGACTACATAACAATGAATTACATGGAAGTTTGTAACATAAAATATTCCTAACGGTTCTGAATTCTATGTAACATGAAATTGAAATTTTTAATTTTTAATTAATAATGATATAATCAAATACATATATATATGTATATAATTACGAAGAATCATTTTTGGATTAAATATAACAATCCAAAATATTTATAGTGGTTATTTCAAAAAAAAATAGCATACTATATTAATTATCCTTATTTATAATGATATAATACTTATTGATTAAATAATTTCAGATGTTTTTGAGCATATAATAAATATTACATAATTATTATTGATTTAGTATAATAAATAATGGGGTAATTTCTACCCATTATTTGGGATATTACATTTTAGATTAATTATAAATTAATAATTATAATTTTAAGAATTATTTTAGATAAATAAAATTATAAAAACAAAATTGTATGTATTGATTTTATTAGTATTGATCATGCTTCAAGTTATTGAAATGAGAGATATTTAAGTAAAATTAACAACAATAAAGGGTATTATTTCATGGAACATAAATTCTCATTCTTGAGAAACTGATAATATGAATGACATAACAATTTTGTGTTTGTGCTCACACATAGAAGAACCTAAGAAATCTGTTGATGAATCAATGAAATTAAATCTTTAATATTGTCAAAACTATCATTGATTTATAATCTATCATTGTACACATTATAGAGAACTCATAAAATCAAGAGATGAAGTGTTTTAGTGGCTCATGTTTATTCCTTTTCACTCAATGGTCTAAGACAGGTATTAAATGAAAGATTATATAAAGTGGGATTATAACAACAACAGACCAAGTACAAAATACTAACACATAGTACTAAACCTTGGATGCTCCCAAATACCCAAAATATGATTTATTATTTTCATATAGTAGAATAAAGTTGATGTTATTGTAGTTATTCAATATAATCGAAAAATGAATAAGGAATGTATATTTTTATAACAAGGAATAAGAATGTTATACTAATTTACCCAAACCCCATTTCTCCTCAATATTTCTACATCCAACCTATTTCTCCGAATAAAATTACTTATTTCATGTTATTTTACAATTAAATCAATAATGTTTTATTTATATAAAATTAAAATTTTCATCAATGTTTTATTTATTTAATGATATTTTTTTCCACATACCAAAAATATATTACTATCATTTAGATCATTTGAATCCTTGATGTTATTGTTGATTCATTTCATCATGTAAAATCATTTTATAATTATTACATATTCGTTAATAGTTTAATAATATGATAAAAACTCTTCATGTTCACAATTTTGGAATGTGATAATTTAACCTTGACACCAAAATTAAGTAGTAACTCTTAATTTCTTTATATTAATGCGGATATTTTCTAATGCATCATCCCAATGAGTATATGAAATATTTCATTGATGTAATGTTCCATCTATTACACATTTATAACAAGTAACAAATCTCCTTGGATGTTTTCAGGTGTTTTACTATAATTTAAACCATTCTTGTTAAATATAACATTAAGAATTCCATCAAACTGGAATCAATTAAAAGTGTCTAATGATTTCCAAAATCTCAATTAAAACATTTGTTGTCTCCTATCACAAATACTTGTTGATCTAAATAGTGTAAAACTTCATTATGTACTTCCAAATCAGATATAAACTTCTCATTACATTTATAAATCTATTTTAATTAAAATCTAGGACACACATGTATTTTGTAGTATGTTTCATATTAACATTTAAATTAATCAATTTAGTAAAAAAATTTAGATATATTAATTTTTTCACCAATGAATGATTTTTTGTTGCAAATTTTTCCTTGAAATAGTATCAATATTGAAAAAATAATGATTCTTGAGATTGAGGGTTATTTAGAACCTAATATCTCTTAAACAATTACCCTAGATTAAAATTTTATATTTTTTTTTCTTTATTGATCTTGTTCATATGTTTTCATAAATTTTCATCTTGATCATGTTTGTAAAATTATGAATAGATGTAATGAACCTGACTCTAGTATCCTGGTACTAGTATGTATGGTATCATAATATTACGATTATAAGGTGTTAATTATAAAAGAAAATATTAGTTTTTTATTTCAAAGCACAAGATATATTCTTCATATCATTTTACATTGGGGATAAAATAATGAAAAATTTAATTGAAAACATCATTAATCCATAAAATCATTTCAAATATTCTTCTTTATATCCCTATAAAAGGAAACATAATAAGGGTCTGATGAAATGACCAGTAACAATTATACATAGTTGAATATATCATTAATAAATAAATAATAATCCATATTATAAAGTAAATAACTAAAATAACATTCCATTAAATAATAAATTAATCATTAAATATGGAATTATCAATATGGATTGGTAAATAATAAAACAAACATTCAATTTAATGATTAAAATAATAATTACATTAATATAGTGATTAAATATATTGAAAATATCATTGATAATAATAACTAAATTCCCAATTAATGAAATGTTAAATTATTGGACATCATGATCTCAAACATCAAGATACCTCTAATGACAAGACCATTAACAAGACAGTTTAAAACTATGGTTAAAACCCATTTTATTTAGACAATTTATTTTTATCCTGAAATGTGTCAATTCACTTATGGAATATCTGTAACCATGTTCCTCCCTTAAAAAAATTTCTAATAAATACATCATATAACAAATGATATATTTAATTCAGGAACAATATTCCTTATTAAAAAATTCTATATGAATTAAAGAATATGGATAAAAAAATTTACCAATAAATAAAATAACATTAAAATAAAAATACAATATTCATAAATGATAAAAAAAATTCTTTAGTAATCATATCCATCAGAAAAGATGTAATAATTATTAAAAAAATAATCATGAAGGAGAATTTAAATACTTTCCATCATACAGGTGATAAAAAACCATCCATATAAAGAATAGTGGTGGTATCATTACAACAAATATCTAGTGGATTATTTGAAAAATAATGGGATTTTTTAACATTTTTTAAAAAATATACCATGAAAATATATTTAAAATATTATGAGGGGAAACATTTCACATTAAAACCCAATTTTTAAAACAAAAAAATGAATATTTGGTTTACTATTTTCTATAAAAAAAATAATATAAAATTTTAATGTAATATTAAATTAAACGAGTGGTGATGATAGTAAATTTTTTATTCTTACCATGTATCTAAATTCAAATATTCATTTGACGTTTTAATAAGAAAAGTTATAAAGTAAATTGTTTCGAAAAAAATAGAAATATACATTTTTATTTTTTTTGTAAAAAATCCAATTACGGTTAAAAATAAATTTTAAAAATAATATAATTAAAAAAAATATTATAAAACATATATTTTTATTAACAATGGTATTCAATTAAAGAGAGAAATATTGTCATATTTTATTAAAAACATTCCTGAAACATTTTATATACAAAATAAGGGAAAATTGTACAAATAAATTAAACACTATGAATAAGTCGAGTAAAATAAAATGGATGGGGTTTATTATAAAATTATTAAATAAATGTATTCAATGTAAATTCATGCATAAACAACCTATATTATTGTGAGATTGAATCATAAATATCTTACCACTTTTGTAACATTTGAATCATAAACCCCATGAATATAATTACATTAAATTAAACAAAAAATAAATTGACAAAAATGAGATTAATTATATAACAAATAATATGGTAATTATTTAATCATCATATAAGTAAATAAGTGTATACCAATTATAATGTCCCAAAGAAGGTGATTTGAGACAAGAAACCCATACAATGGCCCTAAAGTTGAAGAAAGAATTAATAAATGTGTTGATTACTTATATAAAATTTGAATCCATGTAAAAATAATTTAATGAAAAAATAATATGATTTAAATTCATTACACACATATTCTAATAATATCAAGTTCATGGAATATGTAATATAACGGAATGACAAAAAACACTGAGGTTTGAAATTCTTTTCCGCGTAGTAATTCTCATTTCAATTCCCCTTAGATAAAATTATTCAAAATTAAATATAAAATACCATTATTTATTCACAAATTATTATATAGTATTCAAAATTGGTAGTATATTCACCAAATAAATGAAATTAGCTGTATGACATGAAAATATACCTCAATGAAGTGAAATTGAGAAAACAATCCTTTACCTCACGCTTCCCTTTACTTCAGCGATTGATAAACTGATTTTTATTGGATTAAAACTTGTATAAAACTAATAATACACCCATATTATTATTTATAATATAATATAATTTCATATTATTGAGGCTCACCACCTGTTTTTATTAATAATGTATTATTATTATTGTTTCATGTTTTTATTTCCTAGTTTTCACATGCATGTTTTGTTGGGAAAGTTATGGATATTTCACATAGGATATAGTTTAATAATTTATATAATTATATTAATATTATTAATATTATTTTTTAATTATATTCGTCTTCATAACCATTATCTTAAATTGGATATAGAAAATTTACTCGCATCGCTTCATAGAGATAGTATGCCGTATATATACGCGAGTGATGATATTATTCATTTAACTAGTGAAATGATAAGGAATTGTATTTTTATTAAAATTATCGAATAAATATAATATCATATAAATCATAATTATTCATCATATTTATCCATTTTTTCCTCCCCTATAAATCATTAGTGAATAATGAATCACATCACTTTATAAGGTTGTAGTCCTCCAAACACTTCAGTGAAATTTTCACATTTAAAATGGAATGGAAAGTAAGAAGGTATATCTGGTGTTATAATTTTAAATTTTAAATTATATAAAAAATATTTTATATATATATATATATATTAAATTCCTCAATATATCAAATCCTGATAATTGTGTATAGAAAATGAGTTAAATTGGTTCGTGAGGTAGAAGTCCACCATAAACATGATCGATGATATCATTTCCCATTTGATGGATATAGATATAGATACAGGTTACTCCCTTACATTTATAACATATAAAAGTATTCGATATATTGGTTTTATTATATTTTAATTTTTATGACATATTTAAAAATTGTAAAAAAATAAATAAATACAAAGAAATAGATTCATTAAGATGATTACAATCATTAAGATAAACCTCTTTTAAAAAACTCTTAAGGACCCTATGGTTAGTATATGGGAAGAAAAAACATATAGAATGAGGATATGGATACTAATAATTTTTATTATTTGTTTTGTTAATGAAAAATTTCTTTATAGGTTTTCATATTCTAGGGGAGTGAGTTCCCTTTTATAATTCAGGAAGGAATTTTTTGTAAATACCCAAAACTATTAAAAATGAGATTTCATTCTCAGCCAAATTGCATCAAAAATTGATAAATAAAAGATTTTAAGAAATTTAATATATATACACACCTCCTAATAATTAATGGACAAATGTTTTAATAATTTTTATCCATTATCCTATATGTTTAATTACATTTACCATTTCAGTTTTCACAACAAAAACTAGTTTTTTAGCATAGGTAATTTATCAATTAAGTCTAAAGAAATTATACTTATTATATAAATTGGAACCAATTATTTTAAATATTATGTCGAATTTATCAAATTTAAATTTATTTATGTGTAAAATTACCTTTAACCGAAGCACATGTAACACAAAAAACATCATTTTAACCTTAACGAGTGTAATTAGTTTTTAATTTAATTACAAATAATTTTTGTAAAAAAATATGATTAACATATTATATAATATTATTTATGATTATTTAAAATATTAAACACATTTAATTAAATACAATTTAAAAATGTGAGGTATTTTATTTTGAAAATAAATAATCAAATCATATCGAAAAAAAGATTTTCCAAAAATGGAATTTTATAGCATATGATGATCTTATATTACCAATTTGACAACCAATAATAATTATAAGGATTAAAATTTATATAGGTAGATATATAATTAGTAATTTTAATTATATCATTCACTATTAAATATTATTTTAACTAATTAAAATAGATTGACATTATTTCGTTTTAAACATAAATATTTTTATGAAAAATATCCATTTTACCTTCAATTATTCTTATAATAACTCATATAAAATTGATAGTTAATTATTTTTAATTAAAATTCTTATAAGAAAATATAATATTTAATTGATAAATTTTTAAATACATCATTTTCTATTATTCATAAAATCTTATATCTAAGGGTAACATTTCAAAAACTCATTCTAGACTTATTTTTAGAAAGTATGATAAAATTTAATATTCATCCTATTAATTTATAATTTTTCTGCCATTAAATAATAAAATATTAATTTAAATATTGTTTAATTAAATTGTGTTTACTTTCTATAATTTTGGCTAAGGGATGTGTTTATCGAAAGCTATTAAAGAGATTGAATTTGTTTAAATGGAAGATTGTTGAAAAGTATATGGTTATTACATTATTCCCCCATATAAAAAATTAATCCCCAATTTATTCATGATAATTAACTTTTAAAAAATTTTGAGTGGTTTTCTTCATAAAATCCATTTGTTCCTTAATTACATCTTCCAGATTATAATTAAAAAAAAGTATAATTACAAATTTAGTTGATTGATTCCTCAATACATTCAATCTAATATCATGAGTTTCGATGGGCTCTTCAAAACAATTCTGAGTCAGTTCCAATTAAATTTTATCATAGGATAAAAAATTAAAAGGGTCTAGAATCTACATCATTAACAATTATACATGGAAAAAATATTGTAATTTAGAGAGTATTGGGGGAATTTCCGACCACTAAGCCATACTTCCAATCCATAAAAAAAATACCAATGGGTGCAATATATGTGGGGGGTCAGTTATCCCATCCTATTGATCATCTTGACACCCATTCATATAGATACATTAAAAAACTGATCTCCCACTTTATATTTATAATTTTTCCTCTGATTATCTAAATATCTATTTCCCTCATTTGAGATACTTTAATCTGTACCTCAATAGTTTTTACATTTTTTGTCTCTTTAAAAATTTATGGTCTAATAAGATTACTTTTTCTAACATCATCACAACATGTTTGTATACACCATCTATTTCCATTTAATTCTTCATATAGTAGCATTTGAATACTTTAGTGGAAGCTATTGTTATGGGAATATTATACCAAAGGTATATACTTACCCCACATACAACAAAATTCATATAAAAATGAAATAAACATGTATAACTATTTTTCAATAGTCCTTTTAAACTATCCATTTGTTTAGGATAGCATCTGATGCTCAAGTGAATATGAGTATCAAGTGCATTCTAAAAACTTTTTCCCAATTTAAATGTAATATGAAAATCCAGATACGATATAATTAATAGAGTTACACTGTGAAGTCCGACTACATGCTTATTATATGTTATCATGAAGAAATGAAGAGTAAAATATTCCCTCATATCTATTAAATGATCATATTGGTAATGGGATATATAATAAACCATATCGGATCATTCATTCAGCGAGTCTTTGGTAATATAGTATTGAATTCCAAATACATTTCATCCCATTTCCACAAAATTATATGTAGAGTTTGAATGAATCCTCTAACATGGTTTCTCCCTATTTTCACATGTTTCTAAACCAAACATTTTGAGAATAAAATCCAAAAAAAATCAATTCATGTTATCCAACTGAATATATTGCCTCAAATGATTTTACATCAATATTTTTCAAATATTTATAAAGAAATTCAGTCTATGAGAATAATCCAACCAAAAAGAATCATGTTTTGGAACAACATATTTTTTTATTTGGGAATGGTTATTTTTCGTAACCTGATTAAGATTACCTAATATAGACGTGATCTAAAATGTTCTAATAATATCTATATTGGGTTTCTCATAAGGGAAATATCTAATTAGTCCATGAGTATGGATACACTTATCTTATCTTGGATTCATTTCTATAAAGTTTAATACGAATGTTTAGCTCATAAAATTATTATTTTTATATTATAATTTATAATTCAAAAACATAATATTCATTGGATGTTTTTGTATTTTTTATATAAAAAATTTAAACATGGTTTCATTGAGGATAAATTTATTCTAAAATCCTTTATAAAGGTTTGTAAAAAAATTAATTTATCTTATGAATTCCCCAAGAGTGTGAAACCAGGTGTGCAGTAAGTCTTGTTAACTTGAATATGGTGATGATCGATTCATAGCCCAATGGACCCTTTTATGAGTTATTACCCCTAGGTACAACTGTTCTAGAACCACATCCAATTCTTGTATCTAGATAGGGAAGCATTGTTATGTAAAACAGTATAATATATTACTTATAAAACATTAATATTCTCTTCTATACATATCCTCAATTCCTAAAATAAGGTTATGTTCCATAATCTATGTTTTCCTTAATATAGTTCACATGTTTTTAAAAAAAATCCTTGGAAATAATTTTAAATATTCTAGATTAGGTATCGTGGATCCATTGTCTACAACATTACACTGTTATCAAAACATGGGGTTAATGTATCAACATCGACCCTAGAATTATACACTCGGTTTCTTATTTATTACATTGGAATATATACAGTTGTCCAAATCATGAAGGAACAAATAGTATAACAATTTTTTAGAATAGTTACATACATGATACTCATTTTATATTGGTAATAGAAAATGAAAACAATACATGAAAAAAAATTACCAGCATCTTTGAAAAATCATTCCAATATCTCATTTTAATAACCTCAGAAAAGAAATCTAGAAATGGGCGACCTCAAATGCTCAACAAAGAGTAAGTACATCAAAAGCAGTAATAAGTCACTGAGAATGATCAATATGGAATTTTAAATAACTCAAAATACATTCTATTTAAATAACATTACTAGATCAATTGATAAATAATATCTAATATATCAAGGTATATAACAAAAAAATAAATCCATGTAATCGATAAATAATAATGAAATGCACCCATATATTAGTTCATAAGAAAAATATCAAAAATAATAATAACTAAATACTAAATAAGGGTAAATATTAATTAATGGACATCATGTTTCCTATGAACATGATACCTTTACATTCAAGATCTATCCGCAAGATATATTAAAACATACAAGGTAAAAACCCATCTGATTTGGCCAACTGATTCACCTCATGTGATTATATATGTATATAAGGACATGAATTTACTACTCCTTGACCCATATACATCATTTCAAAAGAATTTATAATATATAAAATTATATATATATTTCTTAAAAAATATTTCTTATCAAATATCCATTTTGTGTAATGGTTATTGATTTATAAATATTTCATGTGTTAATCAAATATCCTTCAACATCATATAAATATGGATTAAGGTTTGGGAAATAATCATATCCATCACTAATAAATATGGATATATACGATAAATTTAATTTCCCAGGAATAATTATTAGATTAATGTGAGTGTTTCCAAACAAATTTAATAATCATAAGAGAGAGTGATAATTTACAATAACTATTACCACTAGGTAATTATAATGTAAAACTCCCTTGAATGAAATAAATAAAATTGAATATAAAATGAAAATATATTATTAATGGATAATAATTTTACATGTTAAAGGGGTGTATATACACCACTTTAAAGAGATTAATTCATAATAAAAAATAAGACTCAATGAAATATAAATTGAGATGGAATGCCTAACACTACAATTAATTTTGGTTGAACACTATTTGAACTCACATATAATGGTTTCAATAAAATTATGAAATTATAACAGAACTATAATAATATTAATAATATCATATATAATTAATTTATATCATCATATCACCCGTTTGTTAATAATTTCTCTTTATTTTCGTTGTTTTGAGTAATAACTACATTGTTTTTCAAGTATGATTTGACTAGTTATTTGTTTTTTTCATCGAACATAAATCATTAATTAAAAATATCCATAATTTAAATTGTGATATTAATATAAAATATTTTTATTATATATTTAATAATTTTATTCAGTAAAATCTTGTGATAAAAAATTAAATACATTTTTTCCTGGAGGCAGTATGTCGTACGTATGCCTGAACACTATTTCCATTTTCATGTTGAATTTAGGGGAAAATAAATAAATGATATATATATATATATATATTCATTTAGATATATTTTTTATTTTTATATATCTCAAATATTTATTAAATCTATCTGTAATATATTCCCTGTAAAGCTTGAATGGGTCACATTGCTTCGCGAGGGGGTATCCCACCATACAAACAAGCAATGAGATATTATTCTCAGAAAATGGTAATCATGAAAGTATTTGTAATATAAAAATTATAGATCAATAATATAATATATATATATATATATATCATATATATATTTATTTATTTATTATAAATCCTTTATTATTCCATTCAATGTAAGGTGGTAATGGAAACACAAATGACATCTGTTTTCGAGGTGGTAGTCCTCTGTATATAGGAACAATGATTTATAAACAATTTGATGAAATTTTGTGTCATTATATGTATTAAACATAACATAAAAACACCTAAGTATATGTATGATAACAAATTTATTATTAAATAATTTTATAATATTAATTTATGGTTGTGGGGAATGATATAAAATTAAAATTCTTTTAGAAGAACACTACATCTTCTTTGGGTATCCTCCATACGTTTGTAGTAATGACATCCTAGGTTATCATTATGATAAAGATAATATTTATATTATTATGGTATGGATGTTACACAGTTACATGGGTAGTTATTCAAAAAACCAAAGTGTTTTATAGTGTTATGTGGAGAAGAGAGTGGGATCCCTTTTATATGTGGGGTGAGTATCACACATGTAATTATGCGGAAGAGTGAATTCAACCCATGTTTCATTCATTTTAAAAGGACCTAATAAATCTACATTATCGAACCTAGATGTTATAATGTATATATATGTCCATAAAATGGTTTTGGAAAAGTTTTGGTTAATCTCAAGAACTTATTTTTTATGTTTTAACACTAAGTGAACTCATTTATATCTCAACCATTGTAATTAATAGTATTGTTTTTCACCGATAATTTTAGTCCAGAAGTAAGTTAGCGTTTTTTTTTAATTATTAATTATGAGTAATAAAAATATGGAATCCATTTTTTTCAAATTCAATATGCTTAATTAGAAAGACATTTTTAATATTAATCTTGTAGATGTGGTGAGAAATGAGGTTTTTTTAAAAAACCCAATGGAATAAATTAAATATATGTATAATAAGGTTAACATATAATGGAAATGATAAGGTGGTTATTATATCAAAATTATATATAGAAATGATATCAATGGAATAAATTGGAGAAATATATATATAATTTAACTTTATTATCTTTAAAATAATTCTTAAAATATTTTAAAATTAAAAAGTATTTTGAAAAAGGTAGTTTTAAATAAAAATTCTATATATTTCACTATTTATAAAAAATGACACTTCTAAAAACATTTCAAAAAATTCACCATAAGATAAATATGATATTAAAAATTTAAAAATTATTTTAATTTTCAAAAATTATTTTTTAAAACATTTAATATTTAATTTTAAAAAAATTGAAAAAAGATACTAAATAGTGTTTTGATGATACCCATTGAAGAATACATAGGAAGCAATGAAAAAATTTCAATTTATTTGATAGATAAAATATTGTAATTTATGGGGGTATTAAAATATTCAAGACTATAAATTATATTCCTTGAAATGATAGGGGCATTAACTTTTAGAAATATTATTTTATTTTTTCTTTATAATATCCTTAGGATACATTGTTGCTTCCTTTATTTTATGATTCCTATAGTGTAACATTACCAAAAAATTAATTTTATTCCTTAATACATTCCCTATAGTATCAATAATTTGTATAGGTTATTCACAATCTGATATATTAGTTTTGATCTCACTTTTATTAATGTGGAGCACATGTATTTTGTCTGGAATAAACATTTATAACAATTATATATACAACACATCATGTACTTTTGAGAATTTTGTGACATTAAAAAAATAGAAAAAAAACCTTTTATTTCAGGATTTTCATAGGGGATGATGTACCTAGGGATTATTTTCCCTTTCTCACTGAGCCTTATATCACCCTTATATAGAGGTACTTTCAACAAAACGTGATATCCTTCTTAGAATTCCAAATATTTTCATTGATTATTGACATAGTACATTTACTTAGTTTGAGTTTCTTTAATGTGATCGTAATCAATTGTAACAATTTATGTTGTTTATTTAAAATATACTAGGATAACTAGTTTCATTTCACTAACGTCATCCCAACATGTTCTTTTGGAAGATCTCTTACAATAAAAATCTTCAGTAGTACCCAATTGAATAATTTAATGGAAGCAGTTGTTGTTGGAAAACTCAAGAAAAGGTAAAAACTGCTCCTAGATACCTTATAAATAAAATGAGGATAACCTCAAAATCTATTTAACTATTTGAATTATTTTTTTATACTGCCCATTAATTTTAAGATTGTAGGTTGTTCTCAAATAATGTTCAATATTATGAGCCTCCTGAAGACCCTTTACAAATTTCAATGTAAAATGGTGATTAGGATTAGGCATAATTGATTGAAGTGCTCCATGAAGTCATAAAACATTATTAATATAGATTTTTTTGAGTAACTAAAGAGGGAAATCTTATCTTATATTATAGAAATGTGTAGATTTGGATAGGTGATAAAAAATTACCCATATTAAACCATTACGTTTATGTTTCATTAATAGTCATATGAATAGTCTATAATATTGTCATAAAACATCCACATTGGAATAAAATAGGCTTCTTGAGTCCCATAGGATGCAGCCACACAACATTCATTTGTTGAAAAACAAAAAATCTAGAAATATAAAAATTAATTTCTTATTTCATGTTATCCCAAAAAAATTATTCTTTGAATCCCTATACGTTTTTGTTCTACCAAGGTTTAAATATAAATTTGATCCATGATATTTCTTTAAAAATTCATTATTTATCTTAGATAGTGATGGAACACATAATTCATTTCCTTATTTTAGTAATTTTTCATCACAATTGATGTCTGAAAATTTCTTATCATACACAATATTAATTTTCTTCTGAAATTTATCATTATCATATTGTTAATTATTTTTATTCTCTAATAGAAATGTTTCCCCAATAATTTGAAAAAATAGTGATGTATACCCTTACTTAGTAATTCCAATATATTTTTTTACAAGATCCATAGGTATAGGATCCCTCTCAAACCTCATTTGGTCCAAAATTCCATGATCATTCATACTCATTGTATCCAATACCCTATTCTTCCTCCTAATGTGGGAGTGTATTGAGAAATCATAATCCATGAATAGATCTGTCCATCCATTTTATCTAATATCAAGATATTTTTGGGAAATATTTTTTTTGGTAATTTTTTATCCATGTATATCTTGCATATTTTTTCAAATAGATATTATCTATATATCGTCATTGAAAATATTACAACTTCTAACACAAGATCATGGGTTGGATTGTTGTATTTTTTATTCTTTAATTTCATTTATACATATGAAAAAATAATAATTTTTCATTTTCACACAACCAATTACCATCTTAAATCATCACTATATATTTCAAACCAATCACTTCTATATGGTAGAGTAAAAATTTAATCACTGACCATTCTCCTATTTAGTTCATCAAAACTTTATAATAATTCATATTTTCTAAAAAAATTTAACCAGTTTATGTGTAATCTTTGTTAACAGGATTGTTAATTGTATATTTTTTTGAATGAATCATAGATAGTAACCAGAAAATCCAACAAACAATGAATTTCAATTATGATTATTAGTTTAAAACAATCTCTAACTATCTTTTTCATTATAGGATCAACTAAGATTACATCTCTGAAGACAATATGGCCAAAAAATATGAATCTTCTTGAATACATAAATCACACATACTTAATTTAACAGATAAATCATTCCATTTAAGCACATAATGAATGATCTACAACGGATTCTCATGGTCCACATTTCGTTTAGAGTATACAAGAATATCATCATTCAATACCAAAAAAAAACATCAAAATATTCCTTGAATACTATGTTCATTATATCTATAAAAATAGAGGGTGAATTAGACAATCTAGATGGAATTACATTAAACTCATATTGTCAATAAATCATTAAAAAAATTATTTTAAATTACTTCCTTATTTACCCACAAGTGGTGATACCCTATATGCCTATCAATATTCGAAAAATATTGGCCTCCATGATGTTGATAAAAAATGTCATCAATGGTATATACATGATAAATTTTATTTATTTTAATAGAATATATCAATCTATAATTAATAAACACCCTCATAGATCAATATTTCATCTTAACTAGGATAATAATTGATCCCCATAGTGCAACACTACTTTAAATAAATCCCTTATCACCCAAATCCACTTTTTTTTGTCAACTCCACTAAATCCACAATGTCTATTATACACTGATTATTTTATTTTGGTATATAATTAGGTATTAAATCCATAGAAAAATCAACATCACTCTCAAGGGGGTGTCTAGGTATTTTCTAAGGAAATACATTAATGTATTCTTATGTAATAGGTATATCCTAAATTTGAATATTACCTTCCACAAACCTAGATGTTGTTTTATCATATTAAATGATAATATATTTTAGTAATTTTTTTGGTTGTGGATTTAGATATGACTCGGACGATGAAGTATCCCCTATAAAGTTAGGGCATTGTATATATTCATCCCAAATTATGATTTTCTTCTTCCTGAAATAAATGTTAACATCATATTTCAAAATACAATCCATACTATGGATTATATCAATGTTAACCATATGTATGATTATAAAGACCAAAATGACCTCACATTTATGTTTCATAATAGGGACTTTCGGAAACATATTTTTTTGTACTAAGACATGCATTTGGAGTCTTGACTGATAAGTCCCTTATTAAATCAAAATGTAAATGACTAATATTCATAAAATAGTAGGTATGTATACTAGAGTGTGATGTTATATAATCAAAAAAAGAATTGGGTAATTTTTAATATTAGATAAATTTTCTTGATACCATTACATTGGGAACACCTAAATTAGTTTTAGTGGTCACATAATCTTAGTAATCTCCCCATGGCCTCTTCTTTAGTAGATTCCATTAAAACTCATGAAATTAATATGAAAATTTCCCCATCTCCCTACATTTTGAATAATTAATGAAATTTTTTTCTTTATTACCCTTTAATTCATTATAATGATGACCCTTTTTCAACACTCACAAAATCCCAATATCTTCAACCATTTCCCAGTGTTATTTTTTCGATAGTTCACACAAGGTGGTAATTGATTTATTCCCTCAAACTTCATTGATACATTCACATTTTCTTGGTGTTTGGATGCGATCCTTTTCTCTTATATACACATGAATATATATGTTCTTGAGAAAGGCTTCTCTATTTTGATGTTATATAACACCATTTCTTCGTATGCTAAATAAGTCCATGAAACCAATTACCTTTAAATACGTACATTAAGACCTTCAAAGAGGTTGATAGTCTTATTCATCATGTTGTATATGTAATATATGGAATAATTGGATAACCTTGTAGTGATGGATTCAGAATCCATAACACATTATTCATCATTTTTATTTAGTCAAAGTAACATTTTATTCATCTCAATTTGATTCTCATGATAAAAATATTTAAGAAATAATGTCTTCTTAAATAATTTTCATTCTATGAGTTTTATTTATTCTTCCAACCTAGTATTATGGATAAATGGCCACCATTTATTAGGAAAGAATTTGATAAAATACACCCCATGTGAAATATTATCCAATTCACCACTTCAGAAGGCCATCAATATCTTCCCTAGAGGAAAAACCCATTTCTCATGTAAAATTGGATTATTAGTCCCACTAAATTATGGGGAAATATATCGTATAAAAAGAAAATAGATGGGAAAATATCATTGTGTAATATTTTCCTCTATCGGGACAAGGATATTTTTCAAAACATTATTAATATCCCCTAATATTTCAATTTCATTGTTAGTTCCAAAAAAAATGCATTGATTCCCTAAGAAGGGAAATCCTTACATTTTCCACGAGTATTAATATCATTAATCCTTCAATGGTCAATTTATAAAAATGGAATATATTGGATTAGCTCCAAAAATTTTGAATTTAAATCATAATGTAATTTCCAAATAATGTATAACATATAACCTAAATTAAACTTTTTTGAATTTTTAATCATAGAATAATAAAATTCTATTATTTTGAGATATCATGACTTTCAAATACTTCACCAATTTTTATAAATAAGACGTGAATTATGAAATAAATATTCCTTGGGAGTTCCCAAATTGGTGCACAATAAGGCCTTTTTCTGTGTATTATGTTACACACTATTCAAGAATTATTTACATTTTTTATATTTTTCGACACTACTTAGATATATGCTATAACTATATCTACTTAGAGAGTCATGATAAGGATATATTTCTAGGACGATACACATATTCTCTACCTTATCCAAAATTTTGGATGTTCTACTATACATTTCCTTATTGTCCATTATAGGGTTATTTGCTTAATATATGGTTTTACTAAATCTAGTTTCTAACCATTATAATAAAATACTCTAATATGAACTTTAATGACCCTAACCCTATATTCCTAGAGTTAGTTCATTACTTTATTACATTTGTGTAGATTCAATGGGTTGAATCCTTTTGGATTATATAGTTGATCATTTCTAGAGAATAGGATTTATACATGATACACTTTATATATTGGGGATATAAAATGAAACATAATACATAAAAAAATAATCAGTATCCTTGAATAAACATTCGATGATCTCTTATTAATAGCCCAAGGATAAGAAAAAATGAGGGTGAGGTCAAATGCTCTGCAAGTGTTAATAACAATGGAATAATTAATGATTCCATGATCATTATCAATATGGGAATGTAAAAAACATAGAACACGCTCCATTTAAATATCTTTACATCATTAATAGATAAGGCATGATCAATATAAAAAGGTTTTTAGTTGACAAAAATGACATTTAATCAACAATTAATAATGAAATGCATAAAGAAATATTCTAATATTGAAAATATCGCAGCTTTTAACAAATAAATACATGATTAAGGAAACACTTAATTATTAGACATCATACATCCTGGTGACATGATACCATTAACATCAATATTTTTCCTCTAGATAGATTAAAATATTCTAAATGAAAACCCATCTAGTTTTTCAACCGATTCGTCTCATAAGACCAGTGATGCATCAAGGGGATTCCATTAACCTGTCCCAAACCCTTGTATTTAATGATCGAATCATTCCTCGTATATTTAATAATCCATTTATATCAAAAAAATATTCCTTATCAAATATATATATTATGTAAATGATAAAAATTTCCATATATTTCCCCAATAAACAAAAATAACTTCACCATAACTAAAAATGGTATATTGTTTTGGAAATAATCATAAACATAGATTAATCATATTTATGATAAAGGTAAATTTAATTTTCAATGTAAAATTATTACGTGAAATATATATTTTCAAGAGGAATTTAACTATTTCAAAAAAAAGTGAGACTTCACAATAACTCTTACTATTTCAAAAATTTCAAGTCGAATGACATTGAATAAAATAATTCAAAGTCAAACTAAAAATACAATGAATTATGAACGAATTATGATAGTACAATTTCATGTGGATGTATACACACCACATATAATTTAATAGGTTCATTATAAATTAGAAGTCACATTGGATTATAAATTGATACGAAATCTTTTACCATACACTTAATTTAGACTAAATGATATTTAGACACTTGAATAATGGTTTTAATACTGTTATTAGATAAACCTAGAATATTAATCATATTCTTAATATAATATAGGATTCATTAATAAAATCTTATCATCCACTCATTAATAATTTCTCACTATTTTCACTGTTTCAATAAATAATTAATTTGTTTTTCGATTATGTTTTAACTTTTTATTTTTTTTCTTCTTACAACGAACTGTGGTTAATCAACTTTACAATGTAAATAATTATAGAAATTTATTATGTATTCAATATATATTTGTTCAGAGTAATACCTAAATTGTTTTTCCAAGAAATAGAATACACCATACTTATAGATGGTAGGTCATGTGTATGCATAGATGTTGATTCCATTTTCTTATCATAATGAAAGATAGAATATATATATATATTACCATTACATTACCATTTTAATTACATATATATTAAATATTCTAACTTGACCCATCATTAATACATTTCTGGTATAAGGTGAATAAATTATATCCCTTCTTGAGGCGGTAGTCCGCTGGACAAACGAGCGACGTTATTATATTCAAAAAAATAGAAATCTCAATGCAATGTTTAAAATACTATTTAAATAAGAATAATAAAATAAATAATATCATATATATTCTATATAAATTATAAATCCTTTGTTACTACCAATAATGAAAGGTGGTAATGTAAAAATTAATGAGACAAGTTTGTGAGGTGGTAGTCCCCTATACACACAAATAATGATATTGTTAACCATTTTATAGAAGAGTATAAGGATTTATGTCATAAATATAACATAAAGTCATTTAATTATATTTATGATACTGACATTATTATATAATCTTATTATAATATTAATTGAAACAGTTGTTGAAGGAAATAAAGTAAAAATGATTTTAGAAGAATAGTACATATTCATTGAGTATAATCCTTCAATTTCACTAAATCCTTCATAGTATGGGTTTCTGCCATATAAAATTATTTTACTACTATTTGATTGAATTTGGTAATTTATTTGGTTATCTCTATTCCAGACATACGTGGTTTGGAGTTGTAAAGTTGAGAGGACAGGTGGGACTTTTATAAAAGGGGTGAGTCGGACACCAGAATTTTTTTGAATGATTTATTTACCACCATGTATTTTTTAATGTCAAAAAGACATAATAATGATTCATTATCAATAATATAACATATAAATTTAAGGTATTTACATGCAATGGTTTTTTAAAATGGTTCATTTTTACACCACATTGACTATGTTTAACCACAAAGAAAACTTATTTTTATCTTAATCGTTGTAATTATTTTTTATTGTTTTCACTAATAATATTTTTCAAAACTATTTCTGAATATATAAGGAATTATAAATAAATATTATACCAAATATTAAATATATATTTCTAAAATCAATCCAAATAAGTGAAAAAAATTATTTTAAAATTAATCTCCTAGACGTGGTGAGAAAGAGGGTCTTTAAAATGAAATTCTTCAAAAGTGTACAATGTTTTTTAACAAATTAAATCAAGAAAATTCTTCCAATAACCACAATTAGATTAATATATTCATAATTTAACTACTTTTACTTTAATAACAATTCAAAATATAACTTAACATATAAATTATTTAGATGAAAATACATTTTTCTATTATGATTCAGTATTATAACTATTCATAAATAAATGAAACACCATAGAAAAATCAGAAATATTCACCCTAAGATAATTTAGATATTTTTATTGCAAAAATAATTTTTATTATTTAAAATAAATATTCAAAGTGATAAATTTTAATTTTAAATTATGTGTAAAAATCAAAATAAAACCGAATTTTTTAAACAGGTGTTGCGTGTATTGAAAGCTATTAACAAAAATAAATTTAATATTAAAAAATAATGGTTACTTATTTCATTGTTACTATAAAATACCAAAGTACCAATAAATTTATTTATTTTTGATAATGCGATTCATAAATTAAACCCATTCTACATTGAGGATAAAATAATAAAACATTATAATGGAAAAAAATTTGAATCCTTTAACAAATTCAAGGAATTATTTTTTATATCCTTGGGAAAGGGAAAAATATTAGGGTGATGAAAAATTCTCAACTATTGTTATATAAAAAAACAATATAATATTATTAAATAATGTACAATCATTATTGAAACATAAATAAGTTAAAAAAATTACAGTTAATCATTAAATTGAGGTTGAAATAAGGCATAATGAATATAGAGATCTAATTAACTAAATCCATATTCCATTTAATAAATTAAATGAGATTTAAATTAATCTAGATGTAATATCATTGTTAACATAAAATATATAATAATAATTTTGTTCAAAATGAAGTAAATTCTAATTTTTTTGATGTTGGGATCTCGTGTATGATGATACCACTATTTTTAGAATGATTCACAAGATAGTTTAAAATTATGTGTTAAAACCATTTAATTTGAACAAATAATTTATATAATGAAATCTATTGATTCATAATGGGGATATCAATTATTTTACACCATCCAAAACATCATGTCCAACACCTTCATCATAAATTACTGATGAATTTAATTAATGGGAAATATTCCTCATCAACAAATTACAATACCAATTAAGGAATAAAAATTAACATTAATTTCCATGTAAATCACAAAAAATTTAATGTAAAATATGATTTTTATAAAATATATATTTTATATGTAATAAGAATATAATTGTTAAATTATATGGACATTTTTGGGATATTTAATTTCTAATGATCATAAAAATCTAAATATTTTTATGGGAAAGTTCAATATTACAAAAATTAATCAAGAAAGATAATTTTAATGCATTCCATTGTGAAATTGATCAAAAAAATCTAGATAAAGAATATGGATGGTATCATTACCAAATATAACTAATTTAGTATATAAAAAATAAATGGGTTTTATTCATTGTTCAATATAAATACAATAAATTTTTCTTAAAACATTATTTATTAAAATAACATTTTAACTTTAAAAATCACATTAAAAAATTAAAAATATCCTGAATATTAAGAAAAACCTTTATTCATAAATTAATATTTAGGATTTTACTATAATATTCAAATAAATTTGTGGTCCTGAAGGGAGATGGTTCCAATCATGCAGAGTATGTTAAAAAAAATCTTTCGTTCACATTTTTGTAAGAAAATAAGTAAAGTAATGTGATTGGAAACCGAAGGATTGATTCATTTATAACATTTTATAGAAAAATTATTATGGGTTAAATTTAATTTAAACTATCATAATAAAAAAAATTGAATACATTTTTAGATAACATGGATTTGAAATAAAAATTATTTTTATAGAAGAGATAATTGATTTTGAATTTTATAATAAAAATTTAGAATTAATTTTATGTATAAATGAGTGGGAAATTGTATTGTAAATTGAAAACATAATGAATAACCAAAAGAGGAAAATTTTAATGGGATTTATTAGGTAATTAAAAAATAATTTCCTTTATTTGAAATTTTATCATAAACTATCCTAAATAAAATGCGACTGAAATAGAAATCTCTTACCACTTTCCTAAATTTCAAACCATAAAACCCATGAAAGGATTAAAATAAAACAGATTATTAAATTAAATTTATATAAATAATTTAATAATATAACTTGTCAATTGGGAAGTTGGTTCACCTCATAAAATATGATTGGTGTATAACATGAAAAATATCCTAATGAAGAATATTTAAGATGATAAATCAATACAATGATTATGAAATTTTAGTGAGAATTAATCAATGAATCAATTTTATGATTCAAAATTATGTCCTTATAAAAATTTTCAATGAAAAAAGTTAATAAAAAAATCATTTCACACATAATTTAAAAATATGAAACGCATCATAGAAGTAATATAACCTAATGAAATGAAATTGAGTTACAAAATTCATTACCACTTAGTAAATTTAATGTCAAGTCCCCATAGAAGAAATAAATAAATTAGAAAAATAAAATATAAAGAATATTGAAGGATTCAATATATTATATATACAATTTTTAGTATATGCACCGTGTAAAATAAATTAGGCCCATAATATTATAATTTTCCTCAATGAATGTAACTAGAGACAAAATCCATTTCCTCATGCTTTCATTTAGTCATGTCTTCATTGACCTCCTGTATGGTTGTATAAAATATTTTAACAACTTATTCTATAATTATATTAATATTTATAATATCATATATTCTCATATAATAATATCTTATAACTTGTTCCTTGGTAATCTTCTAATATTATTATTATTTCAGGTGTTAATTTTCATGGGTTCACATGCATAATTTTACATCAATGATCCTGATCTTCAGTACAGGATAATGTAAATTCAGTAATATAATGGTATTAACGTTATAAATTTAATTTTTTCCATTATATACACCTTTAAAACAATTCATTAAATTTTGACATAAGAAATGAATCACTTCGCTTTGTGGAGACAGTAAGTCGTATGTAAGAACAAGTAATAATGAAATTCAAATAATGAGTTAAAAGTTAAGGATGTTGAAGTTATATTAATTTTATATAATATCTATAATTTCATATACATCACATATATTCCTAATTTTTTTCCTTTATTGACTTCAATGTAAATACTTAGTGAAAAACAAATCACATCACTTCGTGAGGTCATAGTATGTCATACACTTGAGCGAAACTATCATATTTTAAACATAATCTAATGTAAGAAGGTATATATGAGATTAAAATGATATAAGTATAATTATATTATAAATATTATATATATTAATAAATGACATAATATCCAATAGTGACAAGTGTTTATGGAAAACGAGTAACATCATTATGCGAGGGGGTAGTTTATTGTACACACGATTGATGATTTAATTTCTTATTTGATGGAATATGAAATTTATATAAGTTATGCCATTAAAAAGTATCCTATAAATATATTGGAGATATTGGTGTTATTATATTATTTTTTTGGGATAATTAAACGTATATAAAAAAGAATGTTGTTTATTAAGTTGATTACCTTCTCTTAGAGATACCTCTTTTGGATCACCTCTTAATGAGCCTAGGGTTGGTATTTTGGGAAGAAAATTACCACTTCAATGTGTATTTGTATTTTTTGTGATATTTTATCATGTTTTTTTAATCCAAATGGATTTATAGTTGTGAATAATTGATACAAGTTAGTTCTCTTTTATAATTGGGGAGGAGTGACATTTTTTGAACACCCAAACTATTCAACAATGGGAATTCAATATCACCACATGTGCCTAAAAAATGGTAAATAATGTATTATAGAGAATTAATGTTATATATACACAATACATAATAAAAACAAAATTGTTTTTAACATTTTATTTTGTTGTCCTATTTGTTTACCAATAATTACCATTTTAGTTTTTACCACGGTGAGTTGTTTTATAACCTATTTTATTTATATAGGAACAATAAAATCAAATAATAATTATTAGATAATTTATACATACTAATTTAAAATATTAAATCTAATTTATTAAATAAATATTTTATTAGTGTGTAATAATACTTTTAACACAAACACATGTAACATTAAAAAATACATTTTAACACTATACGGGTTATTATATTTTTTACTGTCTTTACAAATAATTATCAATAAAAATTATGAGAAAATTATTAAGTAATTATTTTTATAAAAATTCCTAATATGGAATCCATTTTATTAAATTCAATTTACATCAATTACATAATTCAGTTTAAAAATAAACCTTCAAATTATGTTGATGGGAGGATTTTTCAGAAATGGACATCTCAAGCATAATATGATCTTGTAAAAAATAAATGACTATTCATAATTATTACGTGGATATAAATTCATATAGTTAGATATATAATATATTCATTTCATTTATACCAATTATGAATAAGTATTATTTTTATTAATTAAATTTGATTGTTCTTATGCATTTTTTTTTAAAAAATCGTTGTCTAAAAAATATCCCTTAACCTATAATATTCATTATAATTATATTTATAAAATTTATAGTGAATAAATAATTGATTAAAAATATAATAATATAAAATTATAAATTAAATTATGAATTTTTAAATACACAATTTTTTGTTATTTCTATAATCTTATTTCAAAGGGAAAATTTTAATGAATTATTTCTGGGCTTATTTTGAATAATTAAGTTCAATATTTCTACTAATACTATGAAATTTGATTTTTTATGAAACTAAATGTCTAAATTTTCAATTAATTATAGTGTCATTAAAATTGGATTTTCACTTATTATAATTTACACTTGAGGTTGTGTGTATTAAAAGCTATCAAAAATATTGAATTTATTTAAAAGGAAATATATTATAATGTCTCGGGGTATTACACTAGATTACATTAAAAAATATGAAAATTTATTATTTTGTAAAATATAGAAGTGGGGTATTTACTGGTTTATCATGACAATATTTTTTATGTATTTCCTTTGAAATTTACATAAGGTATTTGATATCATATATTACATGTAAACTTGAGTCTTAATTAGTTTTTTATATTAGGTACCATTATAAAAACAGTGCTTCATGGTAGGGAAAGAATAAGATTAAAAATATTTTGAAAAATATTTATAATTGTTTATGATGATAAAAAATTATTTATTAGCTGTAAAGTCTCGGAAATTATTAGGTAAATTTTTCTTTCTTAAATACATAGGAATTTTTTGAGTCTATAGTTTCTAACGGTGCATGATTCCGTGGCACGATGTGCCCAGAATCAATTTCTGATGTTTTTGTTAAGCTTAAGTTAACGCGCATAAGCAGTTTTCCTTAAAAAAGTGGAATAAGTCTTAAACGGTTAATAGGATGACAAATATGAGGGCATCATTGCACTTAGGATGGAATTTTTACCCTTGGCATGACTTAAGATTAGTCGGAGGGGGCCTCCTATGAGGAAACCCAATAATGGCATAATCGTAAATAAAATTATTAGATAAATTATTCTATTTTTTAAATGCATTTTACTAACAAATTGCAACTCAGATTAAAAATATGAGACCACTGCTGAACTCCAGAGTCTATGATTTCTATAAGAGTATACTAACTTTTCCCAACACAGGCCACTAGAGAAAGATAGTTTTTGATGGCAAATGAAATAATTAAGTGACACTATTTTTATTTTAAAATTTATAACGTCTAAAAGGTGACTCAGATAGAAAATCTGATATTACCGTTGGGTTCGTTGAGGCATGTTTCACTTAGTCAGATCCTAACCTTGACCGAAGTGAGTCGAGTGTGACTGATAAACATTTTCTGAACATTTTTTTGGGTACGTTCAGTAAACATATGAGCGGGATTTTATATCTTTTGAAATGGTTCTTTGAATTTAAATATGAGGGCACTGTTGAACTCATAGCATCGGTGATTTCTTAGTGAGACTGTCACCGTAGTTTCATTCTAACGTGATTGGAAGTTAGTTTTTGGTGTTTTTAAATAAAATTAAATAAATATAAGGTGTTCTTATTTTTATTTGCTGGTGGTTAATACCTCCAAGTGGTGGTTGGAGGTGAGACCCAGCCACACATAACCTCACTTGGGAGGATATTATTTAGTAGGGCCCACACGATATTTAACACCACTTGTAATCAAAGAGGTGGGGCCCACATGGGCTTTAACCCCTTGAACTCCCCCTAAATGTGGGTACTCTTGAACATCCCCATAATGGTGCCAATTCAAAAAAATTAATTAATGGATTCAATTAATTAATTTTTAGAATATTTTGAATTCTTTCCAACTATTAAAATAATAGTGAGTCAAATATTTTTGGTGTTGGAATAATGTTTTGAGGGAGCTTGAGAGAGGTCTCCGAGAAACCCTGGAGAACTTCATCCTTCCAACGAAAACCACCCAAGAACGAATAACTTCTCCTTTGATCTTCGAACGAGTCAAAAGAGGAGGAGCCAACCTTGAAGAACCCCGACGACGCTTCTTCCTCGAACTCCTACCTCGGATGATTCTCATCGTTAAATGAACGTCGTCCGCCTTACCGTGAGTCCGTCAATGATCACCGAACACGAGGTAGGGGGATTTGAGTTATTTTATATATGACTATAAATCATCGTTCTTCGTCGTTCAAATTTCGGGATTATGGTATGCCAAATGTTATCCACATGATGAGGAGGGCTTGAACCGCATGAACAAAGCCCGACCCTCCCCGTTTGGTTGTTCATATTTGTTGATGAAGGAGATGGAACGTGAAAAAGCCGGCGACGCAAGGCCACCGGGTCACCACAAGGGGGCGGCACTGTCGTGCTATTTAGAGAACCGAGTCGCGGCCAGGTGGGCCACAGCAGTGCTGGAGGGGCGCGGTGCCATCGCACAGAACCAGAAGGAATATCCACAGCTTGGAGGACCGTGGCAGTTGGACGATAAGCGCGGAATCGGCATGCCATGCGGTGGAGATGGAGGTCGCATCCTGGTCGGGCCGCTATGGGGGTGGAGCGACGTCGTCACGCCACGCCGAGGGGAGTCGGACTGGGGCATCGTCTGCCTGTGGGGGAGGTGCAGGGGCTGCCGGCTGGGCCGGCCACCAGGGAGCCGGAGCGGCTAGCTGCTCGGCCAGCTGTGAGGAGCGGGACCCCGTCGAGTCCCACATTTACGGGACTGGTTCCAGTTGGAGAACAACCTGAACGGAAGATCTTTTCGGGAGCTAGGGCGCACACTACCCCCTGGCCACATCTTAGGCAGACCCCTGCCTGGCCATCAGGCCACCGGGCCAACCGGGCCACTGGGCTACCCCCTCTGGTGCAGTCGCCTTCGGGTCGGGCCGCCCACTAAGGTCGGGCCGCTCACTCGGGTCGGGCCAACCACTCGGGTCGGGTCGCCCTCTCAGATCGAGTCAGACCTGCAGATCTGGTTGGACCCCAGTCCTGACTGGGTTGGGCCGGGTCAGTCTGACTGGGTTGGACCAGACCCGTACGCGTTTGGCCTAATTACACCTTTTCAACCATATCGTGGGCTATGGATGTCCAATTGACGAACCGACTATAGTGATGGAAGGCTTGGAGCGAGATGGTTATTTTTATTACCCCACATGAGGTTTGGTCACATTTGTAGTATGGTCGGGTTGGTTTAAAACTAAAAACCAACCAGGCCCCCTAGAATAAAAAATCCAATAACTCATAGACTGGGTGTCTGATTGACGCACCATCTTTCACGTTGGAACCCTTAAGACATGACGGTCCTTTGGGTTACTCTATTGTGGAGTTTAGTGGCGGTCTTGGTATGATTGAAATTTTGAGAGGAGATTCTATAGAACTCAAGCACACCTGGTGCGAGGAATCTAGTGGCTGATAGTGAGGTGGAGGTTGGAGACAGATCGTACGGAGGTCAAAACTCAGTGATCCTGTGTGGGTCAGGGCATACCGATCCTATGTGAGTTAGATCCTATGTGGTTCATCGCTCAGAGATCTTGTGTGGGTCAGCGCAAACTGATCCTGTGTGGGATAGATCATATGTGGGTCATTGTGGGTGTTAGTACCTATCGATCATGTGTGGGTCAGATCTTGTGTGGGTCATTGCGAGGGTTAGAACCTACCAATCCTGTGTGGGTTAGTTCTTGTGTGTGTCATTGCGGGGATTATTACCTATCAATCCTATGTGGGTCAGACACCGTATGGTCAGAATCAAAGCCTTTTTTCTGAATAAGAAGATCTAGCTTCGTGACTAATCATCTGCACTTCTAAGCTACACTAAAAATCCTGGTTTGAGCTCAGTCAATGACCTTTGTGTTTTCCTCATTATTGAGATGTGTTACTAGATTACATAGGTATATGTATGGGCATATACCTATGTAATGGTTGACCATTGATTTGTTCTTTGTGGTTTATCCTTGTTGGATTTTGTGAGACCTTGAGGGTCTCGGGGTTCCTATTGAGTATCTTTATACTCACCCATGCACAGAAATTGCCCGCACCTCATTGTATTGGATGTAGACGATGGACATCACTGACCGAGGTGTAGTGTACGAGGACTAGATGGTAACCGTAGTTGGACCTCACGATGAGTTGTTACCCGAAGGAGACAGACAGATGTGGAGCATTGAGAATGATATTTGTACCAACCCTTCAGGTAGGATGCATGGTGGACGATCTAAGAGCTTTTAGAAAACATCCAGTTGTTTATCTTTTTAGTTGTACATGTTTTGTCTTTTCCTTGTACTTTACTATTGGGCTTGTATTTCTGGCCCCTATATTTTTAGCACACTCTTTTGTATATAGTTTTACTTATCGTTTTACTTATCGTTTTGTACTTTATTGTGTTTCATTACTTTTATAAGGTTAATTCCATCCTAGAATTGGGATTTATGCCTTTGGTGATAGTCTCTAGCCCCTAGCCTATGTAAGGCGGTCATGGGGTAGTCACGACACGGGTCCTGAGGATGGCTCGTGATAAATTGGAATCAGAGAGTCAGTTCTATAGCTGAACTTAGGACTCTGATCTTTATATTCTGTGAAAAATAGTGTTAAGAGTACCGAGTGAGGTTTTCAATTCAGGGAGTCCAGTTTTGGTGTAGCGGCCGATGTATCCATACACCAAGACCCTGGCTTCTGATTTCGGACTCAGTGCACAAAAACACTGATTGCGTATGTGTTTTCAAAAGTTTTATTTTAGTCAACTCAAACAGTTCATCTCACCAGGTAAATCTTTTGACTGTGTCACATTTGTTTCTTTCAGGATGCCTCCCCACAGATGACCTGTTAGAGCCCCAAGAGTCGTACGCTCTGATAGCCCACCGACAGGCAAGGCCTCCGTGTGGGGCCCTTTACCAGCAGAGGCACAAGCGATACCACTACCCGTTGGGCCACTGATGCCACCAGCCCCAGCAGTAGACGATGCATGATGCTTGAGCACGTTGCATGGGTTCATGCGATAGATCCCTCTATAGTTTTAAGGAGAGACAGATTTTCAGATGGTTGGGTGCTGGCTAGAGTTTGTAGCATGAGTTTTCTACATAGTTGGGACACCCACTGACTTGATGGTGCACCTAGATGTTTGTCTCTTTTAGGGTGGATCTGAGAGTTGGTAGAGCATTATGCTTCTATTTTATGATGAGGCGACCCTCACCTGGGAGAACTTTGAGGGAGATTTGAATGGAGAATGGTTTGTTTTTCCTGCAGGGGATAGGGTAACAGAGCACGTGACTGTCTGACTCCTCGCACAGTTGATCATCAATCATTAGAGGAGCCACCTAGATAGAGGTAGCAGCAGAAGCTTGAGCATCAGCCGAGTGGTGGATGAGGCAATGGAGCATGACCTTCAGGAGATGTTGGTCAGAGTCATCAAGCACTACTACCACCACCCCTATACAATTCACCTCGAGCTTTGGGAGCAGGTGGATAGGAGTGGGACTAGCTCCAGGAATAATGGTTGTTGTTCATGATGCTTATAGCTTCTTTGTTGTCATTGTTTGTGGTTTATTTGCGCCTTTTTACTTTGAGTTGCAGTAAAAAAAACACTTGTCCTTGTGACATTTTCTTTCATTCCTTTTTGTGTGGTTGATAATAAGAGGTTCTGGTTGAAACTGTTGACTTGGCCCTCAAATTCGAGATTCCTACAGGATGGGACCCAGTGACCACACACTGATACCGAAAGTGTGACTTAACCCTTGGTGGTGAGAGTAACATTTGGATCTCATGATAGTAGCGTTGAGGCCTTACGACGTCATCCATTACATGAATTAGTACCGTTAATGTCAGGATTGACTCTATTAGTAAAAGGATTTGGTTCATCCAATGGATGAGACATGATTTCCCTTTTCAGAAAAGGATAAATCATAGCAGCTCTAGTAGGACGTAGGCGACGATTGGTGTAGTCGAGTTCTTTACATTTGGATAGTCTCATACATAGTTTTTTTAGATATTTCTTTACCATGTACTTGTGTCTCAAAAGTCTCTGGAATATCTTCTCTTAGAACGACCTGAACCTGAGACAACAGTAATGGCTTGAGTTTCTCCAGGACTATGAATTCGAGATAGTCTATACTCCTGAGAGGGGGAACATTTTTGAAGATGTTCTTAGTAAGGGTACTGGTATTAAGCTGCTAGAAGAGGTGATAGAGCAGTTGGCTTCTTTACAGATATCATTTGTTGATAGGGATGGAGCTGCCTATCTACAATCATTTACAGTCACACCTCCACTTCTTCAGCGAGTCAGGGAGGCGCAGTGTGGAGACTCTGACTGTGAGACGCAACATGCTCAGATATCCACAGGGTAGGCAACTGATGGATTTTTTGAAGGTGGGGAGCACGTCATCTTCTTCAGTAGATGTACTATTGTACCAGTTTCACTTCATGAGGATGTGTTGAGGGAGTTCCACACATCCACTTTAGCGGTAAATACAAGAGTGGTAATGATATACCAGGACCTCAGAAGACAGCATTGGTGGCCAGTAATGAAGAAGGCGGTAGTCGAGTTTTTCTCACAGTGCCTCACTTGTCAGTAAGTAAAGGAAGAGCACCAGGTACCAAGAGGCTTGGTTCGTCCCTTAAAGGTCCCAGAGTGGAAGTGGGATGGGATATCCATGGAATTTGTGATGGGTCTTCCATGTATATTCAGTAGATGTACTATTGTACCAGTTTCACTTCATGAGGATGTGTTGAGGGAGTTCCACACATCCACTTTAGCGGTAAATACAAGAGTGGTAATGATATACCAGGACCTCAGAAGACAGCATTGGTGGCCAGTAATGAAGAAGGCGGTAGTCGAGTTTTTCTCACAGTGCCTCACTTGTCAGTAAGTAAAGGAAGAGCACCAGGTACCAAGAGGCTTGGTTCGTCCCTTAAAGGTCCCAGAGTGGAAGTGGGATGGGATATCCATGGAATTTGTGATGGGTCTTCCATGTATATCCAGGAGTCATGATTCGATTAGGGTGATCGTCTACCGACTCACCAAGTCAGCCTACATCCTACCGATTAGAGAGTAGGGCTCAGTAGAGAGCTTTGGACGCCTCTATTTGCAAGATATAGTGCGTTTACATAGATTACCCTCTTGTATTGTCTCCGACCGTGACACACGATTTACTTCCCAGCTAGGTAAGGGGATGCAGGATGCTTTTGGGATGCAGCTTCCCTTGAGCACTGCCTTCTATCCTCAGACGGATGGTCAGACTGAGAGGACCATCCAGACCCTCAAGGACATGCTCCATGCATTGTCCTAGACTTTGGTCATATCTGGGAGGATCACTTACCATTGGTGGAGTTTTCCTACAACAACATCTATCACTCAACCCTTGGTATTTCACCTTTTGTGGCCTTATATGGTTGGCCTTGCAGATCATCACTTTGCTGGACAGACCCAGGGGAGTCAGCACTAGTGGGACCAGTGATGGTACGGGCTACCACAGAGAAGGTCCAGATCATCCAGGAGTGGATAAAGACTGCACAGAGCATGCATAAGTCGTATGATGACAGGATACGGAGACCTCTAGAGTTCGAGGATGGTGACCATGTCTTCCTACGGGTGTCACCTCGATGAGGATAATAAATTTTTGGCCGAGGCGGCAGTTTGTCTCTGCAATTCATCAGACATTTCTAGGTCCTCGGTAGAGTAGGAGAGGTGGATTACTACTTATCTCTTCCACCTAAGATACATTGGGTTCCCTACAACTTCCATGTATCTCATCTGAGGAGATACGTGCAATACCCTTCTCACATCATCAACCATGGAGAGCTTGACATTGACGATGGGGCGACATTCATGGAGGTTCCAGTGGAGATTGAGGATCATCAAGAGTGGGTCCTTCGTGGATGGTCGATACCTTTGTTTCGTGTTTGCTGGCACCACGAGAACCTCTAGGAGAGAACATGGGATCAGGAGGCTTAGATGCGTTCTTAGTACCCCCTTTTGTTTCCTTAGAGTGAGTTGTAGCTTACGGGGAAATAAATCCCTACGGTGGTTAGAATATAAAGACCGATAAATTCAATGGAAATTTTTTTTCCTTAAATACACGGGAAATTCATGAGTCAATAGTTTCTGACGGTGGATGATTCTGAAGCCCTGTGTGCTCAGAATCAATTTATGATGTTGTTTTTCAGCTTAATTTATCACACGTAAGTAGTTTTCCTAAAAATGTAGAATAACGCTTAAACGGTAACTCAAATCTAAAATCTGAGGGCACTACTACGCTCAGGATGGAAATTTTACCCTGGAATGACTGAAGATTAGTCGGTGCGGTCCTCTTGTGAGGAAACCCAATAATGGCATAATTGTAATTAAAATAATTAAATAAATGATTTTATTTTTCAAATGCTTATAACTCAAAAACGGTAACTCGGATTAAAAATCAGAGACCACCACTGAACTCGTGAGTGTATTATTTTATTAAGAAGATAATAACTTTGTTCGACATGGGCTACCAGATAATGTTAGTTTTTGGCCGCCAATAAAATAATTATATGAAAATTATTTTATTGTAAAATTAATAACTTCTAAATGATAACGCGGTTTGAAAATATGAGAGTACTGTTGGGTTCACTGGGGAATGTTTCACCTAGGTAGAGCCTAATATGGACTGTAGTGAGTCGAGGCTGACATATAATAATTTGCATAAAATTTTATCATGAACTTTTAGTAAAGGTACGAGCAGGATTTTATTTCTTTTGAACCAGTGCTCAGAATTGAAATCTGAGGGCTCCATTGAACTCGCAGCATTAGTGATTGCTTAGTGAGACTTTCACCATAGTTGCGTTCTAACGGGATTGGAAGATAGTTTTTGGGGTTTTTAATTAAAATAAAAAAATAAGTTTTTCTTATTATTATTTGTTTGTGGTTTAAACCTCCAAGTGGAGGTTAGAGGTGGGACCCACCCAAACATAACATCTCTTGGTAAGATATTATTTGGTGGGGCCCACCCGATGTTTTACACCTCTTGTAATCAATGAGGTGGGGCCCAAATGGGCCTTAACCCCTTAAACTCTCCATAAAAGGGGGAACTCTTGAACTTCCCCATAATGGTGCCAATTCACCCAAATATTAATTAATAGCATCAATTAATAAATTATTTAAATCATTTGAATTCATTCCGACCTTTAAAATAATCTTGAATCTATTATTTTTGGTGTTGGAATAATCTTTTGAGAGATCTTGAGAGAGGGCTTGGAGTAACCTTGATGAACATAATCATTCAAACGAAGAACCACCGAAGAATGACGAACATCTCCATTTATCTTTGACCGAGTTAAAAGAGAAGGATTCAACCATGAAGAATGCCGATGATGTTTCTTCCTCGGTCTCCTACCCAGGACGCTTCTCAATGGAAATGGAACGTTGTCCTCCTCACCGTGACTCTGTCAACAATCACTAAACTCGAACCAAATGAAAACAGCCCAAACCTCCCCCTTTGTTGTTATTATTTGTTGACGATGGAGGCAGACTACGAAGAAGACACTGCTGCAAGGCCACCGTGTCACCACAAGGGTGTGGCACCGCTGTGCCTCGTAGAGAACCAAGTCGTGGCTAGGTGGGCCGTGGTAGTGCTAGAGGGGCACAATGTCGTCGTACCGCACCGGAAGGAAGATCCACGACTTGGAGGGATGTGGAGGGTTAACAATGAGCATGGCATCGTTGCGTCGCGCGGAGGAGATGGAGTCTGCGGCCCGGTCAGGCCACGGAGGTGGTGGAGTGGTGCCATTACACCACGTGGAGGGAAGTAGGAATGCGGTGCAGTCGCGCCGCGGTGGAGGTGCAGTGGCAGCTGGCGGCCATGGAGCCGGAGTAGCTGGACACTCGGCCAGTAGAGAGGAGTAGGACCCCGTCGGGTCCCACGTGTGAGAGACCGGTGCCACCTGGAACCAGTTAGATCACCACTCTATTTTGGAGCTAGGGGCGCATGCTACCCCCTAGCTGCAGCTATGGCGGACCCCCGCCGGGCCGTCCGACCACCCGGCCACAGGGCCAACTGGGCCGTCGGGCCAACCGGGCCGCCGAGCTGTCCCCACGGGCCTGGATGCCTTCAGCTCAGGCCTTCAACTCAGGTCGGGCCACCCACTTGGCATGTGCCACCCTCTCGGACCAGACCCTGACCTGTTTGGCCAGTTTACACCTTTTCACCCCTATCTTGGGATACGAGTGTCCAATTGACAAACCTCCTGAGGCTATGGAAGGCATGGAGCGAAAAAATTATTTTAGCATAACCCGCTTTAGGTTTGGTCATAGTTTTAGTACAATCTGGTTGGATTAAACCTAGAAACCAACTGGGCCCTTGGAACATAAATGCCAATAAGTCACAGACCGGGCATCCAATTGACGCACAGTCTATCACGTTGGAACCCTTACGACATAGAGGTCCTTTGGGATACTCATTTGTGTAGTTTAGTGGCGATCGAGGTATGACTAAAATTTTGAGTGTAGATTCTATGGATCTCAAGAGCACCGGGTGTGAGGGATCATGTGGCTGATAGTGAGGCAAAGGTTGGAGAGAGATCATACGGAGGCCAGAAATTAGTGATCCTGTGTGGGTCAAGGCATACCGATATTATGTGTGTCAGATCCTATGTAGGTTAGCTTTCAGCAATCCTATGTGGATCGTCACATACCGATCCTATGTGGGTTAGATCCTGTGTGGGTCATTGTGGGGGTTAGTACCTATCGATCATGTGTGGGTCATTGCGGGGGTTAGTATCTATTGATCATGTGTGGGTCAGATGCTTTGTGGATCATTTCAGGGGTTAGTACCTATCAATCCTATGTGGGTCAGACTCCATATAGTCTATGCAGTGCCTCTTGTCAGAATAAGATGATCTAGCTTCGCGACTAATCATCTGCATTTCTAAGCTACAGAAAAAAATCATGGTTTGAGCTCAGTCAATGACCTTTTTTTTCATCGTGATTGAGATGAGTTACTAGATTACATAGGAATATGTATTGGCATATTCCTAAGTAATGGTTGTCCATTGATTCGTACTGTTTGGTTTATCCTTGTTGGATTTTGTGAGACCTTTAGGGTCTCAGGATCCCTACTGAGTATCTTTATACTCACCTCTGCATGCACTTTGCCCGCACCTCGTTGTGTTGGATATAGAAAACGGGCAACACTAACCGAGGAGGAGTGTACGAGGATAATACGGAACCCAGAGGTGGACATCATGACGAGTCGGTACCTGGAGGATACTGATGGATGTGGAGCACTGAGAAAGCTATCTATACCTACCCTTCAAGTATGATCCGTGGTGGACGATCCAGAAGCTGCTAGACACCTTCCTGCTGTTTTTCTTTTTAGTTGTACATGTTTTGTCTTTTCCTTAAACTTTACTGTTGGGATTGTATTTCTGGACCCTATACCTTCATCACACTCTTCTATATACAGTTTTTTTTAGTGTTTTACTTCAAGTTATGTACTATGTTTTGTTTGTTTACTTTTATAAATAGAAATGCCATCCTAGATTAGGGATTTATACATTTGGTGCTATTCGCTAGCCCCTGGCCTTTGGAAGGAGGGCTTGGGGTAGTCACGACACGGTTCCCGGGGACGGGTCGTGGCATTACAAATCAGTATTAATAAAATCATTTTATGATTAAAATACTAATTTCTCAATGAAAATTATTTTTTTATTTGTTGGGTAATTTTTTTTAAAAAAATATATTGATTACTATTAAAAAATGATTTCAATGAAATATATTAATAATTTATGTGAAAAAATCAATAATCATTCATACATTAGTTTTCTAAATTTTACTAGTAGATATTAAAACTTTGAAAGGTAAAAACTAGCTGTTTTTTCATAAAGCTATTTTTAATGAAAAATATGTTTTCATCGTAATAATTAAAATTTATAACAATGTGTTAATACTATTAGTTAAATGAGTTTATTATAAATTATATTTTATTTTTATGTTTATATAATATTAATATCAAGGATTTTAATTATAGGTAACATAGTTTTATGATTAAAAATTGATTTTTTTGAAAAATATGGTTTCATTTTGTTTTGTTGACATATTTTTGACTAGTTTTTTAAAGTTGTGAAAATTTAATTTTATAAAATATATTACATATTTGTAATGATAATTTTCAATTTTTTTAATAATTAAACTTTCATTTTTTTCATAATGAATTCTTATATAAGAAAAATTTGTTATCATAGTTGAGGTTAAATCATGTTTATTAAGGGTCAGACCAAGATATAAGGATTAGAATGCCTCTGAAAAAAATGAAATTATTATTTTTTGGAGATATTTAGACCCTATAGTTTCAATCCATTCATTTTTTCCTTTTTTCCACATTAAAATAAATGATACTATATATTATTTAAATATTTTATGTTATTCAATTTGTGTCCTCTCTATCACTTATAAAATAACACCCAGTCTCCAACCATATTCATTCATTTTTAGCCTTTTAAATCAACCATTCCCGATATAAAAATTTTATTATACTCCATAAAATCATCTTAAAAACTATTTTCTTATACTACATCCATTCATTCATTGCGTTAGGTTTATGCAAATGTATGTCTCTCAAAAAATCATTAAAAATATCAACCAAGCTATTTAAATATTATTTATTTATCCCCATATATAAACCTTTATTAAACATAATGACCTGATCATTAAAATATGATAAATATAGTTGTATTTTATAATGAATATGGGAAATCATGTTTTTTCCAATTTTCCAAAAAATATTAAATGAATGTATCATTGTTGCATATATGTGGACTACCACTATCTCGTTTGGTATGGTTAATTTTCCATCACTTACTCAAATTCATAGATAGAATGATGGATTTAATTTATATATACGGTATTTATGGTTTAATTTTTGAATCTATAATGATAAAACAGAAGTTATAATTCTTAACATTTCTTCCATAGGAAATGAAAAAAAACATTTATGTGTACATGTGGACCACCGTCTCTATGAATTGGGTAATTCATTTTTCAATCACAAAATTTCAAGGATAGATTTAAATATGTTTTTAAATATTATAGATGTTATTATAATCATTATTATGATGACGTAACAAGGATAAATATGAAAGGAATATAACATTTGAATGAAAATAAATATCAAACACGAAACTAATATCACATGAATAATTAATTTTGAATGAATCGTTAATGAATGAGTTATTATAAGGTATAAGAAAACCATGAATGAAATTATAAGTTTTAAGAGTATTCTAGAGTTGAATTATACTAAATATAAATTTACTATATAAAAGTATAGAGTTTTTACATTGGAAATTTGACTTTGGGTATGGGTTCTATATTAAAGTGTCATTTTAATAAGGTGATTTATACATAAATATTATAATGTTGACTTTTTTTGATATATCCCCCAAAAATATAATGTATTATCTTATATTTTAATTATTTATATAAATCAATAGTTTCTCTTTCATTTTTCCCTCTCTATGTACATAAAGTGTCAAGGGATACTTTTAATTAAAAATATTTTTTCCATTAGAACGGTAATTTATTCTACAATATGGATATTTTCATTAATATACTTTCAATTTTTTTAATAATATCCTAAAAAATTATAATAATCTATAACTTTTTTCCTTTTATTGAACATTTTAAATGAATCTTATTATTATTTTTCAATTAAGGATATTTTTACCAAATTTGTGGATATAATCTTTTATGAACATATACCGCATGAACAAATTTTTATTCCATCATGGATACATTTAATATGAAGCATAAATTAAATTCTTAAATGGTTATTTTCAAAGAAAATTCTTTCCTATTATTTAAAAAATTATAGATTTTAAATAAGTAATTTTGAAATGAAATGTGATTTTTCCTCAATAAATATTTTAATGGTCATTTAACGTAATTTTTCATATGGGATAACATCCTCAAATGTACTTATGCTTAAATAGGGATGTTATTATTTGTTAAAATACTTATTCATTATCCAAATAATTTATTATTATGATGTTGAAATATTCATAGAACTAATTTTCTCTTTCTTTTGGTCACATTATGATGAAATGATATATGATTTTTTGGTCTTGTGGAATATGTATGAATGCATTATTATTCTAAGATAGATGGGTATCGTATATCCCTATAATTAATTGTGTAATTATTAATGTTTTTTGAGATCAAGGGTTACATGAGATGTCATACCAAACCCAAATTAGGGAACATGGGAGATTATTCAATGCATTAAGTAGTTATAGAAGTCATTAACCCAAGACAAAGATGCGACGAATTTGTTACTGGGTATCCTTGAAAAATAATTTTAACGTTTATGATTACGACACACTTTATTCCAATCCTTTATAATATTATCTTATTACAATTTTATACTCTCATAGATCATATTCCTTGATTTCTATTTAAGTGATGTTCTATGAATAACCATGATTTATTCCATGACTAGTGAATATGTTCTATGAATTTTTTGGTTTTATTTTCAAATATCATGATCATGTTATTACACCCTATTTTCCACATTTTCGAAAATAATCATTATTGAATGATATCACCCTTTTTTAAAAATTCTAAGCATTGGATCTCACCCTTTATCATGTTTCCCATTTTTCGTATATGATGAATGGATTTAGCTATGATATATCGGGAAATGGTTCTAGTAGAAGTGGATGTTAATGTTTATAAGTTTCCTAAGGAAATTTTTTTTCTTATTTTTTCATGGATAATAATTATATTGAATGAATATTTATCTAATAAGAATTAGTATTTATGATTTTATATTTTAGGCCTCCTCAGTTGGTATTAGAGAATGGATTAGTCAGTTTTGGAAATTATGATGGGGAAATATTAGTGATAACCCTTATAATAATCCAAGGTATATGGGAATATCCTAATTAAGCGTACATAAATTTGTGAGATTTCATTTGAAAAATATCTTTGTCTAGGTATATGAATGTGATTGTTGTTGAGGCATAAATTCTTCTAGGGGTAACAACTCTAAAAGGGCAGGATTATGGATTAACATGATTGATATTAGTTCATGATGAGTGGGCCTTAGATTGTGCACCTGTCTAGAAACCCCAAGGAATATGGATGGGTAAAATAAACTTTTCATTATGAACCATTATTATTTAAATGTATATGTGAAATAAATATATGAGCAGAGCTAAACCCACGGGGAAATTGTTTAAAAAAATATGTACTGATTTTGAAATCTTATAAATCATTGTCATGATTATACGGTATATATACGTGATTATTATTTCTAAAATTATGAATTTATTTATTGTCAATGGATTGAACCTAAAGGAACCATGTAAATGTCAAATTTGATGGAAAATGAAATTATTTTTCTCATAGGAAATGTAATTTTAAGAGTGAGGGGATGAAAAATATCTTTTATATTATTAAAAATGTTTCTTAATCCATGAATCATAATGATATTAAAAATGAGTAAATAATGGAACAATATCCCCTTGAGTCTATTATGAGTCAACATCCCCCTTCATTTAGTGGGTCCACATATCCATTAATTTATAATAAAACTACCAATACAATTGATAATTCATTTTATATGCACTTGTTCTTTAAGGATGATTTTATTTGTTTTTTAAAATTTAGAAGGAGAAGACAATAAATTGAAAAATATTATCAAAAACATGAAGAAACATGAATGAATTGAGTATATTGAGTGATATGAGATAAATAGGTTATTTTTAAACATATATTTTCCACAAATTCATTGAAAAAATGTTGATATAATTGCATGATCTAAAGTAGAAGGATTAAAAATATATAAGTAACTACGATGTAAACCTTACAATACCTTTGTGGTATGAATGTAGTATTATCATCTATCCTAAAATAAATATTGATATATTATTTATTATTATAAAAAAAAGACTCCAAAGTATATTATCCATACTAGAATTTAGTAGCTATGATGAAATGATTTGATGTACTCTAAAGGTAAAAGGAGAGATACAATTTTCCACCAATATCAATATTTTGATAAGAAAATAAGTTTGGAAATCAAAGGAATTAATAATAATAGAAACAGTAGTGGGAAGATGAAGGTGCTTCATTTATTCTACAAGTGTTATAACAAACATTGTTTAAATTTACTTACAGGGACATGTAAATCATTACTTTGTGGAAAGGTTGTTTATTGGGACATCGAATGGAAATGTTATGAGAAGAAGTGATCTAATGATATGAATGGATGGAATTCTATATAGAAGATAGTTATCACACTCTTGTGTTTCAAATTTAAGGAGTATCGTAATTAGGATAACAAGTGATTGAATCTAATGGGTAATGAGGATAATCTACATCATAAAACTCTTAATCCCATAAGCAATTTTAAATCTAATGTGATCACTATTACTGATGTGCATTAGAAGAATAATTTTGTAAATGTTACTCATTATATTCAATTTAGAACTTCTAATGTATTATTTAATTCTGAATATACTTACTCATTTATATATGAAATTTTTTATGGAATCTTCTTACCAAATCAATAATTAGATGTTGAATTAGCATTGAAAACTCTTAGAGAAATGATCATCACATCTCTCATATATGATTTACCACAAATTTATGATTTTGGAAAGGAGATTCCAACAAATATAATTATTTTCCCTCAGGTGTAATTTAATTTTTTTTCATGGGTTATCATTATTTATATAGATACTATATCAATTTAAATAGTACGTGAAGTAAAATTTGATATTATATACCAACTAATGATTGTATATTCCTGTGAGGATAAATGTGAAATACATATGGAAATTAAATCCATTGAATGGGTCTTCATTATGATTCAAGGGGGGTATTTATCTCATATTGTTGGGTATAAAATCGACATAAATGATTTACCTACTATATGGGAGTTTATTGAAGTATTTCTCGAAGAGTTTCACAGTCCATCATTGGGTATTTAAGTATAGTTTCAATAAAACACATACATTTTCCTATAAATATTTCATAGAATCTATATACAATGGTCTCAGTTGAGTTCCAAGAGATATTGAATACAACCCACAATAATATTGATAAATTATTTATTTGGCCATGTGTGTTTCCATAGGGTGCACTTCTTCATTTTTTTAGAATAAATAATGATCAATGTTATTCTTAATTAGTTATCAGGAACATAAAAGTATAATGATAGAGAATAAGTATCATATACCATGTATTTATGATTTTATTAGTCAATTTTTAAGATATCAATATTCTTACAATATTTATATATGAACTTGATACTCACAATTTGATGGTCAAAAGTGAAGACATACCCAAGATAGACTTTTTTATAAGTTATGAACATTATGAATTTATAGTGTTTCCATTTATTCTAACAATTTTATCAACTATATTTTTGTATTTAATGGATAATTTTTTTATATATTACCTTGGTTAGTTAGTTTTAGTCTTTATTTATGATATTATTATAAATTGTAATAGAATACAAGAGCATGATGATCACTTAAAGAGTGTAATGAAGACCACCATAATGGAAATTTTGGATATATAATGTTTCATTTTTTAGTCATATAATCTCAATTGATGGTATATTAGTGGATACATCAAACATTTTTGTTATTTAACATTGTCCTAGAATAAACACATTGATTGATATCTATAGTTTTCTCAAATTTACTGGAATTTTATTATGATATGTGAATATTTTATCATAGATATATAATATACTCTCTAATTTAATGGGGAAATGAGTGATGTTCCTTTTTTTGGCTAATATGATGAAAAACTCAAAGAAGTGAAGAGAAGGTTGTCCAGTTCACATATACATAGACTATACTATAGTGGAGAGGTGTTTTTTATTTCTAGTGAATCATTAACTAAGTGTATGAGATATTTTCTTATATCGAATGACACAATGATAACTTATTCCTAATTTTAATTGATAGTCGAGGAGACTAATTAACCAACTCATGATTTAGAGGTAATAATATTAATTTTTGAATTATTAATACTGATTTATTATCTTTATGTAATATGGTGTGACATATATACTGATCATAATAATTTTAAGTGTATATTCAACTAAAAATCATGAATGTTTTAAAATGAATATGGTTAGATTTGAATAAATATTATGACTGCTTAATACATTACCCCCAAGGGAAAGAAAACAAAGGGTTGATTCTAGGAGTTTAAAGGATAATTCTAAATCATATATAATGGGATAAAAAAATATATAATATTTATGGATTTTGAAAGGAGGTACCTTGAAATATTAAATTATGGGGATACATATTTTATTTCTAAAATTATTATTCTATAACATATCCCTATGAAAGTTATTGGTGAGTTGAAGAAAGATGTTGAGCTATAAAATAAGGTGAGACATATTCTTGAGTATCTCTACCATTGTGAAGGAATGAAAAGGTATATGAATCAATTATGTTTTCACTAAATACCAATCTTGAAGAATGAGATATTGGATGAAGTAGATAGCACATAATTGTCAATGCATCCATGAAGTGTTAAGATGTATTCATCTTTGAATGACTATTTCTGGTGGAACAAAAAGAAGAGATACATTACAGAGTATGTAACTCAAGGATTAAAATTCTATAATGTTAAAAAGAAGTGATATAATTATATGTGTATGTTATAACCATTACATATATGATAATGGAAATCGATGAAAATAACCTTAGAATTCATCATCGGAATCCCCAAAACATCTGATGTACAATGTTCTCTTTTTATTACAGTTCATTACCATGAGAAATTATTATATCTTATTGCTTCTAGAGAATATTTTCCTCTGGATTAGATCTACTAGATATATATTAAATTAGAGTAATGGTTTCATGGGGTACCACATTATATTAAATCTAATCTAAATTTGAGGTTTACATCAATATATTAGAAAACCCATCTATACGATTTATAGAAGAGTTATGTTTCAAACAACCTATTATACTTAGAATTATGGTCATTATATGAAAACCATTCAATCATTATAGGATATTCTGAAACCCTATTCTCTCAATTTTAAATTTTTTTGGGATCAACACCTTCCTCGTTTAAAATTCTATTATAACAATAACATTCAATTGAGCATTCAAATTTCTCATTATCAATCCATCTACGGTAGGAAGTTAAAAACTCAATTTTTTGGGATAAATTTGGAGAAAAAAATTGATATTTAGGCCTTTTATATAGGAGGACATTGAGAAAAAGTTAAATCCATTAAAACACATTATGGAAGCTCCGATTTGAGAAAACATTTATGTTGACAATAATCTGCAAGAATTGGAATTCAAATTAGGTGAGATGGTTCTGTTATGAATTTATACAAGGATAAAGATTATGAGGTTTTTAAATAATGGAATATTTATCCCAATATATTAACTAACATTTGAGATTATGGAATGGATTGTGATGGTTTTTCACTTAAAACATCCACAAAACATCTCTCATTTTCATGATGTGTTCCACAAATCACTTTTTTTGAAGTACATACCTGATCTTTTATATGAACTAAACATATATATAATGATATTTTAAATGAATAACAACATTTATAAATCTTTTATTATAGAGATAATGTTATATGGAATAAAACTAACCACTCGGTCATTGTTTTTTGGTGGAATTTCAAATTTAAGGATGTTACATGGGAACCTGAGGATGTGATGATGCAGAAGGGTCCTTATATTTTTCTATGATATTAATAAAATTGTGGGAGTTAAAATCATTACATGGGGGGGTATAATTTAACACCCCATGATTTAGTGTATATTCCTTTTGAAAAAAATTCATGTGTTCGACATGTAGCATTAAATGAAACCTCAAGTATATATGAAATTGTTATACAGTATAACTTTATATAATATATATTTAATTAGATGGTGTGAATATTATTAATAAAATTATGAAATTAATATATAGTGGTTTAAGTTGATAAATATTTATTGTTAATGACTAAATTATAATAAATTCATTTATAGATTAAAACACACATTTTCTTTGAAATTTATTTTTCTACATTTTATGCCTTTTTTTTAAATTATACTGCTCAGTATTGAAAATTTATTTCAATGGAATATATTGAAAATTTATATAAATATGTTAATATTCATACATAATAAAAAATTTATATGGGGAAACCGAAGTATAAGATAATATATAAACCCAAACAACCAAACTATAATGATGAAGTAATTGGTATATATGAGTGTTGAACCCACATATATGGTTAGTATTATGTATATTATTTTTAAAAATTTAAAATTAAATTTAGGGATTATTTGAAAGACGGATAAAAAAAAATTGGATTGTGATTCAATATTTGAGGTATACCACATTTAGTTATTTTCATGTTTGTGTGGCTGGGGTTTCAATTAATTATATGTTTTGTCATATTAGAAAAATGATTTGGGGTTTTAGGATTCCTTAGTATAGGCACCTGGAAGTAATAAAATAACCGGACTGTTGGAATGGTCAAATACTACATTCTACTACTAGATTAGTCAATCCGAAATTTATTTAAACATAATCACATAATATTTTATAATTTTTATACAAAACACTAATAATTTAGTTTGTGAATAAATAAGGTACTCTTCATATAAAATATAAATTATCATGAAACACAATAAGAGTGTGATTAATAACTGATAAAACAAATATCTACAACTAAAAAATGAATAGAAAAATTCAAATAATATATACACAACACTCCCACCACTATCAGGTTACACTGAAAAAAGAGAGTACTCACAAATTATAATCATGATAAGGAAAAGATACATGGCTTCATAAAGAAGAATAGAGGTAATAGAAGGGAAATGAGGTTGTGTACACTTTCTGAATCTTACCATCATCCTGGTTTAGGTATCCATGTCTTCCTTTTATGTCAATACCATATTTTAATTTGCAGGCCTCCCATCAAAACCCTCACATAAAATGTACTAATGTTTTATAATATTTGGTATATTCACATCATAAAAATATATTCTATATAATTGGTGATGCGGGATTGGGTCCAAAAAATATTCATTATTAGACTGAAAAAGTAAAATAATGTGTTATGAAAGAAAAATAATCTATCCATAATACTTATGTTATGAATATTAATTTTACAATATGAATTAATTTTTTGTGTTGTTAAAAAAGGTGAGAACAGGCGATGTAATCTTTTCGTGTATCCCTTCCTCAAACCATCATACAATGTAAAAATATTTTATGATGCTAATGTGTGTATATATATAATATTCAGAATATTTTTACCAATATCAACATCAATTTTCCAAAAAATTCTGTCATGTCTCACTGCATCACTTGGAATCATTAAATTAATTTTCCTTAATTCACTTTATTTGTATCTCTTATTTCCATTCTAAAATATTGGTTGTATCCTAACAAAATTCATAAAACAAGTGAAAATATTTAAAAAATTTAAAAATATCAATTGAATTACCTAGATAATGTTAATAAAATACCAAAAAAATATATTCATGTAATGGACATATCACATTCACTAGTTATCTATAGGATAATAATGAACCGAAAAATATTTTAAAAAAAGTTATTTTTCATAAAAATATTTTTATGCTAAAAATTTATTAATTCATTCTAATAATTAAAAATAATAAATATTTATAATTAATGTTAATGAAATATTATATATTATATATTATATAAAATAATCTTACATTTATATAATAGTTATTTCTTTGAAATGAGTGAAAGTAAAATCAATTTTATCTTTAAAATTACAAATTTATAAAAACTAATTTTTTCATGTTTTTCATGCTTACAATAAATTAATATTCTCAACTTATTAATTTTTATTTCAAAATTATTATATATTTTTATTCATCATATCATGGTTTTGTAATGATTAGATATTTATTTTTTTCAAAATTAATAGAAAAAATATTAACAATTGGTTACCACGGTTAAGGATAAAACAGGTATATAGGATGGGGTCAAACCAATAGATAATGGTAAGAATGAATTAAAAAATGTATAAATATTATTTTTGGGATATATTTCTACAATATATTATCCTTTATTCAATTATTTTTCTTTTTTAATAAGTCTTTCAGAATCTTTAAATGATTTAAATCGTTTACGTAAGTCCATGTGTGTCCCCTGCCTCAATAGTAAAACAACACCACTTATATAACCTTATTCATGGATTATAATCCCTATAAATCATCTAATTAGTGACACAAAAAAATTTAAATCATCTTTAATTTCATCCTATAGTGCATAATTTTATCCTAAGATTAATATTTTAATGCATATGTTGTATGTCAAAAGAGTTCTCTAAAATATGATGTATAAATCTTAGCTGAGCTATTTCATTTTTATATCTTATTCAACGTTATAAAACCTATTATATCCATCATATAATTTTAACTATTATATGAAAAATTATACTAGTATTTTATTATACTAATGAAATAACTCTTTTTCAATGTTATTCTATCAAATAGGAAATGGACGTATCTCTCGTGTGTACTAGTGGACTATAACCTCCACACAATTACATGATTAATTTTTCATCACCGTATCACAATTATTTATATAATGAATTATTTTATATATACATATATATATATATATGATATTTATGATATTATTATAATTATATAATGATGTAAAATTATTTATCTTTATTCCTTTTTTTATTTGATAATGAAAACAACATTCTTGTATATGTATGGAATATCATCTCCATGAATGTTATATATAATTTTTCTATATATATCATTTATGAGATGTTTTAAATATGTGTAAAATTAATATATATAATATTTATATCATGATAAACATTATTGTGATGATGTTATAATGACCAATATGCATTGACAATACCATTTAAATTGAATCAAACATGAAAAATGAAACATTTACGACATCAAATATTGATTTTAATAAGGAATTGTTATTGAAAAATCAATAATATGTTATAAATAAACCAATTAAATTATTCTAATTATTAATATGCTATTGATATTGAATTATTGTAAATTTATATTTGTTACATAGGATGATAGATCACATACAAAGTATGTCGTACTTGAGTTAAGGGTTTTTTGATATACTCTCATTTTTACTTGGACTTTTTATGGTTAAATTTTTTAATGATATAATGAAGTGATAAATATCTCAAAAATATTTTGTCTTTTCATATACTATAGGTAATTATTGATATTAATATTTTTCATTCAATTTTTCTCCCATTATACACTCAAGAATTCAAAAAAAAGTTTTTAAGGAAAATTGACCTTTTTCTATTCAAACGAGAATCTCTTATTCCATGTATATATTATCATTAAAATTTTCTTAATATTTTATTATAATATCCCTAGATTTATTAAATTAATTTTGACACATTTTTTAATTTAAAAAATTGTTATAACAAATATTCATTTCATTTTCCGAACAATATACGTTTACCAATGGTGTGAATGAAATCATTATTTTAATGTACACTATAAAAATAATTATTTCCCCCATAATAGATATTCATTACATTTAAGCTTCCATTATGTTTATTTGTGTCCCTTTTAAAAGAATATGTTAAGTTCAGTATTTTATAATTTTTTTGGACTTTAAATAAGTGATTTAAAAATGAAAATCATTTTCTCCCAAGAAATATTATAGTGATATTCAATAATAAATTTTCATCTATGATAATATAATTATTTATAATTAAACCTAAATAGGGATCTGATCATATGATAACATACATAATCCCTCTCTATATTTTATTTTATTATTATGATGAAATATTGATGAAAACTATTTTCTATTCCATGGGTTAATCTATGATGATATGATAAAGGTTTTTGTGATATTGTGATCAAAATATGAATGGATTATTATTTTTAGATGGGGGTTTTAGTTATATCCCTACAATGAATTAATAAAAGTATGATGATCTATAATCTCAAAGGGTAAACATGAGTTTATCACTATCCATGAAGATCATACACATGGAGTTATCCCAATCATGAAGAAGTCACACAAGTGTTTATCCCAAGCATAACGTATGGGGTGAATGTTTTTGTGGGTTCACTTGACATAGAGTTTATATCAATATCATTATTCCTCACTTTATTAAAATCCATTATGAAATAATCTTATGAAAATATAATGTTCCAATGTTATTTTCTTGTCCCTTGTTATTAATGTCTTATAAACTACAATTTTTTTTCAATTTCTCCTGAAAATGATCAATGAATGGTTGGGTACTATTTTAGAATGTTAATATCATGTTCTCATACTAATTTATTTTATTGTTTAAAAATAACTAAAATTTTCAAGTCTATTATCACTCATTTTCAAATGATTTATGAGTTACTTGAATAAAAATGTGGAACATTCCATGTATTTTGTTTAAATTAATCATCAGATCATGGAATTCATTATTTAATATGATATGAATACCATATGTATCAATATAGGATGAATTGTTTGAATATTTCCCTTAAATACCTTTATATATCCTGTGTTATTTCAAAACACTTCTTTATATAGGATCATTATCAATATTTTATGGACTTCACTACCTGTATAATTGCATTATTTGTTATTACTACCTTGGGAACACACATCTCATACCCTATGTTTATAAACCATGTCTTTATGAAAAATAGATATAGTCTTATCACTCCATTTTTTGTATTATTCCTTATATATCACATCCTACTGATCTAACAACATTCTTAAACAATATATATTTCATATTTTCATGTTGAAGTTATCCAATTTACTCAAAATTGATCATCAAAGCATAAAAAGTATAAATAATTTAATCAATTATTGTATTCCAATCATATAAACATGGTCAATTACATGTTAATGTCTATGAAATGTTCTTCTAATAAATTTTAGATATATGAATAATTTTAACACTATGTTATATCTTCTGGTAGTAGTATATCTATTCCTTTTTGTGTGTTGGTTCCATCACCCATTCCTATATCCTCTATTGATATATGCCTAAACTGACAATTATTACTATCTCTACACCTATCACTACCTCCATAATTAACATGGAAGATGATAAAGTAATATGAAATACAACATTATCCTTATGTCATCATTTAGTAATTTAATATATAAGAAATTATATTTATATCAATCTCTATGAAGGAGTGTGTCACATAATGCTACTTATCATAGGGTGTAGTATATTATTTTTTTCATCATCAAATATAGAGCTAGAGAACATACAAATTTAATTTCTCCAATCCAGTAACCACTATAATCTTTTCAAATACGTCTATAATATTTTAATGGTTGAGTTTCCAACACACCAAAAATGATGAGAATCAACAATGAGCCTCATAATCATTTTATGTTATTTCCAAATATAATTTTTATTTTTATTTTAAAACATGATACCTAGGTACCTATTATATTTTATGGGATAGTTCCACAATAAAAACATTATAAATATAAATTTAATGAAAACTTATTTTGTTGTATTGGTAGCTGGAGTATTGATTTTATGTGAATGTGAAATAAAACAATAAAAAATCTATTTAATAAAAAATTTATGGGGTTTTTTTAATTATGAACATGTAAATAAAAATTAATTCAATTTTTTTGGATAAAATTAAATTATATTTATTACCATGTCAAATTAAATTTATATATCATATGGATATATATATAATAAAATTTTAATTCAAGAATTAAATAATTCACTGGTTTGTATTATTCATATACTAGAATTGTTTTTGGTTTCACCTCAAAAATATATTGTACACCACTATAATTTTTATATAGTATTTTTTTAAGGAAAAAAATTGTTTGAATCATTATAAATATACATGGTGCATAATATTATGATGAATTTTTTTTATAAATGGCATGACACAAATCTAAAAAAATAGTTTGAAATAATTCAATAGATGATGAAAAATCATAAATTTAAATACATTAGAACACTATAATACCCATAGTTAATTTTTAAACATCTTATGAAAATTGATGTCACAAAGAAGATGAGTGTAGACATACACATTCCCAATGGGTAGAAGATGTTACTAATTAATGTAATAGAAACAATTAAAAAATTGAAAATTAAAAGAAACACTATACTAAAATAAAATATGATAAAAAACATTGTTTTGTATCTCAAGATTAAAATTATCCTCTTGGTTAGACTACCCAATTGTTATTTATAAAGTAATATATATCTAAAATGTGTATGTAGTTAATTATAATTTAGTTTATCAATATAAAAATCTTTTTTTCCACATTATAGCTCAATGAATATTGATGTTTAACATTAGGAGGATGGCAGGGTTGATAAATAGTGTGTGTTCAACCACCAAAATAGTGTGTAATATCTAAATTTTCTACCAATCACAAATGTGGTGGGTGAGGTATATGGTGTTTCCACCACCAATCAAATGGAATATATTTTATGGTAAAAAAGACTACAGTTAGTCTTCTTAGGTTTAGTTAATATCTCTCCTCTATACATGGATTGTAATTATAAATGTATATGATTTATATTTACTTTATTTTTTAATTTATTTTTCCTATCATCTAGACCGAAATTAATATCTAGTTATGAATCCTTATTGTCAATAATCAAAATTGAAAAATTATCAAAAATATCATTTAATGGTGATCAAAATACCACATTAAAGTGTAAAAATTATTTTATTTTATATGAAAATCACAATAAAATATAAAAAACATTATCAGGAAATTTCAAAACTCTTATACTTTTTTACTCTTATGAAAATTTATTAATTTAACCCTTAAATGATTAATGTGATTCCTAATTAAATATTCCATCAATATTAATAGTTAAATCATTTTCTTATAATATAGAATTAATTATATAATCAATTTTATAATATATTCTCTATATATTTCTATGAATATATTTAAATTTATTTTCTAATTTATTAATTTAATAATACCACATTCATAAGGATACAATATCACCCATGATTTTTTGGAGTTTTTCTTAATAGATACTTAGTCAACCATTATTCTATATACATTTATTTTATCTATATTCCCTATAAGATTCAAAACAATATAAACAAATCAATAGAAATTTTTTAGAAAATTATACGGTTGAGGGATGATAGAAATTATTTTATGTAATAATCATATATATGTGTAGGATCATTAAAAAATATATAAATAAGTTATATAAACGAAACTATCCTTAGTATATCCAACTCCCATTCTCGACATAATCATTCATTTAATTTTTATCATATTTTTACTTCAATTTTGGAATATACAATAGTGTTTTTTCAAAAGAAATCATCAAAATTATCATTAATAATTATTCACACTCCTTGAAATTTTTGTACATATTTAGTTCAATATTTCAAATAAAAATTAGAAAAATCAATATGTATATATATATTCATGGTAACTTCTTCCCGGATACTTAATATTTGTGGTCGTTTCCGAGTATACGATACCAAAATGGTGATTCTACTCTCTAAATAATTAATCTCTTTTTTAATTATTATAATTAAATATGTAGAAAGTGTTATGAGAATGAAATATATGTGATTACCAATTGTATTATTCATAGAACATGGATAGATGCTATGGATAATAATGTAAGGATAAAAATTAAAATAAATGGGTTGTAAATTTAAAAGGAAATATTGACTCTTTATTTTTTATTTTATTTTCATATATTGAAAATTAAAATAAAAACTGAAATTATTGTTCTATAATCATACTAACAAATTTTATGAAACAAATAAATTTTAATCGAATAAATCTTGGTAAATACTCCCACATGATTATCAACAAGTTGAATTTATTGGACGACAATAATATTGTAAAAATATGAAGTTATTTAAATGAAAATAACTATAATGTGTAAAAATAAAAAATAATGTTAAAATTTTATTTATAAAAATAATGTAAATGCTATAATAATTTATATAATGATGATGATTTAATCACATATTTTTATTAACTCCATGGGTTTCCAATACACAATATCTACTAGAAGTATTAAAAGAAAAATAGTTGTTCTAGGTAATTAAAAGATGATAGAAAATACGTGAGGTTTAAAAAAATAGAGGTGGATGGAACAAATCGTAATAATTGAATAAATTTTTCTAAAACACAATAATTTATCTATGAAAATATATACTTGAATAATTAGGATATATATATATATAATGATTATTTTTTTCTAATAAAATGTAGTAACTAGGTTTTCTTGACATGACCCAACACATTGGTACCCTACCTAGATCAGTAATAAGTCCAGTGTGCCCCTAAATTACAACTTATAATAGGGTATATGATAGTAATGAGCATCTATTATAAATGTAATGTAATACCATGACCCCAGTTACCCAGAGTCGGTGCATTATTACATAACATTGGCATGATCACATGAAATATCAAGTCTCGAAAGGTCGATTAGTTTAGTAGCCTTGGAATAACATGATACATTCATAATGTTTACATTACATCATAAAATTAAAACTACAAAAATATAGTCTCCATATTCAACAATCTTATACCCTCATACTATCCCTACAGGTCATTCATAAAATACTTCTTCACATCCTGGGAAAAATAAAACATAGAAAGGGGTGAGCTCAAATGCCTAGTAAGGATAACAATATAGTGAAAACTTTTATAAACAATAATAAACATTTAAGGAAATGTATAACTAAAAAACAGCCTTTTAAAGCATTAACTTCAGCATAATATGGCAAAAATAAAATGAAATAATTCCATATACTTATTCACATGGATATTCTATAAGTTGAATAATCATATAAAATATCAATAACCACTTTCATAATGATAGAATGCATAATGCTAGACTATCATAACCACATAGTCAAGGCCTCATTCCAAGACTACAAATAAGATTTTTTCAAGACCTTGTGTCAGGACAGTATTTTGTCTCATTAGACCTACCGATGCATCGAGGAGCTATAGCAGGCTCCACCCGTCACTTATTAAGTCCAATGCATTCCTCATATGAACAGGTATAAACATAACATAAACATTTATATTAAAACTAGCATACGAAATGTCAATAATATTTTCATAAACCATGAATGGTACAAAAATTACACATCCATAGTCAAACATATCAAAAAACCTTCAATACAATATAGAAATTTTGTATCATAATAAATCAACTTCAAATAAGCTTAAAATCCATCAAAAGATGTTGACATAGATGAAATAAAAACTATTTGAGAGAAATATCAATTTTTTTGAAATCATTTAAAATTAACATAATAAAAAATAAAAATTTTAATTTTAAAATATCTTTATAAACTTATAAGGGAAGCTTCTAAGATTTTATAATGGTGGAAAATAGCCACACCTGCCGTATAAGTGAAAAAAAATTTCTTACAATAATTCTGTCGAAAAGGTTAACAATGAATTTTTTTGAAAAATGACAGAAATATTCCTTTATAAAAATCTTATAAAAAGTCAAACAATGGTATAAATGACTTTAACCCATATTCTAGTTAATAGTAAAAAAAAATTAATACATTTTCAAGAAACATGGATATGGATGATAAAGAATTCCCAGTAGATTATTACGTATAAACAACCTTGAATAATGAATAGATTGTGAAATAACCCTTACCTTGTACTTTTCCTTGGTTGGGCGTAGGTTATCCTCCAGTATAATGCTGAAATAATTGTTATTAAATTATACAGAATCATATACATAAATATTTTATCATATATGATCATTTAACATTGCTTCGTTAATAATATCATAGTATTATCGTCGTTTCAGGTGTTAACTTAATTATATATGTTTTCTTACATAATCCATGAATGTTATGGATATGTTGTATATTATTCATATCCAGAATGATATCAAGTCCTTAAACATTATTTTAAACCATCAAATGATAATTATACTTGAATGGAAACGATGGAGAATGAATCTCATCGCGTTCGTGGAGACGGTAGTCCGTACGTATGCACGAGTGATAATATCATTCTTTTGTATTAAAATAATATATAATTGGATGGACTATTATATATAAAGAATCATTATAATGTTATATTTATTATTTACATGAATTAAACATCATTATTATAACCATCCAAATGATTATTTATTGAATAACCATTACACCAGGACGTGGAGACGGTAAGCCGTACGTACGCACGTATGGTGACATGTCAATCAAAAGGTGGAAAAAATAATGAATATGGTTGTACCATATTTATTAAAACATCACATTATATATAAGATACTAGAGTTATTATTTTAGAATGGTAATAACAAAGAAAGAAGAAGTTGAAGAAGCAAGGAACATGAAAGAGGGTGATGAAAACATTACCACTTCTTCGGGTTCTTCCTTTTAATTTGATTAAATGGGCTCCTTAGGTTTGATTTCTGATCAAAATAAGGCCTATAGGTTGATTTGATGGATGGTTAGAGAGTATTTGGGTAGGGGTTGGCCGAGCAAAAAGGTTTTGAATGTGTTAATTAGTGAGAAGGGGGGGTGCCTTTTTATGAGAGGGGTGAGGGGAACCATTGGAAAAGCTAGAAATATTACATTATAATAAATTAATATTCGGTTTCTAATGGCTCAAAAGTGGATTATATAAAGTTTAAGGTAGGGATATGTCGAAAACCACTCAAACAATAGGTTTTATACAGGTTTGGGTCACTATATTAACCTTATCTTTTAGTTTTAACTCTTTGTTAATTAGTTTAACATTTACCATGTCACATTGTATTTTTATATAATATAGTTAATAATTTTACTTTATAAATCCAAGATACCCCCCAAGTAGTCCATTAATTATACAACTATCACGATATATGTATCTTGGCCGAACCTTAGATTTCTAGGAATTTAATATCAATTAATAATATACTATTTTTTTAAAAAAATCTTCTATGTCAATTTTGAAACTATTGGAAATTTTGTTTTTGATGATTTCATAAAAACATTATTACTTTGAAAAAAATATATATAACCAATCATAATATGACATATTAACCTAGAAAATTAGTGTAATTCATAAAAAGTCTCAAAGTACATTTATTTTGATATTTATAATATCAATTATTTTAATATTTCATTAATTAGGTAATTACTAAATCACCATTGTGTCATAAATAAATAAAATTATTTAATGTCAAAACATTATAAATAAAATACCATTATGTAGGAAATATTTTTATCTTTCTAATGAATTTTTAAAATAGAATTTATCTTATGTATAACCCTATATTAAAAATGTTTTTGTAAATAAACTTTGATTTTAACTCTTTTAACTCTTCTTTGAATTAAATAATAATAAATGTCCTAATCTAATCCAAGTGGACCTAAATGATAATATTTTATTCCTAAGGTTGTTTTTGGTCTAGATACACTTGTCCAATAGAACTTGGACATGTGTTTGGGAAATATAAATATCATTTTTACACTTAATTACCCTATTTAATTTTAACAGTGGTAAATAAAAGTAAAAAGATACTATTCAACAAAAATTATTTTCATCTCATTAAACCACATTTTACTCCTTGATATTAACCGTGTCTCTCGGATTTTTGAAATTCCACTCACAGAAGTGGTAAAATTAAGTATTATGTGAATTTCCAAATTCTCCTAGGAGAGGGGTAAAAGGCGGTGACAAATTCAAAAAAAAAATTATAAATCTGAAATTATTCTAAACTAACTGCAATTAATTAAATTGAACTTATATAAGTATTATGTATCTATTTTGACCATAATTAAATTTAAATAAAATAAATAATTATTTAAATAAAAATTTGGTTTTAAACTATAACTTAGTGTTTTTTCACTATTCCACAAAAATTGAAAGTTTTCAGAAAAATACCAAAATTTCAACCAAGGCTAATTTAGATATTCCAAATCCAAAAATAGAGTCCATTTTGAAAGGTAAAATTTAAAAAAATGAAAAAAGAGGGTATTACTATTCATAAAAACTAGTTTGATTGGTTGTGGTGTGTGTGTTAGAACTCGAAGTTGCATACAACACAAGCTACTGTATTATTCAAAGGGAATCGTACCGTGGAAGCTTAGGGTGTTACATTCTCCCATCCTTCAAATAATTTCAACCTCAAAATTTCTAGAAAACTACCGCATGAAAAGACTCGGGTGGTTCTTCATCATATGTTCCTCAGGTTCCCACATTGCCTCTTCCATCTTATGGTTTCTCCACAAAACTTTTACCAGAAGAGTCGTCCAGTTTCTCAGTACTTTTTCTCTCATGTCAAGAATCTTGATGGGCTCTTCGTAATAAGACAGACCGGGTTCAAGTTCTAATTCCTCATAGGTGAGTAAATGAGTTGGTTCAGGCATGTATTTCCTCAACAGTGATACGTGGAACACATCGTGATCTTGGGAGAGACTTGGCAGCATTGCCAAATGGTAAGCTACAGCCCCAATACATTCTAGAATTTCGAAAGGACCAATGTACCTGGGACTCAATTTACCTTTCTTTCCAAAACGTATAAATCCCTTACATGGACATACCTTCATGAAAACATGACCTCCCACCTGAAATTCCAAATCCTTTCTTCGTTTTTCAGCATAGCTCTTCTGCCTACTTTGAGTTGCTTTGATGTGGTTTTGGATTACCTTCACCATTTCCATTGTTTCCTCCACCAGTTATGGGCCTACTAGTTTTCTTCCACCAACGTCATCTAAACAGGTTGGTGTGTGACATCTCTTTCTGTATAACGCTTAATATGGTGCCATCTGAATACTCAAATGGAAGCTATTGTTATAGTAAAATTCTACCATAGGTAAATATTGATCCTAAAAACCCTGAAAGTCAAGTGATCAATATCTCAACATGTCTTCTAAGGATTGAATAGTCCATTCTAATTGTCCCTCAGTTTGAGGGTGGTAGGTAGTGCTCAAATGAAGTTCAGTATCTAAGGCCTTGTGAAGACACTTCCATAATCTTGAAGTAAAATAGGGATCATGATCAGAAACAATCGATAGGGGTACTCCATGAAGTCTCAAAACTTCATTAATATATAGTCTTTCTAGATTTTCGAGTGGTAAATATTCACTTATAGCAAGAAAATGTGCTGACTTGGTAAGATGATCAACAATGACCCTTATTTCATTGTTCCTTCTTGGAGTCTTTGGTAACACCATGACGAAGTCCATCATAATATTATCCCATTTCCAATTAGGTATGGGAAGAGGTTTAAATACTCCACTAGGTCGTTGCGTTCCAGCTTCCAATTGTTGACAAACCATACATCTTGACACAAAATCAGAAATATCCCTCTTCATGTTGTCCCACCAAAAATGTTCCTTTAAATCTCTATACATTTTGGTGCTCCCAGGGTTTATAGAGAAATTAGAACTATGAGTATTGTCTATAATTCCCTTTTTAAATCAGGTATATTGAGAACACAAAGTCTCTTCCCGAATTTCATGATTCCTTCCTCATACACAAAATCTCTCAATCTCCCATCATTTACAGCATTAATCTTCTTTTGAAATTCTTCATCGTCGGTCTGAGAACTCTTAATCCTTTCTAGTAAAGATGGTTTGGAAACCATTTGAAAAAGAACTGATGTTTCACCTTCCATGGTTATTCCCATGTCCTTCTTCAATAGATCCATGAAAATTGGATCCCTTTCAATTCTCATATTGTTCAAAACTCTGTGATCTTTTCTGCTCAAAGCATCTGCTACCTTATTTTCCTTCCCCGAGTGGTAGTGTATCATACAATCATAATCCTTGAGTAATTCAAGCCATCTCCTTGGCCTCATGTTGAGTTCTTTTTGTGAGAAATATACTTAAAACTCTGGTACTCAGTATAAATCTCACATTTTTCACCATAGAGGTAGTGTCTCTCTATCTTTAAAGCAAAGATCACAGCTACTAACTTGAGAGAATTAGTAGGATAGTTTTTATCATGAATTTTCAACTGTCATGATGCATAGGAAAAAACCATATCATTCTATATAAGGACACAACCAAGTCCTTTCTTCGATGCATCACTATAAATAACAAACCCGTCATTCCCGGATGGTAGAGTCAATATAAGATCATTGACTAATATTCTCTTCAGTTCTTCAAAAAATTATTTACACTATTTTGTCCAAACAAATTTAACCCCTTACACGCGAGCTTTGTCAATGGGTTAGCCAATCGGGAAAAATTCTGGATGAAATGTCGATAATAACCTGCTAAACCAATAAAACTGTGTAGCTTTGTTATATTCATAGGTTCTGGCCATTCATGGATTTCCCTATTCTTAGAAGGATCAACAGAGATTCCATCTTTAGAGATAATATGGCCACGAAAAGAAATCTGTTAAAGCCATAATTCACACTTGCTAAACATCCCATATAATTCATGTCTTCTCAGAGTCTTTAGGATAATGTGCAAGTGATTTTCATGATCTTCATAGATTTTAGAGTATTCCATGATATCATCAATAAATACCACCACAAAATCATTGAGATATTCTTTGAAAACACTATTCATTAGATCCATGAATACAGAGGGTGCATTAGTCAGCCTAAAAGGCATTACCTTAAACTCGTAATGCTTGTACCTTGTTTGAAATACTGTCATCGGAATGTATTCCTTCCTCACACACAACTGATGGTATCTAGATCTAAGGCAAATCTTTGAAAAGTATTGAGATCCATCTTGTCGGTCAAATAAATCATTAATGTGAAGTAGGGGATACTTTTTCATTATTGTTAAAGCATTGATCTCCCTGTAGTCGATACATAACCTCATAGATCCATCTTTCTTTTTAACAAAAAGAACAGGGGCTCCCCATGGAGAAACACTAGGGTGAATAAATCCCTTATTACCCAATTCCTCTAGTTGTTTCTTTAGTTCAACTAATTATACAGTGGCCATTCTATAAGGGGTCATTGATATAGGCCTTGATACAGGAATTAAATAAATGGAAAACTAAACATCTCGTTCTGGAGGATGTCCAGGTAAATATTCCGGAAACACATATACATATTCTTTCACAATAGTTACATCCTTAATTTTAACATTCCTTTCCTCACCCATAATTATTTCATTCTCTTCCTCCACAATAAGTTAATTCAATTGAGCTATAGGGGGTGGATCTAGATAAGAATTAGGTGGTGACGATTCTGCTCTAAATATAAGGTGTTCCTTATCATCATCATAAAAAATCGTAACCTCCTTATTCTTACATTAAATTTTCGCATCATGGTTTGAAATACAATCCATACCGAGGATTATATCAAACTCAATCATAGGTATGACGATGATATCAACAAATAAAAAACATTTATGTGCTCTAAAGGGGACATATTCACAAAACATTATTGCAATGATACTTCCCTTAGGAGTTTTAACAGAAAACTCCCTTGTTAAATCAAATTGTAAATATCTAATTTTCATAGAAAACTGGGAGGATATGAATCAATTCGATGATCCAGAATCAAATAATGCATTTTCTAAACTTTACGAAACCATTAAATTACTTAACACCACGTCTTTTGGAGCTTCTACCTCAGCAGTAGTGATATCATAAGCTTGGCCTTGATCCCATGGCCTTTTCTAAGGTAAGTTCCCCTGAAGGTTAGAACATTCATTTTCATAATGTCACATCTCCCTGCAATTGTAGCATTGAACATCGATAGCTTCCTTCTTCCCATTGCAATCACGAGCTTGGTGGCCTTTTTCACCACACTTGTAATAGACTCCCATTCTATTTAAAAAAGTACCAGGGTGTTTCTTCCCAAATTTACTGCAGGATGGATATTCAACTTTTTTCCTCTTCCCCTTATTTTCATTCCCAGATTGATCAGCAGATTTCTTCTTATCTTGATTTTCTTTAAATTCATAAGACTTAGAGAATTCCTTTTTCTTCTTTATGGAACATGAGACAATGTCATCGTACGATGAGAAGGATTGTGAGACTAATGATCGATAGATAATTGGTTTTAACCCATCAAAGAAATGATCAATCTTACTTATTGGGTTACGTATATAATCTCCAGCATACCTTGCTGACCTTGTAAAGTTAGCCTCATACTTTGCGACCGTCTCATCCTCCTTTTGTCTCAGACTCAGAAATTGCCTTCCATATCTGCTTGATGGTCACGAGGAAATTATTTTTCTAAAAATACATCTTTGAACTCCCTCCATTCCATATTTGATACTTCATCATCTTCATTTAATGTTTTGAATCAATGAACACCATTGATCAGCATCTCCAGTGAGGTGGTAAACTTCCATGATATCTTTTTCCCATTCACTACTCCCCAAACCCTGAAATATTTTCTTTAGTGAATTTATCCATTTCTCAGCTACTAAGGGATTTGTACTCCCATTGAACATTGGTGTTTTTTTGCCTCATGAAGTGATCTAAAATTGATCCTCTATGTTATGGATCAGGGTGCTCCATATGGGTAAGGTTATTAATCATAAACTGAGTGAGTTGTCCCAGTATGGTGATTAGCTGATCAGCACCAGTTGCATCACCAGCTCCACTATAATTATCTTGAGCATGACGGAAATACCTACATGAAGTGCGTGCATTGATACGGTTTCCAATTCCTCCACTAGGCGCCATTTATATCAATGGCATAAACTAGATCAGTTTATGAATCAAAATACATAATTCCATACTTATAAAACACTTAACATAAATTGAAATATTTATGTATATAATCCATAATCATAAAAATGTTTTCTTTAAGGGCATATATACTCATAAACCAATCATAATGATTTGTAAAGAAAATGAGATTTATCCGAAGCATATCCCTCGGTAGTGTCGTAACAAAGAGTGCAGCAAGGCACGTTGTCGTGCACCAGTTCCCATTTGAGTCTAGCCCAAAGTGGGGTTTTCGGGATTTACGCCTAGGTACATCTATGCTAGATCTGCCTCTACCTGCTCGTATCAAGATTGGGATGTATTTCTCAGAAAACTCACAAAATCTCTACAATACCAAAATTATAGGATGTTCTTATATACTAATCCTCAAATTCCATCATAGGTCTATGTGCTTTAATATAAGTTTATCTAAATCTAGCTTCCAATGTTTGTACTAAACATCCTCTGATACCAACTGTAATGCCCCGACCCGAGTTACCCAGAGTCGGTGCATTATTACATAACATTGGCATGATCACAAGAAATATCAAGTCTCGAAAGAATGATTTTTTTAGTTGCCTTGGAATAACTAGATACATTCATAATGTTTACATTACATTATAAAATGAAAACTACGACAATATAGTCTCCATAGTCCACATTCTTATCCCCTCATACTATCCCTGCAGGTCATTCATAAAATACTTCTTCACATCCAGGGAAAAATAAAACATATAAAGGGGTGAGCTTAAATGCCCAGTAAGGATATCAATATAGCAGAAACATTCATAAATAATCATAAAAATATAAGGCAATGTATAACTACAACAAAATCCTTTTAAAACGTGAACTTCAGCATAATATGGCAGAAATAAAATGAAATAATTCCATATACTTATTCACATTGATATTTTACTAGTTCAATAATCACATGAAATATAAATAACCACTTTGATAATGATGGAATGCATAATGCCATACTATCATAACCACATAGTCAAGGCCATGTGCCAAGACTAAAAATAAAATTTTTTCATGGCCTTGTGCCAAGACACTAGTTTATCTAATGAGACCTACCAATTCATCGAGGAGCTATAGCGGGCACCACCAATCACTTATTAAGTAAAATGCATTCCTCATATGACCAGGTTTAAACATAACATAAACATTCTTATGAAAACTAGCATCTGAAATGTCTATAATCTTTCCATAAACCACAAATGGTATAAAAATAACACATCCATAGTCAAACATATCACAGAACCTTCAATACAATATGGAAGTTTTGTATCATCATAAATCAACATCAAATAAGGTTAAAATCCATCAAAGGATGTTGACATAGATGAAATCAAAACTATTTGAGAGAAATATCTTTTTTTTGAAATCATTTAAAAGTCACATAATTATAAAATAAAACATTTACTTTGAAAATATCTATATAAGATTTTAAGGGAATCTTCTATGATTTTAAAACGTCAGAAAATAGCCGCACCCGCCGTATAAGTTAAGAAAACATTCTTACCTTAATTCTGTCTAAAAGGTTAAAAACAACCTTGTTTGGAAAATGACAGAAATATTCCTTTATAAACCTCTTATAAAAAGAAAAAAAAGGGTTTAAATGAATTTAACCCATATTCTAGTAATAGTAAAAAAAAAATTTAAATACATTTTTAAGAAACATGGATGTGGACGATAAACAAGTCCCAGTAGATTATTACGGATAAACAACCTCAGATAAGGAAGAGATTGTAAAATAACCCTTACCTTGTACTTTTTCGTGGTTGGGGATAGGTTAACCTCCTGTAAAATGGTTATATAATTGTTATTAAATTATACAGAATCATATACATTAATATGATATCATATATGATCTTTTAACATTTCTTTGTTAATAATATCTTAGTATTATCGTCGTTTTTTGTGTCACCTTTCTCGTATATGTTTTGTTACATAAGTCTTGTCTATTATGGATAGGATAAATCTTATTCATATCCAGAATGATATCAAGTCCTTAAAAATTATTTTTAATCATCAAATGATAATCATACTTGAATGGATACGATGAAGAATGAATCTCATCGCATTCATGGAGACATTAGTCCGTACATACGCACGAGCGAAAATATCATTCTTTTGATATTATAATAAAACATAATTGGATGTTATATCATATATATATAATCATTATCATGTTATATTTATTATTTACAAGAATTAAACTTCATTATTATACCCATCCAAATTATAATTTATTGAATAACAATTACACCACGATGTGGAGATGGTAAGCCGTACGTACGCACATACGGTGACATGTCTTTCAAAGGTTGGATAGAATACTGAATATGGTTGTACCATATTTATAATAACATCACAGTTTATATATGATACTGTAGTTATTATTTTAAAATGGTAATAACAAAGAATGAAGAAGTTGAATAAGAAAGGAACTTGAAAGTGGGTGGTGAAAACATTACCTCTTCTTCGGGTTCTTCCTTTTGATTTGATCAAAAGGGCTCCTTAGGATGGATTTATGATCAAACAATGGCATCTAGGTTGAAGTGAGGGAATTTGAGAGAGTATTTGGGTAGTGATTGGCCAATACAAAAGGCTTTTAATGTGTGAATTAGTGAGAAAGGTGAGTGCCCTTTTATAAGAGGGGTGAGGGGCACCTTTGAAAAAACTAGAAATATTATTTTACAATAAATTCATATTCGGTTTATAATGGCTCCGTAGTGGATTATTTAATTTTTAAGGGTGGTATAGTTCTAAAACCACTCAACCAATAAGATTTAGACAGGTTTGGGTCACTATATTAAAAATGTTTTAGAAAATAAACTTTTATTTTAACTCTTTTAACTCTTCTTTGAATTAAATAATAATAAATGTCCTAATCTAATCCAAGTGGATACACTTGTCCAATAGAATTACGGCATGTGTTAGGGTAATTTTAATATCATTTTTACCCTTAATTACCCTATTAGTTTTTAACCGTGGTAAATAAAAGTAAAAAAGTTACTATTCACAAAAAATTATTTTCATCTTATTAAACCACATTTTACTCCTTGATATTAACCATACCTCTCGTATTTTAGAAATTCCACTCACAGAAGTGGGAAAATTATGTTTTATGTGAATTTCCAAATTCTCCTACGAGGTGGGTAAATGACGGTGAAAAGTTCAATAAAATTTTTATATATCTAAAATTATTCTAATTTAACTCCAATGATTTAAATTGACCATGTATAGGTATTATGTATCAATTTTGACCTTAATTAAATTTAAATAAAATGAATTATTATTTACATAAAAATTCGGTTTTAAACTATAACTCAGTGTTTTTTCACTATTCATCAGAAATTGAATATTTTCAGAAAAATACCGAAATTTCACCATATGTTAATTTCGATATTCTGAATCCAAAAATGATGTCTATTTTGAAATATAAAATTTATAAAATTTCAAAAAGTGGATATTACTATTCATAACGGCTAGTTTCATTGGTTGTGGTGTGTGTGTTAGAACTCGAAGTTGCATACAACACAGGCTACTGTATTATTCAATGGGAAGAATATTGTGGAAGCTTGGGGTGTTACACGTAACATAATATGGGAAATATTTCAAATCAAAAATTTTTATGTAAGATTTGATGAAAAAAGACATGGTGTGTCTCAAAATACCAATGAATCATTTTCGGTTAACTGAAAATATAATTCTTCAGAACACCCGATTAAAGGCAACTAAAGATATAAAGTTATTCATGGTAGATTGGATGATCCCAATAGTGATATAAAACGTGTGTTCATCCAATAAGATTAATTGATATTAATGATTTAATTTTTTTCATAGAGGTAATTGGTCATGTTGAAGAGGTTTGGAAGAAATCCAAAAGGGTTGTCATTTTACAAGGGTAAAAAGGACAATACATGAGGTTTTTTCCTATGGAAGTAGGTTTTTAAGATAATGGTTCCCAACATATTCAATAGTAAGCTCTGTTTAGTGGGTTTAGTGAGGAAGACTAAGAAGGACAATTGGCTAAGTGATTCCACTCTTATGGTTGAGAGAGTTTTAAGAAGATGATACTAAAAATGGGTACCCAAAAAGGGAACATTTCATCATGTCTCTCATGGATAAATTTTATTGTACCTATAAAAAATGAGTAAAGGAAAGTTACCACAACCATAGTTTAAGTTACAGTAGTAAAAAATTGAAGGTGTATGCTAACATGGTCACTATAACCGTAGTGGATGTCTTAGTGGTCCACATGCTGAGATAAAATGGATTAATATTATACACTAAATATTGGTGGAAAATACGTGGTGATGTTTTTGTTATATATAAAATACATATAGTTCAAAGAATACTGACTCAGTATGGACCATGTTATAGAGGATGGATTGTTCATCTGATAATATCCATGTGAAACAGAGGGAAGAATAAAATTATCATATTGGAATCTGAATGTGTATGTAGTCAAAAATCGAAGAAACCAACCAAAAAATAGGCTTAAAGATGATCATTTCCATGTTTCTAAATATTTTTGAAGAAAACCCATGTATTTTGTAGTAGGTAATGTTTCATATATTGTTTGGATTTTTTTATAAATTAGAAAGAATTCACTGATTTATTGCATGAGATGGATATTTAAATATTAAAGAATCATTTATTCCATTAATGGTTCGTGATTAATGTGTTATAGTAATTGAATTTTAGTATTTTATAGGTTAATAACCCATACCTTATACGAGTGTTTTCAGGTGTCCATGAACCATTTATTTCTATTTCTAAGAGGGGAAATCAAGGAGTAGGCATATTGAGAAGTTAATGGGAAGATTCAACAGATTTATAGAGTAAAAATATGTAGTGTTTTATTGGATCTGAAAAATTTATTAGTCATGGAAGGCTATGAAGGCGATGGAAGTTTAATAGAGTCTATATACACATCTTCAATGTCTAAAAAACATACAAAATAAATGAGACATGGGAAAATATAATTTTTTTAATGTCTGATATTTTTGAAGAGAATATTTTTTTCTGTTCAAGTGAGGGTATGGATGTATCAATTTTATAGAGACTACCAAAGATCCTAACTTCAGAATAGTTATTGTTGTGCTGAAAATAAAGATAATTTATTATAGAATTATTATGGAAATATGAGGAGTGCGGCCATGTTTTTTATAATATTTTGACAAAAAAGAATTTTGGGACTAAAAGAGGGAATATATACTTGATTAATGATACATTTAATGATGTTTTAATGTGTCCTACATGTTCATTAAATTTCTATGTGTCCTTCATATTATAGTAAGAAAATATGGTTGAAAAATATGAAGGTGATCTGGGTGTAAAAATTGGGTGACAATGTGTTGACCCTAATAATTTTAAGGAACTAAATCTTGGAAAGGAGTAACCTATATAGAACCTTTTTAAAGAGATTGATCCTAATAAATTAAAGTGATCTCGAGAGTGTATTTTTGTGTATGAAATAACAATAATTCATTATCCTTGGACATAGCCCAATGATGAAGAACCACTTAAATTACCATGTCCCATTTTACTTTATGCTTCACGCTAAAATAGTTCATGAATCATAAATTATAATTGTTAAAGTTATATAACATGATAACCTGAAGTTGAGCGGTTAAAATCATAATGGAAAATAAAAATTTAAAAAAACATAAAAAAAATATTATGTCAATCAAGCCCTTATTCACCCCTCTATCTCATTCTAATATCACTATATATTCTTATTAGGTAATATAAAAGAATCCATTATATAGAGTACCAAACATTGTACAAAAATGTTTCATCAAAATAAAATAATATTTATTACATACTATAATGATCCATTATTGAATTGTCTAGTTCAAGTGCATTTGGAAACATGGACACATAAATAACTGGTTCATAAGTGTTCTCTTCCATTTCCCACATTGTTCTTTATAAATGTAACCCTTATTAGAAATATCACACATAATATCTTTCATCATAACCTAGGGAAAGGAAGCATAGCAAAGGGTGAGCTCAGATACTCAATAAGTGTAAATAAGATAGATATCAAAATATTATGAGAACAATGGAAATAGAACCTGATAATTACATTTGAAAATCACACATTTCATATCTTATATCATAATCATATGTCATGGAATAAATCATGAAAATTTAAAAAACCTGAATAATAATAGAATCAAATATAATGAAATATTAGAACAGAAAACTAGCATAAGGAATAAAATTTTGGTATATAAATAAATAGATAATAATTTTATAATCGTCAAGGATTATTTCAAATTCTATCATAGTGGAGTGGGTTCACTCTCGAGATAATCAAAGTAGTCAAGGTTCACTCTCAAGACAACCATTGTGTAAAAATACATTATTTTTTTCACTTCCCATTATTGACCTATATATCTCAGAAGATTTCAATCTTTACCCAATGCATTAGAGGTATATATTCGACTCACAAATCACATAATGGAAATAATACATACATGTTAGAGAATATCATAGAACATTCATTATATGAGATCCCATGAAAATAAATGGGTTTTAATAACATTTCATCATTAAAAATTGTGTAGATAAGAAATATATTTCATAATAACTTCATTATTTCATAAAATAATAACTTCTAAAAAATAATCTTGTTTCATAATAATTTTATCATGGTGTAAACCATGGAATAAATGTGGGTTTCTTAAGAATAATTTCCATATAAACATAAAAAATTTAGAGAAAGAATGAGAATAATATCTATGGATCATATCCCTAGTAAAGCATATATATCATCAATGGATGTATTTTTAGATGGAAAATTGTTTTGTGATATCTCTTAGATCATTATATAATGCAAAAAAAATCCTTTTCCACTTTGACATTTTAATTTTAAAACAAAAAACTTTTTTAAAAAACTCATCTTTAAAGATAACCATGTTGACGTAAAAAGTAATCTTAAAAAATAATTTGGAGCATTTCTTGATAGTAATAGTATTTTCACATTAAAAATAATTTTTAAATATAGAAAATAATAAAACATTTTCACTATCCATTTCAATGAAAATATATTTTCAAACATATAAAGGATTCTTCAAATAAAATAACGGTACTGACATCAGGAAATTTTTTTCATTTCTTACACATTAAAACAAATCTTCATTTCATATTTTCATTAAAAGAAAAATGGGAATTGTTTCTTTGAAAACATCATGAAAAATAGTTTTATTTTTTAAAAAAATCATTTGACTTTATAATATTTGGTTAATAAATAATTTTCATAATATTAAAAAAAATTCAAAAAAAATTATAAAACTGCATTTTGGAAGAAATATGTTTTTTAATCGAAGAGAGAAATAAAGATAATTTTTGATGAAAACATTATTTTGTAATCATGACATCATAATTATAGGAAACTAAATCGAAACATGTATTTTTTTTAAATATCCATTGAAGAAGAAAATTTTTGAGTTCTTTGAGAGGTGTATCATAATAGTTCATCATTAAAAGCGTAATATTAAAAAATACTAATGAATGATGAGATTGTACCATAAAACTCTTACCACTCCGGGAAATTGTATTCATTAACACCATGGAAGAATAAAATTAAATAAAATTAAAAAATTCAACAAATAAATAAATTCGTGATATTAAATGAAAATGAGGTTGTATATACACCTTATAAAAAAATATATTATTCATAAGAAACTATAAGGCTCAAATGGGGAAAATAAAGACAAAAAAACTGACAATATTAGAAGCATTTGAGTAATATCAAATAAATATTGGGATTCTATAAATTTATATGGGAATTCAAAAACAATTAAGGATAATAATCTAAATATACACTTATCCATGGTATAAAAATATAAACTAAATATGTGTTGATTATGAAATGTCTCTAAGAGAAGTTAAAAATTGAGAGAGAAATCACATACCTTAAGTATAGAATTCCATCATACACATTCCAATCATATGTATAATAAATTAATTTTCATTATTAATATATTATAGATACATATTTATATATATCATACCCTTTATTAATTAGTCATGAAATTTTATTACCACTTTATTAAAAAATCATCAATTAAATTGCCCATGGGTAATAAGTACTACACATTTCAAGTCTATTTTTTATTATTGGTCATCTATCATTTATCATGGTTCCATAATCTGTATAATTTAAAACATGATTTCAATATCATATATATTAATTATATATGTATTTAAAGTAATCTATAAATGTTTGAAAAAGAAAATGAAATAGACCGCTTATAGAAAATGTATGTCGTACGTACGCTTGAATGCTATTTCCATTTTCATAAGAGATGAAATGAAATAAATTGAAATAATATATTACTATTAAATAATAAATCATATTTTATATATATAATATATAGTAATTAAAATTATAGTAAACACCATCTATAAAATATGTTATTTGAAAAATGAATCAAATTTCTTCATGAGGTGGTAGTTCTCCATATGCAAAAACAACATTATAATATTCCCCATGGAATGGAAATTATAAAGGTATATGCAGTATCAAAATTAATGATATATAATTATGTGAATAATTTAATATATATATATATATTATATCTTTATTAGTAATAATTTAAAATAGAAATGAAAAAAACAAAACATATGTTCGCGAGGTGGAAATCATTTGTACACTTGAGTGATGATTTTGTATCCCATTTTATGGAAGAGTATATGGATTTTGGTCATTCCGTTAATATAATAAAATCTCATTATAAAAATTATATGAGGATATTATATCATTATGGGTTAAATAAATACTTGTAATTTTCATTGTTCATTGAAAATTTTATCTTCTCATAATATTATCAAAAAAATCCCCATACGATAATTTAAACTTGATTATTCTCAAAACTAATTTCATTTGTTAATATAAATTTTCTAAAACTAATGAAATATAATTTTAATTATAGGTAAACTAAGTAAGATAAAATAACGTTTTTGTAAAATATAGTTTTAAGCATGAAATTGAATTTATTATTATCTATCTTTGAGAAAACACATAAGATGAATGTTTAACATGGTATTGAATAATATATATATATATATATATATATATATCATGAAAATAAATCACCAATATTTACTTTTTCAAATTTACTTATGTAGAATTTATTTTTGTGAATAAAACTAGTGCCTCGGAAATAGATATCCCATATTTTCAAATTGTTTTAAATTTAATTTATAATTTATTGGTGAAAAACTAATTCATTTTATTTAAATTTGTTAACTATATATATTCATAATTACTGAATATTACTCATACCTTCCATTCCAATAACTATATGATAGTTGTCTTTTAAAATAATAATATCTTAAAAATATTTTATGTTTCGGTAAAACTATGTGTTGGGAGTAATATAAGATAAAATTTATGTTGTGTGTTACACAAGATATACATGGTGTTGTGTGTTATAAAAAATATCATAAGATTACATTGATTTTAAAATGTATTTCACAAAATCTTATGTTGTTAAAATTAGACTAATACACCAATTTCAAACATATATATATACACATTGGATTTATACTTTTGGCTAGATAATAAAATAAACTATAATATGTAATAAACATGAAAAATTAAAAAATAGACATAAGATAATGAGTTTGTAAAACAAAACATATATTTTATAAAAAAATTACTAATAGATCTTGTGAAAAACATAATTAGTAAAACTGAGGTGAAGGTATATCCATAATGAATTATTATGAAACATGAATATCATTTTCCACAATAAGCTCTAGTCACCATTAAGCTTCAGATCCACTAACTTCACATCCTCCAAGGTCAGCTCCAAAAATTCCGTTGTCAATATAAGACATGAAATTTTTAGGTGATATTCTTACACAAGTTTGAGTATATATATACATAGGAAGATGCTTAGGAAAATATAATGTAATAATGAAGGTATAAACATCACTGAACCATGATGTAAAAAAGTATCCCACTGAAGGAAAAATATAATTAAATTTATAAGATTAATCCAAGATATATATTATGTTAAAAAAGACAGAATACTTGGTACTTCATGTAATAAACCCAGCAATAGCAACAAAATAGTTCACTTTGGGAAACAATGAATCCAAAGTACCTAGCTAATTTTAGCCCATATCATCTCACTGATTGTGGTATGGGACCCACAGTTCACCTTGCTATATATTGGTCAAGTGAGTATTGAACCACTGATTAGGGATCCCTACATCATTGAACAAGATACATGAATAATGGATAACATGATATTATAAATATAGGATTTACATCCCAATATTCTCTATAACATCTATTAAGCATCTAAGAAACATTTTTATATTTTGTAGGACTCCAACCATTTTTAGGGAAAAGAATTATTGAATCCAACCCAAACTCTAGAGGATCCACACCTTTTTAATTTAGTATATTAATGAAATATAATACAATATGTGAGACCTATTCCATGAAAACAACATGAGACAATGGAAGTATTAATCCTTAATTCATTATCCACTCATCATTATCAAACCCAATCCCGGAACCTATATTGTTAAATCATAATCCTACCCAAAACATGATATAAATGTCCTATAGTGGTTTAAAGGATCTCACCATTATTCTCATTAATGTAATACATCATGTTATTTTATCATTTTTACATTAATATAGTATGAATATGAAGTGATATTTAAATTATTATAAAGAAATAATGTAGAATTATTCACTAAAGGAATCAAAACATTCACAACATAAGACATACATCCACACCACAACACATAATCCCTGATTTTCATTTCATAATTTATACTCCTATAAGCCATTATAGAAGCTTTTATCATCATCTTGGTGGTGTAATCCAAACATTAAAATTATAACCACTACCTTTACAACATTTCTAGAACCTCCCCATTATGATAAACATTATATAATAGTAATTCAAATATTATGGTATCTATGTAATAATAATATTCATATAATCTTATATACAACTTGAATATAAGTGAACAATGGTGAAATAAGTTGTTTGGAATATGATATTTTCATAAATAATAATTTATAATTAATAATATCCTCTATCAGGAAGTGAGATGTTTTTCTATAGAAAAAAACAACCGTACACAACATAAAGATACTATTATTTTATTTCCATTAAGAAATAACCACTCTATAGTGTAACTCTAGTATTATACCTTGATGATGTACTCTACTATCATTAAGGTCTAGTATCCTTTATTCAATCAAAATATTAGAATAATAACAGATTCAAGAGATATGGTTGGAAATATAATATCAACTATGACAATCTAGTCATCAAGGTTTCATTTTCAATATAATATAAATTATCAACAGGAATGTCATGGATTAATAGTAGAAATAGTATATGGATAAGATGATGAATAGTATATGGAATCACATATAAACCTTGTGATTATAGAGACTGATAGTTCAAAATAGTCCCACCTCATATTTACTTAATTGATAAAATAATAATATGTAATCTATGAGTGTTAATGTGTAACCAAATGATTAGTATGAGTTGAAGGATCATGCCAAAGGACTAGGGATCCAATAATGGAAAATCAAAAACCATATATTTGAGCAGAATTTATGAAAATCTACGGGAGAGTGGGTTTAAACACTATTTATAATGATAACCAAGACCATCTTAAACATTTTCGAACACTAATAGTTACCTTGAAACTCATTAAAAATGACCAAAACCACAACCTAACAGGTACCATTACACTATAATGACTCTATGTTAATAAAATAAATTAATACCATGACATTATTAAAACCCCTTATAACAACCCAAAAAACAAGGTCAATTATCTTTCAAATATTATGAATTGACACCACTAAGGTGAAACAGTAGGTGTCAAAACCAAACTATTAAACCATCAATAATTATAAAGAGGGCATAATACTTCATTCACCAACTTCTATTTATTTCCATTTAGTAACCCAATCATCAGAGTTAAAATGACCCTGTATAAAATAAAACTAATGCTGGAACATATCTAAGACCTCTCACATAATTTTAAATCAAAATCACATGACAACGTATTTTATAGAATATAGTACCACAACTTAAGGGAAACATTATGGAGTCCAATGTAAAACCATTATACAAAGGACCTATTTAACACAAAAATTAATAAAAGATTTTAGATAAATACCTATGTTGTTATATCCTCCCTAGCTTGAATTATTTCCATCTATAAATCTCAACCTACTAAAAAAGATAAGTGTTTTCATCAAATGTATAACCTTAATGTTCCAATGATATCTCCAGAAGGTTCTCATAGTACTATGAAACATATTCCAAAGGTATCATCCAATAACAAAAAATTCTCTCTAGTAGATCATAAATATTGATTCGGTATCCTAAGAGGGTAAAAAGAACCACTACATGTTGATATACTATGATAGATCATTATTTTACAACCATAACTATGAATAAGTAAAGAATTTGTACACCCGTACTAACTATAGGGGTAGATCATTGTGGTAATAAATCATTACAATAATTCTTTGAATCTCAAATATCCCATTGAATCTCAGGAATAAATTTAATACATGAAAAAAAACTCTAGAAAACATATCATAGAGAGACCCTCAAGGACACATAAATTAATTCCTGAAATTATAATGTCCTCCATCCTTGATCCACAAATGATTTTTATGGATCTATGGTTACTAAATCCAGTACCGGACTGCCTAAAAATTCTCTATCATTAAATAAACTATCTCTATCCCCATTCACGATGACTCTCTAATGTCAATACAGTATAAGGGTGACAGACATGGTCTTCTATACAAGAATTCTAGGGGTAATATTCTAATAATTAAGTGGTATTATTTATGGTATACAAATAATATTAAATTTAAGTGGACTTAAATTTTATAGATTAAATCTTACATGAAATCCTTTAGCGTATCATTGAAAATAATAATGGTTCTCTGAGTTTATAAATTCATTTGAAGGTGGAATTGTCATACTCAACTATAAATACAATTAGAAAGACTCATATAAGATACTTCACAACCAATACGGAAATCATGTGTTTTGTTAAGAAGTTATCTTTGATTTTAACACATGCATCTTGGTTATCTCATCCACATACCAGAATCCTAAGAATTACCAAAAACACTACGCTTGAAGAGGAATTATGTGAGATAACAAGGTTATTCAATAGATGATCACCCAAATTAAACCATGACCGTAATCTGAATGCAAAAGTCCCATCATAAAGTCCATTTATATATCAACAATCATCTATACTATAATATCAAGGGTTATTCCATTCTTGATAAAACCTAGAGATTTTTCATTACTTATTGGACGGAGAATCCAAGTATGTTTCACTCAATAATACTTCTCATCATACAAGGAAAAAAAATAATTCCTAAGGTGTTAGTATATCGTCATCACGCCTATATATATTGTTATGGTACATGTGTGGAACTGTCTCCCCTAACCCTAAATTAGAATTACATGATTTATTTTTCTCTATTAAAAGATGATGATGTAATCCCCAACAACAAAAAATTCATATTGTGTATATCTTGATAATATCTAATATTGCATGACATTGAAATCGATGTCTTCCTAAATGGATCTCTCGCATGATATAAATGTCAAGGTTCCACCACTATCAATCAATGATAGGAAAATTCTCTGTCATCTATAAAGGATAAAAATATCCCTTCTTACAATCCATATTCCACCCTCATAATTTGATCATTTTATTTCTTACTAACATATTCTCCATAATTTTTTCCTCTCCGGGAGTATAGAAAATTTTTAATTAATAAAAATATATAAATTTTAACTAAACCATCTACATTTAATTAATATGTCCCTATAAGATGATATATTTAGGATTATTATGTGTTGTGCAGTCTACATATCACTCACTAATAAAGTAATTCCTATATGTATTCAAGGTGAATACTATGAATGGGATATCCAAATTGTGGGTAACATGTTTCATATCATAATGTTTCTTATTCATCAACCCATAAGATATAAAAATTAACCTCTATATTATAACATATCCAATACCTGCTCCTGAGGAATCATAAAGCACCATTTACTTGAATAATATCTATAGAAATAGTAGTACATGAGTTTTGTAAAACGTCTTCATAGAATATTGAAATCTCTCATGGACAAATGGACCAAAATAAAGGATTGTACATTTTTTAATGTTATTTATGGGCACTAGAAACCTTGATAAGTCTACCATAAACCTCTAGTGGTATTTTGACAATGTAGAGAATCATTGTTTCTCGAAATCAGTCTTGGGTGACACCCATAGAAGAACAACCATGATCAGTATTTTCTTTATGGATACATAATCCATTTAGATGACATTACAAAATAAGTGAACCTACAAAATATAAAAAATTCCCATATGAGAGTTTATCATATAGTTGTTGCTCTTAGGGGACTTCTAGAAAAAACATCAAATTCTTTGTATTATCATCAATTGATACTAAATAAATAAGTATTTAATCAATTAAGACCACTATAAAGTGCTATTAGAAATTCCGAGTGATATAGTTTCTGAGATATAAGAACATAAATGGGTAAATACTTATTTCAAATGCAATAAATAAAAACTAATTAAAATATAAACATTAGGATACCATCCCTAGGTTATCATACTCATAAAACTTAAACTGGTGGTAGATAGTCATGTGACAGATCCTTGATAACAAGTTTCCTCGGTCAGTTGATAGATGTGGTAATTGATCCTCGAGAGAGGGAATTCTTCTTTACTATCAACAGGTTTAAGTAGTGATATTCAATTTAAATACCCAATATACCATCTACCTTCACATAATTATAGCCTCTCCTGGGGACACATTTATATTGAAGAAACTATTTTACCTAATTTACTATTGTTTCACCTTTAACTCTATGATATAAACAAGCTCTATGTAATCTGAAAAAGTATATTCATATATATAAGTGGTCTCAAGGAGTTTATAAATAATTAATTATATCTATCAATGAAGGGGATATCTAGTTATATCCTCATGGAATATATTCATGTCATCCTCCAAGACTGTATAAAGATGATTGTTCAATTTATACATTTCATTGGAATCCAAAATCCCTAAATTATGGGTGATTGAATAATACATAACTCATTCAAAAATAGACCATGTCGACTTATTGAACCAAAATCCCATGATGTAAAACATTAATCCATACCCTTAAGAACACAATAGTATTTTATGGTTGTAGTTTATCGATACACACCAATTGTGAGGTATGGAAAAAACAATTTAATTCCCCTGTAAGGGTTTAGTAGTAGTAGTGTCCAAATACGACTCTAAGGATTAGTATTTTAATAAAGTTTTAATGGATGAATAATTAAATAAAGGAATATTTTTTCTAGGACTAGGATGTTACTAAAATGTTTTTTTAAATTTAGTTGACAGAATATCGAATGGGTTTAAAATTGGATTCTCGTATTTAATGATTTCGTGGTCCTTTAAAATTGAATTATTTTTCATCATTAATTAGTTAAACAAATGGATTAATAAAAATTTATCCTCTTACAAAATATATAAAGGTTGGTAATAATTAATAATAATATATTAAATTTACAAAATTTGACAATTCTTCTTCAAATTTGTGAAGGTAATAATGGGTATATTTTGGTTCAACTAAAAAACACCAAATAAGGTACTGAGTATCCCAAGTGTCAAATCTATCAAACTATTTCTTCCAAAATTGTTTATTAACCTCCTTTAACTTCTCCACCTAACAATTGATCACACAATCAATATGATCCCAATGTAGGAAGAGGATAAAAAATTCATATTCAGTGTAATTAAAAAAAGTTATAAATAATAATATAATTTTATACCATAAAAACTTTCAAATCCTCAATTAGAAAACATTTAAAAAATTAATAGTGATAAAATATTTTGATAAAATTAAAGAATCTAGCATCACATGTGGTCACCTCACATTAAACCAACCACAAAAATAGTTATACCCCGACATTAAAAACAACAAATTGTGGTAGATGGAGAATAAGTCATAATAAAAAAATGAAAAATGAAAATATTAAAAATATAGTGTCTAGTAGCAGTCAGCTCTCAATTTTTTGATCCTACGATCCTCCTTCAGGGGAGGGGAATCCATGAATTTATTGAGGTAGTTAACGTATTAATATATCCCATTTGAATCATTCTAAATCATTTTAATCATTGATTATATCTTTTCAAATATATTATATGTTTAATCTACAATATTCCTAGGTGTTTCCAAATTCTAGCACTGATATGTAATTCCATAGTGATGGTAGCAGTATCTATCATTGGAAATATACTATTGGCATGATGTTATATTGTATCCAACATTAGATTAATGGTAGATCACATATTCTATTTTATTATTGATAAATTGAATTTATTATTTGTTTCAAAATTAAAAGTCATCCCTTAAGGGTTGAAAGCAAGACTTAATTTGGTCGCATGGGAGTGTGGAAGTATCGGTAGTGGCTTAAAAAAAGAACTGACATCCTTAGATTCTCCCTTGAATTAATGAAGAAAGAATACACTTCATATTTTTTTCATGGGTAGCATTGTGGATGTGATATTGCCCATGGTGGTTCTAATTTGGCTGAAATATATGGTGTTGAATCCATAAAAACTAGAAGTGGTCCACTAGACTGAGTAGAGCAACACAGAGATCATCTGTAGCATTTCCTGGAGGCTGCATCGGTTGTGTAGGTACCATCCAAATCTATAATTTTATTAATGTAATATAAAATATACTATTTAAGAAATTGCATATCATATATATTTTTTCACAAAAGTGAATCTCTTTAATGTGGCGGTCATATGGAATCATCTCCCTTCTCTAGAAAAGACATCATTCCAGCATTGGATACAAGGCAGTATTGATAATGCATGATAGTGGTGAGGATGCATCTCAGTGCATGTGTTAGTATAAAATGATAAATATAATCACAAGAAATTCTTCTTTCATCATATAAAAGGGTCCACGGTGTATGGAAAAGACACTAAATTTGATCCATGGTGACTGAACGCATTAGTAGTGGTGGGAAATGGTAGGTCCGGCAGTGGTGACTCCTTCTTCATATGACATTCCTATTGGGTTAATATATTATATAAATAGAATAAAGGCGGTAAGTTGAGGTGGTTTTAATGATCCATGGTGTTTCTGGGAGGTGATAGTAATCAGCATCTTTAGATTTGGCTTCATCGGTGGTAGATATGGGGTTCTATAGTAGTACAGGTTGCAGGGTAGGGTGATGATGAGGTTGTCATCCTCAAAGAGAAGTGGAGTATTGTGTTTAAGGTGTGGTTTTCAATTTAGAATGAGGTGAAATTCTATTTAATTTAGCCTGAATAATACCTCAGTCAACTGATTCCCACATTAGATATGAAATAATGCATAAATATTTTATAAAATAAATTTTAGGTGATGCTCGACATAAAATCCTTCCTCGAGTCGAGATCACAAATACACTACATGTTCATTAAATAGTACAAACCTCACATATTCATGGATCGTTCTTCCTTTGAGACAATATTCACACACGGTCCTTTACATGGGATTTTTTTTGACACCCAACCGACTCATGTAGTTTCTCTTGATGCTCTCTTTTTTTGACCATCCGCTTCATTAGGCTGGATAAGTGTGTGTGATCCAGTAGTATAGGGATATCCCATATATAGCCATAAGGTTATAAAAAATATACATAAACATAAGAATAAGATCAATTAATATCAAAATTAAATCACCAATTTTAAAATTTAAATTTTAAATTTTTTTCTTTATTTTGGATCCATTTAAATTCACATTTTAAAATGCCCATTTTAAAATTAAATAATGTATTAAAAGAAAATTTCTATTTAAATCCATCAAAAAAATTATTAAAAACACATAAAACCAATAATAAAATATAATTGGGTTAAATACCTCCACATTTAAATTATTATTTACCATAAGAATAAAATCTCTACAATGAATGTCACTGGGTGTTGATGCAACCATTATTCAAATATCAATGTAATAAAATAAAATAATTAACAGAGGTAAATCAAAATTTGAAATTTCACATTTAATATAAATTTAATTTATATATTTTCAAAGCAGTATGAAAACAATGATTTTTAATTATTTCCATTTAATATAATTGAACAAAATTTTTAATCCACTCAAGATCTGTAAATTATTACCATTAAGCATTACAAATCATAAATTAACTCACCTTTGAATCTTTTCTATCATCACACATGATATAAATTTAACATAATTTATTTTAATCTCATGAGAACATGTTTCATATCCATAATAATTTAATATAACTACAGTACCTCCATTGTGAAGTAGAAAGGAACATAAAATCAAGAGGAATATTCAATCAAGGTTTTAGTGACTCTGAGGCATACAAATGGAATGAATGAATGTTTAAAAATTAAGGGTAAATGAGTAGGTTTCTTTTTAATTTACAGTGCATGATATCAAAAGTAAATGTGTTATTAAATTCTACCCTTTCTTGTATAAAATTCCACTTTCCCCAAACTGAATGTTAATTTCATGATCAATAAATTAATAGTGTTATTTTTGGAATCCTCTTGATTTTTTCTTCTATTTTCCATTTCTTTATTTATTTCAATGTAATGTTTTTCATATTTTTGATATTAAATAATTGAATGAACATTAAATTCACCAAATAATACAAATTATATAAATTATTGGTCTATTAATGGGGATTTTTTATTCTCCAAGTCACAAAACATTCATATTTGTGAATATTTTTTCAAGAATTAAATAATTTAAAATTATAATTAATGAATCATTAAAAATTATTAATAATCACAACAGCCCCTTGAAAAATTTAAATTATAATGTTAATAATCCTTTTCAACAGGCCTCTATTCGCCCCTACACTTCATCATTGATGTATCATAAAAAATACTTATAGGAGGGTAGAAATGGATAAAATGGATTAAATAATTGATAACTCCTAACAAGGGAATTTATAGAATCTCTAGAATAGATAAGGATAAATTCATTAGTATTTAACATGTGTAAGTTATTATCAAATTATTCCTCAACCATTTTAAATGTGTTTTTGTACATTAATTAGATTCGACATGTTTTAATGGAAGTTATGATATGTGACATGTCCCGAGATAAATCGTGAAATATTTCCATGATATAGTAGATCATATTTAGTGATGAAATTATTTGATGAATTGAAATATTAACATTGATAAATAACTTAAATAATGATTAATTAAAAATAATAAATTCACGTGAACATATTAAATTTAAATCATAAAAAAGTGATAGATAAATTTCATTTTCATGAATCAACTAATTCCCTCAAATCACAAGTCCTCGTTATAATTTATATACATCACTCTAATCATTAATTTCATGAATTTATTCATCCAATTTTGATACCATTAAAATATAAAACATGGAATCACAAGATTCCTTTGAATACCATATTTCCTAGATTAGTTTTAATGGCCCGGACCTCTCCAGCCCATTACTTAGTCAAAAAGATGGTCAAGAAGTGTTCTGGAGGGTAAAATGGACTTGTCCCACACTTTCCAGAATTTTGAAACTACACGCCATGTAGTTATAGTACACACAGTTTACCTCCTTGTTGGGTATACACCGTGTGGATGGCCGCGTCTTTTCCGTGTGGAGATAATGGGTGCACACCGTGTGTCCAGTTCTACACGCCGTGTAGTCCTTCCCCGCGTATGCATTACCAGTCAATGGATGTGTACCATGTTGGAGTCGTTTCCTTGCTGAGTGTAATAAATGAGTACACACCATGTGTCTAAAATACATGTTGTGTAGTCCTTCCCCGCGTATGCGTTACCCTCAAACTGTGTGTTGACCAGTCAATGGCCGCGGAACCGTGTTGGAAGCTGCGTGGAGACCGTGTGAAAACGGCCGAGTACACGATGTGTACCATAAGTACGCGCCGTGTACTTTTTCTTTTCATGCCTACCAAAGGAGGGGTCCTCTCCTCCTTTCAACTCACACCTCTCCTCCCCTCTCCTCTGAGAAAAGCTCTCTTAAGAGACTCAAAGGCTCTTTCTCCCATAACTTTTCTGTCCGAGCTCCGATTTACAATCCGTCAGCGGACACCGGATCGTAACAACGAGGCGGAACTTCCGAGCCTGGGTCCGTTGTTTTTCCTTCGGCCTTTTCTTGTCAACTACCACCCGAGGAGGTTTTTCCGAGACCCGACAGAAGTGACGAACATCGACGGACGTCTTCTAAAGTTGATTCGGAGGAGCTTTGTAATCAAGAACCTGTTGAGGTATGGATTTTACCATCGTCTCTCTAATTTGTGCATCATGTGGGGTGGGTGTTCTGTTGTTTACATGAGACACTTTTGAATTGGTTTAATAAAGATAATAACTGGCTTATATAATGGGGATGGTAAGTTTTTGATTGCTGTTACTTTACCTTTTATATCCTGTAATATTATGTTGTTAATTGAATGAACTTCTGCCTATGGAAAATCACGGACATTGGGGGCCTTTTCTTATGCAATTAAATGTTGCCCTCTTATTATGGATTTTCTTATGGATAAAACTTTATGGAATGTGGAAATTGGTTAATCACGTAATGTTGGTTGTTTAATGAAAATCTGGAACTCATGTGTGATCACCCCGGTTGAACCAAAATGGAATAATGAACATGTTGGTGTTGGATTAGTTACGTGGCATGTGATGGGGGTGTTTTGTGGGTTGCTGTGGTTTGGGTGAGCAGCGGGGGTGCGGTTGACTTGGTTGTGGGTTGGTGTGAATGTTGTGATGGTGATGGGTAGCCGGGCTGCAATAAATGGTATTAAAGGGATAATGATGTATGTTGTGGTTATGGTGGTTGGCAGTGGGGCTGCAGGGATGATTTCGAATGTGAATGGACTATGGGTTGTGTTTAATAAATAATAAATGTGGAAGATTTAATGAATGATGGGGCTTAGTAATGAAACGGAAATAAAAATCAATGGGTTGGTTGGTTGTTAAGAAGGGGTTTGTTGTGCTGCTTGTGTTTCCCTAACATGTTTTGTGGATGGCAGGGATATGTTTTATGAACGATTGAAGTGGTTGGTTTTTGATAATTTCCCAGTAGATAAGGAACCAAATAAGCTAATTTCTGCTAAAATGTGAAAACCTAAAGGGGGTTGGGTTGTTTGTTGTATGCATGCTTCGTAGTAGCAGTGTCGAGGCACGTGCTCAGTTTCTCTTGTTAAAAGCCATAGGTCGGGCTGTGTGTTTGGTATACATACATATATATATATCTGCATCATGTGTGTTTTATCGCATCACACCCATGTTGAGTACTTAGTGCCGAACACTCCCATTTCATGGGAGAGGGTGTTTTTCTATATTTACTAGCTCCTTCCTGCTCTTTCTCCCCTAGGCTGTGATGGCTTGAGGCGACCTTAAACCCAAGACTCTTAGGGTAGGTTTCGATTGGGGTGATTAGGCCCAAGACTCTTCGGGCAGGGTTATAGGTTATAAAGGCTTGAGGCGACCTTACACCTAAGACTCTTCAGGTAGGATTAGATTTCAGGCCCAGGTGTCTTCAGGAGAGGATGTGGTTGTGTTTGTGAGGCCCAGGTGTGTGCGGGTAGGATATGTGGTGGTTAGGATCATGTGTCTTCGGGTGAGGATGTGGTTGTGGTTGTGAGTCCCAGGTGTGTGCGGGCTTGATACGTGGTTGTGAGGCCCAGGTGTGTGCGGGCGGGGAGAGTGTGGCAGTATCAGGACGTTCAGCTAACTAATGGGAAATGGTGCGGGGTACCCCAATGCTCTTGTTCTTATACTACTACTACCTATTGTGATGTGTTTTGGTGAGTGTGGCTGGTGAGGTTGGGTGGATATATTTCCTTGTTAGAATTATTTTGTTGTTCTCACGGGACATTAGGATGCCTCCCCACTTGTGCACGAGAGCTTTAGGTTTCCCTACTGAGTATACTTGTATGCTCACCCTACGTTTACTTTCAGGTTTCCAGGAGGACTACCACGGCCGTGCGGGGCCCTACTAGTCGGACAGTTGATGTTGTTGCTCTTGTTGTACCTTTGTTTTATTTTGATATTATACTTTTAGCTTTCTTGAACTTGTACCTTGATATAAATTTGTTTAAACATGCACGTGGGCTTGGTTTGGGTTTATTTATATACCCTTGTTCTTCTTACTTTTTGGTGGTTGACATGTCCTATTTCTCGATCCTTAAAAATAAAAAGTGTAATGCCTCCCATATTTGTGAAAAATCATACCCTTGGTGCTAGTCGCCAACCCGGGGCCTACTAGAGGCGGGACTCGGGGGCCATTATCTCCCTTTCACCATTGCCAGCTCAGGAGGGGAATCTTGGGTGGGAGGGGGTCGTGACAGAATGGTATCAGAGGTGATGGTTGAGAGATAGGATGGAGTCTGGAGTTTGGCACAGTGAGGATTGCATGGGATGGTAGGGAAACAATGGTAGTCAATCTTGATGCGTGACATAGGCCAGGGAAGACCGGCTGGGACATGGGATTTTAGGGCCCCCCGTGATCCGATGCAAGGACTCTAAGCCTACTTAACGACCAAGTGAGACTACATTGATTGCAGGGTAGAGACCCTAGGGAAGGTACATGCATCATCATGATTGTGTTTTACTTGATTTTGGTGTTCTGGGAAATAAATTGAAATAAAATGATAAAATTAGACCTTGCGTTTTTCCTTACAACTTGGGCATAGGAAATCCTTGTTTACTATATAGCTATGGCACCGGGACGTCATCCCCGATTGGCTCAGATAGCCGAGGCCCAGTTGATCCTGGAGGTCGATCAGTTGAGGATTGACCGAGAGGAGGAAGATATCCAGTGACAGAAGATTCTCCGTTCTTTTCAGCGGCAGACCCTCAAGAAGTATGAGGGTAGTACTTCGGATACAGAGATGGAGGGGTTTCTTGAGGAGCTAGGGATCGCTTTTACCTTGATCCGTGCTCTAAGGGAGTACTAGGTTCCTCTAGCAGTCAGTCAGCTGAGAGGTGTGGCGCGACAGTGGTGGACGCTCTACCTCGGAGAGAGGATGGAGTCAGAGGTTCCATGGGCTGACTTTGAGATGGAATTCCGAGAGGAATTCCTTTCTTCCATGATCAAGGCGGAGAAGAGGCAGGAGTTACTCTCCCTTCATAAGGGGGGTATGATGGTACGAGAGCTGGGGATCAATTTCAAGGATCTCATGCGCTTTGCTCCGGATCGCTTTCCGGATGAGGAGTCTCGGGCAAGACGTTTGGAGGAGGTTCTCCGTCCTTCACTCCAGTATGTTGTCACCCCCTTTACCCTTCCGACGTACGTGGCTGTGCAGAAGAAGGCAGAGGTTTTAGAGAGGATGCACTCACTGGGAGGTGCACCGCGTAAGGTGTTTCAGCCAGGTTTGTCGAAGGGGAAGGCAGTCAACAACAGGGCTCCTGCGATAGGACCATCTAGGTTCAGGCTAGTGGGGAGCAGGCCCCAGCAGCTCCAGTTCATATCTTCAGGTCCTCTTCCTTGTTCCATGAGCCCGGGACCGAGGTGTTTTTCTTGTGGAGGTTTCGGGCACGTTCAGAGTCGGTGCCCGACCCGATATCAGTACAGTGGAGGTGGGCAGGTTCAGCGCCCACCTCAGTAGCACCAGTTTCCAGCGAGGCCCTTCCAGAAGCAGTAGGACCATGCTCCTCTGAGGGAAGACTTTGCGGGAGGAGGAGGACCTCAGGGTGATCCTCAGGGACCTCGACCAGGGCGTGGTCGGGGAAGTGGATGACATCAGAGAGGCAGAGGAGCTGGGCGTGGACAGTTGCACGCAGCAGAGTTGGCAGCTCTAGCAGGACCAAAGGTGGTATGAGGTACGATTTGTTTTTTCAGCACTCTTATTTCTGCTTTGTTCTATTCGGGAGCCTTGCACTCTTTTTTTCACCTAGTCTAACCCATGATTTGGGATTAGACGTAGAGAGACTTTCTGTGCCACTGGTACTGAGTACACCAGTTGGGGGCCAGACCAGCGTATCTTGTGTTTGCCAGGGATGTGGGCTGACGTTGGGACCACATCGATCTGGTGGAGACATTCTTCTGTTATAGATGCAGCCATACGATGTCATCCTAGGCATCGACTGATTGTTTTATGTTACTACCGTTATCGACTGCTTCTGGAGAAGAGTCGTGTTCTCTGACGTGGATGGGCAGCACGTATCTTTTGTTGGCGATAAGAGCTATCAGGCGAGAATCCGGCGTGTGGAGCCTCTCCTTTCCTTGTTACGAGGGTCATCAGTGGTTACAGATGATACAGAGATGATGGATGTCCTGGAAGTTGTTAGGTAGTTCCTTGATGTTTTTCCTGAGGAGGTTGTGACTCAACCCCCCCCCCCCCCCCGACGAGATGTTGAGTTCGAGATAGACTTAGAGCCTGGTGCCCGTCCAATTTCGATGCCCCTTATCGGATGGCACCTTCGGAGTTGCAGGAGTTGCGGATTCAGATTGATGATCTGATATAGAAGGGTTTTGTTCGACCCAGTGTGTCGACATGGGGTGCTCCAGTTTTGTTCGTGAAGAAGGAATATGGTGGTCTCAGGATATGTATAGACTAGCAAAGGCTGAACTAGGTAACGGTCAAGAACCGTTACCCCCTCTCAAAGATAGATGATCTCTTCGACCAGCTGAGGGGAGCAGGTTGGTTTTCCAAGATTGATCTACGGTCTGGATATCACCAGCTGAGGGTGAAGGATAGTGACATCTCAAAGAAGGTTTTCAGGTGCATGTATGGGCACTTCGAGTTTGTAGTGATGTCGTTTGCAGTTACGAATGCACCGGCTGTGTTCATGGGACTTATGAACTTTGTCTTCTGAGAGTTTCTAGACCAGTTCATCATTGTGTTTATCGATGACATCCTGATCTACTCAAGATCAGAGGAGGAGCACGTTGAGAATCTCAGGGCAGTCTTGGAATTCCTTCGACACCATAATCTTTATGGGAAATTGTCAAAGTGTAATTTCATGACACAAGAAGTACACTTCCTTGGGCACGTGGCGTCTCATCATGGAGTATCGGTGGACCTGTTGAAGGTGGAGGTAGTTGTTTTTGGTGCAGCACCCAATAGCGTGGCAGAAGTTCGTAGTTTCCTGGGGTTAGCAGGTTATTATCGGAGGTTCGTTTCGGACTCCTCTCGAGTTGCTGCTCCATTGACAGATTTGACTAGGAAGAATCAGGTCGTCCTATGGAGCGATCAGTGCCAGAAAGCATTTTACTACCTGAAGGAGAAGTTGGTCAGTGCTCCCGTACTCAGGTTGCCAGAGGAAGGGTTGTTGTACGAGGTGTTTTGTGATGCTTTTGGCCTTGGTCTGGGGTGCGTGCTATTGCAGAAGAATGGTGTGATATGTTATGGGTCTAGGAAGGTGCGCCCTCACGAGCGTAACTATGCCACCCATGACCTAGATCTTGCAGAAGAAGTGTTGGAACTGAAGTTGTGGCGACATTACCTCTTTGGGAGCATTTTCTGGTCTTCTCAGATCACAAGTGCCAACGTTATATCTTCTCCCAGCGTGACGTGAACTTATAGCAGTGGAGATGGGTCGAGTTTCTCCAAGACTATGACTTTGAGATCTCTTACACTGAATGTAAGGGTAACATTGTGGCTAATTCCCTGAGCAGGAAGTCACATAAGGAAGTGGTTCGAGAATTCGCTGATGCTTGGAAGGAAATGGGAGAGTTGGCTACCCTGCACTTAGATGCAAGGGAAGAAGGTGTTAGAGAATATTTGTTCCAGATGATGTTGCAATCCTCTTTTTCGTAGCAAGTGGAGGAGTCTCAGTGGGGGGACTCTGAGGCAGAGGTGATGTGGGATCGTGTCGATCAGGGGAATGCTCCAGAGGGATGGTCAGAGGACATCGGAAATCGAATTCCTTTCCATGGAAGGTTGTTTGTTCCCGAGGCGATGCGTGAGGAGTTCTCCGTGAGTTCGATAGCTCAGCCTTAGCGGTACATCCAGGAGTTTCAAAAATGTACCGAGGCCTGAGGGAATTGTTTTGGTGGCCCGGGGTGAAACGGGTAGTGGTGGAGTTTTTGGCTAAGTGCCTAGTGTGTCAGCAAGTGAAGGCTGAACACCGTGTTCTCGGTGGTTTGTTGCATCCTTTAGATGTCCCGGAGTGGAAGTGGGATGACATCTCTATGGACTTCGTCACAGGACTACCCAGAGCTCAGGGTGCTTATGATGCTATCTGGGTAGTGGTTGATCGTCGACGAAATCAGCTCACTTCTTAGCAATCAAGGAGTCAGGCCCAGTGAGTACCTTAGCACAGAGGTACGTAGACGAGGTGGTGTGTTTGCATGGAGTTCCAAGTACCATCGTCTCAGACCAGGATACTCGGTTTACCTCTCGAGTCTAGAGGGGGTTAAAACATGCTTTTGGCACCCAGCTACGCCTTAGCACTGCTTTCCACCCCCAGACCAACGGGCAGACAGAGCGGACTATCCAGACACTGGAAGACATGCTGCGAGCATGTGTTCTATATTTCAAAGGATCATGGGTATGACACTTGACTTTAGTAGAGTTTTCCTACAACAATAGCTTCCACTCTACTATTGGCATGGCACCAATTGAGGTTTTGTATGGAAGGCCATGTCATTCACCCATTTGCTGGGCAGAGGTTGGTGAGATAGGTGCTCTTGGGCCAGAGGTAGTGCAGAGCACCACAGATAAAGTACAGCTTGTACGTGAGAGGATGAAAGCGTCTCAGGACCGACAGAAGTCTTATGTTGATCGTCAGAGGAGGCCCTTAGAGTTAGAGGTGGGAAATCATGTGTTCTTGAAGGTTTCCCCTAGACGGGGGCAGCGGAGGTTTGGGAAAGGTAGAAAGCTCTCACCTAGGTTCATCGGACCTTTTGAGGTGTTGAGGCGAGTCGGCGAGGTGGCATATCAGCTGGCCATACCACCTCCGAAGGAGAAAGTCCATGACGTCTTCCACGTCTCCCAGCTTCGTCGGTACTTACACGATGACTCTCACATTATCGATTGGGGAGAGTTAGATATGTGAGACGACACAGACTTCGAGGAGCGACCAGTCAGAATCGAGGATCGCAAAGAGAAGGTGCTCCATGGACGAACCATTCCCTTGGTTCGTGTGTTGTGGAGGCATGACGGTCTAGAGGAGATCACTTGGGAGCGAGAGACCTAGATGCGCGCTCTGTACCCGAAGTTGTTTTGACTTGTTCTTCTGAGATTGTGTTGAATCTATTCTCTGTACCATTGATTTATGGAATGCTTGTCTTGTCAGTTGTGAGGCCTTTTATTTCTTTGTTCCATGGTAATGTGTAACATGTCCAGATGTGTGGGAAAGGGAAAAACCTGACCCTTAATCGAGACGCATTAACGCGGATGTGATTGAACCCGTGCAGGCGAGTCAGTGCTGCCTAATGAGGATAATATCTCGACATAGGTGAAGGAATTTTCCAAACCCACGTGTTCGGGCAGTGTGTTGGTTGTGTGGTGTTGGGGTGAGTGCGAGTTGAAAAATCCTAATATATGAAAGTGGGAAGACCCAATTCTTAATCGAGACGCATTAATGAGGATGTGATTAAACCCATGCAGGCGAGTCAGTGCCGCCTAAAGAGTATAATACCTCGACACAGGAGAAGGAATTCCTAACACATGTGATTACGGTTGTTGGTTGGGTTCCTCTTATAACGAGAACCCTAAGAGGTATCTTGTCGGGTTCCTCTGGGTTGGTTTTTGAATTCTCGGGGAAGAGAATTTTTTATGAGGTATCTGATGTAATGGCCTGGACCTCTCCGGACCATTACTTAGTCAAAAATAAGGTCAAGAAGTGTTCTAGAGGGTAAAATGGAATTCTCCCACACATTCCAGAATTTTGAAACTACACGCCGTGTAGTTTTAGTACACTCCGTGTACCCCCTTTTCCAGGTATACACCATGTGGATGGCCACGTCTTTGCCATGTGGAGATAATGGGTGCATGCCGTGTGTCCAGTTCTACACGCCGTGTAGTCCTTCCCCGCGTACACGATACCATTCAATGGCTGTGTACCGTGTTGGAGTCGTGTCCTTGCCGAGTGCAATAAATGAGTACACACCGTGTGTCTAAACTACACGTCGTGTAGTCCTTCCCCGCATATGCGTTACCCTCAAACCGTGTGTTGACTAGTCAACGGCCGTGGAACCATGTTGGAAGTCGCATGGAGACCGTGTGAAAATAGAGGAGTACACGCCGTGTACCATAAGTACACACAGTGCCCTTTTTCTTTTCACGCCTATAAAAGGAGGGGTCCCCTCCTCCTTTCAACTCACACCTCTCCTCCCCTCTCCTCTAAGCTGAGCTCTCTTAAGAGACTCGAAGGCTCTTTCTCCCATAACGTTTCCATCCGAGCTCTGATTTACGATCAGTCAGCGGACACGGGATCGTAATGACGAGGCGGAAGTTCCGAGATTGGGTCTGTTGTTTTCCCTTTGGCCTTTCCTTTCCTATTTCCACCCGAGGAGGTTTTGCCGAGACCCGATAGAAGTGACGAACACCGACAGATGTCTTCTAAAGTTGATCTGGTGGAGCGTTGCAATCAAGAACCTATTGAGGTAGGGATTTTACCTTCCTCTCTCTAATTTGGGCATCATGCGGGGTGGGTGTTCTGTTGTTTACATGAAACACTTTTGAACCAGTTTAATAAAGAAAATAACTTGCTTATATAACGGGGATGTGATGTTTGTGATTACTGTTACTTTACACTTTATATCCTATAATATTATGTTGTGAATTGAATGAGCTTCTGCCTATGGAAAATCATAGACGTTGGGGGCCTTTTCTTATGCAATTAAATGTTTCCCTATCCTTCTGGATTTTCTTATGTATGGAACTTTGTGGAATGTGGAAATTGGTTAATCACGTAAAGTTGGCTGTTTAATGAAAATATGGAACCCTTGTGTGACAACCCCGGTTGAACCTAAATAGAATAATGAACATGTGGGTGTTGGCTTGGTTACGTGGCATGTGATGGGGGTATTTTGTGGGATGTTGTGGTTTGGGTGAGCAGTAGGGCTACAGTTGACTTGGTTGTGGGTTGGTGTGAATGTTGTGATGGTGATGGGAAGCGGGGCTGCAATAAATGGTATTAATGGGATAATGATGTATGGTGTGGTTATAGTGGTTGGAAGTGGGGCTGCAGGGATGGTTTTGAATGTGAACGGACTATGGGTTGTGTTTAATGAATAATATATGTGGAAGAGTTAATGAATGATGGGGCTTAGTAATGAAACAGAAATAATAATCAATGGGTTGGTTGGTTGTTATGAAGGGGTTTGTTGTGCTTCTTGTGTTTCCCTAACATGTTTTGTGGATGGCAGGGATATGTTTTACGAATGATTGAAGTGGTTGGTTGTGGATAGTTTTCCAGTAGTTAAGGAACTAAATAAGATAATTTCTGCTGAAATGTAAAAACATAAAGGGGGTTCGGTTGTTTGTTGTATGCATTCTTTGTAGTAGCAGTGCCGAGGCATGTGATATGTTTCTCTTTTTAGAAGCCATAGGTTGGGATGTGTGTTTGTTATACATATATATATCTGTATCTATTGTGTTTTATCGCACTGCACCCATGTTGAGCACTTTGTGTTGAACACTCCCATTTCATGGGAGAGGGTGTTTTACTATATTTACTATCTCCTTCCTGCTCTTTCTCCCCTAGGATATGATGGCTTGAGGCGACCTTACACCCAAGACTCTTCGGGTAGGTTTCTATTGGGGTGATTAGGCCCAATACTTTTCGGGCAGGCTTATAGGCTATAATGGCTTGAGGCGACCTTACACCTAAGACTCTTTAGGTAGGTTTCGATTTCAGGACTAGGTGTCTTTAGGCGAGGATGTGGTTATGGTTGTGAGGCCCAGGTGTGTGCAGGCGGGATACGTGTTGGTGAGGCCCAGGTGTATTCGGGTGAGGATGTGGTTGTGGTTGTGAGGCCCAGGTGTGTGTGGGCGGGATACGTGGTTGTGAGGCCTAGGTGTGTACGGGTGGGGAGAGTGTGACAGCGTCAGGACGTTCAGCTAAATAATGGGAAATGGTGCGGGGTACCCAATACTCTTGTTCTTATACTACTACTACCAGTTGTGATTGTGTTTTGGTGAGTGTGGCTGGTGAGGGTGGGTGGATAGATTTCCTTGGTAGGTTTCTTCGGTTGTTCTCATGGGAAATTAGGATGTCTCCCCACTTGTGCATGAGAGCTTTTGGTTTCCCTACTGATTATACATGTATGCTCACCCTACATTTACTTTCAGGTTTCCAGGAGGACTACCAGGGCCGTGTGGGACCCTACTAGTTGGACAGTTGGAGTTGTTGTTGTTGTTGTACTTTTGTTTTCTTTTGGTATTGTACTTTGAGCATTCTTGTACTTGTACCTTGTTATAAATTTGTTTAAACATGCATTTGGACTTGGTTTGGGTTTATTTCAATACACTTGTTCTTTTTCCTTTTTGGTGGTTGACTTTTCCTATTTCTCGATCCTTAAAAATAAAAAGGGTAGTGCCTCCCATATTTGTGAAAACTTATACCCTTGGTGTTAGTCACCAAACCGGGGCCTACTGGAGGCGGGACTCGGGGGCCATTATCTCCCTTTCACCATTGCCAGCTCAGGAGGGGCATCTTTGGTTGGAGGGGGTCGTGACAATAGTCAAATGAAGAGAGGATTCAAATTTGGGCATTCCATTTTCAGGTTAACATAGTTACTGGAATTATGAGATTAATATATATTTTTAGAAACATGAAAGATATTGTAAATAGAAATAATGATCTCATTACTTGTATGAATCCATTTTTCAAATTCATTATTAGTTTTTGGAACTCTCTCTTGACTTCCTTCATGTTGGTCCTATAATAAAAATAATAACATTGTAAAAATAATTAAAATAAATATAAAGGTGTAAATGGAAGATGTGACTTAATCCCAAACTAAAAAATACTAAAATGAGTAAATATAAGGTGTTAGTAAAAAATAGCCTTTGGTTAATGTAATTGTCTTGACATGACCTCATATGATGAAATCAGTAGATAATATAGAGAATTATGAGCTCCTCCATTATTTGTTGTATATTCCCTAGTAAAATTTTCATCCTCCACCCATTGACAGTGAATGGGTTTCCTTATACTTATATATTAATATTAATTACCCCAAATGGATATACATTATTATCTATAAATGTTCATTCCCACATGGAATGATTCTTACTTATAATTAACTTTATTATAGATCTGTAGATCTAGACTTGGTGTCTAGGTTAAAAGTTTTTTTTATAGAATAGTTTTTCTTGTGGAAATCTAGTCGTCTATTTGTGAATTATGTGATTTTCAAAATCCAACTTTTTAATATTCTCTAGTTATTATAACTGGAATTTTATCTCTTTCCTAGTACTTACCAAATCCAAATACCATTGTTTTACAACCCATTATGCTTGTTTCCCCAAGTCCAACGGCATATGAAATCATATACCATAATAAAACATATAGGGGCTCGTACCAGTAGGTTTTTTGAATGATGTTAACTGTTACCATATGGTTTCTTTAATCCATTGGATCAAATCCTTTATGATTGGTTCAATGGTTTCATACAAAATACCTTTTATATCTATGTTGGACACATTATCTTGGGAATTGTTTTAGGGATGGTATGGTGTTGTAGACTTATGTTTCGCCACAAAATTTTTAAACTTTTCCTCTATCTTTCAGTAACTAAAATGTGTCCCATTTTCATTCATGATTGCTCTTGACACTCCAAACATAAAAATTATTTTTGACCTAAAAAATCACATATAACTTTGGAATCATCATCTTTGGTGACATTATATTCCACTCATTTTGATACATAATATTTATTAAGTAAAATATAAAATTATAAAGATAAATGTGAAAGGTTACTGTGAAATAAATTAACCATACTTCAAATATTTCAAAAAATGGTGTTTTTTTTGGAATCTCTTGTGTCTTTCAAATATTTCTAATATAGTTACAATTTTAATATTTTTTAAAATATTAATTATAATATTTAAATAAACATGGAAAATAAGTTCCATATTTTGATACATGTTTATCCATTATTTCAGTTCCAACGTGGCATCCGCAATTAAGTGTTCGGAAAATTTTAAAAAAAAATTATTTCACTTTTTACTAAGAACTTCCTTATGAATTAAGGAATATATATTTTCAATATAAATGGATCTTCCAAAATATTGAATCTAGAATATGCCTAGCTTTTTTTTATTCTGATGACAGATCATCTGAGAATGTACCAAAATGATGGAAGATAATTTACTATATCACCATTCCATTAAATTCACCTTACACTTTGTAATTTTTCTCTCCATGTATGTTATAATTTAGTGGGATTTGTTATAAAATTTCAATTTCAATAAATTTTAGAATTCTTCTTTGGTAAAATGTCAAAAAAAATTTATCTCCCTTATTGTCCATGGTTTCGAAGATGAACTATTACAAGAGTAATTACTATCTCCCCTACCATGGGTTGGAGTTATCCTTCATCATCAAGTACCTTAGATGTTCATTAGCATAAAATACAACCAAATTAGTTCCCATAAAAAAATATACATTTATCCAATACAAATACAATGACAATTAAATATCATTTAGTAGTTGTGAAATCAAGATGAGTTTGATCCATGGTTATTAATGAATATAGTATAACATTTTCACTTTATTAAATTCATTGGTATATGAAAATTCCTATATTCATGATTCAAAAATCACAAAGAATCTCAAATGGGTGATTCCAATCTAGGATTACATAATTGGTGGGGGTAATAAGCTTATCCATTAGCTAATAAACTACCTCTAGAAAATTATAAATGAAAAATTCATTTTATTTTAACATTAATTATTAAAGTGAAAGATACATTTAACTAAGTCATTGTTAATCCTTCTGTAAAATGAAACATGTATAAAAAATGATCTATGAAGTTTCACACAGGTGGATATGATAATGAATTAATTAATTCAAAATCTGATTTATCCACCTCAATGAATTTTTTTTGAAATGATATGACCCATAACTATTCCACTGTCAACCATAATGTAACACTTATAAAAGATCAAAACAATATTTTTCTCTATATATGTTTTTAAAATGATTTCAAGTTTCACTAACCAATGATCAAAGGAGTTTCTAAAAATAGTACAGTCATCCAGAAATACCTCCATCAATTTCTCAACATGATCTGAGAAAATGGATACCGTGGAGCACTAAAATATACCTGGATCATTGCTTAAGATGATAGGAATCATTTTTCAAGTAATGGTCCTAACAGGATATGTTAATTGTTTCTTATCATGGAATTTTGGATCAATTGGTTTGTGAAAATATCTGAGAAATACATCCAAAATAGAATTTTTGTGTCATAACAACTATCTTTTGCAAAATTTTATCTATGAATGGGATGAAAAATGGTTTTTTTCGGGTGACTTGTTTCATCCTTCTATATTCAATGCGTACCCTAATTTTTTTTCTCTCATTGGTATTAATTAAATATTATCATTTTAGTTTTTTCAAACTAGTGTTTTTTGGGAACCACATGAATGGGGATGAACCTTCGTGAGTTATATATAGGGTATATTTTTAGGTTCAAATACTTTTTCAATATATTTAGTAACAATTTCATTTAAGGTGTGATTAAGTCCTATCTTGGGTTTCTTAAATGGTTATGAGTATCCTTCTAGAAACATTATATGGGAACATACCATAGGGTTTGTTCTTGGGATTCATCCAATGTACCTCCTTATATATTGGATGTTCCATTTCAAAACTCCAATTAAAATTGTCTATTTGTCTTTGGATAAGTTGTTAGTCATGATTTTTATAAATTTTTATCATTACATGAGAGTCACATATTTTATGTATTATTGGAGAGTATTGTGTTTTAAATTTCAGGATTGTTCAAGAGATTATATTAAATTCAAATTTCTTATATCGAAATCATGAATATTCTTAGAAAAGGGTAATATATAAATTTCTTATTTAAAATTATCAATGAATTCATATATTATTTCTTCATGATAATTAAAAAGACAATTTCTAGATATTTTAGTAATCTTATATTATAGGGTATTATCAAGATAAAGGTGATTTCCTAATGATAAAAATTATATATGTATAAATTATTCTTAATTTTTTACAATACCCTCATCAAGGAATATTATAAAAAGAGAATGATTGTTTTAAGGGTTCGTCTTAGATTCAAGAGCAATGTTGTACACCTTTTTATCTCTCTGATCTATTGTCAGGATTATTTTAGGTACATTATTGATTTCTTGGTCCATACATAAGAATGGTATTCCAAAAATAACGGGTTAATTAACTAATTATTTATCTTTCTCTTTGGAGAGCACATAAAATTTCACTGGTAAAAATAATTCATTCCATTACCACAAGAACATATTCCAAAACTATAGACATAAAAATAGTTGATCTAATTTCTAACTGGAAAAAAGATCATTTGAGATTTAGATTTTCTATTTTTAAAGATAAAAAGACATATTTAGACAAGAAAATAATAGAGTCACCAAACTCACATAGTCCACCATAAAATTTAAAAGAACCAATTGTGAAGGAATTAGATAACATCCCTAGATCATGACATATTTTTGGGAAATGGTGGTGCGAAAATGGTTGAGTCAGTCATTCCTATGTTGATTCATTCATTACAATCTAGACACATTCTCTTGGGGAAAATATATATGAATAATTTAGAATATTTGGGTATTTCATGACATCATAAAAGAGTTTTATGTTAATTTCTCTCGTTTGAAATTTATTTCCTACATGTCTTTAATTTTTTTATTCTTAAAAATTCTGGGATTCTGTAAACATAGAGTGTAATGATAGGTGAATTTATTTATTCTACATTTTTTTTATTTTCAGTGGATTTTATAGTGTTTAATTCCTAAAACCTTTCTTATGTTCTTTCACCATTATTTTGTAATGTTGTTTTGGGAGAGTTCTTTCCTATTCCAAAATCAGTCCAAAACTTCAATAAATTTTAGAATAAACATCATCTACTTAATCTTGAGCTTCCCTAGGTATTACTATTTTGATCAAATTTTCAATCCTTTTGATAATCATTTGTAAATATTTGATTGTGTTTGTGATTACCTGATCGAAGAGTTTTAAATTGTTTTTGTAAATCAAATACTTGATGTTGTCATATTTTTTTGATAAATCATTCACTGTATTTTTCATCTCCTCAATATCTATTTCTTTTCTCCATTCAAATAATTTGTGCACTAGATGGGGGTTGTCCTTGTGAATTTTTTTCAAAAAGTGGAATCTTATAGGATTGTTTTTTGCATTTTATCTTTTATGGTTGTTATAAATTGTGTGGATTTATGAATTGATTCTATAATGGTTTTCTATCCTATTTTTATTGACCTAAAAATCCACTTTGTGCTTTCCCTACTTTACAAGGGTTGTTTCGATGAAAAATTTATAGTAGAAATTTGGTAGGACAACTCTATATGATGTACCTCATAACATTGAATGGTGATGTGAGGGGGTGACAAACACTAACCACATACTTGAGGTGGTATAGGATGTTATTTGACTTTATTCCCTCAAATCTATATTACAAATCTTGTTAACTGTCTTTGTTTGGTTTCAATAAATGGTGGTGAGTGATAATTTTTATCCTCATAGATACATCTTGATCTTATACCATTTCTTCCAAACTATTTTTATTTTTGTGCAATAATTTTCATTAGGATCATAGCATCAATGGGTGATTTATCAATCAAAACTCTCCCACACGATATATCTATGCAATTTCTCTCATTTTCTAGAATATCTTTTTATAATAATACTATTATGTTGTGATCTTCCGTATCATTATGAAGATATATTTCAAACATAATTTTTAAACTTTTCAAATATTCATAGAGGAATTCTCTAGTTACTTGTCTGATGGAATGGATTTACATTCATATTATGGTCCTCTTGGAAGCATTGAATAATATTTTCTTGAAACATCTTCATATATTCTCCCATTCTTAGATTTCTATATATTGTAGGGGGTAAAACAGCTCTTTAGTATGTCTCCCATGTGAAAATTGGAATTCCCCCCACTTTACCATCTCTTCAGCAACTCCTATAGGGTTGATGCTCAATAAAACATAGACGACCTCTTGTATGTTTTAATTTGGTTCTCCTATATTAAGGCTATGATGTTTTGGTAATATAGGGATCATATTGAACCATATTAAAAAATAATTTTGCCTTATAAGAATATTTAATAGATTAATATGGTTATAATATTTTTTGTGAAAATAGGTCCCATAGGGTTTCCTGTGGGATAATTGCCATGTTTTTGAATTTAAAGTGAACACTTTATATTAAACTTGAGTCTTTTAATTTCATTTTTCTTAATTTTATTTTTTAAGATTAATAGTTATATTCCAAAATATAAAATTTTTATCTCTCTCATGGTTAAGAAAAAGTAATTCCTCACTTGATTTTCTAGTCTTCCATGTTATGAGTTTTATTTAAACATACACCCCATCAAAATTTCCATGTTTTGACACACACCTATCGTGTGGTGTGAAAATATTTATTTAATTTCTCCCTATGGGTGAAGTATTTTAGTGAAAAAATTCATCCATAAAGACTAGATATTTAATTATGTTGTCATGACTGAAAAATTAAATAAAGGAATAGGTTTTCTATGACTAAGATGTGAAGAACATGGTTTCTGAATGTTAGATGAGAGACAAGTTATTAGGTTTAGGCTTTCCTTCACTTATATAATGTTTTCATGAAGCATTGGAAATAAATATATTGTGTTTATTAATTTGGTTAATTAATTTATTAATAATTGTTTCCCCTCTTTCAATATATATTATGGTTGATTGAAAATGAAAATAATCCACACTAGTTTATTGGATGAAATATTATCCTTCCAATATGTTAATATCTTAGTCATTATCCAATGGTTCACCTAGAAAATAACAAATCATGATTTTAGTATATTAAGATTCCAAATTAGTCCACCATTTATTATAAACATTTTTAGTAATTCCTAAACACTTCTCTACCTAAACCTATATCACCCGATATTTGTGATCCAGAACTAGGAATAGGGAGAACAAATTTCTTAATTAATGAAAATTAAATTATTTATATTTGAAATAAAAATACAATCATATCCTATTAAAATTCTAAAATCATTAATTGAAACCAATTTAACAAATAAGAGAGATAAAATAATTTGATGAAAATAGAGAATCTTGCATAACACATGGGCACCCCTTTAAAAAACCACAAAAGGATCTACCCCTCCATTAGAAGGGATACAACAGAGGAATAAGGGTTATAAGGAATAATAATATTTATAAAAAATAAAATTAGTAAAATTAGAATATCTAGCATTATTAGCCTCTTAATTCTATGATCCTATGATTCTCCCTCAGTGGGACGAATCCTAGTAATTATATACGGAGGTAACCTCCCATTATCTATGATTGAATTCATTAAATATAATCAGAAACATATTTTTTGTGGAATCTAAAAAATTACATTGTTTTCCAAATTCCAACATCGAGATGCAATTCCGTAGGGATGGTAGTAACACCTACCATTGGACATATACAACTATCACGATTTTAGATCACTTCCATTATTGGATCAATAGTAGATCACATCTTCCACTATATTAAAATGAAATCACATATACCATTTATATTTATATGTTACCACATCCCAGAAGTGATGGTAGAATGTACATAATGGGATTCACGAGTGTGTGGTAGTCTAAACAGTGGCTAAAACAATAAATCATCTTCCTCACCCCCCATGGATTAAAGTATAAAGTAGGTCCTTCATGCATGGTGTTCATGGGTCACGTGAGGGAAGTGGTAGTTCCATGGTGATTCCACTTCTGATGAAATCTTTTGGGGAGAATTCATATGAAAAGATATCAGTTATTTAGGTCTAGTGAAGCTTCCAAGAGGTCTACCTTGGTGTTTTTTGGAAACAAATATAGCAGTGGAAGTACATTTTAAATGTACTAAATTATCCATGATAGATCACACCTACCATTGAATCAATGGTAAATCACATCTACTATGGGGGAATTGTAAATCATATATACTATTATTACAATGGTTCTTCACTTCACAGTGGTTGTCATATTGAATTATCTCACTTCTTAAGTGCAGAAATTGATCTATTGTGGGATGTGAGGTAGTGGTGAGAATGCATGATAGTTGTGAGGAAGTGACTCTAGGCCTAATATAGATTTGATGGACGTATCATCCAATAGAACGGCAATAATCTTCTTCATATAGGGATAACAGTTGTCATCTAGAGCACCATATTCAATCCATGGTGGTTAAATGGATTTCTAATGGTGGGACGAAATATGTGTGGTAGTGTGATATCCTCATTATTCAGACATTCATAGTATATGTATGAATCCTAGAAAATGATTAATATGGGTCATTCGAGGTAGATGAAATGATAACTAGAGACCTTGGTTGGTTAATGTTTCCAGTGGATTTAGTTATAGATTTCCCAGTATAAATGATGGTGATCTCCAAGAGAACATGTGTCATATCAGGTTAAAGATGATTGCGGTAGTGGATGAGGGGGTGGAAAATTATATACAGGAAATGTTGTGTGAAATAATAGTCAATATGGTATTATTTCATTTGGTATAAATAATATATTGGTTTAATGAGTTCCATATTAGAGATGAGGCGGGGTGCAGATCCTGTATAAATGAAATGTCATGTGATTCATGTCCTTGAATCATGCTCCAAGGTTCTCCCTCAAATACCTTTCACCCACTATAAATGTGAATCACATTACACACTCATGGATCATATGGTATGTGGTACAATCTCAACACTCAATCCTCCACATCAACATTGTCCATAACATTCCACTGTGGAAGTCACTTATGATGGAGTTATTGAATAGATGATTATTTATAAGGATTGAAAAGTGGTTTTTCGCTATTGGGTTAGGGATAGACCTTGTAAGGAAATAATTGCATACCTAAACATTTTTAATAACCTGTGTAGTCCATGATCATGATATTTCCAACTTTGGGCCTAGCCTACATGATTTCTGTTTCCCATGGCTCTAGACCACATGAATAATGCCAAAAAATTCCTTATGAGGAGAGAGGTATCCACAACACCTTATAGAGGGGTTCATCGTTATTCTCCTCATTCAATGTGGGATTATCATAATCCAGCCCCTTGAAGGGCCAAATTTCCTTGATAACACATAAAATAAACCTTGGAACTGATACAATTTATGATGGCCCATTCCATCCCACGATCATGATATTGTCCTCTTTGGACATAACGAGCACAGATTATCATTCCTTAGGCTCTATACCTCAATCATTCCATACAAAAAGAACTCATTTTGGGAAAGGTATCCACACAACCTTATATAGTGGTGATTTCTTCCTATCCCACATTGTTTTTGTTTCTTTAGGCTTTGTCCCTTTGCTAGGAACGGTTTTGTAACATCACATGTTTTTTAGATGGATTAAAAAGTGATGGAAATAAAAAAGGTTTTCTCGGTAGGTCAGTTTTAAAATCGAGCATCAAATTTCTTTATTTATGATAGTTGACATAGTGATATGTCTTTTAATGAAATTGAATTTGTCACGACCCGTCCTCCGGGCTCGTGCCGTGACTACCCCAAGCCCGCCTTCCATAGGCCAGGGGCTGGCGACTAGCACCAAAGGCATAATTCCCGATAACTGTGAAGGCATTGCCTTTATAAAAGTAAAAAAACACCACATATTAGAAGCGAATGTAAACACTAAGTACAAAATAAGTGCTGAATAGGAAAAGGGCCAGAATACAAACCCAACTGAAAAGTACAGCTACAACTGAACAGAAGTACAATAGAAAATAAAAACAGCTGGATGAATAGAAACAGCTCTTGGGTCGTCCACCTCGGATCCTACCTGAAGGGTAGGTACAGATAGCACAGCTCCTAGATCGTCCACCACAGATCCTACCTGAAGGGTAGGTACATATAGCCTCCACAATGATCTCACCCTTCAAACTCCTCCGAGTGTCGTCTCGTCATGAAGTCCACCTCCGGATACTGACTCGTCGTGAGATCCACCTCCGGGTACCGTCCAGTCCTTAAACACTCAGCCTCTGTCAGCGCTGCCCGTCGTCTGCAACCAACACAATGAGGTGCAGGCATAGCCTGTGCAGGGGTGAGTATAACGATACTCAGTAGGGACCCCGAGACCCTCAAGGTCTCTCTAAATCCAACAAGGATAACCACAAAGCAGAATCACAACAGATAACCCTTCTAATGTATAAGCACATAATTATACCTAAGTTATCAAGTAACCCATCTCAATCATGAGGTAAACACAAAGGTCATGAAATCAACGGATAACCACTACCCAGGAATATTCCCTTACATATAACTAAGTTATCTAGTGACCCATCTCAATCATGAGGTAAACACAAAGGTCATAGACTCAATAGATAACAACTACCCAGGTACATGCCCATACATATACCTAAGTTATCAAGTGACTCATCTCAATCCTGAGGTAAACACAAAGGTCATAGACTCAGCTCAAACTAGGATTTTAATTATCAAAATCATAACTGCTGAAGAGTCCCATCTCTGGAGTGTACAAAGGTCATGTCACGACACCGAGGTACTGCTCACTAACCTAAGACTGCTGAGGTACTCCTCCTGTCGAGTACCGCGGGCCAGCCACCCAAACACAGTAGTGCTTCCCGCTAGGGTATGCCACCCAAACACAGTAGTGCACACCCCCTAATAGCCTGCAGAGGTACTCTCCGGACGAGTACCGTAGGTCTACACTGTCACACAGGTAGTGCTCCGTCCGCCATGGGTCTGCACCCAACAAAGTAGTGCTCCGTCCACTGGGCTAGTCGACTCACTCCAAGTCGAATCGGTCAAGCAGTCGCCAGGTCTCAGCCGGCTACACGGTCTCCGTACTCTGAACGCTTGTCTCTGGGAGGGTCCTCTCCATGAGCTACAGGTCGATACTCCATGTATCTCAATGTCCCATGAAGAAGTATCTCAATGGACCTCCTCGTCATAGGGGTCTTAACGCAACAGACGGCGCGTCAGTCGGACACCCGGTCTGTGAGTTATTAGCCTTTTCGTCCCAGGGGCCCGGTTGGATTTCGAGTACAATCCATCCCGGCCGTATCTCAACTGTACCCCAAACTCTCATAGGGTATACTCATAGGGACCGTTTATCAACAAGATCACCAACGTTGCTGATGGTTCGTCAAACGGACGTCCAGTCTGAAAGTTATCATCTTTTCCGTTCGAGGGGCCCGGTTGGATTTTGAGTACAATCCATCTCGTCCATATTCCAACAGAGTCCAAACCTCAGGCGGAGAATATCCAATGTTCCATCTCATCAAGAGGAATCCAACAAAGTCGATAGCACGTCAATCGGACGTCCGGAGCTCACGTTATAAGCGTTTCCGCTCCGAGGGCCTGATTGGATTCATGTTTGATCCAACCCAGTCGTACTTCAAATGACACCGGTTAACCAAACGATTCACACCATTACGATCCATATGGAAAAACACACGAGATGGACTACCCATTGGTCCAAAACAAATAGCCGGTGAAAAAGTTTCATTTCACCGCATCATGTGCGAACCGGGCCTCGTGGGGCCCGCGCCTTAACCTTGACTTAAATATACAAATTTAGTCTTGAAACATCCGTCGTAATTCTAGGGTCGCAACGTCACAGACGGTTCACAATTCTGACACCGTATGAGAGAGATATGTCCGATACAAGTACCCGTAATAATAATATTATTATTATTCGGTGTTTCGTGGGCCCGAGCCATGAACCAAAATTTAGTATTCAACATTAGACTTGAATCAACCGTATTTATGTCAGGATTTCATCGCCATCGACGGCAAGCCAATCGGACGTCGCACACATGAGTTATGGCGGGTCAAAGATTTAATAATAATATTAAATCTATTATTTTTCGAGCGCTTCAGGTACCCGATCCAAAAAACCCGAAAGAGACATTCAATATTGGACTCGGAATGTCCGTCACGAAATCAGCGTCGCACCGTAGCAGACGGTTCATAAAACCGATGTCGTACGAGGATGTTGCAGGCAAAAATGTGTTTTATCATCAAATGTAATAACAACAATATTTTATTATTATTATTAATTACTTATTTATTTACTATTCCTAACTCCACATCAATCCAGGTTTTTTTGGAGACCTTCTTGGGTGCTGGAAACATACACCATCAGTTAATTCATTTCTTTTTATTATTATATCATCAACTTAAACATCCACTCTCCAACCTAACAATTCCTTCACATTTTAGCGCCTCCAACCCAAACCTCTAAACCATATCAGCCAGCCCTTCATGCGGTGTCCTCTTCCGCCCGAAGTCATGCCTTGAACACACGCCGAAATGACACCGCAGTGTCACCCCTTCCATGGGTCGCTGTATCTTCGTTCAAAATCCGAAAATTATGACAATCGCAGATTCGTGATCCTCGGGTTGAGATCTCTGCATCCATATGCTCAACGTAACATTGATTTTTTAGCACACTTAATTATTTGGCGATGAATAATGCACGAAAAACGAAACAGAAAGGTTCACGGTCTATGTGCGGATCGATGACCATATTTGTTTGGCCACCATCATTGAGATTCAAGAACAAGAGGAATTAACACCGAGATATTTATTATACTTCAAAATTAAACCCCTACCTCATTTCAAGAAGGTTTATCGCTTGACGAAGGTAGGAGATGCTATCTTTGTTCCGTTGACGTTGTCGCGGGATGATGACGTTGCTTCGTCAACGTCGAGAAGGAAGAAGTCAAGGTTGGCGCCAGCGTTCTTTTCATTATTTGATGAGGGAAAGAAGTCCTCTCAATCCTCCCAAATCCCCTCTCTCAAGACTCTCCCCACTAGAGATTATGCCAACACCCATAATAATAAAGTATAACCATTTATTAAATAGTTGGCATAAATATTTCAAGAGAATTTCGGAAATGTGACAAAAAATTAAAAGATGTTTAGTTCATTAATGAAGAGGGTTGGCACATTAAATTGAAGGGGTGTTAAAAGGGGGGTTGGAGAGAGGTATGGGAAGATGAGAGGTTGGGGCTCGTGTGGGCCCCACCTCTCATATATCCACACATGGGAGGATTTAGCTTCCTTAGATATAAATTTGTTTTAACAAATTTATTTAACATTTCTTCACTAAACTCCAAAATTAATAAAACTCAACATATTTAAAACGCAACTGCGGTAAAGGTCCCCTTAAGCAATTACCAGCGATGTGAGTTCATCGGTGCCCTCATATTTCAATTCCGAGCACCGGTTCAAAAGATAGAAAAACCTGAACGTACGTTTACTGAACGTACATGAAAAAATGTTCGGAAAATTATTATCAGTCACCCTCGACCCGCGTCGGTCGAGGTTAGGCTCTGCGTAAGTAAAACACGCCCCAAAGAACCCATCTATACTATCGAATTTTTAATCCGAGTTACCGTTTAGAAGTTATGAATTTTACAATAAAATAATTGTCACTTAAATATTTTATTTGTGGCCAAAAACTAACTTTTTCGGGTGGCCCGTGCCGGCAAATGTTAGTATCTGCTTAAATAAAACATTCCATCAAAAGCTTAGCAGTGGTCTCGGATTTTTAATCTGAGCTACCGTTTTTGAGTTATAAGCATTTGATAAAATAAAATATTTTATTTTATTTTTTTATTTAATATTAATCCATTTTTGGGATTTCTCATAGGAGGCCCGTGCCGACTAAACTTAAGTCGCTCCTAGGGTAATCCCGCTATCCTGAGTGCAATAGTGCCTCAAATTTCTGATCTGAGCAACCGTTCAGGAGTTACTCTACTTTTTTAGGAAAACTGCACACGCGCATTAATTTGAGCTTAACAAAACTTCGGAAAATTATTCCGGGCACACCGGGCCTCAGAATCAGGTGTCGTCTGAAACCACGCACTCACGAAATTCCAAATAAATTAAGAAAAAAATTTCCTTGAAATTTCTGGGTCGTTACATTACTCCCACCTCAGGGCTTTACGTCCCCGTAAAGCTTCAACACACACTAGGGGAAACAAAAAGTGGTACTGAGCACGCATTTGAGCCTTACACTCCCATGTTCTCTCCTAGAGGTTCTTGTGCTTCCTGGGGTTTCCTTTTCTCCAACCAAGGAAAACCCATCACATCCTTGTAAGTAAACCACAACCTTTTTTCCTAATACCGTCAATCTGTGTATGAACTGTGATTGCCCAGTCTATACCCAAACTAAAGTCGTAAGGCCTCGAAACTGTCACCAAGAGGTTCCAACCGAAACTCTCGCCTCAAGAGTCAGATCACACCTATCAGCGTAAGTGTGTTTATCGACTCTCCTATCAATGGTATCTCTAGACATGAGGGTCAAGTCAACAGTTTTAACCGGAATCTCTAGGTCTGGGACAAGATTCGTGGAAGGAAGGAATGATTGGTACCTATGTCTATTGATATGGCAGCTCGTAGTAGACACAGACCATACCACAAATCATTCTTAGAGCCCTTGGGTCACACTCCGTGACCACATGCATCTATTCTCTTCCCCTACCCTCCAGCTACCTGAGCCTAGCGCGGACTACAAAGACGAGTGGTGGTAACATGATGAAATGTACCCCACCTCATGCTCCACTCTTAGCTCTACTTCCATGTCTGCTACTCTGCAGATTCATCTGTCCTTAACACTTCCTTTTCTGGAAACATTTAACATGCCCATGTCTCCGAGACTGGCGCCAGTTTCCAGCTTTCCCACTGCTAACCTTCACTGACTGCATCCATTCAGCAATGAATTCTCAACAACAAAGGTTCTTTATACCACCCTAGCCTATGTAGGAATTCCTAGAGGAAAGGTGATGGCTCAGATATCCTTAAACACACCACACTCAGAGGTCCTAGCTCTATAGCACTGATCGAATCGTATTCATCGAGTACCCGGAATGCTCGGCACGTCTCGATGAATACTCATCTACTGAAACGTCATCCTGCCGAAGCTGTATAAGCTCTAGAAAACTCTCATCCACCTCCTCAAGCCAGTCCTCATCTGCCTGTGAGTCAGGTTCACCTCGGAACTTGAGGGTATCTGATGTTGGAACATGTGTAAGGTAGTAACCCTACATGTGTCATCTACCGATACCACTGGTTGTAATTGTTGACCAACAGGTAGTGATGTATATCTGACACACTACCCGAAGGCACTATCTCAGGCATCGGTCCACGTACCGAAGCCTCATCACTATGTGGACCATCCTCATGGTCATTCACTAGTAAACACTAGTAGCCAAGACCACCATCCACTCTACTGATGTCTCAGCTGGGCGGAAAACTCTAGCAATCGCCTCCAAAAAGTGCTCTGCTGTCTGGGAATCTGCCTTGCCTCGTAACCTCAGAGGCCACTACTGCAGGAACTCTTGCAATGAGCTCTACCAGTGTGCACCGTTTTCTTGTAAGGCTGGTGGAATCTACTACCCAATAGGTGGTGGTGCTGTTGGTACACCACCCGAGGGTGCCAACATAGTAAAAAGGGCCCCACACTAGAGCCTCGCCTCTCGGTGGTCTGTCATTGAGTACTCTCTCGAAACTCCAACTGACTGTCTGCGTGGAGACATCCTGAACAGATGTGACACAGTCAACGATTTATACCTGGTGAGCTGACCTGGTTTGAGGTAACTTTAAAACTTTTGGAAACACACACGCAATCAGTGTTTTCGTGCAATAAGTCGGAAATCAGTAGTCAGGGTCCTGGTGTATGGATACGTCGACCGCCACACCAACACTGGACTCCCTAAACTGAAGACCACACCCGATACCCCTAACACTCTTGCTTCACATAAAGGAATGATCAGAGTTCTGAGTTCTGCGGTAGAACCTACTCCTCTGATACCAATTTGTCACGACCCATCCTCGGGGCTCGTGACGTGACTACCCCAAGCCCACCTTCCTTAGCTCAGGGGCTGTAGACTAGCACCGAAGGCGTAATTCCCGATAACTGGGAAGGCATTGCCTTTATAAAAGTAAACAAATCACCACAGAGTACAAGCGGAAGTAAACACTAAGTACAAAATAAGAGCTGAATAGGAAAAAGGCCAGAATACAAACCCAACTGAAAAGTACAGCTACAACTGAACAGAAGTACAACAGAAAAGACAAACAGCTATAATAGTAGAAACAGCTCCTGGGTCATCCACCTCAGATCCTACCTGAAGGGTAGGTACAGATAGCACAGCTCCTGGATCGTCCACCACGGATCCTACCTGAAGGGTAGGTACAGATAGCCTCCACAATGCCCTCGCCCGTCGAACTCCTCCGAGTGTCGTCTCGTTGTGAAGTCCACCTCTGGATACTGACTCGTCGTGAGATCCACCTCCGGGTATCATCCAGTCCTCAAACACTCGTCCTCTGTCAGCGCTACCCATATTCTGCAACCAACACAACGAGGTGCGGGCCTAGCCCATGCAGGGGTGAGTATAATTATACTCCGTAGGGACCCCGAGACCCTCAAGGTCTCTCTAAATCCAACAAGGATAACCACAAAGCAGAATCACAACAGATAACCCTTCTTAGGTATAAGCCCATACTTATACCTATGATATCAAGTAACCCATCTCAATCATGAGGTAAACACAAATGTCATGAAATCAACAGATAACCACTACCCAGGTATATGCCCGTATATATACCTAAGTTATCAAGGGACCCATCTCAATCATGAGGTAAACAAAAAGGTCATAGTCTCAATAGATAACCACTAACCAAGTATATTCCCATACATATACCTAAGTTATCAAGTGACTCATCACAATCATGAGGTAAACACAAAGGTCATAGACTCAGCTTAAACCATAATTTTCATTATCAAAACCGTAACTGCTGAAGAGTCCCGTCTCTGGAGTGTACAATGGTCCGGTCATGACTCTGAGGTACTGCTCACTAACCTAAGACTTCTGAGGTACTCCTCCTGTCGAGTACCGCGGGCCAGCCACCCAAACACAGTAGTGCTTCCCGATTGGGTATTCCACCCAAACACAGTAGTGCACACACCCTAATAGCCTGTAGAGGTACTCTTCGGACGAGTACCACGGGTCTGCACTATCACACTGGTAGTGCTCCATCCGCCATGGGTCTAAACCAAACAAAGTAGTGCTCTTTCCACTGGGATAGTCGACTCACTCCAAGTCAATTCGGTCAAGCAGTCGTCAGGTCTCAGCCGGCTACAGAATCTCTGTACTCCGAACGCTCATCTCCGAGAGGGTCCGCTCCATGAGCTACATGCGGATACTCCAAGTATCTCAATGTCCCATTAATAAGTATCTCAATGGACCTCCTCGTCATAGGGGTCTCAACGCAACAGGCGGCGCGTCAATCGGGTACTCGGTCTGTGAGTTATTATCCTTTTCGTCCTAAGGGCCCGGTTGGATTTTGAGTACAGTCCATCCCAACCATATCTCAACTATACCCCGAACTCTCATAGGGTATAGGGACCGTTTCTCAACAAGATCACCAATGCCACTGATGGTTCATCAAACGGACGTCCAGTCTGAAAGTTATCAGCTTTTCCGTTCGAGGGGCCCCGTTGGATTTCGAGTACAATCCATCCCGGCCATATTCCAATAGCGTCCAAACCTTAGGAGATATATTATAAAAGTTCCATCTCATCAAGAGGAATCCAACAAAGTCGACAACACGTCAATCGGACGTCCGGAGCTCAAGTTATAAGAGTTTCTACTCCGAGGGTCCGGTTGGATTCATGTTCGATCCAACCCAGTCGTACTTCAAATGTCACCGGTTAACCAAACCGGTCACACCATTACGATCTATACGAAAAAACACATGACATGGTCTACCCATTGGTCCAAAACGGATAGTCGGTGAAAAAGTTGCATTTCACCGCATCATGCGCGAACCGGGCCTCGTGGGGCCCGCGCCTCATCCTCGACTTAAATATCCAAAATTAGTCTTCAAACATCCGTCGGAATTCCATGGTCACAACATCGCAGAAGGTTCGTCATTCCGACACCGTATGAGAGAGATATATCCTATACAAGAACCCGTAATAATAATAATATTATTATTCGGTGTTTCGTGGGCCCGACCCAAGAACCAAAATTTAGTATTCAATATTAGACATGAATCGACCATATTGATGTCATTATTACATCTCCACTGACGGAAATCCAATCGGACATCGCACAAATGAGTTATGGCGGGTCGAATATTTAATAATAATATTAAATCTATTATTTTTTGAGCGCTTCAGGTACCCGATCCAAAGACCCGAAAAAGACATTCAATATTGGACACGGAATGTACGTCTCGAAAACAGGGTCGCACCGCCGCAGACGGTTCGTAAAACCGAGGTCGTACGGGGATGTTACATACAAAAATGTGTTTTATCATCAAAAGTAATAACAACAATATTTTATTATTATTATTAATTGCTTATTTATTTACTATTCCTAACTCCAAATCATTCCACGTTTTTTTGGATCCCTTCATGGGTGCTGGAAACATACACCATCAATTAATTACTTTCATTTTATTATTATATCATCAACTTAAACTTCCTCTCTCCAACCTATCAATTATTTCACGTTTTAGTGCCTCCAACCCAAAACTCCAAACCCTATCAGCCATCCCTTCATGCGGTGTCCTCTTCCGCCCGAAGTCATGCCTTGAACACACGCTGAAATGACACCATCGCGTCGCCCCTTCCGTGGGTCACTGTATCATCGTTCAAAATCCAAAAATTGTGACAATCGATGATTTGTGATCCTCTGGTCAAGATCTCAGCATCTGTATGCTCAACGTAACATTGAGTTTTTAGCACGCTTAATTATTTGGCGACGAATAATGCACGAGAAACGAAACTGAAAGGTTCGAGGTCTATGTGCAGATTGATGACCATATTTGTTTGGCCACCGTCGTTGAGATTCAAGAACAAGAGGAATTAACATCGAGATATTTATCATACTTCAAAATTAAACCCCTACCTCAATTCAAGAAGGTTGATCGCTTAACGAAGGTAGGAGATGCTCTCTTTGTTCCTTTGACATTGCCACAGGATGACGACATTGCTACGTCAACGTCGAGAAGGAAGAAGTCGAGGTTGGCGCCAGCGTTCTTTGTGTTCTTCGATGAGGGAACGAATTCCTCTCAATCCTCCCAAATCCACTCTCTCAAGACTCTCCCCACTAGAGATTATTCCAACACCCATAATAATAAAGTATAACAATTTATTAAAGAGTTGGCATAAATTTTTCAAGAGAATTTCTAAAACGTGCCAAAAAATTAAAAGATGTTTAGTTCACTAATGAAGAGGGCTGGAACATTAAATTGAAGGGGTGTTAAAGGGGGGTTGGATAGAGTTATGGGAATATGAGAGGTTGGGGATCGTGTGGGCCCCACCTCTAATATATCCACACATGGGAGGATTTATCTTCCTTAGATATAAATTTGTTTTAACAAATTTATTTAACTTTTCTTAACTAAACTCCAAAATTAATAAAACTCAACCTGTTTAAAATGCAACTGCGATAAAGGTCCCCTTAAGAAATTACCGGCGCTGCGAGTTCATCAGTGCCCTCAGATTTCAATTCCGGACACCAGTTCAAAAGATATAAAAAACCCGCACGTATGTTTACTGAACGTACATGAAAAAATGTTCGAAAAATTATTATCAGTCACCCTTGACCCGCGCCGGTCGTGGTTAGGCTCTGCCTTAGTAAAACATGCCCCAACGAACCCATCGATACTCTCGGATTTTCAATCTATGTTACCGTTTAGAAGTTATGAATTTTATAATAAAATAATTGCCACTTAATTATTTTATTTGCGGCCAAAAATTAACTTTTTCTGGTGGCCCGTGCCGGCAAAAGTTAGTTTCTGGTTAAATAAAACACGCCATCACATGTTCATCAGTGGCCCCAGATTTTTAATCTGAGCTACCATTTGTGAGTTATAAGAATTTGAAAAAATAAAATAATTTATTTTATTATTTTATTTACTATTAATCCATTTTTGGGATTTCTCGTAGGAGGCCTGTGCCGACTAAACATAAGTCGCGCCTAGGGTAATCCCACTATCCTGAGCGTAATGGTGCCCTCAGATTTCTGATCCGAGCAACCGTTCAAGATTTACTCCACTTTTTCAAAAAAACTGCTTACGCGTGATAATTTATGCTTAACAAAACTTCGGAAAATTATTCCGGGCACACCGGGCCTCAGAATCAGGTTCCGTCTAAAACCGCGCACTCACAAAATTCCAAAAAAATTATGAAAAAAATTCCTTGAAATTTCCGAGTCTTTACAGAATTGAATTAATTAAATTAAAATTTAAATTTAAATCGATTAATTGATGTGTAAAATCATTTTTAGAACTAAGATATATTCTATGAAATATTTTCAAGTTTATACGCTGATTTAGCATAAGATTCAGAGGCTCATAGACCCTCGACATTGATAGAAGAAAATTCATAAACACATTTATTCATACATGTGTCTGATGTTTTTTTAAATGAAATAACTCTCAAACAATGAATCATATTATAAATAGGAGACTTCCATTAGGTCTGTAACATAGGGTTTACCCTCGATAGAGTATATCATTAGTGTGAATCATGTGTTTAGAAACATCACACCCGATAATAATTTTTAAATTAATTTTTTTATTATTATGTTTTTTATAATAAACATGTAATCTTTCCAAAATGGTGTGTTGTATGAGAAATCAGAGTCCATCTCTAGTACTAGATCTCTGGGTTTACCCTATGTATGGTATAACATTTGTGAGTGTTAGACATTCGGTCAGATCACACCCAAAAAAAATTTAATATGTTTTTATTTATTTTTTTGTGAAGTTATAAATAATAATAACTTAAATAATAATAATATTATTATTATTTTTTAAAATTTTAAAATTTACTTCCAAATTACTAAATAGTGATGCGTTGTAAATCATAAGGAATAAATGTAATTATTGTGATATTATTAATTGGGAAAATTTAATACAAATTTGTTATAAATATTAATTTATTAGTTGTTATCAGTTTTCAATGTTTTTTTCATTAAAATAATAATGGTGACATTGATGGGCGGTATTTAATAATAATTTAAATTATTGTTATTAATATTAGATTAATAAAAAAACATTGGTGTATATATATATGATGTATATATATTGTGATTAAATATATGTGTATATATACATGTGTGGGTATATATATTTGCATATACATATGTGTATATATATAATACACACACACATATATATTTGTGTGTGTGTGTCTGTGTCTATGTGTGTAACTTTGTGTGTGTGTGTGTGGATACTTATTGTTGGGATTGATAAAAAAATTATTAATTTCCCACATAAATGATATTGTATGGAATATTTATTAACTTCATAGTTTTAATGAATGTTTTGACTTATCTATTCATGACAATAATTATTACATAGATTTAATAATAATAATAAAATATTGATTTTATTGTTATTATTAATAATTTGGGAAAATAAGATAAGTGTGTATATATAGGGAATATATATATTTGTGTGTGTGTGTGGGTAGGTGTAAATAAATTTATATTTCTGCTTTACCTTGCAGCCTATTGTGGGTCCTGAGAACTTGTTAAATTATATAAATAGTTACATGGGATTTATGTAAAATAATATATCGTGCCCTAGCACAAGGTTAGATTAATAATAATTAAAAAGGATTAAAAGTTGTAAAATTAAATTTAAATAATCTAAATAGATGATAAATGAATGAAAATAAGTAATAAAATAAAGAGAATACATGATAAGTGTAAACATAATTAAAAAAGGTTTTAGTCATTTTAATTAATATTTTCTAATTTTCCCTTCTCTTCCCTTTTAATTTAATTTAATTTTTTTTATTTTCAGTCATTTTTCCCTTTCCATATTTCATTTATTTTTTTATTTTTATGCTCTATCTCTCCACTCCAGTGCATCACGCCCCTCTTATCTAGGTGGTGCTCCACCCCCCGTTGGTATTTTGGAAGCATGTTGCACCTGCGATTCTTCTTCGTCTACAACTCCATATAAATCTCTATGAAGATCTCAGAAAGGTTAATCTTCCCACTAGGAATCCTTGGGTTTTGTACACTCTTGTTCAAACGATCTTTAACAGAATTGTTTTACCCGAAATGGGAGTCTTTCTTAAATCATATGATTTCTATTGTTTTAGTTCAAATTAGAGGTTTTTGTGGGGTGTGGGATATACTAAAAATATGATGTAGGGAGTGTTTATTCATCCTCATCATTTATTTTCTTCATTAAATTCGAAATATTGTGCTTCTAGTTGGTACCAACTGGAAAATATCAAATAATGTGTATTCATTTTAATTAAAATATTTATCATTTTTCTTTTTTACATTTGTATAGGGTGAACCCCTTTATAGGTTGTTGTCATGATCTTGGAAAACCCTTTGGCTATTCCAATACATTGGACCTATTTAATAGTATCTATGATTCTTTAAATAATCATTTATGGTTTCATATGAAATAAATTTAGGATGAGATTTTGAATTGTATAGAACTATTTAGGTTGAATTGTTTTGTCTAAAAAATTTTGTTTATAATACTTATCATTAATTGTTTTATTAAATATCATTACCACTTCTTATGCTGATAAATTTCATGTTTTGTTAGATTGTGAGTTATAATTTTGGTATTAGATGGTGACATAAATTATTGAAATTATTATATGTGTACTCTATAATATCTACTCTTTAGAAATATAATCTGATTTAGGATGGGGATGGAATGTGGTTTCTGTATTAAGGACCACCTCTTTGACTCTATTCATGATGTTTTACCACACTACACATCAGGGAGGCAATGTCGTAGAATTTTCTAGATGAGGATTTCCCTGGTCTTTCTATTTATTAATTTGTGATACCTATTCCTGAAGGGAAAATTGAGGATGGACCAGTTAGCAAGTGGTTACGCTAAGACTCAGTTGGCACTCAACCCCTTATGTGTGATAGCTAGGGAAGAATTATGATAAACCATGCCTCAAGTGATACATGATCTTTTAGTAGAATTACATGGACAAACATAATGTTATTTGATATCATGAAGGATGTTGTGTAGTGATTCCTTTGGGGTGGGCTTAGAATCCAACTGTAAAAACAAATATAATAATAATGTTAATGTGTGGATGGTTTTTATTGATTCGACACTGAGATTTTTTTCGAATTATGATACCTATCTGGTGCCTTAAAGAACACTTTTTTTGAAAAATAAAATAAACCCCATGAAATAATAAAAATCATGGATGGGCTCGTAGCTTTGAATATATTTTATTGGATGTACTGTAGAGATACATTCAGGATGGTCTTAGAAGGAAACTCTAAAATTGTTAGTTTTAATATAATTGCTTACAATGTTTTTTATTGATATGATATAGAGTTTCATTATTATCCATGAAGCTTCCCTTGTTTCTTTAATGATCCTAGTGTTGACATATGGATTAGACCATATAGAAATTAACAAGCTTGGGGGTAAGCCTTTTTCTTTGGTCTATCATTTTACAGAGGCCTTTCTATATATATATATTATACTTACCAGGTAACCCATTCATAATTTTGGCATAGGATGAAGTAGGAGGTATGGGACATGTGACCACATAGGAACCTGGACCATGATACAATTATTTTCATTTATTTGAATTTCATGCATTTTTTATAAGGAATTCTATTATTTATCTATAGTAGAAAATTGAATGTTATTGATAATGTGGGTGTCAGTATACTGAGATTATATCTCTAAACCTACTCAAGGACCATTTGGTACCTGAGTAGAAATTATTTATTTCATGAGCTAGTTTGTTTTTTTATTTCATGTACCTAAGAGTTAGGATAAAATGAACAAGATGGAGCTTTGGATGTTCATGGAGATTGCGTGTGGGGATTTTCACTTTTTTTCTTTATTATTGTACTGTATTGTAAAGAATGATGTATTGTTTACAACATTCCATCATATATCATTACCATGTCATGTATTCATTGTTTTATAAATTAGAGTTATAGGCTTTTATAAAAATTGTTAATTTTTGTCTTCTACTGCTTTATTAATTAATTATTTATATTTCATCTATTATGTGTTCTTGTTATGCTCCCACTATCTATTTTATATTGTTAATGTCATTGTGAACTCTGATCCATGTGGGCATAGTCTCCCCGCATACTTAACTAAGGCTCTCACTTCATGTCTAAAGCCTCTAGCATATGGGGAGAGGCGCTTGAGGTCATGTGGCCCACTGGTCCAACCACCGCCATAGAGGTGAACTTGGTCAGGATGTACAAAGTGGAATCATAGGTTGTTACATTATGTTTTTTACTATTTTGGGTTGGTAGATAAGATACTAGGAATGTGTAGGCCCTGGGTTAATTGTTGTGACTGGTTCTGATCATCCCATATATGGGAAAAGACCATGTTTCTAGGGGTGGGAATTGATGTTCATGTTTTTATAACATTATAGATGATATGATTTCTCCTCTAGTGATTGGTGTACTTTATGCTACTTATGGATTTATGGAATTTATGGAAATTTGCCCTTATCATGGTTCACTAGGGATAAAAAATAGCAACCATCTTATTAGGCACATATAAATTCACATTTGATGCATAGTTCCTTGCCATGTAGTTGCATATATATTTCATGTTAATTCAAATTGTGTTCCTTGAATGTACACCATGTCTAGTATTTATTTATCAAGCCTATTATATAACATGATTCAGAAATATATTTAGAATTATATCATGGTTCCATGATTTCTGTTTACTTGCATTTTTTAAATTATATCATTATTTTGTGCTTATCATCAAGTCCCTTTGATTAAAATTTCATGCTTTAGTGATTTAAACATGTTTCTATCTATTATCTAATTCTAGTGACATGTAAGATTGTTTGATAACTAATTTCTATATTTTTCAAAATTTATTGATTGAAATTAATTGGGAGACAAATACCACTAATAATTTGTATGGGCGCTTTATAGATTGGTAGATGGCCGCCCATATGAAAAAACTTTTGAACATGTTTTTAGGGTATTTGAAAATGGGTTTAAATGTAAATGCCTTGGAAATAGAACCTATAGTGATGTTCTATGTTTAATACAATTGTGTGAGGGTATATATTGCTTTTAAGCTTCCTTAGAATATATGAATTAGCATTTTTTAAGGCACTCTTTATTTTATTAGTGATTTATATGATCTATTTTTGATCCAAGTGACCTATTTTAATGTGAAAAAGTGCTAGAATCTACACTTGTTCTTCATAAGGGATTGAAAATTAATGGTATCACCCATAGAACATAAAATCCTTGCTAATATTGTATAATTTATGCATTATGGGGTTGTTTGTGTGACCTTTTATCTAGTAGGACACTAATTTTCTCAATGAACCCCTTGTTTGGATGTGTGGTCATTGTATCCTTGAATTTTGTTTCGGGTTTGAGCATCAGGTAATGCACATTTTTAGTAGGTTATACATGCCTCGTCCATGGCCTACTTTTTCATAGGTCATTTGACCATCTCTTCTCCATGGTGATGGATGACTCAGTATGTCATCATCCGAGTTAAAGGTAATAGTTATTATTTATCACCTCAGGGTGGTATGTGTTCACGTATGTGGTGCCCATAGAGTGATTAATGTTATTACAAACTAGATGAGTTTGGTGTAATCATTATGTCTTGTATGGTTAAATACATCTTGGGTCATATCCATAGTAGAGTTGCTTTCATGTTAAAGAAATCAATTTCCATCCAATGCCAATCATTACTTCTAGTGACTTAGGTGTTTTCACACACCATTCTATCTGGTTTTAGTTTTCATTCAAATTGTTTAAACATTTAAATTTATGTTGGTTCTGACCTAGAATCCTTTTGAGAGGCTATTCTATCCTTTCTTTTTTTTATCGAAACTCTTATGTTTGGAACTATCATATCAGTTCTGTAAAATATCGTTCCTTCTTGGTTGAAGATATATATCTAAATAGGACCATTAGAGAATAGTCAAGTTTATTTTAGGTTGGTGAACTTTATATCATTTCGGTGATTTCTCAGTAGAAAGATATTGGTGTGTTTATATGTTTATGAAACATTTGAGAAATTCCATTAGTCATGGGTAGACTTCAATGGTAAAGCATGAATGATGAAAAAATGCCTCAGTTGGTAAAGGATCAAGGATTAGTTAACAATGATGCATCAACATGTGAAACTGAGATTCTTCTTAAGTGTCAACCAGTAATAGTTCGTCCATTTTATTTCTTGTAGAAATTAATATCATCCTAGTGCAAATACATTTGGTGATGATCATTTCCCCTACCATGACATAATCCTTGATGCACGATGAGAGTGTCGGTCTTACGCCACACTAAATTTTAAATGATATTGAATAAAATCTATCTAGATGGACAATGAAAACATGATTCTTATTGATGAATGGATATTTTTGAATGGTATTTAGATTCATGTAAAGGAATACCTTGGGATAACTCTTGTACAATAGTTGTTTCTCCTGAATTGAACCATATACCAATACCTCTCCGGGAAGATTCATTTCTTTGATGTGGAAATTTTTTATTTGTACCAACATCGCACTTCAGTGGACTTGTATGGGGTGAATTTGAGTTACCTTGGAAGAGGAAATGTTAGTTTAGTTTGTAAAAATTGTGACTGTCTAGGCCAAGGGTCTTCTTGAATAGTTGGTTTGAGTGGCTTGACTAGTTGTCTCTCTTGTTCACTAGAGCGATCAACGAAGGATCATCCATGGCACGTCCTCAGATGAGAAATGTGGAGTTTGTGTAGGCTAAAGATTTTAATGAAAATCTTGCTCAACATGGGATTCAATATCGATGAGGAATCAAGAATTTTATTCAATTTGGAAATCAAACAAGATGTATCTTCAGAATTCTTAAGGGCATGTCATGTTGGAAATTGTTATAGTGCAAGATTCCATGGATCAAAATTTTTCCCTTTCTAATGTTAAAGCCTATGTTGGGTAGTACCACTGTATTGATGCCGAATGATATAACAATGAGGTTATGTCTCTATATAAATAGGCTCAGGTATGTTCCATATTAGTGTTTTTATTGCAAAATGAGCATTGAATTAGATCTTAATTGATTTTATTTCTCTTTCCAAACCAATGCATGAACACACATTATGAATTTAGATACACAACATGAAATTTTGTGAGAGACATCATGAACCTCGTAGTTTATCTAAGGGTTACATTATTCTTGAAGGCTTGTATGGGATGATTAGTTCTCTGATGGGAAGATTACAACATCCAATATTTTGAACCGAGAAAACAAGTGAAGTAAAATAAATTTTTTCATTAGCTTAATAGGATGGTTTAAAAAAAATTGTCAAAACATTTTATTTTCGATAGCGAACACTATGATGTGTATTTAATAGAAATTGAATTTAATTAATTAGATTAAAAATACTGTGGAAATTAATTATTTGGTATTTAAAATTCTTCTTTAGTAGTTTTTAATGTTATATAAAATATTTTCAGAATTAGAAGCTGGGTCATTGTGGGATTTCTTGTCCTATAGACCCTTGACCTTGATAGAATAAAAATATTATATATAATTATTTATATTCTTATGCAATTTTTTTTCAAAAAAATTAAATAACTCTCAAATTATGCATCATTTGAGAAATATAAGACCACGGTTAGGTCTGTAATGCCATGTTTACAATTGGAAGAGTATAACATTAATTTGTATTAGGTGTTTGGAAACCTTATAAGTGATGGTACATTTATATTTAATTAAATTTTTCCCATACTTTTATAATAAATAATTAATTTCTCACATATTGTGTGTCTTCTTACTAATCTAAGGCCATCATTAGGTTGGGAATGCCAATTTTTCCCTATGTGGGGTATTACCCTTTGGAGTGTCAAACATTTGGTTAGATCGTACCTGAACATAATTTAATAGTTTTTTGAATATTTTATTAGACAATTAGAAATAAAAATAATTTTATTATTATTATTATTATTTGTGTTGAAAATAAATGAAAATGTACTTCTACAATTAATAAATTGTGTTGCGGTGGAAAAAATATGGGAGAAATGTAATTTTTACGATATTATTAATTAGAAAAATTAAATTCAAATGCGCAATCAATATTAATTTATTTTCTATTATTTGTTTTTAATGGTTCTTTTCGTTAGAATATTAATGGTGTCATTGATCTGTGGTATTAAATAATGATAATAATAATTATTCTTATAATTATTTGATGGTACCAAACATTACAGTATATATATACATATCTTTTATATATATACATGGATTAAATATACATATATATACATGTTTGTGTGTATATATTTTCATATAATGATGTGTGTATATATATGACATGTATATATAGATATTAGTGGATATTTATTATTGGTTTAGACAAAAAATTATTAATTTCTCACATGAATGCTATTGTGTAGAAAATGTGTTAACTTTATAGTTTTAATGAATGTTTTGATTGAAATATTCATTGAAATAATTTTTACAAAGATTTAATAATAATAATAACATATAAGTGTAATTATTATTATTTTTTGTGGAAAACAAATATTTTTGTATATATATAATATATATATATGCATGTCTGTGCGTAGGTGTAAATAAATAAAAAAATAAATATATTTCTTCTTCACTTAGCAGCCTGTTTCGGGTCTCGATCAACTATTAAATTATTTAAATTGTTTCATTATATTTATATAAAATAATACATTACTTCATAGCACAAGGTTCGAGTAATAGTAATTTAAAAGTGTTACAAGGAATGAAAATGAATTTAAATAAATCAAAATAGATGAAAAAGAATAAAAATACATCATAAAATAAAAAAGTGGACGTGAAAATACTAAAAGTAATTAAAAATGATTTTTTACATTTTTTTCATTTTATTATTTTCCCATCTACTACCTTTTATTTTATTTTATTATTTTTCATTTTTTTTCAATTTTTATCTTGTTTTATCCTTTCTTATTTATTTCCTTAATATTTTTATTTTCTCTTCCCCCCTATCTCCTTTCATGTGTGTCATACCCCCTCCTTTCTAGGGGGTGCACTACTTCCAATCATCACATAGAATGCATATAAAAATTCTAATTCATCTCTATTATCAATATTAATGGATGAAAAATGAATCTATCAGTAAATCTAATCTTTTGCAACAAGATTCTTTAAGTATAATCCACTATCGGTTGCGCTATTCGTCTTGGATGGTTTTTACCCAAAATTGGGGTATTTCTTAACTTCCCCAATTTCTACAATTTTTTGTCCAATATTTAATTCTCCAACCCCAGTTATCCAGAGTTGGTGCATTATTACATAACATTGGTAGGATCACAAAAGATCATGTCTCGAAAGACCAATTAGTTTAGTAGCCTTGGAAACAATAGATATATTCATTAGTCTTACATGACATGATAAAGTGAAAAAAACAACAACATAGTCTCCATAGTCCACACTCATATCCCCTCAGACTATCCCGGCAGGTCAGTCATAAAATAATTCTTCACATCCTCAGAAATAAAATAAAACATAGAAAGTGGTGAGATTAGATGCTCGGTAAGGATAATAGTATAGCAGAAACATTCATAAATAAAAAAGAAACATTTAAGGCAATGTATATCTAAAACAAAATCATTTTAAACTTGAAATTCAGCATAATATGGTAAAAATAAAATGAAATAATTTCATTTACATATTCACATGGATATTATATTACTCAAATAATCACATTCAATATCAATAACAACTTCCATAATGATGGAAATGCATAATACAAGAATATCACAACCACATAGTCAAGGCCTGTTGCCATGACTATAAATAAGATTTTTTCAAGGCCTTGTGCTAAGACAGTAGATTGTCTCATGAGACCTACTGATGCATCGAGGAGCTATAGCTGGCTCTACACGTCACTTATTAAGTCCAATGCATTCCTCATATGAACAGGTTTAAACATAACATAAACATTCGTATTAAAACTAGCATACGAAATGTCAATACTTTCTCCATAAACCATGAATGGTATAAAAATAACACATCTACAGTAAAATATATCACAAAACCATCAATACAATATGGAATATTTTTATCAAAATAAATCAACTTCAAATAAGCTTAAAATCTATCAATGGATGTTGACATAGATGAAAACAAAACTATTTGAGAGAAATATCTCTTTTTTTAAATCATTTAAAAGTCACATAATTATAAAAGAAAACATTTAATTTGAAAATATTCTTATGAGATTGTAAGGGAAGAATATACGATTTTATAATGGTGGAAAATATCTGCACCCGCCGTATAAGTTAAAAAATACATTATTACATTAATTATGTCAAAAGGTTAAAAAGGACCTTGTTTGGAAAACGACAGAATGATTCCATTATAAACATCTTATAAAACTTCAAAAAAGAGAATAAATGAATTTAAAACATAGTCTGTAAAATTTTAATAATTATTTGAAATACATTTTTATGAAACATTGATATGGATGATAAATAGGTTTCAGTAGATAATTACGTATAAACAACCTCAGATAGTGAAGAGATTGTGAAATAAACCCTTACATTGTATTTTTCCTTGGTCTAGGGTAGGTTAAACTCCTATATAATGGGGAAATAATTTTTATTATATTATACAACAATCTTATACATTATTATGATATCGTATATGATCTTTTGACATTTCTTTTTTAACAATATCTTAGTAGTATTTTCGTTTATAGTGTTTATGGATTCGTTTTCCATTATATTCATTTTTATGTGAGTCATATTTGTTATGGATGGGATATATCATATTCATATACAGAATGCTATCAATTTATTAAATATTATTTTTAATCATCTATTTAATGTTATTCTTGAATGGATACGTTGGGGAATGAATCTCATCACGTTCGTGGAGATGGTAATCCGTACCTACGCACGAGCGACAATATCATTTTTTTGATAATAAAATAATATATAATTGGATGTTATATCATATATAAAGAATCATTATCATGTTATATTTATTATTTACATCGATTAAACATCATCATTATACCCATCCAAATAATAATGTATTGAATAACAGTTACACCATGGCGTGGAGACGGTAAGCTGTACGTACGCACGTATGGTGACATGTCATTAAAATTATGGATAGAATAATGAATTTGGTTGTACAATATTTTTAATAACATCAAATTATATAGAAGAGACTGAGGTTATTATTTTAGAATGGATACAACAAAGAGAAAGGAAGTGGAAGAAGAAATGAACTTGAAAGAGGTGGTGAGATATTTACCTCTTCTTCGGGTTCTTCGTTTTGATATGATCAAAATGACTCCAAAGGTTGGTGAGTATTGAAGTGAAGGGGGAGTGAACTTTTATAAGAGTGGTGAGGGGAACCTTTGGAAAAGCTATAAATATAATTTTATAATATAATATTTTTCGGGTTCTAATTTCTAAAAAGTGTATTATTTAAATTATAAGGTGGGTATGGGTCTAAAACAACTCAACCATAAGGTTTTAGACAGATTTGGGTCACTATGTTAACCATATATTGTAAATTTAACTCTTAGTTTAATAGTTTGACATTTACCACGTCTCTTTGTATTTTTTATATTATATGGTTAATGAACTTACTATAAACATCCAAGAGAACCACAATAGGTTAATTAATGTGACATATCATATTATTTAGCCCCTTTGGCCGAGACATAGACTTTTAGGAATATTTTATCAACCAATAATATTGTATTTGTTTTAAAAACTCATTTATATCAGTTTTGAGATTATCTAATAATTGATTTTTGTTAAAGTCCTAAAAACATTATTACTTCGAACTAAATATCTTTAATTAACCTAACATTTTATAGTAACCTATAAAATTTGTGTATGGCATCAAAACTTTCAAATTATCTTTATTTTAGTATTTAAAATATCATTTATTTCATTCTATCTTTAATAAAGAAAATATTACATCATCATTGTGTCATATATAAATTTAATTATTCAATGTCTAAAATTTATAAATAAAATACAATTATATAGGAAATTGTTTTATATTTATAATTAATATTTATAGTCAAAAAGATAACATGTATAACCCTATGTAAAAATTGTTTTACTAAAAGATATAAGCTTATGTAATTTGTATGTTTACTTTAACAAAATTAATATAAAGTGGCATTATCACTTACAAGTGGCTCCATGGTGTCCCAAAATCGACCCAAAGAGGCCCATTGTTAGACATGTATCATCAAATATGGTTAGGACACAGGTTAGGGAAATTTAATATCATTATAATTTTATTTATTACCCTTAATTATCAGATTTACCCTTTAACCATGGTAAATAAAATATTTACCGAAGTAATTATTCAAAATGTATAAAAATAAAAGATACCTATTTACACAATTTAGACCTCCTAATTAAAAATATGGAATCTATTTTTATAAATTCAGAACACATAAGTTTTGGAAATTAATTTAAAATTAATTCCCATTGTCAAAACAAAAAAGTGTGTTTTTATGAAATAATAACTACCAAAAGATTGACACTTATTAATGTCAAATTTAAATGAAAATTACTTAGTATGACCTAAATTGTATTAAATGAAAAAATATATAATCTAATTATACTTCAAAACAATTCAAATTAATAAATTATAACTATTAATTATTTCGATTAAAAAAGTTGTTTTTAATTAAATTTTATTATTTTTCACTATTCATAAAAATTTTAACGTTTTCAAAAAAATACCAAAAAATCACACTAGGATAATTTTGAAATTAAAAATTCAAAAAAAGAAGTCTATTTTACCAAAATGAAAACATATAAGTTGTATCTATTAATTTAAAATTAATTCCGATTGTCAAAACCAAATGGCGTATTTTTAAGAAACAATATATTTCAAAAGATTGACACTTGTTTACATCCAATCTCAAAGTGAAATTACATACAATTACTAGAATTGGATTAAATGGTATAAATATAATCTATTTATACTTCCAAATCATTAAAATTTATAATTAAACACTATAAATTATTTTGATTAAAAACGTTGTTTTCAGTTAATATATAGTATTTTTCACTATTCACCCAAATATGAAAGTTATCAGAAAAACACCAAAAATTTGTTGAAAATAAATTCTTATCTCCCAATTCTAAATAAAATATTTATTTCGTCAAATAGAATATATAAAAGTTTCAATCATTGGATTTAAAAAGGGTTCATCATTAAAAGGCGGTAAAAGTGCATTTTTGCAAATAAATACTTCTTTTATCTGAAAGAAATAAATTTGTTCTTACATTATATCCAAAAAACTCATAATATGTAATATAAAATTATAACAATTATATATAGTTAAATATTCAGTTAATAATATTCATAACCGCTTTTGAACGGCTACTTTGGTAATCTTTTGGTACGCACGAACCCGGTGTTGCGTGTAGTGAAAATTATTGAATTACTCTGAAAAATAACATACTATGAAATCATGGGGTGTTACATTCTTTCCTCCTTCAATAAATTGAGTACTCTCAATTTGAAATTGTTCCTTAGAAAATAAAAGGTTGAAAATAGAAAATACCTTTGTGGGAAAACCCACATTAGAAATTGGGTTAATAAAATTTTGTCTTAATAAGAGGAAAAGGGGAACGAAAAAGTAACCACCAAATTATGAACTCAATTAAGAGAACATTGGTTAAAATTAATGACACATAATTGGAGGATGAATGTAAATATTTATAGGGAGTGATTGAGGTCATCAGTCACAAACAATTGTAGAATTGAGGGCCATGAAGCCATCAATCTTTGATGAATTAAAATATCATTAGTTCCACAAAAAATAAGGTATTAGGATAACACATTTTTAGTTTTAATATCCCTTACATAAAATTAAGAATTTATTTCTTCATATAATAAGAGAAGAAAAATAAACATACTTGACAAGTAGAGTTCCATCCTTTAACTAATTTCTACCGAAAACTCATCTTTCACTCTAAATGATAATAGAACAAAAAAAAATTCTATTTATCCTATTCGTATAGGGTTAAAAAAATGAATTTATAATTCATTTACCAGACCCTTTAAAAAACTACATTATTCAATCCCAGACATCACATGGATCAGTGTTAGGTGATACACCCTTGCCACCCTTCCGTTGTAGGTTCAAGTCTCGCGGCCTTGCTGGACGCGATGGATTGCCGCCTGACCTCTGAGTTGTCCTTTATATGGAAATCCAAAAATAATTTAAAACTATACATAACCAAATACTTTTGTCCCAACTCATTCTCTAAAATTTATAGGAAAGTTAAAAACAATTAAAATCAGTTTTTTCCACGTAATAACATGTGAACACCTTCATCATATATTCTTTTAAAACACTACAACAACATGAATTACCATAAAACCTTATTAATTACATTCATGCTCCCTTATTCATTATAGAATATTGGATAAACTCCTTCTATCCAAAAATGTTATACTCTCAAACAATGATTGAATATAAAAATCATTAATCAGTTTCAAGGACGTCAAGAATATCCAATATAATTTATCCAAATAAATCATGTATTTTTCCAAAATCACTACCTCAGTATCAGAACCATGTTATTGTCTATCTTTCTCTCAAACATATATTTTCCAAAATTTTAACATGATATTGATTCTCTTTTCATGGTTCCACAGAATCTCAAGACTTTAATGAAATAGTACTGCAGTACAATCCTTATATACTCCATAATTATTATAATCAGTACATCATTGATACAACACTCAAATGAAAAAATTATTTAATAACAACATAACAAATCTAATCATTCCTCATCATCTGTGGTAGTATCATAACTTGATTATTATCCAATAGCATCATTTGGGGCATACTATGATGATTTGGAAATTGGTTCGCATAGTGTCCCAACTCCTTGCAGATGAAGCATTGTACATTTGAATCCTTTTTCTTACCCTTGTAGTCATGTATATGGTGTCCTTTTTCCCCACACCTATAACAAACTCAAATTCCTTACAGGAATGTTCCATGGTGTTTCTTCCCACAGTTATTACATATGGGAAAATTCGTCTTTCCCTTCTTCCCTTTATCCATCTTTCTCTCTTACATCCTTTTCTTCTCTTTCATCCCTTCAAAGCCATAGGACTCAGATAATTCTTTACTCATTTTTTAACTCATGATATTATTTCTTCATATGGTGAGAATTCATAGGAGACAATTTCCCTTTTAAATGTTGTCTTAACACCATGAAATATATGTTCCTTATTAATCTTTGAATCATGCATAATTCTAGAGTTCACATTCCTCCTATTGGGCGCCATTTCTATACAATGGCGTACACTAGGTCAGTTTATGAATTGCGATGAATAATTACTAACATTTAAAATGCCTAACGTAAATTGAATAGTTTATAGATATAATCCATAATCATAAAAATATTTTCCTAGAGGAAGTATATACTCCTAAACCCTTCATAATGGTTTGTATATAAAATGATAATTATCTTAAGAATACATCTCGGGAGTGTCGTCACCAAGAGTGAAACAAGCCTCGTTTTCATGCACCAGTTCTCATTCGTGTATATCTTAAAGCGGTGTTTTCAGGTTTTACCTCTAGGTACATCTGTGCCAGATCTGCCACTACCATCTCGTATCCAGATAGGGATTTATTTCTTGGAAAACTCACAAAATCTTTATAATACCTAAATTCTAGAATTTTCTTCTATACTAATATTCAAAGTCCATCATAAGTCTATTTTCACTAATCAGATTTTATCTAAATCTAGCGTCCAAGGTTTCTACTAAACTTTCTCTGATACCAACTATAATGCCCCGACCCTAGTTACCCAGAGTCAGTGCATTATTACATAACATTGGCATGATCACCAAAGATCAAGTCTCAAAAGACCGATTAGTTTAGTAGCCTTGGAAACACTAGATACATTCATAAGTCTTACATTACATGATAGAGTGAAAAACAACAACAACATTGTCTCTATAGTCCACACTCATATCCCCTCAGACTATCACCACAGGTCATTCATAAAATGCTTCTTTGCATCCTGGGAAAAAAATAAAACATAGAAAGGGGTGAGCTCAGATTCTCCGTAAGGATAACAATATAGCAGAAACTTTCATAAATAAGAATAAACATTTAAGGCAATGTATAACTAAAATGAAATCCTTTTAAACTTGAGCTTCAGTATAATATGGAAAAAAATATAATGAAATAATTCCATTTCCTTATTGAAATGGATATTTTTCTAGTCGAATAAACACATGCAATATCAATAACCACTTTCATAATGATGGAATGCATAATGCCAGACTATCATAACCACATAGTGAAGGCCTTGTACTAAGACTAAAAATATGATTTTGTCAAGGCCTTATTCCAAGACACTATTTTGTCTCATGAGACCTACCGACGCATCGAGAATCTATAGTGGGCATCACATGTCACTTATTATGTACAATGCATTCCTCATATGAGAAGGTTTAAAAATAACAAAAACATTCGTATTAAAAGTATAATAAGAAATGTCAATACATTGTCCATAAACCATGAATGGTATAAAAATAACTCACCCCTAGTCAAACATATCACAAAACCTTCAATACAATATGGATGTTTTTTATCATAATAAATCAACTTCAAATAATCTTAAAATCCATCAATGGATGTTGACATAGATGAAAACAAAAATATTTGAGAGAAATATCACTTTTTTTAAATCATTTAAATTTTACATAGATATAAAAGGATAAATTTACTTTAAAAATATCCTTATCAGATTTCAAGGGAATCTTCGACGATTTTATAACTGTGGAAAATAGTTACACCTGCCGTATATGTAAAAAAAGGCATTCTTACCTTAATTCTGTCGAAAAGGTAAAGAAGAACATTATTTGGAAAACGGTGGAAAGATTACTTTATAAAAATCTTATAAAAATTCAAAAAAGGTTATAAATGAATTTAACCCATATTCTGTAAAATATTATGAATTATTTGAAATACATTTTTATGAAACGTGGATGTGGATGATAAAGAGGTCCCAGTTGATAATTATATATAAACAACCTCGGATAATGAAGAGATTGTGAAATAAACCATTACCTTGTACTTTTTCTTGGTGAGGGTTGGTTAAACTACTTTATAATGGTGATATAATTGTTATTAGATTATAAAATAATCATATACATTAATATGATATCATATATGATCTTTTAACATTGCTTTGTCAATAATATCTTAGTGTTATCGTCGTTTCGGGTGTTAACAGATTCGTTTTATTTTATATTATTTTTTATGTGAGTTATATTTGATATGGATGGGATGTATAGTATTCATATCCAAAATGATATCAAGTATTTAAATATTATTTTTAATCATCTAATGAAAGTTAGTCTTGAATGGATACGTCGAGGAATGAATCTCATCACGTTCGTGGAGACGGTCATCCATACGTACGCACGAGCGACAATATCATTATTTTGATATTAAAATAATATATAATTGGATGGTATATCATATATAAAGAATAATTATCATGTTATTTTTATTATTTACATCAATTACACATCATCATTATTCCCATCCAAATAATAATGTATTGAATAATAATTACACCACGACGTGGAGATGGTAAGCCATACGTACGCACGTATGGTGACATTTCATTCAAAAGATGGATAGAATAATGAATTTGGTTGTACCATATTTATAATAAAATCATAGTATATAGAAGATAATAGAGTTAATATTTTATAAGGGATACAACAAAGATAAAGTATGTGGAATAAGAAAGGATCTTGAAAGAGTTGATGAGATATTTACCTCTTCTTTGGGATTTTCTATTTGATAAAATCAAACAGACTCCTTAGGTTGGATTTCTGACCAGAGGATGGCCTCTAGGATGAAGGGAGGACAGTTGAGAGGGTATTTGGGTAGAGGTTGGATGAGCCAAAAGGCTTTTAATGTCTGTATTGCAGAGAAGGGGGAGCGCCCTTTTATAAGAGGGGTGAGGGGTAGCGTTGGAAAACCTAGAAATATTATTTTATAATAAACTAATTATCAGTTTCTAATGGCTTAAAAGATGATTATTTAAAGTATATGGTGTGGATGGGTCTAAATACACTCAATTAATAGGTTTTAGATAGGTTTGTGTCACCATATTAACCTCATCTTTTAGATTTAACTCTTAGTTAAATAGTTTGACATTTACCATGTCTCTTTGTATATTTTAATTATATGGTTTTTAAACTAACTATAAACTTCCAAGAGAACACAAATAGGTTCCTTAATTTTTCATATCATATTATTTAGGCCCTTTTTCTGAACCTTAGTCTTTTAGGATTATTTTATCAACCAATAATAGTTTATTTGTTTTAAAAACTCATTTATGTCAATTTTGAGATTATTTAATAATTGATTTTTGTTAAAGTCCTAACAACATTATTACTCAGAACTAAATACATTTAACCAACCCTAAAATATACTAGTCGACAATAAAATATGTGGATGGCATAAAAACATTAAAATTTTGTTTATTTTAGTATTCATAACATCATTTATTTGATTCTTTCATTAATAAGGAAAATAATGCGTCATCATTGTGTCATAAATAAATTTTACTATTCAATGAATAAAAATTATAAATAAAATATCATTATGTAGGAAATATTTTCATCATTATAATTAATATTTATAGTCAAATATATAACTTGTATAACCCAGTTTGAAAATTTTTATACTAAAAGATATATACTTATGTCATTTTTGTGTTTACTCTAACTTAATTAATATAAAGTGTCATTATGACTTACAAGTGGCTCCATGGGTTCCCAAAATTGACCCAAAGATTCCCATGGTCGGAAATATATCATCCAATAGGCATAGGACATATGTTAGGGTAATTTAATATTATTATAATATTATTTATTACCCTTATTTATCGGATTTACCCTTTAACCATGGTAAGTAAAATATTTACCGAAATAATTATTCAAAATGTCTAAAAATAAAAGTTACCTATTTACACCATATGGAACTCAGAATTAATAATATGGAATCCATTATTCTAAATTCAAAACACAAAAGTGGAAGAAATTACATTAAAATTAATTCCCATTGTCAAAACAAAAAAGCATGTTTTTATGAAATAATAACTACCAAGAGATTGACATTTTTTATGTCAAATATAAATGTAAAATTCTTTATAATGGACTAAATTGTATTAAATGATAAAAATAAAATATAAGTATACTTCCAAACCATCAAAATGTATAATTAATCACTATTAATTATTTTTATTAAAAAATTTGTTTTAAGTTAAAATTTAGTATTTTCACTATTCATCAAAAATTGAACATTTTTAGAAAAATACAAAAAATTCACCCGAGGGTAATTAAGATATTTTGAATTCAAAAATGAAGTTTAATTTTCCAAATTACAAACATAGAAGGTTCATTTATTAATTTAAAATTATTTCATGTTGTCAAAACCAAAAGGGGTATTTTTAAGAAATAATATCTATCAAAAGATTGACACTTGTTTATTTCCAATTTCAAAGTGAAATTACATACAATGAAAAGCATTGTTTTAAATGGTAAAAATATAATCTATTTATACTTTCAAACTGTTAATATTTATAATTTAACACCATAAATTATTTTGATTAGAAAAGTTGTTTTCAGTTAAAATATAGTATTTTTCACTATTCACCCAAATATGAAAGTTATCAAAAAAACTCAAAACATTTATTGAAACTAAATTCTTATTTCCCGATTCTAAATAAAATGTTTATTTTTTCAAATAGAATATATAAAAGTTTCAAACATTGGATTTAAAAAGGGTTCATCATTAAAAGGGGGTAAAAGTGCATTTTTTAAAATAAATATTTTTTTTATGTGGAAAAATAAATTTGTTCCTAAATTATGTCCAAGAAACTCATAATATGGATTCTAAAATTATAAGTATTATATATAGTTCAATTTTCATTTAATACTATTCATCACCACTTTTGAACGGCTAGTTTGGTAATATTGTGGTACGCTCGAACCTGGGGTTGCGTGTAGTGAAAGTTATTGAATTAATTTGAAAAATAATGTACTATGAAATCAAGGGGTGTTACACAATAAAATTATTCTATGTGGTGTGGGATATTCTATAACTGTTATATAGGGATTCTTTATACTTTCCCTTTGTTTAGTTACTTATTTCTATTCGCATAATTGTGTTGCTTGTTGGTGCTTACCATAGAATCTAAAATAATGTGTATTAATTTAATTAAACAGTTTAGGCTTGTTATTTTTTACATTTAATTAGGTAATACCCATTCCTATTTTTTTCACTCCTTTGGGAACCCTATTGAGTGTTATAATACATTGGGCCTATTTACCGTTAGCCTTGATTCATTAAATTTTCATTTTTGAGTACATGTTTATTATAATTATGTTGAGATTTTGAATTTAGTAAAATTATTTATGATGATTTTTTTTCATAAATAATTATGGTTATTATAAATTTCATGCCTTATTTTATTTAATGTTCTTGCCACTACTAATGGTGGTAAATGCTATGTTTTGTTAGACTATGAGTTATAATGTTGGTATTAAATTATTACCTAAATGGTTTCAATTATTAAAGTCATACTCTATGATATCTGCTAGTTTTAAATATAATAAAAATAAAAGTGGGGATAGAATGTGGGTTTTATATTAGGGACACACACTTTGAAACACTGTTCCGGAAAGGTTACCACACAACGAACCAGGGAGGCGGTGTTTTATGGTGTTCTTGAAGAGTATTTCCCTAAGATTTCTATATACTCATTAGTGATACCATTTCCCTAAGGGAAAATCAAGGATAGACTGGTTGGTAAGTGGATAACCCATGCTTCAGGTGATACTTAACCCCTTATGTGTGATGGATAGGACTGATTCATAATAAACCATACATCAAGTGATACATTTTATTTTGGAATATTTCCTAAGAAGAGGTCTGTTGTATTGGAGAAATTGAAGGATGTACTGTAGTGATACCTTGGGGACTGCTTTTTTACTCTAACTGTAAACATTAATATATAAATAATGTTCAATCATAGAAAATTTTTATTGATGATGATTTGAGTTCCTTGTAAATTGTGATACCTCATTAGTACCTTACATCACACTTTTTTTGAAACATATATAGACCCCAAGCTACAACACCATCTTGGACAGGCTCTTAGTTTTTATATAATGTATTTTATTTACCATAGAGATACCTTCGGGATGGGATCAGACTCCGCCTCTTAAAGCGTCAGTTTTACTATAAATCTGTGAGATTTTTTTATTTATACTATGTAGAGTTTCTCTATTATTTTTAATACTTCTCTTGTTCCTTTGGCGTGTTTAGTGTTGAAATATAGATTTCACCCTAATCCAATGTACAAACATGGGGATATGCCATTTTCATTGGTCTATCTTGTAACATAGGCATATATATATATATATATATTCTGCATACCTTTTATTTGATTCAGACATCCAACATAGGCTGAAGAAAGTGGTATGAGATGGGTGTCTTCTTGAGAACCTTAACCATGTTACAATTATTTTCCTTTATTTAATTTTCATTTATTTTTATATCTGGAACGTTTCTCTTTGTCTACAACATGAAATGGAATAGTCTTGAATAAGTGGGTGTTGGCCTACTGAGAGTATTTCTAACACCCTATTTGGGTTCTATTTGGTAACTGAGTAGACTTTATAATTGTAGGATCAAGGTTGTTTTTTATATTACCTGTACATCGGAGTTTGGAGAAAATGATCGATTTGGAGCTTGGGATGCTCATGGAGATTTCCCTAGGTTATTTTCTATATTTTCATTATTATTGTGCAATATTTTCAATATTTTAAATTTTTTCTACTTTCCATCGTATATCATTACCTTGTAATGTTCTAATAAGTTGTATAATCTACTGTTGGAAGATTTTATAAAAAATATAAATTTTTTCCTTTAGCTGCTTTGTAAATTATTTATTACTATTTATACTACTATCTATTCTTATTATGCATCCGCTATCTTTTTTATATTTCTAATATCTATGCTTACACTTATATATGAAGTCATAGTCTGCCCAAATACTTAACCAAGGACCTCGGTTCTATTCATAAGCCTCTAGTATTTTGGGAGATTCTCTTGAGGTCATGTGGCTCACAGGTCCGGCCATGGTCTTAGAGGTGATCCCGGGTGAGACGTTATAGAAATTATTCTAAACATTAGAATAACTTCAAATAATATAACAATTAAATTCAAAAAATTAAAATTTAAACATTTTTATTCATTATTGATCCATTTAAATTCATAATTTGTAAATTCACATTTTTTAATAAAACAATGTGTTATAAGGATATATATATTGAAATCCATTAAAAGAAATTATTAGAAATGATTTAAATAATTCATGAAATATTAGTGTGTCATCAATACTTACATGAAATGAGGATAGACAGTCTATACAAAGGAAAATGTCATAATCAATTCGTTTATCCACTATTATTTCTCATTAAAAACACTCTACACAAAGTGCTAGCTCAGATACTTTTAAATAAGGGTGAGTGTGTGATCACCTCTAATGGTAGTCTCTAGTAACATTTCCTAATTTATGGGGCTCCACAAGGACACATATCTCTCAAAATTGGGATAAAAAAATACTGTTATAAATCATACCCATATCTATGATTATGGTTTCTTAATTAGAGTACACATATTTTACCTCAAATCATATATAAAACTGCATTATTTTATCCCTCACCCATTGGTATTAAACAACATACTATTTCTATAACTTCTTGAGTATAGTAGGGGAAACATAGTATAGGTAGTGGTGAATGAGTATCATAAATATTTCCATATATAGCACCAACTAATTTTGAACTACAAACTTCCCTATCATAGAAATCTCACTAAGGACTCCATGTCCACCCAATGGAGGACTATCATTCTATCACATCCTATAAAGTAGAGTTTGGTCTAATACCAAACAATATTACACTTCATTTTTCATTGAAAAGTAATGATCTTTATGATCTCTTTGTCACATAGAATAAAAAAGCCTATCTCTAGCATAGATAAATCCAATTCGGTACTCTTATAATACAGATCAATATGTTTAGTACCACATTTGAGCATGTAATTGATTTTTTACCTTCATGGTTTTTGATTACCCACTATTATTGATGAATCTACTATTAAATAACTATGATCAGTTCTAACAAGAATCTACTCCCCTCTTCAAAAGGATATGATCAAAAGAGCACTATTTGGAACACCAACATTGGTGGGGATACAATGGGGATCAACACTGAGGTAGGCATTTCTAAAAGGCCACATTCAAGGTTTTATTCTTGAAAGAATAAATAATTAATGATTTCAATGGAGTATATCATTATGCCACTGAACCTTATTATGTTCTCTCAAAAACACATGTTTTTTTGTTCAAGCTCCAACAACTTCCACATCCATATATACATCATTGTATATTGGTGGAACCCCTGGTAAAACCGTTCTAAAACACTTACGATGGGAATGTTTCATCATCATGCGTTTACATGACCATGTTTCATTATCAACCAACTATGATCTAGATAATTTTATATTTTATTAGTACAACATAATCGGAGGGTATTTGAAGAAGTCATAATGACTGAATTACTAATTATTGAAATACAAGACTTCTTAAGGGTCATGCTCACCTAAGAACCTATGTGATAACTACTAGAAAACATCATCCAGAGACCTCAACTAATGAGAAACCCCATCCTTCCCAACTAAATTCTTTTTTCCTCATGAAGTTGAATAATAACTTCATGATTTATGTGATAAGTATTAGTCATTGAATAATAAGGGAAAAAACTACTCAATACACATACTCTATAGAAATATTATTCATATCACCATTGATTAAAGCCTCATCAATCAATTAGTTTTTTATAAGAGTATCAATCATTGGAACAAGAATATATTATCCATTCAATAAAATATTTATTGGTTTTTTTCATAGTGATTTCTTATATTTGATAAGATAAACTGTGATCAATAAATAAACTATTGATATATGAATCAAAAAGCACAAAAAATCAACAACTATTGTATATATGTTTCATATATCATTTTACTTATTCTTTCTCAATCGGTTTATTAAAGATTTTTGTTGAAAATAAGGTCATCAGTGTTTTCATGAATGGATAAATCTGTCATCACATAAATATAAGGTTTCTTATAATGAGTTCTGAACTAAAAACCCAACGAAACAAGTTCCATTAATTCCCAAACCAATCTCATTGACACATAAATCCAATTACATCCATGTAACCTACATTCTCTAATACCTCTATAATATAGATTGACCCATAAAAAATCTATATAGTCCATCATCTAGAAGAGTGTAACACCCCAAAACTTCCTCTCATAGGGAAAGTGTTGGTGGAAAGCACTGAGTATGCATATGAAACATCATTAGTTTCCTTAACAGAAAACACATGTACAGAAATACATATCTTTATATAGTATATAATTTTTATATCTTGATAAAAATAAAAATATAATATATATACATGTTAAAAACTCTAATATTTATATTGGTGATTAAATAAATAATATATATTGAGAATGGGAAAATAAACACATTTAAAACATCATGGGAAAAAAACAACCAAAAACTTTTTTATAGGGATCTATGAAAAAAATCAATAATAAACAAAAATGTTGTATACTTTTGTAATCTAATGGTACTACAAGAATACTTCTATAATAATGATATATTCATCATGGTCACCACCGAACAACCAATCCTTTTTATAAAACAAAACATTTAATGGAGATTCATCCATTTAGGGGGTGAGTATATAAATACCCAATTGTATTCTCCCAAAACCATGAAGTAATGAATAAAATCCCAGTCATCTCATAAAAATGAAATTAAATGAAAACCCACTCAGTGAAGAATATTATTAATGAAAAAAAATAAACAAATAATCCTTAAGAGAGATATAGAAACACGTGTAATTATGTTCTATATGTTATAACCTATCCATAAAAAAATAATTTGTCACATTGTCTATCTAATGATTAAATAATATCCAAAGAATCCCACCCAAGCTTATATCACTGACTACGGTAGGGGAACCAAGCCTTACAATGATATGTCAGTTGAAGGAGTACCAAACCCCTAATGGAGGAATCATTCCTTGTTGAGTATGTTCATTTTTAAAGGGAGTAATTTACTCTATAAATAGATGACATATATCTAATTATCCCTGGAACACATATCAGGGTGATTATGATCTCTATTAACCTTATGAAGGACCCATTCCTTAATAGGAATAAGGGGATATAAAATCCATGATTGAACTATAGAGGACCTCAAACCCATGAGTATATGAGAGTTTAGAACTCTACATCTATATAGTGGACCTGAACCCTATCATAAACACACAAAAATGGGTGCACTGAACACCAAGGTACTCTATATTTTCCACATATGAAACCAGTCATCAACAATTTGGTGCTAGAGACTAAAAATTACAAAATAATGATATTAATGGGATATAACTTTAAAAAGTGTTATACCATCATGATATTCAGGGTAAAAGACTAGGATATGTTATATCCTCATTGTAATTCAATATATAGATGAATTGAGATCTAAATTTATATAAAAGGATCATGTTGGGTCATCTTTTCTAAGGATGAACAGAGTCATTAAATGTGACATACCACTATGTTACAAAAGTAGACATGCTAGTTTCACATCACATCAAAGAATCCCATGATACATCATATGTCTGTTGTCATCCTCTCTATGTTTAAATTATCACATTCATTCAATACCCCCACATTCACATTAATGTTAGAACCACCTAACCATATGTAGCATTGTTTTAGAACATGTTTCATATAATTATGATTTAAACATTTATAATGTTACACACAATATAGGAGAGTTGGTGTTAATGGATTAATAAAACGATTTTCAATGTGATCTTACTATATTTGGGGATAAAACTCCCAATACACTATGTGAAATATAACTAGTATTATCAGGGCGAAACACAATACTAGACAATATACACATTCCAATATATTGTTTCCATCTTGTACTATGGCCTCTAAATTATTCATCAACAACACTCCACATTCATAAGGGGTCAATGGCATCTAGTTAATAAAATTTTAATGGGATTATGGGATTCAAGATAAAATTTCAAGTAATAAGATATAAAATAGGTTAAAAAATCATTAAAATTTCATTTCCAAATTTAAGAAGATTCTAGAAAATAATTATATTGATTCATATTATTAATATAATAAATAAACAAGAGAATAATTCAAAGATTCCTAATTAAAACATGAAATAATGGAGCATGATATGACCAAAGAGTTCTACCTTTTTTCTCATTCCTAGATATAGTACGAATTTATACTCAAGGATTATAGAGGGATCAATGAAAAATATTAATCCATGGAAATATCATCTAACATTACTAGGGAACCAAATAACACTCCTAAAACTACAATGTTTTTAGTAATAAAATAAAATCTAGGATATAGATAATTCATGATGATTTACACTCAAAATTTATCAAATAATTTTCCCTCACTCTACCATAGTAGTAGATTATCATGGTCAATAAAAAGGGACACAACCATATAATTAAGAGTATGAAATGTTTCAACTAGTTTTAATGAATATAGTTTATGGAATATGGGGAAAAATTAAATTAAAACAATAGAATGAAGAAAATTGAATTGAAATATAATGAAAATAAATAATAGATAAATATTGTTTCAGAAATGAAATTTCATTTATGTTTTACTATTTAAATTTTTATTAACCAGTTAAACATAAAAGTTAATTTCACTCATCACGAGGGATCCAATTATTACATCATTTACTGGATTAAAAATGATTTTATATGCTCTAAAATTTTATCTACTGGTATTGTGATTAATCTATATAGATTATTTTTATAAAAAACCAAAAGGTGAAAATGGACTCATGAAATGGTCATTGGATCACTAATTTTAACCTCTATAGTCTTCCCATGATTGGGATATTCTTTTTTGTATACTTTGTCTACATATTTTGAAAAACAACTCAATAATGTGATTAATAATGATAATCATAATATGATTAGAAATGAAAAAAACATTTATTATAATGCGCCTATTATTTAATTCCGACCCTAAAATAAATCCACTACCCTCTCATTATGATTAGAATGTAGAAAGCATTGAAAAAAAACTCAACCCACCTAAAAATATAAGAGGAACACATAGAAGATAAAGATAACATGATTAAAAATGAAGGGAAATAAATTGAATAACACAAAATATCTTTATGGATAGGGAGGGTAAAATGTAATAGTATTATAACCTCCACCACCCATTATTAAGAGTCCTAAAATAAATGGAAATGAAATTATTTTATGAGTAAAATGTTGCAGCTCAGATATAAAATTACTTTTCTTGTAGCATGGTTAACAATTCATTTCTCAAAATATATATTAGTGGATGATCGACCCATATAACTGAATGAATATGATGAATTGTGTGTTTTTTGTTGGGATACCCGACATTTAGTACTAATCTATAGGGATTTTTGTATAAATCTATAAATTAAACAATTCTATAAAGGTCATACATGACATTTATTAATTTCAATAAGGTGTTTATTTATTGAGCAGGTGTGCAGGCATGAACTCTAATGCTTTGAGGTGTGTATCTTTAAAGTTACTTTTTATTTTATTTCTAAATACACACACAATAGTAATAATTTATGAAATAAAACATATATAATCTATCCATTCATCTATAAGAACAAAATAAATCATAAAATATTAACCAAATAAACGTATTTACATCACTTAAAAGAAAATATATGATATATTATAACTCTTTCATCATAAGATCCATAATAATAACATGAAGAAACATTGTGAATCATTTTAAACTCAGTTTATATTGAAAACCTGATCTATAAAAATTATTCTTCCACAATAATGTTTATAATTAAACTATTCAGGGTTAGAAAAAAACAAAATCACAATAGGTAGAATCAAAAGGAAATGAACCATAGTCAATTAAGGATAAAATAACATTATATGATAAATAGACCATATAAAATCATAGAAAAATGAGTAAATTATCTTTAAGCAACGTGGTTTGTCACACTATAGTGAAACATCATGTGTCATGAAATAACCATAAAGACATTTATATTATTTTGGAGAACCCAACACATCCTTAATAAATAAATGATGATGTCCTTAGTGTGACCCTATCATCATGGAAAAATTCTCTAGTATAGGGAAAACAATACGAACCACACATATTGTGCCACTCATACGATAATAATTTAAAGGCACAAGACCCTTAATATTGGACAACATTTCTAAGATATAATGGGGAAATCATGGAACATAATTAAAATCCATGATATAAGGTAAATCATTTACTCATAAATTAATAAATTATTTGTCACGAACCTTCTCAGGTACCTTGGTAACTCGATAACTAAACTATCCATGACATAGCCCAAAACGCGTTCTCGATCCCCACCGGTCGACGACTAGCACCTAGCATCGTACAACATACAAGAGGGAACAATTTTTTCACAATAATGAAGAATAAAGAGTAAAACAAATAGCATGCATATCCAAGAAACTCCACTAGGAGTGATGTAACAGAAAACAAAGAGTCATAAAAAGACAAAGTACTACAACCCAAATACCAAAAGGGAAAACTATCCCAAGGTCCCAAAGGACACAACTCACCAAGTCAAAAGATCATAAACTGGATCCACCTCCAAGAGGTCCCTTCCCTTTTCTCGATCCTGGATGAATAAAATATACAAACACCCAAAGGAAAAAGTAGTGTGTGAGCCTAAGCCTAGTAGGATACCACCAAATATTCCATAACAAATGCCAAATATAGATCATCCTGATAAAAGATTTCCATTTTAAAATAAATAGGTTTGGCAATTCAAAAACATATTTTAACAAAACATAGTATATATTTTCAAATGATGGAAAAAACAATTTAAACAAAGGTTTCACAAATGATGGAATATTTATAAAAACAATGGCTTAAGTAAACCATTTATATAAAACAGTTTATATAAATTTAGCAGGAATGAAAGGAAGTTCAAAATAATTGGCATACATATGTATCTCATATATAAATAAACAAGCAAGAAACATGGTCATCTACCAAAAGGTACAATAGTATTAACCAGTTATAGGATTCCACACTCTCTATGTGAACTCATAAAAATGTGTATACACACATACCTTTGACACTGGCCAAAGGAGACTTGTCACCAACCCGTCGGAGATGTGACCCACCACAAGTATGTTTTAGAACATTGTCGTAGCATAGAGTGTATCCAAATAACTCACTAACTACCTAAGGATTTCATGCGCTCTTAAATGATCGAAGAACTATTTTAAGAATGATTAAAATACGATCAATCCCATTCTCCCATTTCAAAAGGTTCCAATTTCATTCCATTTAAAACCAAAACAAGTTTTATTCAAAACATGTCTTTCCACAAGATAAAACCAACAGGTTTCTATCAAATCATTTTATGCCATTTTCATAAGTTTTAAATCCATTCAAAACCTTTTCCATCATTGCATAATTTATTTCCACAATTAAATTTATCAATTTAATTGAAATCATTTCCATCATATCCATAATTTAAATCCAACAATTTAAATCGGAAAATTTCCATAAACACACCCAATTCAATGAAATTATGGTTTTACCAAATTTCTATTCCATAACCATTTCAAATATCTCAATTCAATGGAATGGAGTTTTTATCAATTAATTGAATGAAAATTTGAGAAATTGAATTTAAATAATCAATTTAAATAAATCCAGAAAATACAATGATAAACAATTTGGCAAGTTGGGATGGAACCACCTAGCTCGATTTATTGATGGAAGTTAGCCCAAGGAGAAACCCCAAAAACCGAGCGGCACAACGACGTCGATCAAAATCTGGATCTAAATACATAAAACCAAAATTAAGATAAAAGGGGTAAAGATCATCCAAAACTAGATCTAGATTCACAATCCATGGTCTATACCTCAACTCATATGTACAGATGCATGAAAACAAAGGAAATCTTCCATGAATAGATCATTGAAAGACAGAGGGATAGACGAGATATGCAACGGGATGAAATCAACTTACCAGGAGGAGAGAGGATCTTAAATAAAAGCCTTCAAAATTGAAGAATGATGTTCGGATTGCCTTAGATTCTCTCTAGGAAGCTTTTGAAAGACCTAAAAAACTTAAGCCCGAGCTATGGTCGTAAAAATGGAAGACCCGGGGGTTCAGGTGGTTTTAAAATAAATTTTCAGAATTAAAAACCGTGTGCACTGTTCACCTAGGAAAAGGCGCATGGTTTGTCTGGCCATGTGAACACCGTGTGGACCTCACTGTCTAGAGATACACGACCCCTGTGGTTTGGTTTCACGGTTTGTCAAACCGTGCACACACCATGTGTAACTCTCTGTCTAGTGCTGCTTGGTTTTCACAGTTTGGTCGCACAGTTTGTCAAACCATGCGCAAACCATGAATAAGCCATTGCCCTTTTGTTTTACATAAAAGTTCACCCAAATGCACCCCCAAGTCACTACTCCAAAATAGAGGTGCATAGAAACATCAAAAGTACCAGAAAACATAACGTGATGTTGTAACCTCCCCACCATAACAACATTATGTACCCAGAAATCCTATAATGAAACCTCCACGTCAAAAAGATGAGGCCACTAATCTCTCATTAGTGCCTCCCATTCCCAAGTCTCATGAGAATCAGAACCATGTTTCCATAGCATACGGACCAGAGGTATCGTTCTCCCATGAAGTAACTTGGTCTCAGAATCAACAAGCCTGACTGGTCGTTCAGTAACAGATAAATCTGGTTCAATCTCAAGATCACTCCACCTCACAATATGAGATGGATCAGAGAGATACTTTTGCAGCTGTGATAAATGGAACACATTATGTATTGACGTCAGTTATGTTGGTAGATCTAGACGGTATGAATCTTTCCCCACAAGACCAGTAACCACAAAAGGTCCCACAAAATGAAGAGAAAGCTTCCCTTGCCTCCCTAGTCGCCGATGACCTAATCAGGGTGAAACATTCAAGAACACCTAGTCACCAAAAAATAATTATAATGGTTTACGGTGACGATCATCATAAGAATTGTACCGACTCTATGCGATAAACATTCTATGATGAATCAACTATATCTTAGCTGTCATCTGTTGCACCAAACTCAGTTTTACTAAATAACAATCACCAATATCCGACCAACATAAAAGTGATTTATAATGAAGGTCTTACAAAGCCTCAAAAAAAATCCATTTTGATCTTAGAATGTTAATTTCTATTATAAGAGAACTCAACTAGCCCCATATGATCATCCCAAGATCCACCAAAATCAAGAACACATGGGCGGAGCATATCCTCAAGGATATGAATAGCTCATTCTGTCTGGCCATTGGACTGAGGATGGTAGGCCATGTTCAAACGAACCTGATATCCTAGTTCCTACTGAAGGCCTCTCCAAAAGTGAGAAGTAAACCAAGGATCCCTATTAGAGACTATAGAAAACGGAACTCCATTCAAACGAACAACCTATTTCACATAGATATTTTCCAACTCCTAAACTTTGGTTGCTTCTCAAATAGGTATAAAGTGAGCCGACTTGGTCAGCCTTTCAATCACAACCCATATCGTGTTTTTCATCCTCCAGGCTTGAGGTAACCCAACCAAAAAGTCCATAGATATTTCTTCCCACTTCCTTGTAGGGACTGGAAGTGGTTGTAGAAAACCCAAAGGTTTTTGGTGCTCGACATTCACCTGATGGTGTGTATAGCAACGAGATACAAACTCAGCAATGTATCGTCTCATACCTGGCCACCAGAACTACCGCCGTATGTCATAGAACATTTTCGTGGTTCCTGGGTGAACATACCACTGAGAGTTATGGAAAACCCCCATCACATCCTTCCTTGACGATAACGGGACTATGTAATGGTTTTGATAACATAGAACACACTCTTTGAAGAAGGACCACTGGGTGTAAGTCTCCCCACCATAAAGAGATTCCCTAATGCTATGGAATTCATCATCCAGTTGTTGTTCCTGAAGAATCAATTCGAGGAGAGCAAAATTCAACAGAACACTGGCTAAAGAAACTCTATTCCCCTTCAACTGAACTCCAATATGAAACTGAGCAAAAAGAGCCATCAAACTCCACCCTTCTGAAGATTCTTTCACAGCCTGAGTTGAAATTTTCCTTCTTAACGCATCTGAAATGACATTTCCTTTCCCCAGGGTATAGGCAATGTCAAATTCAAAATATTGAAGGTACTCCACCCAAAGCCTTTGGTGAAGATTCAAATCTATTTGAGAGAAGTTATAAATCACGATCTTGTGGTCTGAATAAACAGTAAACCTTTCTTCATAAATGGAATGTCTCCAACACTTATGTGTGTGCATTACTATAGCATGTTCAAGGTGATGGGTAGGATAGTTCTTCTCATGAGGCTTAGGATGATGAGATCCATAGGCAACAACATGGTTACCCCGCATGAGGATACATCCCAAAACTGAACTCAATGCATCATAGAAGACCACATAACCTATCCCAGCATTAGGAAGAGTTAACACCAACACATTATTCAAAATGCACTTTAGCTCAAAAAAAAGAACTCTGACATTTTTCATTCCATCAAAACATCACTCCCTTTCAAGGTATAGTACTCATTGGATAAGCTAAATTTAAGAAGTCTTTAACAAACCGGTGATAATATCCTGCTAATCCCAAGAAGCTCTGAATCTCAAAAACATTTCGTGGTTGTTCCCAAGTCATAACAACCCTCACCGTCTCAGGATCAACTGATATTCCTTGTTCTAACACAACATATACCAAGAATTTCACTTCCCGAATCCATAAATCACACTTCGAATGAGTGGAATAAAGTCGGTGATTTCTTAGGAGACTAAAAACTATTCTCAGATGATGCACATGATCCTCCTCAGACTTGAAGTAGACAAGAATGTCATCCTCAAATACTACCATGAAACTATCTAGGTAATCACGGAAAACAATGTTCATCAAAGCCATGAAAACTACAAGAGCATTTTCTAGGCTGAAGGGCATACCAAAGAACACAAAAAGGACATACCTACTCTATAAAGAAGTCTTAGGAATGTCATATTCCTTTATAATCAAATGATGGTAACCGAATAGAAGATCTATTTTTGAAAACCACTTTTATCCTTTCAATTGATCAAACAAATCATCAATTCTTGGTAATGGATATTTTTTCTTTATCGAACTTGTTTGAGATTTCGATAATCTACAGAAAAGCGAATAGAACCATCAGCCTTCTTGGTAAAGAGAACTAGTGCTGTTAATGGTGACACACTCGGGCATATAAAACCTTTCTCAAGAAGATCGTCTAACTGAGACTTCAGTTCTTTTAGTTCATCTAGTGCCATTCGGTAAGAGGGAATAGAAACCGGTTGAGTACCAGGCATTAAGTCGATAGAAAAGTCAACCTCTCTTACTGGAGGAAAACTATAGAAGTTAGAAGGTAACATGTCGGAAAACTCAGCGATGACTAGAGGAAGATCACCACACATTGAATCTCTCTCTAGATCTGAAGAAAATGTTGATAAAACTTTCTCCAAATCTAGATAATAGGGTCTTGCTCTGCTTGACCTTGAGTCCCACTCTCCTTGAAAAAAGGGTTACACCACTGGGTGTAGTAAGGTAAACCCGTCGAAGGTAACAATCGATCTAGTATTTATTAGAAATAAGCCAATCCATCCCAAATATGATGTCAAAAGATTTTATGTCAAGAACCAAGAAATTCCAATAATGACCAACATCTGATAGAGAGACGACACAAAAAGGACTATGGAGGCCCTTCTCTCTCATTATACCAAGGGGTGCAGTAATATCCATCGCACAGGATAAAAGCTCCAAAGGAAGATTAAGGATATTAACATTATGGGTTGAAATAAAAGTGTGAGATGCACCAGTATCAAAAAGTGTTGTCACTAAAGACAAAGCTATTATAATGGTACCTCTCACAGTTGCAGGACATGTATCAGGTACCTCTGGCGACTCTTCCACTACGTGAAGAAGCTTTGTTCCAGATTCCTGTGGCTGGAATACTTTTGTATGTGAAGTATTTGATAGACCTTGAGTTTCTGGAGGTGTTGATGATCCTGTTCCACCACGTGTATTAGATAAGTGATTGAATAATCTATGTAAGTTACCTAAACGTCCACAAGAGCTACAGTTCTTCGGTGACTCAGTGAAAACCATCTTAGAATGTACTGGATTACCACACTGATAGCAAGTCAAAGAATCCACTCCTAGTGCTACCGGAGGTCTGGAATGACTCTACTGTCAAGAACCATCATGAGAAAAGTCATGCTTCTACTTTCCATTAAAGGATCTCACACTGCCACTATGAGGAAAAAGAACAATCTTCAACCTTGACTTTCCTAACAAGTCCATATCAACCATCATCGCCCTATCCAGCACATTAGAATAAGTGGGTAACTTGAGTAGGAAGACCAGATAATAGATATCTGATCGAAGTCCCAACTCGATTCATCGAGCCTTCATCCTATCATTAGATACAATCTCAAGAGAAAACTGTACCAGCTCAGAAAAGCGATTTGAGTACTAAGTCATGGTTTTGTTGGCTTTCTCAAGCTTGAAAAACTCCATAGCCTTGGCCAAAAACATTGATTCCGGATAGAACTAGTTAGTGAAAAGAACCCTAAAGTCTTTCCACTCCAAACCCTCATGTTTCCCAGCCGTCACCATCATGTCCCACCATCTCCTACTTGGTCCCTCCAGTACAAAGGTGGCACACTTCCCCATGATCACCTCATGTGTCTCCAAGAACCCAAATTGATGTTCAATCATACTCACCCATTCCTCAGCAAGTTTAGAATCAGTGGAGCCTTTGAAAATTAGTGGCTTCTGGCATAGGAATTCATGAGAACGACTTCGGGAAATATCACTATGAGGATCTGTAGCTGGAGTCTGAACATGAACTAGAGGTGGTGCATGTCCCAGAGCATGGATAGTGTGAACAATCACCTCAACCAGACTCAGATCCACAATAGGACTCGCTTGCTGAGGTTCAGCAGCCACTTTTTTGGATTTGAGCTCCACGTCTTCTCAGAGGCATGATGCTATAAAACATAAAAAGGCATAAATTAACAACCAAACCAAGCAACAAGGAAAAATATTCATAAAATAAGGGATAACAGGATTTGGATTCCACTATATCCAAATCTAAATAGGGAAAATACTAGAACTAATCAACAAGTCGTATTTCCCTAACCAACCCTGGTGACTTAAGGTTCATTGTGGTGAGAGCTGGCCAGGAACTCAATCACAACTCCCTCCTAATTCCCGAAAAGAATACTCAAGGCATACTGTCATCAAGGCAATATGATTAACCTCCCTCTGATACCACTTTGTCACAAACTAGCTCGGGAACCCTGGTAACCCGATAACCGAGCCAGCCCTAACATATCTCTAAGGGCGTTCTCGATCCCCATGGGTTAGAGACTAGCACCTAGAATCGTACAACATAAATGTGGGAATGATTTTTCCACAAGAATGTGGAAGCATGAGGAAAAAAAACAGTATGCATATCAAAGAAACTCCACTAGGGGTGATGTACCAGAAAACAAAGAGGCATAAAAAGCCAAGGTACTATAACCCAAGTACCAAAAGGGAAAACAGTCCCAAGGTCCCAAAGGACACAACTCACCAAGTACAAAGATCAACAACTGGATCCATCTTTAAGAGTTCCCTTCCCTTTTCTTGATCCTGGTAGAAGAAAATATACAAACACCAGAAGGAAAAAGTAGGTTGTGAGCCTAAGCCCAGTAGGATACCACCAACGATTACGTAACAAATGCCAAATATAGATCATCCTGATAAATTCTTTTCATTTTCAAATAAACAGGCTTAGAAATTCAAAAGAATATTTTAACAAAGCATGCTATACATTTTCAAATGATGGAAATCCCAATTTAAAAAAAGGTTATACAAATGATGGAATATTTCTAAAAATAATGGGTTAAGTAAAAAATTTATATAAAATAGTTTATATAAATTCAGTAGGCATGCAAGGCGGTTCAAAAGCATTGGCATACATTTATATCTCAAATATAAATAAACAAGCGATAAAATGGTCATCCGCCAAAAGGTATGATAGTATTAACAAGTTATAGTATTCCACACTCTCTATGTGAACACAGAAAAATGTGTATACACATGTCCCTATGATACTTGGTAAAGGTGACTCGTCACCAACCCGTCGAGGATGTGACCTGCCGCAAGTATGTTTTAGAACGTTGTCGTAGCATAGAGTGTATCCAAATAACTCACTAACTACCTAAGGCTTGCAAGCGCTCTTAAATGATGGGTGAAATATTTTTAGAATGCATAAAATACAATCAATACCAATCTCCCATTTCAAAAGAGGCCAATTACATTCCATTTAAAACCAAAATAGGTTTTATTCAAAACATTCCTTTAAACAAGAAAAAACCAATGGGTTTTTATCAAATCATTTTTATCCATTTTCATAAGTTTGAAATCCATTCAAAACCAATTCCATCATTACAGAATTTATTTCACAATTAAATTCAACAATTTAATTGAAATCATTTCCATTAAATCCTAAATTTAAATCCAAAAATTTAAATCGGAGAATTTCCATAAACACACCCAATTCAACGAAATTGTGGTTTTCCCAAATTTTAATGCCAAAACCATTTCAAATATCTCAATTCAATGGAATCGGGTTTTTATCAATTAATTGAAAGAAAATTTGATCAATTGTATTTAAATCAACAATTGAAATAAATCATGAAAATACAATGATAAACTATTTGGAAAGTTGGGATGGAACCACTTACCTTGATTTATTGATGTAATTTAGCCCAACGAAAAACCCCAAAAACCGATCGGCACAACGACGTTGATCAAAATCTGGATCTAAATCCTTAAAACCAAAATTAAGATCAAAGGGATCAAGATCTTGCAAAACTAGTTCTAGATTCAAAATCCTAGGTCTATATCTCAACTCATAGGTATGATCCATGGAAACAAAGGAAATAATCTTTGAAAATGTCAAGGAAAGATAGAGGGATAAATGATATATGCAACGGGATGAAATCCACCTACCGGGAGGAGAGCGGATCATCAATCCAAGCCTTCAATCTCAAAGAAATATGTTTGGATTTCCTTGGAATCTCTCAAGGAGGCTTTGGAAAGACCTAAAAAGAGTTTATCCTGAGCCGAGGTCGAAAAAATGGATGACTCGGGTGTTCGGGTTGTTTTAAAAAGAAATTTTCAAAATTAAAAACTGTGCGCATGGTTTACCTGGGCCGAGGTGCACGGTTTGTCAAGCTGTGTGCACACCGTGCGGACCTTACTATCCAGAGATACAATGTCAGCATGGCTTGGTCGCATGGTTTTTCAAACTATGTGCAAACCTTGCACAAGCCATTTCCCTTTTTTTACTAAAAATGTCACCCAAACTCACCCCCAAGTCACTATTCAAAAATAGAGTTTCTTAGAAACATCAAAAGTACCTAAAAACATAACGTGATGTTATAGTATTTGTGAGAAAAATACAAATAATTATGGTTATAGAAATAAATTATTTTTGTCTCTTTTCTTATAGTGGAGGGTATAAAATCATCAATAGAAGTGAAATTATGGATATTCTAAATCTATAATGTGACTAGATGATTTTTAATAGTGTTACTTTTAGTACAATAAGTAATTTTATATTATAATGGACTGAGTACACATTTAAAAATCAGTGAATATACTAATATCATTTTAATTATGTGGAATTTTTATATTTTATTTTTTAATCGACACAGAAATGTTTGAAAAGAGTTTTTTAAAAAAAATTAAAAAAGGTTGAAATGTAACTTTATACCAAAATAAAATTTTAAATTAAAAAATTCCATTATGTCAAGAATAACACAGTTTCATTGTGATTATATTTTTTTAAAATTTTATTGGTTATTTAATTTTTTTTCATTGGAATGAATTGTTGTAGATTAAATATTATGAATTAAAAATATTTTGAACTAAAATACACTATATAATTATACTTTATAGTATGTATCATTATAGGTTTTTTTAAATTTATCTCATCATATCGACCACCACTAGATATGGTGATATCATTATAGTATGAAGAATTGGGAATGAATAATTGTAGTCCTTGGATCCCAATGCATCCTTTTTGAAATTTATGATATTTTGACACTATTGTCATGTTCTATATTCTAATGATTGAATAAATAAATGACAATGGTGTATCGTATTCTATGAATAATAAAAATAAATTATTCATTTTGGTTAATATCTGATGAATGAATTATAACTAAACCTAGAGAGTGGGTTTCCAATGAATTACATACCTTTATGAATTGAAGACCAAAAAAATTGTTTTGGGAAAAAATATTTCTTTATAATAAAATATATTAAATTATGTCCTTAATGGATCATGAATATAAAAAATATAATAAAATAATTATGAGATATCATAGAGAGTATTTTTCGCAATAAAAAATTCTCTCATTAATTCAATAAAGAAGATGATTTCATTAGGATGAATACATTTAGATGGAGATTTTTCTTTATGAATGAAAATTCAAATTCCATAGAGGATTAAAAATATTATTCATGGATTATGGGAAATAATATATATTTTTGAGACTTCATGTTAATAAAATTGTAATATATTCTACTTCAAGTTATAAAATGGTGTAAAACATATATTATTAAATGCCACATGAAGTAAAATAAATAATGGAATTGGAATAAAATTAATGGGATTTAATGTTTTTGATAATATCTTGAATAATAATTTATGAAATTATACATTCTCTATAATATTTTTCAAATGAAATGAATGAAATTTGAAAAAATATTCCATAATGTAGACACCTGTATCGAGTGGTAAATATGGTGGATGTTTGGTATCCATTGATGTTATCCAGTAGTTGGTCCACATCCATGTTTGATAGCTAAAACAATTTATTAATATAGATACAGTGGCAAAATGATGGGAATCAAAGGCCATCAGATCAATATATTGGATCGTAGGTCCAAGGAAATGTCATACTTATCTGATATGACAGAACATGATGCAATGAAACAAAATGGTTTAGTCAATAATGTATTTGAAATTATGGTCCACATTCACAAAATTAGGTTATTTTAATCACCTAGTTATTTTTTAGTCTTTTAATTACTCAGAACAACTAGCATTTCATATGGCTCAATTACAATATAGAGTAGTGTCGTTCTTGCAGTTGGGTTAAATAATTTGAACTATACTGTAGTTGATTGATAATATAATGTGTTTCATTAGACAATTTTAGAATGATAGACAAAGATCAATAATGGCGGTTTCATGGTTGTGCCACATTGCTTCATTGGATTGATGATACTTCATAAGGTGCATGGTGATGCATGGTACCATTGATATATCATCAAAAGGTTAATTGGCCTCATTTCAACACCATTGATATAATGGAATAATTTTTATTTAATTTTTATATGTTATGTTTTTGAATTATTCTACTGGGGTAAAAAAAGTTATTCTTAACAGTAAATCATTTTGTTTGATAAAATTTAGAATTTAAATGAATAAATTAAACCCCAATATCATGAATTATTTAATGAATAATATGCTCAAGATGGTGAATATATTTAGAAATAATAGTTTCCAATTTTCATTTTGACAGTTACATTAAATATTATAATTAAAATATAATTTTATTATATAATGAGATTGGATGAAATATTAGATCTATTTTAGTTTTTTAGATACTATAGAAATAATTTTGTATCTCGAAAAAAAAATTTGATTATTTTTTAAAAAAAGGACTAATGTGAAAAAAATTATAGATTTATAATCTAAATATTTTTATAAGAGGAGTAAAGGTTATTAAAATTGAATAAAATAAGTTATTCATAATAAATTTATTTTTTCTATTTTATTTCGTGAATACTATAATGGTTGATACTAAACTCACTATGATTAAATGAATATTAAATAACACATTTAAGCATATATTTGGAGTCTATATTCTGAAAAAATAAAATTTATTAAGTTTAATAATGTGTATATATATTTATTTTTTTCACAAGATTTATCAAAATTACAAATGAAGTTAAATTAAAAAAGTTATTTACTAATGTAAGAAGTAGTTAGTGAAACCTGAAGAACATAGATTATATTTATGTTATTGAAACCCTGTAAGGATAATTAATATAATATACTTTATATCATACATTAATGCTTAGGAATTTATATTAATATTATGGGTAATATAAAGAATTATTGAAATCATTTTAATTGGAATTATAAAATTAAAATGATATTGTCGATACTAGTGGAAAAACAATTCCATGTAAATGATAGTATATTCATCAATGATCTTATGGAAATTAGGTTGTTGAATTATAGAATCATTTAGAATCCATTATTATGTTTCGATTGACTCTTTTTAAATTAACATGGTCAAATATTTTTAATAATTATTAACATTTATATTGAAAATATTCTAAAATATAATAACAAAACAATGTGTCATGTTAGATCTCATGATCATGTCTCATAATGTGGATATATATATAGTAGTATTTCTATGAAAGAGTTAGTTGAATAATTGAATAAAATTACTTATATTTTATTAAATTATAATTATATTTTTGTGAGTGCAGGATGAAGAAATTTGTTTAAGGATATTCGATATATTTATATTATTATATAGAAATCCTTAAATGAAAAAGATATGGGATCTTTTATTTGATTATTATGATTTTTTTCCAAATACATAATCAGTGTGTGTTAATTTATTTTGATCAGTGAATACTATAGGTTATATGATACTAATTCTTCCCTTTAACCTCATCCTCTTTCACAGGATACAGTGAGATGAAATGTTTTCCTTGATAACCCACTTCTCCGAGTAGGTTGTTTTGAGGAATTATAAATGAATTTATTCCCATTACTCAAAATTACAAGGTCAATGGTTAATTAGAATATATGACACGATGATAGATAATGATTTAATTACGTATTTAGACTTTATCACCTCTATAGTTTATAGATTAGTGTTTACAATTATGATCTATTATTTAATACATTATTTTTATATTTGGGATAAATCATCCTAGATATTCAGTTGTGGATTGGTGGAGATTTGGTTGTCCCAAATGTGATAGGGAGTGACACCTACAATAAGGGGTGATTTTAAATAAAAAATGACTTAGAACATTATCCACCATAAGCTGTTGAAATAACAACAACTATAATATTCAGATCAGTAAATAGTTTATTAGAGTAATAAAAATTTATTAACATGTGAAATGATTTATCATAGAGGAAATTAATCAATTTCTAAATTAGAAAATATTAGATGAAATATAAACAAATTTTAAAATCTTATACATAATTGGAATTAGTTTTATATAAGATTATAAAAATACGATAGGTATATAAAAATATATGCTTGAAGAAATTTGATCAAAGAAAATAGAATTATATTATATTACTAATAATACCATAAAGAATATTTTTAATAAATTTTTTTACCTAATGTATGAGGAGGATCTTTTACCATAATTTAGGATACATGTATTTATATCCTAATATCCACTTAACTTAAACCTTTTGGAAGGATCTTTTTATTTATATCTTGAAAATCACATAATCAATATGACCAAAAACCTATTTTCATTCATTTCATAAAAATACCTCAATCACATAGTATTATATATATATATATATCATTCTTTATTTCTTTTTAACACCTTTACTAAAATTATTGAAATAAAAAAATTAACAAGGAAACATAGTTTATTTAAAATGAGTCTCTGAGAACATAATTCCGTAAGATAAAATCTATGATATAAAATAGAAATCAATTATATAAATATATACATATATATATATATATATGAAAATTAACACATCAAAATGAATTTTCATATCTTTTTAATTTCTTTGGCTAGTGTTCTCATTATCCTCAAATTAGTAGTCTTTAATAAGAAAAAAATAATGCACAAATCCAAAATTTTATGGGGTTATTTGAAACTATTTCAAATGAATATTCGTAGTCCACTAATGAAGTCATCCTTAGTTTCATTCTTCCTATAAAGGTATTCGTGCACTGTTAGAATCCTTTCACATTTGATGCATGGTATTTTTGAAAAAGTATAAATTCTACATATTTTTTTTCAAGATTCAAACATTTATAAACTAGTTTTCCAATTTGATTCATAAAATATAATGAAAAGAACATCATGGTACATAATGTTATAATTAATTGTGTTTTGATTTCCAAAATAGAGGAAGCATATGAGTCTTTCTCTTATTTACCTCCTAGATTTTGGAAATCAATAAAATCTTCATAATTTTTGATAATTTTAGATGAATCTTAAACACATTAAAACTATATATCTTGTGGAATTTAATATCATTTAGTTTTTCAAAAAAATGACAACATAAAACTTGTTTTTTAAAAAAATTATTATTAATAGTTCTTTGGGATGATTTTATATGGTGGATTGATGTTATTAACAAAGGATGATTTACAAGGGCGGCAGGGGAGTTGGTGAAAATATCCTTATGCGATCTCATGAAGATATAATAAGAAGCACTTTAATACAACACATGATTTTTATGCGAACTCATGGTGAGATCACATTTAGTGAACATTATTTTTAATTGATTTCATAATAATATCACATGAGGAACTTGAAGAAAAAGACGATGAAAATTTTGGATACTTCTCGAAGTCATTAAAAATCATTCAAATCATGCATGATTGTAAAATTATATCATAATGGGATCCTGAGAATAATACATGATAATATTTGGATATCATGACAGTGTCACATGATCCACTTTAATACAATGTTTATGATCTCATAATTCCCTTATGATATCATGATAAGATCACGTGAATAAAGTATAATTATCATTGGATCTCATGAATAAATGGATGGTGATCATCAAGAAGTAATTGTGAATTTTTTTTGGTGGTCATCTGAATTGTTTCGGGCATATAATAGGTGAACATACTGTGAAATCATGTGAAGTGTGTAAGGATTATTTCTATGGAACTGGATGGAAATACAACCACAATTAGTAGAGTTAAAGTGGTGGATTTCAACTTATAAATACCATTTTCCCATCAGTATAAAAGGGTGATGTTTTTCATATGTTGTTTAAAGTGTAGGGAAGTACGTCTCATGGACTAAAGAATGATTTATTCTAGAATATTACAATCCATGTAATTAGAATGGCTCATGAAGTTGTTGTGTGGAGGGATCCTAGGCAACGAAAATTATAATTGTTTTATGAAAAGGGTGTTTTCATGAATATTAATACCCATTTTTATGTCATGGATTTTATAAATGTAAAATGGAACTGTGCTAGAGTAAAGTGATCCACATGAATAGAAAAATTACTCATGAAGGGATCTCATTGAGGGATCTTGTAGAGGCTTCAAGCGAAGGGGATTAGGGGGGTCTCCTAAATGGGTCTCATGGAGGGGTCTCAATGAGGAGTCCCATGGAAGGGTGTTATATAGGGTTCATAAAGTGGGGTCTCACAGAGGGGTCTCGCAGATGGGTCTCGTAGAGGGGTCTGGTAGAGAGTTCTTTCAGAGAGGTCTAAATGATCCATCTTCCAGAGAGGTCTTTTGATGTTTTCCTTCATAAAGGGTACACAATTACAAAATAAAATTATTATGAAAATGTGGTTCACATATCGTTGATGAATCGAGATCATGAGAAAAACACATGTTTGAATCAAATTAGAATTTATTTTTTTGTTATTATACTAATGAATTAGTCTGTTCTCATTATCACAGAGAGAAGTGATATTTTAAATGGTTAATGGTTGTAAACTGGGGGGGGGCAGTGAGTCCACTCCAAAAATTATAACATGAACATTCATTAGTGGTTGTGGTACACCAGCACGTTGCCTTTGTATACATCATGTACATATCCCAGTGAGGTCGAACCATGTAAAATGATTGTTACCTATGCATGTGTTATTTACCATTTATTCTATATTACAAGAATCTTAGAGAAGAAATCTTTTTATCAATGAATCATGATCAAATGATAATGTTGTTTTAATATGTCATTCATGGATTCACCCCTATCATGGTATTTAACTTTCTGAGGCAAAATATTGGTATCATAATAGAAAAGTGTTAAAGACAGAGTTACATTAAATGAAAAATAAATGATGTTATTTTTCAAAATTTTATTCCGATCATCGATGGAAGCAATATTAATTTATATAAAATTAAGATTAATAACTACATATGATCATTATGAATAAATTTATTTACTAATTTGATTTATGGTATATCTATCATTAAAGGATCATATGGTTTAATAGTTTATCAAGGATAATGTATGAATGAAAATTTATATTTTGTTAGTGTAGATGAATACATGTTCTTTTTGTATAATAAAGATGAAGAAAAGTTTCTGGAATAAATGTCTTTGTCATTTGATCTAGAAGTCCATTAATTGTTTATTTAAATGTGATTCCACTTGAGATCTCATGATGTAATCGTGTTATTGTATTCAAACATGAGATGAAATCCAAAAATTAAATACCACTCAAATGATTTATAAGAAAAAATAAAAACGATCAACATAAGTTCTTGGAAATTTTCACATTAATGTATGTGGAAATATTTCACTATGAGCTATCAATGAAAGAGGTGTTATATTTTTTCAATTATTATTTTAGAATACTGAAAGGAAATAAAATTATCACCCAATATTTCAAGGAGGATTATTGTATAAAACATTATCATAGAGAAGTTGAAAATATGGTAAATAAAAAATTCATATGTTTTGAATAGATAATTTAATAGAGTTCAAAAATAGAAAAGTGGGGGATTATATCATGAAATATCAGATAAGGAGACATTTTTTAGTAGCAATAACTATATAGTAATATACAGTGGTTGAGTGGAGAATAAGGATTATAAAAAACATGGGTAGAATAATTCTTTTTGAGAAAGACCATCTAGATATCTTTGGGATGATTAAGTGTTTAAAATAGACTATATTTCTAATAGATTCTTATTGTTTCCAAAGGAATATAAGAATTAATATGAGCTTTGGTATGAGAAGAAGATGGTATTAAAGTGTTTTTAAGTCTTTGGAAGTAAATGTTTCATCCTCAATAAGGAAAAATATATAATATTTGAATTACATAGAGATGAAGAAATATTTATTATTTTATAAATTATTTCAAAAGTATATAAATGATTCAATTAGGAGATGAGAAATGTAATTAAGGGAAATAATGTTGTTACAGTGGAAAATTGATAGAATCATCAAAAAATTAATGAACAATATTAGTAGTATAGTGATAAAGAGGTGATAAGATCAGGTGGAGTTAAAATACATAAGGAGAACTCAATAGATGATTTATATTCGGAGAACAATAAACTTATCTACAAAATAATGATAAATGAAAAAATCTATTTGTAGAATTTTATCAGTTATCAGACAACACGATTATAGACACGAATAATATGTACTCAATAGAGAGAATAATTCTTATCACAACAATTTTCAAAATGATTTCAATATGATTCAATAGATAATAATTTTCTTCAAACTATGTACTAATAGATTGATCAAATAAAAATGAATAAAATATGTGAGATTCCTGCATTACTAAAAAAATAATTCCATCGAGATTAAATTTGTTTTTCGTAATAGGATGAATGTGGATATAAAGATAATCTAAAACAATAAATGACTTGAGTGCAAGGGAAACACCTATATTGAGGGTATTTATGGTGATGAGAAATTTTCACAACTTCTAGGGTTGGAAAAAATTCTATTATTAATGGAAGTATCTATGATACGAAAATTAAATGTTTTCCATATGGATGTGATGTTAAATTTTTTTAAACAGGTAATATTAGAAAAAAATATACTGAATAAACATAAGGTTTTCTCATTTATGATTTTAGAAAAATAATTGTCAAATAAGGCTCTATATGGGTTTAATTAAGAACTGAAATCATGATATTCATAGCATGATCAATATTTTATGAGGCTTAATTCCTAACATGAAGGGGATCATTATATTCTCTATGTTAATAACATGAGAAATAAAAGGATGATAGTCCTATTATATGTTGAAAAAATAATATTTCGTGGGTATAAAAAATTAAATTGTAAACATTTTGTAAAATTCATGAATATTTAGTTTGAAATGTAAATTAATAGTGACCTAACATTTTTTCTTGGCCTACAAGTAACACAATTAATACATGACTTATTTATTTACTAATATAAATATTCCGAGGGTGTTATAAATATTTTTTTAATGGAAAATTAAAAATATATGACAACTCCTGTTGCACATGGATGTAATTATTAATAGATTTTGAAAAAAATCAGATAATAAAATAGAATATAGATAGGTCATTAGTAGTCTTCTGTATGTAATTGTAATATGAACTGCTATTATTTTTTCCACATTATAGGAGGCATAATATCAATATAATTCCAAATAAACCCACACACATATACTAAAATTAATACTTCAGTATATCAAAAGAATAGTGGATTTCATTTTACTGTACAGTGAAAAATATCAGTATGATTTATTGAGTTTTGTAGATATAAATTGGGTTGGTTCAATAGAAGATCAAAATTCAATATATGGAAGTTCATTAAATCATGGAGTAATATTTATTTATTGGATGATAATGAAACAATATTACATTTCTTTTATACCCATATAATCTGAATACATTACATCAACTCAATGTTATAAGTGTTTATTAGCGATGAAGCAACATCATGAAGATATGGGAGATGAAGTAAAGTATCTAATAAGAACTCATTAGTATAATTCATGTGGTATAAATCTTAAGAACAATAAATTTCATCCCTAAATGTATAGAATAATTGTAATTAAATTTAACATTATAAAATATATGTGGATCAAGGCCTTGTGATGTTGGAGTATGTGCCTACTAAACTACTTGTTGTAGACATCCAAATGAAGGCTCTTCCCAAAGAATAATTTTAATGAAATTGGCTTGTTCATTTATTTAGTATGATTCCCGAACATTAATATTGTTTATTTTCCCCATCCACTCTCCTAGAGTAATGTTTTTTTATAAAATTTTTACTGATATGTGTTCTATGCAATTTTACAAACCATAATGAGTGACCATTAGGTTCATTTAAAAAGGTAGAAAAAATTTTTCAATTGTGAAAGGGGATCAGATGATAGGGGTATAAGTGAAACATAGAGAGTTTTAAATATTACACATCTAAAATTGTTATCTTAGTGAAGATGAATCATGAATAAGAGTGATAAGTTCATGATTCTAGTAGTTTTTAAAAAATGTGATCTCAAGGGATGATCATATTTTATATTTTGATGTTGAGATGGTTTTCCATGTAAATTTTATAAACGACATGATTCATTGAGGAAATTTAATTGAAGCAATTGTTTATAACACTAATATTTACTTATTTTGAGTTATTTAATGTTTTATGAAATCCCCTGATAATTATTTGGACTTGTTGAAGGAAAATTAATCACATTCATGAATTCTAAATAAGTTGGTTCATGGGTTTTAAAAGAGATTTCAATAAACCCAAAAGGGTGATTATTGAAAAAACCGTCTTAATGGTTATTTTGGTTGGTTGTGTTTATTGAAATTTTTTGATGTTGTTGATGAGGGTTTTTTTTTCAAAGGAGGCATAAGGAGTTTGGATGAATATTTATAACATATCTAGAATGAAGGTCTGGTGAAGCACTTAAAGAAACCACATGATTGACAATGGATATCATGGTGACATCCCTTAAAGAACACCAGACTTTTAGTTTATCTCTGGTGGATATTTCATTAAAATAAGGATGAAAACGATGTTGTAAATGATAGAGAGATATTATAGGTATTCAAAATCATTTTAATCACAAATAATTCTCAAAGGATCTCATAATGAGATCTTGTGATGATCGCAAGAATTTTTTTTGGATCTTATGATGGGATAACATGATGTTTGTAAAAAAAATTCACTAATGAAAAGATTTTATTTTAATATCATGGAAATTTCATGTGAATCATGTATGCTTTTCATTATACAAGGATAAGTCAATGATAGTGATCATATGAACTAGAAGTGACATTCATTTGGAGATCAAGTGATGTGCTAGTGACATATGACAAGTGGTTATGCGGTATAATCACAGAATGTGAATAAGGTCAATTGATTAAGAGGTAAAACTTGTGGTTAACCATGAATAGTAGAGTTAATTTGGTGGATTTATGCTTACAAATTCCATTTAACTCATCCTCAAGAAAGGTATAAGTTTTTCAGAGGTGGTTCAATATGAATAAAAGTTTTTTTTATGATCTAAAGAGGGTATTATGATGGAATCACAATATTCAAGTAATAATAAGAGGATGTCTCAAAGGATTATTATAGTTAGATATCATGAATGAATAATTTTAATTGATATATAAGTAGGGTATTTTCATTTGTAGGTAATCCCAATTAATTCTCACAAATTTTGGTAAAAATAAAAGATTCCCATACGAGAGCCACACAATCAATGTGACTAGAAGATTCGTGAATGGATCTATTAGAGGGGTATCAAGATAGGTCTCATGGATTAGTTTCATTGAGTGTTCCCAAGGAGAGTTTTCATGTAGGGGACTCACGTAGGGGTCTCATTGAGCAGTCTCATGGAGAGGTCTCATGTATCTATATTGTTGAGAGGTCTTGTGAAGGAGTCTTGAATAGTGGTTACCAAATACCCAAAAAAAAAGTTTTCCATAAAGGTGATTATCATATCTCTGAAATATAAATACTATAAAGAGCCACTCAAGGGATAATAAACTTACAAATGATTGTTATAAAGTTAAAATAAAGGATCATTATGATCAATTTCGTATATAGAGTAATGAGTGTTCAAATTTCGAATGACAGTAAATCATGAGGCTTGATTAGCACTCTCAGAATACTGTTAGTGGATTTGGGACATCTTCATGTTTCCTTTTTATTCTCCTTGTATATAGAATATTGATGTTTTACCATGTAAAATTGATGTCCCATATGAAATATATAATTTCAATTCAATCTATTCTACACAAAGGATGGAAAACTGTACACCATTTAATAATAAAACCATATCCAAGAAGATGGTGTTTTATTCAATTATACCATGAATCACCCCAACCCCTCTCAGGGTATTTAAACATAATGGTCTAACACTCATTAAAATCATATAAAAAAAATGTAAACATGGTCCCCCCTTTTCTAAATTAATAATTTATTATTAATTTCACAAATCTATTCCCCTTTGTAAAAATTTAAAACATACAATTATCTTTATATTTTACCCACATTATTATTTTTGAAAATCATATTCCCCTATTGAAAAAGATACATTTTTTAATATATCCTCAAAAAAATCCAATTATAAATAATTAAAAATAATATAAATGGCCCCTTTTCTAAAAAAAATTTCTTTCACATTTTAATATAGAATTAATAGAAAAATAATACATACATATAATTGAATTTAATTTATCCTAAATTAAATTTTTTAATCTATTTTATCTGTCATCCATTTAATATAGAAAACTATTCTCCTTAGATAACATGTTTTTATATTAATAAAATATTATAAGAAAAAATTTTCTCTACTTTCTGATGTTAGTAAACATACAGTAAAAAATTCTATATATAATATTATAAATGAAATTAAATAATATCTTCAATGTTATATTCTTATTAATTTTGATTATGTTCTTCATTGGAAGATCTTCTTTGGATGGTTTTAATATCTACATTCCAAATTAATTTACATTAGGTTGATTGCTCAAATATTATTTCCTTTTCATAAGACATAAACATGTATATTATTAAAACACATAAATATATGAATTATGTCTGAAAAATTTAATAATATTCCTTAGATGTAGATAATGATAAATTTCAAATTTAATGACATCTGGAAATAAGAACTATCTAAAATTAAAAAACTTTTAATATAACATTCCTCCTCTTTTTACAAGGTATTTTTCAATGAAAATATATATCTAAAAATGAATTGAATTTAATATCCCATTAAATTGATAATTAAAAAATTCTATTAAATATATTCAAATTTATCATAATTAAAATATTTAGTGAATAATATGCAAAATATCTCATTCTCAGTGTGATCCTTATAAGATTAGAATCTAACATCTATGTAATTAGCTCATGATTCATGTGGTAGGTATAAAATCAAACATCCAATAATCAAATCATAAGAAATCTATTTTTTGTGTTAAATAATTTGGGATGTTTTGATAAGTTCAATATCTAGATTCATTTAAATTATATTATCCCTCCAAAATGAATAAATTTTACTATAGATTTTTTCATCATCAAATATAACAAACTGTTCGAACCATTATAGTTTTTCTAAAACTAAATATTCTCATCTATAGAAAAGGTAAAAACATTTCTAAAATATTATCATTTATGATCATCATTAGAAACTTATCCACTCATGTATTATGGAAACACATCATCATATGACCACACCAATATTTAAATTCAATTACTTTAAGTACAAAAAGATAAATAGGGTTGGAATTTTTAATCAATCTAAAATATTTTCCTTCCATCATAAATAATGTTTCACCACATCACAGTTTGTGTATTGAAATAGAGATATGAAATAATGAAAACAAAATAGAAAATAAGAAAGAAAATAATTCCTAGTATATGAAATTGATACCTTCTCTGATTCTTTGTTTTTACCTAGAAATTATAAATATGGATGTATAAGATTGGGGAAGTGAAATGTAGTCTAAAATAAAACATTCAATTGTTATCCACCTTAAGGTGTATATCTGATGAATGCTTAGATATTACTATCAACAAATTTTTTATCAGAGTAAAACACATTATAAATATAAGTATTCCTATTAATCATATAATGTAATTCAAAATTGATAAATTTATAAAAAATTAGTAGAAAAATAAATAACCGTAAAATTTAAAACATTTTAGAATTAGTTTTTTTTAATTTTTTAAAAACATAACTCCCATACCAAAATAAAAGAAAAAATTTAATGAAATAAATGTGATAAAAATTATATCTAAATATTATATTAAATGATTTTATTATTAAAAATGGTTACATTCCTGATTGAATCCTTAATCAAATTTTTTTATTTCTATTTGTATATTTGTAATATTGTTAATTTATGTTGGAGAAAAATAAATCATAATATGGGATTTTATTTTAATTGTTGTTAGTCTATTAATTGTATTATAGTGAATAATGGAAATATTTTGGAAGTGACCTTGTAATGTGACTTTATGTATCGACCTTTTTATGTTACCTTGTAAAGTGACCTTATGAATTGACCTTATGATGTAACCTTGTGATGTTAAGGAATGAACAAAAATTAAGTTTCTATACTATCAAAAAGTGATGTCTTAACATGAAAAAAGATGAAGTGACCAAATGAAAAAAATGAATTGACCATAAGAAAAAGAATGAAGTCATGATATGAAAATAAATTAATTGACCACATGAACATAAATTAAGTGACCACACTAAAAAAGGTTATACAAGAGGAAAAATTATATGATCAATAAAGAAAAATAAAGTGAGAACATGTTCAAATTTGGATATGTTTTGAACCGACATTATGAAATATGATCCCTTAATTTCATGTTCAAGTTATAGCTCAAAAAATCTCTATTTTATTAATATATATATTTAAAATTTTACTTATTTTTTGATTTTTGTTTTAATTTTACTATTCATTAAATATATATTATTTATTTAAATGATAAGGAATTTAATTCGGAATCATTTTATATAGGATTAAATAACAATCATATGTGTGGTAGTACAACATTGGTTTATTGGGAAAACATTATATTTACATTTAATATATTTGGAAATTTATTATTTTATCTAAAATAATTAAATAGATTTTCCATGGGATATTAATCTTGATTATTATTATTTTTGTCCATTATTAATTATTTTAACATGTTATTAATGTAAAACAATATTTAAAAATTAAATATTGTTTATGTGACCCACACTGGTATGTTTTTTATTTTCATTCAATGATAAAATTATGTGTTGATTAAAGAAGGATTAAAAAAACATGCGTAATTTTTTTGAATATTCTACACATATAATAAATATACAAAATAATTTCAATATATCTAAATAAATTCCCATTGTTAAAGATATCCTTAAACTATATAAGTGATTCTTACTTTGTTGATCAACCTCTATTTTTATCGGAAGTGAAATCATTTGATCCTTTAGTATAAGAGGAGAAAATTTCAACCTTAACACATAGATCCTAAATTTTCTATATAATTCTGTGGTTTTCATTCGTTTAAATATTTTTTATGTGTTTAATTGTCACATTTTATCTACTAATTAAATGGTAAGATAGCGGTTTGTGACTCACTTAATAAATTCTGGCTTTTGGTTGTGCCTCTAGGTTAGAAAAAATAACAGCAATTTTTGTTTTTACATAACCCAAAAAAGGTTAGGGAATTTATTTCTCCTCATGTTTTATAAAATGAATGTATTTCAATAACCAAAACATCAAAAGGTATCTTCTAGACTATACCTTAAAGGGTGAAAAGTTAGGGTGACTCGGTTAATTCATAAAGTGTTCAAAAGGGAATCACATTGGGTTGTTCCTTTGGAAGATAAAAATATGTTTATAAATTTTTTTTTCTCCCTATAAAAGCATATAGTCCATTATATTAGGATTGAAATCCCTTTTATGTTATTGGTTTGAATAGTAGAGTAGGATTATATTGATTCTAAAAACTATAAAAATTAATATGTTCATATCTCTTAAGATTTTCCCTACATCAACATAACTTTAATAAGTGGTCAAAATTTTTTTAATAGGTGAATTCACCCCAATATTTTTTATTTCATTATTTTTATTTGGACATACAAATTGGAATTAGTGGGTCTCACTACCTTTAACATATTTTTATATTATATATAAAAGTTAAATATTAGCATTAATATTCAACGAAAATGATCAATGTTGACAAGATAGAAATGAATGAGAATGATTAATGGACACTGAAATGTCCTCTATTATTTAATGGAACTAATTATGTAAAATGGATGGCTCCCATAGAGTCATTTCGAAAACACAGTAGCATTTAATGTTATATAATCATTGTAAAAATTATACAATTTACCCAAAGTTAATAATAAAATTTATCTAGAAATATTGTGATAATGTATGTGTCAAATTAAAATTCAATGCATATATTATATTGTAGAACTAATAAGAATATGTGTAGTGATATTTATACTTGAAAAAAAACATAAAAATTTATGAAACTGATTAGGCCACCCATATAATATTTGATATGACAATAATAACTAAACTATACATGTTAAGATATGAATATCAGGAATAAAAAATGGGGAAAGATGATATAGTTTACCATGTTTTTTCTTTATCATCTAGTATTTTAAATGAAATGTGTGTTCTTTGGATAAATCATAGTTATTTCTATTTTATTGATTTTTTTTAATTTACCATAAATATGGCATACTAAAATGATAGAAATTGATAAGGTAATAGTTTCAAATAATATAACATATACATGATTATTGGTTGTTTCTGAAATACGGATTTGAATTGAAATATATCACTCAAGTTGATATTTCAAAAACACAATGATTATTATTCAATCAAAAGTACATGTAACCACCCACTCTTCTTATTCTAAATTTCAATGTAAGAAAATAAATAATGTATTCCTTGATTCCTAATGATGAATAATCTAAGCATACATAATAAAGAATAAAAATAATTACCCTTTAAATAAATGAAGAAAAACTAGAAATGATGATAATGAAGTCATCAATTATGATTATAGAGAAATTGGGAACATGAATTATATCTTCCCATGACTCACGAATGAATAAATAATTATAAAACACTTATAAATGGAAGGAAAAGATAAGGTTTATTGTCACGAACCCCTCCCACCAAAGATGCCCCTCCTGATCTGGCAATGGTGAAAGGATGATAATGACCCCCGAGTCCCGCCTCCAGTAGGCCCCGGGTTGGCGACTAGCACCAAGGGTATGTGTTTTCACAAATATAGGAGGCATTACCCTTTTTATTATTTTGGATTGGGAAATAGGACAAGTCAACCACCAAAAAGGGAAAAGAACAAGTGTATATAAATAAACCCAAACCAAGCCCACATACATGTTTAAACAATTTTTATAACAAGGTACAAGTACAATAAAGCTCAAAAGTACAATGCCAAAGAAAACAAGAGAACAACAATTGCAACAACTCCAACTGCCCGACTAGTAGGGTCCCGCACGGCCCTGGTAGTCCTCCTGGAAACCTGAAAGTAAACGTAGGGTGAGCATACAAGTATACTCAGTAGGGAAACCTAAAGCTCTCGTGCACAAGTGGGGAGACACCCTAAGGTCCCGTGAGAAAACAGAATAACCAGAAACTAACAAGGAAAAACTATCCACCCAGCCTCACTGGTCACACTCACCAAGTAACACAAACAAGTTTAGTATATATATAGAACAAAAGTATTGGGTACCCCGCACCATTTCCCACATAATTAGATGCTTCTCTTCCTAACGGCAAACGTCCTGACGCTACCACACTCTTCCCGCCCGCACACACCTGGGCCAAACCACGCATCTCGCCGCACACACCTGGGCCACAACCACTAACCTGCCCGTAGACACCTGGGCCTCATCCCGAAGGTTCATGGGAACGGTAAGCCTACCCGAAGATTCTTAGGCTAAAGGTCGCCTCAAGCCATCACAGCCTCCGAGACCTACCCAAAGTGTCTTGGGTGTAAGGTCACCTCAAGCCATCATAGCCTATGGAAGAAGGAGCAGGAAGAAGCCAGTAACTAAGGGGGGACAACCTCTCCCATAAAATGGGAGTGTTCGGCACTAGGTGCTAGACATGGGTGTGGTGCGACAAAACACAAAGATACAATTATATATATACATATACCAAACACACAGCCCAACCTATGGCTTCTTAAAAAGAGAAACTGAGCATGTGCCTCAGCACTGCTACCACGAAGCATGCATCAACAACCAAACAATCATCCCCCAACCCCATTTAGGTTTTCTTGTTTCATGCAATTGTTTAACAAATTATTACTACTGGGCAACTATCATCCAGACAAAACCTTTCACAAACATATCCCTTCCATCCACAACCAAGGATAGGTAAAACGCAAGCAACCACATGCCATTTCATTTACAAAAGATTATCACAACCATACAACATTCCATCATTCATTTATTTCAAAGTTCCACACATAAAACCCTTTCTACACACAAAACATTTCTGCATTTGAAAACACCTTTTACTTAAAAACACTTTTCATAATCAAAACACTTTTCATAAATAAAGGCATTTTCCACAAAACAACCAAACCACCAACATGTTCATTATTCCAATTTTGTTCAACTGGGGTGATCACACAAGGTTTTCATTCTCATTTAATCAGCCAGTCTTTACGTACTTATCCATTTTCCATGTTTTAACAAAACCAACCACAAAAAATTCAGATATCAATTGCGCACGCAAAGGCCACCAACGGCCTTGATTTTCAGTAGGCAAAGGCCTTTCAATCCAAAATCACAATCAGAAGATAAAGAAACTGGAAGGCAATAGAAACAACACAAAACCCCAAACCCTTCTTTATCCGGTTATTATCTTTATTTAAAGTTCAACTGCATCCCATGGAACAAAAGAAAAAAATATCCCACCCTGCATGTTGCACCAAATAGAGAGACGAAGGTAAACCCCTACCTCAAAAGGTCACGATCACGTCGCATCTGACGACGTCCTTCGGTGTCCTCCGCCTTCGTCAAACCCGAAAAACGCCTCCTAGGATGGAAGCTGTAGAAGGAAGGCCGGAAGGAAAGGTGACAAGTCCAGGCTTAGAAGCTTTGTTTCGTTGCTACGATCCTGTGGCCACTGAAGGATCGTAATTCGGAGCTCGGACAAAGAAGTTAGAGGAGGAAGACTTCTTGATCATCCAAGAGTGTCGTCGTGCGAAGAAGAAGCGATTGGTCTGGAAATAATCTGCGACCCTTTCTTATATATCCTAAAAATAGGTAAAACAGTATGCAGCATGTATTGATGAATACACGGTGTGACTGTACACCCATTACGTGTTTTGACTGGTCAACACACGACACGTCACGCGGTTTCCAAGAGTTTTAAAAAAAACATTAATTTTATTAATATGTGTGTTTCGTTGACCCAAGACATAACTCATAAAAAGGTATCCATCACTGGTCTTAAAATGACCGTCTTAATTACAGGATTACACTGCCACTGACGGTTCGTCATTCCGACACCATATGAAGAAGTTATAGACTTTTTATGTTTTGATCACCCAAAAATAATAATAATATTATTTTATTATTATTATAATAATTTAATATTTTGATCAAAAGGGCTTGTGGCGTGAATCTCTCCCCTTACACCATGCACACTCCCTTATTTTATTATTGTATTACTATTTTAATATATTAAATCAACATTATATAAAATATATGATATATTAAATCAAATTATATAAAAAAAATATGATTTATACAAGGGAAAGGGGGCATTCACGCCTCCCCTCCCCATCTCATGCGCCTCCCCATATATTTATTATAATTTATTAAATAAAACCATTTTCATTTTAATTGTATTATTATATTTATTATACGATCAATGTTATTAATTTCATAACTCAATTTTGGGAGAACCTATGCACAACCATTCCATGCGACTCAAAACCATTTCATTTAATTGAATTAAATGACAAAACAAAATTAATATAACATACATATTCAACCCCATTTTAATACATTTAATTTTATTAACCTCTCACACATAGTTTTACACCATCATTATTATTTATTGTTCTTCAATAAAAATAACATTTCATCAACTTATTTTATTAACTCACCGACGTTATTGTTTTTAATAACAAAAAGATTTACGCTCGTCGCATTGACCACGTTAAACCACCCTGTTGGATATCTGAATCCGACCATGCCACATCAATGTAGTGTAACATCCATCAATTTAATTATTTTAATTCTATTTATTTTTATTTCACACTGATTAAATTGAAATCACTTTTATAAAATTAAAACCATTCAATTTCATAAACCCAATATAACGAACTCACCTTTAATTTTATGAACGCACCACCATGCTTCCACTTGAATCTTCGTTTAATTTTTTTTCAATAAATACCATGACTAATTTCATCAATTTCTAATTATTATTAATATTATGAATAATATTAATAACACAACAGCCATAATTATTATTCAAATTTAATTTCAACAATTACTCAATTAATAAAAAAAACTGCATGTTTCATTTATCAACGTCTAATGGATCACACACCTTCCCACTTCACATCATTAATAATAATAACACCAATTAAATCATTTTATCATGATTATTCTTTTTAGTTTAATTAATCACACAATTTATGTCATCATCATTATTATTAACATATTTTTACGTTATCATCAGTATTAAAATTATCATTATAACGCGCGTCGTGTTGACCACATCGATTTCAACATAGGAATGGACCGGAGGGGTCCGGTCGGTTATATCAGATACCTCTTAAAACATTCTCGTCCTCGAGAATTAAAAACCAACCAAGAAAAAGAATGGATCCAAACAACCACTCCGCAAGATACCTCTTAGGGCCCTTGTCATAACAAGAAACAACTGACAACCCTAATTATGTGAGTTAGGAATTCCCTCTCCTAAGTCGAGATATTATCCACTTTAGGGGGCACTGACTCGCTTGAACGGTTTTAATCGCATCTGCATTAATGCATCTCGATTAAGGACTGGGCCTTCCCACTTCCATATATTATGTTTTTTTTTTCAACTTACACTACACCCAACAACGTACAACCCACACACTTCCTGGACACATGGCTTGAGGAATTCCTTCTCCCATGTTGAGATATTATCCGTTTTAGGCGGCACTGACTCACCTGCACGGGTTAAATCGCATCCACATTAATGCATCTCGATTAGGGATTAGGTCTTCCCCTCCCCACATGATAGGGCTCTTCACGTACATTTAAAGAAAAGCGGGAAACAACATAGCATTAAAAACTCACAAAAACAAGGTCCAGGCCCAGAGAATGAGCAAAAGAGTTCCAACAATGGAGTGTAATGCTCCCAAAAAAACATAAAGGAGATCATTCAAGAAAACCCAAACACATCTCTATCGATCCCTGGTCCTTCTAGAGATGTTGCCTCTGATGCATGAAACTATCCTCGCTGAGCTCCTTTGCCTCTCTGTTGACGTCCGCCTCCTCGACCACGTCCTGATTGGGATCCTTGAGGAACTCCTTGTGGCTGGCCACCACCTGCTCCATTTCCCCTCAAAGGGACTGGAGTCTGTTGCTGCTGGAAGGGTCTTGTCGGTGACTGGTGCTGCTGAGGAGGGCGTTGAACCGGTCCATCTCCACCGTACTGAGCATGGGTCGGGCACCGACTCTGAACATGCCTGAAACCTCCACAAGAAAAACACTTTGGTCCTGGGCTCATGAAAAAGGGATGAGGACCTGAAGATCTGAACTGGAACTGCTGGGGCCTGCTCCCTACTGGCCTGAAACTGGAAGGTCCCGTCGCAGGAGACTTGCTGCTGACTGCCTTCCCCTTCGACGAACTAGGCTAGATCCCCTCACGTGGTGCACCTCCCTGCGAGTGCATCCTTTCTACAACTTCCGCCTTCTTCTGTACAGCTAAGTACGTTGAAAGGGTGAAGGGGGTCACAGCATACTGGAGCGAAGGATTAATCACCTCTTCCAAACGTCTCGCCCAAGACTCTTCATCCAGAAAGAGTTCCGGAGCAAAGCGTAGGAGATTCTTGAACTTAATTCCCAACTCTCAAACAGTCATACTCCCCTGCTGAAGGGAGAGCAACTCCTGACGCTTTTCCGCCTTGATCAAAGAAGAAAGGAATTCCTCTTAGAACTCCTTTTCGAAGTCAGCCCATGGAATCTATGCCTCCTTCCTCTCCCCAAGGTAGAGCATCCACCATTGGCGTGTCGCGCCTCTCAGCTGACTGATCGCTAGGGGGTCCCAGTACTCCTTCGGAGCACGGATCAAGGTAAAAGAGATCCCTAGCTCTTCAAGCCACCCCTCCGTCTCGAGGTCCGAAGTACTTCCCTCGTACTTCTTGAGAGTCTGACGCTGGAAAGAATAGAGGGTCTTCTGCCACTGGCTGTCTTCCTCCTCTCGATCGATCCTCAGCCGATCGACCGCCTGGATCTATTGGGCCTCAGCCATCTGAGCCACCCGGGGACGACGTCCAGGTTCCATAGCTGTATGGTAAACAAGGATCTCCTAAGCCCAAGTAGTAAGGGAAAACTCAAAGTTTTAATTATCATTTTATTTCAATTTCTTTCCCAGAACACCCAAATCAAGTAAAACACAAACATGATGATGCATGTACCTCCCCTAGGGTCTCTACCCTGCAATCAATATAGTCTCACTTGGTCATTCGGTGGGCTCAGAGTCCTTGCATCGGATCACGGGGGGCCCTAAAATCCCGTGTCCTAGCCGGTCTTCCTTGGCCTATGTCACGCACCAAGATTAACGAACATTGTTGCCCTACCATCCCATGCAATCCTCACTGTGCCTAACTCCAGACTCCATTCTATCTCTCAACCATCACCTCTGATACCATTCTGTCATGACCCCCTCCCACCAATGATGCCCCTCCTGATCTGGCAATGGTGAAAGGAAGATAATGACCCCGGAGTCCCACCTCCAGTAGGCCCCGGGTTGGGGACTAGCACCAAGGGTATGAGTTTTCACAAATATGGGAGGCATTACCCTTTTTATTATTTTGGATCGAGAAATAGGACAAGTCAACCACCAAAAAGGGAAAAGAACAAGTGTATATAAATAAACCCAAACCAATCCCACATGCATGTTTAAACAATTTTTATAACAAGGTACAAGTACTAGGAAGCTCAGAAGTACAATGCCAAAGAAAACAAGAGAACAACAATTGCAACAACTCCAACTGCCCGACTAGTAGGGTCCCGCACGGCCCTGGTAGTCCTCCTGGAAACCTGAAAGTAAATGTAGGGTGAGCATACAAGTATACTCAGTAGGGAAACCTAATGCTCTCGTGCACAAGTGGGGAGACACCCTAAGGTCCCGTGAGAAAACAGAAGAACCAGAAACTAACAAGGAAAAACCATCCACCCAGCCTCACTGGTAACACTCACCATGTAACACAAACATGTTTAGTATATATATAGAACAAAAGTATTGGGTACCCCGCACCATTTCCCACTTAATTAGATGCTGCTCTTCCTAACGGCAAACGTCCTGATGCTACCACACTCTTCCCGCCCGCACACACCTGGGCCAAACCACGCATCTCGTCGCACACACCTGGGCCACAACCACTAACCCGCCCGCAGACACATGGGCCTCATCCCAAAGGTTCTTGGGAACGGTAAGCCTGCCCGAAGAGTCTTGGGCTAAAGGTGGCCTCAATCCATCACAGCCTCCGAGACCTACCCGAAGTGTCTTGGGTGTAAGGTCTCCTCAAGCCCTCATAGCCTATGGAAGAAGGAGCAGGAAGGAGCTAGTAACTAAGGGGGAACACCCTCTCCCATAAAATGGGAGTGTTCGGAACTAGGTTCTTGACATGGGTGTGGTGCGACAAAACACAAAGATACAATTATATATATATACATATACCAAACACACAGCCTAACCTATGGCTTCTTAAAAAGAGAAACTGAGCATGTGCCTCGACACTGCTACCACGAAGCATGCATCAACAACCAAACAATCATCCCCCAACCCCATTTAGGTTTTCATGTTTCATGCAATGGTTTAACAAATTATTACTACTGGGAAACTATCATCTAGACAAAACCTTTCACAAACATATCCCTGCCATCCACAACCAAGGTTAGGTAAAACGCAAGCAACCACATGCCATTTCATTTACAAAAGATTATCACAACCATACAACATTCCATCATTCATTTATTTCAAAGTTCCACACATAAAACCCTTTCCACACACAAAACATTTCCGCTTTTGAAAACACCTTTTACTTCAAAACACTTTTCATAATCAAAACACTTTTCATAAATAAAGGCATTTTCCACAAAACAACCAAACCACCAACATGTTCATTATTCCAATTTTGTTCAACCTGGGTGATCACACAAGGTTTTCATTCTCATTTAATCAGCCAGTCCTTACGTACTTATCCATTTTCCATGTTTTAACAAAACCAACCACAAACAATTTAGATATCAATTGCACACACAAAGGCCACCAACGGCCTTGATTTTCAGTAGGCAAAGGCCTTTCAATCCAAAATCACAATCAGAAGATAAAGAAACTGGAAGGCAATAGAAACAGCACAAAACCCCAAACCCTTCTTTATCCGATTATTATCTTTATTTAAAGTTCAACTGCATCCCATGGAATAAAAGAAAAAAATATCCCACCCTGCATGTTGCACCAAATAGAGAGATTAAGGTAAACCCCTACCTCAAAAGGTCCCGATCACGTCGCATCCGACGACGTCCTTCGGTGTCCTCCGCCTTCACCAAACCCGACAAACGCCTCCTAGGATGGAAGTTGGAGAAGGAAGGCCGGAAGGAAATGTGACAAGTCCAATCTTATAAGCTTCGTTTCGTCGCTACGATCCTGTGGCCGCTGACGGATCGTAATTCGGAGCTCGGACAAAGAAGTTAGAAGAGGAAGACTTCTTGATCATCCAAGAGTGTCGTCGTGCGAAGAAGAAGCGATTGGTCTGGAAATAATCCGCGACCCTTTCTTATATAGCCAACGAATAGGTAAAACAGTATGCAGCGTGTATTGATGAATACACGGTGTGACTGTACACCCGTTACGTGTTTTGACTGGTCAACACACGACACATCACGCGGTTTCCACGCGTTTAAAAAAACGTTAATTTTATTAATATGTGTGTTTCATTGACCCGAGACATAACTCATAAAAAGGTATCCATCACTGGTCTTAAAATGACCGTCTTAATTACAGGATTACACTGCCGCTGACGGTTCATCATTCCGACACCATATGAAGAAGTTATAGACTTTTTAAGTTTTGATCACCCAAAAATAATAATAATAATATTTTATTATTATTATTATAATTTAATATTTTGATCAAAAGGGCTTGTGGCGTGAATCTCTCCCCTTACACCATGCGCACACCCTTATTTTATTATTCTATTACTATTTTAATATATTAAATCAACATTATATAAAATATATGATATATTAAATCAAATTATATAAAAAAATATGATTTATACAAGGGAAAGGGGGCATTCACGCCTCCCCTCCCCATCTCATGCGCCTCCCCATAAATTTATTATAATTTATTAAATAAAACCATTTTCCTTTTAATTTTATTATTATATTTATTATACGATCAATGTTATTAATTTCATAATTCAATTTTGGGAGAACCTATGCACAACCATTCCATGCGACTCAAAACCATTTCATTTAATTGAATTAAATGACAAAACAAAATTAATATAACATACATATTCAAGTCCATTTTAATACATTTAATTTTATTAACCTCTCACACATAGTTTTACACCATCATTATTATTTATTGTTCTTCAATAACAATAACATTTCATCAACTTATTTTATTAACTCACCGATGTTATTGTTTTTAATAACAAAAATATTTACGCTCGTCGCATTGACCACGTTAAACCATCCTGTTGGATATCTGAATCCGACCATGCCACGTCAATGTCGTGTAACATCCATCAATTTAATTATTTTAATTCTATTTATTTTTATTTCACACTGATTAAATTGAAATCACTTTTATTAAATTAAAACCATTCAATTTCATAAACCCAATATAACGAACTCACCTTTAATTTTATGAACGCACCACCATGCTTCCACTTGCATCTTCATTTAATTTTTTTTCAATAAATACCATGACTCATTTCATCAATTTCTCATTATTATTAATATTATGAATAATATTAATAACACAACAGCCATAATTATTATTCAAATTTAATTTCAACAATTACTCAATTAATAAAAAAAACTGCATGTTTCATTTATCAACGTCTAATGGATCACACACCTTCCCACTTCACATCATTAATAATAATAACACCAATTAAATCATTTTATCATTATTATTCTTTTTAGTTTAATTAATCACACAATTTATGTCATCATCATTATTATTAACATATTTTTACGTTATCATCATTATTAAAATTATCATTATAACGCGCGTCGTGTTGACCACATCGATTTCAACAAAGGAATGGACCGGAGGGGTCCGGTCCATTACATTTATTATTGGAGTTACACAACTAACATATATTCAAGTAATAAATCATGTATTAAAGTGGTAATCAATACCTTTATTTTATAGCTTCTATAAAGTAAGAATGTGAATAAAATTTCTCATCATATCTTAAATATAATTAATCTATATAAATTTTTTATAATTATATTTATAGACTAAATCATAAATTTTATTTGATTACAAGATTATTAACAAATATTTGTAGAAAATTTAAGGATGATCAAATGAAAAATGAGAAGTAGAATAAAATATCTTCAATTTCAAATGATAAATTATATGTATTTCTAGAATGTGTTCACATTGAAAATATGAATCATAAATAATTTCATATAAAAATTGAAGAATCTCACATAATAATGTTAGATTATATTTTAGTAGAAATTTAGGCCTAAAAATGAATTTTTATTATTAAAAATAGTTATTTCCTAAAAACATTGATGAAGGTAATGTTATGACTAGATCACAAGAGTGAGTAAATTAAAAAAATAAGTGACAAATTAATGAAATTAAATTTTCCAAAATGTTCAATACCTTATTTTTTGAAGGTTTATGAGGGACTATTTCAAGTGTTATGTATTTTATATGTCACCTGAAGTTACATTATAAAAATGAATTTTATTTATGATTTTTATTGTCAATTTTTCACAAAAAGGATTTTATAATAAAATAATTTTCTTCTAGATTACCTATAAACACTTTCATAATATTAGTTTGGGTTCTAAATAATTATTTTTTAACCTAATTATACCAAATTTTTATGTTGGTAAAAATGACGTCATAAATATATTTTATGTAGGAAAAAATTCATGGATGTATAAAAATGGATTTATAGTACTCGTATATAGGATTTTCATTAAACATGGATGAAAGTATTTATAAATTTATATCTTTTACCAAATGTGAAAATTGTAGTATTACATTAATTGATAATTCAATGTTAAAAGTAAATATTTTTGGAGAAGTTGGGATAAAGTATTTAAACATAATTTAATTAGTATCTCAAAATGTTGGGATAATAAAAAGAATATTATATATGAAAAATATTAATGTATTATTTAAAAATATGAATATATAAATTTTAATGTAAAAAATGGTTATATTTATTTAATTAATTTTTAGGATCTGGCTAAAAAGAATTTAAATGATTAAATGATTTTAAATATGGAATTTTTTTTGAATAGAAGATCCATACATGAAACATTATTTCTATTAAACTATATTTCCAAAATTTTAATGTTTTCAGATTGGGCCTATTTGAAAATAGATATTAAATATATTTTTGATTATTACTTAAAATGTACATTGGATAAATTTTCATTTATGTTATTTAATGATGTACATGATTCTAAAGTACTTCAACATATTCATTTAAGATTTTTTTCCTAATTAAGATTAATAGGTCTAAAGTTAAATGGTATGAATTTGTTATTATTTATGAATATAGTATATATATATGAATTTATTTTCATTATTATAAATCCGATACTTTTTTAAAATTTATTTCATATTGAATTTTGTTCAAAATGAAAAGGTTATATGATTTTTTAGTCAGAAGTGACAAAGGTATTGAGTTTTCAAATTTGTAATCTAATATATTCTATGCTGAAAATTATTGTAGTTATATTTTATCATCCCCTTGGACTCCATAAGAAAATAGAGTGGTATTATTGAAAAAAAATTAGTTTACATTAAATAGATAGAAAATTGCTAAATGAGTAACATTTAAAGAAATATTTCTCAGCAGAAGGTGTTAGCCTATCATTATTATCTCTAATTGAAATTTTCATAAATTGTTTTAATGAATACAACGTATGGAAAAAATTTAATCCTAGAATTTTTAATTTTAAATTATTTGGAAAAAATTTTACATTATAAATAAAACATGTTCACCATAATAATATGACTCAAAATAAGAGGATGTTATTATTATAAGGTATTCTAATTCAAAAAATGAATATATAGTTTATAAAAAAACATTACTAGTTTAGGAGTCTATCCATGTTCAATTCAATGAAAATAATTTATAATAAATAAATTATTATTTAAAATAAGTTATGGAATAGATTTTAAATCTACTGAATAAAAAAATACTGAGTTTGGTGAATCTATAAAGGAGGTAATACATCTCTTTAAAAAATCAACAATTCAATAATGATTAACTTGTTTAATATTTATTATTGATAAAAGTTCTTGCATATAAGTAATAAATTCCATAAAAAATGTTTATTATTATCACGATTATATTAATGGTTTTTTCCATCTAGATATTGATGAAGTTTTTTCTAATTTAAACCGAATTTTTAATGGTTACTAATAATTTAATTGATTTGATATGAATAATGTTTGGACCATATTTGACCCCCCCCCCAAGGATCAATATATTATCAGAACCATGTGGATCATTATAAATATGTTTGGAGATTCAGGTAAAATAATTAAAAATAATAAAATTTTAGTGTCCGAATGTTACAATTTGAATGAAGAAATTGATTTTGAGGGATATTTTTCAATATAATATCAATTAGAAACTATAATAATTCTTTTAGAAATTCAATCTCATTATGGTATTAATCGTTTTCCAATTAATTTCAAAAGTCAATTTTATAATATATATATATTTATGACAATTTTATATAAATTAGGATATTGGTTATTAGATTAAGTATAAATAAAACTATGCTTTGAAACTCTCAAAATATTTTATGTTATAAAATAACCTCCTCGATATTAGAATGAGGGGTCGTCAATATTTATTTTAAATAATGGGTTTAGAGAGGAAAAATTCGATCTAACAATATTCATCAAATATACTTTCAATGATATATTGGTAGTCTAATTAAATGTTGATGATATTATATTGTATTTTTTAAATGTTATAATTGTTAATTATTTATTACGGTTAATGCCTTTATAATTTGACATGAGTCCTATGGGTGAACTTATGTACATTTTAGGTTTGTAAATAATTACAAGAAAAGATGGGTTCAGTTATTATCAATCAAAATATTTTAAAGAATTAGTTAAGCGGTGTGTTTTTTATTATATTAATATCATAAATATTCTAATGAGTATTTATTGTCGGATAGAAAATGATAAATATAGAAAACATAATGATAAAATGAATTTTAGAATAATGAATGGTATCTTTTTTTATGTGATATCATACAAACTATCTTTAAAATTTTTAGTATGTATATCTTCCTAATTATAATACAATCCTTATAAAATTCATTTAATCGAAGATAAAATAATAATTAATTATGTGAAATTAATTATTAATTTCATATTATTTGATATTGTACATATTTAATTTGAGTTTACTAGTTTTTCATATACATATTATGGTGGTAAAGAATAGATAAAAATAGAACACCATGTATGTGTCACATTAATGAAAAATATTTAGTTTCATGGATTTAAAATAATTATTTTGTGTATTTATCGATTATTGGGAGTGATTATGTTTGTAAATATTCCATTTTTTAATTATTTATTTAGAAAAAAACATTTTCATTTTTTTAATTTTGAGATGATATTGATTTTTTGTGATAATAATTATGCAATTTCTAAACTAAAAAATACTTTAAAACACTCAATGTTAAAACACAATGATATTAGTATCACATTCATAGTGGTATTATTCAATAAATTATTATTATTTTGAAATCTATTTATACATGATATCAATATGTTAACACTTTTAATAAACCGCTAGATTTATAAAATTATGAGAAAATCAAGTATAAACTTCGATTGATAGAAATTTAATAATATGATATATATATATATGGATATTATGGCTTGGAATTTGATATAAAAAATTAAATCTATTCCACATGTGATGTTTATATAAAAAAACTATTTTATTTCATCGCTCTTTATAATATTTTTATTTAGTTGGATGCTTTTTCATTCTTTGAATATCATTAAATCGTTCAATGAAAATCCTTTAATGTTTTCATGGATTCTTAAGGACTCATACATAAATTTCCAAAATAATTTATACTAATATATAAATATATTTTTTATTCCCTCACATACTGCCTTAAATGAATAAATTTAGGGTAATTCTAGATATGTTTTTGATGTAGCATTTTGTGTTTCTTTCTTAAGTACTATTTTTATGCTAGAACGCTGATGGATTTAAAATTTAAAGGGCTATTTTCATTCCAAGTAATCCTCTTGGGGGTGATTTTAATGTTAAATTTTTTATCAGCAAGGTTAGTTTCCTTCCAATTAATGACTATTTATCTTATTGGAAGTATTTTTAAACATAAATTGTTTTTAAATTTATAGATACATATCTCAAATATTTGTTTATCAATTTTTTATAGGGAGATAGATCATGGATTTTATATATTTTTTTATTATCAAATAGGGTGTACTGTTGATTAGTTCTTTAATCTATATTTTTACTCATGTTTTAATCAATACAGTATTAGTAATAAATTTTGGTGAAAAAATAAGTCATAATATAGATTTTATTATTATATTCTATAATTCTCCTATTATTATTTTACTGTCAAATGGAAAATTTATGGAAGTGACCCTATTAAGATTCCATGTGAAGTGGTCTTATGAAGAAAAATTTTCATGTGACCTTGTGATGTGAAATTTTGAAGTGACTGTATGAAAAAATGAAGTGACTGCATGAAAAAAAATAACTGAACTCATCAATATAAAATGAAATGTCTAATTGAAAAATATTATAAGACACCAAATTAAAAAAATAAGTGATTACATGAACAATATTGGTTTGACCGCATAAAAATCGATTTTACTAAAAGAATAAAAATAAAGTTAACATATGAATAAAATAGATTTAGCAGTAGTTTAAAATTGGAAAATTGTTGAACATACATTATAATTTGATTTCACTTAATTAATTTCTCATATCATAAATCAAAAAATGCCATATTTTATATATAATTATATATTTTAAATTAATAATTATTTGATAATATGTTCATTTTATTTAATTGCACATTTAATTCATATTAATTATATCAATATTAAGAATTTATTTTTGGAGGAATTACATATATGTTTAAATTATGATCATGTGGGTTGAAGTGTTATGATGATTTTTGGGAAATTTTAAAATTTGAATTTAATATGGAATCAATTGTAATATTTTATGTGACATAATTTATGGGAATTTTCCTTGAGACTTTAATCTTTAATATAATGTTTTTTGGTATTGTATAAATTAATATAATGTAAAATAACTATAAAACATGTTTTTATGTTACTAATTATCAAATAGCCCCTCGTGATTATGTTTTTGTTGTGAATTAAATTAAACAAATGACGTGTTTCTTTGGGAAGGATGAAATAGATTGAGATTCGGGATTTGAATTATCTATGAAAATATTAACTCAATAGAAATAATTCGAATGATATCGATCAATAAAAAATGTTGGGGATATTGTTGAACTCTATAAGTCCCATAGGTATTAGAGTTCATGTACTTATCTCAAATAGTGTATAATTATTTGATCATTTGTTGTGGTAAGGGATCATCCCCTCATAAAAACTCAGATTAAAAAATTTACAAGTTGTTCTATTGATTGAATTTATTATATTCTATTATATGTGTGTAATTTTATCATCTTAAACTACACATTATAATGCATGATAAAAGGTTGTGAACCCCATAAAAAAGGCACACTTTTGGTTGTGCCTCTAGGTTAGAAAAAAGTGACGTAACTACATTCCTTCTATATCTAAAAAATTGTGGGGCATTCATATATGATATAAAATTGTTAAATGGATGGTTTGGGTTACTTAGGGTTATTCTTATATGTGTAAAAAAGGAAGGGAGGTCATGTTAAACCCCCATGTATGAAAAATTTTGTATTCCTGGGTTGATCCTCCATGGGATAAAAATGTCATTCTAAAAGGATTGTGGTCTCCCTTAAAAAGGAAGGTATTCTATTATAGTGGTTTTCCATAATCAAATTTCATTACAGGGGTAGAAATTATAGTTGAATAATTTATATTCAAACTAATATAATCATTTTTGTGTTCATTTATATTTATTTTTCATCTATATTATCATTACATTGATAACTTGCTAGAAATATTTTGAAATGAAAATGAAAATTATAATTTTACATTAAACCATTATCATAAGGGTCTAACATATCCCTAATATAAGGATGATATTTTAACTAGATCGAATGCACCCGCCATTCTATCTCTATATGCCCTTGACTAAAACCCGTCAGAAGGCTCTCTATCTCTCTATCCCCATAAAAACATGATCTTACTGACCAAAATTATCATCATATTACTATCCCTATAATTAATAGACCACATATGATTAGATATAATTTGTATTCCTACCCCCATAATTCTTTTATTAGAATGATCGTAAAGATACAACAAGAATAATTATTGCATTTGAAATGAGGTCCTTATAAATTTATGTTCAATGTGAAACTCTCATAATAAAAATCAATAATTATTAATAGAACACAAGGAAACAGGGCATTGAAATCTTCAAAATGACTTTACTGGTTTTTTTTAAATTCTTGTTACTATTATTATAATGATCCATAGGTCAATATTATTATTATAAAAAAGCCATTTATGATCCGAACTCATGTTAATTAGTGTTAGTTGTAACCACATAAGATGTAATTTCATAATCATCATATGATCACATAATTAGTTTTCATCTTATAATAAATTAATCACAACACATATATAGTTCTTGTACATTTAGTTTCTGGAAAATTTCATATTGATTTTATTCATTGGATTTTCATTTTTTGGACACAAACCCCAAGACAATTATTTACCAGATGTTATTTTTTCCAAAAAAAATAAACACACATATAGTTATCATTAAGTGTATAATTATTTTTGAAATAAATGAATCATATTAGTCATTAAAATAATAGATGAATATTCCACCAGAATCCCTACTATGACATTAATGGAGATGTGTATTCTCTAAAATCATGAGATTTTTTATCTTAGGTAAATCATAGTGTTGGAATAAATATGAAGGGATATGAGAATTTATTATTATTATTATTATTATTAATGAGTTGTTATTTATATTTTTTGAAATAATATTATAAAATGTGGTGTATGAGACTCTATATCCCAAATATACCAAGCATTCATCCATAGGGTTATACCTAGAGTATCATCACTTCTAGGAAGGGTACCTAATTGATCTATGAGAACCTCATGATACTCTCAAAGAGAATATTTGTAATGAACCTTACCCCAATAGCCTGAATTTGGTGCCTTACTTCACTAAATTGTAATTGTTACAAGGAATCACATCTTGAAGGACCAAATAGTTTAACAATCTTAGTGATATAGATAGATAATAGAATTTTAAATTAAATTTAAAAACATAAAAAATAATTTTCTTTAAGAAACCCATTATTCCCATTATCATAACTATTCATATCAACCATAATAATATTCATGGTAACATGGGGATGGATGAATGATACCAATAAGGATATCTCATATGCTTTGTATGGGTATAAATACAATAGAAGATATCATAAATAAACACAGACAATAGGTCAATGTGAATAACTAAAAATTATGTCATTAAAAAATTATCTGGAACATAATATGGATGGAATAAAAGATGATCAAATAATTCCATAAAAATAATTACCTGAGAATGAAACATAACCCTGGATATTCTAATAGTTTAATAGTCACATGTAACATTAACAACTAATATCTTAATTAGGTAATACATAATGATGTATATATAAAAGATATTATTGATCCATTATTTCAAGAATATATTACTTTCAAGTTTCATGCCATAAATTTAACATTATCAAGGCTTCTTACAAAGAATCTGATAAATGGGTAAGGCCTCGGCCAAAACCATATCCATTTTATCTCATAAATCCTACAGATACATCAATGGGGTATAATGGTCCACAACTAAAAATATCTATGTTTGATTCATTTTCCATATTAATGGGGTGAAATATAGTCAACAAATATATTCATAATGAATCTATCATAGGAAATGCAAATAATTTCCCCAATCAATAAACATAATTATAAAATATTTAGAGTAATTTGGTGAATGATATCAAGATAGTACATCCCCAGTAAAAATGTTCATAACCCATTCCATAAAATATGGTAAATAGTATCATAAGATATAAACATCAATTAATCATAAGATTTAGAAGAGGGTGTTGACATAGTTTAATGAACTCTAACAAAATCATAGAATATTCATTATGAGTAATAACCATTTTCTACATTGAAACATTTTATTTAAAATGCAACAAAATTATAAAAGAAAAAATGTCAGTGGAAATAACCATCTAAAAATGTAATTTATTCATGAAAAAATTTATGTATCATGATGGAATAAAAATATTCTTATGTTGTACTACTTTATAAAAATTTCTTTTAAATTTAAAAAAAATATATTTAAAACAATGTTTTTAAAAAAAATATGTAAGCGTTAACCAAATGAAAAAATTATTTATATTATATTTATATACACATAAATATGTTTCAATAAATCATAATATAATAAAAATACATTTGACCCATAATTATATCACTCAATAATCATTGGAGTATAATTTTTCCCAAAATAATGGAAATTATATTAAAAATTCCCTTACCACTATGCAAACAGACGAACTGAATGCCCCATAAAATTAATTATCATCAAATGAATCATTAAATACCATGAAGGTAAATAGATTCATTATATTTTATATCAAAGGGTATTATAAATATATCATACACAATAAATAAATGGTGAATAAAGAATATATCACATAGATAATATTGAGATGAGAAACCACTACCTTAGATCTGATTTCAACTATATGTGTATGAACCTCACGTATAATGGTTTTGCACAAAATATTAATATATTATATAATCATATTAATATTTATAATATCTTTTATTAACACATTATAATGTCTTACAACACATTTATTAATAATATTGTTTTCATTTCACTATTATGGGTGATAATTTCATTGTTTGTAATCATTGTTTTGTCATAAATGTCTCAGTTATCTTACATAGGGTACATATGAAACATCTCCAGAAAACAAATTAATGTCAAAAATATCATATTTTGTCATTATATATATCATTATAACAATTTTTGAAATTTTGACATAGAAAAAGAATTACAAAGCTACATGAAGATGGTAAGTCGTACGTACGCACGTGCAGTGCATTCATTTTTCGTAGGATGGATAAAAGTTAAAATATAATTGTTTCATAATCAAAATAAATTATAATTAAATATATGAAAATAAATTTATGATTTTATATGGTAAAAACAAATTAATAATAATTAATAGAAGAAATGAATTTGAATGAGTTGGTATGATTGATTATGTCTTCTTTGGCTGACCCCCTTTAGATATCTTCTAAAGGGATATATAGTTTGTATTTTTGGAGTAACCAGACCACCATAACCTAGATAAAACTTTTAATAGGATAAATCGTTAGAGTTTGGTCAACTTATAATGTTCATAGTTCTAAAATTTAATTAAGGAAGTAGTTTCTTGTAAATTGAGTTGAGAGGCACCCTTGGGATCCCTCAAAATTATAAATTATAATAAATTAATTTTCATTAAAATTAAAAAAATACAACTATTAGAAAATGTGATCATATAATATTTAAATATCTTCAATAAAAAATTTACATTTTTTTAATTTAAATATTATCATTTTGATTTACATTAGTAAACATGTGTTAAATTTAATTATCGTAACAATTTCTTTAGTATTAAAAGGTGATAATTTTTACATATAAAATATGAATTTTATTGTAAATGAATAATTTATTTCATTATCAAACTAATAGTATTCAATTTTTATTTTTAAATATTATTTTTGACTTTTAAATAATTTTGAAGAATATTTTTTTGTTAAATATCATTAGTGATAATTTTGACACTATTCATTGCATTGGTCTTATAGAAAAAAATAAGGTAATATAACTTCGATAAAAACATTTAATACACAAAAAATATTTCTTATTAATACAGAAAATTCTTGTTGAACATTTATTAATACAAATATTAATTATTTTATTATTTTTAATATCAGTTTTTTGCCTTAGTAAAATAATTACTACATCATCATTTAATAATTTTTTATGATAATTATCTTTTCAATAAAAAATAAAATTTAAATACCAAACTATAGAAAATTATCTGAGATTTTAAAATAACATCTATTTTCACTAATACCTTCTTAATATAAATATATTAAAAATAATATATTTATTAAAATATAAATACAAAATCGATGTCTTTTCATTAAATAAAATATTATAATTACAGAACCACATCCATATGATCCATAAAAATCCTAAATAAATTCAAATAATTAAATAATTCATGTTAATTTAAAATAAGAACATATATTAATTAAAAACCATCTTTTTCCCTCATGGGCACAAAATATATGATTATGCAAAGATAGTGACATTTATGATTTTATTTAATTTAAGTAATATAAAATTTATTATCACAGGAATGTTTCAACTAAATAAATAAAATTAGAACCCTAGGTTACAAGGGTCAAATTTAAAATTATCCAATAATAATTGAAATGTTTTAGGGTAATTTTATAAAACTTATCTTTTTTTAAAACTAAATTACCCAATTTACACATTTCCGGGGTAATAAAAAATTAAACAAAACATAATATTAATATTGAATAAAAATAAAATGTGTTTATTTTATAAATTTGAATCATTAAATTACAAATATAGAATTAATTTTTCAACATTCATAATAAATAAGTGGATGAATTTAATTTAAAATTAAACCAATAAAATAGTTTTTTTATAAATTATTTTTAACACCATAACAATTAATTCTATCAAAATATGATAAAAATGATTAAAATTAAATATATTATATTATTATATCTAAATATTTCTTACCTTATATTTATAGAAAATTAAAACCATAAAGTTCATTTTTTTATTGAAATTCAAAATTTTATAAAAAAATCTATATTTTCACAATTCGAAGGAAAATAATTTTCTTCAAAAAAAATATTCTAAATTTACACTATTATAATTTTAATAGTATTATTTTATAAATGAATTTTTTTGCTTCAATTATAATTAATTAATGTTTTAATATTTTGATTTAAAATAAGTGATCCATTAGAAGGTGCTACAATTTCTATTTAGAAATATAACTTTTTATACATAAAATTGGATTTAGTCTAATCTTAAGCATACCAAACTTGTTGGATTAATTTAAAAAAATTTCTTGAATATGTAACATATAAATTTTATTATGATATTTCAGTAATATTTATACTTTAATTTGTTGTGATGAAATTCTATTGGAGTCATACAAATAGTTTCTTATAAAAACACATCTTTTATGTTATGTTGATTTTTATTCTCATTTGGAAACGAATTATTTCGTTTTATAAACATGTGAAAAAATAATTTACTTAATTTACTTAATATAGTTCATTCCATCTGTTGTAGAATCTTGGTGATTACTATCTCAAATAAAAAATAATATTTAATTATTTGTTTAATCATCATGTTCTATGTAACATAAGATACAGAAGACATTAAATTTAAAAAAAATACCATAAAATCACGTGGTGCTACATTTTACACAACTTCAATAAATTAAATCCATGTAATTTAATGTTGTTATTTTTAATCATGAAATTTTCATTTTAAAATACCCTTATGTAAACAACATATTGTCAATATGGTTAATAAAACAACCACTTAAATGAAGGTAAAGGAAAAATTCATGTTCACCACAAAAATTAGTTTCCCTATAGAAACGATTTGTGTGAAAACATGGGCATGAAAAAGAAATTTAATTATCATGTAATGATTTAGAGTTATAGATATCATATTCATCACATGATCATAAATTTTTGACCTGTTTAAAGGTCATTTCTTTTTCAAAAATAATGATAAACAGATGGTATTTTTGTCCCAAAATATGTCTCCTAGAGTTGATTGTTCTTTCACTATAAATAAAAGCACTTGAGAATATAATATTTCTTAATTAATTTCCATTTCACAATCTCATCCATTTGATGTTACTCTATATATCTTCACTTCATTTCTTATATCTATAGAAGGATATTCAAGACACATTTTTATGCCTGAACCACTTCTATGAAATGATATAGAAATCATTACGTCATCTTTTAGATATTTTAAAAAACAAAAAATGGTAATTAAATGTTATAAAATATGATAAATCATACTTTAACCCCATAAAATAATATCCAAACAATAAACTAAATCCATTCCATGTGTATTTAACCGTAAGACTCATAAAAAATATGTCATTCCAAATTCAAAGAGAAAAAATTTAGAAAGAAGGTCACTAAATTTCCAAAATCAATTAAACAAAATATTTTACCAAATAATGTAGATCTTATTGTCACATAATAAATATATGAATACCATAATCTCCTTTAATTCATTATCTGAATAAGCATGCTTCTAAGAGTAAAATTTCACGTTGCTGAATATATTCCACAAATGAAAACATCTAATTAATTCTAGTATAAAATAATCCTTTGGATCCCTAACCACCTTCATAGTCACCATTACTATCTAATAAAATTATATTTATTATTTTATCAATATCAAGAGAAACTTTAGTGTTACATTTCCAATTTCATGTGCTTTCAAGAAGATCAACTTACAAAAAAATTGCATCTCTTAATTACGGGTGATATTAATAATATGATTCAACTTACATAATGAAGAAGTAGTACAATACAAGACTTATATATTTCAATATTCTTATACCCATAGTATTATTGATAAAATACTAAAATGAAAAAATTATTTAATCCAAACCATGGAATATGTATCCTTCCTCCTAATCTTTTTTATTAGAATACGACTGATCATGATCCATTACCCTTTCTTTGGGTATATTTCTTTGGCCCTTGAGAAATTTATTTTCATAGCGTCACATCACCTTGTAGATGAGTAATTTTACATCAGTATTTTCTTTCTTACCCTTCCAATCACATGTACGATGTCCTTTCTCTCCACACATATAGAAAAATCACATTCATTTTAATTAATTATGAGGGTGTTTATTTTCAAAATTATCACATGTTGGAAAATAATTCCTTCACATGTTTCCTCTAACAATATTTTACCTACAATTAATATTTTTATCATGATTGTCTTTGTAAAAATAATAAATAGATAATTATTTCCTTGTATGTTTTTTACAATATACTATATTATCATATGATGAAAATATTTGGGAAAATTTTCCCTTCAAAATATTGGTTTAAGTCCAAAAAATATATGATCCCTCATACTATTTGGATCATGTTATTTTTTGTGGTTTTGTTTCCATATGTGAGGGGACCTTTATAAATTTCAACATAAACAAGATTAAATCATATCATTTTGAAACATAATGTAAAATCCCAAAATTAGTGAAATACATAACATAAATTGAACAATTTATGCATATCTACACTCATAAACATAGTTTTTTAGAGATTTTATTCTATAGTTATCATCAAAATATATCTTAGGGTTTTTTCCTTAGTCCATGATTTCCAAAATCTAGTTCTCAAGTTTTGTAGAAAACATCCTTTGATAGTGACTACAATGACCTCGACCTCAGTATCCTAGATTGAAAGGATTAATTAATTAAATTGGAATGATTATATTGAATTAAATCCTATATGAACAAAAAAATTTATTTCTAGTAAACTAGATACATAATTTAAAATAAAATTACATTTAAAAACATAAAAATACAAATAATTTTCTTCAATAAAATGATTATAAACCTTATTTTAACCGTTTAAATCAATCATAATAAAATTATTGGCAACCTGGGGAAGGACATATGATAATAAATAGGTGAGTTTAGATTCTTAGTAAGGTTATGAATACAATATAATCAATCAATAATAAACATAACCAATAATGCATGGTAAATAACTAAAAAACCTTCCATTAAAAAATAATTTTGAACATAATATGGGAGGAATAAAAGATGATCAGTTAATCCCATATAAATAATTACATTATAATGAAACTTAACCATAGATATTCTACTACTCAAATAATCACATTGAATATCAATAACTAATCTTAAAATGTGGTAATTAATAATGATGGATATCTAAAACCTACCGTCGAGGATTCATTCCAAGAATCTATTACTGTTACGTTTTCTTCCCATGAGTCTAATATTTTCAGGGCTTCATGCCAATAATCTAATAAATGGGTACAGAATCAGCCAAAACTATATATTGGTTGTCTAGTGAAACCAACCAACGCATCGAGGTGCTATTAAGGGTCCCACACGACACATACTATGGTCAAATCATTCCTCATATAAAAGGGGTGGAACAAAATAAACATAAAAATTCTTATTGAAACTATTATATGAAAAGTAAATATTTTCCCCAATAAATAATCATAAACATAAACTATCCAGGGTATAAATATAGAATGGAATCAAGGTAGTACATCCCCAGTTTAAATGATCATAAACCAAACCATAAAATATACTAGACAGTATCGTAAGATTTTAACCTCAATTATGCACAAGATTTAGAATAGGATTATTAAATATTTGAAAAAACTCTAACAAAATCATTGTAAACACCTTGAAAAAAATACCATTTTTTATTTGGAATAATTTATTTAAAAAGATGCAAAATTGTAAATGAAAATGTTTCCTTTCAAAATAACCTTGTAAAATTTTATTGGATTTCAATAAAAAAGATGGAATCTTGAAATCAGAAAAATCCCCTCATTTCATATGATGACAAAAAAATTTCATTTATATTTTGAAAAAAAAACTATAAAATAGTATTTTTAAAACAAGGTGCGAGGATTAACCAAATGATTCAATTATGTGTATTAGATGTAAATACAAATAAACAAGTTAAAATGAAACATATTATAAAAAATCATTTGAAAAATAATTATATCATGACATTATAATTGGAGTGGATGTTTAATCCATAGAATAGAAATTTAGTTAAGAATTCCCATACCATAATGCAAAAAGTAAAATTGTATGCCCCATAAAATTAATGACCATCAAATGTAACATTTAATACCCTAGAGATAAATATATTAATGATATTATATATCATAGGGTAGTATATATACACCACACACATGAAATATGTGGTGAATAAATCATATCTCAATAAATAAAAGCGAAGTGAGAAACCCTTTACTTGGGCCCGATTTCCAAAATATGTGTCTGAACCACTTGTATAATAATTTTAAAAATATTATTAACTTAAAATATAGTAATTTTAATATTTATCATATCATATATTATTCAATTATAATGCATTTCTACTTTTTTATTAATAATATTTATCCATTTCAATATTTTGGGTGTTAATTGGATTGTTTCTCATGATTGTATTCTCATAAAATTCCCAGTTATCTTGCATAGGATATAGATAAAACATATAAATAATACACTTAATTTCATAAATATCATATTTATTAATTATATATACTTTTAGAAAAAAATTGAATATATAAAATGATTTACACCTCTACGTGGAGACAATAAGCCACACGTACACATATGTGATGATTTTATTTTTTACAAGATAAATACAAGGTAGAATATGGTTGTTTCAAAATAATTATAACTTCGTTGTATATAGATTCTATAATATATATTATTTTGAAATGTAAAAACACATTAAAATAAATAAGAGTATGAAATGTGTTTTAATGAGTTCGTAAAAACAATTACCCTTCTTCGGCAGACTTCCTTTTGATCTCTTCTCAATAAATCTATAATTCATATTATTGGAGTACCAGTACCTCTATAACATGGTTAATGATGTCATGAGGATAAATGTATAGAGATATTTTGAGAGATAGGTCTCACAGGGTTTAGATAAATGAAGGGAGAAGTTCCCTTTTATAATTGGGTTGAGGGGCACCCAAATAAATCCTTAAAACAATAAATTATAAATAATTAATTTCCTATAAAAATATAAAAGAATGGTGAAGGATTATAATTTATTATGAGATAATATTATAATATCATCAGCAAATAATATTTTTACATGTTTTGGTTTTATATTAAACGTTTTCATTTTGATTGAAATTAATTTTCATGCTTGATTTTTAATTATGGTTTCAATTTATTTAACATTAAAATGTAGTTATTTTTACATATTAAAATTGAAGTTTACAAGAAAAATAATTTTTGAATGTTTATACTGAATAATAGTCAATTTTTATTTTAAAATAATGTTTTTATGATTTTTAAATAATTTAATAAAATATGTTTTTGAGAAAATGTCATTAGTGCCAACTTTGAAAATATTCACTACTTTGGCATTAAAGAAAACAATAAATAAATATAAATTAGATAAAAACATATAAATCTCCTCGAATATGTCATATTAATCCATAAAATTATTGTATGACCTTAATTACTTAATTTAATATTTATTTTATTATTTATAATTTCATTTATTTGATAGTTTAATTAATAGAATAATTATTATATCACAGTTTCATAATTATTGATTGTAATTATTTATTCACTAAATAATAAAAATAAAACACCATGATGTAGATAAAAATTAAATATTTAAAAATAATTTATATAGCCTAATTTAAATTCTGAATGACACCATATAAAAATAATATACATATATTAAAATTTGAATGTCACATCCACATATTTTCTTTAAATAAAATATTATAAATAACATAACCTCAACCAAATTTCCCTAAAAATCAAAACAAAAATTATTTCATGAAAATATGTTTATTATGTTCCATATAATAACTTAAATTCTTTAATAACTTTCCTTTTTACCCATGTGGACACATAAAATATGTTTATGGCAATGAAAGTGACGTTTCTGATTTTATTTAATTTAAACAATATTTGTCATTTTTATGGAATATTGTCTATTAAATAACTCTAATTAGAAAAAAAAGGTGTTATTGTTTTATTAAAAATCATGCAATAATATTTTGGAATGTTTTAGGGTAATTTTATTGTACTTGTCAATTTATTTTTAATATTAATTTCCAAATTTACCATACACCGTGGTTATAAATAAATTACCAAATTTACTATTATGATTGAAAAACATAAAATAATACTTTTTACTAAATTGTGAAATTAATATAATAAATATGGATGAAAATTTCAAAAATTAAAAACTCAAAAGTGGGAAAATTTAATATTAAATTAACATGATAAAACAGTTTTATTGAAAAATGTATTTTTAAGTCAAAAAAATACATGTACGAAAATAAGATAAAAGGAAGATAAAAATTATATGGATTATATTATTTATAACTAAATATTTATTAGTATACATTGATATAAAATTTAAATCATAAAATATATTTTATAACGAAATTTTTAATATTATAAAAATATGTATTTTTCATTATTTACTAGAAATATATATAATTTAAATAATCCAAAAATTCTCCCTAATATAATTTTGATATAATGATAATAAAAATTATGTTTATTTTTTAAAATATAATTTACTAAATAATCATAATATATATTTAAAACATGGTTTCTATTAAAACGCGATTAAATTTCCTTTTAAAAAATATATCATTTTATGCTTAAAATAGGATTTATTGCTATCTTAAGCCTATTGAACATAGTGTTAAAATTATAAAAAAATATTATTTAATATTCAACATATAAATTTCATTATGATCTTTCACTAATAGTGAATAATTTAATTTTTTTAAATAAATTCTACTATGGTCATAAAAAATACTTTTTTATAGAAACACATCTTTTATGTTTATTTGGTTTTTTTTCATTTAAAATTAATTCATAATCAATAATTTCATTTTATAAACATTTATAAACAATATTTCTATAATTTACTTATTCACTTTCATTCAACCCTTTCCAATGGAATAGTTATAGCTATCAAAATTAAATAAAAATATTTAATTATTTTTTAAGCACGGTGTTCTGTGTAACATATTCTATAAAGGTAGTTAAATTAATAATATATATAGTAAAGTATTAGGCTATTACAGTAGTTCTCAGGGCCTTTATTATTCTTAATGATGAATAAAGGGATTTTATATATTTTAATTTTTTAATTTTTAGAGTGTTCTAATTGTAAAAAATGTGTAGATTAGTAATGTTGGATCGTAAAAATTTTATGACTAATAATGCTGAATTATGATGTTAGTTATTTAAACATTATATATTTGGTGTGAATAAATAGTAGGTGATCTTGGGGTTATCTCACTATTTGGGGTAACCATAATGATTATTATTAATGAACCTTGTATATTCACTTTTATAGTGTTGGATATTTTTTTTATGTCCAAAATTATATCTAGATAGTGGAAGATTTATGGGGCTAGAGAAAAATGGTAGATATGTTAGCTACTAGTATGGAACATTCTCTATAATGACTACCCTTATTTTATTAATAGTCTGTATTATATAAGTTTCTTATATGTGATTTTATTTTTTATTACCTATGATTTTGTAATAGATAATCCAGTATGAATTTTTATATTATTTTATATTTTTAACCATTTATTTCGTGGTTGAGGATGTTTCATGTTAGTAGGTGATGTATTTTATTTAGTGTTAATTACTACTATCATTTGAACTAGAAATATTTTTTTTGACAATATCCATTTTCCTATTAGAATTTGGGTTAACAAATTTCATATAAATATACTAAGAAGTGATCGATTATTATGAGAGTGTTATGTTAGAAGATGATATTAGGAATATGTGTGGTTGGTTAAGATATTTTAGTGTGGATTTTAATGGGGTAGTATAGTTTATATAGAAAAAATATATTAATTTTCCAAATTTGTGTGTAACTATAATATTCCTGGCCATTACCCATATTGGTGATGAAAAAATGATGCATTAGTAAATATATTGGGGTTATAATGGTGTAAAAGAAGCATTATATATTACCCGGCAATGATTAAATTTCATTGTGATTGATTTGATTGAATATTTAGATTGTTTTTATGAAAAAGACACATATAGGATATGTTGAAACCCATATAAAATGATATGAGCTCCAGCAAAGGGTTTTATATTGAAGACCTTGAGTAATGATTGAAACAATTTGGATGATACATTGTAAATCAATTATTTTGAGTATAAGATAAAATTGATATTATATATGAGATGTTATAATGTTGTTCTATAAAAATAATACCAAAATACCCATAGTGACTTATATAGCACTCCTACAACATGGTGGTATTAGTATCTTATCGAATTATTGAGAAGTTATTCAATTATTTATTAGTCATTCCCTTTTTTGTTAAATATGTTAATTGTAATTTTAAAATAATTATTTTGTAATTTTGGAAATATTTTCAATTCTTCTAAAATTCAAGAATTTTTCATCTTTTTTATCATTAATTAGAGTCCCACATTTGATTGGTTTGATCATGAGATATATTATACAATCAGAATAAAATAATATAAACACGATGAAAATTTGAAAAATTTCTTATCGTGACATATGACATCACTATAAATACTTTAAAAATATACCATATCATGGGTAATATGTATGTGAAGTTAAAAGAATGGGATGTAAGTAGTTAATTTATACTAAATGTTGAAATAATGGGACTAAATATTTTTTGGTCTATAATGATTATCATTTATGTTGGTATGATCTATAGTTTTATTATTAGATATTTATTGAGAATTTGACATGAAGATTAGATAGAGGATTGTAATAATACATGTTTTGAGTCATTGAATAGTATTTTCAGTAATAATATTCTCATGTGAAGTGTTATTATATGGTTTTATCTAGATTGATTATATATATGTACATGGGGATAGACCAATATAACATAGATGTGCTAATATTGGTCTTGATAAATTTTATATTGTTTTTTTAAATGGTTTAAGGAGGTAGGAAATGGTAATGAGGCATCCAAAAAAGTTTATTATATAATTTAGTGATAATTATTTCAATAAATAATTTTACTAGTTGTTGGGGGAATTTTTTCTCACTGTGTTATGAGTTGATAAAATTTTAATTTTGTTATTGATGATATTTGGATTAGATCATTAGATATCATTTAATATTTTGATGAAATATTAGGAGATTGGTTTTTGTAATCCATATTTAGTGGTATTCTATATTTTTTTGAACATATTATATCATAGCTTATTTCTATGAGAAAGTATATATAAATTCATTATAATGTAACAGATTTCATTTTTAGGGGAATGAAATCAGGTATTAATGATTTTTTTTCAATATATTCATTTCAAGGATCATGAATATGTTCTAGAGATCAGAAAATTAAATATTCAGTTCAAGTGATAAGTATTGTAATAAGTATACATCTCTTTATAGTAAATATATACATTTGAAATAGTAAATTTTACTATCTATAAATATTTTAATAATCACCTCTATTTTTAATTGAACCTTTTTAAGGGATTTATAATTAAATGTCAGAAAAATTGTATTATTTTACCTATAAACTGATCATGATTTGTTATTTGGATCTAGAAAAATGGTATAAAATATCATTTATTATCATCAAGGAATAAACCATTCGAAAAATGGGAATCAAAATAGGATGTGGATTTCAATTGATGAATACATGGTTAATCGAACAAATAATAAACTATTTTTGATATCCATTAGTAAAATAATAAAGATGTTATTTGACATGATTATATTTTTTAGTGAAAACTATGATCTATCTCTTTATTATCACATATTTTGATGATATTTTCCAGAGATAAATTCGGAATTTCAATTATGTAGGTAATAATGTTCTAGAGAAGGAATAAAAATTTTAATGGAGATATCACAGAGGGGTAGATTATGGTTATTTTTAAATTTTTAATATGGATCACTATGAATTTTCTTTTATATTTTATTTACTTTTTGAGGTAATTTAAGCAAATATATCTTGCGATATATGTGATTTCTAATTCATATTTCATTTATTAAATTAGGATGTTTCCATTCCTATTCATTTTAATGGGTTAATAATTTGTGAATTGAATATTTATGAGGATTCACTGATATTGGATATTTATTTTAATATATTATCATGGTATTATGTAATGATATTTGGTATGATTCTGAAATCAATTTTTTTATCAACTTTCATTAATTGGATAGCCAATATATATAAATTTTGTACTTTCATAATGAATCATCTATAAAAACGATATATTTTATTATAATGAATATGGTATATATTATTTTTAGGGAGGAAAAGTTAAATGATTGGAAGAATGTTATAGTATATTTTTTTCATAAGTGAATTATTTTTATTATACCTGGAATTTATTACCCATTTATATTTAATTGAATTTATTAGTCGATCCTCATATAGAGTTTTCAAATGAAATGATAATTTTATATTTAAAGGGTAAACAATAATTTCTTCCTAAATAAAATTTTAGATTGAAAATAATAATTCATTATTGGGATTAGTACAACAAGATTCATTTGGGATTACATTTTGATAATTTTTTGTGGCTGTCAAAATTTATTGTTATAGGGGATAGATTTAAAAAATATTTGTATAAATAACGTTTTTTACATATATATATTTATATATTCATATTTTAGAGTATTTAGTATAAAACAATGTGTGTAGAATTATATCAATATGGCGGCTACCACTGGAGGGAATGATATCATAGGATAATAAGGAAACAAATCATAAAATTTAAAGTAAAAAAATAATGACCTTTAATATATATAATTTATGAGGCTTAAAATATATCCTTATATTATAATATATATTTATAGAAACATGTCATGGAATTTAAATTTCTATTCTATGAATAATGATGAAAATGGTATAATAGTATTGGTTTTCATTCTAAAAATTCATTATGACTAAAAATATTGAGAACTTTTATATACCAAACATTCTATATATAATTTCAGGTGTAAAACACTAATTCACTAAACATAGTTTCTATATGATAGTGTACATTTCATTAATTTTATAATTGACTATGAATATTAAAAATAAAACATAGTGGTTAGGATATATCAGACATAGAATTTTCAGTTACAAGAACTTCCCCATTCTATTCAATTACCATAATGATTGAATTATTTTAAATATTGCTATATAAAAATCCTATATTTAAAGAATAATTTAACTCCCATTGAATCTGTAAAATTTAATTGATGAATTTCAATAAATCCAATAGATATTTTCCAAAAATTATACTAATTAAATTTAGATGATTTTTTCTTCAATTGGATGGATAATTTGAAATATATATCATTTGAAACATTATGATGGAACAATTATAATGATTTTAGAATTTGATGGATTGAATTTATTATTTTTGGGAATAAATAATGGTTATTTTTGAAAATGTAAATATTCACTCTTATATTTGGAAAATCAAATGAATAAATTTTGGGAAAATGAGACCATACATTGGACTATTGGATAGATAAGAATTTATGCTTTTATGGACATCATAGATGATCATTGGGTGGTAAACCACCATAAATGGAATCAAATGATGGAGATGGATGAATATCTAGTATAGGAAAAAATGATCAATGATCAACAGAACCAATAGTCATGTATATGGTAAAATCAATGTTATCCATAACATATGTGGCATAGTATAATGAGGATAAAAATGATGAGTCGTTATACTGTGTTGATTAAATAGGGGTCTTAATAACCACGACACCACATGGGATCTGATACATAGTTTAACCTAGAATGTTTGACCACATTGATTTCTTATAATTATGTGTGTCTATGTCTCTATGAGTAGTCACATATCTGTTAGTTTCAATTTGAGGAATCGATACAATCCCATGAATCTTCCCCTAGTGAATCATTGCATAGTGGATGTGGCACTTGTATGAGAGAATATAGGGGGTTCATGGAGGCACCCATAGGCGGCAAGTAATTTGTGTGGAACAAGGGGCTACATGGGACCTAGAATTAAAACACTAATAAAATTAAACTCTTTTCAAAACAATGGTTCTAATGGAATATTTATTCTATAAAATGAAATATTTTTTTAGTGAATTAATATATTAGTATTTATTGATATGTTAATTATTTTTAACAATGTAATAAATTTTTTGGATTGATCTAGCCAATTTTATATATGAAAATTAATCTTAATAATCATGAATTGTCTAATAAAGTGTATGATCTATTATATGAATTAATATACTAAAAATATTTTTCAATTTACTTTTTAGTATATATATATGATATTATCATTAAAAAATCCTACGATTACTAAATTAGATGGCGTGAAAAATTTGAGATATATAATTTAATTGGATGTTATTGAAACAAATATAAAGAATTTATAATTATAATGATGGTTTGTTTATTCAAGGAATAATTTGATTTAATCTATGTTGAATGTCTGATTATTTTTATATCATGTGTAAATGTTATGTATAATGAAGAAAATAAATATTTAACACTAAAAGTAACTTTTTGTGCGATATCATTATAACCACATAGGGCATTATTAATATTATTGGTTTTAAATTAATTATATATTTTATATTTGATCATAGAAGGTTAATAAAAATTTAATTGAAATATGAGAGAATTTATTGAGTAATTATTTAAAAAAATGAGGTGTGACATGTGATTTAAAAAAATGATAACTCTAAAATCAATGACATGTGTTAATATCAAATGTACAAATTAATTTTAAAAACCTCTAGATCATTATATTTATTGATGATATTGAAACCTTGTTGTGATAATTTTCCAAACCTAATTTTTAATAATTATAAATGTATACCAGTATATTTTATTTTAATGGGTTACTTAAATCACAAATGAATGGTTATTAATAGGAATAATCAATGATAAAACATAATGTAATTAATAGTGATCATAAATGTATCGTAAGAATGTTTAAATTCCCTATGTGAAGTTTTGATAATATTATGATGAAACTAAGTATTAATATTCAATAATTATTAAGGTTAACATGAATATTGTTGAATAAATTTTGTAGACTATATCAGAAATAGATTTAGATAAATAATAAGTATGGTAGGTAGTATTGTAATAGTACCATAGTCAAAATTAGACGATTCAAAGGTGTATCATAATGTTGATACATATTTTAATGTTTATATTATATAGTTAACTAATTAATTTAATAATGAAAATTTAATTTTTATTTAAATATCAGTTTCTTTAACTTAGTGATGGAAATCAAGAAAAAATTCATGGGAAATCTGATGGATTTGGATTATTATATCAAATGTATTACGTGATAGATATATTGGATCATTGATTTTGATGTAGTGAATGATATATCTACTTATATAATCAGTATGTATCAGAGTCTAATGATTTTTAAAAATTAGTGATGATAGGATATTAATATATTTTTCTTTACACTCACCCGCCTACTCATGAAAGACATAGATGATGATATTTAACATTTTCACCCACTACATTGGGTGGTGATATGCAAAATAACTTTAATTGTATCTAGTCCCCTTCACCCACATTAATGGGTTAATGGTTTATTATAATTTATTATATTTGCAAATAAAATGATTAAATTTTGTGTTTACACTATCTATCCATCCAAAAGTCTAGGATAATGGTAAATGATGATACATTGAGTATTTACTCCACCCATAGATCTAGGTTCATGTTGACCTAAAATTTAGTAACGTATATAGGAGGATGTTTATCTCTCTCAAATTCTTTCTAGGAAATTATTTCATATGTTTACACCGTCAATATCATATTAGAGTACATATATAGTGAATTATCTTTTGGGAAAAACTATAAACGGGTGTGAAAGGATTTTATTATTATTTGTAAGATGTTATATCAATTTATAGAATACCATTAAAATATGGGGTAGATACTGTATGAAAAATAAGATATAGTCAGAATGCTTATATTGGTTTAAACTCACAGTATTATCTTCAATGAGAGGGATACAACTGACAAGCCCATCACAAGATGAATAAATTTATTTTACCCTACCTAAGAATTGTAACATGCTATGAAGGATAAAAAAATTAATAGAATGGTACATTCATGATTCAGAGATGTGTCTAAAGAATATGAAAATAATGTATTGAGTTAAAAGGATGTAAATAATGATCTAAAAAATTCAATTAATTAAATAAAAATAAAAATACATGATATGACATTAATGGAAAATGCATGGGATAAATTTGTATTCGTGTTTCTTAAAAAAATTCTTAAATAATTTCAAATTAACGACTAAGTTCATTTAACATGGAGGATTCAATTATATAATCATTTTGTTGTTTGATAATGAACAACGGTATCATTATATTTTGATCCACTGGTTGGTGATTAAATTATTTAAAAATATATTTTTATTAAAAACCCAAAATGTGTAAAATGTAATTTACCGAGTAAAATTCATTAAAATGATTTATAATATCGAGTTTTCAAAAGATTTTTATATTCATGGTCAAATATAATATATACAGTTTTATTGGAAATTAAATTGAAAAATAATTAATGAAATTAAAATTAATATATAAAGAGAAACACATAAATAAATTGGTTACAACACACCCATTATCTCATTACAACACCATCATGGCACCTCTACTAACTCATTAACCTGGTAATTGGGAAGAGCTTGAGTAAAAACTCAACCCCACCCATAGATAAAAGAGGAATTAGAATAAAAAGATGATATAATGGTGGAATGTTTAAACACCTCAAGATTTTCAAATTGTATCATCTTATTAAATAGTGTATATGAAATCAAGCACTGAGCATAGATGAGAATGTAAAACCCTATGACTTTATGATATATTTATTTTAAATAAATTCAATCTCTTTGATATTTGAAATACACACAACACGATGATTAAGAAAAATGTGATGCTACATTAAAATGTTACTAATATTGTCATAACCTAATCATTAAGTTAGAGGGTACGAATAATATTAACTAAATAATTAATATTATATGTTTCTCAGATTTATAAAATAAATTCAATGATTTTTTATTGATTATAAATAAAAAAACTATTTAAAATAAAAACAAATGTTTTCCAAAAAGTGTATTTTTTCTACAAGGTGATCAAATCACGCTTTACATACATAACATAAAATTATTAATTAAAAATTTTATAAAATTTATTTGATAAAATAATATTCATTTTTAAATATTTATATATATATATATATTGGAGAGATTTTCGTATTTTTTTGAAAAATATTAATTTGTTGATGAATAGTGAAAAATAAAGATTTTTATTGAAAACTTATTTTATCCATTAATGTATCTATAAAGTTATATTATATTTCAAATTTTTATTAAAGTAAAATTGTCCCACATATATTAAAATTTTACTAATATATGTCATTGGATTCAATATTATATTGAATTTGATATTAAATTATTATAAAATTATGAAAATGTTCCCTTCAGAAAATTGCTCTTTCATCGCATCTATGGTTTATTTTTAAATTGTATTCCCCCATTTCTGTAAAAAAAATTGGAAAATGTATTCTATGTAAATAATTATCACAATTTATATTATTTAATATTTTTAGCTTAATTTTTTTCCATTATTAATATTAAAAAATATAAAAAATTAATTAAGATGGTTAAAGCTAAAAATGATTTTACAAGGGGAAAAACTAAAAAGATAAGAATTAAAAATTATATAAAGATTATCCAACACCCAGTTTATAAACATCTGTGTACCATAACACCTATAATTATCTATAATTATCCATTTAAAGAATTTTTTCATGAGTACAATTCCATTATAACTTTATATTTTCTACAATTCCATGTGTGTTCTGTCGCCCAGGTAACACCCCGACCCTAGTTACCCAGAGATGGTACATTTTTACAAATCATTGGAATGATCACAAGAGGTCAAGTCTCTAAATATTAATTATTTTATTAGCCTTATAAGTACTAGTTATATACACATGTTTTACATTACATCATGTAATAAAAAACATTGTCTCCCCTTTGGACACTCTCATATCCATTGGCAGAGCCCTGCAAGTTAATAATAATATAGTTGTTCACATCCTAGAAAAAAGAAAACATAATAAAGGGGCGATCTTAGATGCTCACAAAGGATAACAATATAGCAGAAACTATCATATATAAGAATAAACATTTAAGGTACCATAAAAGACTAAAAAACAAGCCTTTTAAACATAAAATTCAGCATAATAAGGAAAAGATAAATAAAATAATTCCATTTACTTATTTACATGGATATTATCCTAGTCGAATAGTCACATGTAATATCAATAACTAATTTCATAATGATGGAATGTTTAATTCCAGACATCATAACCACATAGTCAAGGCCTCATGCTAAGACTACAAATAAGATTTTTTCAAGGCCTTCTGACAAGAAACTAGTTTGTCTCATTAGACCTACTGATGCATCGAGGTGCTATAGTGGGCTCCACCCATCACTTACTAAGTCCAATGAATTATTTATATGAAAAGGATGAAACATAATATAAATATTTGTATTAAAACTAGCATATTAATTATCAATACATTAACTATAAACCATGAATGGTATACAAATAACACATCCACGGTCAAACATATCACAAAACCTTTAGTATAATATGGATGATTGTGTCATAAAAAATCAACTTCAAACAAGTGTAAAATCCATCAAAGGATATTTACATCAATGAAATCATAAGTATTTTATAGAAATATTTCTTTCTATTTTGAAATAATTAAAAAGTCACATTGTTATGAAATAAAACATTTGTTTTGAAAATATTCTTATAAGCTTGTATAGGAAGCAAGTATAGTGTTATAACGGCAGAAAATAGTCGCACGTTCCGTATATGTTAAAAAACATTCCTACCATAATTTTTTAAAAAGGTCATAAAGTACCTTTTTTGGAAAATGATTTAAAGATTCTTCTCAAAACAATTTTAAAAAAGTCAAACAAGGGTATAAATGAATTTAACCCATATTCTGGGAAATAGTAAAAAAAATATGAAATACATTTTCAAGATACACGGATGAAGATGATAAATAATTATAAGTAGATTATTACATATAAACAACCTTAGATAATAAAAGGAGTGTAAAATTTACCCTTATCTTGTACTTATACTTAGTAGAGGGTACGTTAACCTTCTGTATAATGGTTAAATATGATATCATATATGATCTTCTAATATTTCCATGTTAATAATATTTCTATAGTATCATTGTTTCATATATTTATTGATATGTTTTCATTTATATGTTTTGTTATATATGTCATGTTTGTTATAGATATGATGTATTTGATTCATATATAGAATTATATTATGTTCTTTTCAGTCATTACATAAAACATATTCTTGAATGGTTATGATGGGGAATGAATCTCTTCACATTCATTGATACGGTAATCCGTATGTATGCACGAGCAACAATATCATTCTAATGATGGTGAAATAATTTGTATGTAGATTGTATATTTAATATATAGAATCATAAACATGTTATTTTTATTATTTACATCAATTATTATCATTATTATACCCATCCAAATAATTAATTGTTGAATAATCAACTACACCATGACGTGGAGACGGTATGTCGTACATATGCACATTTAGTGACATTGTCATTCATAGGATAGATAGAATAATGAATATGGTTTTACCATATTTATAATAAAATCATAGTTTTCAGAAGTTAATTGAATTATTATTTTGGTATGGAAACAACAATGAAAGTGGAAGTGGAAGAAGAAAAGAGCTTTGAAATAGGTGACGTGATTTCTTTTTGATTTGAACAAAATGGATCCATAGGTTTAATTTCTGATATAATTAGGGTATCTTCGTTGATTTGAGGGTATTTGGTGAGATATTAGAGTAGAAGTTGGCGGAGAAAAATGGATTTTGGGATGTTATTTTGAGAGAAGGGAAAGTACCCATTTATAAGAGAGGTGAGGGTCATACTACTAGAAAATATACATTTCCAAACACTTTTATACCAACGGTTCATATAACCATTGGTATAGGTGATCTTTACCAATGTTTTATGAAAAAAGTTGGTAAATATGGTTTTTGAGGGTGTTTTTCCAATGGTTTCATTAAAATGTTGGTAAAGCTGGTTTTTGAGGGAGTTTTCCCAACGGTTTCATAAAACTATTAGGAAAACAATGTCATCCCAACATTTTTTAATAATTGTTGGAAAAATGATGTCCCAAATTCGATAAACAGTAGGCAACCCCCCTCCCCCCGATTGCAGAAGCATTGCGCGGCTCTCTATAAGCAGTTCCTAACTCCCAAAATCCCTTGAGAAGCCCCAGCACAGGTGCACCTCTTCCATCGAATTAGCAGGTTAGACTCGTTCCACCACTTCTCAAGGATATCCTTCCAACTCTTCTCAAAGATATCCTCTTATTCCCAAGGATATCATTATTCCCTATTTCTAGGGTTTTTGGAAAATTGTATGATTCAGTACTCCATGAATTGTGTACTCAAATCAGTAAGTCCACGAATTTTGTACTCAAATCACTACATCAGAGTACACATTGTCCAATTAATGTTTTCATTACATATATACATTTATAAGGGAATGGTGTCTCTTTCTTGTGTTCTAATTTCAATGATTCGTAGTTTTTTATTCTCAATGCTTCAAATATTATAGCATCATGTATATGAACTCATAAGAAATTGTTTGTAATATTTATTCATAGTATTTCATGAAAATCACTCGTTTCATTAAGATAATGTCAAACCTAAAGATATTATTCATCTTAATTTATGTACACTATGTGTATTAAATAACAAGTATGTATCAGGTTTCTATCAAAATCTATATTTACATATAAAATGACACACTGTTCACTGATCCTTTCCACAATAGAACATATGGAGTATCTTCTTAAACTTTGAAAAATACTATGTGGTCCCTAATTATTCTTCACAGAATAAATAAGAAATACTTAACCGTACAATCAAATGTTCTTTATGAATAAAATATCTACAAAGGGAACTCTCGGTGGGGCCTCTCCTTTTCACATGTAGTACTTCTTCCTTCTTCATGAAACTAATTCACTGAATGTCAAATTTTCAATATTAATGAATATTAGTTTTCCTAATGTAACCATTAATCATTTAACCTTCAAAATCATGAATGAGTTATTTAATCACCATTTTAAAACACAATAACCATTTTCACTGATTTGGGGTTCCTCAAAATGCTTGGGAAAATCAAAAAAAGTACACATGTATTGAATCATGTTTCTCATATTGTTTCATGGATACAAGTTCATCGCAAAAATCATGACTGTGTGGTTCAAATATCAAGAGGACCATGAGATTATTATTCTATTTCTTTAGGTTTTTTTATCAGAATGGTTTTTTTATGTTTTTTTTGGGTTACACATTAGTTATCTGTTTCTAATTAATTCCATATTTTCTTTCATTGCCGGAAATGACACCCATTGAAGGGATTCAGCGGATAAAGATGAAATAAAATAATATTCGCATGACACAGATGGGAATTCCTCCACTCATCCCTATTGTGAGTATTTTATTTCAAAATTATATATTTCAATAACTTATAATATCATGTGTTTACTTTTTTGTTAAACCTTTTATCCAGATCCACCCCTTAGACGAGAGATATTTGACGAGGAGCCTAATATTGCTCCCAGTACAGAGGCTAGTGGTAGGAGGGGGTGGTGTCAGTGTTGGACGACCATCTGTGGGTCCTGGTACTAAGGCCAGTGGTACGAGGTCTCATGGTGAGATAGTTAGAAGATCCACTGGTCGTACCCGATTGGATTATTCCCCTACCACAGACGTATCATCTATGCCCCATTCGGATCCTAGTGTGTCTTTAGGGATAGACATGATATTTAGGCCTTTGATGTTTACACTACCAGTTGTCCAGACATCTGAGCCATCATCTTTTGCTTCCAGTTCATTATCTTCATGCTATTATATTCCACCTTCTTCAACTCCTGCTCCGACACAGTATGTGGCTGAGGAGCGTGTACTGAGGGACACTCCACTTGTTCAGGATATTCCTTCGGCTACTGCACATCCAGTGATTCCCATTGATCCGACTACCACAGGTATATTTATATAACTCTTACAAATTTTTATACCAAAATTTATTTTTATTATAACTTGTACTGAATTTTTTTTCATTAATAACAGATTAATCAACTGATAGGAGGTAGGGGAGGGGACGTACTGACTTGCATGCGGAATGGAACAACCAGACATAGTTGATGGTTGAATACAATGATGATGGATAGATGATTGATAAATCTGGGCAGGAATGTTGGGGTTTTTTGGCGGTGCTATCCAAATACTCTGACATCATTCCAATCATCCCTCTCTCATGGAGTCACCTGCCACACGAATTCAACGATAATGTGTGGGCAGAAATATGGTTAAGAAATCTACTGGATTTATTGTAGTATTTTTTTGTATTTATATGAATTATTCTATTGGGTGCCAGCTTCGGTATAACATCCCTGATGGTGAAGGTGCACGGCCGGTGCATTTAAATGATCTAGGAGATCTTTGGATAGCATATAAGGATGAGCTGTATGTTGGCTGGTGTGATATAGTGGGCACGGAGTTGGAGATATCACCTATCATGGATGATTTCCCGATAGGGCAATATCTCCAAATGATTACGCATTGGGAGACTGCCAAATTTAAGGAATTAATCCCATTTGAGGTATTTAAATGATAGTTTTCATATTTTGCATTAATATTATCTGATTTATTATTAATCATTATTTATAAATCTTCTGAAAAAACAAAAAAAAACATTGATTCAAAGAAATACCTCCACACTTTGGGGCGCATGATAATGTCAGATCATGAGAGGCAGCTGGTACGATATTGTTCTTAATAATTTTTCTTTAGGGATTTCCATTTTTATTGTTTCATACTAAAATTATGTGATTTATTAAATATTGAATAAATCATTATACTTTAAAATTATATTTTCTGAATTTCATTACAGAAAATGAAATTAAATATTGAAGGATGTATCCCTCGATAAAACTTTTTTTGCTCGAGTAGAAAGAAATATGATGGAACTAAGATTAATGAACTGACATAAGAAAATATTGTATGTTTTAATTTTTTTATTTCAAAGTTTAATATCTATTTTGAAATTTAATAATCTATTAATATTTTTAACAGGCTACTTTAGAGGCCCTTGATGCGCAAGAGCATGACAATTTAGGGCCACACGATCATTTATATCAGGTTTTGTGAGAGGAGCACTCTGGTTTAGTATGCTACCAACCTAGTAAGAATATAGTTCTGACGAGGTATTGGTCCTCTCTAGGTATCAATTCTAGTACCACCGAGTTGGAACAGGTTAAGGATCATGGAAGACAGTATGATAAAAGGGTCATAGAGTAGGATGTACAAGTTCAAATGAGGGACAATGAATTTATGAAACTGATGAAAGCGTTATCTTCATCAATACCACTAAAGGCCAGCGTGGCTTGTCAGACATTGATGTCGTTGATGGGTGAATTATCCTATATACCAGGTGGTAGATCTAGTGGCGGTCGAGATGACGATGTTCCTGGTGATGATGAGGATGATGAAGAGGATGAGGGCGAGGATGAGGATGAGGATGAGGGTGAGGATGGGGCCGAGGGTGAGGATGGGGCCGAGGGCAAGGATGGGGCCGATGATGATCATGGGGATAATGGTGAGAAAGATGATGAGGACAGATATGGTGGTGAGAATGAGACCGATGATGACAGTGGTGATGGTGATGTTGATCAGGGGAATATTGATCCATTACATTTTTGAATTTTGTATAACTCTTTATTTTTTAACATGGTTTTTCACTCTGGTCTGGATATTTTTTAATTTAGTATAACTCTTTATTTTCGACCAAATATGGAAGGATAATAATGTTATAATGGTTTAAAGGTGAGTGATGCTATATGAGATTTTATGGGATAATGTGAGGATATTTGTTTCCCTTAATTGATTGGTTCATAAAACATAATTTGGAGATGCATATATTATGTAATTGGAATTGGTAAAGTAAAATGTTGGTCTCAGATGTCCAAGTTGGTTATTTGTATGGTATTCTCTATCAAAAGTTGGTATAACTCTATTGACTATGGGTGTATTTTCTAATTGACTAATGTATTTATTAAACTGACCATACGTTTAACGGTCAAATGCATGCCAAATGATATCGGAATGACTTGAAATCACACGAAAACACCATAATTATTATTCATGAGTTGTATGAGGAGACGACATGTAATTCGGATGCGTGGTTTGCGTGTCACCGATGAATATGTGTTTTTTATTTGTTCGGTGCACTTGATAAGCATGTGTGGGGTGGTTGAAACTGGATGAACAACCTCAGAATGCCATGAAATCGGACAACAACAAAGGGTGGGTGAATTGTGAAATGGTCGGTAAGACGACACGTCAATTGGAGGTGTTGTGTGACCGCGGTGGCCGAAAACGCACTTCATGTGTCGTAAATGGCTAAAACATGCATTTAAAGGTCAAATACATACCAGAAGACATAAGAATGACTTGAAATCAAACTAAAACACCCTAATTATTATTGCTGATCTGTACGAGGAGATGGCACATCATTAGGACATTTGGTTTGCATGATACAACTAAATATGTGTTTTTAGGTGTTCGGTGTGCTTGAAAATCATCTGTGGGGTGGTTCAAACCAGCCGAATGACCTCAGAATGCCATGAAATTGGATGAAAACAAAGGGTGAGTGAATTTTGAAATGTTCAGCCAGACGGCCCATCAATCAGAGGTGTTGTATGACCGCGGTGGCAAAAAATGGACTACGTGTGTCATAAATGGCCAAAACATGCGTTTAACAGTCAAATGAATGCCAGAAAACATCGGAATGACTTGAAATCACACGAAAACACCCAAATTATTATTCGAGAGGTGTACAAGAAGCTGGTACGTCATTAGGACATGTGGTTTGCACGACACGGTTGAATATGTGTTTTTGAGGTGTTCGGTACGCTTGAAAATCATGTGTGCGGTGGTCGAAACTGGTCGAACGACCTAGAAATGTCATGAAATTGGATGACAACAATGGTTGGGAGAATTGCGAAATTTTCATCTAGGTTTCACGTCAATCGGAGGTGTCTTGTGACCGTGGTGGCCGAAAATGCACTCTGCATGTCGTAAATGGCCAAAAAATGCATTTAACGGTCAAATTCATGTCGGACGGCATCAGAATGACTATAAATCAAATATAAACACTTTAATTATTATTCTTCGGCTGTACGAGGAGACGACACGTCATTCAGAAATGATGTTTGAGCAAAACTGCTGAATATGTGTTTTTTAGGTGTTGGGTGCGCTTGAAAATCATGTGTGGGGTGGTTGAAACCATCCGAAAGACATCAGAATGTTATGAAATCGGACGACAATAAAGGGTGGGTGAATTGTGAAATGGTCGGCCAGACGGCACGTTAATCAGAGGTGTTGGGTGACAGCGGTGGCCAAAAATGCACTCTGTGTGTCGTAAATGGCCAAAACCAGAATGTAACATTCAAATGCATGCTAAAAGACATTGGAATGACTTGAAATCACACAAAATAATAATAATTAATTTTCTTGAGTTGTAAGAGGTGAAGACATGTCATTCAGACACGTGTTTTTCACGACATGGCTGAATATTTGTTTTTAGGTGTTTTGCGCGCTTTAAAAGCGTGCGTGGGGTGGTCGAAATTGGCTGAATGACCTTGGAATGCCATGAAATCAGACGACAATAAAGAGTTGGTGAATTGTGAAATGGTCAGCCAAACGGCACATCAATCGGATGTGTCGTGTGACCGCGGTGGCCGAAAACGCACCCCACGTGTCGTAAATGGCCAAAACACGCGTTTAATGGTCAAATTTATGCAGGATGACATCATAATTACTTGAAATCACAAGAAAACACCCTAATTATTATTACTGAGATGTACGAGCAGAAGGAATGTCATTTGGACACACGGTTTGTGCGGCATGGCTGAATATGTGTTTTTTAGGTGTTCAGTGCGCTTGAAAAGCGTGCGTGCGTGGTGTGGTCGAAAGTATCCCAAAGACATTATAATTCCATGAAATTGGAAGACAATAAAGCGTGAGTGAATTTTGAAATGGTCAGCCAGACGACACGTCAATCGGAGGTGTCGTGTGACCACGGTGGCCAAAAACGCACTCCGCGTGTCGTAAATGATCAAAACATGCGTTTAACGGTCAAATGAATGATAGAAGACATCAGAATGACTTAAAATCACACGAAAACACCCAAATTATTATTCTCGAGCTGTACGAGACGACAACACATCATTCAGATGCACGGTTTGTGTGGCAGGGATGAATATGTGTTTTTTAGGTGTTTAGTGTGCTTGAAAAACGTGCATGGGGTCATTGAAACCAGACGAATGACCTCAAAATGCCATGAAATTGGATAACAACAAAGGGTGGGGGAATTTTGAAATGGCCCGCTAGACGACATGTCTATCAGAGGTGTCGTGTGCCCGCGCTGGCTGAAAATGCTGTCAGCGTGTCGTAAATGGCCAAAACAAGCGTTTAACGGCCAAATGCATGACAAACAACATCAGAATGACTTTTAATCACACTAATACACCCTAATTATAATTTGCGAGTTTTACGAGATGACGACACATCATTCCGACGCACTGTTTGCGCGGCACGGCTGAATGTGTGTTTTTAGGTGTTCGGTGCGCTTGAAAAGCGTTCATGGGGAGGGGGGTCGAATCCAGCCGAACGACCTCGAAATTCCATGAAATCAGACATAAACAATGTGTGGGTGAATTATGAAATTTTCAACCAGACGGTACATCAATCATAGGTGTCTTGTGACCGTGGATGCCGAAAATGCTCTTCGCGTGTCGTAAATGGCCAAAACATGCGTTTAATGGTCAAATACATGTCGGATGACATTGGAACGACTTGAAATCACACGACAACACTCTAAGTGTTATTCTTGATCAGTTGGAGGAGACAACACATCATTCGGACTCACGGTTTGCACGGCAAGGCAGAATATGTGTTTTTTAGGTGTTTAGTGCACTTGAAAAGCATGCGTGGGGTGGTCAAAACTAGCTGAACGACCTCAGAATTCCATGAAAACAGACAAAAACAAAGGGTGTGTGAATTTTGAAATGTTCAGTCAAATGGCATGTCAATCGGAGGTATCGTGTGACTACGGTGGCTAAAAATGCACTTCGCGTGTCATAAATGGCCAAAACATATATTTAATGGTCAAATGCAAGCTAGAAGACATCAAAATGACTTGAAATCAAACGAAAACACCCTAATTATTATTCGTGAGGTGTACGAGGAGACAGAACATCATTTTGACTCATGGTTTGCGCGACATGGCTGAATATGTGTTTTTTTAGGTGTTCGACGCGCTTGAAAATCATGCGTGGGGTGGTCAAAACTAGCAGAACGACCTCCGAAAGCCATGAAATCAGCCAAAAACAATGGGTGGGTGAATTTTGAAATGGTCGATCAGATGGCACATCAATCAGAGGTGTCATGTGACCGCGGTGGCCGAAAACGCACTCCACGTGTCGTAAATGGCCAAAAAAAAGTTTAACGGTCAAATGCATGCCGGACAACAACATAATGACTTGAAATCACATGAAAACACCATAATTATTATTTGTGAGGTGTACGAGGAGACAACACGTCATTAAGACGGGCAGTTTTCGAGGCACGACTGAATATTTGTTTTTTATGTGTTCAGCGCAGTTGAAAATCGTGTGTGGGGTGGTCGAAATCGGCTGAACAACCACGGAATGCCCTGAAATTGGACGACAACAAAGGATGGGCGAATTGGGAAATGTTCAGCCAAACGGCACATCAATCGGATGTGTCGTGTGACCGCGGTGGTTGAAAACACACTCTTCATGTCATAAATGGACAAAACATGTGTTTAAAGGTTAAATGCATGTCGTACGACATCAAAATGACATGAAATCTCATGAACACACCCTAATATTCGGGAGCAGTACGAGGAGACGACATGTCATTCGGACGCGCGGTTTGCATGGCACGACTGAATATGTGTTTTTAGGTGTTTGGCGTACTTGAAAAGCGTACGTGGGGTGGTTGAAACCGGCCGAACTATCTCAAAAAGCCATGAAATCGGATGACTATAAAGGGTAGGTGAATTTTGAAATGGTTCGCTAGACGGAATGTCAAACAGAGGTTTTGTGTGACCGCGGTGGCCGAAAACGCACTCCACGTGTCGTAAATGGCCAAAACATGTGTTTAACGGTCAAATTCATTCCGGACGACATAGGAATGACTTGAAATCAAATTAAAACACCCTAATTTTCATTTGTGAGAGGTAATAGGAGACGACATGTCATTCGGATGCGTGGTTTGCGCGGCACAACTGAATATGTGTTTTTTAGGCTTTAAAAGCCCTTGACATTTGTGCATGGGGTGGTCGAAACTAGCCGAACGACCTCGAAATTCCATGAAATCGGACGACAACAAAGGGTTGGTGAATTGTGAAATGGTCGGCTAGACGGAACGTTAATCGGAGGTGTCGTGTGACCGCAATGGCTGAAAAAGTATTATGTGTGTTGTAAATGGCCAAAACATTCTTTTAACGGTCAAATGCATGTCATATGACATCGAAATGACTTAAAATCACATTAAGCCACACTAATTATTATTCTTGAGGTTTACGAGGAGACGGAAAATCATTTAGACATGTGGTTTGCATGGCATGGATGAATATATGTTTTTTAGGTGTTCAGTGCGCTGGAAAATCATGCGTGGGGTGGTCAAAACAGGCCAAACGACCTCGGAATTCCATGAAAGAGTACGAAAAAAAATGTTGGATGAATTTTGGAATGGTCGGCTAGATGACACATCAATCGGAGGTGTCATGTTACCGCGGTGGTCGAAAACGCACTCCGTGTGTCGTAAATGGCCAAAGCATGACATTAATGGTCAAATGCATGACAGATGACATTAGAATGACTTGAAATCAAATGAAAACATCCAAATTATTATTTGTGAGTTGTACGAGAAGATGAAACATCATTCGTATGTGCGGTTTGCACGACATGACTGAATATGTGTTTTTTAGGTGTTCGTCGTGCTTGAAAATTGTGCGTGGGGTAGTCAAAACTGGCCGAACAACCTTGGAATGCCGTCAAATCAGATAAGAACAAAGCTTGGGTGAATTGTGAAATGTTCAGCCAGATGGCACATCAATCGGAGGTGTCGCGTGACCGCGGTGGCTGAAAACGGAATCAGGGTGTTGTAAATGGACAAAACATGCGTTTAACGGTCAAATGCATGCCAAACGACATTGGAATGACTTGAAATCACATGAAAACACCTTGATTATTATTCCTGAGTTGTACAAGCTGATGGCACATCATTCGGACCTATGGTTTGCACATCACGGCTGAATATGTGTTTTTTAGGTGTTCGGCGCGCTTGAAAAGCGTGCGTGGGGGGGACAATACCGACAGAACGACCTCGGATTTCCATGAAATTAGATGACAACAAAGGGTGGGTGAATTGGGAAATGGTCGGCTAGACGACACATCAATCGGAGGTGTCGTGTGACCGCGGTGGTTGAAAACGCACTACGCGTGTCGTAAATGGCCAAAAAAAGTGTTTAACAGTCAAATGCATGCCGGACAACATCAGAATGACTTGAAATCACAAGAAACCACCCTAGTTATTACTCTTGAGGTGTACGAGGAGACAGAACATCATTCGGACGCGCGGTATTCACGGCACGGCTGAATATGTGTTTTTAGGTGTTCAGGGTGCTGGAAAATCATGCGTGGGGTGGTTGAAACCGGCCGAACGACTTCAGAAATCCATGAAGTAGGACGAAAAAAAAAGGTTGGATGAATTTTGGAATGGTCGGCTGGAAGACACACTAATCGGAGGTGTCATGTTACCGCGGTGGCTGAAAATGCACTCTGCGTGTCGTAAATAGCCAAAACAAGCGTTTAAGGGTCAAATGCATGTTGGAAAACATCGTAATGACTTGAAATCAAACTAAAACACCCTAATTATTATTCTTGAGGTGTATTAGGAGACGACACATCATTCGGACGCGCTGTTTGCACTACACAGCTAAATATGTGTTTTTTAGGTGTTCGCTGCGCTTGAAAATCGTGCGTGGGGTGGTCAAAACCAGCCGAACGACCTCGGAATTCCATGAAATCGGAAGAAAACAAAGGGTGAGTGAATTTAGAAATGGTCATCCAGACGGACCATCAATCAGAGGTATTGGGTGACCGCGGTGGCCAAAAACGGACTCCGCCTGTCATAAATGGCCAAAACATGCTTTTAACAGTCAAATGCATGCCTGACAATATCGGAATGACTTGAAATCACATAAAAACACCCTAGTTATTATTTTTGAGGTGTACGAGGAGACGTAATGTCATTCGGACATGTGGTTTGCGATACACGTTTGAATATGTGTTTTTTAGGTGTTTGGCACGCTTGAAAATTGTGCGCGGGGTGGTCGAAATCGGTCGAACGACCTCGGAATGCCATGAAATTGGACGACAACAAAGGGTGGGTAAATTTTGAAATGTTCAGCTAGGTGTAAGATCAATTGGAGGTTTCTTGTGACCGCGGTGGCCAAAAATGCCCTCCAAGTGTCGTAAATGGGAAAAACATGCGTTTAAAGGTCAAATGCATGTCGGACGACATCGGAATGGATTTAAAACATACATAAACAGCCTAATTATTATTCTAGGGCTATAAAAGGATATGAAACATCATTAGGACATGCCGTTTGCGTGGTACGGCTGAATATGTGTTTTTTAGGTGTTGGGCGCACTTGAAAATCGTGTGTGGGGTGGTCGAAACTAGCCGAACGACCTCAAAATTCCATAAAAATCAGATGATAACAAAGGGTGGGTGAATTGTGAAATGGTCGGCCAGACCGCACGTCAATCGGAGGTGTCGGGTGACCACGGTGGCCGAAAACACACTCAGCCTATCGTAAATGGCAAAACATGCATTTAACAGTGAAATGCATGCCAAAAGACAATGGAATGACTGGAAATCACACGAAAACACACTAATTATTATTATTGAGATGTACGAGGTGACGAAATGTCATTCGGACGCGCGGTTTGCACGACACGGCTGAATATTTGTTTTTTAGGTGTTCTGTGCGCTTAAAAAACATGCGTGGGGTGGTCGAATCTTTCAAACGACCTCGAAATGTCATGAAATCAGACGAAAATAAAGCGTGGGTGAATTGTGAAATGGTCAGTGAGACGGTACATCAATCGGAGGTGTTGTGTGACCGCGGTGGCTGAAAATGCACTCCGCGTGTCGTAAATGGCCAAAACATGAGTTTAACGGTCAAATGCATGTGAGATGACATCTGAATGACTTGAAGTCACATGAAAACACCATAATTCTTAGTCGTGATCTGTACGAGTAGACGGAACATCATTCGGACGCGCGTTTGCGCAACATGACTGAATATGTGTTTTTTAGGTGTTCTGCGCGCATAAAAAGCGTGGGTCGTGTTGTCGAAACTGGCCAAAAGACCTTGTAATTCTATTAAATCAGATGACAATAAAGGGTGGATGAATTTTGAAATGGTCGGATAGAAGGCACGTCAATCGGAGGTGTCGTGTGACCACGGTGGCCAAAAACGCACTCCGCGTGTCGTAAATGGCCAAAACATGTGTTTAACAGTCAAATGCATGCCGGACGACATCAGAATGAATTGAAATCACACTAAAACACCTAAATTATTATTCATGAGTAGTATGAGGCAACGAAACGTCATTCGGACGTGCGGTTTGCGTGGAATATCTGAATATGTGTTTTTAGGTGTTCAGCACTTTTGAAAAATGTGCCTAGGGTGATCGAAACCAGCTGAATGACCATTGAATGCCACGAAATCATATGACAACAAATTTTTGGTGAATTTTAAAATGGAAGGCTATATGACACGTCAATCGGTGGTGTCGTGTGACCGTGATGGCTGGAAACGCAGTCCACGTGTTGTAAATGGCCAAAACAAGCAGTTAACGGTCAAATAAATGAAATATGACATCATAATGACTTGAAATCACACGAATACACCCTAATTATTATTTGTGAGCTGTATGAGGTGATAGAATGTCATTCAGACGTGCTGTTTGTGCGGCACGACTGATTATGTGTTTTTTAGGTGTTTAGTGCGCTTGAACAGTGTGCGTGGGGTGGTCGAATCCGGCTGAACGACCACAAAATTCTATTAAATTAGGTGAAAAAAAGTGTGGGTGAATTTTTAAATGGTTGGCTAGACGGTACATCAATCAGAGGTGTCGTGTGACCGCAGTGGCCGAAAACGCACTCCGCGTGTCACAAATGGCCAAAACATGCGTTTAATGGTCAAATGCATACCAGGCGATAACAAAATGACTTGAAATCACAAAAAACACTCTATTTATTATTCCTGATCTGTACAAGGAAACGACACATCATTTCGATGCACGGTTTTCACGACACGACTGAATATGTGTTTTTTCGGTGTTCGGTGCACTTGAAAAGCATGCATGGGGTTGTCGAAACGATCTGAATGACCTCAGAATGCCATGAAATCAGACAACAACAAAGGGTGTGTGAATTTTTAAATGGTTGGCCAGACGGCATGTCAATCGGAGGTGTCGTGTGACTACGGTGGCTGAAAATTCACTCTGCGTGTCGTAAATGGAGAAAACATGCGTTTAATGATCCAATGCATGCCATTCGACATCGAAATGACTTAAAATCAAACTAAAAAACCCTAATTATTATTATTGAGGTGTACGAGGAGATAGAACATCATTCATGCATATGGTTTGCGGGGCACAACAAAATATGTGTTTTTTAGGTGTTTGGCACGCTTGAAAATCATGTGTGGGGTGGTCAAAACTGGACGAAAGGCCTCGGCATGCCACAAAATCAGACGAAAAGAAAGGGTGGGTGAATTATAAAATGGTCAGTCAGACGGAATGTCATTCGTAGGTTTCGTGTGACCGCGGTGGCTGAAAATGCACTTTGCGTGTTGTAAATGGCCAAAAAAAGAGTTTAATGGTCAAATGTATGTCGGACGACATCGGAATGACTTGAAATCACACAAAAACACCGTAATTATTATTCGTGAGGTGTACGAGGAGACATCACGTCATTCGGACATGCGATTTTCATGGCATGACTGAATATGTGTTTTTTAGGTGTTCGGTGCTTTTGAAAATCATCTGTGGGGTGGTCATAACCGGCCGAACATCCTCGGAATACCATGAAATCGAATGGAAACAAAGGATGGCCAAATTCTGAATTTTTCGGCTAGACGACATGTCAATCAGATGTGTCGTGTGACCGCGGTGGTCGAAAACGCACTCCGCCCGTCGTAAATGGAAAAAACATGAGTTTAACGGTCAAATGCATGCCGGACGACATCAAAATGACTTGACATCACACAAACACACCCAAATTGTTATTTGTGAGCAGTACTAGGAGACGGCATGTCATTCGGACATGCGGTTTGTACAGCACGACTGAATATCTGTTTTTTAGGTGTTCGGCGCGCTTGAAAAGCGTATGTGGGGTGGTCGAAACCAGCCGAATGACCTTTAAATGCCATTAAATCGGATGAAACTAAAGGTTAGGTGAATTTTGAAATGATCCGCTAGAAGGCACGTCAATCGGAGCTGTCGTGTGACTGCGGTGGCCGAAAATTCACTTCGCGTGTCATAAATGGTAAAAACATGCCTTTAATAGTCAAATGCATGTCGGATGACATCAGAATGAATTCAAATCAAACAAAAACACTATAATTTTTATTCTTGAGAGGTAAGAGGAGACGACATGTCATTCAGATGCGCGGTTTTCATGACATGGCTGAATATGTGTTTTTTACGTTTTCAGGGCCCTTGAAAATCATGCGTGGGGTGGTCAAAACTAGCTGAATGACCTCAAAATTCTATAAAATCAGACGACAACAAAAGGTGGAGAAATTGTAAAATGGTCGGCTAGACGACATGTCAATCGGAGGTGTCGTGTGACCCCAATGGCTGAAAACGTACTTCATGTGTTGTAAATGAACAAAACATGCATTTAACAGTCAAATTCTTGTCGGAAGACATCAGAATGACTTGAAATCACAAGAAACCACCCTAATTATTATTCATGAGGTGTACGAGGAGAATGAACATCATTCGGACATGCGGTTTGCACGGCACGACTGAATATGTGTTTTTAGGTGTTCAGTGCGCTAAACAATCGTGCGTGGGGTGGTCGAAACCGGTCTAATGACCTCAAAAATCCATGAAATAGAATGAAAAAAAAGTTTGGTTGAATTGTGGAATGGTCGGCTAGACGACACATCAATCGGAGGTGTCGTGTTACCGCGGTGGCCGAAAACGCACTCCACGTGTTGTAAATGGCCAAAAAATGAATTTAATGGTCAAATGCAAGCCAGATGACATCATAATGACATGAAATCAAACGAAAACACCCAAATTATTATTTTTTAGTTGTACGGAGAGACGACACAACATTTGGATGCAGGGTTTGCATGTCATGGATGAATAAGTGTTTTTTAGGTATTCGGTGTGCCTGAAAATCATGATTGGGGTGGTCAAAACCGGATGAACAACCTCGGAATTCCATTAAATCAGACGAGAACAAAACGTGGCTGAATTGTGAAATTTTTTGACAGACGGCACGTCAATCGGAGGTGTTGCGTGACCGCGGTGGCTGAAAACGGACCTCGCGTGTCGTAAATGACCAAAACATGCGTTTAATGGTCAAATGCATGTCGGACGACATCAGAATGACTTGAAATCACATGAAAACACATTAATTATTATTTTTGAGCTGTACGAGGTGACGACATGTCATTTGGACCTATGGTTTGCGCGGCACGGCTGAATATGTGTTTTTAGGTGTTCGGCGCGCTTGAAAAGCATGCGTGGGGTGGTCGAAACCGGACGAACGACCTCAGAATGCCATGAAATCGGACGACAAGAAAGGGTGGGTGAATTTTGAAATGGTCGGCTAGACAGAATGTCAATCGGAAGTGTCTTGTGACCGTAGTGGCTGAAAATGCACTCAGCATGTCGTAAATGTCCAAAAAAGATTTTAACGGTCAAATGCATGCCGGACGACATCAGAATGACTTGAAATCACATCAAAACACTGTAATTATTATTTTTGAGGTGTACGAGGAGACAGCAGGTCATTCGGACGGGTGGTTTGCGCGGCACGACTGAATATGTGTTTTTTATGTGTTCGGCTCACTTGAAAATCGTGTGTGGGGTGGTCCAAACCGGCCGAACAACCTCGGAATTCCATGAAATCGGACGGCAAAAAGGTTGGGTGAATTTTGAAATGTTCGGCCAGATGGCATGTCAATCGGAGGTGTCGTGTGACCGCGGTGGCCGAAAAAGCACTCTACGTGTTGTAAATGGACAAAACATGCGTTTAACGGTCAAATGCATGTCGGACGACATCAGAATGACTTAAAATCACACAAAAACACCCTAGTTATCATTAGTGAGCTATACGAGGAGACGCCACATCATTCGAGCATGTGATTTTCACGGCACGGCTGAATATGTGTTTTTTAGGTATTCGGTGTGCATGAAAAGCATGCGTGGGTTGGTCACAACCGGCCGAACAACCTAGGAATGCCATTAAATCATACGACAACAAAGGGTGGGTGAATTGTGAAATGGTCGGCCATACAACACGTCAATCGGAGGTTTCGTGTGACTGTGGTTGCCGAAAACGCACTCTGTGTGTCGTAAATGGCCAAAATATGCGTTTAACGGTCAAATGTATACCGAACAACATCACAATGACTTAAAATCACACGAAAACACCCTATTTATTATATGTGAGCTGTACGAGGAGGAAAAAAATCATTCAGACGTGTTGAATGGGAGGCACAACTGAATATGTGTTTTAAGGTGTTTGGGGCGCTTGAAAAGCATGCGTGGGCTGGTGAAAACCAGTCGAAGAACCTCAAAATGCCATGAAATCATACGACAACAAAAGGAGGGTGAATTTTAAAATGGTAGGCCAGATGGCACGTCAATCAGACGTGGCGTGTGACCGTAGTTGCCAAAAACGCACTCCACGTGTTGTAAATGGCCAAAACATGCGTTTAACAGTCAAATGCAAGCCGAATGACATCATAATGATTTTAAATCACACTAATACACCCTAATTATTATTTGTGATCTATACGAGGCAACATAACATCATTCAGATGAGCGGTTTGTGCGGCACAACTGAATATGTGTTTTTTAGGTGTTCGGCGCGCTTGAAAAGCGTGCATGGGGTGGTTGAAACCAGAAGAATGACCTCGGAATGCCATGAAATTTGATGAAAACAATGATTTGGTGAATTGTGAAGTGTTCGGCTAGACGACACATCAATCGGAGGTGTCGTGTGACCATGGTGGCCAAAAACGTACCCCGGATGTCGTAAATGGAAAAAACATGTGTTTAATGGTAAAATGGATGACGGATGATAGTGGAATGACTTGAAACCACACAAAAACACCCTAATTATTATTCTTGAGCTGTACAACATAACAACACATCATTCGGACACGTGGTTTGCACGACACGGCTGAATATGTGTTTTTTAGGTGTTCGGCGCACTTGAAAAGCATTCGTGGGATGGTAGAAACTGGCCGCACGACCTCAGAATTCCACGAAATTGGATGACAACAAAGGTTTGATTAATTTTGAAATGGTTGGCTAGAAGGCACGTCAATCGGAGGTGTCATGTGACCGTGGTGACCGAAAATGCACTCTACATGTCGTAAATGGCCAAAACATGCGAATAACAGTCAAATGCATGACAAAGACATCAAAACGACTTGAAACAAAATTAAAACACTCTAATTATTATCTGTGAGGTCTAAGAGGAGACTGCATGTCATTCAGACGTGTAGTTAGCACGACATGGCTGAATATGTGTTTTTTAGGTGTTTAGAGCGCTTGAAAATCAGGCTTGGGGTGGTCAAAACTGGCCAAACAACCTAGGAATACCATGAAATCGGACGACAACAATGGGTGGTTGAATTGTGAAATTGTTATCCATAAGGCACATCAATCTGAGGTGTTGTGTGACCGCGATGGCCTAAAATGTGCTCTACGTATCTGAAATGCCCAAAACATGCGTTTAACGGTCCAATGCATGCCAAGTGACATCAGAATGGCTTGAAAATAACACGAAAACACCCTAATCTATATTCGTGAGGTGTATGAGGAGACGACACGTTATTCGGACGCGTAGTTTGCGTGGCACGGCTGAATATGTGTTTTTTAGGTGTTTGGTGCGCTTGAAAATCATGCGTGGGGTGGTCGAAACTTGCCTAATGACCTCGGAATGCCATGAAATCGAACTACAACAAATCGTGGGTGAATTGTGAAATGGTCAGCCAGACGGCACATCAATAAGAGGTGTCGTTTGATCGTGGTGACAGAAAATGCACTTCGCCTGTTGTAAATGGCCAAAACATGCGTTTAATGGTCAAATGCATGCCGAACAACATTAGAATGACTTGAAATCACATGGAAATACCGTAATTATGATTCATCAGCTGTATGAGGAGATGGCACATCATTCGGATGTGAGGTTTGTGGGGCACGACTGAAAACACACTCCGCGTGTCGTAAATGGCCAAAACATGATTTTAACGGTCAAATGCATGCCGAGCGACATCATAATGACTTTAAATCACACTAAAAACCCCTAATTATTATTCGTGACATGTACGACGCTATTTCACATCATTCGGATGGGCGGTTTGCGTGGAACGGCTGAATATGTGTTTTTAGGTGTTCGTCGCACTTGAGAAGCATGTGTGAGGTGGTCGAAACTGGCCGAATGACCTCAGAATGCCATGAAATTGGATGACAACAAAGGGTGGGTGAATTTTGAAATGGTCGGCTAGACGAAACGTCAATCGGAGGTGTCATGTGACTGTGGTGGCCGAAAATGCAGTCTACATGTCATAAATGGCCAAAACAAGCATTTAACAGTCAAATTCATTATAGACGACATCAGAATGACTTGAAATCACACAAATACATCCTAATAATTATTACTGAGCTGTAAGAGGGGATGAAAAGTCATTCGGATGTGCGGTTTGCACGGTACGACTGAATATGTGTTTTTAGGTGTTTGGCACGCTTGAAAAGCGTGCGTGGGGTGATTGAAACCAGCCAAATGACCTCAGAATGCCATGAAATCGAACGACAAAAAAGATTCTGTAAATTGTGAAATGTTTGGCCAGAGGGCACTTCAATCAGAGGTACCATGTGACAGCGGTGGCTGAAAACGCACTTCACGTGTTGTAAATGTCCAAAACATGCGTTTAACAGTCAAATGCATGCTGGAAAACATCAGAACGACTTGAAATCACATGAAAACACTCTAATTATTACTCGTGATCTGTACGAGAAGATGACACGTCATTCGGATGTGTGGTTTGCGCGGCACGACTGAATATGTGTTTTTTAGGTGTTCGACCCATTTGAATAGCATGCGTGGGGTGGTCGTATCTAGCCGAACAACCTCGGAATGCAATGAAATCAAATAACAGTAAAGGGTGTGTGAATTTTGAAATGGTCGGCCAGACGACACATCAATCGGAGGTGTCGTGTGACTGCAGTGGCTGAAAATGCACTTCAATTGTCGTAGACGGCCAAAACATGCGTTTAATGGTCAAATGCATGCTATACGGCATCAGAATAACTTTCAATCAAACAAAAACACCCTAATTATTATTCTTTAGGTGTATGAGGAGAAAACACATCATTCAGATGCATGGTTTTCATAGCACGACTGAATATGTATTTTTTAGGTGTTCGACGTGCTTGGAAATCGGGCGTGGGGTGGTTGAAACCGGCCGAACGACCTGGGAATGCCATGAAATCAGACGAAAACAAAGGATGGGTGAATTGTGAAATGTTTGGTCAGATGAAACGTCAATTCGAGGTGTCGTGTGACCGTGGTGGCCGAAAAAGCACTCAGCATGTTTTAAATGGCCAAAACATGCATTTATCAGTCAAATTCATGCCGGACGACATAGGAATGACATAAAATCACATGAAAACACCTTCATTATTTTTCTTGAGTTGTAAGCGGAGATAACACGTCATTCGGATGGCCGGTTTGTGCAGCACGACTAAATATGTGTTTTTTATGTGTTCGACGCACTTGAAAATCATTCGTGGGGTGGTTGAAACCAGCCGAACGACCTTGAAATGCCATTAAATCTGACGACAACAAAGGGTAGGTGAATTGTGAAATGTTCGTCCAGACATCACGTCAATCGGAGGTGATGTGTGACCACGGTGGCTGAAAACACACTTTGTGTGTCGTAAATGGACAAAACATGCGTTTAATGGTCAAATGCATGCCGGACAACATCAGAATGAATTGAAATCACAAGAACACACCCTAATTATTATTCGTGAGCAGTACGAGGAGGCGGAACATCATTTGGATGCGCGGTTTGTGAGGTATGGATGAATATGTGTTTTTTAGGTGTTCGGCGCACTTCAAAAGCGTGCGTGGGGTGGTCAAAACCGGCCGGACGAACTCAAAATGCAATGAAATTGAACGACAAGAAATGGTGGGTGAATTTTGAAATGGTCCGCCAGACGGCACATCAATCGGAGGTGTCGTGTGACCAGGGTGGCTGAAAATTCACTCCGCATGTCGTAAATGCCCAAGACATGCGTTTAACGGTCAAATACATTTTGTACGACATCAGAATGACTTGAAATCAAACTAAAACACCCTAATTATTATACGTGAGGTGTAAGAGGAGAGGACATGTCATTCAGATGTGTGGATTCCACGACACGGCTGAATATGTGTTTTTTAGGTGTTCAGGGCCCTTGAAAATCGTGCGTGGGGTGGTCGAAACCAGCCTAATGACATCGGAATTCACTGAAATCGGAAGAAAACAAAGGGTGGGTGAATTGTGAAATGGTATGCCAAACGGCACGTCAATCGGAGGTGTCGTGTGACCATGGTGGCCGAAAACGCACTCCGTGTGTGATAAATGGCCAAAACATGCGTTTAATGGTCAAATGCATGTCGTACGACATCCGAATTACTTGAAAACATGTGAAAACACCCTATTTATTATTCTTAAGGTGTAAAAGGAGATGACACATCATTCAGATGCGTGGTTTGCAGGGCACAGCTGAATATGTGTTTTATAGGTGTTCGGCGCGCTGGAAAATCGTGCATGGGGTGGATGAAACTGGTCGAACGACCTCGAAATGCCATGAAATAGGACAAAAGCAAAGGGTGAATGAATTGTGAAATAGTCAGCTAGACGGCCCATCAATCGAAGGGGTCGTGTTACCGCGGTGGCTGAAAACGCACGCCGTGTGTCGTAAATGGCCAAAACATGCATTTAACAGTCAAATGCATGCCGGTTGACATAAGAATGACTTGAAATAAAAAAAACACCTTAATTATTATATTTTAGTTGTATGTGGAGATGACACATAATTTGGAAGCATGGTTTTCATGGAATGGCTGAATATGTGTTTTTTAGGTGTTCGGCGCGCTTGAAAATCTTGGGTGGGGTTGTCGAAACCAGCCGAATGACCTCAGAATTCCATAAAATCAGACAAAAAACTAAGCGTGGGTGAATTGTGAAATGGTAGGCCAGACGAAACGTCAATTGGAGATGTCGCGTGACCGCGGTAGCTGAAAATGAATTCTGCATGTCGTAAATGGCCAAAACATGCGTTTAACGGTCAAATGCATGCCAGAAGACATCAGAATGACTTGAAATCACATGAAAACACATTAATTATTTTTCTTGAGTTGTACGATTTGACCACAAATCATTCAGATGCGCGGTTTGCACGGCACGCATGAATATGTGTTTTTAGGTGTTCGGTGCGCTTGAAAAGCGTGCGTGGGGTGGTCGAAACTAACTGAACGACCATAGAATGCCATGAAAATGGACGAGAACAAATGGTGGGTGAACTGTTAAATGGTTGGATAGACGGCATGTCAATCGGAGGTGTCATGTGATGGCTGTGGCCGAAAATGCACTCCGCGTGTCGTAAATGGCCAAAACATGCGTTTAATGGTCAAATGCATGCCAGTCGACATCAGAATGACTTGAAAGCCATGAAAACACCAAAATAATTATTTGTGAGCTGTACGAGGAGACTACACGTCATTCGGACACGCGGTTTGCGGAGTATGACTGAATATGTGTGTTTTAGGTGTTCGGCGCGTTTGAAAAGTGTGTGTGGGGTGGTCGAAACTGGCCGAACGACCTTAGAATGCCAGGAAATCGGACGACAAAGAAGCGTGGGCGAATTGTGTAATGGTCGGCCCGACGGCACGTCAATCAGAGGTGTTGTGTGACCGCGATGGCCGAAAACAAACTTAGCGTGTTGTAAATGGCCAAAACATGTGTTTAACAGTCAAATACATGTTGGACGACATCAAAATGATTTGAAATCACACGAAAACACCCAGATTATTATTTGTGAGCTGTAAGAGGAGACGCCACGTCATTCGGACGCGCGGTTTGCGCGACACGACTGAATATATATATTTTATGTGTTCGGTGTGCTTGAAAAGCATGCGTGGGGTGGTCCAAACTGGCCCAAAACCCTCAGAATGCAATGAAATTGGACGACAACAAAGGGTGGGTAAATTGAGAAATGGTCGGCAAGACAGCATGTCAATCGGAGGTGTCGTGTGATCTCGGTGGCCAAAAAATAACCCCGCTTGTCGTAAATGGCCAAAATATGCGTTAAAAGGTAAAATGCATACTGAACAACATCAAAATGACTTGAAATCACAAAACACACCCTAATTATTATTTTTTAGCTATACGAGGTGACGACATGTCATTCAGATGTGCGGTTTGTGCGGTACGACAGAATATGTGTTTTTATGTGTTCGACGCATTTTAAAAGCGTGCGTGGGGTGGTTAAAACCAGCCAAATGACCTCAGAATTCCATGAAATCGGATAAAAACAAATGATGGGTGAATTGTGAAATTTTTGGCTAGACAACACGTCAATCGGAGGGGTCGTGTGACTACAGTGGCCGAAAACGCACTCCGCGTGTCGTAAATGGCCAAAACATGCGTTTAACAATCAAATGCATGCCGAATGACATCAAAATGATTTGAAATCACACGAATAAATCCAAATTTTTATTAATGAGTTTTAAGAGGCAATGGAAAGTCATTTAGATGTGCGGTTTGTACGGTACGGATGAATATGTGTTTTTTAGGTGTTCGACGTGCTTGAAAAGCATGCGTGGGGTGGTCAAAACCGGCCCAACAACCTCAGAATGCCATGAAATCAGACAACAACTTTGGGTGGGAGAATTTTAAAGTGTTCGGCTAGATGACACGTCAATCGGAGGTGTCGTGTGACTGCGGTGACCGAAAACACACTCCGCATGTCGTAAATGGCCAAAACATGTGTTTAACAGTCAAATTCATGCCGAATGACATCATAATGACTAAAAATCACAACAAAACACCCTAATTATTATTTTTGAGTTGTAAGTGGAGACGACATGTCATTCAGACTTGTGGTTTGCATGGTATTGATGAATATGTGTTTTTAGGTGTTCGGTGTGCTTGAAAAACGTGCGTGGGATGGTCGAAACTGGCTGAACGACCTTGAAATGCCATGAAATTGGATGACAAAATTGGGTGGGTGAATTGTGAAATGGTCGACTAGATGGCACGTCAATCAGAGGTGTCATGAGACCGCGGTGGTTGAAAACGCACTCTGCGTGTCGTAAATGGCCAAAACATGAATTTAACGGTCAAATTCATGTCGGACGACATCAGAAAGACTTGAAATCTAACTAAAACACTATAATTATTCTTCATGAGGTGTATGAGGAGACAACACGTCATTCGGACATGCAGTTTGCACGGCACGACATAAAATGTGTTTTTGAGGTGTTCGACGGGCTTGATAATCAGGTGTGGGGTGGTCAAAACAGGCTGAACGACCTATGAATGCCATGAAATCAGATGAAAACAAAGGGTTGGTGAATTGTGAAATGGTCAGAAAGACGGAACGTCAATTGGAGGTGTCGTGTGACCGCGGTGGCCGAAAATGCACTCTGCGTGTCTTTGATGGCCAAAACATGCATTTAACGGTCAAATGCATGTCGTATCACATCGTAATGACTTTAAATCACACAAAAACACCCAAATCATTATTCATGAGGTGTAAGAGGAGACGACACATCATTCAAATGAGCAGTTTGTGCGGCACAGCTGAATTTGTGTTTTTTAGGTGTTCGGTGCGCTTGAAAATCGTGCGTGGTGTGGTCGAAACTGGCCAAACGATCTCAGAATGCCATGAAATCGGACGACAACAAAGGGTGGGTGAGTTGTGAAATGCTTAGTTAGACGACACGTCAATCAGAGGTGTCGTTTCACCGCGATTGCTGAAAAAGCACTTTGCGTATCGAAAATGGACAAAAAATGCTTTTAACGGAAAAATGCATGTCAGACGACATTCGAAAGACTTGAAATCAAACAAAAAACCCTAATTATTATCCTTGACCTGTACAAGGATATGACATGTCATTTGGAGATGCGGTTTACGCGGCACGACGGAATATGTGTTTTTTTGGTGTTCGGTGTGCTTGAAAATCGTGCTTGGGGTTGTCGAAACCAGCCAAACGACCTCAGAATGGCCTGAAATCGGATGAAAACAAAGGGTGGGTGAATTGTGAAATTTTTGGTCAGAAGGCACGTCAATCAATGGTGTCGTGTGACCGCGGTGGAGAAAAACGCACTCCGCATGTCGTAAATGGCCAAAACATGCATTTAATGGTCAAATTCATGTTAGACGACATCAGAATGACTTGAAATCGAACAAAAACACCCTAATTATTATTCGTGAGTTGTACGAGGCAATGGCATGTCATTCAGACATTCGGTTTGCGTGGAATGACTCTATATGTGTTTTTTAGGTGTTCGGTGCGCTTCAAAAGCGTGTGTGGGGTGGTCAAAACCAGATAAATGACCTCAAAATTCCATGATATCAGATGAAAAAAAATCATGGGTGGATTGTGAAATGGTTGGCCAGACGGCACGTCAATTGGATGTGTCGTGTGATAGCGGTGGCTGAAAACACACTCTGCGTGTCGTAAATGGCCAAAACATGTGTTTAACAGTCAAATGCATTCCGAACGATATCGTAATGACTTGAAATCTATCTAAAACACCCTAATTATAATTTTTCATATGTACGAGGAGACGTCACATCTTTCGGAAGAGCGGTTTGCGTGGCACAACTAAATATGTGTTTTTAGGTGTTCGGCATGCTTGAAAAGCATTCGTGGGGTGTTCAAAACCGGCCGAACGTCCTTGAAATTACATGAAATCAAACGACAACAAAGGATGGGTGAATTGTGAAATGTTCATCCAGACGACACGTCAATCGGAGGTGTCGTGTGACCATGGTGGCCAAAAACGCACTTCGCGTGTCGTAAATGGCCAAAACATGCGTTTAACGGTCAAATGTATGTCGAACAACATCTCAATGACTTGAAATATCACGAAAATACATTAATTATTATTCTTAAGGTGTACAAGGATACGACACATCATTCAAACATGTGGTTTGTGCAGCACGACATAATATGTGTTTTTTGAGGTGTTTGGCGTGTTTGAAAAGCGTGCTTGTGGTGGTCGAAATTGGCCGAACGACCTCGGAATGTCATTAAATCGGACGAAAACAAAGGGTGGGTGAATTTTGAAATGGTTGTCCAAACGACACGTCTATCGGAGGTGTCGTGTAAACGCAATGGCTAAAAACGCACTCCACGTGTCGTAAATGGCCAAAACATGCGTTTAATGGTCAAATGCATGCCGAACGACATCAGAATGACTTAAAATCACACGAATACACCCTAATTATCAATCAAAAGTTGTTCATTATATACAATAACATACAATAAGTAAATATCATATAGTTATTTCATATGAAACTTATGAACAGTCAAGCATACCATATAAGAAATTGGTCAATAAGGCTACAAATTGATTTTTGAAAAATAAGTTTCAAAGTCTCATAAAAATACCCCAGTGGTGAGGAATACATATGGTGGCACTATAGCCCCATGTATCACCTCAATCCCATCATCAAACTGTGGGTTCTAGGTCCAAAACAATATCCCTTTGGGAACCCAATTCTAATGACATAATTGAATATTCATACCCACTACCCATGATGGTGATTCATGTCACATCACACCTAGGAGAGAAATTTATAATTATCCACATAACCCCTTATTATAATTAAAAAATATATAAAAATCTTGTACACTATTATATCTGTGTTATATAGAATTCAGATTTCTCTATGAAACATAATTAAATTTGTTTGAGTTATTGACTCATAATTCAGAATTCATTAGATAATTCATTCTTCATGTATTCAATTGAGAATTCAATTATGAATTCTGTATTTCATAGTGTAATTTGGTTCATATACATGATTGTAATTGTGGTACATTCCATGGTTATAGTATTATGATGTTTTTAAGTGCTTTTGTGTGCAATATCAGGTGTTTTTGTTGCTGTTAAGACTGTATGAAGGTGTGTAGTTGAGTGTGCAGTGGAGGATTTTAGGTGCTTTAAAATTATGGTAATAAACTATACCAATGGTTTAGTAAACCGTTGTTATAGTTCTGAACATATTAACAACAATTCCAACGGTTTTACAAACCATTGGAAATACTCTTTAGAAACACTATAATGCCAACCATTTATAAAACTATTGGAAATTATATTTACAAATAGCTGGGCCAATGGTTTTATAAACCGTTGGCAATACTCTTTACAAACAGCTGGGCCAACGGTTTTATAAACTGTTGGAAATGCTCTTTACAACCAGGTCGGCCAACGGTCTTATTAATTGTTGGCAATGCTCTGTACAAACAGGATTCCCCAACGGTTTTACAAAAACCATTGGTAATGAGATACTACCACCCCTTACTTTCCAATTGTTTGGAAAACCATTTGTATATAGTATAGAAATAGTTTTCCAGCCTTTACCAATGGTTTGAAACTGTTGGTAAAAGTTTAATTTCCAGTAGTGTCACTTTAAGAAAATCTAGAAAAATTATTTTATTATAAAATAACTTTATGTTTATAATGTCTCCAAATGGATTTATTTCTATTCTAAGGTGGTTATTGGTCTAAATATTCTCAACAAAATGGTTTTAGACAAATTTATGTCACCATATTAACCTTATATTTTAGATTTAACTCTTAGAAAAATATTTTATCTTTTACAATGTATTCTTGTATTTTAATATTTCTTTGTTAATAAACATACTATGAAATGAAAATTGAACCTCGTGTGATTCATTAAGGACATTTCTATCATTATATAAGTCCTTTTGAAAACCATATATTTTTAGGAATATTATATCAATTAATATTATTGATTTTGTTTTAAAGGCACATATATGGAAATTTTAACACTATTTAGTATTTGGGTTTTTTTGAAAGTCAAAAAAACATTATTACTTTTAAAACATATCGTAAATCAATCATAACATGTCATAATGAACTATAAAATTAGTTTAATTCATCAAAAGTATCAATTTACATTTATTTCTATATTTATAATATCAAATATTTTAATATTTCTTTCATATGGTAATTACAGTATCATCGCTGTGTAATAAATAAATATATTTATATAATGTCTAAAAATTATATACAAAGTACCAAGATGTATGAAATATTTTTATCTTTCTAATGAATATTTATGGTCAAATTTATCTTATGTATAACCCTATATTAAAAATGGTTAGTTATTATACATTGAATTTTAATCTTTTAACTCTTCTTTAAATAAAATAATAACAAATGACCTAATCTAATCCAAGTGGATCAAAGAGTATCATATTTTATTCCTATGGTTGATTTTGGTCAAAAAAAATTATCGAATAGAATTAGGACATATTTTAGGGAAATTATAATATCATTTTTACCTTTAATTTCCCTATTTACTTTTTACCGTGGTAAATAGAATTCCAAAGTTACCATTCTCCAAAAATTATTTTCATCCCATTGAACCAAATTTTACTTAATGATGTCAATTGTATCTCTCATAGTTTTGGAATTAAAATCATAGAAGCAGTAAAATTACGTTTTATGCAAATTTTTAAGTGTTCCTAGAAGGTGGCTAAAAGGCGTTAAATAGTTCAACAAAAAAAATTTATATCTAATCTTAATATAAAATGACTCCAATGAATTAAATTGAACTAATATATGTATTATGTATCTATTTTTAATTTAAAATAAATTTAAATAAAAATAACAATTAATTAAATAAAATTCTGTTTAAAATAATAACGTAGTGTTTTCACTATTTAATAAAATTGATTGTTTTTAGAAAAATACCAAAAATTAACTATAAGTTAATTTTAATATTCCAAATCCAAAAATAAAGTTCATTTGGGAAAATAATATTTAAAAAATTTCAAAAAGTGGTAATTAATATTCATAACGGGCAGTTTGATTGGTTATGGTTTGCTAGAACTCGAAGTTGCGTACAACGCAGGCTATTGCTTTTTTTAAAGAGAAGTGTACCGTGGATGTTTGGGTTGTTACATTCTTCCCTCTAGAAAATAATTTCATCCTAAAAATTTCTAGAATATTACTAGATAAAAAGATTCATGTTTTTCTTCATCACAAGTTCCACAGGTCCCCATATTGCCTCTTCCATATTATAGTTTTTCTATAGAACTTTTACTAGACTATTCATCCAGATTCTCCACACTATTTCTCTGGTTTCAAGAATTTTGACAAGCTCTTCACAATAAGACAAATGGGTATCCAGTTCTATTTCTTCATAGGTGAGTACATGTGTTGGGTCAGGCATGTATTTTCTCAAAAGTGATACGAGGAACACATCCTGAACTTTGGGGATACTTGGAGGCATTTCCAAACAGTTAGGTATAAATCCAATTCATTCTAAAATTTTGTAATGTCCAATGTACCTGGGACATAATTTAACCTTTTTAATAAATCAAATAACATCCTTCAATGGAGATACCTTCAACAAAACATGATATCCTATTTGAAATTCCAAATCCTTCCTTCAGTTATAGGCATAGCTCCTTTTCCTACTTTGACCTGCTTTGATATGTTTTTGGATAATATCCACCTTTTCCATTGTTTCCTCAACAAGTTTCAAGCCTACGAGTTTTCATTCACCAACATCATCCCAACAAGTTGGTTTGTGGCATATATTTCAATATAACACTTCATATGGTGCCACATGAATACTTGAATGGAAGCTATTATTATAGGAAAATTCTACCCGAGGTAAATACTGATCCCACATACACTGAAAGTCATGTGACAAAGATCTCAGCATGTATTCTAAAGTTTGAATAGTGTGTTCTAATTTTCCATCAGCTGAGGGTGGTAGGCAGTGCTCAAACGAAGTTTAGTGTCTTGGGATTTCTAATGATTATTCTCGAATCTTGATGTGAAATGGGGATCATGATCAGAAGAAATTGACATGGGTACTCCATGAAGTCTTAGAACATCATTAATATATAGTCTTGATAATTGTTCAAGTGGAAAATCTTCTCTCATAGAATGAAAATGTGATGAATTGTAAAGATGATCAACAATGAACCATATTGATTCATTCATTCTTGAAGACTTATTTATCCCCATGGAAAAGTCCATTGTAATATCATCCCATTTCCACTCAGGTATGGGAAGAGGTTTCATGACCCCTGTAGGATGTTGTCTTCTAGGCTTCAACTATTGAAAACCCATAAATATTAACACATAATATATAATATCTCTCTTCGTGTTATCCCACAAAAAATGTTCCTTCAAAATCTCTATACATATTAGTGCTACCAGGGTGTATAGTGAAATTGGAGCAATGGGCATCATCCAACAATTCCTTTTTTAGATCTGGTATATCAGGAACACAAATCCTCCTCTCAAATTTCAAAATTACATCTTCATATACGATGTCAATCAATATTCTATCATTCACAGCTTTAATTTTCTTTTGAAACACCTCATCATCAATTTGGAAAATATTTATCATTTCTATTAAATATTATTTGGAAACCATTTGAAAAATTATTGATGTTTCTCATTTCATAATTATTCAGATATCCATCTTTACTAGATCCATGAACATATAATCCCTTTCAGCCCTCATCTTGTTCAAAATCCATGATCGTTTCTGCTCAAATAATCTACCACCTTATTTTCCATCCTCGTGTGGTAGTGTATAGTGAAATAATAATCCTTGAGTACTTCGATCCATTGTATTTTCTTCATATTGAGTTAATTCTGTGTGAAAATATACATCGAACTTGTGTGATCGTTATATATATCACATTTTTCACCATAGAGATAGTGTCTCTATATAATCAAAGAAAAGATTACGGATTCTAACTAAAGATCATGAGTATGATAGTTTTGTTCATGAATTTTTAGCTTCCAGGATGCATAGGAAATAACCCTATCATTCTGCATTAGGACAGAACCCAATCCTTAATTTGAAGCATCACTATAAATAACAAACACATCATTCCCTGATGGAAGAGTCAAGATAAGTCCATTGACTAATATTCTATCCAATTCTTCTAAACATTCTTCACACTCTTTTATCCAAAAAAATGTATCCCTATTATATGTGAGATTAGATAATGGGTTAGCCAATCAGGCAATATTCTCGACGAAATGTCGATAGTAACCTATAAACCATTAAAACTGTGTACCATGTTTATACTCGTTAGCGCTTGACATTCTTGTATTGCTCTTATCTTAGAAGGATCAATAGAGATTCTATCCTTAGAGATAATATGGCCAATAAAAGATATCTTCTGAAGCCAGAATTCAAACTTTCTAAACAACCCATATAATTCATTTTTTCTAAGAGTTTTTAGAATAGCGCGCATGTTATTTTAATGATTTTAATAGCTTTTGAAGTATATTAAGATATCATTTATAAATACCACTACCAAGTAATAATGAAATTCAATTTAAACCCTATTCATTATATACATTAAAATAGAGGGTCAATTAATCAGTCCAAAAGGCATTACTGTATACTTTTAATGGAAATACCTGGTACAAATTTCTATCTTTGGAACATCTTCCTTCCTCAAGCACAAATGATGATATCTAGATCAAAGTTCAAAAATTGAAAAATATTTATCTCCATGAATATGATCAAATAAATCATCAATGAGTGGTATAGGATACTTGTTATTTATTGTTATAACATTGATCTCCATGTATTCAATTCACAACCTTATAGATACATCTTTCTTCTTGAAAATAAGAACATGGGAACCCAATAGAGAAACACCAGGATAAATAAATTATTTATTATTCAATTCCTCTAGTTATTTCTTTAGTTCAACTATTACCACAGTGGCCATTCTATATGGGTTCTTTGATATGGAACTTGATCCAAGAACTAAAACAATGGAGAAATCAATTTCTCATTCTGTAGGATGTCTTGGTAAATCCCCTGGAAACACATCATCATAGTCCTTCACAATAGGTATGTCCTCTATTTGAATATTTATTTCTTCACCCATAGTTATTATACTCTTTTCCACCCCAATAATAGAATTTAGTAGAGCTACTGAGGGTGGATCTAGATGAGAATTAGATGAGGATGTTTCTGCTATAATGATATGGTATTCCTTATCATCACCAAAAAAATTATCCTCCTTATTCATACAATAAATTTTCGCATCATGGTCTGAAATCCAATCTGTACTAAAGATTATATCAAATTCAATCATGGGTATGATGATGAGATTAGCACATAAAGCACATTTGTATTCCAAAATGGTAACAGATTCATAAATCATTATTTCAATGATACATCCCTTAGGTGTTTTGACTAAAAAACACTTATTAAATCAAATTGGGAATATCTAATTTTCTTTGAAAACAAGGAAGATATGAAGGAATGTGATGATCCAGAATCATATAAAGCATTGACTAAATTTGAGTAAATGATTAATGTACTTTCCATCACATCATTTAGAGCTTCATCTTTAGCAGTAGTGATTGTATAATCATGGAATTTATCCCTTGGCCATTTCTGAGGTAATTTTCCTTGATGCTCATGAAATTAATTTTAATAATTCCCCATTTCTTTATAACTGAATGATTTAAAATTGAATGCCTCTTTCTTCCCATTGCAATCACTAGATATGTGGCCTTTTTATCCACACTTGTAACAGACTCTCATTCCCTTCATAAATGTACAGGGGAGTTTCATCCCACATTTACTATAGGATGGAAATTAAACTTTTCCCTTCTTCCCCTTATTTCCATTTCTAGAGTGTTCAACAAATATCTTCTTCTCATAATTTTCATTAATGTAGTAATACATAGGGATTTACTTTTCGGTCTTAATAGCACATGATAAAATATCTTCATACGATGAGGAGGATTGTGAGACTAATGCCTGACATAGAAATGGATTTAAACCATCATATAATCTATCAAAATTACTCCTTGGGTTATGTATATAATCATCAACATGCCTTTATAAACTTGGAAAGTTAGCTTCATACTTTTGAACATTCTCATCCTGATTTTTCCTTAGACTTATAAATATTCTTTCTATATCTACATGATGGTCACATGGAAAGTATTTTTCTACGAAAATATCATTTAACTCCCTCCATTCCATATTTTATACTTCTTCATCCTCATTTGTGTTTTTAATTAATGTCCACCATTTATTTGCATATCTTGTGAGGCGAAAAACTTCCATGAATACTTTTTCTATTTCACTACTCCCCAAATCATGAAATATTTTCTCTAATGAACTTATCCATTTTTAAACTACTAATGGACTGGTAGTCCCATTTAATATTGGTGGATGTTTCTTTATGAAGAGGTCTCTCATTGACCCTCTGTGATGTAGATCATGGTGCTCTATATTAGTAGGGTTGTTATTCATAACCTGGGTGGGTTTTCCTTGTTTGGATATAAGTTGTTCAGCAATAGTTGCATCAACGACTCCACTATATCTATCTTGAGTAGGAGGGATATCTCTACATGGATTACGTGCATTTATATGGTTTCCATTACACCCACTAAGATCCATTTATAAAAAATGGAATAAATTATATTAGTTTATGAATAACAATAAATAATTCTGAACTAGTAAAATACCTGGCATAAATAGAACAGTTTATGCATATAATCCATAATCATAAAAAAAAATGTTTTCATTGAAGAAGTGTTTTTTATAAATCCTTCATAATATCATGTAATCAAAATATGACATATCTTAACCGTATCCCCCGAGAGTGTCATAACCAAGAGTGCAGCAAGGCCTGTTGTCATGCACTAGTTCATGTTTGAGTGTAGCTTAAAGCTGTGTTTTTGGGATTTACCCCTATATTCATCTGTGCCAAAGGAACCTCTACCTTCTCGTAACATGAAATGGATGTATTTCATGGTAGATTACAAAAATATATACCTTAAAAAAATTCAAGGATGTTCTTCTATACTAATCCCAAAGTCTATTCTAGGGTACTGTCCATTAATCAATGTTTTTTCTAAACCAACTTTACACGGATTACACTAAACTTCCTCTAATACCAACTATAATGCCCTAAACCTAGTTAACCAGAGTCTGCTCATTATTACATAACAATGGCATGATCACAAGAGATCAAGTCTCAAAACACTAATTAGATTAGAATCCTTGGAAGTACTAGATACACAAGTATGTTTTACATTACATCATGAAATAAAAATAAATAACATCATGTCCCCTTTGAACACATTCATATTATTTATCCTATCCATAAATGATAATCCTAATATACTTCTTCACATCATGGGAAAATGGAAACACAAGAAATGGGTGAGTTTAGATGCTCAATAAGGATAAAAATATTGCAAAAACTATCATAAATAAGCATAAAAATTTAAGGTAATGTATATGACTAATAAACAAGCCCTTTAAACATAAAATTCAGATTAATATTGCAATGATAAATCAAATAATTCCATTTACTTATTGACATCAATATTCTAGAAGTCTAATAGTCATATGTAAAATCAATGGCTAATTTTATAATAATGGAATGTATAATTTCAGACATCATAACAACGTAGTCAAGGCCTCATTCCAAGAATACAAATAAGATTTTGTCAATGCCTTATACCAACACAATTGTGTGTCTCATGAGACCTACTAATGCATTGATGAGATATTGTAGACGCCAGAAAAATCCGTTGCTCCCAAACGAAGCTCCGGATGAGGAAAGCGAGGTCATATTTGGAGCCAGAAGCACATTTCAAAAGGCCCGAAGACCTGGCGCGAAATTTCGGAGGCATGCGCGCAATATTGGCGATGCGTGCGCAATCCTTCCGGGATTCGCGCAATGGGCCGAGTCGGCGCGTAATTTTCTGCGCCCGACGCCCGTGCGCGGCCCTGAAGCGCGTTGGGCCCCTATTTCACGCCCGCGCCGCGTTGCGCGCCCGCACGCCGAATTGCGCGCCCGTGAACCGAATTGCGTTCCCGGGGTTGCCTATAAATACAAGGCGACCCCCAACATTTTAAAGGTTTCCAGAATTCGAAGGATCGCTCGTGCGCGCAATCCCGCCCCCTCCGCGCGCAATGCTGATCTTCAGGTAACCTCCTTTATTTCGCGCAAGCAAGCCCCGGGGTTCGCCTTCGCACGCAACCCCTTTGGCTTCTTTCCTTTGACCAACTCCTCACCCAAATGCCTTCGCGCGCAAAAGAAGCCTCTTGCGCGCAATGGCCCCCCGGGTGCGCGCAATCCAGCCCGATTGCGCGCACCCCCCCTTACTCAGTGTCCATTCGTTAAAGAATGGGCCGTTGCCCCCGCGCGCTATCAGAGGCCCGGTGCACGCAATCTCTATTCCCCGCGCGCTATCAGAGGCCCGGTGCGCACAATCTCCATCTTCCGCGCGCAAAGCGCTGGCCCTATTGCGCGCCAGCCCACCCAATTGCGCGCCGACCCGCGGTATTCCGCGCCAAGCTCCTCTTTTGCACGCAAACCGCCAAGGGTCGCCCCCTTTGACCCCCTGAGGGTACCCGCCTGCGTGGCGCCCGATGATCTTCATCCCGGGTGCCCGCACCGTACGTTATCTTCCCGTGCGGACCTCCAGGATCGCGCGAAGTGACACAGACCCATTGGCGGCACCACCTCGTCCGTGCTGCAGGACGTTAAACTACCAAGCATCCATCGTCCTGCAGGACGCTAAACTGCACCTCGTCCGCGCTGCAGGACGTTAAACTGCCAAGCATCCAACGTCCTGCAGGACGCTAAACTGCACCTCATCCGCACTGCAGGACGTTAAACTGCCAAGCATCCATCGTCCTGCAGGACGCTAAACTGCACCTCGTCCGCGCTGCAGGACGTTAAACTGCCAAGCATCCATCGTCCTGCAGGACGCTAAACTGCACCTCGTCCGCGCTGCAGGACGTTAAACTGCCAAGCATCCATCATCCTGCAGGACGCTAAACTGCACCTCGTCTGCACTGCATGATGTTAAACTGCCAAGCATCCATCGTCCTGGAGGACGCTAAACTGCACCTCGTCCGCGCTGCAGGACGTTAAACTGCCAAGCATCCATCGTCCTGCAGGACGCTAAACTGCACCTCGTCCACGCTGCAGGACGTTAAACTTCCAAGCATCCATCATCCTGCAGGACGCTAAACTGCACCTCGTCCAAGCTGCATGACGTTAAACTGCCTAGCATATGGGCCTCCTCAAGTTGTAAGCCCCAAACCCCATCGTCCAACATGACGTTAAACTGTACTTCGTCCGACAAGACGTTAAACCGTCTGCTTCGTCCTCAACACACAACATTAAACTGCACTTCGTCCGGCAAGACGTTAAACCGTCCGCATCACCCGATCTCGTGCCTCGCACGCAGGGTCCCCCCCGGTTTGGATGTGGCCCCCAACCGCTCGTCTCTACAGGGATGTCGGGATTTCCCCTCTTTAGGGATGATTTATTGGGGTGGCCTTCGCCCACGAGGGTAGGGTATTACAAACCCTTAGTTCCTTGTGGGGGACTGCACGTGTGTTTATCCATTGTGCTTCCCCACTGCCGAAGCCAGTAGGGGGCGTGATAGGGATCGAGGTGTCTTTCATCTTCGGCCCAAGTCCCTCTTCAACTGGGCTTTGTCGCATATGGGCCTCCTTAGAGTGTAAGCCTCAAACACCATCGTCCAGCAAGATGTTAAACTGTGATCCACCCACTTCGTGCGTGCCAGCCGCCTAGACCTCCTCGTGAGTCGGCTTGCCATCGTCCAGCCTGACGTTAAACTGTATATCCGAACTACACTGACTTTGATCCGCGCTAACGCGCGGTACGTAGGAAGCCTCTATGGGGTCCAAGCTCTTCACTCCATCATCCATCCTGATCCTTACTCAGGCCGCCACATCCCGGTGGGGTCATGCCATTTCATTCCACTCCACTTCACTCGGGAAGCCACCCATGTGCTGGCCCCAGTGTCGGTGGTTCCCCGCAAGGGGTTCTGTCATCTGATCCACTCCTCGTGTTGATCAGTCCGATGACGTCCCCGCTGGACGTTAAACTTGCGGCCTACCCCGTGTTAAACATTGGAAGATGAGGAAAACCTCAGGTAACGCAGTTCCCCGCACCCAGCGCGGGATACCTCAGGCCATCACGCCTTCGAGAAGCCCTATTAGGGATGGAAGGAAGGCATGCATAGCCGCAGTGTTAAGACACGCCCACAACACCCAGAGCTACCCGGTCTCCTCACCGCGGGTTGCTGCCCCGACCAGACTCCTTGGAGCGTCTGGGCGGAAGCAGCATAATTAACCGGTGTCCATGAAGATATGGCGCCAGGAACGAGATTCACGAACATTCTTAAATCTATGAGGGAGACCCGAATTAGGCGACGAGTTCCGAGGAGATGTCCACAGACGGAGGAACCGACATCCCCTCATCCCTGTTTCGATCAAGGAGCACACGTCCCTGAATAAGGGACAGATGCCGCCCGCCTTTGGAAAGAGGGACTGTGGGGCCACAAGCCGCACTCCCATCCTCTCGGGTCAACGGGCGCATGCACGAACGCGTCCTGGCGGAACAGCGTCGGAACAGAAACCCGACGCACATCCGCACCGAAACAGAAAATGGTGAACCCGACGTGAATCACTTCTCCCCAATACGAAGACCGATAGCTTTCAGAGGTGTTGGAAAACTAGCATGTTGCCCGGCCGAGCATTCAGCACCGGGGCACGGAACCCGCCAGGGGCTGGGGAAGGGAAATCGGTCACTCCGTCTCACGACGTCGATGGCCTGGGTTCCCCCCACGGAAGGCGTCGTGGCACTAATGATTGGTTGTAGATTCCTTTTCCTATTAGTATTAATGGGTTCTTCTCCCTGCTTTCAGGAATCAGGTTGCCCAATCCAGTGCCCGATCGCCGCCCGCCCACTGGCGCAGGGGTAGGGGAAACACCGACGCGGCTACACCGTGCGGTCCCGCTCATTCCACAGCTGTCCCAGCAGCCGCCAATGCGGTGAAACCACCGCCTCTCTCCCCCTCGGAGATCATCCAGAGAAGGGTGATCAACAACTTGGTGCGGAGATATGAGGAAGAGGGAGTCATCCCCACCAGGGACATGACTCGCCTAGACCTCGAGGAAGCTGCACCTCACCACCAACGCCGCCCCCGAGGGCCGTGCAGGGAGGCACCAATGCCTACCTCGACATCCAACCGCTTAGGGAGTTTATCCTCGGAACACTCCGACATCTCCCTCCCCTATGCGGATGAGGTGGAGGATGTCCGGGACCACCCTATCTGAGATTCGCTCCAGGGATCCATGATAAGGGCTCCTGCTAGGCCACGCCGACATCGCCGCCAGGCTTCTCAAGTCGAAGAACGGGCTCTCCACCTGCCTGCGCCGCTAATCCCAACTCGTATGCCCCGACGCCAACGTCGGGCACGATCGGAAGAGGATTCCCACCTTAGGGCCCTAGCAACAGCGGCCGCGTTGGCCCAAGCCACTGCTGGCTCCAGTCATCAGGCCCCTGCGCATCCTGAGCAGGGGCACTTCTATGCCCGACCTGGATCGAGGCCCCGACCGCCCCAAAGGCAGGTTGGGTTGACTCTCCCGGTTGCTGGTACATGCAATAGCCACCGCGGACCACCTTGCGGTAGCGCTATTCACCAGAAGGGTCTACTCCGTGTGGCCGATCCAAGAGGAATGGGTTATCCCACCTTCTGATCCCGGCCCGGAGGCCTGCCTGGAATCATCTCTCCCCGCGTCCCCTTTGATATCTATCCCGGTGCTCCTCGCACCTTGGTTTCCAGTCCTCTTGGCCCCAGCACCAGTGCGGCCAGAGGACGTCAGGACAGAGATCAGCCATGCCCCGAAGAACCACCCAGGGGCAGGAAAGAGAGGCGTCGACGTCGAGGGAGGAATGTTAGGGAATTCCTAACAGAGATCCGACCGGTTCGTTTCTCTGATACAGAGGCAGAGTATGATTCGGCGACGGAGCCCTCCCCCTGATCCCGCCAGTCAGGGGCAGGGGTAGGAATGCGGCACGTCAGCCTCGTACTCCCCGAGAGCGAGATCGATGTGATCCTCGCTTCTCTACGAAGGTATATCCGGAGTAGCGAGGTCCTGGTAGACCCCCAAGGATCAAGCTTGTGGTTGGTACCGTCCCCTCCGGAAGCGCCTTCTGCCTCGATCGGAGAAGCCGAAGACCTTTTCTGGGGACCGACGGTCGAGCCACGATCTAGTGCACCCTCGGCGAGCACCGACGCTACGGCAGGATGTTCGCTCGCCGGCCCGTCCTATCGTGATGTGGTAACTGGGGCACCGCAACCCTCAGAGGGCAGCCCGGGATATGGAGGCCAATCGGCCTACTTGCCGTATTCACCGCCGGCCAGCCCGCCGGCCCAGCGGCCCGCCTCGACACCACTGCCGGTTCCCCGTCCATTCCCAGTCGCTGAAGGGGACCAAGAAGACCTGGGTCCCGAGTTTGAGTCGTGGAGCTTCTGGACCGTCCTTGCAGAGGGCCACTTCCCTGAGAAGTTTTGGCCAGTCGCAGGACCGGACTTTGATGCACCAGAATCGCTCCCCCCGGATGAGTTCGAATGCTTCCGCCGAACTCTCCGGGAGACTCACTCCCGTCTTCACCACCTACAAATTCCATATCCTGGGAGTAAAGCACACCTGGAGGATATTGGTGAGCAGTGCCGTCAGATTGACCTGGCCACGCTCCCCGCGGTTCGGCACCCCGGGTCATTTGGGCACCACGAGGCCCTCCAACAACGATGCGTTGAGTGTTTTCAAGTACTCCTCAAGGTTATCGAGGAAGCCACCCCCCACGTGTATATCCGTGGATGGGGGATGTACGCTGCCCTACGCTTCAGTGCGATTCGCCAACAGCCCGACTCGCTGGGTGGCCCTGAGGGTACATCACCAGGGACGGAAACGGTCAATATGGCTGACCTGTCGGGAGAGGGGAACGGCTTGGAACATCTCGACGGGGGCTCTCCCCCCGAAGACAAGCCGTCGTTGGATCCATCGGTGAGAGTTACTCATCACCAGAGGAACCTCCTGGGTCTCCCCACACCCACTGAAGCACTGACGTTGAGCCGAAACGCCGGCAAAGGTAAAGAGCACGGCAGGGCTATAAAGCCCGCCGACCCATCTGCCTCCATACAGAGGGCAGATGAGGATCCCGAGAAGGCCACGCTACGTCAACAGATCGCCGAGCAGAAGAAGCTAGTTGACCAACTCCTCGCCGAGCGCACTGCAGAGCGGCGGCCTGACTACGGCGATCCTAGGCCAGGACAGCAGGGACAGGAACACCCACTCCTCGACGAGACTCTCCCGAGTAACCGTGATTATGCCGTGTTTGCCGACAGGGGAGAGGCCATTGGCTATGGCAAGAGGGAGCGGTATGTTTCACCACACCCTCCCGAACGGAGTGACTACCTGAGAGACCCCGCTCGGATTCCTCCCGCTGCCCCAAGGGCCGCTTCGCCCGCCATCCCACGAGCTGCCGAGTTTGATGACCCGGTCGACGACCCGATTGAAGAGCAATGCAATGCGGTCGTGGTTAGAGATCCTTGCCAGGACTGGAACCCATGTCCGGACGAACCGATGGCGGCAATCATCGCCCGCTTGGAAGCCTTGGAGACTCGGCAAGTGGCGATCCCACCGGACGGCAAGCCATACCCAGCATGGGTGGATGACATGCCGGCACCTCCGGGATTCGGGAACCCCACTTTCACCCCCTTCAACGGGACTGGAGATCCGCCACAGCGTTTTCCCCATTTCAACTCGAGGTGCAGGCCTATGTTGGGAACTCCGGCGCAGTAGGAGGCCGCTAAGCTTCGCCGCTTTGTCCAGACACTAGAAGGGCCAGCATTTGTCTGGTACAGCCAGCTCCCCGTCGGGTCGATTACTAGCTGGGAGGACCTTCGTAGACAGTTCCTCTACCAGTTCAGTTTCACGACCCGGAAGACGAGTATCATGGACCTCTTCAAGTACAAGCAAAGGTCTGATGAGCGAGTCGCGGATTTCGTCGCCCGATGGAAGGGTCTCACGTATTCCCTTGACATGCCATTGACTCAGGAGCAGTTGCTGACAATGTGCGTCGGGAACGTCAAGACCGAGCTGGTCCCTTCCTTGATCACTCAGAATTACCCCGGAGGGTTCAGGGACATCTCAGACAAATCTCAACGTCTTGAGGAAACCCTGCAACAGGCCAGTCAGGCACACCCGCTGCCTCCTATGATCCCTTCAAGGAGAGTCAGCATGGCTGAGCCCGCTGCTGTTGCCCAGATAGAGGCCCCCAGGCAGTTGGAGCTACTGCTGGTGAGACCAGCTCCACAGCCTCACAGGAATCCGCCTCCACGGGCTTAGTTCCCGGCCCAGCAGCGGCAGCCCCAGAACCGGTCGGCCCCTCCGCGTAATGTACCGCCACAACGCAGGCGAGATAATCGGGGTCCACCTCCTCGGTAGGCCCCTCCATCCCCTCGTCAAGACCACGCTCCCAGGGCCCCGCGATACCTGACTTACTCATTTCATGAGGATCAGGTCCCCGGTTATTTCCGGAGCTCCCTGGAGCAGAGGATTGTGCGACTGCCTGAGTGTTGGAGGCAATAGGAGGCACATCTCACGGATAACCCCCGCTATTTCCCTTACCATCGGGCCCTGGGGCACACCATCTGGCGGTGCTATGTATTTAAGGACTAGCTCCAAGACCAGATTAACAACAATGTAATCAGGTTGGGCCCAACTCGAGCACAAGTGGCGGGTGTGTTCGTGAGATCAGATGACGATAGTGGCGACGAGGACGAATGGCAGCTGGTCTCCGACCGCGGATCCCAGAAGTATAATGACTGGATGGCCCACAAGACGATCATTCGCGCCCATGGAATCATCCGTGCGCGCTTGACTCATCATGAGCCCCTAGAATCTGCGGGTGCTGCTTCGGCATCGTCGTCCCAGCTTGCCTCTTCCGAGAAGAGCAAACGGCGGCGGCACAAGAAGGAAGAGCGTGCCCCGCCAGTTCCGCCACTATCCCGCACTCTCAGCGATTTCATGCCCCCAGAGATGGGGGTCCCTCCCCGGATCCGCCCGGTGATGAATGATTCATCCAGTGACTGTGTTGGGTACGCTTCGGTTAATATCGTCGAGCTGGTAAATCCCTTTTCGGTTCCCGACGTTGAAGAACACCAGGTGGACCTCCCTAGTGTCCCCGGTCGTCGCCACCGTCGGAGGAACCGCAACAACAGCAGTCGCTGGGGCACGACAGTTGGTACCTCCAGCTGGGTCGTGCACGCCACTGAGACTAGGCAGCGGGCTCAAAACCGAGCTCAGCGCGCGCTTCCCCCCCATCCAGGGATGAAGGATTCGCCTCCGCCACCGTTTGTGGTGTGGGACCAGGAAGAACCGCCTCAGCCACGCCGCGACCAGCTCCGTCCTACCACGAGTCCATCTCGGCCTCCTGGCCCCAGTACGGTGACCACATCCCGGGCTTCAACCAGTGAACAGCGAGATACTCCAAGCACCAGTCGGCCGCCGGTCCAACCGGAAAGGCCCGTCATGCCTCCAACCGTAGAGAAACCTCCTACAACCAGGGGCTCGCGCTTGGAAAGAATGTATGATGTCCTGAAGCACTTGGCTGATATCCCAGCAAGGCTCTCCATCCTTGAGGCTCTGCGCCTGTCACCTGAGATGCACGAGGCGCTCGCTGAAGCCCTAAAGATCCCCCTCCAGTTTGAGTCGGAAGTTGCGGCTGCAGAGGCCTTTCACACCGAAGCGATTGAGAACGCTGAATGTCAGGCAGTTATCTCGTTCTCTGGTAAGGATGAAGACCCTCCTATACAGGGTCACATTCGTCCGCTGTATGTTACTGGCCAGTTCAATGGCCTTGAAGTCCGGCGCTGTCTTGTCGACACGGGGTCCGGGATTAACCTGATTCCAAATCGGACACTCCGGAGATTGGGGTTGTCTGAGGATGACTTGATTCCCTCCGACCTCAGGATCCAGGGGTACGACCACACCGAGCAAACTCCGGTCGGCAAGATACTTTTGAAGACCCAGTTTGGTGGCCTGGTTGCCAACACCGAATTCATGGTAGTCTCTCAGGACACTGCGTATAACGTATTGATGGGCAGGCCATGGCTCCACCTTCATGCGGCGGTTCCCTCATCATACCACCAATGCCTTAAATACTCTCTTAATGGTCGAGTAGGCGTGCTTCAGGGAGATACCTCTCCTTTTGCCTCACATGAAGCCTGCTATCTGGACGCGGACTATTACAAGAGCAAGGATAAGCAGATCCTGACAGGTGAGGTTGAGCCTGTCGCTGTTGCAAGTGATCCCTGGGCAAGTTTGGATGACGCTTACGTCCTCCCGATCCATCGGTTGGACGTAGCCATGGTCTCGACGGCCTGTGAGTCTCCTGATGAGATGACCGCGACCGCCCATGCCAGCACCAGCGGCCCAGTAGGATCTGGTATCCCCAATGCAGTTTCCAACGCAGTCTCTCCCGTGGACGATCCCTCCCTGAGTGGAGAGGACGTGGAAGATGCACCCCTAGACTTTGAGGAGGGCGTCTCCGCCACGGTCGATGAGTTAATACAAGTGAACCTTGGAACCGATGTAGACCCAATACCCACATTGGTCAGTGCCGCCATTCCCTCTGAGGAGCGGCAGCAGTACGTGGACTTCCTCAGAAAGCACCGTGATGTGTTCGCTTGGGGCTATGACAAGATGCCGGGGCTAGATCCTCAGGTAGCCATCCACCGCCTTGGTCTCCCGGCGAACCATCACGGGTTCAAGCAGCCTCCCAGGAAGATGCACCCATTCCACGGTGCCATGGTTGAGGCCGAAGTTGACAAGCTTATCAAAGCCAACTTCGTGAGGGAAGTTCAGTACCCCATATGGCTGGCCAACATTGTGCCGGTCAGGAAGAAGAACGGGCAGATCAGAGTCTGTATCGACTTCCGCGATCTCAACCGCCACTGTCCGAAGGATGATTTTCCCCTTCCAGTGACAGAGCTGTTGATTGATGCCACGGTAGGGTTCCAAGCCCTCTCTTTCATGGATGGATACTCCGGATACAACCAAATCTGGATGGCCCCTGAGGATGAGGAGTTCACTGCCTTCAGGGCCCCCAAGGTATCTTTTGTTACCAGGTCATGCCCTTCGGCCGGAAGAATGTAGGTGCCACCTTTCAACGGGAGATGCACCGCATATTCAAGACAATCCTCGGCACACTGGAGGAATGCTACGTCGACGACTTGGTGGTCAAATCGCGCCAGCGTTAGGACCATCACAAAGATCTTGAGAAAGTGTTCGGCTTCCTCCGGTCTCGCCGCCTGAAGATGAACCCGTTGAAGTGTGCCTTCGGGGTCACCTCCGGGAAGTTTCATGGATTTATGGTAAGATACCGGGGTATTGAGATCGACCTAGAGAAGATTAGGGCGATTAGCCAGATGCCTCCCCCAGGTAACATTCGGGAACTGCAAGGGTTCCAAGGCCACTTAGCCTATATACGCCGATTCATCGTGAATCTGGCCGGAAAGTGTAAGCCCTTTTCTCAGCTCATGAAGAAAGGTGCCACCTATGTATGGGATAAGGAGTGTCAGACCGCTTTCGAGGAAATCATGCAGCACCTGCTTCAACCTCCGGTTCTGATGCCGCCTGTATCCGGGAAGCCGCTGGTCCTTTATGTGACTGCCCTGGAACGGTCCCTTGGTGCCCTTCTCGCCCAGAAGAACAACGAGGGAACAGAGAATAGCCTCTATTACCTCAGTCGCATGCTCCTAGATGCGGAAGTTAGGTATTCCCCCATCGAGAAGAGCTGCCTGGCGCTCGTATTTTCCGTACAGAAATTACGGCACTACTTGCAGCACCACGAGGTACAGTTGGTTTCTCGGGTAGACCCGTTGAAATATATCCTGAGTCGGCCTATGTTGACTGGCCGTCTAGCGCGGTGGGCTGTGATTCTCCAGCAGTTCGACATCAGGTATGTGTCTCAGAAGGCCATCAAAGGGCAAGCATTGGCGGACTTTCTGGCTGCTCACCCGACCTCCGCGGATCAGCCGCTGGATCTAGGCTTTCCTGATGAGGCCGTTCTCTCGGTCGATCATGCCGATCCATGCTGGAAGATGCACTTTGATGGTGCCTCCCGGAGCCCCACCGGTAGAATACTCGATAATCCTAAGCTCAACAGAGTGGGCTTGGGTATCGTCTTCATTACCCCGGAGCATGCCGTGCTGCCATACTCTTTCCTGTTGTCAGAGGGATGTACCAACAATGAGGCGGAATACCATGCCCTCATCACTGGCCTTGAGTTAGCTCTCGAGATCGAAGTGCCCCATTTGTGTGTGAAAGGGGACTCCGAGCTGGTCGTTAAGCAGATCAATGGCGACTATGTTGTCAGGAAGCCGGAACATGTGCCATTGCTGGAGTGCACCCTCCTCCTGATGGCCTAGTTCCCTTCTCGGCCAGAAATTGTCCATATTCCCCGGTCGCAGAACGGTCGAGCAGATGCTTTGGCCAGCCTTGCTGCGTCACTCACAGAGCCTGAACAGGACAACCTGATCATCCGCGTGACGCACCGCAGGCTCATCGCTCCCATTATCCTGGAGGGAGATCGCGGCCCATCGGTAAGTAATCTCACCACGGTTGCCCCTGTTCCTGGAGCCCCGAGTACCACAGATATGGCAGTCGAACCAGCCCCTGATTAGAGGACGCCTTTGGTTGAGTACCTACAACATGGCATTCTCCTGTCGGATCGGGCCGAGCGCGAGCGAGTTCGACGCCGCGCATTGCAGTTTGTCCTCCAGAGCAGTCCCGGCCTGGAGCAGATCCTCTATAGACGCAGATTTGATGGTGTTCTCCTCCGTTGCCTTCAGGGAGTTGAGATCACACGAGTCATGCAAGAGGTTCATGCTGGTTCATGTGGTGCCCACCAGACTGGGCCGAAGCTGTCCCACCATATTCGGAGGTTTGGATACTTCTGGCCCTCCATGATCCATGACTGCATCGAGTATGCCAGGAAGTGCCATGCGTGCCAGGTTCATGCAAACTTTGTGCATCGGCCGCCGGAGCCTCTCCATACCACCAGGTATTCTTGGCCCTTTTCAGTCTGGGGGCTAGACGTTGTGGGACCTTACCCGCCGGCGACGGCTCGCCAGTGCCGGTTCATTCTGACCGCCACGGACTTCTTCTCCAAGTGGGCCGAGGCGATTTCGCTCCGAGAGGTTAAGGCTTGTTCTATCGCTGACTTTGTGACCTCCAACATCGTCTATCGATTTGGAGTCCCTCACGCTATCCTCACGGATAACAGAACTAATTTCCGAGCAGCCGAGTTGAAGAAGTTGTACGCCAAGTACAACATTCGCTCGAACCATACATCTCGCTATCATGCGCAGGCGAATGGACAGATTGAGGCGTTTAACAAAACCCTCTCTAACATTCTGCAAAAGATGGTTGGTCAGAACAAGAAGAGTTGGCCGGACAAGCTCCCGAACGCCCTCTGGGCTTATCGGACGACGACTCGCAATTCCACCCAAATGACCCCTTATTCCCTAGTGTATGGAGCTGAGGCCGTCCTACCCATTGAGATCCAGTTACCGTCGTTGCGCACTGCGGTCTACGACCAGCAAGCACCGGACAGAGCTGCTGAAGCCCGTCTAGTCGAGTTGGAAGCACTGGATGAGAATAGGCTTCACGCTTTGCACAACTTGGAGAGGCATCAAATAAGAATGGCTCGAGCATTCAATAAGAAGGTTCGCCTCCGCTCCTTCCTGCAGGGTGACCTAGTACTGGCCCTAAGAGCACCAATGATCCCCGGCAGGAAGCCGCCCAAGTTGGAGCCCAAGTGGGAGGGACCTTTTGTCATCCACAAGGTCTATCCCAATGGCGCGTACTCCCTAGCGACTATGGATGGTGAGCGTGTCACTCCTCCCACCAACGCTAGGTTCCTCAAGCAGTACTTTGCCTGAGTGTCCATCGTCCCACATGACGTTAAACTGCACTTCGTCCCGCACGACGTTAAACTGCATTCGTCCACGCTGCAGGACATTAAACTTCATGCTCCATCGTCCCGCATGACGTTAAACTGCACTTCATCCCGCACGACGTTAAATTGCAATCGTCCACGTTGTAGGACGTTAAACTGCATGCTCCATCGTCCCGCATGACGTTAAACTGCACTTCGTCCCGAACGACGTTAAACTGCATTCGTCCACGCTGCAGGACGTTAAACTGCATGCTCCATCGTCCCGCATGACGTTAAACTGCACTTCGTCCCGCACGACGTTAAACTGCATTCGTCCACGCTGCATGACGTTAAACTGCATGCTCCATCGTCCCGCATGACTTTAAACTGCACTTCGTTCCGCACGACGTTAAACTGCATTCGTCCACGCTACAGGACGTTAAACTGCACTCTCCATCGTCATGAATTACGTTAAACTGCACTTCATCCCACACGACGTTAAACTGCATTCGTCCACGCTGCAGGACGTTAAACTGCATGCTCCATCGTCCCGCATGACGTTAAACTGCACTTCATCCTGCATGATGCTAAACTGCACCACGTCCGAGCTACAAGACGTTAAACTGTTCAGCATTCGTCCCTCATGACGTTAAACTGCCTCTCAAGAACTACGTACGGCTTGATTCCCATCCTTATGGGATACGTAGGACCGCCTGGACGTTTGTGTTCCAGGTCCAGCCCCGTCTCTTGGTTGATCACTAGGATCTCCCGTCCTTTGGTTGCTCTCAAGGTGAGTCCTCCTACCCTTTCCGGTGATCTGTTAGCGTGTTTTGGGATACTCCGGTCTATGACTTGTAGTGTCAGATTCAATCCTGACAAGTCCTGTGTTACTTGTCAGGCCTCACACTTCCTCTTGTTCGGGCCTTCACTCAAAGGGATCCTCATTAGTGGTTTGGATATGATGCCTTAGTGCTCTCCTACCGCTCCCAGTCAATTTACCGGCGGGTCCTGGGCAGCAAATCGATATGAATCCTGCGCTTGAGCGGTTGATGCTCGTTTTCTTGCCTCATCCTAGGCTGACGCGATCGGATGTTGTGTTGCGAATATGGTCAGCAACATCCTTGATCGTCATGTCAACTCTTTCAGGCTCTGAACATTGGTTGCGCAGTCCTTATCACACTCCGCCTCAGTGAGTTGTAGTGGAAACTCGAAACTCTCTCTTCATACTGACCCTCAGTATACCTCTACACGTTAGGCAGGCCAACCAGGGTAATGGTGCCTTTCGAGGCTCCCATGATATGAGCACCAATGATATATGCTAATGTCCTCTCTAAGGGCCATTTTTAGCTTTACCCTCGTCCCCATGAGGAGGAAGGAGTCGCCCGAACAATCGCGTTCTCGGCCCAGCATAGCTGGAGGCTAGCATCTCTGCCCCTCGGTTGATAGACATATGCAGGCCCCTATCCTAGGATCCTTCTCCTGGAATTGTGCGTGACCGCAGGGCTGGGATGTGTCCCCACCTCCGCTGGGTCCACTGTATCGCAATAAGCCGATTCCTCCATGGTCCGAGCCACACGACCTTAAACTGTGTTGCCTGGTCTTACCACACGACCGTAAACTGTGATCGTCTTGGCCGCCCGACGAGAAACGGCACTGCATCGTGATGTTCTTCTCAGGGGACACTCACGTTGGGCGCTGGTTAATAACCATGCCATTTATCAATGCCTTTCATGGATTGATTATTGTGGCGATGCCAGGGATTTCTTAATCACAGGCAGGTCGCTGCACAAAGAAAAACCATCCACCTTTAAGGACAAACAAGAAATATCAAATACCGCTTCTTCTGGGTGCGAGGGACAGACCCGCACCCCTCCCCGCGCGGGTTCCCGATTGTGTTGCACCGCGCTTCAAGAACTATGTGTGGCTTGATTCCCATAATTATGGGATACGTAGGAACGCCTGGATGTTTGAAACATCGGGTCCATCCACCCACCTCTTAAAGATTCCCCCTTCTCTTGGGAATCCGCCGCCTTCAGGTCACCCTCAAGGCGTGTCCCTCGACCCCTTGCAGTGGTCCACCGGTGTCAAGAGCACTCTGGTCTCTTGCCAGGAGGGTTAGGTTCAGCTTGGTCAGGTTCCTTCCACTTTTCAGGCTTCATGCTCCCCTTCATTCGGACCCATCACCTACGCCCTGGGTGGAACCCCCGTGAGCGGTCTGGATACAATGCCTCGGTGCTCTCCCACCGATCCGGGCTAGTGCCCCCAAGGGCCTTGGGCAGCAAATCGATATGAATCCTGTGATTGAGCGGTTGATGCTCGTTTGCTGCCTCATTCCATCAACGGTCAGTGCGATATTGATGCTGCTTTTCCGCCACGGTCGGCAGTACTCCCATATCGTTACGCCGATGCCCCTAGTCCTTGAGTGAATGGCCGCATGATTCACATTACGTTTTCCACCTCCCATTCTGACCAGGCAAAATCTCGGCACTCTTGAGACTATCCCTCAATGAATCTTCGCATATCCATGGGATAGGACCACGTTGTGGCGTACTTTGAGGTTCTTATGGTCCGAGCTCTAAGACCTTAAAGTAAGATCTGCCCCTATGGTCCGAGCTCTACGACCTTAAACTAAGATCTCCCTAATTGGGGTTCTACGTCCCGCATGACGTTAAAACTGCACTCTAAGAACTACATGTGGCTTGATCTCCAGACTGATGGAGTACGTAGGAATGCCCGGGCATCTCGACTCGGGTCCAGCCTGAGGGATCGCTAAGTCCCGCCCCTCCTCGTCGCCGGTCGTCTGGCCTGGCTTCTGGTAGAGTGGTGCAGTTGTGATATTCTCCCCGATTCAGCTCGGGATGCCCCATTGCAATGATGGGAAGCGACAGTTTCCTCGTCAAAGAGGTTCTGTCTGAGAATTGGGGTGATTCACGGCCAGATTGGTGCATCCGCCTAATACGCTTTCCCCATGGTGGCGCAATTTTGGGAGTGTTAGATTCTGTCCGAACAAATCATCACTTCGCCCCACGCTTCGCATGCTCTTTTGATCCAGATCTCCACCCTTGTGTCTGAAGGAACCCCCAAAGCGGTATTGATGATGACATGTGATCCGCCTCCTGCAATATGAATGATGACCTTCAGTCCGTCTATTGCAGTAGAATGGTCGATTGATCCATTATCCGCTTGACCTTCAGTCCGTCTATTGCAGTAGTATGGTTGATTGATCCGTTGTCCGCTTGCCGTCTTGAGCATTTCCTAGAAGACTGACCGTCATGGATTTCTGAATTCGGTACACGCGATTCACCCTTTTTCATCTCTCTATGTTCGGATAAAATCTCAACGCCCCTAGCGTTGTCGCGCTTGTGTGTCGGAACAAGTTGGGGGGATGGTACATTGATTAGGTCAGAGGTCTCCTTTCCTAGGAATGAACTCCCTCTTTTCCTTAGAGACCCAGGGCCCCTATTTATAGGCGAGGCCGGGATTCTGCGCCGCACGGAAAGCGCTTTGCGCAACCAAGGCAGTGAATTTCGCGCCCGACGTCCTTTTTGCGTGCCAAAAGTCCCGCGCCACCCAGGACTTCGGCATTCCGGCATCTCCCTCGGAACCCGATCGTTGCGACCTCTCGCCGATCAGATTCCGAGGGGGGGCTTTTGTAGACGCCGGAAAAATCCGTTGCTCCCAAACGAAGCTCCGGATGAGGAAATCGAGGTCATATTTGGAGTCAGAAGCACGTTTCGGAAGGCCCGAAGACCTTGCGCGAAATTTCGGAGGCCCGCGCGCAATATTGGCTATGCGCGCGCAATCCTTCCGGGATTCGCGCAATGGGCCGAGTCGGTGCGTAATTTTCCGCGCCCGACGCCCATGCGCGGCCCTGAAGCGCGTCGGGCCCCTATTTCGCGCCCGCGCCGCGTTGCACGCCCGCGCGCCGAATTGCGCGCCCGCGAACCAAATTGCGCGCCCGGGGTTGCCTATAAATACAAGGCGACCCCAACGTATTAAAGGTTGCCAGAATTCGAAGGATCGCTCGTGCGCGCAATCCCGCCCCCTCCGCGCGCAATGCCGATCTTCAGGTAACCTCCTTTATTTCGCGCAAGCAAGCCCCGGGGTTCGCCTTCGCGCGCAACCCCTTTGGCTTCTTTCCTTTGACCAACTCCTCACCCAAAGGCCTTTGCGCGCAAAAGAAGCCTCTTGCGCGCAATTTCCCCCCGGGTACACGCAATCCAGCCCGATTGCGCGCACCCCCCCCTTACTAAGTGGCCATTCGTTAAAGAATGGGTCGTTGCCCCCGCGCGCTATCAGAGGCCCGGTGCACGCAATCTCTATTCCCCGTGCGCTATCAGAGGCCCGGTGCGCGCAATCTCCATCTTCCGCGCGCAAAGCGCTGGCCCAATTGCGCGCCAGCCCGCCCAATTGCACGCCGACCCGCGGTATTGCACGCCAATCTCCTCTTTTGCACGCAAACCGCCAAGGGTCGCCCCCTTTGACCCCTTGAGGGTACCCGCCTGTGTGTCGCCCGATGATCTTCATCCCGGGTTCCCCCACCGTACGTTGTCTTCCCGTGCAGCCCTCCAAGCTCACACGAAGTGACACGGACCCATTGGTGGCACCACCTCGTCCGCGCTGCAGGACGTTAAACTGCCAAGCATCCATCGTCCTGCAGGACGCTAAACTGCACCTCGTCCGCGCTTCAGGACGTTAAACTGCCAAGCATCCATCGTCCTGCAGGACGCTAAACTGGACCTCGTCCGCACTGCAGGACGTTAAACTGCCAAGCATCCATCGTCCTGCAGGACGCTAAACTGCACCTCATCCGCGCTGCAGGACGTTAAACTACCAATAATCCATCGTCCTGCAGGACGCTAAACTGCACCTCGTCCGCGCTGCAGGACGTTAAACTGCCAAGCATCCATCGTCCTCCAGGACGCTAAACTGCACCTCGTCCGCGCTGCAGGACGTTAAACTGCCAAGCATCCATCGTCCTGCAGGACGCTAAACTGCACCTCGTCCGCGCTGCAGGACGTTAAACTGCCAAGCATCCATCGTCCTGCAGGACGCTAAACTGCACCTCGTCCGCGCTGCAGGACGTTAAACTGTCAAGCATCCATCGTCCTGCAGGACGCTCAACTGCACCTCGTCCAAGCTGCACGACGTTAAACTGCCAAGCATCCATCGTCCTGCAGGACGCTAAACTGCACCTCGTCCAAGCTGCACGACGTTAAACTGCCTAGCATATGGGCCTCCTCAAGGTGTAAGCCCCGAACCGCATCGTCCAACATGATGTTAAACTGTACTTCGTCCGGCAAGACGTTAAACCGTCCGCTTCATCCTCAACACACGACGTTAAACTGTACTTCGTCCGGCAAGACGTTAAACCGTCCGCATCACCCGATCCCGTGCCTCGCACGCATGTTCCCCCCCGGTTTGGATGTGGCCCCCACCCGCTCGTCTCTGCAGGGATGTCGGGATTGCACCTCTTTAGGGACGATTTATTGGAGTGGCCTTCGCCCACGGGGGTAGGGTATTACAAACCCCTAGTTCCTTGTGGGGGACTGCACTTGTGTGTATCCATTGTGCTTCCCCACTGCCGAAGCCAGTAGGGGGCGTGACAGGGATCGAGGTGTATTTCACCTTCGGCCCAAGTCCCTCTTCAACTGGGCTTTGTTGCATATGGGCCTCCTTAGAGTGTAATCCCCAAACACCATCGTCCAGCAAGACGTTAAACTGAGATCCACCCACTTCATGCATGCCAGTAGCCTAGACCTCCTCGTGAGTCGGCTTGCCATCGTCCAGCATGACGTTAAACTGTATATCCGAACTACGCTGACTTTGATCCACACTAACGCGCGGTACGTAGGAAGCCTCTACGGGGACCAAGCTCTTCACTCCATCATCCATCCTGATCCTTACCCGGGCCGCCACATCCCGGTGGGGTCATTCCATTTCATTCCACTCCACTTCACTCGGGAAGCCGCCCATGTGCTGGACCCAGCGTCGGAGGTTCCCCGCAAGGGGTTCTGTCATCTGATCCACTCCTCGTGTTGATCAGTCCGATGCCGTCCCCGCTGGACGTTAAACTCACGGCCTACCCCGTGTTAAACATTGGAAGCTGAGGAAAACCTCAGGTAACGCAGTTCCCCGCACCCAGCGCAGGATGACTCAGGCCATCACGCCTTCGAGAACCCCTATTAGGGACGGAAGGCAGGCATGCAGAACCGCAGTGTTAAGACACGCCCCCAACACCCATAGCTACCCGATCTCCTCACCGCGGGTTGCTGCCCCGACCAGACTCCTTGGAGCGTCTGGGCGGAAGCAGCGTAATTAACCGGTGTCCATGAAGATATGGCACCAGGAACGAGATTCACGAACATTCTTAAATCTATGAGGGAGACCGGAATTAGGCGACGAGTTTCGAGGAGACGTCCACGGAAGGAGGAACCGACATCCCATCATCCCGGTTTCGATCAAGGAGCAGACGTCCCTGAATAAGGGACGGATGCCGCCCGCCTTTAGAAAGCGGGACTGCGGGGCCACAAGCCGTGTTCCCATCCCCTCAGGTCGACGGGCGCACGCGCGAACGCGTCCTGGCGGAACAGCGTCGGAACAGAAACCCGACGCACATCCGCACCGAAACAGATATATAGGGCTCCGCCCGTCACTTACTAAGTTAGATGCATTCCTTATATGAAAAGATTTAAACATAACATAAACCTTCCTATTAAAAATAGTACATGAAATGTTAACACATTAACCATAAACCATGAATGGTATAAACATAACAAATCCAAACTCAAACATATCACAAAGCCTTAAATAAAATACATAATATTGTATCATAATAAATCAACTTCAAACAATTGTAAAATCTATCCAAGGTTGTTAACATTTATTAAATAAAAACTATTTGAGAGAAATATATCTTTCTATTTTAAAATCATTTATAAGTAAAATAATTATAAAAGAAAACATTTATTTTGAAAATATTCTTATAATATTGCAAGGGAAGCACTGATGTTGTTATAATGGTAGAATGTAGCTTCACCACCGTATATGATAAAAAATTACTCTTACCTTAATTTGTAGAAATGGTTTTAAATTACCTTGTTTGGAAAAGAAATGAAATATTACTTTCAACGAATAAAAATAAAAATTGAAAGCAGGGTATAAATTAATTTACCCCATATTCTAGGAAAAAGTTAAAATGTTTTGAAATACATTTTTAAGGAACACAAATTATGATTATAATGATTTCTCAATATATGCTTATGTATAAACAACCTCGAATAATAAAGGGATTTTAAAATTTACCCTTACCAGGTTCTTTTACTTAGTTGAGGGTAATTTTACCTCTTGTATATAGTTAAATCTTTGTTATAAAATTATACAAGAACCACATACATAAATATGATATCATATATGATCTTCTAATATATCATTATTTATAATATTTTAGTAGAATCTTTGTTCCAGGTGTTAACTAATTCGTTTTCCATTATATGTTTTATAACATATATCATGTTTTTTATGTATAGGATGTATTTAATTCATCTCTATAATGATATTATATTCTTTTTAATCATAAAATTAAAATTATTCTTGAATGTTTACAAGGGGGAATAAATATCATCGCATTCGTGGAGGTGGTAATCTGTACGTACACACGACTGACAATATCATTCTATTGAAGGTGAAATAATATGTAATATGATGTTATATTACATATTAATAATCACTAAAATGATATATTTATTATTTAAATCAATTATACTCATTATTATACCCATACAAATAATGAAGTGTTGAATAAAAAACTACACCACGACGTGAAGATGGTAAGCCGTACGTACGCACGCATGGTGAATTTGTCATTAATAGGATGGATAGAATAATGAATACCTTTTTACCATAATTAATAACAACACAGTATGTATAAATTACTTGAGTTATTATTTAGGTATGGAAACAACAAATAAATAGGAAGTGGAAGAAGAAAATAATATTGAAAGAGGTGATGAAGTTATTACCACTTCTTCGGGTGATTCATTTTTTATTTGATAAATATGGCTCCTTAGGATGGCTTTGTGGTCGAATGAAAACCTCTAGGTTGAATTTATATTATTTTGGGAGATATTTGAGAATTTTTTGGCCACGATAAATGGATTTGAAGGTGTGATTTTAAGATAAGGGGATGTACCCTTTTATAATAGAGGTGAGTGTCACTTTAGGAAAAAATTGAAATATAATTTTTTTATAAAAACATATTCTATTCATAATGGATTTAAATAGATTTATAATGAAGTAACGGTGTATATGGGCCAAAATCCTCTCAAATTATAGGTGTTAGACAAGATTATGACACCATACTATCCTTATCTTTTAGATTTAACTCTCAGTTAAATAGTTTAACTTTTACAATGTATTCTTGTATTTTTATAATACATGTTTAATAAACATACTATAAAATGACAATAGAACCTCAAGTGGTTAATTAGTGACATATATGTAATTATATAAGTCCTTTGGCCAAACCTTATATTTTTAATAATATAATATCATTTAATTATATTGCATCTGTTTTAAAAATTCATTTATGTCAATTTTGACAACATTTAGAAATTGTTTTTAGTGAAAGTAAAAAAACATTATTACTTAAAATAAAATATAGTAAATCAATCATAACATGTCATAATAACCTATAAAAATAGTGTAATTCATCAGAAGTCTCATTTCACATTTATTTTGATATATATAATATAAATTATTTTAATCGTTAATTAATAAGGTAATTACTACATCATCATTGTGTCATAGATAAATTTAATTATTTATTCTCTACAAATTATAAATAACCTTCCATGATGTAGGAAATAAATTTATTTTTCTAATGAATATTTATATTGAAATTTATCTTATGTATAAACCTGTATTAGAAATGGGATAGTTATTAAACATTGAATTTTACACTTTTAACTCCTCTTTAAATAAAATAGTAATAAATGTCCTAATCTAATCCAAGTGGATCAAAGAGGATCATGTTTTAGTCCTATGGTTGGTTTTGGTTGAAAAAAAATTATCGAATAGAATTAGGTAATGTGTTACGGTAATTATAATATCATTTTTACCTTTAATTACCCTATTAACTTCTAACCGTGGTAAATAAAATTCAAAAATTACTATTCAACACAAAAATATTTTCATCATGTTGATCCTCATTTTACATACTTATTTCAACCACGTCTCTCGGATTTTTGGAAGTCAATTCACATTATTTGTAAAATTACATTTTTTGTAAATTTGCATGTGTTTTAAGAAGGTGGGTTAAAGGCGTAAAATAGTTCAAAAAAATTTATATATCTAATCTTATTATAAAATTTCTAAAATGAATTACTTTGAAGTAATATATGTATTATATATCTATTTTGTCATTAAAATAAACTAAATAAAAATAGTAATTATTTAAATAAAATTTTGTTTTAAACAATAACACAGTGTTTTTCACTATTCATCAAAAATTGAATGTTTTATGAAAAATACCAATAATTCATCCTATATAATTTTGATATTCCAAATCCAAAAAGGAATTCCATTTTAAAAAATATAATTTATAGTATTTCAAAAAGTGGGTCTTAATATTTATAACGGCTAGTTTGATTAGTTGTGGTGTGCTAGAACTCGATGTTGCGTACAATGCAAGCTATTTCATTATTTAAAGAGAAGTGTACTCTGGAAGCTTGAGGGGTTACACTCAATGTATATATGGACACCCCCTATCATCCCTTATTCACATATACATAATCATTCAGTTTGGAAATTCCCTAAGAAATAGCTTAATTAATTCCACCCTCACATCCTAGAGAAATTAAATTTATTATTAATTTTTCCTAATATGTTATTTGGTATAAATCAAAGAGGATCTTTGAAGAAGTGGTAAAATTATAAAACATGTGTATTTGAATTAATTCTCCATCAAATTACATAAAGCCTTATTAAAATATGATAATATAATAAATATATTTTCCAATAAACTAATATGTGAGTATGTTAATGAAAGAACATATATCAATATCCACTTTAATTAAATGCGGAATGAAATCGTCATTCATTTGTATGGTGGACTACCACCTCACGAAGCGATTTAATTTATTTTCCATCAACACATTTCAAGAATAACAATAATTATGAGTTTAAAATATTTATATTATAATCATGACATTATTATAATTCTGTAATTATGATATAAAATATTAAATCATAATTTCCATTTAATGGAGGATTTGATAATGAGGCTCTTATGTATGAAAAACTAGTACCTCATGGGCTGTTGTGATTCATTTTTTTAGTATGATGTAAATAGAGGGAAAAATTGATAACGTTATTGAATATATTTTATATAAATGAAATTACTATACTTATGTAATTATTATAGAACATCTAAAATATTATTTTCAAATACATTGAAAAATAATAATGTCACTTGTGGGCACGTGCAGACTACAACCTCCACAGAGCGATGTGAAATGATTTTCATTTTATTTTTACATTGATGGTAATAATAATGGGTTTTATTAATATAAATTATATATATATAATAAAAATTATTCTAGAAACCTTAATAATAATTTATTTTCTTTTTATACCATCTATCAAAAAAGTGAAAATATGGTCCATGCGTACGTACGACTTACTGTATACATGAATGGTTTAATCCATTTTCTAACTATAATTTTTAGCGATTAATATAAATAAATATATAATGAATATATAATGAATATATATGATATTTATATCATGGATCAAATTATTGAGATTATTTGACAATGATAAAATTTAAAGGATCATAATTACCAAACCAAAACATATATGAGAAATGAGGCAATTATCACCCAAATAGTGATTTTTACAATGAATTGTTAATAAAATGGCGATAAAAGACCATAAGTAAATAATACATGGAATGATGAATATGAATATGAATTACTAATATTATAATCATAATAATTCATTATCTATATATGTAGTTCATACACAAATTTAGAATATTGAACATGAGGTGTGGGTTTCTCGTCACACTTTTACTTTCATGAGACATAAAACATATTCTACACTTATTTATTTTTGTGGTGTATATACTACACATTTTTATATTCTATATCACGTATATATTTATCTTCAGGTGATTAAATACTTAATTTTACGATCATTTCTTTTATGAGGCTTATAAATAATTTCTTATTAATTTGTTAAGGGTTTATGTCACAATGTCTTCAATATTCATTATTTATGTTCAAGTATCTATTAGAAAAATTACTAAATATTTTTATATTAAATTCAACATATTTTATTATCATGTATTTATTAATGATATTTTCACATAATATTATCATTTTCCACTCTGTTTTATATAAAATGATTGAGATTCTTTTAGAAAATATGATGTTATTTATCTCTATAGTAAAAAATCCTTTTTGATCAAAAATCTATTTTATCTGAAAAATTATAAAAAACAATTATTTAAATTTTTTAAAATTTATTATAAAAAACATTTTTACCTTCTTTATGTTTTCTATAATCGTTTTAAGTTGAATATTCTTGTTATTTTCAATACAAGTCATGTTTTTTTATAAAAAATGTGAATGGTGTATTTTTAAAATTCTCAACCTAAAAAAAATTGTGCCGTCCTTAAAGATTATTTTATTATTTTTAAAATGTAAATTTTAAGAATAGTATTTTTAATTGGTTTTTGGAATATATATTTTTAATGGTTATATTCAATCTCAAATAGTTATTTTACTCAAAAATATTTTGAATGAATTTTTTGGTATATCAATTCAAGTATTAGATTAACCATTTATTATACATATTATCCACTCAGGATATGCTGTACTGATATCATTATTATTAATTATTTGGATTGTTTTTTATTAGTTTGATTAAGGTTGTAAAATTTTATTACCACACACAATATTATCACGTATTTTTTATGATTCTGTATATTTCATTATGGTGTGTATAAACATTTGGTATGTTAATTTTTCAATACAATTTTTTATATTTATTATGTTTTACCAAATTAATTTAGAGAATAAATTAGAGTTAGTAAGTGATGTGTGAGTTTCATTTGTTGATATACCCTTGATAGATCAACTTGTTTCATGATAAATAATGCGTTGGTCAAATTAGATGGTTTTCTACCAACATATTTAAACTGCCCTATGAATGATATCAATATATTCAAATATCAAGAGTTATGCATTCCATCATTTTAATATCAGTCATTTGAGACAATTTAAATTTTTGTAAGTAATTAATATAATTTCATTTCACATATGGAGCAGTAGTCCTATTTGAGAAGATCATAAATAACTATCTACATTTAATACAACCTTGGATCCATTTTATGACCACCCACAGAATAATGAAATTTCACTTTATATATCATTGATATGGTTAAAAGTGATCATAATATAATTATATTAGATCATATATATATATTAATATTCATGAATTATATATTTAATTAATATTATTTTATAATATAGGACGTTACGTTCAAATGTAGAACAAATATGGACATAAGGTAAGATTTCACTCTAAAAGACATTATATTCATTTGGTTATGGTCATTCTCTCTATAAATCACTTTCCCTATTTATTTGATGTCATGTAATTCATGTAAATTTTATATATATTTCTCTTACCTATATACTTATCTTATTCTCTATTTTATATAGTTATACATTCCTTATACACATTTCTCAAATGCCTTCATTAACATCAAACACAGTTATGAAGAACTTTTATATCCCTTAGTATATTTATGTAACACACTATTAATGTATTTATTTTCACCAATTAGTTCATTGAATAAAGGAATATTCAATAATTATTTCATTAAATAAATTGATACTTTTAGGATAACCATTTTTTTAAAACTTTGGATTTCAAATAAAATTCTATGTTCATTATTTATTTCGAAGTGTAAAAATGATTCCTTAGTAGTGTTTTTTAAAATTTTTTTAGTACCCATTTATTTACCCTTTCTCCTGAAATTTTTTATATGATGAAAACATTTAGATATATTCTTATTTATTCATATATGAAAATAAAAAATAATTAATTTCTTATTGTGTTTCAAATCTCCATAAAATCTTCATTGATTGTGATTTGAGGAATGATTATGTTTCCCGAACGTAGTAGGGTCTCCATACAACTTGGTCTTTGAGAAAATGGTATGAGAGAAAGTTCATGTTCTTTTTATTTTGGGTTTTGGGTAGATTAGAGATAGGGCTGTCAGTACTTGAGTGGTAGGTGCAGGGACAACGTCATGAACTCTTACTCGATCTGATCCTTGAGTAACCTGGGGTAGTCTGGGATTTATGTTTTTCTATTTGGTCTGTATGGGTAGGGGATGATGGTAGGAGTAAACTGGTACATTGTGTGGTCTCAAATGATGTAGTGACCCATGTGATACACAAGATTACGGTTCTATAATTATAGTAGTTGGCTCTTACCTATGGCATGGTCTGCTAAATAATGTATCTGGGTTAGGCACGCTGACTAGTCATTCGCCTTGATTCTTTAGTGTTTCCGATTTCTTGGTTCAATTTTGGGTTGGCACAAAGGGGTTTTTAAAAGGAGTACTTTGGGGTTTCCCTTATTCTCTCTTGTTGTGAGTTTGACATTATAGTTGGGGTGTGATTCTTTTGAACCCTCTTTCTGTAATTTTTCATTTGATTTTTCATAGTTGAATTTCTAAAATAATGTACTGGTTTATTGGAAACAAAACTGAGATATTTTTGAAATTGGAAGAATTTGAAAATTTTGTCTTGAATTTTTGAAATGGTTTTTGAAAATTCATTTTTGTAATATTGGGAATGTATTGTTTTGAAAGTGGAAGAGCCTTCCTTTTTCCAGTGGTATTCTTCTAGGTGCTCGCATGTGCATGTGGATGTGATTAATAGATAGTTTTTGGATCATGTGGATGGGTGTCGGAGTGGAATGAAAATAAAAATTAGTGAGGCGTCATTGGATATAAGTGGTGAGTGATTGATTTCAAAGGCTACTTCTTATTTCCTGAAATGTGTCTTTTCTCTAAAAAGGGAATTTATGCTTACATTGATTTTTGGAATTGGAAAAAACTTTTGAGTATGGAGTGAATGAAATAGATTCAAAAGAGCTTTTGGAATTTATTGTACTGTGCTTGGACGTTCATGTGGGTGTTTTTCTTTGATATAGAATTGGTGTTTAAATTAGAATTATTGGATTTGTGTCCAGAATGCATATTTTTTGGTGAGGTTCTTGGTATTTTGGAAGGCTGTTTTGTGTTTTTGGTTTTGGATATTCCCCCTAGAAACGTCCTAGGGGTTTCTAGTAGGTCTCTTAGTTCGTAGGTCATCCCAGACACCCAGTGGAGTGATAGAGTTAGGTTCTTATAGGTTGTGTTTACCCTTTGAAGATGTCGAGGTTAGTTGAATATCATTGGGTTTTTTGGGAAAAGTTGGAAGTATATTTGGATTTAGAGGAACTCCAAAAGTTGTGTGCGTGTAAGTTGTCTCGAGCACATCTGGTGTAGCAGGACTAGACCGGTAAATGGGGATTGTTCTATTTTCATTTTAAATTGGGATTTCTTGAGAGATCCTTAAGACTATCCACATTCTGCAGTTCTAACTAAGGAAGTGAAGGTGAGATAATGTGGTGGATCTTGTTGGTGCTCAACCAGTCAACCATTGGATAAGGTGGTGTGTTGACCTTCTTGATGTGCTAGTTTCATGTTCCCTAGAGGTTTTGTGGAGGAATCAGTATAAAGCTTGTAATAGTTGTTGGTCTTGTTCATATTGTGGTATGTTAAGGTTTGTTATCCGATGAAGATTGTGAACCAATGGGACTTGTTCTTGGAGTTCTCTTTATGTCAAGTTGCATCGCGTGTTTGATAGACCAATCAATATCTTATATCTAGTGTGTTCATTCAGGAACTCTAAGTCATTCACTACAATTCTCAGTTGGTATGATGATGGAGTGGCTACTTGGGACATGAGGAGAAGTTTGTAGGTTTCTTTTACAATAGAGGAAGGTTTTGTTAGAGGTGGTCAGATTATGACTGTGAGGAAGTAGATGCTTTAGACATCATGTCCCGGGCCATAAGTCATGGGGTGAACCTTACATGTAGTCAAAATTCATCATAGGTATGATGGGTTTGATTCGACTTATGTTTGCATTGTCAGGAAGGGGAAAACATAAATTTCCTTATTGTGGTACCATCTATAATGGATTCATTTTCATTTTGTGGGGCATGAAGCCCTTGTCTCATTATTGTGGACTTAATGTATGGGAGTTCCTCTTGGTCTCTAAAGAGGTTAAGAGAATCTGTATTCCTATATATCCAATAAGTGCACATTGTGGATATGGATTCTTAAATAGTTTACCTTCTTGTGGGTCGATTAGGAATCAAAATTATACTTGTATCAAAGATTCTATTGTCTTGTGGGATTGACGGGCGCATGTCCTGTTTTCTACTAGGATAGTGGATTTTGATATCAAAACCACCCCATGTGGTGAAGTGTTGTCCCCCTTGGTAAATTTTTACTTATTTTATCCAGTGTTTGTGGGTTCTTGATGAATAGTTCAGTTCCTATCACTCAAAATAAACTAGGAATTCCCATTGGGGTGTCTTGGTATTAGGAAACATTAAAATGGTGGGGAGATTCACTACGGGTCTTTCTAGCATATCCTATTATGTTGGTTTGGTTTAACATGGGAATCTTAGAGGGTTATGATAGTATTAGAGGTTTTCTGGGTTTGTGAGAAATTCTGGTTTGGAGAACTAATGTTTGACAAGAATCATAATGTGTTGGGGAGACCACCATATGATGAACTTGGGGAAAAACATTATTTTCAAATTGTGCTTAGTGTGGAAACCCCTTACTAGGGCTCCGCCTGACCATAACCATGGTAATAGGTTTACTTGAGTAGTGGGTATCTTGGAAATTTTTCTTAGAGGTCTAGAGCAGCCTTGATGATCCATAAGATAGGGGTCAGGGTGTTCCATGTTGTCGTTGTGTTTGGAGGTGTATTCCATGGTATTGGTTATGTTTCTTGGTGATTATTTTTTTGGGATTATTGAAGTTTCGAGTCATGGGAAATTTTAATGCCTTTTCTTCGAGCGATTGAGGTTTTGTTTTAAGTGTCTTCATGACCTTTCTTGGAACCATTGGTTGACCATGTCTTTTGGAAATTTCTGGAGGCAGAATGTGTCATGGTGGAGGGCATTGTCACAACCCAAACTGACACCTTATTTTCATTTAATTATTTTCGGACTCACATTTGAGTTAAAAGTTGATCAAGTTTTATGTTAACAGAATTTGGGTTCATATGTGGGTATGTGTCCATAAACATGACCGTGTGTAGTGCCCAACATTATTAAAAGGATGTTTTATTATTAAATGTATTATTACACAGTCGTGCGGCTTTGCGCATGATCATGCATGGTGTCTAACCCCATTTAATAATTTTATTAATATTATGGTTGGTTTAATTATTTTATTTTTATTATTATTGATAAATTCGTTATTATATATATATATATATATTATCATTTTATTTATTTTTTATTTTATTTTCCATTTATTTTCCATTTAAAATTTCTTTTTTATTATTTTTCTTTTCTTCTCTCCCATTATTTTTATCTTCCCTCTCTCCCTGCACAGATCTCTTTTCCCCTGCGACTCTATCATGTAGCCTCCCCTCCCCTTTCTCTCTCTGATTGGACGTCCTCCCCCTCTAGCGAATCGAACCAGCACCTCCACCCAGCCACCAGCCTCTCTCTCCTTACTGACCAGCCTCCACCTCATCACACCCACCAACCTCGCAACCCCCTTTCTTTTTCCACCCAGCTGACACCTACTGTCTATCTTCCACCCTCACTGGCCTCCTCACCATCCTCTGTCTCTATCACCAGCCTCCTCCTCCGCTTTCATCATGTCCAAGATGACACCCTCCCACACATCCAGTGACCTCCCACGCTATACTTCCCCTACTATTATCTGGTTTCCATCTGAAAAACTGTCTGTCGACCTCCCTTGGCCGCTGCTCCGTTCCACTGTGACCCAAACAACCCACCACTCTCATCAAGAACACAACCATTGGCACTCATCCAACCCCTCGCGTGACCCACTCCGATAGTTCCCCCTTCATGTAGGGGTTCATATTTTTTTGGAATTGTAAATTTTGTGTTTAGGTGTTTCAATTTTGGTTCATTTGTGATTTAATCCTCTTGAGTATGGTTTTATGTTAATTGATTTTGGTGTGGTTGACTATTTTCACCAAACTCATGGGTTTTCTTCCAGCAAGGTAGGTGCTTCCATGCCTAATTATTATTTTATTAATTAATATTATTGATTAATAATTTATCATGTTATTTAATAATGTTGTGTGGATGGAAGTATATTTTATTTGATGTTTTATATTCATTGAAATTGTTTAGTGGCATGTCGATATAATGTGTGTGATTTCTATTGAAATATCAACACTAGTTAATTGTTAGTATTTTTTAAAAAATTTGGTAATATTAATAATTAGTTTTTTTGGATTGAATTTATTTTTTTACTATAGGTTTTGTATTTTTTTTGTGTTTATTAGTGTTTTTATATGATAAGAGTTGTATTTTGTTGTGAAAACCCATGGGGAACTATTTACTAGTATTTTATATATTGAACAATTTATTTGTTGGAATGCAAAAATGGTACAATTACTGTTTTGGTGTAGTGTATGTATGCGTTTTTCTTAAATGATTATTTGAGGGTATTTTTGGTGTTTAGGTCATTCAGTGTATTTTGAAATGGTTTGGAATTTTTTCAAACAGTTTGTTTAACTATAGTAATAGTCCTTTTAACTATGCGGGTGGTTTACATAATTGTGTGGTTGATGAAGATTGTGTTCTTGAGTAGGCTTTGTGTGTGTGTGTTCATGTAAGGGGGTTTGGGATATTCTAGTGTGAAAAGTAGTGTTTTCTCATTAAAATTTATTTATGAATATTTTTAGTGTTTTATTAAATAATTATGAACGGTGTAATTTTTTTTGTAGAATTGTGTAATGGTTTTTGGTGTTTAAAAACATGTGATTTATGTTTAGATTGTTTAATTAATTCTTTTAATGGGTTTTTTTACTATGAATGATTTTTCTTTGACCACGTAGTAGTTTTAATGGGTTGTGTATGCAATGAAGATCTAGTTTTGAAATATTTTTACTATTCATAATATTCAAAAATGGTTTATTAAATTATTTCTATGGTGTGGAACATTTTGAAGAGTGTTTTTGTTTGCGTCTTATTTAAAAATGGTGTTTGTGTGAGTAACTTGTGGGTTGTTTAATTATAAGTGTCTTTTTAAATTGTGCAGATGGTTTAATTGAGTATGTAACCATTGTCGGTTATGTTTTAAAAATATTTTTGGTGTGTGCATAGTTTTAAATGATGGTTTGAGTGTGCAATTGGTGATTCTATTTGCTTACATACCATGTTTGGATTTTGTACATAACTGTGATGTGTGATGTTAAATTGGATTTTAAAAGAGATATTGAAGGTGTAAATGGTATCCTGGAATGCGTAGTGTTTTATGTTGTATTTGTTATGTGATTTACAACCCTTTATGAACATAAAACCTATTTGAGAACAAAGAAGGAAGCCCAGAGTAGCTTGGATGATGGACTAAACTAGTGGGATAATGATTCAGGGGAGGCTTCAGCCCTATTTCACATACCAAGATTGTTGATTGTAACACTAACTAAACATATGAATGAATGAGGGGTGTGGTTTCTATGCGAAAATTTACTGAGGTTTGTGCTTTGTAAACCATGTTTTACTGAGGGTCGTTTTTTCAAAGCCACATTTACCGAGGTTCATGATTTCTAAGCCACGTTTCACTAAGACTTGAAGATAAAGGGACCCAGGATACCTAACACCCACGAGGCCCCTCCCATATTTTGTAATCCTTGGTTACTTTACACTCATTAGTATGGGACTTTAGTTATTTAAAAATTATGTTTTTGAGTGTGGTTTAATTTAATTTGTTCCATTTGAAACTATTTTCTTTAAAACTTCTTTATTAAAAACTGTTCAAGCATTTAATTCATTTCATTAATTAAATTTGAAAAAGTAAATTACATTTAATAATTATTCACAGAAAGATTTTGTCGATGGGATCCTACTGGGATCTTGGATCACTCCCTATATACAGCATTGGGTTTATGTAGATCCCTTTTATTTGTATTCCGGGTTGAGGCATTGTACATAGATTTGATGGTCTGGGTGGTAGTGGGTTTTCTCATGTAGTTTGGTTATGGTGGTTTGTGGTTGTGACTCCACATGTCGAAGACCTAGCTTGGTTTGTAACATTATGCAACACATTAATTTCCATGGGTAATTCCTAGGGTAATTCCTTACATTTGAAGACCTAGCTTGGTTTGTGACATTATGCAACACATTTATTTCCATGGGTAATTCCTATGGTTATTCCTTATGTTTGATTTTAAATTTGTGGAATACAAAAGCATTTATACTCTATGAAAGGTGTTACTAGATATCATTCCAATTCATTGAGTAATGATTATGACTCATGAGACTATATTTATGGGATTAAGGTGTAGAACTAAAAAATTATGGTATTATATCCCTCGTGTGATCTTTTCCTGGCAGTTATCCTTAACTTATAGAATAGTCGTGATTCTTGTTCTTCCTAAAATACAGTGTTTTGATGATATTATGTTTCAATAATCATTATTATATTTTCCCATATTATTATCCATTATCATTGCCTTTTATGATATCATATTATACCTTTTTACTCATATGATAATATTTTTCATCATTTTTATTCCTTTATAGTGATTTCTATCTCAATAGTTTTCATTATGTATTCCCTAGGTTATATTATGACGTTTTAGGAGGTTAATGGGATTAAGGCTCTCATAATTGATATTAAAATACATAAATTTAATTTTATCTTCATCTGGATATTTTATGTACCGATTATTTAAAGGAGACTAGGACTCTTAGTCTTTAGGGTTTGTTTATTTTATATCTATGTTAAAAACTGTGTAAAATAATGTGTTAAATGATTGGGTACCAATATATAAAAAAATACATCATAAATATTATTATAAAAACTATCACAGTAAATAATTTCATATTTGAATTATGTAAACCCCATGATCATCAACATTAGGATCGTCTCATTAAAATTATTCAACAGATTCATGATTTATCCCTTATTTAAACTAATTTATATTCCAATTAAAATATTCATTTATATCTTATAATCTCTTAGGACCTATTTCCTTATGTTAAATTAAAATATAGAAAAGTCACAGTTTCCATAAAACATACTAAATTGAAATCAATCAATATCAGTATGACCTTATATTCCTCTTCATTTTGAAAAATTTAGATCCATAAAAGCTTACTTAACACATAGTAATATAATACCTTATGTTTTTCTCAAATTAATACATGAATCCCAACCATGTTTTACATTTTTATTTTGGCTATGTGACACACCTATTTCATTAGATTGGCTACATTATTACCTTTTGTAGATGTAATCGTATGTGTTGATTCAACTATGTGGATATCATCAGTTACATTGTAGACTAACATATGTGATTTTGGATGCATGATTATACTATTTAGATCATTACTTCACGTATTTTGATATATGGTAGATTCAAATATGTGGATACCTAAATTAACATACTTCTCTCAAATAAACTAAGAGCTAATTCATCAAACATCCATCCGTTACCAACTGCATCAAAACTTATATAACATGTTGTAGATAATGCTCATTCATCCACCAACGCATGTATTTATTTCCTTTTAATATCAACTCATCAATCACCATGAATGTTTTTTCACTTTTACGTAATCTTATCCAAACTAGTTCTTTACCTAGAAACCTCACATTTCATTTTCCATTAAATAGGGAAGCAACATAATATTCATATGCAATTAACTATATACATTATAGACAGATACATCCAATAGATTCATATGAATCCATAAATATCCTCCAATTACTTTCATCAACTCTGATAAACACAAAATTAACGATTGAAAAACAAATCAATACTTACTTGGTCACTATAAATACCACTTTGAATTTATTGTAAATACTCCTCAATATCAATATGTATTCTTGTATTAAATATCTATATCCCACCCTTATTTACTATTAAATTAAAAGGTCAATGTGAGGGACTTTATTATTCCTATTTTACTTGAGAAGTTACTCTTATACACTTCCACATTTTCTTGTGATAAGTATGAAGCCACATGGTTCTCTTAACAATGTGATTTTAATTGTTATACTCAATGTTATTCCTTGATCATGATGAATGTTGAGAATATCCCTCTTACCAACAAAGAATTGTTTTTTTGAAATACTTTATAAAACCTCATGTGAATATATTATGATCCTCATTGTATGAACCTAAAATATATAGATGTTATATCCTTCAAGAATGAAATTAAATTTTATAGAACCATGTTTTTGTTTCATGACTCAATATTTTATGACATAAGGTCTATCCTACAAGACTGTTAATCTATATGGAGTCATATGTTTCATATGAAATGATATAATTACATGAGATTCAGGTTCAACTAATATTCTTAGTATATGATTTTCTACAATGATAAGCCTATTCTATGGAAAAAATTACCTCATATTTAATAACAATAGGTACCTTGATATTTTTTTATTATAGGGTATATATGGATACTAAGAAACCTTTTCATAGATCTAGTTATATATTTCATCCATTCTATTTATTTCATCCAACCCTGGGGTAAATTCTTTATGCACATCTAGTTTCATTCTTCTATCTCACACCAGGTCACCTATCCATTACACTATCAATCCCCCATATACAAGCATGATCTTCCAATAAACCTCCATCCAAGAAATATATATGAGTTGATTTTTATTTTTACAGGATGGTTAATTATTTATTGATTTTATACCCTATTTCCAACAAAAAATATCATATTCTATTATATCCATATTCATCCTAATGATTGGGACTTTTTAATTAATAATATGTTTTCCCCAACAACCCTACATTTGGATGAAATCATTTCATTTCCCTTATATATGGGTCATATCTTTATAGATACATATTCTTAAGTACTATGAATGTCTTGATTTATATAATTCTATACTATATAGTTACACCCAAATATCACATTCTTGGATCAACTAAAAAATTATTTTCCATAAAACCCCATCATAGTGTTTTTTCACTATATTCTTGTTGGTTCACTCTACATTCAACTCTATACTATTATAAACCATTTTAATCCTAAAACTATATTTGGATTTATTCCTGTTATTTCAGGATATAAAAAACATTTAAACCTTATTTTTAGACATATGAACAAATATTTACTCATTCTACATTCCCAAGCATTTCATAATGGTCCAATCCTAGTTTATTATGAGCTACAATATTCTAATTACCTTTTCATGTTTCTCACTCCATATCCCACACATTGAACCTTAGATTTTTAAATAACTATAAATCTTTCATTTATATTCGAAATGATTACATCACATCTTGAAGGACCCTTTAATTATTTAAGACACATATACTATGTTTCTATTCCACATATGACTGGTAAAAGACAAGTTATTAACTATAGAAAAAATATTTTAATCATATATTCCCTCAACAATATTTCATTGGAACTCATCATTTGAAATTGGTCAGTGGTCATCCTAATCAATCATATTTAATTATATGGTAATGGTCCCTTCATTCAAACACAGTTATATTTTTCTCTAAATAATCCTTTTTTTATTTCAACCATACATAAATAAAATATCGTAGTTTAAAATTTAAGACCATGTCATTCCATTTTCAAGGGTGATAAAATTATTATAACTCTAAAAATCATAATTTGGGATTCCATATTTACCACCTTCATCTAAGAACTATGACATTAAACTACATTAAACATTCCCTATTTTAGTATACATTACTATGGTCCCTTTGAAGTTCACAATAATTTAACCTTTCCTTTTCTATTATATAAACTTCATCATTTTTTATTTAAAGATACGTGAGTTAAAAATTCAACCATAATTTGGTTGTAGTTGTATGATCTTAAAATTCAGCTTCATTTTATTCAAACCTATATGGACTTAAACATCCATATATTTTTTATTCCATCTTAAAATACCTTAAGCCACCAATGAAAAGACCCATATCACTCATAATATTGAAAACCCATAATAGGTTTCCTAATAAAAATTTGATTATTTATTTTCCATAATTGTATATCTATGTTCTAAAAATAATTAAAAATTAATAAAATATTAAGAGGATAAAATATTTTATGTTTTAAACCCCATAAAGGGTATCCTAATTAAAATTGGATTTTCTATCCCTTAATGTTATCCCTTCATAGAATTGGTAAAATTTATTTCTAAAAAAATTCCCAAATATTTTCTGAACCACCATATTTATCTACAAAAATTTAAAACATGGACTCTATGTTAATAGATTATAGATTAATCTGGAGAGTCATATTATTATTTATATAAAAACATACATATATGACCTTTGAAGATCATGTGAAGATGTGATTTCAATGTACTTGAACCTTTTTCCACGTTGATCCATCCAATGGCCGACAGGCCTTCAAAATTTTTTATTTAAAAGGAAAACCCCCTTTTAAAAGAAGAAGGGGGGGGAAACCCATATAGAAATAAATGACATAAAACAAATCATGACATGAAGGTAAAGTGATTCAAACTAAACTAACATCATGAAGCTACCCCTCTTCAGCAATCGATTGTGAAAGAGCTCTCCACCGGTGCAAGGTTGAACGACAAGCAAGTGTCCTGTGTCAATGCACCAGCCTGATCTGATGACAAACAGAATACCCTATAAAAGAACCAAATACATAATGCACTAAAATGATGAAAAACTTTCTATGGAACCACCTATGGGGCATGATCCACATGGTCGAGTATGGGTGCATCACCGGACCACCATCCCACACAAATCCTTACACCATTCATAAAACCAAATTTCCTCCAACAAACGGTCATCCTCATCCAACACAACGTTCTCCTTAGACACTCCTACGACCATAAGAAAAGAATCCCGAAAGGCCATCCAAAGAAATCGAGTTCAAGCCATCGTCACCTAGGACTGGATGACCCACCCCCGCATCGAGGGACCACCACCAATGGGGGAATTTGGGTCATCCTGAAATAGAAACGCCGCTCTGAGCATGGATCTGCTCCGATCAGAACCGAAAATTCACCCTCACTAGGTTCCAGAATGTATCACGATGAAATGAATGATAAGGACAATCACATTGAACCAGGACAACCAAAACCAGATCCATCCAGTAGAACAAATGCACACCATCACCAAATTAATGGACTGCAAAAACTCACAGAATTTGGAAAAACCCACTACACAATTTTAATTTTGAAGAGTTGTTCACTTTACTCATTTTCATAAAGGATATCCTCAACATAAAATGATGGTATATACACTTCATATAAATATTGATTATATATATTTCCAAGAAAACATTCCGTAAAGATGATGGATTGATTAAAATAAATTTGTTATTTGAAACTTGAATTTTGAGAGCATGATATTCCTAATACATTTTTATTTAATGATAAAATATAATTGGTTGGATTTGTATTAAATCCCCTTGTATTTCAAAAATACAATTACAATAATCATTTATAAGAATTTAAATGTTCAAACAATATAATCACTTGAAAACTGATGTTTTTTCATTCATTAAACAAAATGGGGATAGAGAATCCAAAACCTATAATCTCAATTTAATTTATAGAAGAAATTAGAGTATGATAGAATTAAAATATTTCTATAGGAACCATTCCATTAATTTTAATCTATATCTCATTAATATCTCTATGTATTCAATAACAAGATGAATATTAGCCAAAATCGTGTATATATATCTCCGATTCTTCAAGAAACACTTCATCCCTTGTAATATTATTATTTTATACCATATTTTACACTTATTTATACCTCAAGTGTTCATTGAACATATCCTTATCCTTGAATATCTCTCTACAAAGGCAGCTATCTAGGCGAATCAATTCCCTATCCATTTATCATTTCTCAACCACCCCCAATAACCAGATATGTTTTTCTAGATGTTTCAAAAACATAATTTCTATAGATTTAACCACAAATTTTTCCATTAAAATTATTAGTAAATATTTTTTTTCATTCATAGGAATCAACTATTTCCTTTTATTACGACATAAATTTCATGATATTTCAATCTATTATACCACAATATGACTAACCTATAATGGAATGTGGGTAGTTTGTATCAAAACTATTTCATAGGTTTCTTAGAGATTAATGTCTCAATGTTGTTCTACATCATCTAACTCACTATTCATTAGATTTAAAGGTTATAAGGATCTAAATTAATTTATATCTATGTGACAGGGATATAATATAAAACTGAGACTCTTTGGGTGAGTCTGAACATGATGTTTTCAAAAAAATTTAATGCCACTATTGATTTTGATACTTGTTGTGGTACATTTGTATATCTATATATAAATAATGTATAGTGAAATCATAGTGACTACTATCAAAAAAATTATATATGTTATTTAGTGAATGTGAGAGCTAGTAGTGTGTTGTTTGGGTGTTTTCCTCCACTATTAGTTGTTTCCTTAAATCCCATTTTCATTGATTCACTGTATAATTTTTCAAGGATCACCTTCATAACTATTAATTCTTCTCGAAACACCTCACTATTTTATAAAAGGGAAACAATTTCTCTCATTTTTACCATTTCATCAGCTATAATGTACAATGAATCATATCAATGGGAGCCACTTTTAGCATCTTTATCAAATGATCTAGACATGGATATTGGGTCTACACATGACCATGAGTCGTAAGGTATAAAAATTTCAACTCATAAGTGAATAATAACTATGGGTAATCATTCAAGGATACATAAAGTCATGTTATTTATAGATATAGATCTAAAAAATCAAAATCTAATTCAAATTAAATTATGAGAATATGATAAAAAAACATTTATGATAAGACTTCTATTCACCTATGTCCTCATTGATGTAACTGAACTTATCTAGATATAATGAACAATTTCAATTGATCATCTTTATAATCTCTCTCATACCTTCTTCCAACATTTAAAGATTCATTACTATTATAGTGAATATTGGTTAAATATAGTTTAATTCAATATAATAATGTTATTAATGTAGCTAATGAGCAACCAAAAAGTTATTCCTTCCAAATAGTATAATATGGAGGTCAATATGGTGTTGATATCTTATTTGTGACATCTAGAGACCCTATATTGTCCTGAAGAACCTCTGCCCTCATAAATCGAATTCTCCAAGTTTTTACTTGGATATTGCTCTCAAAATAATAGATCCACTTTAAAAAAAAACTCAACCATCAACTCAAATTTTCTGAACATCATCATTAATAGTATAAATCTCACAATGGAGTGTTGGTTCTTCCCTTATAGTAGTTAAATCTCCCACTTTATCACTATGTGATGTCATAAAATCAATGTTTCCTCATCCCATCCTATTATTTACATGATTCATAAGGTAATAAAATAAATATAGAAATACACTGTTAATAATTTGATAGGAAATGTCATGGGGGATTTGTTTGTGGGTTGATATATAGTATAATGGGTTAGGGTTACTTTACTAATGGAATTCATTCAGATACTACTTTATCATCTAATATATCATTATATGGTGCCTTATCTGAGAATCATGACACTAAAATCATTAGTAGTTGTGAAATATGTATCAAAATAATGATGTGAAATAAATGTCTGGAGACCTACCCCACTCACATATGATTATATGATTAAACATTATGTTAGAATTTCATTGACATACTATTAGGGAAATTAGGATATTTGACATTGTCTCCAATTTAGGATAATAGAAAACTATAAAGGTTCATAATATATCCCATCCATACCCATCCAACGTAATTTTATACCATGTGATATTTCCTCTAAAACTAGGATTAAAGACTCAATTAAAAATCAATGATGTGTTCCAATTACTATATAATTTGGAAAATCTAATGAATTCCATTCTATCTCCACCCACTACATAAAAATTTAAACCATTTGTTTATTATAACCCCATGAATTTGGGAGGATAATTTCTTAAGATTATTATTTTGACCATAATTCTGTCATGTTGAAAAATTTCATCCATTCCTCATCAATTGATTGCTTGATAACCCATTCAATATTCTCACTATCTAAAATCTCTTGTGATTCGGTCCCAATCATTGATAGCATAGATTAATAACACCAGCACCCCAATGCACATACCAACATTTTTTGGGTTATTTTGGGGTGTAAATATTGATAGATAATTCAAATTACAGATTTTTTTGGATCTACACACCAATTTTGGGGAAAACACATATATATATTCAATTATGTTAGTAACTCAATAGCTATCCCAAAAATTTATGGTTATGATATAAAGAAAACATTGAAATATATTTGGAAACTCCTAATCATTCTTAGAAGTGGATTATTTTCATTTCATATAAAATTATTTCCCTAGTCACCTATCTTTTATGAAATCACTCTCTCAATACTTTTGGAAATATTACCTCACCTTAAGATCATACATAGTTGCTTTTTCAATTATGATTTCTTGAGTTGATCATGTGTGTGGAAAATCTTAAAGAACTAATGTATCTATAGCCTTATAATTTTTAGAAATATTGGTTATCTTCATCCCCATTTCAAAAACCACTGTGATACTCAAGCTAGATATAGGATGTGCTAACATATTGTGTGAACATGATGAGATCCATTACTCATCATATTCAGATATTATCCCAAAACAATCATCGGGAAAAAACATGATTTATTTTGATTTAATGTACGGTTCATAATGACCATAGATTCCTCATTACCAAAGGATATATCTCAATCCTATCATCTATAATCAATGTAATTACATTCCATAACATGCACTACAACTAACAAGAAATTATTTATATTTCTTAAATATCATAACTGTCATTTTAATCAATCCATAATGATAAAATGTGACCCTTTAATGGAAATATGTTTGATCTACACTTGTATCCTCTATATATGTTATATATGATTAATCTAATTTTAATTACTCTATAAATGATGAAATTGAACTCTGATTGTATCCTAATTGAGTTGATGACTATTTTCATATCCATTATATGCAATTAAATTTTAGATATGACTTGAAAATTTTGGTTGAATATATACCTTTGAATATCATATGTAACAAAAAATAATATGTTTTTAAGAGGATCGTGATACATCCATATGAAATTATGAGTGGTCCAAAAATATAAAATGTACACTTTCCAAAAAAAAATATATAGAAAGAACCAATATAACAATTCTTGATGTAACCTAACCAAATTGATGAGATTCTTATCCACCAAAATTGTTTCCATTACAAATGTACTTGGTATTACATGAATTTGATAGTCATGGAATCCAAATATAATCCTACCAAACCATATTTCTAATAAAATAGCAAGATAATGTAAGGTAAATATATATAGTTTGATTCTATAGAACAACTTCTTATACTAAACCAACTATAGTTCAGGCCAATATGTTATCTAGGTACCCATATTTCGAGTGGTAAGACACGTTGTTGCATTAGCTACTAGTGATTCCATCTTTTTTGATGGCCAAAGGAGGTCTCTCAGGGGGGATTTGTAACACTTCAAAATGATAAAGGGTTAAATGAGTAAATGATATGACTCATGTCAAGATGGTTCACCTTCTTTTCTACGATCCTACCTGATTATAACTCCATAGTTAGGTGTGCTTGTCCTGGAGTGGTGATCAGGATGGGTGAACTTATGGGAAGATTTCTAGGGTGTGTGTGAGTGAGGACAAAACACACAAGAAAAGACATGTGTTGGTCTATGGTGACTGTCATTAGTCTGATGACCCATTCGGGCACATGGGTGGGCCCTTAGGTGGGGACCACATTTCTATAGGGCAACTTGTGGTACCTGGTGGGCCAGGGCCTGACAGCCATGACTAGGTGGGGTGTGTGTGCTATCACTGTGGCCCAATTGACACATTTTGTATCAGAGGAGGAACTCATCCTTAAGTGCGGTGCACTACCTGGGTAGAGATGTTGGGCCCACAATGTAGACATTGTCCTCTAAAGGGGTGTAATTATAATAACCAAAAATGATAAAGGGATAAATGACTAAATTATATGAATCATGTTAACAAGGTGCACCTTCCTTTTTAGGATCCCACCTGATTATAACTTCATAGTTAAGAGTGCTTGGCCTGGAGTAGTGATAAGGATGGGTGACCTTCTGGGATGTTTTCCATGGTGTTTGTGAGTGAGGAAAAATCACACTGGAAAGAACATTTGTTGGCCTTTGAGGACTGTCATTAGTCATATGACCTACTCGGGCACATGGGTGGGCCCCTGGGTGGGGGGCATATGTATGTAGGGGCAACTGGTGGTACGTGGTTGGCTAGGACCCAAAGAACATGTTAAACTGAGGAGTCTCTGCTATCACTAGGACATATTTTTCACAATATGATCCCCATGTGGTAGTTTGGATCTCTTTTATTAGCCTTCTACTTCCCTTTACTGACTTATATTTCCCGTGAGGGATAATGGATTCCTTCAGAGAATTTCTTTACATGGATGATTTAAATCCCCAACTCTAGTATTATTTTATGGATCTAGTCTAATTTTATATACACATATCTCAACCCTTGCTGAAGATCCTACATCATTGGGTTGAGGACTCAATTTTTTTGGGTAATATCTAGTGATCAGGATGGGTGACCTCTTGTGACAGGGGATTCCTTCAAAAAATTTCTCTTTGTGGACGATTGAAATCTCAACCTCGAGGATGCTACTATGGCTCAGATATATATGTATATACAGATCTCCCAACCCCCACTGGAGATCCTACGTCATTAGGTTGACGACTCATTTTCTTGGTGGTAAGATCTAGTGATTGGGTTGGGTTACCATCTGGAAAGTTTCCCAGTGTGTTTGTGAGTGAGGAAAAAGCACACTGGAAAGGACATGCATTGGAATACGAGGACTTTCATTATTCAAATGACCTGTTCAGTCCCATGGGTGGGCCCTTGGGTGGGCACCACATGTGTGCATGGCAACTGGTGGTACCTGGTGGGCCAGGACCCGATGACCATGTTAAGGCGGGGTGGCTATCCTGTCACCAGGACTCAATTTCTTGGTGGTAATATCTAGGATTCTCTTATCATGTACTATATTTTTCATTTTGTCACTTCCAACGAAACACTTTGATAGTCTTTTAAACGTAGTCTTTTGGTTTCCCAGGACATCACTTTCCAAAGGTCTCAACAAGTGGTGTGCCTTCAACTCCCGGGAGAAGAAACCCGATAAAAGTGATAAGGCATATATCATTCCCTACTAGATAAGATATTTTCAATAATATTTTTCATAATTTTCTCCCTTTGGAGGCCATTTTGATTTTGGAAAACATCTTTTAGGCTCTCTCTCCCCCATATTTATAGAATGACACATATTCGTATTTGGTTTCCTACTATCCTTGGGTTCATGTTGTCCCATTAGATTGTTATTGTGTGGATTTTTCATTGCATTTTGGGATTAATTCATCCCATTAAAATGATTTCCCCTCCCCCCTATCAAGATACTCTTCCCTGATATCCAGGACCTTTTATGAGGTCTCTCATTCCCATCATAAACAATTACAATTTATTATCACATATGTCAAAAAATCACCCATCATGTCAATGATCTTTGCTTCACCTCCCAATGGAGTCTATACTAGATCTTGTTTGAACCATGATTTGTCTTTCCCTCATTCCTCGGATATGTGATATTCAATGCCTGGGGACAAATCGAAGCATAATATATTTTAATTATTTCTTCGATATTCTATAATTCTCATGGCCTGGGTGCTCAGGTGGAAATAGACGTTTTAACTAATGATTTGTGTAGTAATAAAGATTATATTGTGATATATTGGAACCTACATAAAACTTATACATGATCGATTTCTAAACCCATAAAATGGGGATAGTAGACATCCTGTATGGGGAGACCATCAACAATCATATCTAGTTATTTTAGAAAGATCATAGTTAGTAGAGAAGATTGATGCCTAAAAACAACACATTATGGTTATATTTATTTGAAATAATTTTTTTTTATTTTGTTTCCTTTTTATGTTAAATTTGATGTGTGGGAAAGATTTACCATATAGAGAAATAATTGAAATGTTGATCTATGAAACATGGATTCATCCACCAATGGATAATTAAACACAATGATGGATTACTCAAATAATAATGTTTGAGGGATATATTTATGGATGGATAGAAAATACATCCCCTCCTTCACATCACAAAAATGACTTTTTGATTTGGTTTTCCCAAGAGATAATCATACATGGTGTAATAACCAAAAGGGAGGGAGATGCATATAGAGTAGGCTTGATTAATCCCTTTCCAACCTCAATTCCATGTTTTTCTTTACAAATGTTTGATTCCTCTAGCTTGTATGATCCCTCTCAAATAATTCTATTAAAACTATCTGTCGGAATGATTTAAATCTCTACCTCCAGGAAGGTTTTATGGATATAATTTATATGTATATACACATCTCCCAGCCCCCAATGATGATCATGCATCATTGGGTTGAGGAATCATTTTCATGAGGGTAATATCTAGTGATCGGGATGGGTGTCCTTCTAGGAAGTTTCCCTTGGTGTGTGTGAGTGAGGAAAAATCACACTCGAAAGGACATGTGTTGGTCTGTGAGGACTGTCATTAGTCAGATAACCTGTTTGGGCAGGTGGGTGGGCCCTAGTGTGGGGAAAACATGTTTGAATGGCAATTGGTGGTACCTTGGGGGCTAGGACCTGACAGCCAGGTTATGGTGGGGTGTATGTTCTGTCACCGAGACTCAATTTTTTGGTGTTAATATCTAGGTTTCTCTAATCATGTACTATAATTTTCATTCAATCACATCCAATGAAATAATTTTTTTTCAAAGAGGGGACATGGATTGGTTACCCAATCCATGAAAAAAGAAATTTATTAAATAAACAGGTTACAAGTAGATCCCGAGGTGTAAAATGCATACACCATCTTAAACATAGAAAAGAACAACAAAGATACATGTTTATAAACTGGGTAAGAATCATCAAAAGATTCCAGAAGAAGATCTGCATGATCAGCCCCACCATATCTTCAAAATTCTGGAACATCAAAATCCAGTGCAGTATCAATGCTTATCCAAGAATATATGATTCAATCATCACATCATCTCAGAAGGTCCGCAACCATAAAGGTGCAAGGAAAGACCATCAGAAAAAATCCAAAATAGAACATGAGCATTCGAGCTAAATCATGCTTATGACAGCACGGATTAAGCAGGTTTTCAGCTGGAAAAAAATCTACTCACATGAAGAAGAATTAGGCCCATCTTCAAACAAAAATTAGATAGAGGAATCCATAAGATGAAAAAACGAGACTCCAGCAAGCATGAATCTCTATGTGAAAGTTTCCCATGAAATCCAAAGCCAGACTGCAAGCTCAACAGACTTTGAACTGTGCAAGGGAGTCCCAAACAACAGGAAATCCATATACAAAGCTTCTGAAGAAGCAATGAAGATTCCAGCAAAGAGATTCCAGAAAAATCTCCAAGCTCAGTAATAATCAAAATGAGAAGCGAAGCACAAAAATCAGAGCCCAGATCTTAGGATAGTTTCAATACAATTCAAGACAACTTTTAAAAATTCCAAAGAGACTAAAATTACAGAAGAAACATGCATATTGGTGAATATGCATCAAAACAATGGTTGGGAAAATAGAACTGAGAAAGAACAAGCAACCAAGTCTAGCAAACATGATCCCAGATAAGATGCAACCCCGAAATCAAATCATAAACAACAAGATCATAAACTGGATAAAGAATACATCAATGATAGACCAAAATCATGGATAGGAAACCACCAGAGCCTCAGGTCAGGAAGAGAAGCCTGAATCAGAACAGTCAGAATAATCCGGCAAGGGATCCATAGGGACTGGATGGGGAGGCACCTCAATGTCAGGGATTCTTACCGCTAATGATCTTGTGATGATAGTTCTTTCATAATTGACATTGCCTCTATATTTTTAGTTTTCTTGGAAATTGGAGTGATGAAACCATCCGATTCCATGATGAATTTTTTACCTTCTCAATCATTTAGATGAATAGACTCCCCCACCTTGGGTTGGAGAGATTCATCTGTATGCACAACATTACAAATCAGATGACCTTCAGATATTGAGACTTCCTTCATGTTTGATTGGGTGGTATCATTCCTATCATCTTCATGATTATCTTGCTGTTCGGTGACAACAAGAACATCATTCAAAAAGTATGAAAATTTATGACTAATTGCTTGAGAATTCAGACCTTCCTTTTCCCCCTCATCACTTTCATTGATAACACAATCAGGGGAATTTGCTTTATCTCTACCCACAATATTTGCTTCTTCAAAAACTAATGTAGAAGGGAAAACAGGGTCTGAATCTTTTTTAGAAAATCCAGAAGGACTAGCAATGTCCTTATGATCATCATTACCCTTTATAAACCAAATAGATTTCCATTTTTAGGGAAATCAGTATTCATTCCACAGATTCTTGTGGAATGACCAAGCCCTAGGTAGATTTGACAATAGTCAGGCATACTTTCATTGAAATTATTTTGAGATAAACCAATGCCACCACTTTGAATCCAAATATGGCCAGGAAAATGCTGCGATACCTCGATTTCAACACATATTCGAGCTATTGAAGGTCTAGATAGCAGTTTTGTTGCTGAATCCAATTTCAGGGGGTTCTCAAGAAGATTGCCAATGGGGAAACGATCCTGTTGTTTGAAAAGATGCAATGGTAAATCAGGCAGACCAACCCAAATTGGTACAATTGGGGATTCAAGGTGTGGATCAAATTCCAAAGTCCATTTAAGAATTTTCATGAAGCATCCCCCAAAATACCATGAAAGTTTGACCCAAAGTCTGTAATAATCTTCATCAGAACATAAATTAAATACAACTTGTGACGGATTGAGGAGACCGATACTAAAACCCATAAAACCTATTGCGTCTAGAGATGTTCAATGAAACTTTAAAGAAGGCTGATGCTTCAGAAACATACCAACAAGAACAAGGCAAAGATCTGAAGATAAAAAGTGAACCTCATCTTCCGTGAAGTAAATTTCTAATTTTCCTCAATGCCGGAACTGCTCAGGGTTAACCTGCACTACAAGAGGCATATCAACATGTGAAGAGATATCTTCCACCAATTTCCCTGCAACTACATCCGCAAATGGACATTTAGGGTTTAGATTTCGCGTCGGGCGTTGCTGCTGTGCTCTCCGGGTCTCCATCCCCCATCCAATGAAACACATTGACAGTCTTCTAAACGAATTATTGTGGTTTCCTAGGACATCACTATCCAATGGTCTTGAAGATTGGTGGGCCTTCAACTCCAAGGAGATGAAACCCTATAAATATTTGAAGGAATAAATCGTTGCCTACTGGATGGGATATTATCAATTCTATTTCTCAAAATTTTCCCCATCAAGAAGCGCTTATGATTTCAAAAAAGGTCCCATAGGCCCTCTCTCCCCCATATTTATAGAATGATACATGCTTTTATTTGACTCCCTGCTAGCCTATGTTTCTTATTGTCCCATTAGATTGTTATTGGGTGGATTGGTCATTGCACATTGGGATTTATTAATCCCATTAAATAAATTTCCCAAACCCTCTCTGTTATCAGGATCCTCTTCCTCAATATCTAGGCCATTACATGAGGTCTCTCATTACCATCAAGAACAATTACAGTTTATTATCCCATGTGTTAGACAAATCACCCATCATGTCAATTATCTTTGCTTCTCCTCCCAATGGTGTTTGTACTAGATCATGTTTGAACCATTATTTGTCATTCACTCATTCCCATGTTATGTGATATTCAATGATAGGGGACAAATACAAGCATAATATTGTTTAATTATTTCTTCTATAATATATAATTCTCATGGCCTAGGTTCTTGGGTGGAAATAGTCATTTTATCTAATTATTTATGCAGTAATAATGATTATATTGTGATATGATGGAAACTACATAAAACTTCTCCATGATCGATTATTGTGTCCATAAAATGAGGATAGTAGACATCATGTATAGGGAGCCCATCAACAACCATACCTAGATCTTCTGGAAAAGATCACCCTTATTGTAGAGGATTGATGCCTCAAAACAATACATTATGGTTATATTTATTTCAGAGAATATTTTTATTCCTTTTTCGTTTTATGTTAAATGTGATGTGTGGGAAAGATCACTGATATGGTGAAATCGTTGAAACATTGATCTATGAAACATAGATTCAATCACTAATGGAGAATTCATCACCATGATGGATTCCTCAAATAATATGGTTGGAGGGATATATCAATGGAAGGATAGAAAATACATCCTCTCATTCACATCTCAAAAGCTCCAGTTTCATTTGGATTTTTCTAGAGATAATCATAAATGGTGTAATAACCAAAAGGGAGGGAGTTGCATATAGAGTATGCTTGATTTCTCCCTTTCCAACCTCAATTCCATGCCTTTCTTTAAAAATGATTTATTCCTCTATATGGTCTAATCCCTCTCAAATAATTCTCCCAAACCTATAGGTCTGATTTCCTTGGATACTATAATTGGTTTTATTCTTCTCCTATCTGGGGGTATCATACCTGAAATTACATTTACTGGTGTGCTTATCTTGGCTCAAACCATTGCATGGGAAATCATAATATAGATTATATAAGAATAACTAATTCTTAATGTGTGATATTTATTGTTGGTGTAATAATATGACTCTTTGCTTCATGGAGATGGAAATTATCACAAATGGAGTTGAGTGGGTCAAACCCATACCAGAGGATTACTCAGATGATGAGTTTCATTCCAATCCTCTCTATAAGAGAAGTTGTCTCTTAGAAATGTTGTTAGAACATGAGAGAGTATCATGAGTGAAATAAAAAGAGATGTGGATATGTTAATAAATAGAATCATATCATTTTTGAGCATAACATTGAGAAAATATGTGAGGTGGAACTCAAAATATTCTAATGGATTTCTTCTCTTACACTAGTATTCATGATGTGGTGCAAGGTATGATTGAGTATCACTATAAATTCATTCTCATTTATTCTGAACATTTTATGTAAGAGGGTTACCTGAGGGTCCATTATAACTTTTTGATTTTGTTCCTTGGATGGTGTATGACTCCACCAACCTCTGATTTGAGTCTATCCTAGAAGATGTAGAGATTTGGTATGTGGTGTTATCTTTTAATTATAAGTGTTCTCCTATACCTAATGTATTTCCATTTCTTCTTTATGTTTCATCTTCGACCCATGTTAAATGTTATATTGTAGAATCTATTCTGAAATTTTTTGGGACTCCTTACCCCAAGTGTAATGTGTAACCACATTGATCCTTATTCCAACAGTTAATAATCTATTTTCCCGAAAACATTATAGGTCTATCATTTTTTAAACTTACCATTAAAATTTTGTGATTGTTTGATTAATATGATTTTATCACTTCATTTCCATTAATGGATATTTGAGGAGAAATATTGATTTTATAGGGGAATTTTTACTAGGGTTACCATTTACTTAGCTCATGAAATGATGAGAGATATTAATATGACGTCCTCAAGATCCAATGTTTCTACCAAAATCGATATGGATATGGTTTTTGATAGGATTTAGTAGATATTTATTATAAGATTTATGTCCTTCATGGGATTATATTGCTGGAAAATATATTTGTTTTTAGTTGTTTCAGCTCCCCTTGGTTTTTAGTGCAATCTGCTGTTAAGAGATGAGTAATCTTCATGATTGTATATGGTTTGAGAATAAGATATCTTTTTTCACTGAGTCTAGTTTTTATATACTAGTATTACATTATAATGAATATAATGAAATAAATTCCTTGGGGATTAATACTCTATTTATCATGTAGAATGCATTAAAACAAAATCTTCCATATCCTCTTTGTAGATGATACTATTTTTTCATTAATGGTAGCATAAGATCCATCTGTGGTATTAACAGAAGATAGGAGGATTATAGTAAATGGGGTGGGAAGTAGAAAAACTATGAGAATAGAATTTTTATATCGCTAAATATTTAATACATGGATATGGAAGGAAAATTTCATATTTTTTGAGCATTAAAAGGATAAATTTTCCAATGAAGTATCTTAGTGATCTGATTTCAGCTGGAAGGTTTTATAACCATAACTTTGAGGGAATGAATGAAAATATTTATTCTTGCATGAAAAATTGGAAGAATTTATTATTATCCATTGAGAGTCAGATCAGTCTCATCAACATTATCCTTACTTACATACCTAGGAATTTGATGGTTGTTCTCAAGGATCCAAAAATAGCGGTGAGAATTATATAGAGGATGATGAATACTTTCATTTATGGTTCTCATAAAGGGGGATAGTTTCACAGGTTCTATTGAAAAAATATATTTGAATTAATAGTTATACATGGAATAAATATTAGCTGTGTGGTGGAAGAAATTCAGTACTTAAAGGGTAATTTGGATTGGGAGGATTTTGGGGAATCTCTCTCAAGGAAAAATATATCATGGGGAAATATGGGGTGATCCTGGAAGGCCCATAATAAATTATGTCACCATTGTGGATGGTGTTTCATAGTCACCTACCATAGTTGAAACGCCTTTATAAAAATATTTTCAGTCATAAGGAATTTAACATTTGGAACCAGAATTAGGTGGGAGTTACTCTTAGACATCTAGGTTGACCTAATACTAAAATCACATAATCATAGTAAAAAAACCATCCATCATTCATTTAGTTGATCATGGGTCACCCATAATGAGAGATTTATAGCAGCATATATGTGTCACATGATCATGATCGACTTGTCTACACAAGGGACACATCAGGATATTTCTCAACTAATGTGTCTCATTATATTTTTCATTCTAACCTTGACCATAAATACTATAGAAGAGTTATTTATTGTAATTAAATTCATTTAAAGAAAAATTTTCTCATGAAGAATATATAGAATATTGTGGTTTTAATGAATGGTTAATCAAATGAATGGGTGCTAAGTTGGATACCAAATTTTTATGATAATGGAATTCCAAATAGGAGATGAAAGAGAATCAATTTTTAAGGGGATGGGTGGAAATTTTTCGGTGTAGGTTTGGTATTATCATTAGTCTCAAAAATCATGTGGGTACTAATTCTGGGATTTTATAGGATTGAATTCAATGTTCATAGAACTACTATCTTGAACAGAATATGAGTGATAATTTATTTTTTGTAGGACTATATTTAATCTAGAATTCCATGAACAAGGTTGATATTGAATTTACTCCTAAGTTAAGTCTAGGAAAGCATGTTCAATCCCTATTACTTATTAAAGAATTGGTATTTTTCTTAATAAAATGGTTTTGATGCCCCTCTTTGTGGATGGAGTTGGAAGGGAGGAATTCCCTTCCCACAATGCACAAAGTATCACATCTGGGTATATGGGTTTGTTGGAACCCACATAGTCATGGAATCAAAATCAATATTTATATAACATCCCATTTTGGTATCATGTGGTGTAGAGGAGTTTTATGTGAATGAAAAGACCCAATTTTTGTCGCCTTCAATAGCTTCAATGGCTAAAGAGGCTAGTGTATTACTTAGCGGGTTTGGGGTTTTTTATTTCATATAATATCACTATGGATATTATCAATTGTTTCTAATTATCTCTATAATAAGAATAATACCCCTTGGTATATAATCTATTACATTTTAATGTGAAAGAGGATCCATAATCAAGTGATAGTGAGGAATACATGGTGTGAAGGAAACAATGTTTCAGATAGCATGGATTTAAAGGATTCTCAAAACATTCCTTGTATGGTTTTTCTAATAAGGGATCCCTTACCCTAGAGTTTATTGACCTTGTAACAGCAGATTCCCTTGGGATGTAGTTTGTGTGGATGGATGTTATTACATGGATGGGGTTCCTTATCTATGCATTTCTTGAATTCATTCAGTAAATCCTATTCTAATAGTTGTTTGTTCCCAAGATATCTCTAAATAGAATTAGGCAAGTGAATTAAATTAAAAATATATATAATTATTAGTGCCCTAAAAATATTATACACATCCCATATATTCATTCCTATATATCTATGCACCAGATGAAAAGTATTAATTAGAGTAATATAATATCTTAGAAGGTATGGGATAATATCATTTTTTGTGCAAGAAAATATCTATTATTTAAAAACATCATCATTTATTTCTATGGTTTGAGTATTATATTTAAAATATACAGAAGTTTTCATTAACCAGTATTCCCACATACACGTAGTCTTGAATATTCCATTTGGGTGCTAGTAACATTCAACATTCCATCTACGAAGCTGGTCCTTAAGATTTTAATGATTTGTATAAGAATATATGTGATCCTGAGTCTTTGGATTGGATTTAAAGTTATATGGGGTGGATTTTATGAACCATATAAAATAATTTGGGTCTATAGGGGCATCCATAATATATAGGATCTTCATTGAAATCTTAGTATAAACCATATTTTAGTATACTATAATTCAGGATTTATAACATAAATAAACACATAATAAAAACCTAGTAGATCATGAAGCATAGTTTCTTTGAAAAATTTGGTACTTATATCATTAAAATGAAACATGGTCATAACAAAATTATTTAAAAACATCAAAACATGATTTAAATTACTAAAATCTTCTAAAACTATGTTGTATAACCTGGGGACATACATAATAAAAGGGTTGAGCTATACAGCCCTATAAGGGAATAAAAAAGGAATATAATAATCTAAAGATGTATATGTGATACAAGAGGTATATCAAGGTAACAGACGTTGGGTGATAATAATCATTTTGAACAATGAGGCTTGATAAAATATTGTAACATAATGTAATCATAGAAATGTGGAAACAACCTAAAATGTGACATAATTAATATAAGTCAATACTAATTTCCAAGTCATCAAACCTGGTGCTCCTAATATATCCTTATATATACTATACAAGTAATGTGATGATAAATAAACATTACCTAACTCATTAGATGGATATATAATTTTGACCCCCTCATCACTTTCATATCATGTACATCCATAATTGTTCCACATAGATCATAATACATAATGATGTATTTCATTATTTTGACCCCATGATTATGGAGTGTAGGATATATAAATATAAATCCCCAATTAATGAATGGTTGGTGTAATGATTTGAATGATTTTTATTCAAAATGGAGATAACTACTCGTTATATAAATGTTTGGCATGAAAATTCATAGGATAATTTCAATAGAAAAATGAGTGTACATAGAGGATTATAAAGCAGGTGAATGGGATCGAAATTGGTATCTTGTTACTTCGGAAACATAAGTATAGTATGACGGATGTGTAAAATCATATCCAAAATTAAAAATTAAAAATTAAAATGCATGAAATAAAGAACGTTCCAAAATAATGAGATGAAGGATATGATCCCATACCTCGAGATAGTGAAACTAAAAGATTAATATGTATTATTAAGAGATTGTGGGAACCTTGGGAAGGATTTTTAGATAAATTGGAAGAGTATAATTTTTATCTAAATTTTTTTAATGAAGTCAAAGGGGATTTTTGGTGCATTTATATAGAAAAAGATATGGTAATTCTCTAATAATTTCCAAACATAGGTTTTAGAATATATATGATAATGTAACAAAAACCACAAACAATAAATTGTTTGTCTTATGGTTTTTATGAATGTAGTGTTTTTTTCATTATATTATATGTAAAATTACTGGACTCATTAAAATAATAACTTTGGTTATGTGGAAGTGAGTCATGTTTACAAAAAATAGATTTTAAAACCATAAAATATAATATAGTTTTTGAACGACTCATTAATGTTTTATAAAATTAATCAAATAACATAAAAACATAGTATTTATAATAATAAACATTATTTAGTTTTTGTATACCTTTTACGATATATATTACATCCCTTTTTGTCATTATAATTTCCCAATACCTAATGTATATTTATACTGTATTTATTTTTCCCCCAAAAATGAAACTATTTCTAAAAATTATGAAAAATTTAATGTTGGATAGTTTGGACATTATAGTATCAAAAATAAAATTTATTTTATAAAAATAACTATATAGAAACATGAAATTACATTTTAAAAAATCATATGTAACAAAAAAATGGTTTTTTGTAATAACACTTGTTTGAACATTCAAAAAATTACACTTGAATTCATGAAATTGTATTATCATATATAATTATTAAATTTTATTTATTAATAATTTTTATTTTAAATATCATTTATTTCCAAAATAACAATTGAATTATTTAAAATGATTGTCTTGATTGAAACTATATATTTTTAAAAAATAGTGTTCAAGTTTCATCAAACTAAATTATAATCTTTATTCATTTAATTATTTAATAATTTCTAAAGTGAAGGAATAAATATAACCATTATATAAAAAATTTACAAATCCATACTATTATGACCTATATACATAACCCCTTATTACACCAAGGTACTCCCTAAGGGTATGGTGTGCGATTGTTATATTTTCATAGGTGGTTCAACATACAAGGTGTGGGTTATAGTCTAAATAAGTGAATCTTCTCTCATAAAATGGTTTAATCATCATTTAGCTATTAAATATTTGATTGGAATGGATCATAGAAAAATCCCAGTGTTCTTATCTCCCTTATATGATCTTATAAATGGGCTTCATACTGTCTAATTCTACTAGTCGGGGTCATAACATCATTTTTCTATGTCAAATGGACATTATCATAACCCAATGTATTCTTATATTAGAAGTCACTATACAATGGCTATAATATAATGTTTGTGATTCTTATTGGTCTATAAAATTTGACAGGCCATTTATCAGTCACAAGTAACCAATGTAGTGCATATGATTTATATAACTTCATTTCCTAATAAATAATATATTCCTTCAAAAATGAAATTTCATTTATTAAATATCAATTCATTACATAATTCTCTCATTTAAAAATTTCACCCTCAAAAATTCATTCTATACAATAAAAAAGACGATGGTACATATATTTCATCACCACTTATGGTTCCCAGGTCACTTCCTCAAAAATGTTGTTTTTTCACACCAATTTGACTTTGTGAGTTATACTATTTCATAAAACATTGTCTCTAGGATCTATGATCTTCACTGGATACTCATATAATGTAACAACCTGAGATTTTATGAGAATTATTATTTTTAATTTCATTGATGTCTTCTGTTGTACGCTACACCAAAATTATCTTGCACTATACGCAACACCTTATTAGCTTGCAGTATATTCTACAATATTCTTGGCTCTTGTTACACACAATTTCAAGTTCATTTTGTGGAAATTATTTTACGCAACATTAAGTATAGATTTTGTTTAATGTGTAAAGGAAATATGTTTTGATTATGTTATATGCAAAACAAAACAGAGCTTTCACTAAACTCATCACTGACTTGGCCTGCATTGCATGCAATCAAGACCTTCCTCAATAGCATGTGTTGTATCCAATATCAAGTTTCACTAAATGATATATTATTATAATTTTATTATGAACTAGAAGTTATGAATAGTAATACCCACTTTTTGAAATTTCATAAATTTTATTTTTCAAAATGGACTTCATTTTTGGATTCATAATATCGAAACTATCCATGGGTGAATTTTTGGTATTTTTCTGAATACATTCAATCATTGATGAATAGTGATAACACTGGGTTACTATTTTAAAACCTAATTTTTATATAAATAATTATTTATTTTTTTAAATTTATTTTACGTAAAAATTGATACATAATACCTATATAAGATAAATGTAATTCATTGGAGTCATTTTATAGTAATTATATATATATATATATATATATATTTATTTTATTGAACTTTTCACCGTCTTTTACACACCTCCTAGGAAATTTGAAAATTTACATAAAACTTAATTTTAATGCTTCTATGAGTGGAATTTTGAAAATCTGAGAGACACAGTTAATATCAAAGAGAAAAATGTGGTTCAATAAGAAAAAAATAATTTTTGGTGAATAGTAAATTTTTGCTTTTATTTACCATGATTAAGAGTAAATAGAGTAATTAAAGGTAAAAATGATATTATTATTACCCTAACAGATGTTCTAATTCTATTGGATATGTGTAATTCGACCAAAAACAACCATACAAATAAAATATTATAATTTAGGTCCACTTGGATTAGATTAGGACATTTATAATTATTTTATTTAAAGAAGAATTAAAATAGTTAAAATCAATGTTTAATAATTAAAACATTTTTAATATAGGGTTATACATACGATAAATTTGACTATAAATATTAATTATAAATCTAAAAACATTACCTACATAATGGTATTTTATTTTTTATTTTTAGACATTAAATAATTTAATTTATTTATGACCCAATGATAATGCAGTAATTACCTTATTAATAAAATATTAACAAAATTGATGTTATAAATACCCAAATAAATGTAATTTTAGACTTTTTATGAATTACACTAATTTTCTAGGTTAATATGACATATTAATATTGATTTAATTATCTATTTTAGAACAAATCATGTTGTTACGATTTTCAAAAAAATCAAGTACCAAATAGTGTCAAAATTGACATAAAATCGTTTTTAAAACAAATATTATATTATTAATTGTTATTTTATTTCTAAAAATCCTAGGTTCGACCAAATGACATAGATAAAGATATATATTTTAATAATGAACCACTTGGGGTTCTTTTGGCTTGTTATAGTAGGTTTATTAACCATATAGTGTAAGAAAACAAAAAGACACTGTAAAAGATAAATTATTTAACTTAGAGTCAAATCTAAATGAGAAGGATAAAATAGTAACCTAAACTTGTCTAAAACCTATTGGTTGAGATGATTTCGACCCATACCCACCTTATCATCGAAATAAATCAATTTTGAGCTATTTAAAAATGGAATATGACTTTATTATACAATAATATTTTAAGTTTTCCTAAGGAGCCCCTCTCCTCCCTTATTAAAAGGGCACCCCTTCCCTCTTCTCTTCACACCATTTTGAGCCTTGAATCACAGAGAAACCCTGATAATTCCTCTTCTCAACCTCTCTAGTTATATCATAGAGGTTCTACTCTTCTCAAAAGACCAACACTAGTGCCCTAAGAATAATTTTAAATGAGGTGCATCGAAGAAGAGGTAATCTCTTCTAACGATTGTTTCAAGTTTCTTTCTTCTTAAACTTCTTCTTATTTAGTTGTTTTGTTATAAAGTAATAAAATAATTATTAATTATATACTTATATATAATTATAAATATGAAGCAACACCATTTCACCTTCAATCTATCCTATGGAAAATGAAATCACCATGCGTGCATTCGTACGGAATACCGTCTCCACACCGTGGTGTAATATGTTTTTCCACCACTACCTTACTTGGATGAGTATAATGGTGTAAAGAATAAATATATATGATTATTATAACATAATACCTATTCTATGATATTATATCCCCCACTAAAATTCCATTCAATAAATATGGGAACGATATCATCGCTTGTGCGTACGTACGGATTAGCGTCTCCACGACGCGATGAGATTCATTTTCCGTGTTAACAATTGAAGAAGGATTATAAAGTATATATAATAAGTAATAATTAAATATATTACAAGATGATGCTTTTGTATTTATGTATATATATATATATGTATTTCATCAACTTAATTTCAATCAATTCAATAAGGAAACGAAAAATAGTGTTCATACGTACGTACAACCTACCGTCTCAATTAACGGTGTATTTCTTTCCATTTATCAATCTATTATATATATGTATATTCTGAATATATATTATATATAAATACTGTTTTATATTCTGTAGTTAAGTAATCATGATCTAATTAATCATATTAATAATTACAAGTCAAAACACGAATGATAAATGAAACGAATTTACCCAAAACGCTGCTTTAAGATGGATGTATAATATAAAGTCGTAAGTGAATCATATATGATATCATAAATATTATTATGGTTCTATTACAAGTTAATAATATGTTTAAACACACTATACAGGAGTTTTGGAAACATACAGAAGAAATTGGACATAAGGTAAGGGATAATTATTCCAATCTCATTCTTATTTGAGATTGTTTATTCGAAAGTATTTACATGGGTTATGTTTATTATCCATGTCCATATGTTCTCAGAATGTTTTCATAAAATTTTTAATTTTCTTCCATGTATGTTTAAAGACATTTTATCCTTTTTTTACTTTTACCACATCGTATGGAAGGTATCTTTCTTTGTTTACCATACAAGTTACTTTTGTCTTTTTCGACAAAAGTACGAGAAGAATGTTATTTTTAACTTACATGGCGTGAATGGATTTTTACGGTTTCATAATGAATTATTTAAATGAATTTTCCTCTACAAATTTTTATGACTATTTTCAAAAAAATACTTTTCTTTTATGATTTCAAGTCATTTTGTGAAAAGAAAATGATTTTGAAGAAGAAAGGATATTTTCCAAAAGAATTCATTTCAAGTGTTTTATCAAAAACATTTTCCATATAAGATGACATTATTTCATATGTGTATGTTTTAAGTATAAGGTCTATATGATTTACATGATTTTACTTCTATAATAATGAAATTATATCCATTTTTATATATGTATTATATTATGATGGGATGATGTTTATGAACCCCATTTTATTCTTTGGGTGATGATGAATGTTTTAAGTTTATTTTGTGGCACAAGTAAGAATGATTTCATTATGAGATTGGTGAGACCAATATCTCCCACCAATGCATTGGGTAAAGATTTATATCTCATGAGATAGACATGGCTGGAAAGGTATGTAAATCTGGTTTAGTGTTACTGGACTGAAACGAGGAGTGAACTCGATTCAGAAAGGGACTTTGTCCACTAAGATGGTCTTGGTAGTAATGCCTTGGATATTATGGAAATCATATTAGGTGCTTAATGATTTTCCAAAATTACATATTTTATTACCATGATATTTTATCATGATTGATGTTCCCTTATGATATATTCCTTATGTACTTCCAAGATTCATGTCTTTGCTCAAGATTTTGGTGTTTAGATTTTATGTTCAAGTTTTTACATTCAAATGTTTATGGATTGTTTTATGTTCTCTATGTTTACCCTTACAGGGCAATTGAGTTCATCCTTTTTTATGTTTTATTTTCCCCAAGATTTTAAGATAGGTTTTAGGTAAGAAAATAAAAGGGGAAGTTCTTTATGGGAGATGTTGATGATCTTTCACAATGATTAGAAGATTATTTTCTCAGTGTCCAAAGACACTAAAATATTACGGTCCTTTGGTGTCTATTTTTGTTATTTATTAATTATTCCACAAAAGTAATGTAATTTCCATGTACTTCACTCTTTGGGTCTCTAAATATGGTATCATAGGAAAAGGAGGTAGGAATGTATCTGATCCTTGGGAACTCTCACATGTGAGTGTTGGACGAAGCATGGCTCTTCGCCCAAGGGCTTCATGAGGAAATGGCTGCCACTGGGGATGGTGTTGTGTCCCACCCAAGGGGTGTAGTTGCTCATAGAGTGCCCTGATAGGTATCAATTATAGTCCACTGGATGTAATTCTAGACCTCTACAGTTGGTATCAGAGGAAAGAATTAATTAACCTTTGGAAACTAGGATGTGAAAACTTTAGTGAGATCCCTAGAGATATTTCTAAGGTATGTCTAGGGATTTACCAAAGTTTAAGTATAAGTATAGGTTTTAGTCCTAGAATTATGCTAACGATCATATAAATATACCTAAGATGTTATATATTGAAGGTACTCCCCCTTTATTATGTTTGTTCCCTAACATGATTATTGCCTCTCACACTATTCTTTTTGGGTTTTAGACGATGGCGGGAACCCGAAGGAACCGTGTTGATCAATGTAGTGGAAGATGCAATGATTTTCCTTCTAAAAAAACAAAAAATATGAGAGATGGACTGAAAAATATTATTTCTATTCTTACCCAAGCTATGAATCATTCTGTACTTCCAAATGAGCAGATAACGGAACAATATTCTATTGAGTCCTTCATGAGGTAATGTACACCTTCTATCAGTGGGTCTTCTGATCCACTTATTTCTGAACAATGGATCAGTACCATTGAAAAGATATTTTCCATACTTAGCTGTTCAGAAAATGATAAAGTCATTCTAGCTGTTTACCATTTAGAAGGTGAAGCAGACCAGCGGTGGACTATAATTAAGAATACATGGCCCCAAGATGAAATTGAATCAATGGAATGGGAAGAGTTCAAGAAATTGTTTTTTAGTAAGTACTTCCCTCATATTTTTCGAACAAAGATGGAAAAGGAGTTCCATGAGCTTAAGTAGAAGGATGATTAATTTTTTGGTATATACGATGCAAATTTTACAAGACTTGTAAGGTATGCATCTGGTTTTATCATCAAACCCGAAAGTAAAGATGATCGATTTTTCAGTGGCTTAAAACCATGTCTTCGAAGGGCATTGGATATAAGATACTTCAGTAGCTATGAAAATTTTTTCATTGTGCTATCAAGGTAGAACTGTAAGTTGGTGTAACATATCCATCTCATGGTTTTGAAAAGAAACGAAAGATGGAGTTCAAGGAGAAATCTCAGAATAATGGTGAAAAGAATATGAATGTTTCCTTATGCTCAAAGTGTGGAAAAAAGCATGGTGGAGATTGTCTTAAATGGACTATAAAAAGTTTTAAGTGTGGAAAAGAAGGTCATCAAGCAGATGAGTGTTGATGTAATGGAAAAAGGGTTGCTAATGATGTGAAAAAAGAAAAGACTACAGAGAACGCTCCACCAACACTTCAATGCTTCAAGTCCAAGGAAATGGGTCATTATGCTAATCAATGCCCTAATCCAAGGGTTACTGATGATAGACATGAGAAACCACTTAAGGAAAAGGAGAAAGGGAAGTCACATGTGATCACTATTTATGATTTTGAGTATGACAATGATGTTGTGTAATGATTAAGTGTTTATGTGATGGGATTTCAAAATAGTATCCTGGAATATCATTTATGGCATCATGGAATTTTGGAATATCTATGTATTGGTTTTCAATAATTATATGGTACCGGTAACCATGAAAAGTGATTGTAATATTTTTGGAAAGTAGATGATATGCGCATAATGAAGGGATAAGGAGATAATGAGTTATTTGATAGTATTATTGATCTCTTGACTGATATAAGGACAAAGTTATATCATCGTTTGAGTATATAGAAATTTTGGGATTTTGGTAAGTGGAAAGTGTTAAATTTTGACCGCATTCATGTTTTCACTAAGGTGCTATGGTAATTTATGTTTCAAGAGAATAAATGATTAAGGTATTAACATGTTTGGAATGTGACCAACAAGATATGTCATATGATATATGGGGGATAAATGATGGTATTCACATGATCGGTAGATGAAATTTATTGTAATTGTTTTCTTTATACTATAAGCTTGGACAGAAGTATTTTGGATAAGCCTAAAGATTGGAATGAATTATGTTAGACATAAGATAGTATTGTTTAATTCTAGAACATTTTTCTATTGTATTACTGGAATGTTATTGTAATGTAGTTTTAGAAAAAGGGACAACCTCCAGGATGAGCGACAACCCATCACGTCGGACATGGATGTGGGAATCGAACCCACAATTGTAGTGTGACGGGACATTATTTCCTACCACTGGCCTACAGTAAGTCCCTGGTGAGTAGAAAATAGTTTTATTAAGCAGTATGATTGATGATGTATAAGTCCATTTTTGGAATCGTATACGATTAACCTCACCATAGATGGACTTATGTATATTTCATAACTTTTTCCAACCTTTTGTTTGAGACATATGGAATGACCCATCATTCTATCACATGATCTAATAAAACTTCATGAATGTAAAATTCAACTTCATTTCATTAATAGATGAAGTGTAAATTTTTCAAGGCATGAACAACAGTGAGATTATACCGAAATAAAGTAAGTATTTCTTCTATTTCAAAATTTTCATCTTTAGGAAAATGATATTGAAAAACAAAAATGTTGTCCTAGTGCCCTTATATACGATGAATCATATGGAACCTTAGATCATCACAAATTAATGTCTTTGTGATTGTTGGATTTCTCATATCCATGTTCTCTACCACTCTCCATCAGAACATGATGGTTAGATTTTTCTTCCATATCCATATTTTCACCTATGTTCTCCTCTATGGAAACCCAGTGATTAGTTAATTTGGGTAACCGTTACATTTCATAATTTAGTTTTTAAAGTTCAGTTTTGGTATTCCTTTTTACGATGTGGGTTTCTATAAAAGAAACTTTCAAGTAGTAAACCATTTATAACCCAGAAGAATTTTGAGGGAGAAATTTATTTTAAGGGGGGTAGAATGTAACAACACGAGATTTTATGAGAATTATTATTTTTAATTTCATTTATTTCTTGTGTTGTACGCTACACCAAAATTAGCTTGCACTATACGCAACAACTTATTATCTTGCAAAATATGCAACACTATTCTTGGCTCTTGTTACACCCAATTTCATGTTCGTTTTGTGGAAATTATTTTACGCAACATTAAGTTTAGATTTTGTTTAATGTATAATTGAAATATGTTTTGATTATGTTATATGAAACACCAAACAGAGCATTCACTACATGCATCCCTAACTTGGCTTACATTACACGCAATCAAGACCTTCCTCGATAGCGTATGTAGTATTCAATACAGAGTTTCACTAACAATATATTATTATAATAATATTATTAACTAGTCCTTATGAATAGTAATACCCACCATTGGAAATTTTATAAATTTTATTTTTAAAAATGGACTTCATTTTTGGATTTGGAATATTGAAATTAGCCTTGGGTGAATTTTTGGTATTTTTATGAAAACATTCAATTTTTGATTAATAGTTAAAACACTAGGTTACTATTTGAAAACCGACTTTTTATTTAAATAATTATTTGTTTTATTTAAATTCATTTTATGTCAAATTTGATACATAATACCTATATAAGTTCAATTCAATTCGTCTGAGTCATTTTATAATAATTTTAGATATATAAAAATTTTATTGAACTTTTCACCGTCTTTTACCCACCTCCTAAGAGAATTTGAAAATTTACATATAACTTAATTTTACCGATTCTGTGAGTGGAATTTCAAAACTCTGAGAGACACAGTTAATATCAAGGAGTAAAATGTGGTTCAATAAGATAAAAATAATTTTTGGTGAATAGTAACTTTTTTACTTTTATTTACCACGGTTAAAAGTAAATAGGGTAATTAAGGGTAAACATGATATTATTATTACCCTAACACATGTCCTAATTCTATTGGATTTGTTTAATTCGACCAAAACAACCTTATAAATAAAATATTATCATTTAGGTCCACTTGGATTAGATTACGACAAATATTATTATTTTATTTAAAGAAGAATTAAAATAGTTAAAATCCATGTTTAATAACTAAAACATTTTTAATATAGGGTTATACATATGATAAATTAGACTATAAATATTAATTAGAAAGATAAAAAATATTTCCTACATAATGGTAGTTTATTTATAATTTTTAGACATTATATAATTTAATTTATTTATGACATAATGATGATGTAGTAATTACCTTATTAATGAAATATTAACATAATTGATGTTATAAATACCCAAATAAATGTAATTTGAGACTTTTTATGAATTACACTAATTTTATAGGTTAATATGACATGTTAGTATTAATTTAATTATAATTTTTCGAACTAATCATGTTGTTATGAGTTTCACAAAAATCAAGTATCAAATAGTGTCAAAATTTACATAAAATAGTTTTTAAAACAAATATTATATTATTAATTGTTATTTTATTCCTAAAAATCTAAGGTTCTTCCAAATGACTTATATAAGGATATATATATTAATGATGAACCTCTTGGGGTTTTTTGGCTTGTTATAGTATGTTTATTAACCATATAGTGTAAGAAAATAAAAAGACACGGTAAAAGTTAAATTATTTAACTTAGAGGTAAATCTAAATGATAAGGATAAAATAGTAACCTAAACTTGTCTAAAACATATTTATTGAGAGGATTTGTACCCATAACCACCTTATATTTGAAATAAATCAATTTTTATCTATTAAAAAACGAATATGACTTTATTATAAAACAATATTTTATGTTTTCGTATGGTGCTCATCTCCTCCCTTAAAAAATGGCACCCCTTCCCTCTTCTCTTCACACCCTTTTGAGCCTTGAAGCTCGGCCAACCCCTGATAATAACTCTTCTCAACCTCTCTATTTATATAATAGAGGTTATGGTCTTCTAAAAATACCAACTCTAGTGCCCTCAGAAGAATTTTATAGGAGGTGCGTCGAAGAAGAGGTAATCTCCTCTAATGTTTCATTCATGTTTCTTTCTTCTTCAACTTCTTCTTCTATGGTTGTTTCATTATAAAGTAATAAAATAAGTATTACATATATACTGGTATGTTATTATAAATACAAATCAACCCCATGTCACCTTCTATCCATCCTAAGGAAAATGAAATCCCCACACGTGCGTACGAACGGAATACCGTCTCCATGCCGTGGTGTAATATGTTTTTCCACCACCACATTACTTAGATGTGTATAATGGTGTAAAGAATAACTATATATGATTATTATAACATCATACTGATACTATGATATTATATCATTCACTACAATTCCATTCAATAAATATGGGAATGATATCATCGCACGTACGTACGTACGGATTACCGTCTCCAAGACGCGATTAGATTCATTTTCCATGTTAACAATTCAAGAATTATTATAAAGTATATATAATAAGTAAGCATGAAATATTTCAAATAATGATTCTAATGGATTTATGTATATATGTATTTATGTCATCTACTTAATTCCATTCAATTCAATAATGAAACGAAAAATACCATTCATGCATACGTACGGCCTACCGTCTCTATGAATGGTGTATTTCTTTCCATTTATCAATATATTATATATATGTATATTCTGAATATATATTATATATAAATCAGGTTTTATATTCAATAATTATTTAATCATGGTCTAAGTAATCATATTATTAATTACAAGTCAAAACACGGACGATAAATGAAACGATTTTACCCAAAACGCTGCTTTAACCTGGACAGATAATATAAAGTCGTAAGTGAATCATATATCATATCATAAATATTATTATGGTTCTGTTACACGTTAATAATATTTTTATACCCACTATACAGGAGTCTTGGACACATACAAGAGAAATTGGACATAATGTAAGGGATAATAATTCCAATCTCATTTTTATCCAAGATTGTTTATTCGTAAGTATTTACTGGGGTTATGTTTATTATCCATGTCCATATGTTCTTTGAATGTTTTAATAAAATGTTTAAATTTATTCCTTGTATGTTTAGAGAAAAGTTTATCCTCTTTTTTTACTTTTACCACATCGCATGGAAGGAATATTTCTTTGTTTACCATATGAGGTACTTTTTGACTTTTCTGACAAAAGTACGAGAAGAATGTTATTTATAAGTTATACGGCGTGAATGGATTTTTACAGTTTCATAAAGAATTATTTTAACGAAGTTTCCTATACAAAATTTTATAACTATTTTTAACAAAATACTTTTCTTTTAATATTTCATGGCATTTTGTTAAAAGAAAATTATTTCTAAGAAGAAAGGATATTTTCCTCCAGAATTCATTTCAAGTGTTTTATCAAAACCTTTTTCCATCTAAAAAGACATAATTTAATTTGTGTATGTTTCAAGTATAATGTCTCTATGATTACCATGGTTTTACTTCTCTTTTGATGAAATTATATCCATTAGTTTTATATGGATTATGATACGATGGGATGATGTTTATGAAACCCATTTTATTCTTCGGGTTATGATGAATGTTTAAAGTTTATTTTGTGGCACAGGTAAGAATGATTTAATTATGAGATGAGTGGGACCTGTATCTCCCAAAAAATGCATTGGGTAAAGATTTATATCTCATGAGATAGACATGAATGGAACGGTAAGTTAATCTGGTTCAGTGTTACTAGACTGAAATGAGGAGTGAACTCGATTCGGATAGGGACTTTGTCCACTAAGATGGCATTGGCAGTAATGCCTTGGCTACTATGGAAATCATATCATGTACTTAATAGTTTTCCACAATTAAATGTTTTATTCCAATGCTATTTTTTCATGATTGAATTTCCCTTATGATATAAGCCTTACATACTTCCAAGATTCATGTCTTTGCTCAATATTTTGATGTTTAGATTTTATGTTCAAGTTTTTACATTCAGTTTTTTATGGATTGATTTATGTTCTCTATGTTTACCCTTATTGGGAATTTGAGCTCACCATTTTTTATGTTTTCTTTTCCACATGATTTATAGAAATTTTTTACGTAAGAAAATAAAAGGGGAATATATTTATGGGAGATGTTGAAGATCTTTAACCAAGATTAAAAGATTATTTTCCGAGTTTAAAAAGATACTAATATATTACGGTCCATTGGTGTCTGTTTTTGTTATGTATTAAGTATTCCTGAAAAGTAATGTAATGTCCATGTACTTCAAGATTTGGGTCTCTACATATAATTTATCATTCTCTGTTGGCCCCACATCTATGTTCGGAACAAGTGAAGGTTTGTTGTTTAATTCTTCAAGATAGAAATATGGAACACATCCATTACTTAAGATATTTTATTTAGGATATCTACTCAATAGGCTACCACTAAAGTGAAATCAAGGATCTCAAGGGGTGGATGTAACAAATAATAATCTTTAACTTCTTCTTGAACCTCATTAATTTTATCGATAGTGATATCTAAAGGCACACTTTACATCCAAACTCAATCTCCATGTTCAATTGATCATCATATGTATTTTTTTCAATATAATTTGTAAAGATTTTATATGATGTTAAATGGTTTGAACCTTCTATATAATATCATGGATAATATCTAGTTCAATCAACTTATGTTCATCAACATCATCCCAACATGATAGAGTCTAATAACTCTTACTGTACAAATCCTCATAAGGTTCCATTTAGATGATATAGTGGAATATACTATTATATAACAACTCCACTAGGGGATGGTGATGATCCAAACATCATTTTAATTATTTTTAACATGATATCATCATTACCTTAAGAGTTTGAATGATTCTTTCATATTTACCATACATCTACTGTTGATATGTAGTGATTAGCCTATGTTTTTTGTCCAATTCATGTTGAATGATTCTCCAAAATCATGAGTAAAAACACATATATTGATCAGATACAATAGGTTTTGTAAGTCCATGTAGTCTTACCTCTACCATTATTTATATCTTGGTGAGTTTTTCAAGATATAAATCATCATTGATAGAAATGAAATGCACTTAATTTATATAGAGATCTAATACCACCAATATGGAATTATCACCCTTAGGTATCCTGGGGAGTCTTATGATTACATGCGTGGTTAGGTTTTCCCATATCTATAATGGAATGGGAAATGGTTTCTTCATACCCTTAAACTTATTTTTTCTACATTGAATTGTTGGCATACCATGGATCGTTGTTCAAACTCTGTAATCTCCTACTTCATGTTATCCCACCAAAACATTTGATTTAAATCTCTATATAGCTTATTTCATCCCTGTTTAAAAAATAATGATGAGATATAAACATAATATATAAGTCCCTTCTTGTGTTTTGGTCAGGGGACACATATAAAGGTTCTAAACCTTATAACTCCTTATTCATCAAAGCTAAAATCTTGAATATTCATTACATTCTTTTGTAGAATCTCATCATCATATTTTGCATCCTTCATTCTTACAATAACAGATGGTTGAGTAGTTATTTGAGCATGGTAGGATGAATATACTTTTATTATTCTCATATCCATCATTTTCATGTCAAAGAAGATAAGATCCCTTCAAATACTCATGATGGATAGGGTTCCAAGAACCTTTCTACTTAGAGCATCGGCCACTTTGTTTTCCTTCCAAAGATATTAATGTATTGAAAAATCATAATCCTTTATTATCTATAACCACCTTATTTCTCATATATTAAGCTTTATTTTTGTGAATATATACTTGAGTCATTTATTATATCTATATATTCTACACTTTTACTCATAGAAATAGTTTCATAAAATATTCACTGTGATGATCAATGCATCATATTCTAGATCATGGGTTTTATTTTTCTTCTCATGTTTGTTTAATTAAAAGTATGTATAGGCTATCAAATTTTAATATTTTATGAGTACCCATAAAATTTTATTCATCATTGTAGATCAAAAATCATTCCCCATTAGTGGGTAATTTGCGCATTGGTTTAGTGATTAGCCGTTTATTAATCACTTTAGATATTTATTCAAATTATTAAGTCCATTAATACTTGAATACCATATGAGTAATCTTATTTAATGGAAATGAAATGATATTAATTTCTTCACAAGTCTACAATACTACCATACTAATCTATGGAAAATATGGATTTCTATCTTCTCTGCTGCTTTGGTTCATCCTTTGATTTCATTTCTATAGTTGACCAATAGGCACCCATTTTTTGGTGACAACATGCCCCAAAAAAGTTACATTCTTCAACCAAAACTCAAATTTTTTACTTTTCTATCAAAAATGTCTTTAGTGTTGTATTTAAAAGCTCTTAATGTTCCCCCTTGATTTTTTAGTATATGAGAATATCATTTACAAATACTACCACAATGTTTTTGAGGTAATCCATTAAGACTATATTTATAATATCCATGATGACTTATAGAGTATTAGTGAGTCAAAATGGATTTTTTATGATCTTATAGTACACGAAACTTATATAAAGAGTAGTCTTGGTAATATCCTCTTTCATTAAAATTACTTGATAATATATTTATCAATAATCCACATTATAGAAGTTCTAGGTTCCATGTATTTAATCAAAAAAGTCATCATTTCATGGTAGATGATAATTTTTCATTATCATTATCATGTTGAGATCATGGTAATAAATATAGTTGTTCATTGAACCATCCTTCCTCATGATGAAGAGGAATGGTTCACCCCAAGGAGAAGCACATTTTCATATAAAGCATTTATATATATTATCTTTTAATTTTTTATTCATATCCTCAGATCAAACAATAATAATTCTTTATGTAGTCTTGGATATTAGGAATGATCTTGGAATGAGTTAAATGACTGATTTTTTTAACCAAGGTAAAATTACATGGGAATTTTAATTTTATGGGTTTAGTGGATATGCTATTATATGAATCGAGAAACAAAATTGAATTCAGAGAGTTAGAACACTTCATGGTGTTTTTTATACTTCATTAAAGCCCTGATGAGTCCCTTGGGAATCTCATTGAGTTTTTTGAGAATCAAGCCCTAAAAATAAGATGTTTTGGTGGTCTGAATTGGGTGCACAATTTTTCTAAAACTATGCGGCCCCCAACAATAAATCATGTTGCCTAAACCATTTGTGAAATAGGGGTCACATATACTATGCATAGTTTACCCAAATTGTGCACCTATCCAGCATAGTTGGTGGAAAATAGGAATTAACCTCACACTATTCATTAAATATTTTCAATAGAATTAGATAAACCCATGTGGGAAAATAATGTGATGTGGGGTTCCAAAGTAGTAGGAGCCACACTATTGGCACATAGTTTTGATAATTTTGCATTAAAATCATGCAACCATGTTTTGATGTTGAATTTTCTAAAATACCTCTAATGTGTTTTTAATATTGATTTTATTCTTCTTCCAGTGGGAGTCTCCGCCCTCTTTGGGATCTTGGGTTTCTCCAAATCATTTCCTAATAATTGTAATATCTCTTCTATCTTAAGTCCAAATCAATCACCGTTGACCTCTATACATCCACATTGTTATGCTCTTGATTCATCACACTTTCATTCACTGATTCTATTCCAATCAATTTAACTATTTTGGTATGAGATAATTTGCCCTATTTTTAGGGAAAATGTCAGTTTATTTATTTTCATCCAAACCCAAATAAATCAAACATTGATATTTAAAAAGTGATGTATCGAACGAATAAGGTGGGTGGTTTTTAGATTTTCTGCTAAATATCCATTGAATTATAAATTCGTCCATTATTCTATACATCGGCCCTTTCCACGCATTTCCCTAAAATTGAGTTCTACGTTTTAAATTTATATTCACACAATTTATTAATATCAATATTTGTTTGGGTTTTGAGGACTCCAAACTCGATCACTAACACCCTTTGAGTCTACCATCTGATATTTCTTCTTTAAAATTAATTTTTTAACTGTTCATAATGACTTCCAAGAATTTTTATTTGATTAATAATGTATTTTTTCAATATAGGGAATTTATTAGATGATATTGAAACCTGATAAATTCCATGATGAACCATTATATATTGAACTACCATGTTGGATGTATTTTTTAAATACTTATTTAATTTTAATTGAATTATTATTGAACGTGATGCATTGTTATGATAAAATTATTTTGTCAAGAACAATGTCCTATCATTTTTTATGCCTTCTCTGGTGCCTTCCCATCCCCCTTCTTCATTTCCTCTTGTTTCCATCTCTCCATTCCCCCTTTTCAATTGATGGTCTTGCTCTCTCACCATTTCTCCACATTTATCTTTTTAACGATGCGTTCTCACATGAGGGAGGGTGGTGGTCCTGATAAAGGTTGTGAAATCAAATGCCTTGGATGCCCAATCCACGACTCTGACCCCTTCTTCTATCATGACTCTTCATGTCGGATCTAGAGTGGTAGTTTCAAATAGGTTTTGGGTTGCGTGGTTTGACGGTTGATTTCTTTCTTGGTACTCTTGTGTTGACTTCATCTCACTTATATGATTTCAAGTTCTTGTCTAATAGATTTATCAATATTTTATCCCGAATACATGTTAATGGATTTGTGTTTTTTCCCTGAGATACTAGTTGGTGGATGTCAATCTATGTTTCTAGTATATGGTGTTGTTCAGTTTTGGATGTGGTGGCGGTCGTAGGCAATGGGAGGCCATGGCGACGAGCTCTCAGGTGAGGTCATACTCCATTCCAAACTTTGATATGTCTCTAAGACTCCACATATCTTCTAATAGTTGGAACATTGTGCTGACTTTATAGTGTTTTATGATGTGAGTTTGGGTGGTCAACGCCATTCCTGGTGGTGTGTCTCATGATGGATTCATATTCATCTTTGGGTTCAGCTGGGATGATATTTTTAGTGGGTTTTTTATGGATTCTTTATGATGGGTATCTGGTTTTTTAGTGGTGATGTTGAACTCCAGCTAATGTTTCATCTCACCAGATGTTGCTGGATATGGAGATGATGTTTTGTGTTGACAGTGACAATGTGTTTTTCAGTGGTGGTATGACGATGATGGTCTCTTTTTGTATCTATCATGGATATTTACCATCACCAATGATGGATTATAGTAGTGATCTACACTGATGACTATGGTGATATCGACGATGATGGGGTCTACAGTGGAGACAACACTCTGATAGGGGTCATTGTGTGTGTCTAGAGGTGACTGTGATAGAGGTGTAATGATGAATGCTCTTTATTTTCAACTTATGAAATGGTATTTATAGCTGAGGCATTGTGAAGTTGAGGACGTGGTGGGAAGTATGTGGTTTTGTTCTTTGAGTTTTGAAATTGGTCGTCCTAGTTTTAGGGAGTACTTTAGTAAGCATGTAGTGGTCGGATTTTTACGGATGGCTTTATCTTGTTGGAACTTTGTTAAGGTTCGCACTATTCAATTAAATGTTTTTATTAGAAAATAAAAAAAATATGGATTATGGATAATAAAACCCCAGAAATGAGGTGTGTTGTCTTCTATATTATCAAAAGGTGATTTGTGTTTTAAAAATTGATAGTCTTTACTGCAATGGTGATAACGCATGCAATTTTTTTATTGTTAAATAAATGGAATTTTCTATGTATGTCCTCAAATGAAATTTTTAAATGGAGTGGAACTCTTCAATATAAATGTTATAGAACCAATGCACCTTATAGGTTCATGGATTGGACCAATCCTTGTAAAATGAATAATGAATAACCACCTTTTAGGTAATTATATTGCTTAATAAATTGGATTTACCATTAAGGTTATTTCAAAATTAAACCATGGTTCCTTATTGGTTCCTTTCTCAGCATTATAAATGAATTTCCATGTTTAGATAGATTAAATGGTTTAATTAAGATGAATTATAATGGGTATAAAGGCCACAATATTTTTTTTGTTTTGTTAAATGTAATTACTGAATTGAATGTTTTTAATAAAATGAATTATAATGGTTAGAAAGGCCAGGACAATCATTGAATGCATAGTACATGCTAAAATTAAAATGCAATGCCCTTATTGTTAATTATACTTGATAAATGTAAATATTGGGAGGTAATGCCTCATGGATTCAATTGTTAATACTAATTTTATCAAGCCTTGGTATAGGATAAAGAACAATGGTAAGGTTTCTATAGAGAATGGAGGTATCAAGATCCCTTAAATTAGGTGTTGAGTAAGACATCTCACACTATTGAACTTATTGGGATGGGGGGCATGACACACCACGTCCTCGGTTGAGTGTTGGCATGATGGAACTCTCTCCACTATTTTGAGGGTTGGATTGAAAACACACTCACCATATCGAGTGAAAAGAATGATTTATCCCATTAATTACAATATACAGGGAATGTACTATATTTCATAAGATTATAGGATTGTTTAGGATGGTTATAGATGACTGAGTTATGCCTGAGTTCATCCATCACATATTATTCTAGGCATATGGACACTTATATCTGCACATAATTTGGTAATATAGGTGGATTGAATATATAACATTAATATATATATATATAACTATATATATTGTTAATGGTCGATATTATTTCTAGACATGAGCCGAAGCAGGTAGAGTCTGTAATGTGTCATGTTGAAACATGAACCGACCGATATTTATTTATTTACTCTACACTGATTATTATTCTGTTTACATACACAAAAATTCAATTTATATTAATAGACTTGTTTTATCTACAGATATCATGGGTGGTAACCTACTCGGATTTATACCTCACACCACACTCAGGCCACCATTGAAGTGGAGTATCTGGGTAGTATTATGTTCGCAACACCGTGGATTATTTCTTGTGCTGATTGGAATGTACTTGGGTGTTAGGAGCATGATACTGATCTAGCGCTCAGGAGGCTCATGGAGTTTTCCTTCATGGATTTTCATTATTTTCTTTATTCATGTTCTTCTATTATCATGTTTCCTATTGTAGGTTTACTTTTTATTTTATGTATCACTATATGGACATGCATGCAATGTATACATTTTTGTTTGACATATTTTATTTATTTTATATTATTACTCAACATCTCTATCTTTATTTTCATATTGAATCTACTATTACCACTTATTTATTACCTGGTATACCACTATTCTAATCCGATCATGAGCGAATATTATCTCCACTATCATCTCCCTAGAACCTCTCTACTAGTTAGCAATCTCTAGCATACAGGGAGGTGCACTTGAGGCCATATGACAAACTAGTCTTGCTACAGTATTACTGTTCAGTTCAGACAGGATGTTAACATGTGGAATCAGAGGTGGATTTCCTCTGTCTTGTAATTTTTGGTTTTAGAAAGGATATAATGAATGAATCAGTGCTTGGTAAATAGTGGTGTCTAGGACTGATCACCCCACCCATAGGGAAAAGTCAGAGTGGCCAAGTATGGTATTTATGTTCGTGCTTTTTTCAATTACAATCGACAACTATTTCACCATTAGTTATTAGTGTACATTCCACTACTTATTAGTTTACAAAATTTATTATATTTTCCCTTGGATTTGTATGTAATGAAGGTACCATTAAATGAATAATTATATGGAAATAAAAATTCACATGTCTTATATATTCCCTTCTATGGAGTATAATTTGTAGGCTTCCTGCTGATTTGGATTTTGTTCCTTGAGTGTTATTCAATTTTTTTTTCTTCATCATGATTTCCTGAATAATTTGATTATGCAATCATGTTAGATGCTTCTTGTTTATTCTTATTATTTTTTTCTTACTACGTAGGATAACATGCTTCCCGTTGTTTTTATATAAAAATGGTTTTAGGGGATTAATTTATTTTATTTGATTAAATGTGATCGAATTTTTAGTTATTAGTTGTCCGGGTCCCCTATATTTTGAAAAGGTCAACCTCTCTAGTCGAACCATCTTTGACCTTATTAAATATTTTGTGGCCAATTTAAAAATTTTAAAGATGATCAAGTTTTATTTTTAAGGATAAATAGTTTCAATTAAATGGGAGCTACTCTTATCATTTAAATGTGAATGGGAACATTATAAATTTTAGATGGAAATCCATATAATCAAACATCTACATATGAGATTGAAGTATCATGAAATGATTAAAATGTAAAAGTTTTTTTGATCATAAATGGAATTGGTTTCCTTGTGACTCTATCACCCGATCATGACAATCCATATTATTACCATCTAAAATTCACAAGATGACCAAAGAAGAATAGTTAGGGCATGTTTCTTATGAGATAAACTACTATGATAATTTTTATGTTTTAATAATTATGAAAATACTATTTTGATTCATTCTCATGAACACGAGTTGGCTTAGTAGGACCATCGTAGGTCACCTTATCAATTACCATGTTTCTTTATTATATAATTGGACCTTAATGCTTAGTATTAATTCTTAAAAATGTTTAATTTTTGAAGGTGAATCAATGTAAAGACTTAAGGAGTAACATTATGTGGTATCCTTAGTTTAAACCCGTGTGTAATGGTATTTTGTAACATTGAGTTTCTCTAGAATGAAAACATAAGTGTTTTCCATAGGCCTTTATCTTTTTTGTAGGTTATGGGTGCAACTAAAGCACATTATTGGTTGTACCCACCATTAATTTTCCTGTTAACAATGACCAATCTGAGATCCTTCACGATAATGAAACACCAGATATTTTGAATAGAATAAAGATCGAAAGAAAGGAAGGGAGTTCCGTAATCGATGAGAGGATCATCATATGTTAGTTATAATTAATTTAATTAAAAGAGAAGAATTATATTAATTGAATTCTCTCTCCGTTGATGTTTTCATTCACAATCTGATGCGATCCATTACTGCATCATGGAATGCAAGTGTAGGATTACTCTATAGGTTATCCACACATGTTCTAAATATCAATAGATATCACCAAAGGGATCGTTGAGTTCTATCACAGAAGAAGGTTCACTTGCGATGTCTGCCATTGATCACTTTGAGAGACACATTCAAAGTTCTCTCCTTGATCTAGTGGAGGAGGATCTCTCTCATACCATGAGAGTGATCTGGGAAGAAAAGAAGCCTCTCTAGGCTTGAGACCTTTCTCCAGATATGTTGTTCACAACCCCACAAAAATGGACAGGGTAATTATGACTATATAATTGATATTTTAATTACATAGAGTAATAAAATTAATTAATAACCTGAAAATATTTATTCATTTCATTTAATTATTAGTAATACCCCATGTTTAATAATAACCGTTTAATATAATTATTACTCGACATGTGCCTAGATAATTACACATAATGTTATTTAATTAAATGAATAATATTATTTCTCACAGATCCCTAGAAAAAATACATGGAATAAATATTAATATACAAGGTTTGTACTTTTGTTTTTCTATTTTCATTGTTTCCTCCACCAAATTTATCATATCATGAATAATGGATATTTGTTTCTCAAATAAATATCACTACATTTCTCTCTAATAAATATATTTTTTCCCACAATATATTCTCTTGAATAACTAGTGTTGTAATAAATGTGATCAAGCATCCTTAAATAATTATTAAATCACAATCGAGAATAATCATTATTCAACTAGTTAAATTAATATTAAACTGAGATACTTGGACACACGTAGTTTTTTACCATCTTGGCCTCTTTCATACTGGCATTAGGCGAAGCCTACCTAATTTACAATGTTAGACTCTTGAAACATGCCATTTCACCCATAGAGAAAGATGTTAATTCCACAATGACATGTCACCTCTTACGAACTCTTACCATGTAATGTAATCCCTTTGTCTCAATATCTCAAATCAAGTGGGTCGAATGTTAGTGCCTTTAACCCATGTTCTAGATTATTATTTCATTGAATTTATGAAATTGAACTCTCCCATTCCTTACCATGGCCATGGATTTATTTAGGCTATTTCAATTCCCTCAAAGGGCCTTAGATATCTACTTCTGTTATGGAACAGAGGGGAAAAATCCTTTCTCACATTATATATTAATGTCGTTTTTCTCAAGACACACCCAACATATCCTATATCAATATGAACAATGTGTCATCATAGTTTTCATCAATATATCTAAGAGTGTGAGTTATAATACCTAGTAATAATATTAGATTCTAATGACCAATACACACGTATGATGGTATGAACATCAAATGAAACTATGAAATGTGGATTTCCTACTGGCAAGTCTCGTTCTCATAGTAACCTTTTGGATATTACCAAGGGTGCACACCATGAGAAGGTTCCTCAATGTTTTATGAGTCCTCACTCTTAATGGACTAAATTATTTGTGTCCCTCAAATAACATTATACGACATAATCAAGAAAAGTGTTATGGAACTTCTAAGTTCTCATCATAGTAGGGATCAACTATGACCAATTAATGCAACAACAATCCTTAGGAAATTATCAAATGAATTGATACACATAAGATCAATCAAGATGTGATAAGGTATTTATTAATGAATAAAGTACAGAGTAGTTCGTTCTAGGACACCATCTATCTGGGTCGCATACCAACATATCACTTGTAAAAATGGAATATAAAATACCTTGGATTAGTTCCCTGGACTCCAGTTTAATGAATCTGTGTTTATCCTAATCTTATTGTCCGACAATAAGGTGATTCTGAAGGGTGATGATTCAAGTTGAATGGATATGGGTTACAAACTAGTTCATTATGAGGAACAAAAAAATTAAATGTTCAGGTGATAATTTTGTTCATGGAACATCACTAGATGTACGTTATGGGAATTGGTGAATATTCCTTCAGTAAAAGAAATATTCCTTGGAAAAAGGTGTTCTCATTATGTTGTGTGGAATTGGAAGTCCAATCCATTCATTTCTGAATTGTCAGATAGAAGTGGGTAGACTTTTAATCCTTCTTGTTAAATTGATATGTTCAAATTAAACCATTTAAAAAAAACATTGCCAGGTTAATGTAGGTCTTGTGTAAGGGTCGACCATATTTTATGGGAAAGCTTCCGGGACCAATTTATTTTTGGTAAATTGGGATTTGATGATTTCATTATAATGAGGTACATGATATGAAATTTTATGTAATTGGGTTCTCCTAGTTAATGAAATAACAATATGATCATCTCTAGAATGCTAAAAGGCATGCTTTGTACGGTAATTCTAATGGCGGAGATGTCACGACTCAGAATTGTCCCCTTTTGCTACTGATCCTATAGTGGAGAGAACCACTGGATAAATTTTTAAAAAGGTGATGAATTGATCAAATATCTGGTTAAATAGAATTGTATATGTAGTGTTTTTGTCCTTTAGGTTTGGGAAATAAGCATTGGCTCAGGTTTTGACATCTTAAGTCTTGTTTTCTTATTTAAATCTTGAAGGTGAATTGGATGTTGGGAAAAATAACATGACCTTTTGAAAGATATATCATCTCCCTTATAGGCCGGGTGATGTTTTCATTATTGTCGAAGGATTATCGGGGATAATATGTTATATGATAGGATGGATGTAATTACCCATATTTTTGAACATGGGTGGAATTTCATGGTAAATTAAATTTTAGGCTTTTTGCAGATGGGTTGTTCTTTTAACAAAACATTACAAAATTATTACAACAATTGTAACCATTAAAGGGTTTGCTTCTAGACTTGGATAAATTACCAAGGGTTTCCTCAGGTGTCTCACTATGTTTGGGGAATTTCGAGCCCTAAAAATCAGTATTTTGGGTTGTCTGAATACGGAGTGTAGATTTCCAGAAACCATGGGACCCCCTATAGTAAACTGTGTTTCCTGAAACGTAAGAGTTGTAAGTTTCTCATGGGCTGACCATGGTTTCCCAAAACCATGTTCCTACCCCGAATGGTTATTTATAAATAGGATGTAACATCTCACTATTAATCGCACAGTTGGCACATGGAAAGTGAAACCATACAGGTTAACCATGGGAGGTGGGGTTAAAAAAATGGGGGCCTCATGATTTGTGCATGGTTCAGAAGACTGTGTATTCAAACCACGTGAACCAATTTTGTTGGTGAATTTACCAAAATACCATTAATTAGTTTTAAAACAATATTTTCTTCTTTTTTTTCCTTCCACCAGTGGGTTTCTCATCCTCCTTAATAATCATGGGTTTCTCCAAATCCTATCCTAGGATTCACAAGATATCCTACATCTGATGTCTAAATCAAATTCCATCAGTCTCTATGGATTCATATTAGTATGATCTTTCTTCCTCTTAATTCATTTCGATTATTCTCTTCTGATCTGTTGAAATATTTTGGTATGCGCTCATTTTCTCTATTTTAGGTCTAGTGTTTGTTTCATCGATTTCATATAAACCAGACTGAATGAAATCTCATCATTAGATGGGAGATGCATCCTAAGAATAAGGTTTGTGTTCTGTATCTTTTCCTTATGTTTTCATTGAATTATAAATTTTTTTCATTATGCCACATGCCGACCATTTTCATGTGTCACTATAAAAGTGAGTTCTTCATTTTATATTGGAATTTACACATTTTAGTATTATTGATATTTTTTATTAAGTGTTATGAGGAAGCGAACCATGATCAGGGAAACCATTTTGGTGCACCAACTTATATTTACCCTTAAGAATTAATATCTTATGTTCCTAGAATGAATTCTAGGAATTTATATTGAAATAATAATTGGATTAATCCATTTATAGAATTTCCTAACTGGTATTGGAACCTCTTAAATTCTATTTTTAACATTTATAGATTGAATTTTTATTTTATAAGTATTTTTAAATGATTCATTCAAGTGAATTGAATTATGATACTTGGACATTTTTCTTTATTATAATTAAATGAACTATTTAAGAACATTGTCTTGTCTTTATAATAAAACCCCCCGAATGAAGTACGTGGTGTTGTATGTTATAGAAAGGTGATTTCAGTTTCAAATGTGGATTGGACTTATAGGAATGGTAATTACCCATGCTCTTTTTTTATTTTTATATAAATGGAATGATTTGTGCATGTCCTTATACGACATTGTTAAATGGAGTGTCCCCCTTATATATAAATGTTATTTAACCAATGTAACTTATTTTTGAATGGATTGTTTCAATCCTAATTAAGTTTCTAATGAACCTCAAACATTTTTTGTACTTGTCTTACTTGATAATTGGGATTTCCAATGTACATAAATTCCCAATTAAACCACGTTACCTTCAATTATCCTTTTTGTGATATATAAATGAATTTCCATGTTTAGATAGATTAAATGGTTTAATTGGGATGACTTATAAAGGGAGGAAAGGCATGGCATTCTTTTTATTTTATAATTATATGTAATTATTTAATTGAAAGTTTTTCATTAAATGAATTCTAATGAGCTGTAAGGACACGATTCCCATTTCATGCTTAGTAAATGCTGTAATTAAAATGTGATTCCCATATTTTAAATTGTATTTAATAAATATAAAGAATGATAGGTAATTCCTCATGGATTCAATTTTAATAAATATATGATTACTCCTTCGTATAGGTTGTGGAACAATGGTAAGGGTTCTGTTGAGAATGGAGCTTTCACTCTCCCTTACATCAGGTGTTGAGAATTACATCTCACACCATTGACCTTATAGGGATTCTAGGAATGAAACACGATGTCTCAGTTAAGTATTGGCATGTCGTCACACTCACTACTCTTTTGAGTTCTGGAATGTTTTCACAATCACTATCTCAAGGGACAAGTACGAGGTATCAAACTCATTATTATATACTGGGCATGCACCATATTTCATGAAATTATATGCTCGTTCAAGATAGTTATGGATGAATGAGTTACACCTCGATCCATCCGGCACATAGAGTTCCAGGTATATGGCCACATATGTTCTCACGTACTTGGTTTCTATAGGTTGTTGAAAAATATCACTATACTATATATATATATTAACAAAATTTATATAGTTATTGGTCAGACCCCTTGAGCTGAAGAATGTAGAGTTGGCTAGGTGTCTTATTGAAACATGAGATAATCGGTATTTGTTTGTTTATGAAACACTAAATATTATTCTGATTACCTACACACTTCTTTACTTTATATTAATGGAGTTTTTTAGATATGCACACCATGGGTGGTAACCTACTAGGATATATATATCATACACTACTTAGGAATCTATTTTATTGGCGTACCAAATTAGATATCATGTTCACAAGACCATGGATTATTTCTTATGATGATTGGATGGTATATGGGATTTTTGGAACACAAGACTTAGCTTTAGCTTAGGATGGTCAAGGAGTTTTCACTCAGGGGATTTTATTTACTTTCGTTATTCATGTACTTCATGTATCATGTTTCTTACTGTATTTCTATCGTTTAGTTTATGTATCACCATCTGGACATGCATACATTGTATACATTTGAATTGAATATATTTTATTCTGCTTATGTTATTATTCTTCTTCTCTTTATTTCTTTAAATTCTACTTATATTCTTGTGTACTATTTATTACTTGATATACTAATGTGATACTATAATAATAAGGGCATTGTCACCCCACTATCACCTATTTAGTCACTCACTGCTAGTCAGGAGCCTCTGGTATATGGGAAAGCATTCTTCAATCCATGTAACCCACTGTTCTGACTACCATATTAGTGGTAAATCGATTGGGGTTGTTACAAGATCTTGATTGATAACTCAACCTCATGACTAATAGTAAGTCTATGAAATTTTTCAGGGAACACATCAGTGAATTTCATTAAAATGGGTATGTCAACATGTATGATCTTCTCATTAGTTTCAATAATTTTAGGTAGATACCCTTACTTGAATGTTAATAATATCAACGCATGAGATGTGGGTACCAATGAAGATTCATCATCTTCCTTTCACTTCGATAAAATTAGAGGGAGATTTGTGACATAGAGGGTGATTTCATTCTCTTATAAATTTATCTCAGGTCTATACAGGTCAATACAATAAATTTCTAGAATAGAAACTAATTATGTTATGGGGAGTATGAGAGGGAATTATTGTAAATTCATCCAGAAAATATGGATTGGAGGTGATTCATATACTTGGGATAAAACAATTGAACTATTATTTGACTTTCTCAATAACATGACGTACATGTATTTATGTGGTCTTCGAATAGTTCAAATAAACTTCTCTAATATAAGAGAATCAATAGAATTATAATCAAATATTATTTTTTTATCCTTGAATGAATAACTGGAATATATTTCACAAATTTCGTGTTGATATCCACCTCAATAGTTGTGATGGAATACACTTGACCCTTTTCTCTAGGCCTTAGAGGTTTTATATGTCAGTTATAGTTAATAACCCTTGTCTTAGGGCATTGATTCACATATTTTCCATGTTCCATGAAGTTGACACATTGGAAAATATGTTCATGGTTGATCAGAGAATTAATTTCTTCCATCACATTGGCAGGTTTCTTCCATTATTAATTTCAAAATAGGTTCCCTTCATTCCCACACCAAAATAATTTTCTTATCCCATTCATGAAATTTATAGGATATTTCTTCCCAAAATTCTGAAATGTGGGATATTTTAATCTCATTACACTGTTAGATTTCTACATTTTTACATCATAATTAAACTTAATTTTTTTCTTCTATTCATATTTATAACCATGAGATTCACTTATCTACATTTCATCTTTAAGGCCAAATCATAATATTCCACCTTTTATCTCAAATAACCAAGTGGTTATCGATTTTCATAGACACATCTTGATCCCACTAAATAATATATAAAAATCACTTTCAAGTGTAATGAAAAATCCCAAATCCTATCAAGAATGTATTTTTAAGTTTACCTCATATTCCCTGACGGATTCACCATCCTTTTTCATAGGGATAAGGAAATATATATCCATTTTAAGCTGAAGTGTGCATGAAAAGCATTTATTGAATATTTTCAAAGAATTCCTTCTACTCCATTGATTTAATCTCCCCTAGTGATTTTTATTTTTGACAAAAATCCTTCAGTGATCATATTTTCCCTCTATAAAATAAATTTTGAACATGACCATATATTTTTCAGAGCATTGAGGGATGGAGATGATATTTTCAATGGAGTTGTTTCATTGACCATTGATTAAGGAATAAAGAGATCCACAAGAAGTTAGAGGCCTTTGTCTCATGAATGTATCCATTACAACTTCCCCTTACTTAGGGTGATTTGTTTGTTCTTCCTAATTTACTTTTCATTTCAAAACATGAGTCAATTGAGAAATTATTTTCATGAAATTACTAATACCTTCTTCCACTGGGTTTAGAATCTTGTCGAGGTAGTCATTAAATTTCACCTAAATTTTTTTATTTAATAATTTTACCCGACATCCATACATTGAGTAAAAAAGTGAAAATTATGGTTGAGTATTTTTATACTATTATTAATATTACATGAAACCATGATCCTTTAATTTATAACTCATAAATGACATGTATTCCTTAACCTAGGATTTTTTAGGTTTCATTAAAAGTTATACATGATCTATTTCAGAACATGAAATAAGGTGGGAATGTTTTCCCATCATAAAGGTTCATAATGTGTTTTTGAATATACCAATGCATATCCCCAGGGGGTTTTAATCTAGGACTCTATCATGGTCCATTTTCATATATCGAGTGATGATATAGTCTAAAAAAATGCACTAATTTTGAGTTTATTATCCATAGATAGAACTTTTCCATATCAATATCAACTTATTGTATCCAAAATTGGATTTATTTTATTAGAAACCTCATAATCAATACTTCAAAAAAATTATATATATTTTTAATGTTTATCATTTTCCATAAGTATTTCATTACAGTTTTATAATCCTGTTCAAAAATATTACTAGACATTACACCTCATACAAACTATGACAACACATATTTTAAGACACATAAATTCATGATTTATGATGTAATGATACAGTAAATACAACCACTAAATATCATCAGGCTAAATGTTTCTTGAAAATTTGTATATAGAACATTAATTTGAAACATTGATACAACATCATTAGTAAAATACCTCAATACATCCCCTTAATGTCTTTGTATCTTCTAAAACTACTTGGGATAACCTGGGAAAGTACAGAAAAAATGGGTCTGATATAAATCGCCGTAAGGGAATAAAAAAATAAAAGTATAGGTAAAGTAGTAAATGGGATCCAAGAGGCATATCATGGTAAAATTAGAGGGATGGTAATAATAATCATTAACATTTAGTCCGGGTATAACATGATAACATAAAGGAGACATAGGAATGTGTAAATAACATAAGATAGACATCATAAAAATAAGTCAATGCTAATTGAAAAGACATCATAACAAAGTGTTCATTGGATAAACTCTCATTGACCATACATCAAATATCATAAGATTAAAACATTACCCAATTAATTGGATGGATAAATAATTCTAGTCCCCAATCACATTTATATAATGTACATGAATAAGTGTGCCATATAGATCATATAATATGGGGATGTATTTCATAAATTTTTTCCCCAAAATAATGGGGTGTGGGTTATATAGATGAAAATCCCAAAACAAGTAAAACGTATATTTACACCTATGTGAATATTCTTTAGTGTAAAGGGATATTGTTTTTCCCTACACAAATTCATGGAATATAAAAATGTTAGATAATTTTGGAAGCATATTAGGTGTACATAGAGGATTATTGATGGGGTGAATGAGTTTGAAAAGTGAAATTCATTTTATTTGAATCACAATGAATGACTAATGGATGTGAAAAAGAATATCCAAACTTGAACATTTTTATATAAAATGGTATAACATAAGGAAGGTTTTTAAATGAATTGGAGAAGGAGAGGATCCCACACCTTGAGATGGTTCTTCGGAAAGCTTCATAGGATCATCCTAAGATCACAGAGGAAACTTGGGATGGATTTATAGAGGTAAGGTAAGTGTAACATTGTTCACAAAGAGTTTTTATTGAATTGTAATGGGAGGTTGGGTGGGTTTATATAAAAAATACATGGGAATTATTTACTAATGTCCATACAAAGATTTTGGAATCTATATGATAAAGTAATAAAAACCAAAAACCATCCCATGGTTTATACACATGGATTCTAAAAAAAATTGTTTGAAATTATTTTATAAGTCTATGAACCTGAATCATTAAAATAACACACTTATTGAAGTGGATGTGTATGGTGTTTATAGAGAATTGGTTTGAAAACCATAAATTATAGTATAGGTTTTGGAGGATTCATTAATGGTATATAAAATTAATAAAATAAATTAAACAAAACCTTATTTTAAATTAAAATTTATTTTGGGTCATGGATACATTTTATTGAACATCTTATATCACTTTTTGTGTCATTATGATTTCATAATACATACCATATATTTACACCATAATTAATTTTTATCCAAAAATTTGATGATCTTATAAAATTATAGAAAATTTACATTTGGATAATTTTGATGTTATAATTTGAGAAATAATATTTAATTTATCCATGAATTTCTCAAAATATGATTATTTACTCTTTTAAAAAAAATCATTTAATAAAAAATACTAGTTTTTTTACCAAAAACTATTTTATAACCATTATAACAATTACATTTTACACTAGAAAATTATATTATAATATAGATTTTGTAAATTTTATTTAATATTAATGTTCTTTAAAAATATAATTACTTTCAAAAAATTCATTAATTCCTTAAAACCAATGTCTTGATGAAAACAAAATATTTTCAAAAAAATACAGTTCTTGTTTCATCATATTAAAATCTAATTTTTATCTAATTAATTTTTTAATAATTTATAAAGTAAATGAATAAATATAATAATTATTTAAAATCAAAATATTGAAAGTCCTATTTTTTGGATTGGATACATAACCACTTATTACACTAGAATACACCCTACAGGTAACAGGTAAAATGGTGATATTCTTTTAGGATTGTTCGATATATATGGTTTAGGATAGAGTATAAATAAGTATGTAATTATCACGTAAAGATTTTCACTAGTTATTTAGTTGTTGAGTCTCATATTGTGGTTTTTCCAGGATGCATCCCACTGATGTTATCATTCACTAAATCTCTGATAAATGGGATTCATAGTGTATGATCCTTTTGGTTGATTCCATCACTTCCATTGTCTGTGTAAAATGGACATTATCTAAACCCTTAATACACTAATCATAGTTTTCATTGCACGACATCTATACTACCAATTATAATGATGATTAATTGTATTTTAAATTTTCAAACCATTTAAAGGTCTAAAATATCCAATGTATGACATGTTCATTCTATAAATTCATTTCTTCATAAATTATTTTTTCATTCAAAAAAGGAATGTCATTTATAATAGTTTTCGTCACTACAAATATTTTCTCATTCCATGCATCAATATTTTGTGAACCAACATGATGGTAAGTTCTATTTTTTTGGATATCAATGGATTTCAAGGGTCTATAATTGTATATATATAGAAATTATAAAAAAGGTGAATTATTTTGATTCTTTGGTTGGGTATACATAAGAGATGAAATATATGGATAACACTATCAAACATTTCTTATATTAATATATTTTATAAAATATTGAATAAAATAATCTAAAAATTCATTCAATACACTATTTATAAGTCAATATTGTTCTAGTAAATGATTGAATGGAATTATAATAGTTATTATAAATAGAATGGTAGAATGTATAGGTGTCTGAATAGGAAATAGAATAACAAAAGATAAATGAAAATTGTATGAAAATTTAACTAAGTATTAATTTTAATCCAAATTAGCACTATCAACTCTTAACATGTTGGACACTTTTCCCAAGAATATTGATAAAATATAACACACCTAGGTAGGGACACACATGTTATCAACAAATTTTATTTCCATTCCCATCCTAAATTTTCTAGCCACTCACTTCATGTTCCTCATGCCTAATTAAAGACTTCAAAAATTCATGTGTATTGATCTCTTGAATTGGGAATTAATATATTGATTCATCTATAGGAATTCTTTAGGTTGTTTATGGGATTTTATAAGGTGGTCCCTTCCTATATAAAGGAACCAACTATGTGCTCAATGTCGCCTATTGTCTCCCAATATTGAATAAGGATCACATTCATGACTTGGACCGTGTGTGTGTACACTTCCACTTACACATGAACCAACAATTTCACCCATGTGTACACATGACTCTTCATCTTATGTGAATACCACATAGCCAAATTCACATCTAATATAGGTTTCCATATAATTTAATTTTATTCATCTAAATAGGAACCAATTATAGGGGGGGTTTCTGACTCCAAAATTTGATTAAATGGAAACACTGTGATGCATATAGAAGAATAACAAAATTCAAAGGGATAAAAAACAGTTTGGATATCATGAATCATACATGGTTTAGAATATAATATCTTATACCCAGTTCCAAAGGCTACATCACATGCCATGTTCCCAAGGCACCCAAGCCTTCTTCCCTTTTCATAGGTATTTGGAATCCAAGGTATTAATAAATTATTAATTATGAACCTATATATCCTTGTATATATAAGGAGCCTCAACCTCTTATTTGATTAGAGAAGAAACATATGAAACATCTATGATCATGTAGTAATCAATGTATGTACACATACCTTCCAGGATTCAAGTTGGGTAATTTTCAAGAAAAAACCTAGGTGAATGTGAGGAAAATGAAAGGGTATTTTTGTCCATTGAGGAATAAAACCACCATGAGATACTACTTCATTGAATACATCAACGTGACTAGGGTAAATGATCCACTATATAGATGAACATGTGTGGAAAAGGTTGGAATACACACCATCTATGAAATCATTTAATAGATTCAAAACCATTTCATAGAGACTATGAAAAATAATATTCACTTAGGTTCCTTATTTGGAACATGGTCAGCCCCCAAGGACACCTAAACATGGAACTCAGATATTCACAATTAAATGAGTCCCAAATTTATCTAATTCGGATCCCTTGTACCCATGTCACCAGACTAGGTCTCTATTCCTGAAATTCATCAATTTTGGCGTGAATTCACATAGATAATACACTATGGGTGAAACCAATATGGCCATATTAATCAATAATGATATGTTTTCTCCTATAATTTTTTTTGGCCTAACCTATCTATTGTAATTCAATGTTCTACATTCTCTCAGATTAACTACTTTGGCTAAATTGGATTCCAAAAAGATAAACCTTAAATTCATTAACACATGAAAAATTTCTAAGGATTCACATCAACTAAGGCCTCTTATATAGTCTCATAAGGTTTATAGTTTGGTTATGAAAATCATAATGATCCCTTATAATCAGGTATTACTTTATAAACTAACGGTTGTCATATTATGAGTGATTTCCCCCTTATTTTTTCCAAGACTAGTAGAATACTTTAGGTGTATCCAATCTTGTGTTACCCTAATATTAATGACCCATCCTATTAGGTAATTAGTGGGAATCATATTTGACCTTATATTACCATAGTTATTGATATCAAGCATCTGGTCAGCCTCCTTTTTTCCACTTAATAATCCAGATCAATAAATGGGATTCCAATCTATTGTAATGTCAATCCCACCTTCACCCAATTTACCTTTTATGCTACACCAAAAATGGATACCCATGCGTAAGTCCCACAACAAACCATTTCTAGGTACATTTAACTTAGTATTAAATTATTAGTTTCTTTAAACTAATTAGAAATGGCATTATTTATACCACCTTAAATTGTAATACATAATAATATTGGATGAATGAACTTCAAATGAACATCATTCATCCAGGTTTCATGACCTTTAAAGGAACTTCATTGATCCTGAATGCATAATATTAAAAGAAACTACATTATATATGGGCACATGAACATAAAAGGGACTTCATTATTCAATAATATATAACATTAAAAGAAACCATGAAAATCTATATCACACGACCAGAAAAGATATTTCATGTCTCATAAAAAGGAAGTGAAGTACATGAGTCTTGATTCTTATTAAAGGGTTGAATTATTACCTCATACAATGGAAAAAATATGGATTAAAAAACATCAACCACCAACTTATACTGAGATAAATTCAATAGTTCCCAGTTTTATAGATTTATATAAAAAATTAACTACCATGTTTGCTATAATTAATAGAATTTAATATATATGGATGGAGAAACTGTGACACATATAGATGTTCACATATATTCATTGAAATAGTCAATAACATTCTATAAAAGTGTTGTAGGTATTGTCATATGGGAGGATTTTTCATAAATTTCAAAACTATATGAGTGAGTATTAGCCTAGAAAATAAAACCCTAAATGGGATGAGTAAACCTCTCAATACTGAAATTTAATTTGAAGGTTCATTAGTTAATTCTAATGACCACCAAAATTTAAAAATTTGGTTCCAAACGAAACATAATGTTGATAAGAACTCATTAAGAACAATGACCCCATAATTTACTATCCACCTATATGGACATTCACATACATCACAATAACTTATCCCTTTTATCAATACAAAAAAAATAATGAATAATTTCTTGTACAAAAACCATTTAATTTCCAAAAAAAATTCAGTAAACCAAAATAATTACCAAAGAAACTATCAAATATCATGTATTAAATTTAATAAATCTATGATATTAAAATTAATATTTCCTAAAACATAGTTTTAAAAATAAATTCCATTATTCACACTAAAATACCAAATACCTTACTATTATGATAAATTCTATCGTATATAACACTAACTAGGGGTTATTTAGTTTTATATGGTTTATTATTAATTAAAATATTTTCACTTAATTACATAAAAAACTATTCACTAAATGGATCTATCAATAATTTAATCCTATCCTTTGGTTAGAATTTATACAGTAAAAATATGAAATAAAAAAATGATGGATACAAGGAAAAATTAATGAGGTTCACATAGAATATGGATGACTATAGCTCCAGTGTATGGTGATTTTTTCTCATATTCTTAAATATTCCTCTTTTATTATAAATAAAATATTAGGAAATGAAATATCATTAGGCCCATACTCCTAGAACTGACAAAATATAATATAACCACTGACTTTTATCTTTAAAATTGAAAATATTAATTTTACCACCTTGAGGAAGATTATAAGTGAGGGATTTAGTGTTACCTTAGATTGAATTGATAAAATGAACATCCCCAATATGATTGAATGCTAGTATCCACCCATTATATTTTTTGGACCCTAAAATATAGAGACATTATATTCTAGGATATTTATTCTTCTTATTAGGCTTAAATAATGATCAAAAGATTGAAATATAGTCTCTTACTTCTCATCTACTACTTATTTTTCTTATTATTCTTATTATTAATCAATATATCAGGATGAAATCCATAAAAAATACATTGAAATAATATTTTTTATTCAATATAATGAATATAGAAAATAATCATGTGGTTAGTTTCATTTTTTACCTTTTTAATACCAAATATTAGCGATAAAGGCAGTATTAATTTCAGTCATATCTTATAATACAAGGGTTTATTATAAGGATAATAATATAAAATCTCCCTATATTATTCATCTTCTTATTCAATTCATTAAATATTATTAATCCCATGAATATCAGTCCATATATGAAAATGGAAATCCTCCCTTCATTTTCATCAATACGACCTACCCATTATTTAAATTTCTCAAAAATAATCCTCTATTTTTCATTTAAATATCGATCAATATTTCTTCATTTATTCTTAACTGATACTCAAAGTTATTTTTCCTCAAAAAAAAACAAAAAAATATTTGATAATATTCTATTTTATCCATGTATATATGGAATCATGCAAATGTATTTTTCATGGTCGTGGCATCATTTGTTACAACATGAAGGAATCTTACATTATTTTCTTTATCACTCATTATGGTGGGGTTTCCTCTTCATGGTGAAGTTTCTTAAAATATTTTCATCATTCTTAATCACGGAAACTAACATGTAAAATCATGGGATACATCACCAATGAATCTTGATGTTTAAAACATTAATATAAACACAACATTATCCCAATAAAATGCTTTCATTAGAATATTTCATTCTAAAAATATCTTATTTTTCTCAAACTATAAAGACATACATATAACATAGGTATTTTTAATTTAATTTATTCTCACTAATTATTTGTATATTGTATTTTCTAAACCTAATATATACATAACATTTTTTAAATTGAAATATTTCTTCTTAATGTTCAAAAAAACTTATAAACCATCAAATATATTACACATCCCTAGTAAACTTATGCATTGTCTAAAAAAATTCACATTATTTGACATCATTTATTTAATATTCTATAGGAGTAGAAAAAAATCATATAAACTCAGAGAATATTTTATATGGAATTCCATTACCAATTCTTCATCATTAGAATATATTACAGATCTTTGTTTGGTTTCTCTTTTTAATGTTTTTTATGAAATAAAAAATATATATAAATAATTGAAATATATAATGCACAAAGGGAAGCTCATATATTCATTTTATATATTTTAAATTAATATAAATATTTAATTTTTATCATGTGCTTTGACTGATTTCTAATATCCTACAACAAGAAATCCCAGACACGTCTCTATATTCCTTAACAATGCTCAAACTCTTTCAAACAATTCATTTATCATTGAAATTTATTAAAATTAACTCCAATATAAATCTAAATATAGAGTATAATATATATAATCATTATAGTGTTAAAATTATTCTCCACTACCCTAACTATCTTAATCTTTCCATATTCACAAAACATGAATATTTATTTATGATGTAACACTATTAAATCATTGTAAATATAATGATAGAACATAAAAACTTTATTTCATTGTTTGAAGAAAAAATATTACCTTTACCAACATACACATTTCATATAACACAAAACATATTAAATTTAATAAAATATACTTACTAATTATGTGTATAAACATTCAATAAGAAATAACCATAATTTCCTAACATCTTTTGCAAATATTTTTCATCAAATAATATGATTATTTCCAGAACATTAAACACTTTTCCAAATATATTTTCCATTAATTAATGGATATAAATTTATTCAATGGTAACAACACATTTAATTATAATTTTAGATTAGATAGAATAATTTAAAAACTTCAATACAATTGGAAAACTAATTTTCACTAGATTCACCTAGATATTTTCTTATTCATTTCCACATGAACATATATAATACCTTGATTACATATTCTAAAAAAATACATCATATTCTATAAGCTTCTCCAATTATTGCATGTAGATAATCTGACTTTGAAACATTATATAATCTAATAAAATAAATTCATGGGAAATTCCAATATACTTCTTAATCTGTTATAATTCAGTATATATTCCTTTAAATGATTTATACTCTAAAACATAATAATATCATATATAATTCTTTATATTTTTCATTAAAAAAATACAATTAAACCCAAAATGAGTTCAATACTATCAATTTCCAAATCTAGTTATTTTTTTCCAAATAAGTTCAAGTAAATTATTTAATAAATAAATAGGATAGAAAAATTTCCTCATAAAAAAAATCAAATAAATATAATTTTAATCCAACAAGGACTTAATAAGAGTCACCTACCATAGATTATAAATATATGATATTTTTAAAACCCTGGGTCAATATTAGCATAAGATATTTGATCCTCAAAACCTGAGAAGAAAAAACCTGAAATCATCACTCTTCCATTTATGACTATAATTCAAACATTTAATTCCATATATATAATAGAAAAATATAGATATATCTTACAATAAAAAAACAATTTAAAAGGCCAAGAAATATCTACTGATTCAAGAGATCGGTATAATCAAACCATAGATCCAAAGTTGATCATAAGAACTCAAGATATGAAGAAATCATTAGGAAATGGGAAAAACAATATTTTTTTACAAAAAATACATGGTATCATTCATGTCAGATTTATAAAATATAATAATGTTAATAGGAGTCTATTTATGATTTTAATGGATAAATAATTGAATAAATGCATCAATTTATGGTCATCCTATATAGTGCTCACACCATACACCTTTCAGGATGCCTATCAGACCATCAAAACCATGCTTCATGGTCCACTATCATTTCATCTAAGAATATTTTCCCCTCACAACATTCTGATGATAACTCTTATTTTTTTATTCATAATGTGTAATACAATACACTCAACTATGTACTACTCACTACCCTCAAAAACTATATATTCAATACAACTGTTTCTAACTACTTGAAGGAGACTTAGTTATAAAACCTATGTTGTCACATGTATTAAAATTGTAAGGGTATATAAAGTGAGGGAATTTATATTATATTTATTAAACTAAAACATTCTTCACTACATGTTCAAATTTTGGTGTTAATATGTTGAATTTGTGTTATCAATTAACCTATTTATGTGGTGATGATGTAGTAGAGATAAAACATGTGGTTTACGGGTTTCATTGTCATTTATATATTGTGAAATGTAGTCTCGGATATGTGTGTTATTAAATATGATTCCTTTTTTATTGTATTTGTACACCACTGTGTAATTGGAATAACAAAACTGATTCCAAGAAGGATTTATGTATTGGGTTAAACCCTAATATTTATTTTATGGAATATAATAATGGTTGACCAATATCCTTCACTTTTTCACGCTTTATTCAATGGTTGAAATTTTGTTTTAATTTATCGTTGTAGAATTTAGTATTCGTGGTATGTGTTTTTCCTATATGGTTGTGTTCTGATCTTGTGAGGTTCATATGATGTATTATGTAAAATAATAAGGGATGCTAATCCTAGAACATACGTTTTTATAAATTATAGGTGATTAGATTTGTAGAAAATTCAATATGATGTTTCAATAATTTTATATTTTTTAAATTTCATTATAGTTATACTATAGAAAATGATACATAATGATTTTTTATTCAAATGGGCCTATAGATGACCCTGTATGTGGATATTGGTCAATTTCATATTTTATTAATTGAATATTTAGTAATGTTATATTATTTTTCTTGAATATTTTGGGGGAGTAATCTAATGATTTTATTTATATGCTCACCCCTAATATTATATCCTAATTTTTTATATTGTAATTATTGTATCAGATATTGAGTTTGACCATATTTTATATTGATGTGAATCACTTGAACCATTGTGGTCGTTCCTGTAATGGAAATTTTCTAAGTGTTCCTCCCCAAGCCCACCTCCAATAAACTTGGGGATAATGACTATCATGAAGTAGGATTATCACAAACATGGGTTGAATATCCTATAATTATAATCATTGGATATGTATCTCTAATGAAATAACCCATCAACATCAATAAGATATACGTAAATAATAAAATGAACTAAATGTAACATATTCATGATTTATCCACTAAAATACACCAGATAGCCAGTGTGAATATAATATGGTTAAAATGTGAAAAATATATTCTTCACAATCGTAATAAAAAAACTGTCAACCACCAAATATAAAGGGTCCCTCACTCCAAACTGGCTCTAAATATGAACATATCCAATTTCCATTAGCTTATGGTACAAATAGTGTTATTTCATCTCATCATCCACAAAGCCTTCCATGCATCAACTCTAAAAAAACTATATCATCCTTACTCTCTCAAATCTATCTCTAACCATTATTCTATCTACAATGAATCCATATGTGTGGTCACAACACTTGTGTAGGGGGTAGTATAAACATACTAAATTTGATGACGCTAAAAACATAAATAGAGTATGTAGAAGTAATATACATGACACCAAGAACATGACTTACATAGGATGAGAATTGCCAGGAAATCCAGAAAAAACTAGTAAAATTAAGGCTCTTAACACTTAGTAGTAGCTACAAGGAAGTCATAATGAATGGTCCAAATATTCTCAATCACTAATGGATTTAGGAATTCATAGAAGTATCAAAGATCATGGATACAACAACAAATATTATCCACATGTAGGTGGATTTTAGTAATCATAGCTCTGAAGAGTCCATGGAGCCTGATAACCAACCACAACATCACATCTAAATGGAAACCCCATGGGTGTCGAAGAATCAAAATTCTCATAAATGTTATCACTACATAGGCATCCTGTATAAACACCACCTATAGAATCCAATAATTCGAGTCTTCTAAACCCCAACACACACACTCCCACAAAGGTATCATTAACTACCTAAGGTAAAATGATATACCGATGTGTGTTTCTAGAAACTACACATGTGCTAGATAATGATCTGAAATGGATCATCCATCCAAATATGCTTTTCATTGTCATTTTTTATCTAAAATTATTAGGAAACCAATATGGACATTCCCTCTACTAATGTTGGATGATCTTATCACATTTATATAGGTAAAATAAAAACTTTATCAGAGGATCCTTGTCCAATAAAATATTTATTTATGGATTAAATACCACTCCATTAATGTAGATATATAACTTGTAAATGTGGGTAAAATTCTAAATCCATCTAATTCCACAAGTAAGGGACCCTAACCCTATTCTCATATGGGTGAAATTCTTACTCTCTAAGAGGATAAGAGTCCCAATGGGTGAGGTAAAAACTCCATCTAGAAAATTAGCAGGGGAACCCCATGTATAATCATAATAACTTAGGTTAATGGAAACTACATCATGTGTCCTATGGGAACACGATGTGTTGTCTCATTGAGGTCAATTAATCTAGTTCTTCTATATGACATGGCATGTCTCATCTCAACTATATGGTGTGTATAGTGGTAACATGTTGTTACATATCTATAGGGGTAGTTAACATTCACCCTTGTTGTTGAGTTGTGTGCCTCCAGGGGTATGTGAGGTTTGGCCTAGCATACATGGTGTGTGTAGACACATGAGTCCTTGAGAATGTACTCTCATTACACGTCTACTAGGATAGGTATGTGTTACATATACGATGCCTTTTTCACATAGACATGTGATCCTTAACTCTATATAAAAGTATTTAAACAATTAAAAAGGGAATACATAGTACATGTTCTTTCAATACAAATGGTGTGTAGTCAGGAAAATTCCATGAGATTATATCCCTAATTTGTTTTTTTATTTTATCACCCATTCCTTCGATTTCTCCGTGAAATCCATTAATAATGCCCACATCCATGTATAAAATCATGAAATATTGGATTGATGTTGTATTCTTTTCACTAATTAGTTGAAGAAACCAAGCTATCAATACCTCCAATGAGTGATCCATTATCCCATACTCCACAGATCTTGAAGCCACCATCACCTAATCTCTCTTTAAATTCCCATAATCAACATAAAAACACTTTCATCCAATAATACATGATTCCAAAACTAAATCATTGATCCTTGTAACCCATGATCGATGGAACAATGATGTTCGTTCCCTAATTTCTTCGAGCCATTAGTCAAAAAATATCAATGATTAGTGCATATAGAATGAAGGGAAGATCCATGAAACAAAAAAAATGATAAATTAATCATATCATTGTTTTATATGGACCTCTTTCCATGAGGGAATCTGAGGACATGAAATAAAATAAGAATAAAATAATCAATCAAAAAAATATTTTCAAATATTATCATTATAGATAAAATCATAATTTAATGTGTTTTTTGATCGCTGATTCTAGATTGCATGGATCATTATTATTCTAAAATAGTAATTATAATAACCGAGACACAAGAACCCCAGATCATGTAGCTATATTACATTATTAGTAAAAATAAAAACTGTTATTGAAGGATCAAACATCTTTTTAGTCTTGGAATAATATATACACACATATACTTTATTTGAAAACATAAGATAAAATCAGGACATATTAAGAGAACATTATTATCCCTTACATATTATCTCAAAAAACTACCATTATTCCTTCTGTAGATTTCATGGGGAAAGAAAACAAAAAAGTGTGATATCATGTTCTTATTAAATAGATGTATACAATAGAATATTACATAACATAAACAATATTTAAGTGATAAGTGAATAAAGAAGTATTGAAAACCAATGAAAATTGGTGTTTACATATATTTTGTATTCGATTCATTTTCCACCCAATAATTTGAATCATTGGTTAGTTGGTGAATTGGATGTGGTGTTTCCATTAACATGGTGAGAATGATCATGTTGGATTTGGTGTTCACCAGGTCAATAGTTTCATGAGATGGTGATGTTACCAATAAAGGGAATGCGGGGGATTTTATAAAACACTTTATAATCCAAGAATGATTATAAAAATCTTCTCAATAGACTGGTTGAAGGTAATATTAAATAATAAATTTCAACAAACCCGGAATTTCATGGTCATTTTCATTAAAGTTAGTTCTGTAAAGGGTCATCCAAATTTATAAATAGGCCACTACCCCTCATGTTTGATGTATCCCGACTGAATGAATATGTTGATGTTCTATATTCATGATTGAGTTGTGTGTAGGTATTTCTTATGTAAAGTAATAATGTGAACAAGATTTTTAAAAAATAAATTACTTTTGTTAGTTTTACAAATCATGTTTCATGAACACATTCACTTAGACATCAGTTTTATGAAATATACATCTTGTGTGAATCACTAATGATATAATTAGTTTCTTGAAAAAAGTAACTTTTGTTTATATTGTCCAAATGAGATTTGTGAAATAATAAAAGTATCATTACATTTTGGAGTATAAAATAATATTTATTGTTATGTTAATGTGTATATTTTTTGACATATAAAATGATCTAGGAATAGTGAATAATTACATAAAATTGAAATTCTTTTGTGAAAAATTGAAGCATTTCACACAACTGATTTTTTAGAATTCACATCATAAAAAAAAATATATAAACTGATTTGAACCCATTAAATACCATTCCAAATAATTAAGGTATTCCTTGAAGGCTAGTTCAATTATGAATGTGAATATCCAAAAATAGTGATGTTCAAAACCATTTTGTTAAAGAAAAGTGTGGATATAATTGTGCACTAATCTGTGCATCAAGTCTCAGCTAGTGAATTTCATCATTGAATTATGTGCCAAAAATATGTTCCTCCAAATTTAGTTAGAAAATTAAGAGAAAAATGGTGTGACTCGTGGGTGGAAAGGATCCCACCCAAAAAATTTAACGGGAGTGACCCTTGGGGAGAAGTTAACTGAGTATAACTCTTTTAAGGGTAGTGACCCTTAGAAAAAGAGTTTCGTTGACTAAATCCACCACTAAATGATTGTTACTAGATTTTTGGAACATATATAAAATATCATTTTATCATACATTGATGTAGCCTAGTGCAGTGAGACCTATTAATTTCTTCTATCTTATGTACATTCTTTACTTACATTCTACTAGATGATAATCTTTGTATGTGGATACATAAATCATCAAACTTATTTGATTTAGGATAAGATAAGTACGTCAATTCATTATATAATCATTAAATAGGGTAAAATAACTTAAATCAATTAACATGTGGGGTCAATATTAGATATTACTATAATAGAATCCATGTTTCACTGGATAACATGAATGACTATTGGACCATAATTCACCCCCCTCTCAGGGTATCTCTCACTAAAGTATCTTATGGGGATAAGATAAGTAATGAATTAAATAAGTATATAGCATATCCATATCTAAAAATTCATTTATAAACACATTTATAATATATTATTTGAGTAATTTTGTTCCTAAATTAATTTGGGACACAAATTCATAGTATTGTTCACATTGGTGGTTAACGCAACCCAATCATAAACACACAATGATTTAATGAATGATTATGAGGTATTATATGGGTAATATCATTATACTAGGATAATAATGATCTTGTTTATTTTTTATTATTTTGATATCTAAAAATTAGGAGGAATTATAATAAAAACTAAAGGATATTAAAATATTAATAAAATTGAATAAATAATAATCCTCTTTTTATCCTTATTTTAAATTATTAAATTAACAATGATTGTTCGTTGGTCATATCATTAATAAGTTCTCCAATTTATCATACCAAAACCATAAATATAAAATAGAAATCATATTTTCCTTTAATACCATCCTTATATCCATCATTTTAAGATGGTTAAGGAAAACAAAAAATGTTACATCGAGGAGAAGGTAGTCCACACAATGCATGAACAATGATATTTTTTTAATGGACGAGTTATATGAATAAATAATAATAATAAAATGAATATAGTAATATATATATATATTATAATATCATTAAATCAGTATGTCTATAATAAATTGGAATGAATATAATTAAGAATAAATCTATATATACTCACTTTATAGACTACAGTTTTCCTTTGAAGTCTCCGTGAATATAAAGTGATTGGGAAAAATATGATAGACCACGGGATTTTGTTTGTGAGAGGGAGTTCTAGGAATCGAAAAATGGTAGATTTGTTATGATAAATTTTTAAGATATATGAGACTTTATTTGATGAAGAGGTTAACCTTTTGTAAGTATAGATATGTGTAGTTTTGGGAATACCCCTAGAATTTTAAAAGTATAATTTGATTATTAAGGGGTTAATGATTTTAAAAAAGTAAATATGAAAACTAGTGTGAGGTTTCATTTTGACACACCTCAACCATCAATTTGTAAACATTTTTTTGTTATTTTCTGGATTTTACCCCTTTGTAAAAGACAGTTTACCATATTTAATTTTTTTCGGGATACCTAATATATAAATTTAATAATTAATTTTAATAAAAAAATTAAAATTGAAATGATTACATTATTTGAACCTTCAAATTTATAATATCAAATCATTTTTTCATGTAAAATTTCTACAATTATGAAACATTAATAATAAAATATGAACACCTAAACATGTAAAACGATTTTTAGGGAAATAATTTTTCAAGCCTTAAAATTATATATAAGGTTTAATTATATTGGATGTTAAATATAATGACCAAATTTAAAATTGTATAAAAAATGATATGAGGCTTCCTAGTAAAACCAACACTAAATCTCCCTTAAAAAATAATTTATTCAATGAAAATACTAAAAACAAATTTTTACAATAATGTACCATTTTAATTAGTTAGAAAAATGAGTAACATTTTCTTAAAAGATCAAATAATATTTTTATTTTAATTATCTTATTCCTGAATATATAATTTAATTAACTAATAGGATTTATAAATTTCTATTTTATTATTATATATTGACAAAATAGTAAATTTTATATGTTTCTTGATAACTAAATTTTATGTCTAAATAGAAACCTTTTCATAAAAATGTTAAAATATCATAGTGGCCTAATTTTGATTTTATGTGTTAAAAAATAATGTTATTTTGGTCAATTTAAAATTCTAAAATTAATATTTTTAATATATTCTTGAATAAATGTGCATTAATGGGCGTATTGAGTGATAATTAAATATGTGGTGTTTATCTACTATAGTAGAGTCTGAAATGTTACATTCTTCCCCATTGAATGATTTCATCATCACAAATTGGTTTTATATCATATATTGAACAAGTTTTTATACTCTTTACTTAATGATTCTCCATAATTCTAGGTTTTATCTTCTAATTTGCGATTTCCCAGAAATAAATTCACCAAAAAAGTATTCCAATTCCACAATACATAGTATCTATTGTCAATGATCTTAAAAGATTCATCAGCCTAAGAAAATTTATGTTCAAACTCCATTCACTCATATGTTATCACAATTTTGGGATTTGGAATGTATTTCTTCAAAAATGAAACATAAAATTTATTGTGTACCTTATAAAGGCTGGGAATCATTGCCAATAAGAATGTTACAACTCCAATTAATTCTAATATTTTAGAAGGCCCATTTTACATAGGTCTTAACATACACTATCTCCAAAAGAATATAACTCCTTTGAATTAGTAAACTTTTAAGAATATATTATCATTAATATAAAATTCCAGGTATTTACTTCAATTATCAATATATCTATTTAGTATTATTTTTAATGATTGAATATGTCCCTCAATAGTCCATAATTTAAAAATTGTCTCCTCCACAAGATCTTGGTTAACTTATATTCCTTCACAACCTTCATTCCTATAGGTTGGATTATGACACATATTTCCAAAAAAATATTTTTATAGTGCCATATGGATTTTTGAATGATATATATTGTTTTTTAAAAAGTAAACTATATGTGTATACTAGTCCCCCATACTTTAGAAGTCAACAAAACATGAACTTAGCATGTAATCTAATGTTTGTATAGTTCATTCAGATATTCCATCATTATATGAATAATTGGGTGTTTTTAAATGTATCTTAGTTTTCATATCACTTTGAATATTCTTCTAAAATATTTATATAAAATCATGGTCATGATCAGATATAATATATAGGGGTTCCCCATAAAACCATAAAATGTCATTGATTTATAGTCTGAAAAGGTTCTCAAGTGTTGAATCTTCTCTTATTTCTAATTATTGAGAATAATTAATAATATTAACATTGATAATGCATATAAATTTATTCTTATTTTGATTATAGTGACAATGTCTGTTGTAACTTAGTCCCAATTTTATATGGGTATAGATGAGGGTTGAGTGAATCCATTTAGATGATATCTTTCACCCTTCACTTTCTGGAATACTAAGAATATGCACACAATGTCTATAATTCCCCACTTCAACCATGTAACTGGAAATATTATCTTAATCCCATATCCATATTTTTACTGCTAATATATATAGTGGGATGTTAGATATTTTCATCATCTGAGAGACTAATCTTCAATTAAGATTTGTATAGAACACATAAAATTAAAATACTCTAAACCTAGTATCCTAGAGTAGGTACCATACATTATTAAATTGGTCAATAAACATGGATGTAACATCCTAAAGGACCAAGTATTTTAGTATATTTTTAAAACTGAATACAAATATAGTTGTTTCTTTAAAAAATGAAATGAACAAAACAACATAGAAACACAATTGGAAACATACATAAACTCATATAATATCCTTGAAATTCATTCATAATGTTAATCCTTAAATTCTAGGGGAAAAACATATGAAAGGGGTTAGTTAATATGATTAGTAAGTGTAATAAATACAAAGGAATTTATCTAAAAAATAAACCATAATGAAATATGAATAAATAAAACACATGACATTAAAACAAAATCATGATTAGAAAATGATAGAAATAAAAGCATAATAAATAATGTCATAGAAATAATAAAACGAGAGTGAAACTTAACCTTGGATATTATACAAGTAGAAAAATCACATGGGACATCTGTTACTAATATCATAAGGATGGAATGAATAATTCCAGACATCATAAATATACCTTTAAGGCTTCTTCCAAGACCACAAACATAAATGGCTAGAAAGTTTTCTTTATTTGTCTCATGGGACCTAACAATGCATAGTGGGGCTATAATACCCTTCCCATCAAATACGAAGTACAAATAGTTCATCATATGAAAAGGGTGAATCATAATTAACAAATACAATCACATTTAAACAAATATAAGAAATGTTAAAAACATTCCACAAATAATTAACATAATCATAAACCATCTTGAGGAGTATGGAAAATGGTATCAAGATAGTGCAACCCAAGTCAAAATTATCACAAAACATTCAATAAAATATAGTATATAGTAACATAATAGATAAATTTAAATAAATAATAAGTTTCAAAATGTGGTGATGAAATAGATTAAAAAACTCTAATGAAACCATTAGGGAATTAAAGAGAGAGATACCCCCTTTTTACTTTTAGAAACAAGAGTTCTTATGATTTTTTATTTATTTTTAATAATATCATATATTAAATATGTATATCAAAAAAAATTAAATTAAATGACAATGAAATTATTTTTGGCTAATAAATTATATCCAACTAAAGAGAAAACATATTAAAATAGTTTTTTTAATCATTGGAAATATGCCCCCTCAGTGTGGTAGAAGGGAAAATATAAGAGTATTCAATGAAAACAAGTGATTAATTGTTTACATAAAACAATACAATAGATAAGACAGTTTTCAATGAAAAAATATTGATTTTATAAAAATATTGCTACCCTAAAACAAATTATGGAGTGTACTTCAAAATTGGGACATAATTGAGAATTTCCTTTTAATCAGGCTTGATTATGGGTAAGAACTGAAAAGGGATCCATATAAAACATGTACTTACAGATAAAATAAAAATGAACTAGTCTTCATACCTAATTTGGGAACATATAAATATAATATATAAGAATTATCAATTGAACTAATAATTAAAGTGGGGTAAATAGAGATAAATCATAAATAAAATTAAAAATAGAGGTTCTAGAAGAAAACCTTACATTATATCCGAAAGTGTTTTTCACTTGTACATAATATATAATATAATTAAATTAGATTCAGTAATAATTTAATTATGAACTTATTAAATATGTAAATTATTTTTTTTATAATTTTATTAATTTCATTTATGGGTTTTTTGATGAGTTATTTAGATTCATTTTCATCATTCTTGAGTGTTCGTTTCCATGGTTTTCATCATAGATTTGGTTGTATACATGAACGAGAGAACATGTGAAATGGGAATAGTTATTCAAAATTGAAATTAAAAGTTATTAAAGATATTTTTTGAGATTTATGTTTCATATATATCACTTATTCTCTATACATGAGGATATTTCACTAGATAAAACAGAAATGATAACTATTTAGATTATTTTTGAGTTTTTTCGATCATCAGAAAGTAGTTGTGTTTTATGAGTGAATATTATGTATATAAAAAAATTCCATAACATTAAATAATTTTTATTTCTTATATTAAATATTTTTTAAAAAATAAAAATTTTTTTGGGACCATACATTAAGAAGGAATTCAAAAATGAAATCATGTTGTCCATGAAGCTAGTAAATCATCACCTCAGGGGCTGTGTTTTCTTTTTTAGAATAAAAAGGGGGAGAAAAAAGAAATGATGGTGGATATAACATTATCATAATAAAATTATAGTATATATAATAAAATGGAGTTATCATTCATGTTTTTACATTGTATTTAAGGAAAATATATTAAGATAAAATAAATTGAATGAATATTAAAGGAGAAAAATGAGATTTTACCTCTTGAATTACTCTCCATGAAAACCCCTTTAAAGAACATTAACATGGTTTTTTTATTGAGCCTCGAAAGACCATAATTTGTGGTGGAGATTTAGAAAAATTACTGGACATAAATTGGATTAGATTCATCGATTTGGATGTGTGAGGAGGAGATGAAGTGAGGGGTGGTATTTATATTATTGGGGAGAAGTGTTTTTTGATTATTTTATTCAATAGATTATTATTTTGGCTCAAAACTAGAAATAGTTGGATCCCTATAATAGAAATATGTTAAACTAGTGAAGGATAGTTTTATATTATAGTCTTCTATTATATATACATCATCTATGACTCAATAAGTCATTTATTTTTTAAATACCGTAAATTAATGTATTTCACTATTCTCTAAAAATTAAACTATTTTAGAATAATACAAAAAATAAACCCTAAATTTTTTTGGTGTGTAGAATTTAAAAATGCACACCAATTTTTGAAAATTTTGTAATAAATATGTAATATTTAGTTTTTAAATAAAATCCTCATTTACATGAAAAATATCAATTTTAATACTATAATAGATTTTATAAATCTACCAAAATTTAATTAATGTCTCATATAATTATAAGATTATCATAAAAAACAAAATATTAATCTAGGAATATCATTTATGAAAATAAATTTCATTTTAAATATTTCTTTAAATATAAAATTTCAAATGACATTTCTGTTTCAAAAAAATTACGACGCTTAATTTGTCGTATCATTAAAAAATTATTTACTTATTCAATGATATAAATATTATATATTATAATTTATAAGAAAGATAAATATTATTTATACTTTTATAGGTGATGTTACTATTCTATGGGTTATATTACTATTCCTAATGGCCACAATACAATTTCAACAATCATATTTGACAGTATATTACAGTTTTGAACATGGAGTTTCATAAAGCATAAAATATAAAAGATTTAATGTTTTAAAAGAGAAATTATATAAGATCGTGGGATGTTACATTCTCCCATAAAAAAAATATTTCACCCTTGAAATTTATAGAGTGACACCTCAAAAAAATATTAGGGTAGTTCTTCATTATAATTATTTTTGGAACCCATGCCGCCTCTTCAATTTTTTGATTTTTTCAAAGTACCTTTACTAGACAAGATATATAATTCCATAAATCATGTTCTATAGTTCCCATAATCTGGATACGGTCTTTATAGTAATATAAATCAGGTTCCAATTCTATTCCTTCATAATCGAGGACAAGTGTTGGTTCGGGCATGTATTTCCTTAACAAAGAGAAGTGGAACACATTATGTACCTTAGAAAGGCTAGGTTGAGTTACCAAACTATAAGCCACATGTCCGATTATATCCATGATTAAAAAGGACTAACATACATGGGGATCATTTTCTATTTCTTACCAAACCTTATAACACCCTTCCTTGGAGATACATTTATGAAGAAATGGTATCACACCTGAAACTCCAAAAATTTCCTCCAATTTTTAGCATAACACTTTTTCTTATATTAATATGCTTTGATATTGGTTTTAATAGTCTTTAAATTTTTCATTGTTCTTTACATATGTTTTGTGCCAATTAGCTTCTTATCACCAACTTTATCCCAACAAGTTGGAGAATGAAATCAATTAAAATATAAATCCTCTTATTGTTCCATTAAAATACATTAATGGAAAATATTATGATAGGATAACGCTACCAAAGTTAATTATTGATGCCACATTCCGTGATATTCATGTGCTAATGATCTCAACATGTCCTCCAATTTTTGAATGGTCCATTTAGACCTCCCTTCTATTTGAGGGAGACATGCAGTGCTCAAATGAAGATCAGTATCCAATGCCTTTTGATGTATTTTCCATAATTTTGATGTAAACCATGGATCACTTTTAGAACAAATATATATCTAATTTTCAATTTTCTATTAAAGGCATCAGGTAGGAGAAGACCATGAAAAACGTTGATATAGTTTTAAAGAAAGAACATTTGAATTTCATGCATAGAAGATATGGTTTTGTTTTAAGGAGATACATTTTGGATACATATATTATCTAATATTTTTATTCATAGTTGATAATGTTTTATTCTCCATTTCTAAAAAATAATGGAAAGGCACCACCCAACTAGGACAATTAAACCACAGGCCCATATGGGTCTGGAGTTCGACCAGCCATAGTGTTATTTTTGTTTGGCCACCAGTGAACGGTGTATAGGTCCCATGAGAATCAAGATGGCTCGTGTATAGGGCATGTAGTGTGAATGTTGGAGGGAACACATGACCTATGATAAAGACTAGATGAGATGGTGTTTGGGGTTTAAAGTGATGTATATAGTATGGGTTCCAACCTAATTTTTGGGTGTTTTGAGTGAAAGATGTGGAATGGATTATATACCAGAGGGGAAGGGCATCAATAATTTAATGTGGGGTGGTATTTTTCCATGAAAATTTAATTTGTGACATTAGATCACATCACCTGCTAATCCCATTTTTATGATTTAATCCAGTTACTCTTGATTTCAAATAAAATTGATCTCATGCTTCTGTATTTTCTAACTCGACTAATAACACGCGGTGAGAGACCTCCATCTTCAGCGTCCGGATGCCCTGGCTCGATCTCCAAAGGCACACCATATGGTGATTATAATTTTCTAACATCTTTATAATACTTTTCTATTATCCAAACAAGTCTGATATAACTAGATAGAGCCATCCCGAAATCCAATCGCAGATGCCAATATCCTTCCATGAGATCCCTCGATAGTAATCGAAGTTGCCACATTATAATCCTTTAATCATGAAACGGAACTGAAGACAAGAACTAAGGTCTTGTCCGTGATTCAGAAATACCTGTGAGGTTCTAAAATTCACCAATTTAGGGCATTGACCCTTGATTTAAATCCTTGCTTTGTTCTCATAGGGAAAAGACCCCCATTGCCTCTCAATATTTTCAAATGGATCTAGACATGTCCTACCTGAAAAAATTAGAGAGTTTATCACAAGACCCAATTAATGTCATGTGATTCTAGATATTTCACATCTATATTGTTCATTTTAACCCTCTATAAAAATGGAAATGTTCAAAAATCACCCATATGACATCTTATAAACCTTCACTTGCATCTGGTGATTGAATTAATGATGAAACCTCTTGTGGTGCAATGATAAAGGCCCTGTAATTCATAGAGGACCTATACATATTCCCTTAATTATGCACCAATGATCACATTAAATGTTGGGAATGTCCATATTTTCTTTAAAACACCCACTTTGGGTCTTTATCATGATGGAAGAAAACATCACGAGACAATTTTTTGATGAATTGAAAATCGCATGAATAGGGGAGATTCATGATCTCATGAACCTATGATCACACGGGATCCCCCTGAGCTTTTGATAACCAAAAAGATAGACCCCAATAAAGGCATTATGCATATGCAATTCCATCATGCATCTTCTAATACGAAACTACCCCACTTTGGTCCTACGGTCATGTGGTAAGAAGAGATTTCAGGACTCAAAATTCATGTATGCATCCATCGTGGAAATCTCCTCCATGGAGAGGATTCAATGAGAATGTATGACCACATATGTCATGCACGCACTTCTTGTAAGATGCACCCCCAACAATGTAATATTAACCAATATATTGACCCACACATGGTGGTAGTACCCATCAGAAGTCCTCATTGAGGTTTCAAGATCAATGAACCTTCATGTGGTTCCATCATGCAAGCACCCCCCAACATGTTTATTGTCTTAATTTATTGGAAACATCCTCATACATCCTTTTAATATCCATGAATCCCTTTTCCTAGGAAAATATTCACTATATGGACTTAAATAATGACCCATTTTTTTGTGCATTTACCAAACTTAAACAAACACTAGATCCTATTCATATTCATGATACCCTATTATGTGAATGGTTCAAGGAAATATGATTGTGAGAGTCCTCATGGATCTTTTGAAGTCATTAGGTATCATTGTTCATGTCACTTTGGTCATGAGAGAGGCCTCTGAAAAGACATATTTATCTTGTGCTAACCACTTAACATGTCCTCATTTTTATGTGACGACCCAAGAATAAGTCAGGATGATCATGCGACAACCACTTGGATGTTTCGGCATTTTCATAATACAATCCTTAAATAATACAGATTGATCTTGAAACAACCTATTATCATGTTTTTTAACACAAAAAGAATAAGGAAAGTCATATCAGTCTTGCAAGGCATCTTAGAGTTATCCATCTTGGTCATGTGAAGATGTCCTAGACAATTTAATATGATCATTTTAAGGGGACTATGACATGTTAGAATGGTCGTGTGATTTTACATAGACATGTTCACATTTTTATATGATAGCATAAAGATAAGTCAGTTGGATCATGCGACAAAGTATTTTCATGTCCAACTCAATCATGTGTAAGAACCCAAACATGTTTGCATTGATCAGGTACGAACCCTTTGACTTGTCCACTTCACTCATGATAAGGCATTGTATACAAGTCATTTTGACATGTGCAAGAACCTGGACATGCCCCCTATGGTTATGGGAATACACATGAGGAATGTCACGTATTCAGGAAGAAACCCTTGGATGTGTCTACCTTGTTAGATTTTTCCTCCCCAACATACAAGCCATAAAATCATGATATATCTAGAAGACATCAAAGACATGTCAGAAAAATGCCTTATGAAATTCCCACATTGTTTTTCAGGACTGTTTAGACTTATGATTTATAGGCCCCATCCAGAAACCTTCTTATGGATACCCCTTTCCTAAGGGAAGTGTTTCTTATGAGCAGGGTTATACTCTAATGTGACATTTCAAATATCATGCTCTCAGATATAACATCATGTTCATCCCCACCTCTCTTTGATCATTTAAAATATAATGAATGAGTATGTCAAATGGGAAGCTTTAGAGTATAATCCACGACTAATCAAGAAGACTCAAATCGTAATCCCCAATTACTGACACCATATAACATGTCCCCAATCAACAGGAAATACATCATGGTATAAGACTCTAGAATCTCAAAATCCTCTTGAAGAAAAATAATACCCTTATGTGCGATCATCCACTTTAACTAATCAGTGGGTTAAGGGAAAAACTGAACAACGATGACTCTTAGTCACACCATAAACTGGATACTTTGGAATCCTTCCTAAGGACCAAGCTCCAATGGGTATCCACTTCAGTGTGAGTCCCTTCCAATTCCATTTATTTTTAGCATAACGGATTATATCCTCACAGAGTTCTTCCATTATTCCAAATCCATCATCGAATGGAAATATTACTCATGCACATGAATCATTTTAATAAGCCCCGATAATTCCCTCAAGCACCTCAAACCCACTAATGGGTTGGGGGGTATAGTGAACTAATAGATATGATTCCCTCCATACTTAGGATACGTAGGATTCCTTCCTTTGGCTCGAGCTCCATACAATATTCTCTTTGAGATGGGTGATCGTATGTAACATCCCACCTCAAAAAAATTCTTGATAGGGTGGAGGAATTCTACTTGTCCTTGAGAGATGTTAAGAATGACCTAATGGCTGGGAATAAATGTTGAGGGCCTTGAGAATAAATTTTGGAATGGTTTCCCCTGAGACAAAACCAAACCACCAAAAGATCCACAATGAAAAAAATACATGATGTATGTCAACAAAACAACCAACTCATACATTACCAAAAAGGAACGACACTATTCCAAAATACAACGCAAAAAACATTACAACCAACACAATATCTGAGTACTATGTGGAAGACTAAACAAGAGACCCAAAATAAACAAAGAGCCACTCCACTGCTCCACACCATGCTTCGGGCTCCCTACACCACCAAATCTTCCAAGAATCACCAGAAACCACCAGCCATGAGATGTCTTTCCATAAATGTGAGCTGGAATAAGACATCTACAAAATCCCCAAAGTACCAAAGTAGGGGGTGATTACAAATACTCAGTAGGTTTTCCCCAAATGAATTCCCTATACATGACTCTATGATAAAACTGTTAGCACATTTATATAAATTTGTTTATGTAAAATAATAACAATTATGACAACTACCATAAGACAAACACACCCTTAATAAGCCACCTCACCCAAACCAATAAACCAATGGAAAGACAAACAAACATTCCAAAAACCATTTCATCATTAACACCTTAGCACAACAATTTTTATCTTGAAAAGAAATTCACTGCAAGGAAACCAAAATGGTGGAACTTCCATCCAACCTGTTCACCCCTTCCTTCTAGTGGTACTTCCCCTCCACTTATCTTTTGACGGTAGTCCATCCTTTTACAATCCATCCACTTTTTTATAGTGGTACACCACACCCAATACCTCACAACATTCCATAAGCCATAACCAATCATATAACCCACCAAGTCCACAACAATACACAATTCACCATTTCCATTAAATGACAATCCACTTCAAAAAATCAAATTTTTTTTAAAACACCCTTTAACCATTTTACACACCATTTCAGATTTCAATAAAACAACCCATTTTATTGAAAAACCATTATCTCAGAAAATCAAATCAAACCAACAAAGAATAATTTTAAATTCCCATTTTAATATCACAACAAGATCATTTTACCACAAAACCCTCTTTCCCAAAAAAACCCAAAACATCACAAAATGGATTTCCATCCAATTTCGCACATAAAAAACATAATTAGTCATAAGAAACTAAAATTATTTATAACAAAGCTTCTTGTTCTAACATGTGGAGTCAAGAGAGATGGAACCTACATTTAGGATTCTTGAGAAATCAACCAACAAGCAATCACCCCTCAAATCTGTGTGCAAGCCAATACCTCGGGAGGGGGGTGGGGGTCTACACGGTTGCCTCTCACGGTTTGGAAAATAGTGCGTAGACCGTACTAAGTCTACTATCTCCCCCTAAACAGTTTCCTAGAGAATCCACACAGTTTCCCCTAGCTGTGCTCAAACCATAGGCCCTTAAAAAATTCCATATACTCGGTTAAAACAATTCTAAACTCCCCCAACTTCATCCCAACTCATTCCATGCCCTTTACTCATATAAAAACGTATAAATATATTCTATATAACTCAAACTGGGGTGCTACAATATCCACACCATTGGTCTTTCTATCCTCACAATGTAAGAAAACATTGATTTGCTGAAATATCTAAGGCCATTGCTTGGACATCACTTTCTCCCACTCCCAAGTCTCCTCTTGAATCTAAACTTGCTTCCACAAAACATGAACTAAACCGATTATTTTACCAACTAAGACATTCTCTTGCCTATCCACATTCCTCACTAGCACGTGCACTAAGGAAGGATCTGGTTCTAGCTCAACATGTTACCAAAGAATCACATGGTCATGATCTGACTGTTAAATTTTCAACTACGACACATGAAACACATTGTACACTAAACTAAACAGTGGTGGAAAAGCTAAATGATAAACCACCTATCCAATCATCTCATGTATCTCAAAAGGCCCAATATACCTCGGGGATAACGTACCCTGCTTTCCAAACTGAAGATGTCCCAACCTAGAAGAGATTCTCAAAAACACATGGTAACCCACCTCAAACAACAACAGTCTTCAACGATGGCCCACATAAAATTTTGGACAACTTTGAGCCGTCTCCATCCTCTTTCGGATAAATATAATATTTTTTGTAGTTCCTTTGACAAGGATTGGCCCAATCATCAAAGTCTCTCCCGTTTCTAGACAATATATTGGAGAACAACAAGGAAGCCCATACAAAGCCACAAACAGAGCCATATGTATCGAAGCATGATAAATATTATTATAGGAGAACTCCCCCAATGGTAGGTCCTCCTTCTATGAACCTTAAAAATCTATCACAAGATCCCTTAACATATTCTTCAAGGTTTGTATCGTCCTTATGGTTTTTACATCCATTTGAGGATGATACACTGTGATCATAATCAACTCTGTCCCAAGGTCTTGCTGAAACGATTTCCAAAAATTAGCTTTGAACCTCGGATATCTATCTAATACAATCAAAAATTGAACTCCATGCCTCTTTACTACCTCCAATATATAGATTTTGGACAGATCCTTCACCATATGAGATTCATGAATTGAGATGAAATGAGCCGAATTTGTGAGCTGATCCACTATCACCAATATGAAATCATTCTTTTTGACCATTCTTGGGAAACCCATCACAATATCCATTGATATTTGCTCCCATTTCAGCAATGGGATATGTAAAGACTACAACATGCATGTTGGCCACTTATTCTCTTCCTTCACTTGCTGACAAGTGCAACATCTCAAGAAAAACCCAGCCACATCCCATTTCCTACCAGCCCAATAAAACTATATTTTAAACGCCTTATATATCATCTAAATTATAGCATGTATATCCCACATGGGAAGATGAAAATCCCTAATAAGTTACTCCCGAAAATCCACTAGTACAACTATTCAATTTTGTGAATAAAAAACAAGACTGAATTCCTATTCATTCCCATTTCTCAATGGTCTCTCCGCAATTGAGTTTTTACCTCATCGCCACACATTCATAATCAGATGCATGCACCTATTTAACCAACCCAACCATGTCAGGGACCAACGAAAGGAGATGTAAGACCACACTATCACCCCAGTCCTCAACATCCATCTGCTTGTTGGTTATGAATGACATCAACTACCACTGATCTGATACTTTCTTCCCTACATGAGCATATGATTTCTTACTTAAGGCATCTACCACTGAATTTTCATTACCCAGTGTGTGAATTAAGTCAAAATAAATCATATGGAGATATTCCATCCATCTTCTTTTCTTCATGTTGAAATAACATTTTGAGAAGATATGATTTAAGCTATTATGGTTAGTAAACACTGTAAATGTCTCACCAAATAGATAATGACACTGTTTTTTTAAAGCATGAACCACTTCTGCCAACTCCAAATCATGTGTTGGGTAGTTCTTCTTATTAAACCTCAACTGGCATGAGCCATATGAAACCAAATGATCCCCTTGAATGAGATCACACCCCAACCTTGATCTCGATGCATCATAATACACAACATACCCTTTGTCTAGTTCTGGAAAAACCTAAATTGGTGATGATGTAAGGTGACCCTTTAGTTCTTCAAAACATTTCTAACACTGCCCATTCCATTGAAATGGGATGTTCGTTCTTGTCCAAGCTATCATGGGTGAAGAAAATCGTGAAAAATAACAAACTAAATTTTGATAATACCCAGCTAGAACATGGTAGCCTCGTATCTTGAAAACATTCTTTTGAGGTTTCCAAGAGATAATCATCACTATATTTTTCAGATCAATAGAAACCCTCCTCTTAGAAATAACATTGTCAAGGAAATGAACCACCTGTATCCAAAAGGCACACTTTGAGAATTTTTCATACAACCGATGATCCCTCAAGATCCCCAATACGATAACCATGTGTTGTGAAGGCTCTACCCTTGTCCTCTAATACACCAGTATAACATCGACTAATACCACTACAAAAGAAACCAAATATCTCTGAAATAGATGATTCATCAATTCTATGAACACCTCTTGTGAATTCGTTAGACCAAAATAAATAACAAGATACTTGTAATGTTTGTATCTACTTCTAAATGCTATTTTTGGAATATCCTCCTTCCATATCCGCAGCTGACAATACCCTGATCATAAGTCCATATTTTAGAACCATTGAGCTCTCCTCAGCTGGTCGCACATATCTTCAATGTGAGGAAGTGGATATAGTTCCTTTATTGAAACCTGATTATGTATACAATAATCAACACAATGTCGGATGGTTCTATATGCCTTTTTAATAAACAAATCCATCACAACCCATTGAGGTGTACTAGGAAAGATAATCCCTTTGTTCTCAAACTCTTGCAACTATAGTTTTAGTTCCCATAATTCTGGAAATGCCATTCGGTAAGTTGGAGGTGAATTAGGATAGGTCCACTTAAGGAGATCAATCATAAACTCCAATTCCATCATGGGTGGAAACACTGGGAATTCTTCGAGAAATACATCCATAAACTAATCCACGACTACTTGAATGACACTCTTCTCAATACCTTCTAGCACTTCCAATGACAAATCCACTAACTGGTATGATGTCGTGTCAACCATTGGTGCCAAAAAGCCTATTTCAACCTGCTTCTCATTCTTCTCCCCTCTAAATAGATGTCTCACACCATCCTGTGTCACAAAATTAATCATACAATCATAACAGTGAATGTGGGCCTTAAAAAATTTCAACCAATATATTCCAATTATTATATCATACACATCCATCTCCATCACTGAGAAGTCCCAAGTTAATTCAATGTCGTCCAAAACTAAGAAACACGCTCTACAGAGGAATTCTCAAAACTATGTTTGACATAGAGGAGTTTTTAGTTTCCAAACAGTAGGCATCATTTCCATCGTTAATCCCTACAAATCAATGATGCCAGAAGTAATAAATGATTGGAAGGCACCCATATGAAACAACAGTTTCATCAACATGGAATTTAAAATAATATTACCCCACACCGTGGATGGTCCCGAATGATCTTCCACCATAACCTGCTCTGCTCCAAACAATTGTTTTCTTTCCATGCTATGATCTTTATTTCCCTATTATGGTGTCATGTTATTCTAAGAATCACCATGACCAACTTTACTCTACTATCATTGGGTATGCTACTGCCCCTATCCCATTGAGTTATAAGACCCCTATGACCCCTGAGGAGTCTCACAGGCACCTGAACTTGGAGAATTCTAACAATAACATTGAAGATGCCCCATATGCTTACAATTATGACATGCCCAAAGTTGTGCCACACAATCCTTCTTGACGAGGCTCATAGAATCCGACTGAAAATTTATCATCTTACTCTAAGTCTTCAGTTGACGATTCACCAATCCTATTTTTGGATTCTGAGTCATACTCCCACCCTAAAAATAAGTGTCCATATTCCTCTTGAACCCAGCATTCGAGTTCCCACTACTCCCCAAGGGTACGAATACACTTCCTCCGCTCGTAGCCCCCAAGAGATCTGTTTCGGCCACCAGGGATCTATTCACCATCTCTGTATAATCATCGATACACAACACTTCTATATTAGACCAAATGTCCTGCCTCAAACCATATTCCAAGATACGAGATTTCAACAATGTACTACCCACCACCTTTAGTGCAAACCTCACTATATTCATAAACATAGTTGTATACTCCACTACTAAAAGGTTTTCATGTTTCAAATGGAATATGTCTGTTGTGGACTGAATTCTGAATTTAAGAGGGTAGAATTGTTTATTAAATAGTTCCTCAAATCCTTCCCGTGTCATACATTTTTCCATTCCATCTTAAACCACCAACTTCCACCACTGAATGGAATGATGTTCAAACATATATGTGGCCAAAATCACATTCAACTCTACTAGTCTTTCGATAAATTCTAAGATCGTGTTCATTCTATTTAGCCATGATTTTGCCATCTCTTGCTCGGAATGGACCCAAAATATGGGTGGATTGTTCCTTTAAAGATGAATTTCATTATCCACATACCTTGGTTCATCCACTTCATTCGCACTTCCTACTACTTGGAAGGCTTAAACTATACTATTCACTAGCTACTGGTTCACCTGGGGCTCAGGTGAAACCACATTTTTACCAGCATCCTATGGTTGGTCTCTAAGATGCCTACCCGGTACCATTTTTATCAATACAAAAACAACCATTTGTCCTTCTATTTTATCGACACTTTATTTAAAAATTCTAGTTTAATTACATTATAACTATAACTATTAGGCTTTCCACAAACTCAAATTTCCTATATTGATATATTTTAAAAAATCAATTTTTTTTGAAAATCAAGTCTTTTTCAAAATACAACAAGTTTTCTGTGTTTCAAATCCATCCATTTTGAAAAATTATTTAGATTTTTCAAATCCACACATTCATATCATTCCATAGATTATTATACCCCAATGAAATATGAATACTAGTGGTAAGTCATTTCTACCATGCATGCCATGCTCATCTCATTGGCTACACCCACAACAATGAGATATTCAATGCCTATAAGTTTCTACAAACAATTATGTTCCAAACACCCTGGTAACTTGATGTTCAGCATAAAAGGGTTAGAAACATCTTTTTATCCTATGGATTACAATTTTCAACAAAACTATACCTTTCTACCATCCCTACTCAAGGAATAGACCATGAATGAGTGTCAACACCAAGACCAATGATCGAAACACCATGGATCATAAAACTACTCTAACATGAAACCCAAGGACCAGAAATACTGATAATACTTTTAATATCCCACACCATCCCCTTTTCCTGAGAGGGTGGAAGAATTCTCTTTGTCCTTTAGTGATGTTCCCAAGTCTCCAAACGATGTAAATAAATGCCTAGGGCTTCGAGAATAAATTGTGCAACGATTTTCCCTTGAGACAAAACCAACTAACAAAACGATCCACTATATACCAACTACATGATGCATGTCAACAAAAAAACCAACTCATAAATTACCAAAAGAGGAACCATACTCTTCCATAATACATCCCACAAAATAATAAAGCCAACACAATAACACAGTACTAAGCAGAAGACTAAATAAGAGTCCCAAAATAAACCATGAAACACTCCATGGCTCCACTCCAAGATCCATTCTCCAAGAACCACCACATCTCCATGCATCACCACCGACCACTAGCAATGAGATGACTAACCATTACATGTGACCTAGAATACGACATCTGCAAAAGCCCCAATGTACCGAAGCAAGGCGTGAGTACTAATACTCAATAGGTTTTCCCAAAATGACTTCCCAACACACGCCACTAGGTTCAAACTGTTAGCACATTTATATAAAGAAGTTTATATAAAATAATCACAATAGTAACCATTACCATAAGCCAAACACACCCTTACCAAGACACCTCACCCAAAACAAGAAACCAAGGGAAAGAAGAAAATCCCACAATCCATTTCATCATTTACGGATTATCATAACAATTTCTTTCTTCCAATGAAATGCATAACAAGGAAAACATAATAGTGTAACTTTCGTCCAACATGTTCACTCATTCCTACTAGTGGTACTTCCCATCCACTTATCTTTTTATTGTGGTCCTTCCATCCACTATACATACCATTTTTTATAGTGGAAATTCCCGCCCTCTTACACAAAACATTCTAGAAGCAATATAAAAGCATATAACCAACCAAGGCCGCAACAATATGTAGGTAACCATTTACATTACATGAAAATAAACTTCAATAAATCAAACATTTATTTTAAACACCAATTAACCATTTTACACTCCAATTCCCATTTCAATAAAACAACCGTTTTTTTTGTAAAACCATTTTCTCAACTCATCTATATCAATCCAACAATGAAACTGATTTTCAGATCCCATTTTAAAATCACAACAAGAGATTTTTACCCTAAAACCCCTTTTCCCAAAAATCCCCAAACCATTAGTAAAGGGATTTACAACCAATTTCACACATCAAAAACATTATTAATTTTAAAAAACAAAAATTAATTGCATCCAAGCTTCACGTTATAACTAATGGAGTCAATATGGAATCCACCTAACTTTAGGGTTCTGGTGAAATTGACCCACAAGAAATCGTACCACAAATCCGGTGAATGCACCACCAAAACCACTCTAGATCCCGTTCCCCAGGAGAAACCACCTTCAAACCTCCTTCAAACCCCTTCGATTTGCATACAAATTGAGTGGGATATCCCCTCCAACCCTTGAGAACCAAAAATACCTAGTGAGGCTGAAGTGGGAGAGTGTTTGGAGTCAAAATGTGGCACCCCTGAGGGAGCTCGGATTTAAAACCCCCTATTTTTATGTGGCCACACAGTTTGAAAACTCATGCACTAACAATGTGGAAGCCACTGCCTCGAGTGAGGGGGGTCAGCACGGTTGCCTCACAAAGTTTGGAAAACCATGCATAGGCCGTGCAGAGGCTATAGTTTCCCCAATAACCGTTTCTTGGGCAATCTGAATGGTTTCCCCTAGCCGTTCTCAAACCGTGAGCCCTTAAAAAAACTCCAAACTCAATAAAACCCATTCCAAACTCCCCCGTCCACTTATAACTCATTCCATACACTTTACACACACAAAAGGAATAAATACAGTCTATATACCATAAACAAGTGGTGCAATATCATACCCCTCAAAGGGAAACATTAATGTGTAATCCCAATACAAATATGTTCTCATGCAATGTGTCTGATATACCACAATATATTATTTATCACACTAATCATGGATCACATGGGATTAGATATCTGAAATGATTATACTAAAATGAAGTTGATAATTCCCCAATGTGGACCCACAATTGGGATGTTTGTCTAATTACTGCCCATATCTTCACGAAGGGGTCACATTCCCAAATAAGCAATATGTGGAAATCTCAAATGCATAAGTCCATCCAAGGGGCTATATTTTTGTATCTCTCATGACACAGATGTTGGTCACTAGAACATTATGGTCACTGATTTCTATATTAAACCATAACATAGGTCGTCTCATTGTGGTTTGATCCTAATATTCACATCCATACTATATTTTTCTAAACTACATGGATGGGTCTAGCCATACGACTTTAAACTATGGAAAATAAACTATGTCAGTTTTGATTCTGGTTTTTACAGGTTACGTAGGATGACTCATAGAGGATCAATTTCATATCAAAGAAACCAACCTTCTCTTAATACAGAAATGAACTATTGAGTGATCGGACATTGACATATCCTAAAGAAACATTATTAAATAATATAGCAATAGAGAGGCCATGATATACACTACATTGTTCATATCGATATATGTTCATAATAAATTCATTAACATTGGGGGTAATAGGTCTCGCATCAATATCTCAAAAGGATTTCACAAATATATCATAAATTTAGAAGAGAGTACCATATTAGGAAAAAAAAATCTCCCCAAAAGGGTGTGATGATCATGAACTCCCCTTAATTCAACCAATTGGATTCCCCAATTTTAGTTTGGCCGGAAAACCCATATGACCATAGGCCTGTGGAAGTATGGTATGTACGTTACTATAGATAAGGGAACCATTGTGAGTTTTTGGGAAATGATAAAAAATAGAAAACCTAATGAGAGTGATTGACCCACACCCCCCCCCCCCAACAAAACTATCATGTGACATCCATTCCATGAATTGAGTCCTGCTGAAACAATAAATGTGAACCTGATGTGAATACTTTAATAGTTTTATCTTTTTCATGGGAAAAATGATAGATTTTCTTATGTCCCATCAAGAGATTTTATGTCATTCTCATTTCACACAAAAAAGTGAACCTGACTTGTTTATTTAAACCATATTAATCCTCTCACAAAAGGAAGGGATTTCCTATTTATCTTTTAACTGTGAAAGCAATAGATCAAACATGTACTATTATATATGATCATTCACTAGTAAGGTGTCTTGTTTTCTTCTCCATGACTTCTCAATATTCCTTGTGATTTAAATAATGTAATCGAACGTTCCAACAGATTCAAAGATCACTAGAAAGGATGTTTTCGCATTGAGGAACTAATTTATGTTATCACAAAAACACAACACCTCATATTGATTAGGGAAAATCGTAGGTTGGTAATACCAGTCAGCTCATTAAATCCTTTATTAGAAGTCTTCCTATTGGCTGTCTCTCCCACCAAAATCTGCATGAATAAAAATAGCCCTTGTTTCCACATTCAACCGCTTTGGGAATCTATCATGGGAATACAGAAATGTACATTTTACCTACCGCAGGGAGGTGGATGAGTAAAATAATAAGGTAAACTCAATAACCCAATAGATTATTAGGAGGGATCCCAAATTCTATGATCATCATCGCTAATATGCGTCCATGATTCCATAAGGATCTAAAGAAAAAGTTGTGGTTACACCAACTATCTTCGAAGGGGCACCACAAAGGAGAGCCCACCTTGGGTATCCAAACAATGTAGCTCTATATAAGGATCAGATCCATGATACTACCATTATTTATGAGCTCCACCAATGTATACTAATATTGGACAGGAATCAATCGCATATTACTACTTTTTATGAGACTTTAACTTCATGATAGCTAGCCTGAGCAACTATGGAATCCCAGGGAACATCCCCAACCATAGCTCTAGGTTTATTTTTACTATATTCTACCCAATTATTGTCTTTATAGTGGTAATAGACCCCAAAATGGCATCATGGTTACAAAATCCTCAAATGGAATCATTGGTACTATAACAACCCACACTTTACATACATTGTTAATACTTCAAAATTGAAGCACACTTATTACAACATATGACAAAACCACAAAGGACCGTATAGGTATAGTGTCTTTAGAAAATGGGAAACATAAACAACTGGTTCATAAATCTTCTACAGTGTCTCCCATTTATTACATCATATCTAGGGTCCCTTTTAGCATATTCTACTTAATATCCATCTTCCTGACCTGGGGAAAAGAAAACATAAAAGGGTGAGCTCAAATGCTCAGCAAGGGCAAATAAAGGAAATAAAAATCATATCATATCTTTATCAAAACCTGCAAAAGAGATCATAATATCTTAACATGGAATAAATCATAGAAGTGAAAATGAGATCACCATAATCATAACATAAAACTTGAAACTTTGTGGCATGCACACATAATCATGGAAAATCATTTCTTGTTAGTCATGACTCATTGCCAAGACTATCTTAGTGGACAAAGTCCCTTTCTGAACCGAGTTCACTCCTCGTTTCAGTCCTGTATCACTGAACCGAAATAACCTTCCGTTCCAGCCATGTCTATCTCATGAGATATAAAATCATTACCCAATGCATTGGAGGGAGATATAGGTCCCACCCATCTTATAATGAATCCTTTCTTATGTGTGCCACATAATCATAAAACATACATCATCGCGTAACATATATAACAAAAATGGGATTCTTGAAACATCATGACATCATAAATCAATTCATATAAGATAAAGGCATTCATAAACATAATTCCATCACAACATAGTCAAACCAATGTAAAAATATGGATAGAAACAGAACCCTTTATTATCTTAGATGGAAAATAATTTTGATAAAACACTTGAATTGAATTCTTGAGGAAAATATCCTTTCTTCTTCAAAAACATTTTTCCTTTCATAACATGTCATACAACTTTAAAATAAAAGAAGTGGATTAAAAATAAACTTGAAAACTTGTAAAGGAAGCTTCTTTGAAGTAATGTTTTAAAAATCCATTCATGTCGTATAAGTTAAAAAAAACATTCTTCGTACTTTTGTCGGAAAAGTCAAAAAGTACCTCGTACGGAAAAACGACAAAAGATTCCTTTCATATTCTTTACTAAAAACTCACCTAAGGGTAAAATTGGATTGAAACTATTTCAAGTGGATGGAAACAATATTACATATTGAGGGAACATGGATGTGGATGATAAAATACACCCCAGTAAATACTTACGAATAAACAATCTCGGATAAAAATGAGATTGTGATATTTCCCTTACCTTAGGTCCAATTTGCTTTGTTCGTGTCCGAAGCTCCTGTATAATGGTTTAAATAATGTTATTGACTTATTCCAGAATCATACATATTGATATGAGATCATATATGGTCATATTATTAACTTCTTGTTAGTAATATTTCATTGTTACTTGTTACCCGGGTCTTTATAACTTTTTGTTCTTATGCGTGTTTTGTTGAATAAATTCTTATTCTTATCTTTAGGTTATAGATAATTCATTTCCAGAATGGTATTAGTGTAGTATATACCATATTAATTCATTAAATTCATTTATATAATCATTATTAAATGAAGATCATGTAGAACGAATCGCATCACATCGTGGAGACGGTATTACGTACGTACGCACGAGTGATGATATCGTTCTTATGATCGTGGAATTGTATTGGAGTATATATATATATTATTTCAGTATCAATATTACTTAATAATAATCATATATAGTTACTCATTACACCATTATACCCATCCTTGTAAGGTGATGGTGGAAAATAGATTACACCACGGCGTGGAGACGGTATTTCGTTCGTACGCATGCGCGGTGATTTCATTTTTCCATAGGATGGATAGAAGGTGAATTATGGTTGTTTCATATTTATAATAACATATCAGTATGTAAGTAATACTGATGTTATTACTTTATCATGAAACAACTAAAGAAGAAGAAGTTGAAGAAGAAAGAAATTGAAAAGATCGGTAATGGATATTACCTCTTCTTTGGAACGCCTCTTTGAATCCTCCACTTAACGAACTAAGATTGGTCTTCGGAGAAGACCAGGACCTCTAGGATTATTCTAGGGAAGTGGAGAGGAGAAAATGGCAGGGGTTGGCCGAGATTGAGTGCTCAAATTGGTGTGAGGAGGAGGGGGAGGAGGTGCCCTTTTATAAGGGAGGAGAGGGGCACCTTAGGAATATCTCAAAATATTATTTTATATTAAAGTCAAAATCGGTTTATAATGGTTCCAAAGGGTCTTATTTCGAAGCTAAAGTGGGGATGGGTCGAAATCATATCAACCAAAAGGATTTAGACAAGTTTAGGATTTTATTTTAACCTTATCAATTAGATTTAACTCTAAGTTAATTAATTTAACTTTTACCGTGTCTTTTTGTTTTCTTTCACTATATGGTTAATACACTTACTATAACATGCCAAACGAACCCCAAATTGTTTATTATTAATATATATATCCTTATCTAAGTCATTTGGCCGAACCTTAGATTTTTAGGAATAAAATAACAATTAATAATATAATATTTGATTTAAAAACTAATTTGTGTCAATTTTGACACTATTTGATATATGATTTTTGTGAAAGTCATAACAGAATTATATGTTCGAACCATGTTGATTAAATCAACAATAATATAACATAGTAACCTAGAAAATTAGTGTAATTCATAAAAAGTCTCAAATTACATTTATTTTGGTATTTATATTATCAATTTTGTCAATATTTCATTAATAAGATAATTACTGCATCATATTTGTGTCATAAATAAATTAAATTATTTGATGTCTAAAAATTACAAATAAAATACAATCATGTAGGAAATCTTTTTAGCTTTCTAATGAATATTTACAATCGAATTTATCTTATGTATAACCCCATATTAAAAATGATTTACTTATTAAACTTTGATTTTAACTATTTTAACCCTTCTTTAAATAAATTAATAATAAATGTCCTATTCTAATCCAAGTGGGCCTAAATGGTCATATTTTATTCCTAAGTTTGTTTTTGGTCGAATTACACTTGTCCAATAGAATTAGGACATGTGTTAGGGTAATATTGATATCATATTTACCCTTAGTTACCCTATTTACTATTAACCGCGGTAAAAATAGTAAAAAGTTACTATTCACCAAAAAATTATTTTCATCTCATTGAACCACATTTTAGTCCTTGATATTAACCGTGTCTCTCGGATTTTTGAAATTCCATTCACAGAAGCGGTAAAATTATGTTTTATGCAAAATTCAGTTTTTAACCTACCACTTAGTGGTTTCACTATTCATCAAAAATTGAAAGTTTTCAGAAAAATACCAAAATTTCACCCTAGGCTAATTTCGATATTCTGAGTCCAAAAATGAAGTCCATTTTGAAAAATAAAATTTATAAAATTTCAAAAAGTGGTTATTACTATTCATAACGGCTAGTTTTAATAGCATATTGTTGTTTAGTGAAACTCGGTATTGCGTACGACGCAAGCTATCGAGGAAGGTCGCGATTGCGTGTAAAGCAAGCCAAGCAAGTGTTGTGTAGAAAAAGATTCCTTTGATGATTTATATAATATAAAAGTCTCGGGTGTTACATTCTACCCCCCTTAAAAAGAATTTCGCCCTCGAAATTCGTCACTTTGTAACAAACAAATGAGGATACTTCTCCCTCATCATATCCTCAAGCTCCCATGTAGCTTCTTCAAGTTGGTGGTTCCTCCATAAAACTTTTACCAAGCGAGTGGTCTTGTTTCGTAGGACTTTTTTGCTACGATCGAGAATCTCTATCGGCTGTTCTTCATAAGAAAGATCTTGCTCCAGCGGTACAACTTCTGAGCTGAGTACATGTGAAGGATCTGGTATGTACTTTCTCAGGAGAGATACGTGGAACACATCGTGAACTTGAGAGAGATTCGGTGGAAGCGCCAATCGGTAAGCTACCTTCCCAACACGATCCAGTATTTCAAAAGGACCGATATATCTAGGGCTCAACTTCCCCTTCTTTCCAAATCTCATAACCCTCTTCCAGGGAGATATTCGTAAGAACACTTTATCGCCTACTTCAAACTCTAGGTCTTTTCTTCGGTTGTCGGCATAACTTTTCTGTCGACTCTGAGCTGCTCTTATGTGTTGTTGAATAGATCTAACCTTTTCTGCCATTTCATCAACGAGGTCAGGTCCTAATAGCTTTCTTTCCCCAACTTCATCCCAGCAAGTTGGAGTCCTGCATTTCTTTCCATAGAGAGCTTCATAAGGAGCCATCTGAATACTGGAGTGAAAGCTATTATTATAAGAAAATTCCACCAAAGGTAGGTGTTGATCCCAACCTCCTTTGAAATCCATAGAGCAAGCTCTCAACATATCTTCTAGGGTTTGAATTGTTCTCTCAGACTGACCGTCTGTCTGGGGATGATAAGCAGTGCTGAAACTCAACTCTGTATCCAGAGTATGCTGAAGACTTCGCCAGAACTTCGAGGTAAATCTCGGATCTCGATCAGATATAATAGAAAGTGGTACTCCATGCAATCTTACCACTTCCTTTACATATATCATGGCAAGCTGATCTAGAGAGAAATCCTCTCTAATAGGAATGAAGTGTGCAGACTTTGTAAGACGATCAACTATGACCCAGATAGCGTTATTGCCTTTGTATGTTTTAGGAAGTCCTGTGACAAAGTCCATAGTGATGTTTTCCCATTTCCATTCGGGTATGGGTAATGATTGTAACATCCCCTTAGACTTCTGTCTCTCAGCTTTAACTTGTTGACAAACCAAGCATCGAGAGACATATTCAGCAACATCTCTTTTCATGCCATCCCACCAGAAGTACTCTTTCAGGTCCCTATACATCTTCGTGCTTCCAGGATGAATAGAGAATGAAGAACTATGAGCCTCATCCAGTAGCTCTTTCTTTAATTCAGGGATGGGAGGAACGCAAACCCGATTCCTGAACTTTATTATCCCATCACAATCAAGGTTGAATTCAGGAACATTTCTCACCTTCTTTTGTAACTCGACATCTTCTTTCTGTGCCTCTTTAATCTTCACATGTATAGATGGTTGAACATTCATTTGAGAAAGATAAGATTTTTCCCCTTCCATTATAATTCCAAGATCCATCCTTTGTAAATCCATAAATATTGGATCTTTTTGTGATCCTCATCATGGATAAACTAGCATGGTCTTGTCGACTTAATGCATCTGCCACCTTGTTTGCTTTCCCAGGGTGGTAATGGATTGAGCAGTCATAATCCTTAATCAGCTCCAACCATCTTCTTTGACGCATATTCAACTCCTTTTGTGTGAAAATATACTTTAAACTTTTATGATCAGTATAAATATCACACCTTTCACCATAAAGGTAATGCCTCCAAATCTTTAATGCAAAGATTACCGCAGCCAACTCCAAATCATGTGTTGGGTAATTTTGCTCATGGATTTTCAACTGTCGTGAGGCATAAGCTATCACCATATCATTTTGCATAAGAACACACCCCAATCCCTTCTTGGATGCATCACTGTAGATCACAAACCTTTCTCCACTACAAGGCAGTGTGAGCACAGGTGCACTGGATAACCTTCTTTTCAACTCCTTGAAATTCTCTTCACATTCCTCTGTCCAGACAAACTTAACTCCTTTCCGAGTCAACTTGGTGAGTGGATTAGATAATCGTGAAAAATCTTTTACAAAACGTCGATAATAACCAGCCAAACCAAGAAAACTTCGGATCTCAGTTACTGTTGTTGGTCTTGACCATCTTTCGATAACCTCTGTTTTTGCTGGATCCACAGATATCCCCTCTTTTGAGATTATATGACCCAAAAATGCAACTTTTTGAAGCCAAAATTCACACTTGGTAAATTTGGCATAAAGCTTCTCCTTTCTCAGGGTCTTCAATATAATTCTCAAGTGATCTTCATGCTCTTCCTTGCTCTTTGAATAGACAAGAATATCGTCTATAAAGACTACCACAAATTGATCAAGATAGTCTCTAAAGACTCTATTCATTAGATCCATGAAGATAGCAGGGGCATTAGTAAGACCAAATGGCATCACTATAAATTCATAGTGTCCATACCTTGTACGGAAAGCCGTCTTTGGTATATCCTCCCTTTTGACCCTTAATTGATGATACCCTGAACGAAGATCAATCTTGGAAAAGTATTGAGCTCCGCGTAGTTGGTCAAATAAGTCATCAATGCGTGGGAGAGGATATTTGTTCTTGATAGTGATCTTGTTAAGTTCTCGATAATCAATGTAGAGTCTCATTGATCCATCTTTCTTCTTAACAAATAGAACAGGTGCTCCCCAAGGTGACGCACTAGGGCGTATGAATCCCTTATCAAGATTATCTTGGAGTTGCTTCTTCAATTCCTGCAACTCAATTGGGGCCATTCTATAAGGTGTCTTTGAAATAGGCAAAGCACCCGGTACGAGTTCTATTGAAAACTCAACTTCACGATTTGGTGGAAGACCCGGCAATTCCTCCGGAAAGACATCATCAAACTCCCGTACAATTGGCATATTCTTAATCGTGAGTTTCTCACCAACCATTTGAGATAAATAACCTTCATTTAGTGGAATCAATACCCATAAGATGGAAGAAATTTCCACTGGAAGGTTATGTTCATCCTTGCATTGGTATACGATCGTAGATTGATCTGGAATATGAAATGTAACTTCCCTTCTTTGGCAATTGATATGAGCTCCATGTAGAGAAAGCCAATCCATGCCAAGAATCACATCAAATTCCACTAAAGGAAGGATCACAAGATTTGCAGGAAGCACTTTCCCACAAACTTCGATCGGAGAAGAATTATAAACTTCTGATGCGATTGATGTGCCATTAGGTGTTGTCACAGCTAACTCAACATCTAATTGTTGAGGTAATACGGTGATACCCTTAGAAAATTTTTCAGAAATAAAAGAGTGGGTGGATCCAGAATCAAATAAAACATTTGCTACTTTAGAGTGGATGGTAAGTGTACCTTTCACCACATCGTTATCGTACTCCACCTCGCTGATAGAAATTGCATGTGACATTCCTTTGTCTTTAGCCTTAAGAGTTTGTTGACGTCGACCATCATCATCAACCCTTGGATTTGGGCATTGATTGGCATAATGCCCCATCTCCTTGCACTTGAAACATTGAAGTGTAGCAGGTTCATTCTGTGTATCCCTTCCTTTGTTTGCATCATTAGACATCTTCTTCCCATTATCACGGCATTCAAATGCCCGATGACCTTCCTTTCCACATTTAAAACATTTACTTGTCCCTTTAAGACAACTCCCTCCATGTTTCTTTCCACACTTTGAGCATAAGGGGAAGTTCATCTTCTTTTCCGTGTGCTCTTTATATTTTTCTTTGAATTCCATCTTCCTCTTCTTATCAAACCCATGTGACTGATGGGTTACTCCAATCACCATCTCGACTTTGAGAGCACATCGAACAATTTCTTCGTAGCTATTGAAGTCCCTTATGGCTAACGCCCTTCGAAGACTTGGTTTTAAGCCACTAAAGAATCGATCGATCTTACTCTCAGGTTGGATAATAATACCAGAAGCGTACCTTGCAATTCTTGTAAAATTTGCTTCATAGGTACTAACAGATTCATCATCCCTTTGCTTCAGTTCAAGGAACTCTTTCTCCATCTTTGTTCGGAGAATACGAGGGAAGTACTTATTGAAAAATAAGTTCTTGAACTCATCCCATTCCATAGACTCAATTTCATCCCTTTGCCTCGTATTCTTAACAAGATTCCACCATTGATCCGCATCTCCTTCCAAACGATACACTACTAGGATGACTTTATCATGCTCAGAACATTGAAGAACTGAAAATATCTTTTCAGTAGTACTAATCCATTGTTCAGAAACTAATGGATCAGTAGACCCGCTGAAAGATGGTGGACGCTGCCTCATGAAGGATTCAACAGAATGTTGCTCCCTCCTTTGTTCGTTTGGAAATCCTGCATGATTCATAGCTTGAGAAAGTTGTGTGAGCATGGCTACAAGATTTTGCATTCCAGCTCCCATATCGTTTGGTTGCTCAGGGGGACAATCATTGCATTGCCCATCACATTCCGCATTAACACGGTTCCTTCGGGTTCCAGCCATTGACTAAAACCAAGAAGAATAGTGTGAGCAACACTAATTATAATAGGAAACCACATAATTCAGGAATAAAATTTTCATGCTTAAGGTCTTATCCTAGGTTATTCAAGGCCATTTCTAAAACACTAAGATTGTGTTCTATGCTTAGACTTATCCTTAGGGTTCTTACTAAGGCTTTCACATCCTAGTTTCCAAAGGTTGACTATACCTTTCCTCTGATACCAACTATAACAACCCACACTTTACATACATTGTTAATACTTCAAAATTGAAGCACACTTATTACAACATATGACAAAACCACAAAGGACCGTATAGGTATAGTGTCTTTAGAAACTGGGAAACATAAACAACTGGTTCATAAATCTTCTACAGTGTCTCCCATTTATTACATCATATCTAGGGTCCCTTTTAGCATATTCTACTTAATATCCATCTTCCTGACATGGGGAAAAGAAAACATAAAAGGGTGAGCTCAAATGCTCAGCAAGGGAAAATAAAGGAAATAAAAATCATATCATATCTTTATCAAAACCTGCAAAAGAGATCATAATATCTTAACATGGAATAAATCATAGAAGTGAAAATGAGATCCCCATAATCATAACATAAAACTTGAAACTTTGTGGCATGCACACATAATCATGGAAAATCATTTCTTGTTAGTCATGACTCATTGCCAAGACTATCTTAGTGGACAAAGTCCCTTTCTGAACCGAGTTCACTCCTCATTTCAGTCCTGTATCACTGAACCGAAATAACCTTCCGTTCCAGCCATGTCTATCTCATGAGATATAAAATCATTACCCAATGCATTGGAGGGAGATATAGGTCCCACCCATCTTATAATGAATCCTTTCTTATGTGTGCCACATAATCATAAAACATACATCATCGCATAACACATATAACAAAAATGGGATTCTTGAAACATCATGACATCATAAATCAATTCATATAAGATAAAGGCATTCATAAACATAATTCCATCACAACATAGTCAAACCAATGTAAAAATATGGATAGAAACATAACCCTTTATTATCTTAGATGGAAAATAATTTTGATAAAACACTTGAATTGAATTCTTGAGGAAAATATCATTTCTTCTTCAAAAACATTTTTCCTTTCATAACATGTCATAAAACTTTAAAATAAAAGAAGTTGATTAAAAATAAACTTGAAAACTTGTAAAGGAAGCTTCTTTGAAGTAATGTTTTAAAAATCCATTCATGCCGTATAAGTTAAAAAAAACATTCTTCGTACTTTTGTCGGAAAAGTCAAAAAGTACCTTGTACGGAAAAACGACAAAAGATTCCTTTCATATTCTTTACTAAAAACTCACCTAAGGGTAAAATTGGATTTAAACTATTTCAAGTGGATGGAAACAATATTACATATTGAGGGAACATGGATGTGGATGATAAAATACACCCCAGTAAATACTTACGAATAAACAATCTCGGATAAAAATGAGATTGTGATATTTCCCTTACCTTAGGTCCAATTTGCTTTGTTTGTGTCCGAAGCTCCTGTATAATGGTTTAAATAATGTTATTGACTTATTCCAGAATCATACATATTGATATGAGATCATATATGGTCATATTATTAACTTCTTGTTAGTAATATTTCATTGTTACTTGTTACTCGGGTCTTTATAACTTTTTGTTCTTATGCGTGTTTTGTTGAATAAATTCTTATTCTTATCTTTAGGTTATAGATAATTCATTTCCAGAATGGTATTAGTGTAGTATATACCATATTCATTCATTCAATTCATTTATATAATCATTATGAAATGAAGATCATGTAGAACGAATCGCATCACATCGTGGAGACGGTATTCCGTACGTACGCACGAGTGATGATATCGTTCCTATGATCGTGGAATTGTATTGGAGTATATATATATATTATTTCAGTATCAATATTACTTAATAATAATCATATATAGTTACTCATTACACCATTATAACCATCCTTGTAAGGTGATGGTGGAAAATAGATTACACCACGGCGTGGAGACGGTATTCCGTTCGTACGCACGCGCGGTGATTTCATTTTTCCGTAGGATGGATAGAAGGTGAATTAGGGTTGTTTCATATTTATAATAACATATAATTATGTAAGTAATACTGATGTTATTACTTTATCATGAAACAACTAAAGAAGAAGAAGTTGAAGAAGAAAGAAATTGAAAAGATCGGTAATGGATATTACCTCTTCTTTGGAACGCCTCTTTGAATCCTCCACTTAAGGAACTAAGATTGGTCTTTGGAGAATACCATGACCTCTAGGATTATTCTAGGGAAGTGGAGAGGAGAAAATGGCAGGGGTTGGCCGAGCTAGAGTGCTCAAATTGGTGTGAGGAGGAGGGGGAGGAGGTGCCCTTTTATAAGGGAGGAGAGGGGCACCTTAAGAATATCTCAAAATATTATTTTATATTAAAGTCAAAATTGGTTTATAATGGTTCCAAAGGGTCTTATTTCGAAGCTAAAGTGGGGATGGGTCGAAATCCTATCAACCAATAAGATTTAGAAAAGTTTAGGGTATTATTTTAACCTTATCAATTAGATTTAAATCTAAGTTAATTAATTTAACTTTTACCGTGTCTTTTTGTTTTCTTTCACTATATGGTTAATACACTTACTATAACATGCCAAACGAACCCCAAATTGTTTATTATTAATATATATATCCTTATCTAAGTCATTTGGCCGAACCTTAGATTTTTAAGAATAAAATAACAATTAATAATATAATATTTGATTTAAAAACTATTTTGTGTCAATTTTGACACTATTTGATATATGATTTTTGTGAAAGTCATAACAGAATTATATGTTCGAACCAAGTTGATTAAATCAACAATAATATATCATAGTAACCTAGAAAATTAGTGTAATTCATAAAAAGTCTCAAATTACATTTATTTTGGTATTTATATTATCAATTTTGTCAATATTTCATTAATAAGATAATTACTGCATCATCTTTGTGTCATAAATAAATTAAATTATTTGATGTCTAAAAATTACAAATAAAATACCATCATGTAGGAAATCTTTTTAGCTTTCTAATGAATATTTACAATCGAATTTATCTTATGTATAACCCCATATTAAAAATGATTTACTTATTAAACTTTGATTTTAACTATTTTAACCCTTCTTTAAATAAATTAATAATAAATGTCCTATTCTAATCCAAGTGGGCCTAAATGGTCATATTTTATTCCTAAGTTTGTTTTTGGTCGAATTACACTTGTCCAATAGAATTAGGACATGTTTTAGGGTAATATTGATATCATATTTACCCTTAGTTACCCTATTTACTATTAACCGCGGTAAAAATAGTAAAAAGTTACTATTCACCAAAAAATTATTTTCATCTCATTGAACCACATTTTAGTCCTTGATATTAACCATGTCTCTCGGATTTTTGAAATTCAATTCACAGAAGCGGTAAAATTATGTTTTATGCAAAATTCAGTTTTTAACCTACCACTTAGTGGTTTCACTATTCATCAAAAATTGAAAGTTTTCAGAAAAATACCAAAATTTCACCCTAGGCTAATTTCGATATTCTGAGTCCAAAAATGAAGTCCATTTTGAAAAATAAAATTTATAAAATTTCAAAAAGTGGTTATTACTATTCATAACGGCTAGTTTTAATAGCATATTGTTGTTTAGTGAAACTCGGTATTGCGTACGACGCAAGCTATCGAGGAAGGTCGCGATTGCGTGTAAAGCAAGCCAAGCAAGTGTTGTGTAGAAAAAGATTCCTTTGATGATTTATATAACATAAAAGTCTCGGGTGTTACAGGTACCAACCCCCCAAATGATACATCAGGTATTAACCCGTCAAATGAGATAACTAATCAAGGAGGATCACCAACCTACTTGCACCTTAGTGAATATGATATCAGTCCGATCTTAAGACTTTTCATCAGATCTAGATGAGATTTATTCTAAAGGGTACAAGCATACCATCCTATAGTCATCTAAGTCAAAATAGTTTATCTTAACTTCTGCCACTTAAACTACAATATAATGGCTTGGTGATATTCATCGAACATATGAACAAGGGGTTAATGATCACATTGTTATTTTAGGATGTAATAAAAATGGAGAATAAGGAATGTGGCAAAAAATGGATTCAATATTTCAGGTCCACATCAAAACCCCCATCCTCTTTCACTCATCGTGACATCGATAGAAACATGTGTGTCTTCTTTTATCCTTTTAGCCATCCCATTGGGTATGAAAAGGTAATCTCAACAGAATAATAGATTTATCATCTCCAACAAGGGAATCATAATCTGTGGAGATATGTGTGGGAATACACCTGAGGTCTCTACCTCCTGATTATGAGAAAATCCCAACCGATGAAATCATTCCTTTTTGTGATGTTCCCTAGCATGCATGGCTGGGGGAATTTTAATATTTATCATCCCCTCATTAAGGTAAATCCAAAAAACATTCTAACCCCCCTTTCCCATAATGCTGGGGTAACATCCATATTTTCTACCTCCCAATCGAGAATATTTTGGAAATAGTATGACCTCATATGTCACCAAGAAACCTTCAGGAGGGTCAAGAAATTTTAACCCATGGAAATTATCTCTGTCATCCAAGACCCCCAATGCTTCAGCACCTTCCCCCGTATCAATAGATATTGAGACTCTATACACCAGACTCTAGAATCAATCATACACCTATATCAATGGTGTCACAAATAATGTGTTAGATAAGTGGTCTGGTCTCCCATCTCTTCATGGAAGGTAGTGAATAGTATATAACATCAAAACCTAACATGTTCCTATATAATTCAATTATTACATAGAGAATGGTTTGATAGATATCTTGATTATGAGAACGTCGAGTGAGACAAGGTTGATAGGCAATAAAAATTATTTCAACTACCATCGATGCCTCGAACATACCTATAATGTTTCTTTTCCTTTAATGATAGTCTTCCAGTGTACAAGGACATCGGGAAATTGGAACCACCAACACCTAAATCCCCAATCTATTCATCTTATTACTTCGAGTAGGATTCACCAATTGTGCATTGATGTGTGAGATGCCTACCTAAAAGGGAGAAACAACTATCTTTCAATGAAATATTTAAAAAAGACTATTATTTCTTAGAAATTCATGTAACACAATGTTTTTCATGCACCATTGATACTAGTTTGGTAATGTTCTTGACAATGAGGATGCACATGAGGTAGGTTTTATAGGCCATGACAACTATTTCCCCTACAATCAATATCTCAGGAAAACAGAAAAACGATTTATCTTCAATTATTGGGTAGAGGAACATGCATCTGCCAGTTTGATAGAGTTGAAAGATCCAAAAAATTATATAATATGCATAAGAGATGACGATTCCCCTTTATAAGATCAACTCTCTAGATAGGTTACTTTTCTCGTCCTTACCAAAGGACGTTAAACTGTATGTATCTCATCCTTACCACAAGATTTTAAACTACATGTATCTTATTTTTACTGCATGAAATTAAAATTTATAGCTAATGTTCATACCTAAATATGTTAAAATACAAGAATATCATCCTTACTATATTAATTTAAACTTCGCGGATAATATCATTACTATAAAATGTTAAACTGTATGGATATTTTCCTTACCTAAAAGACATTAATCGAAATAGATGACGTCCTTACCAAAAGATTTTAAAATGCATAGTTTTTCTAGAACTACGTATTACTTGATTCTTATATTCAATGAGATTTATAGGGAAGTCTTGATTCTATATCGTGGTACATCCATGACTTGATGCAGGATACTCCTATCCAAGAATCCATTTCCTCTTAATTGTGAAAGAATCTTTTTTTGTTCCGTGCTTCTCAAACCAAGAATAGCTCACATGAGCATAGGAATTTCAGTATGGGTTTACCCACAGAAAACAAGACATGGAGGCTTGAGATAAGCTTATTATAGTTATGAATGAAAGAAAGTGAAAGGCATACTGTGATCCCTCACCACATGATGTCATACTACATGGTTCATTTCCATTACATGATATAAAACTATACCTTCATATGGATCTAGTATGAGAGGACCACTGTTGTTGGTCTTGGTATTCTACCACACCTTCATTCTTGAACTAGTTACGAATTGATTCTCATCCTAATGGAATATTTAGGGATAAATTGATTATGTATCATGGACCAAACAAATTTATTAATGTCATCATCACATTATGAAAAACATCATGGACACATCCTAGTCACATGATTATAAACCTTGAAACAACTTAATATATAAGATACATCCACAAATTCAGGTGAAAGGGTCTGTATACAACATAGGGAAGATGCCCCCCTTAGATACCTAGGATGAAACACATGTTAATGAAGATTTCTAGAATAAGGGGGGAAAGATACTAGTTGTGGATGACAATGTATAGGTTTCAACCACAATGGCTTGGGGACTCCCCCTACAACCCCCTAGAGTGTACTATAGAGTAACTATTTTATCCCCATATGTCTGGTCAAGGTCGAAGATCTAAACCCAGAGGTATGAGACCCTTCTATACATATTGACATTTAAAAAGGAATAACCTCTAGTATATCTCTATAATGAATTAGATAACTATGGATGGTAATTTCGATCATAATTCCCTCCCCCACCATGATAGAGATAGAGAGGTCCCCATATTTATAGTTTCATATAAAAATGCCTCTATATAATCATGATTGGTGGAAGATGAAGATTTCCTCAGTAATTATCCTCATGAATTCATGGAAGGTGTATCCACAACTATATATTAGATCAGGTAGATAAATCTTGTAACATAAGAAGACTCATGACCTACTTTAATTAAGTTATTCCATTCCCCTTAAAGAGAAACCCATATACATTTAATTTCCAATGAAACAACAATATGAGTTTATTTATTACAACATTGAAATGACTCAAATAAATCTAGATGTGGATATGCACTATCTAAAACTACTCTATGAGCATTGAGGCTTCAAACATGAAGCTAGGAGGATTCAACCTTATCCTGTAAAAAATCCTTAAAAAGTTTCAAATAGTGCATATTGCACCTAGCAGTTTTGATGCCTTCAGTCGAAGGGAGGCCATGCATATTATATTTTGTCTCTATAAATGCTCATTAGGTGACCTCACAATAATAAAAATGGCATGGTAAAGTTCCTGGAAGTGTGGAAGCCGCATGAGGTAATTTTTATAGGCCCTGACATCTATTTCCCCTACAAACAATGTCTCGGAAACACAATAGAAAGATTCTTCATCATCACTGATCTGTTGGAGGAAAATGCATCTTTTGGATTGATAGAGTTGAATGATCCAAAAAATCATATAATATGCATAAGAGATTTTGAGGCCCCTTAAGAAGATCCACTCTCTTGATAGGTTTCTTTTCTGATCCCTACATAAAGTTGTTAAACTGTATAGATCTCATTATTACCCCATGATTTCATACTTCACAGATCTTATCCTTACCACATGAAATTTAAATGTATAAATAATGTCTTTACCAAAAGATGTTAAACTACCAGGATATCATCCTTACCATAATAAATTAAACTACATGGCTGACATCCATATCGTAAGATGCTAAAATGCATGGTTCTTTTCCTTACCAAAATACATTAAACTAAACAGATGACGTCCTAGCCCCGTGATGTTAAATTGAACAGTTCTTCTAGATCTATGAATGAAATGATTATTATTTTTAATGATATTTATAGGGAATCCATGATTTTATATCTTGGTCCATACACCACATGATGCAAGATACTCCTATCCTACCATCCATTTCCTCTCAATGGTGAAAGAATCCCTTTTCCTTCCTTACTTCTCGCACCAAGAATAGCTCATGTGAACCTAAGAATTTTGGTAAGGGTTTACCCACACAAAACAAGACATATATTCATGAAACGATCTTATTGATATTCTGAATGAAAAAAGATAAAAGGAATTATACAATTCCAAACCACATTAGGTTAAACTACTTGGTTGATTTCAATTACATGACATAAAACTACACCTTTATATGGATCTAGTCTGAGAGGACCATTGTTTCTTGTGTTGGTATTTTACGACACCTTTAATCTAGGACTATGTACATATTTTTTCTCATCCTAATGGGATATGTAGGGATTCCTTGATTATGTATCATGCAAAAACCACATTTTTTCAAGTATTTATCACATTACAACAAACGTCTAGGACAAATCCTAGTAACATGATGATAAACATTGAAACATCTCAGTAAATAGACGATATCATCAATATCAGGTGAAAGGGTCATTATACATCATGGGGATGATGCCTGCTTCACGACCTAAGGAGAACCATGTATTGAAGATGATTTCTAGAAGAAGGGAGGACAGAAACTAGTAGTGGTTGATAATTTATAGGTTTTAGCTCCCAATGTCTTGGGGACTGCCCCTATGAACCCCACAGTGTACTCCACAGTAACTATTTTCCCCCCATAAGACTACTTGAGGCATAAAATCTAAGACTAGAAGTCTAAGACCCTCTTATATTCAATGAAATTAAAAAGGAAAACTAGCTCCAGTATCGATATACAATGACTTAGGTAGCAAGGGATGATAATGTCTCTTATAATTCTCTCTCTCGCACAGATAGAAATAGAGATGTCCCCAAATGTCTAGTTTCATCTAAAAAATCATCCATAGATTTAGAATTGGAGGAAGATAAAGATAACCACAGTAATTCTCCAAATTAAATCATGGTAGGTATCACTGCTACTATAAATGAGCTCGGGTGGATACATCTAGGATCATAATAAGACTCATGACCTAATTTAATTAGGTGATTTACTTCCCCTCAAAGATAGAGATATATACATTTCATTTATAAAGAAACATTGATATTAATTTTCTTATAACTACACAAAAAACCCTAATCTAAATATAGATGTTGTTATGAACTATCTCAAACTACTCCATGATCACCGATGCTTCAAATAATAAGCTGAGAGGATTCACCCTTCTCTTTTAAAAAATCCTTCTAAAGTATCAAAATGTACTTATTGTGCCTACCAAATTGGAAGACTTTGGTGGAAGGGAAGACATACATCTTATATGTGGTCTCCATGGAATGCTCATTAAATACCCTCCCTACAAAGAAAAATGATTTAGGAAGAATGAATAGTGTTTACTACATCAGTCATATGATTCATGGTATTGAAACTAGATATTCTGATGTCATGATGAACATACTTTCAATCATCTTTATAGTGAAAAATCTATGGAATTACATTAACCACCATGAAGTCCACCTGATCTCTCATATTGATCCTCTCAAGTATATCCTTGTCTACCTTATGTTGACTATATTCTTTATTATTTGAGGTCATTCTATAATAATATGACATTCAATTCATATCATAGATGTAAGGAAAAGATAAATCACTAGATGATTACCTTGTGGAACATACTAACCCATAATACAAAATAGAAGACCCCGAGATCCCCAATGAAGAGGTCTTTTATACCCATGACACTCCACAAACATGGGAGATGTACTCTAGTGGTTCCTCTCAATGAACTGCTAGCATAAGGATGGAAAACACAAAGCTCAATGGGTTTGTTGTTTGGATTGTATTTGTCTCTCCAGAAAAGTCAGTTTATGTTTAATCTATTTCGCTATTTGAAGGTTTCATAAATAATAATGAAGAATACTAATCTGTCATTACTGAATTAGAAGAAGCCTTGAAACTACACATAGCTGACCTGAAATCCAATGTTGACTCAGAGTTGGTGACAATGAAAATAAATGGTGAATAATTCGTTAAAAAGGAAGAATAGGACCCCAAACCTAGCTATGCCTGGGGACTGACAATAAATATCCCTTTTGAGATTGTGTTAAATTGTATTCACACTAAAGCGTTAGAAAATGCATCCACTATCCTAAACGACCCTAATCAAGAGGAGTAAATGCTTCATATCATGAATCAAATAATGGCATGAGAATCCACTTTATAGTAGGTAAAATAATTCATCCTGAGTACATGATGTTAAAGTGTAAATTTTTTTCCTAACCACGTGAAAAAATATTATACAAAGTATGTATTTACACAATTACATTAAACTAAATGGTTTTTTAAAAACAATGTTTCTCTTTATTCCGATCCTCACAGGATATGTAGTGATGCCATGAATCACTATTCATGGGTCTAACCATAAGATTATTTTCCCATCAAATAATCTAATCTACATCCTTAACACATGACTCAAAACAAAATAGATTCAAAATATTCATCTTCTTTCACATAGATTCAACCACATCCTTACAACACGAAATTAAACTACATTGGTTTCCTAGAGATACATATGGCTGATTTTCATTTTCATTTAGAAATATAGGGATGCCTCGATCCTATATCTTGTTTCAGTCACCACATGATACAAAATTCCCCTTCCCTACTCTTGAATGCCTTTAAGTGGGACCCTTTCAGTACCTTTTTTCTCACACCAAGAAATGATCATGAGGGCTTATGAATTTTGACAAGATCCTCCCCACACAAGAAATAGGAATCATCTTCAACCAGATATATCATTGTATGGTAAATGATAACATAAAAGGCATACCATTAGTCATCTTCATAAGATGTTAAATTTCCCATATCTCCAGAACAACATGTGGTTTGATTCTCTTTTTCTTGAGATACGTTGTGACCCCAAGAATTCCACCCTTGTTCACAATCTGAATATTCCCTTTAATTCACAATGGTTTACCCACATCCCCAACACATGACATTAAACTGCATGGATGTTCAAGAACTAATTATGGATTGATTGTAATCTTTTATGAGATATATAGTGACACCAAAACGTCTATCCTTGGGCTCATCCACTACATTACTGCTCTTTATGTCAGTCCACATATTCCCTTACAGCATGACATTAAAATAAATGGTTCCCTAAGAACAACATGTGGCTTGATTCTTTTAATAAATGGATACATAGTGACACATAGACCTATAATACTTGGACCAAAGAAAATAATAAATGGACACAATTACCACCTCTCCGTACATTCTAAACCGTAAAAGAGATAGTTTCTCATATAAGAACTACAAAGGATTTGATTCCCATTTTTATGAGATATATAGTGACACCAGAAATTTAACCGTTAGATACAACCATAACATTTTCATTAGCTTATTTTTGTTCTTATATTCTTATTACATGATAATAAAATGAAGCGATAAACTTTTTTAAAACATGGAAATATACTATAGAGAAATACATCCTTATCACAAGATGTTAAACTACAAGGAAAACAACTTGGTCGAATGACATTAAAACTATGAAAAAAATATGTCCTTACCACATAATGTTAATCTATAAGGAAAACAAATTAGCCACAGGACATTAAATATTCATTAAAAAATCCCCACTACATGATGGTAAATTTTTTAGAACATCTCTCGTTTTTCCTTCCTCATCAAAGGATCACAAGAGACTTACCACGGTTAACAATATTACAAGGTGCCTCTATAATATTTTAAAAGAACCTCAATCCAAATACCACACATCATGTCTTTTATTCCTCAGGGTGCCACCAGAAATCTATTTTCCTTGAAAAGGAAAAAATTGATCTCTTAGTTGGCCATTCTAATAAGGTAAATGGAATATTGACCAACCAACTAGTGACATCTTGGTCCAACATAATGGGCCTTCTAATTCTCATGATCCTGAAGACACTAAGGAAGAACAGAACATCTTAGGGTGTTATGAGGCATACCCAGTATGACTATCTCATATCATTTCTCATGAGCTGTGAAACTCTAGTGGTGATATAAAATATTTCCACCACCCTCTCAGAAGGATGTTGGAGTACTCCTGACCTTGGGTATCATAATTAGGAAATTTTGAGAAAACTTTAATATTTGGACCTTGTGAGTAAGGACCTTAAACTATCATCATATTGGACAATGATGTATGAACATATATTCTATAATATAATGGTATGAATAATGACACATTAATCTACTAACAAAAAACACAAAACATATCCGGTCAAAATCCTCAAAGGGAAACCTCATAAAATGTCAACTATCCCCACCCCTGAACACCTCTTTCTCAGAGTTTAGGGAAAAAATAGTTCCCAAACATACATGGAATAATTTTCATAAGTTCTAATTTATAGCCCTATTAAAATCCACTATATTATTAATAGACCCACTGATTATGGAAAATGTTTGAGAAATGATTTTTCAAATTTCCTCTTAGTGAGAATATGTTCTCAAGGTGGTGCTACAAAATTTAGGGTTCTCAAACCCTTCACGGAACATGTATTTTCCATAAATCAAACATCATGATTTAAATTATATTGGGTTGTAGAAAATATCCACTGACCATGAAAAAATAAGATCACTCTACTTTACCATGATATAATACATAATGGATTAGACATAGAAACCAGAGACATCATAGTACAATATAAAGGGCTTTCTAATTATTATGATCATGGAATCATTATGGTATAACTAAGAATTAGATAGTGTTTTAAGATATCGCCAGTGTGACTACTTCATACCTTCCCCATGATTTAAGAACTTTGGAATATTATTTATAGTTTCCATACCAGAATATTCAGGCGGATCTTACATCCTTGACATTACATCACCATGTTTTGTACCCTTCCTCAATTATGGAATGCAACACTTCATTATAGAACCATTGATGGTCAACACCTTGTGATTTAAACCCACTGGGTATTGATTTCAGGCCTCATAACATAATATTTGTATTTCCATAGGTTTTTATTACCCTTCATGGATAGTATTCCATTCATGCCCAACTTCCTCGACTACATGTATTAATCTTCTCAATTCTTTCATGATCCTTGGAAATATGTGGAGACCAACTTGGCATGGACATGATATTGATGAAAAATGGATTAAACCCTCCATATAAAATAATATCCTCCTTGAAAGGGAGGATATTTTAATCCATGTGAGCCCCAGCGACACTGAGTTAGAACTGAATATCTTAAAATGTAATGTGACATACACATCATGTCTTCACAATCCCATATTCTCATAATCTAGTGTTTGGGTTTGGATTTATATAGCCCACACTCCAACTATCTTGGTGATCCTAGTATCTCTAGTATTCTACCCTCGTCTATATTTACTTCCATAAATCCTAAATATTCTTTGTAAAATAATGGAGATTATCTTTTCATTGAAATTCTATCAATGAATGAGGGATTTAACCTGCCTAATAAAAGAATCTCTTCCTTGAAAGAAGGGAACTTCAGTCCTTGGGATCCCTAGAAACACCATAGTATATGTAACAACCGGATATTTTATAAGATATATTCTTTGTAATTTATTTCATTTATTCTATTTTACACTACACCAAGATTATCTTGCACTATATGAAACACCGTATTTGCTTGCAGTATACGCAACACTAATCTTGGATTGTGTTACACACAATTTCATGTTTGTTTGACAGTAGTTATTCTATGCAACATTGACTACATATATATATATATATTCAATGTATAAATGAAATATGGAATGATTTTGTTATACGCAACAACAAATGAGTCTTGTACTACACGCAACCCTTACTGGACTTGCATTACATGCAATGGCGACCTTCCTCGATAGCGTGTGTTGTACGCAATACCTGGTTTCACTAAATAACAATATATTATTACAATATTACTATGAACTAGCCATTATGAATATTATTAACTACATTGTGAATTTTATAACATTATTATTCATCTTACACATATTCTAGAACATGGTATAATAACAAAAATAAATTTATTGGGTAAAATTAGTATTTTTCAAAAAAATGTAGTTTTGCCGCCTTTTGATGGTGAAACCACTTTAATTCTAGTTTTTGAAATGTTTATATGTTCAATTTGACAAAATAAAATTCTTCTTTGGAATTAGGATATAAAAATTTTCTTTGGATAAAATTTTCATATTATTCTGATAACATTCATATTTTAATGAATAGTAAAAACACGCTATATTTTAAATAAAGACAACGTTTTTCATCGCAATAATTTATATGGTTAGATTATAATATATAGTGGTTTTAAATTATAAATACAATATATTTTTACCATTTAATATAACATAATTCATTATAATTGATTTTACATTGAATTCATAGGTAAAATCATTTAAATCTTTTGCAATGTTTTAACTATTAAAAATCATTTTCTTAACAACGAGATTAATTTTAAATTAATTTCTGCAACTTATGTGATTTGAATTAGGAAAAATGGATTCCATATTTGGAATCAGTGGGTATAAATTATGTTAATAGGATACTTTTTATTTTTCGGCACTATGAAAAGTAACTACAATAAATTTTATTTACCAAAGTTAAAGGTAAATCGTGTTATTAAGGGTAAATATAATATTATAAAATTACCCTAACACTTGTCTTAATATAATTGGATGATTATATTTTTCCCTAAATCATACTTGGGTAGAAATTTAATCTAATGGAACAACTTGTATTTGATTAATACCTTTAGTTTATTTTATTTAAATGAAAGTGAAATATGTCTCACTCAAACATTAATAATTAATGTATTTTCAATATAAGGGTATACAGAATATAAATTCGGTTATAAATAATCATTTAAAAGCTATTTTTTTCTTTATCATGGTAATTTATTTGTAAATTTTAAGTGTTATTTAATTACCATCTTATTTTATACATTAATGTTGCAGAAATTATTTATTTTGTGAAAAATCAATAATATAGTTTTTATTGAAATATTAATGCATATCAAAAGACCCAAAAATCTGGAAAAAAAACTTAATGGTAGGGTATAGATAGACCATAATCATCAAATTTCCGAATTTTTGACCATTTGGATCCTTATAAAGGTGATTATGACACTTATATTATTTTATTTTAAATCATTCCAAAGTTGTCACCTTCATAATTTAATAAATATAACAATTTACATGTTGTGATTTTAAGATGATAAATTCGAGTAAAAGTATTATTATAAAATATATGAGATTTATATTTATCATAGGATTTTAGTTTTAATTTTTATTCAACGAATAATTATATTAAATAATTATACAAAAATGTTTTACTAATTATTTTATTAAGAGATATACCAAATAAATGGTTTTCAAAATATTAAAATAAATATTATATGAAATATTTAATGTTCTCTACATATTTTATAGACACAATTGACAAGATAGGAATCTATTAAATATTTTGGTTAGAATATATCGTATGCTTGGATTTTATTTAAATTAAAATAAATGAATAGTGTCATAATTGACACTATTGTTATTTTATAAAAATTAAATATTATAAAATTGTTTAAAATTCAAAAAAAAAATTAAAAATTATAAATTAAAATTTATATGGTCTACAATGTAATAAATAATACTATTATGGACAATTCAAAACATATAAGTAATTATTTATAATGATTTAAAATTTAGAATATTATTACCACAAATAAAATTAAATAGATTATATAAGGATAAATCAAGTTGATAATGTTTAAAATAAATTCCCAACTTGTATAAATTTTATTGGTTGATGAGATTATAACCATACCTCATCTAGTCTTTGTATTTGAGTCATTTTGGAGATTTTTATGTGGGGTTCGAATTTATTATAAATTAATATTTCTTATAATTCCAAAGGTGCCACTCTCCACCCGTATAAAAGGGCACCTCCTCCCTCTCCTCATCACACTTTTTTGAGCCTTAAATCACTGCCAACCCCTGATAACTTCCCTTTTAATCCTCATTAGAAACATCTTAGTGGTCTTGGTCTTCTTCAAAGACTAATTTTAGTGCCGTAAGAGGAGGTTTCAAAGAGGCGTGTCGAAGAAGAGGTAATATCTGTTACCGATTCTTTCAAATTTATTTATTCTTCTACTTATTCTTCATTAGTTGTATCATTATGAATTAATAACATCAATATCAATCATATACTGATATGTTATTATAAATATGAAACAACCCTATTTCACCTTATATCCATCCTTTGGAAAATGAAATCATAGCGCATGCGTACGTACGGAATACCGTCTCCACGCCGTGGTGTAATCTATTTTTCCACCACCACCTTACTTGGATGGGTATAATGGTGTAAAGAATAACTACATATGATTATTATAACATCATACTGGTTCTAAGATATTATATAATTCACTCCAATTCCATTCAATAAATATTGGAATGACATCATCGCTCGTGCGTATGTACGGATTACCGTCTCCACGAAGCGATGAGATTGATTTTATATGTTAACAATTCAAGAATGATTATAAAGTATATATAATAAGTAATCATTATGTATATGAAATAATAATTATACTGTATTTATGTATATATATATATGTATGTCATCTACTTAATTCCATTCAATTCAATAAGGAAACGAAAACAGCGTTCATGCGTACATACGGCCTACCGTCTCCATGAACGGTCTATTTCTTTCCATTTATCAATCTATTATATATATGTAAATTCAGAATATATATTATATATAAATCATGTTTTATATTCTTGAATTAAGTAATCATGATCTAAGTAATCATATTAATAATTATAATTCAAAACACAGATGATAAATGAAACGATTTTACCCAAAACGCTACATTAACCTGAAATTACAAAAGAACGGGTAATATAAAGTCATAAGTGAACCATATATGATATCATAACAATGAAGATGATTCTTTAATAATTAAATATCATTATTTAAATCACTATATAGGAGGTTCGGATACGTATGAAGCATATCTAACCTAAGGTAATGGAAAATCTCGCAATCTCAATTTTTATCTGAGATTGTTTATACATCAGAATTTAGTGGGGAATATTTATCATCCACAACCATGTTCCCTAAATATGTAATATTATGTCAGTCCTCCTACAATTTTTTAAATCTAGTTTTACTCAATGGTGAGTTTTTAGTAAAATATATGAAAGGAATCTTTTTTTGTTTTAAGTATGAGGTAGTTTTTTGACTTTTCTGGCCAAAGTACAAGAAGAATGTTTTTTAACATATATCGCATGAATGGAATTTTATGATCTCATAGAAAATTATTTCCATTAATATTCCTTTAGATGTTTTCAATTTTATTTTTAATCAACTTCTTTTAGTTTAAAATTTTATGACATGTTAAGAAAGTAATATGTTTTTTTGAAGTAGAACGCATATTTTCCTCAAGAACGGAGTTCAAGTGTTTTATCAAAATTATTTTTCATCTATGATAATATAGGGTTATGTTTTTATCCCTATTTTTACATTGATTTTATTATGTTATTCTGGAATTAATTTTATGATGTCCTTTTATCTTATATGGATTATGTTATGATGGCATGATGTTTAAGAATCCCATTTTTGTTACATGAGTTATGCAATGATTTATGATTTTGTGGAACAAATAAGAATGGTTTCATTATGAGATGTGTGGGACCTATATCTCCCTAAAATGCATTGGGTAAATATTTATATCTCATGATATGGACACGGCTGAAATGACAAGTAAATTCGGTTCAGTAATACCGGGCTGGAACGACATGTAAACCTGGCTCAGTAAGGAACTTTGTCCACTAAGATGGTCTTAGAAGCAATGCCTTGGCTACTATAGAAATCATAACATGTGCATAATGGTTTCCAAAATTACATGTTTTATTCCCATTCTATTTTATCATGATTGATGTTCCATTATGATCTATGACTTATGTACTGTCATGTTTTATGTCATTGCTCAAGAATTTAATATTTAAATATTATGTTCATGTTTTGAAATTCAAATGGATATGGTTTGTTTTATTTTCTCCATACTTACCCTTACTGAGCATTTGAGCTCACCCTTTATATTTTTTATTTTTCCCAGGATATAAAGAAATGTTTTAGGTAAGAAAAAAAAGGGAAGATCTTAATGGGACATGTTGATGATCTTTCACATAGATTAGAAGATTATGTTCCATGTATCCAAAGACACTAAACTATTTTGGTCCTTGTGTGTCTGTTTTTGTTATGTATTAAGTTTTCCACAAATTTATGTAATTTCAATGTATGTCAAGCATTTGGTCTCTACCGTTGGTATCAGAGGAAAGGTTAGTTAACCTTTGGAAAAATAGGATGTGAAAACTTTAGTGAGATCCCTATATATATTTATGAGGTATGTCTTAAGATGTCCATAAGGTTAAGTATAATTATAGTTTATAGTCCTAGAGTTATGGTAACAATATTAGAATTAACTATAAGATGTTATATATTGAAGGTAATCCCCCTTTATAATGTTGTTTTCCCAAGCATGATTTTTGTATCTCACACTATTCTTTTCGGGTTTTAGATGATGGCTGGAAACTGAAGGAACTGTGTTGATCAATGTAATGGATGTTGAAATGATTGTCCTCTTGAAAAAACAAACGTTATTGGAGATGGAGTGAAAAATATTATTTCTATACTTACACAAGCTATGAATCATTCTGAACATCCAAATGATCAGAGAAGGGAACAGTATTCTAGTGAGTCGTTCATGAGGCAACACCCACCTTCTTAAAGAGGGTCTTCTGATCTACTTGTTGCTGAAAAATGGATCCGTACCATTGAAAAGATATTTCCCATACTTTGCTTTTTGGAACATGGAAAAGTCATTATGGCTATTTACTGTTTAGATGTTGAAGCAGATCAATGGTGGTCTCTGATTCCGAATATGAGGCCCCATGATGAAATTGAATCCATGGAATGGGATTAGTTCAAGAACTTATTTTTCAATAACTACTTCCCTCTTATCCTTCGAACAGAGATGTAAAAGGATTTCCTTGAGCTTAAGAAAAAGGATGAGAATCTTTTGGTATATAGAAAGTGAATTTTACAAGGCCTGCAAGGTATGCATCTGGATTTATCATCCAACCTAAAAGTAAAGATGATCGATTCTTCAGTGGCTTCAAACGAACTCTTCGAAGGGCATTATCTATAAGAGACATCAGTAGCTACGAAGAAATTGTGCATTGTGCTATCAAGGTAGAAATGGAAGTTGGTATTACATATTCATCTCATGGTTTTGACAAGAAATGAAAGATGGAGGTCAAGGAGAAATATCGGAATAATGGTGAAAAGGAGACGAATGTTTCATTAGGCTCAAAGTGTGGAATGAATCATGGTGGAGATTATCTTAAAGGGACTAGAAAATTTTTTAAGTGTGGAAAATAAGGTCATCGAGCAGTCGAGTGTCGAAGTAATGGAAAAAGGGTTGCTAATGATGTAAATCAAGAATATACTGTAGAAAATGCACCACCAACATTTCAATGCTTCACGTGCAATGAAATGGGGCATTATGCTAATCAATGCCCTAATCCAAGGGTTAATGATGATCAACGTGAGCAAACTCTTATGTCAAAGGACAAAGGGATGTCACATGCGATCACTATTATAAATTTTGAGTATGAAAACAATGTGGGGGAATGATTATGTGTTTATGTAAATGGATTCTAAAATAATGTTGTGGAATCTCATTTATAGTAATTGTGGAACATTGGAATATCTATGTAATGGTTTATTGTGGTTTTTGATAATTATATGGTACCAGTAACCATGAAATGTGATTCAAATATTTTGGAAAGAAAATGATATGGTCATAATGAAGGGATTAGGAGAAAATTAAATGTTTCATAGTATTAATGAGCTCATGACAGATATGAGGACAAAGTGATATCATGGTTTGAGTATATTGAATTTTGGTATTTTTGTATGTAGAAAGAGTTAGCATTTGACAACATTCATATTTTCACTAAGTTTCAATGGGTATTAATTTTCAAATAGAATACATGATTAAGGTAGTCATATGTCTGGAATGTGACCAACATGATATATTTTGTGTTTATTGGGGGATAAATGATGTTATTCACATGCTCGGTAGATGAAATTTCTAGTAATTATTTTCTTTATAATATGTGCTTGGACAAAAGTATTTTGGATAAGCCTAATGATTAGAATGAATTCAGATAGTATTGTTTAAGGCTTTAATTTTTTTCTATATTATTGCAGGAATGTTATAATAGTGTAGTTTTAGAAAAAGGACAACCCATAGGATGGGTGACAACCCATCACGTCAGAGAAGGCTGTGGGAATCGAACCCAAAACCAAAGTGTGACAGGCCTTTAGCACCAACCACTGGCCTTCAAGAAGTCCCTGGTTTGTAGAAACTAGTTTTATTTTGTTAACTAGTATGATAGATGAAGTATAAGGTCATTTTTGGAATCATATACGATTAACCTCACCATAAATGGATTTATGTATATTTTATAACTCTTTCTAACCTTTTGTTTGAAACATATGGAATGACTCATCATTCAATCACATGATTTTCTAAAACATCATGAATGACAAATTCAACTTCATTTCCTTAAGAGATGAAGTGGAAATTGTTCAAGACACGAACAATGGTGAGATTGTACCAAAATCAAGTAAGTATTTCTTTTGATTAGAAAATTCTTCAATATTATGGAAATGATCTTGAAAACCAAAACTTTTGTCCTAGTTCCCTCATATCTGATGAATCAGATGGTACCTTATAAAATCATAAATTTATGGCTTTGTGATTGTTGGCTTTTTCATAGCCATGTTCTATATCACTCTCCATCAGAACTTGACGGTTATATTTCTCTTCCATATCCATATTTTCACCTATATTCTAATATGTGGAAACCAGTGATGAGTTAATTTTGGTAACTATTAAATTTCATAATTTAGTTTTTAAATTAAGTTTTGGTATTCCTTTTTACGATGTGGATTTCTATGAAGGAAACTCTCTTGTAATAATAAATTTATAACCCCGACGAATTTCGAGGGTGAAATTCATTTTAAGGGGGGTAGAATGTTACAACTCGATATTTTATGAGATATATTATTTTTAATTTATTTCATATCTTCTATTGTATGCTACACCAATATTATCTTGAAATATACAAAACACCGTATTAGCTTGCAGAATACGCAACACTAATCTTGGATCGTGTTACACACAATTTTTAGTTTGTTTGATAGTAGTTATTCTACGCAACATTGAGTACATATATATATATATATATATATATATTCAATGTATAAATAAAATATGGTTGGATTTTGTTATACGCAGCAACAAAGGAGTCTTGCACTACATGCAACCCGGACTTGACTTTCATTAAATGCAATCGCAACCTTCCTCGATAGCGTGTGTTGTACGCATTACCAGGTTTCACTAAACAACGATATATTATTATAATATTATTATGAACTAGACGTTATGAATAGTATTAACTACATTTTTAATTTTATAATATTATTATTCATTTTACACATTTTATAGAACATGGTATAAGAACAAAATAATTTTTTCAGGTAAAATCAGTATTTATAAAAAAAATAAAGTTTTTCCGCCTTTTGATGGTGCACCCACATTAAATATAGTTTTTGACATGTTTATAAGTTCAATTTTACAAAATAAAATTATTATTTGGAATCAGGATATAAAAATTCACTTTGGATAAATTTTTCATATTATTCTGATAACTTTCATATTTTAATGAATAGTAAAAACACAATATATTTTAAATAAAAACAAATTTTTTCATTGCAATAATTTATATGGTTAGATTATAATATTGAGTGGTTTTAATGTATAAATAAAATATATTTTTACAATTTAATATAACATAAGTCATTATCATTGATTTTACATTGAATTCATAGATAAATTCATTTTAATCATTTGCAATGTTTTAACTTTTAAACACGTTTTCTTAACAATGGGATTAATTTTAAATTAATTTCGGAAAATTTTGTGATTTTAATTAGGGATAATGGATTCCATATTTGGAATCATCAGGTCCAAATTATGTTAATACGCTATTTTTTTATTTTTGGGCACTATGAATAGTAACTACGGTAAATTTTATTTACCGTAGTTAAAGGTAAATCGGGTAATTAAGGATAAATATAATATTATAAAATTACCCTAACACTTGTCTTAATAAGATTGTATTATTATATTTTTCTCTAAATCATACTTGGGTCGAAATTGAATCTCATAAAACCACTTTTATTTGATTAAGACCTTTAGTTTCTTTTATTTAAAGGAAAGTGAAATATGTCTCACTCAATCTTTATTAATTAATGTATTTTTTATATAAGGATATACATAATATAAATTCAGTTATAAATAATCATTTGAAATATAAAATGTTTTTATTTATCATGGAAATTTATTTTTAATTTTTAAGTGTTATTTAATTATCTTATTATTTTATACATTAATGATGCAGAAATTATTTATTTAGTGAAAAATCAATAATATAGTTTTTATTGAAATAATAATGCATATAAAAGGCCCAAAAATCTGAAAAAAAACTTAATTGTAGTGTATATATAAACCCTAATCATCCAATGGCCGAATTGGTGACCATTTGGATCCTTATAAAAGCGATTATGACAATTATATTATTTTATTTTAAATGATTCCAATGTTGTCACCTTCATAAATTAATAAATATAACAATTTACATGTTGTGATTTTAAGATGATAAATTCAATTAAAAGTATTATTATAAAATATATGAGATTTATCTTAATCATAGGATTTTACTTTTAATTTTTATTCAACAAATATGTATATTAAATAATTATACAAAAATGATGTACTAATTATTTTATTAAGAGATATACCAAATAAATTGTTTAAAAAATATTAAAATATAAATTATATGAACTATTTAATGTGCTCCACTAATTTTATAGACAAACTTGACATATTAGGAATCTATTAAATATTTTGGTTAGAATATATCTATTGTTTGGATTTTATTTAAATTAAAATAAATGAATAGTGTCAAAATTTACACTATTGTTGTTTTATAAAAATTACATTTTATAAAATTGTTTAAAAATAAAAAAAATATATAAAAATTATAAATTAAAATTCATGTGGTATATAATGTAATAAATCCTACAATTATGGAAAATTAACAACAAATAAGTAATTATTTACAATGATTTAAAATTTAGAATATTATTACCACAAATAAAATTAAATAGATTATATAATGATAAATCAAGTTGATAATGTTTAAAATAAATTCCCAACATGTGTAAATTTTATTGGTTGATTATATTACAACCCTATATAATTTAATATTTGTATTTGAATCATTTTGGAGGTTTTTATGTGGGGTTGGAATTTATTATAAATTAATATTTTTTATAATTCCAAAGGTGCCCCTCTCATCCCTTATAAAAGGGCACCTCCTCCCTCTCCTCCTCACACATTTTTGAGCCTTCAAGCTCGGCCGACCCCTACCCATTTCCCTTATAAACCTCCTTATCAACATACTATAGGTCTCGGTATTCTTCAAAGACCAATTTTAGTGCCCTAAAAGGAGGTTTCAAAGAGGCGTGTCGAAGAAGAGGTAATATCTGTTACCGATTATTTCAAATATATTTCTTCTTCTACTTCTTCTTCTTCAGTTGTTTCATTATGAAGTAATAACATCAGTATCACTCATATACTGATATGTTATTATAAATATTAAATAACCCTATTTCACCATTTATCCATCCTAAGGAAAACGAAATCACCGTGTGTGAGTACATATGGAATACCGTCTCCACGCCGTGGTGTAATATGTTTTTCCACCACAACATTACTTGGATGGGTATAATGGTGTAAAGAATAACTAAATATGATTATTATAACATCATAATGGTTCTATGATATTATATCAACCAATCCAATTCCATTCAATAAATATGGGACCGATATCATCGCTCATGCGTAGGTACAGATTAAAGTCTCCACGATGCTATGAGAATCATTTTCCATGTTAACAATTCAAGAATGATTATAAAGTATATATAATAAGTAATAATGAAATATATGACATAATAATGATACTGGATTTATATATATATATATATATATATATGTATGTTATCTACTTAATTCCATTCAATTCAATAATGAAATGAAAACAGTGTTCATGCGTACTTAAGGCCTAACGTCTCCATGAACGGTGTATTTATTTACATTGATCGATCAATTATATATATGTATATCTAAATATAGATTATATATAAATCATGTTTTATATTCTGGAATAAATTAATCATGATCTAAGTAATCATACTAATAATTACAAGTCAAAATAAGGACGATAAATGAAACGATTTTACCCAAAACGCTACTTTAACATGAATTTACAAAAGAATTGGTAATATAAAGTCATAAGTGAACCATATATGATATCTTAACAATGAATATGATTATGTAATAATTAAATGACATTATTTAAATCATTATAAAGTAGTTTCTGATACGTACGAAGCATATCAGATCTAAGGTAAGGGAAAATCTCACAATCTCAATTTTTATTCGAGATTGTTTATACTTCAGAATTTACTGGGGAATATTTATCACCCACATCCATGTTCCCTCAATATGTAATATTATTTCTATCCTCCTAAAATTGTTTAAATCCAATTTTACCCGTTGGTGCGTTTTTAGAAAATGATATGAAAGGAATCTGTTGTCGTTTTTAGTATGAGGTACTTTTTGACATTTTCATCCAAAGTACGAGAAGAATGTTTTTTTAAATTATACTGCATGAATAGATTTTTATTATTTCATAGAACATTATTTAGATGTATCATTCTTTACAAGTTTTCAGGTTTATTTTAAATCAACTTATTTTAGTTTAAAATCATATGACATGTTAAGAAAGTAAAATGTTTTTTTGAAGTAGAAACGATATTTTCCTCAAGAATGGAGTTCAAGTGATTTATCAAAATTATTTTCCATCTAATATAATATAGGGTTATATTTCTATCCCCATTTTGACATTTATTTGATTATGTTATGATGGAATTAATTTTATGATGTCCTTTTATCTTATATGGATTATGGTATGATGGTATGATGTTTAAGAATCCCATTTTTATTATATGGGTTATGCTATGATTTACAATTTTGTGGCACACATAATAATGGTTTCATTATGAGATGGGTTAGAACCTTATATCCCTCTAATGAATTGGGTAAAGATGTATATCTCATGAGATTGACTTGGCTGAAACGGCAAGTAAATCTGGTTCAATAATACAGGGATGGAACGACAAGTAATCCCGGTTCAGTAAGGTACTTTTTCCACTAAGATGGTCTTGGATGCAATGCCTTGGCTACTATGGAAATAATAACATGTGCATAATTGTTCCAAAAATTACATGTTTTATTCCCATGCCATTTTATCATGATTGATGTTTCATTATGATCTATTCCTTATGTACTTCCATGTTTTATGTCATTTCTCAAGAATTTTATGTTTAAATATTATGTTCATGTTTTGAAGTTCAAATGTAAATGGTTTGTTTTATTTTCTCTATACATTCCCTTACTAAGCATTTGAGATCAACCTTTATATGTTTTATTTTCCCCAGGATATAAAGAAAGGTTTTAGGTAAGAAAAAAATGGAAGATCTTTATGGGAGATGTTGAAGATCATTCACCAAGATTAGAAGATTATGTTCCAAGATTCCAAAGACACTATACTATTACGGTCCTTGTGTGTCGGTTTTTGTTATGTATTAAGTATTCCGAAAAAGTAACGTAATTTCAATGTACCTCAAGCATTGTGTCTCTACAGTATAACTCAACACCCCGTAGTGTTTTGAGTAATCCCTAGTCATCCATCCCCAAATTCCATAATGGTTCAATCTAGAATCCCCTAAACAACAGTACAACAATGGTCCAAGATAGAATACACTAAACTAAATTAAAATTATTGTCTTGTGTAAAAGAACATGAAATAGCTAACTGAAAGATACATAATGATATCCATGATGAAAACCCAATATAGGGAATCCAAGAAAAAACTATAGTAATTCCTTGCTAGATATAGAAATTTTATGATCTAAGAAACAATGATCTTTTGTAAAATTAAGGAGGCACAAAAACATGTCATGTTGAAAACATGTAAGAAGGTGGTTGGAGAAAAAGACCAATCTATTCTTGCTAAGCCTTCCACCATATGAAGCATATCCCAATTTTAGGGAAAAATAGGTAAATAGATAAAAATTATTTGAAGCCCACAATATGGACTTAAAAATTTAAATCTATACATACTAAGTCCCTGGACATTTGTAGATGTTAGTTCATTCGATAAGGATGCGATGCCCAAATTATCCATTTAAATAAGACAATCTCAAAACTAATTGAGAAGGACTATAAACCTAGAAGTTTATGTCTATGGGCATTCATGAACTTTTCTCGAAGAGAAACATATTGTAATTTAAGCAATCTACTATTGGAATTTAGATCTGTTTGATTTTACAAAATAAGGATGTGAATCATGGAAGATCTAATCAACATATCCAATGAAAAATGGTTACTCACTAAGGATTTTATAAGAAAATGCTGATATTTGTCCTCCTACATATGATCTAGATTTATGTAAGTACATTCATCCTAGAGTTCTATGTCTATAAATCTATGTCCCCTATGCATGCATTTGATCTTCATAGTGTTATATTTTATAACTATGTCTGGATTGATTCCTATCCTCTTGGTATACATAGAAAAATCCAAGTAACTTACTTCGGATCTATCCAAATGTTCCCTTATACCAAATCCATGATTAATTTTATAATTCAAAAAATTCTAATTTCTGGGTAACCATTCTCTATACCATATATACTTCCTATATTGGATTCAACTGAGTAGGTATGGCCACATGTACCATCTTCATACGACTTGAGAGTTCCTCATACATTATTGGGACAAATCCTGCCAAGAATTTCAATATTTAGGATATATCTATGTTTATATCTGCAGTAAAGAGATCTACATTGACCGTAGAATTAGATTCTTTTTGTTTTGAAAATTATTATTCAGGTGGATTTTTTTACCTCCAATATTTTTGTTTTTTTTACTTTATCGTAAAAAACCTGAGGAATGTTAAGACCATGAAAAACATTGAAATATATTTCATGAAAGATATTGGGAATTTAATGCCTAGTAGGATTGGGTTTGGTTTATGGAGATACATTTTGGACCCTTATTTATACTCTAAATTGTATTTTAAGTTGATAGATATTTATTCCCCCTTTCCAAAAAATTAATGGCTATCCAGCAGCCATTTAGCCAATTCGACCATAAGACCATGTGGAATAAGAGGTCGACCATGCCCAGAGGTAGCTAGCCTAGGCCAGCCAGTGGACCAGTGAAGGGGTCATATCTACCATGAGAATTGAGTGTGGTCATGTATAGGTCTCACAATATGCAAGACTGCAGGCACGTATAGCCCGAGCCAAAGAATTTATAGGCATATCCTATTGGTATTGTAGTGACATCCAAGTACCTTACTTCAGATCCATCAAAAAGTTCCCTTTACCAAATCTATGATTCATTATAGCATTCATATAAATTGTAATTTCTGGGTTACCATGCCCTATTCTAAATATACTTCCAATATCGGATTAAACTGAGTAGGCATGGCCACATGTGCCATATTCATTACACTTGAGAGTTCCTCATTAATTCTTGGGACGAATACCCTATGAAATTTCAATATCTAGGATCTTTATATGTTTGTATCTGCAGAAAAGTGATCTACGTTGACCATAGATTTAGATTCTTTTTTTTTTGAATAATATTATTCCGGGGAAATTTTTTAACACAGATATTTGTGCTTTTTTTACTCTATCATCAATAACCTGAGGAATGTGAAGACAGTGAAAAACAATTTAATTGTTTTCATGAGAGATATTGGGAATGTAATGCATGGATGTATTGGTTTTGGTTTATGGAGAGACATTTTGGAGCCTTAATTATAATATTAATTCTATTGTTTTTTATAGAGCTTTATTTTCCATTTCCAATAAATAATGGCTATCTAGAAGCCATCCAGCCAATTCGACCACAGGAACATGTGGAACCAAAGTTCGACCACGCCCAGATGTAGCTGGACTAGGTCATCAAGTGGACCAATGAAGGGATCATAACTTCTATGAGAATCAAGGGTGGTCATGTGTAGGGCTCATACTGCGCAAGCCTGCAAGTGCACATAGCCAGAGCAAAAGACTTGATAGGCCATAGTCTGAGGGTGATGTGACCCATATGGTATGGTTGATGACCCTGTTTGCATATCATCTGAGTGAATCTCACATTATGGAATATATATCGGAGGGGAGGGGAATCAATAATTTAATGTGGTATAGATTTTATCTACAAAAATTATATCTTCACCGTCCAATCACGCCGCCCGTTAATCCATGTCATTTGATTCAATATAATGCGTCGAGATATCAAATAAAATTGATTACAACCCTATTTAATTTCTAACTTTTCCAGTCTCACGTAGTTTGGTACCTACATCTTCTACATCCTAATGTTCATGTTTGATTTCCTGAGGCACTCCAGACACTTATTCAATTTCACTAGCACCTCTATGATACATTTCTGATATTCAAGCTATTCTGAGATGACCAGAGTGAGCCATCAAAATAACTAGGAATGAATGCTAGTATCCTACAATGAGATCCCCCGATAGTGATTGAAGTCATCACATGATCATCCTTTGATCATGGAACCAAATCGAACACAAGCAACGAGGCATCTCCGGTGATTCAGAGACCATAAAGCCCATAAGACATCAAAATATTTTAATGCGGTATATATTGGATTTATTTGGAACACTCGGTAGCATATAATAGATTCCAAATCAGTGCATGATCATCATTTGATCATACAACTGAGTCAAGGATAATCAATGGACATGTTATGAGATTTTATGACCATGAACCCTTCCTCCTCCTCATGATTTTTCTTTGCATTAAATCAAATTTATCTGATCATACAACATGGATCATGAAAATTCTCTTGCAGCCATGTGATTTCAATCTATAAATACTCCATTTCCTAGATAGTGTACACTTCATCCATCCCATAAAAAGAAAAACCACCTTTATCTTCCCATGTTCTATATAAAACTACTCCCATAGAGATAAATGAACACAAAAGGGGGGGACAAAGAGCTCCAGAAAAGAGGAGAATTTTTCCAATGCCAGTTAGGGTACCCCTCAGGTAATCATGAGGGACTTCCACATTATCTCTCAAAGATCAAAAGGTCACATGATGAATTAAATGTCATGAAACACCTGTTTCATGCACAACGTTCACATGATCTTGTGATACGTGTGAGGTTCATGACTTCACCAAAGTAGGGAATTATTCCTTTCTTGTAATCCCGCATTCAGTATCATAGTTCCAAGTCCCCCTTACCTCATGATATTTTCAAATGGATTTGGACATGAGAACCCTATTTGAGGTAGTGATCTTATTGGAAAACCCCATTAAGGTCAATAGATTGTAGATAGGTGATGTCCATATCAGTTTTGCGAACCCTCTACAGCAGTGGACATGTGCAGTGTGGTTTTAAGAACTCTTAACACTAATCTACAAGACATCCATAAGGACCATTACATGAATCACACAATCAAATGAGTGATAAAACCTCATTTGGTGTGATGATAAATGCATTGTAAATCATGGAGTACCTGTCCGTATGCCCGTGAGTATGCACTAATATTGCATGAAACCTTGGGCCTGGCCATCTAGGCTGGAAAACACCCCATGTGGGTCCTTAATGGGTTGGATGAAACCAGCACAAGACCCTTTGTTGAAGACATGCGAATCACATGAACATGGGAGGTTTATGATCTCGCATACCCACAATCATTTGTGATCGCAGCTTTGGATTTTGATAACCAATATTGATAGTTCCTAACCTAGCCACTCCACATATGTGATTCCTTCATGTATCATCAAATAGGTGACCACCTTGGTCCTTTGTTCATGCGATAAGAATAGATTTAATGAATTGTGATGCCTACATGCATCCCCTGTGGATACCTCCTCCATGCATGGAAGGAAATGAGGATGTGAGTCCTAATATGTTACGAACACTATTCATATAAGATGCCCCCCACACGTGTAGGAAGGTATAATAGACAGATGCGAACCTGGTGGAAGTATCCATCGCAAGGCCTCTTTTATGTTATGTAAGCCACAGACCATCATGTGGTATGATCATGCGAGCACCCTCAATCATGATTATGGCCTCAAATAATTGGAATATTAACGGTTAGACCGTTACACATCCATGTTTCACTATATTTAGAAAAATATTGTCTATATAGACTTCGGGCATCGCCTTTTGGATGTGCATTTTTGAAACATAACCAATTGTAATATCATAGAAATATCTATGAGACCCTACCTCTTGAATGGTTAGAAGAAACATGATCATGAGAGTCCTCATGGAACTCGTGATGTAAATAGGAAACTTTGGACAAGTCACTTTGATGGTGAGACAGGTCTCAGAAAAGTCATATTGATCTTGGTACAACTGCCTGACATGTCACCATTTTCATGCGATGACCTAAGGACAATTCAAGTTGTTCAGGAGACAGCCCCTAGACACGTCCACATTATTACAAGACAATCCTTGAACAATTATGATTGATCTTTTGACACCCCCATTGTCAAGTATTCATTATCACACAAAAAGCCTAGGAAAATTCATATCAATCATTCAAACAAGCTTGGAGTTTTCTGTCCTAGTCTTATGATTATGTCCTAGAAAATGAACGCTTATCATACGATGTGTTCTTTGACATAATAGCTTGATCATATGATTTTACATATACATGTTCACGTTGTTATAAGATATCCCAAATATAGGTTTGGATGACCCTGAAACAATTTATTGTCATGTACACTTCAGTCATGCATAAGACCATGAAAATGTACACTTTGACCAGGAGACAACCCTTTGATGTTTCCTCTACACTCAGGAAAAGCCATATGAAAAAAGTCATTTGGTCATGTGAAAGACCGTAGACATGTCCACTATGGTGATGCAAATACATTTGAGGCATGTCAATTAATCAGGAAGACTCCCTTAAATGTGTCTTCCATGTAAGACAGGTCCCCTGATATATCAAGAAGATAATCATGATATGTACAAGAGTCATCCTAGACATTTCAGGAAAATCTCTTATGACATTCCCACTTTTTTGCAGCAGGACAGTTCATACACATGTTTTATTAACCATGGTTAGGATCCTTCAGTGAGATACCCATTTAATAGGGGAAGTGATCATGATGAGTATGGTTACATGATAATGTTACCTTACCAATGTCATGCTTTCAGAAAGACAATCATAGTTATCACTGTGTCTCTTTGATCTATCTGAAGATAACGAATGTGTACTTCAAACAGACAGCCTTAGAGTGTAATCCTCGACCCATCAAGCATATTCAAAGCGTAATCCCTGATTACCGAAATCATATATCATGTCACTAATAAATAGGTAATCCACTTGGTATAATCACCTAAAATCCCAAAAACCTTGAAGAGAACAATAATACTCATGAGTGTGATCACCCCCTTAAGAAATCATCATGCTAATAAATGAACTAAACTTTGAGTACTCTAATTTCCGCCAGAACCAAGATACATTGGAATCCTCCCTAAGGCATGATCCCCAATGATAATTATCATGACCCGTCCCCCGGGGCCCATGCTGTGAATATCCAAGCCCAACTCACACAGTCTTGAAGCTAGTCACTAGCACCGAGTAGGCCTAACCCAAAAAATGGGAGACATTTCCTTATGTACATGTACACATGCGCACAACTCCAATCCATATATTTTAGAAGGTGAATACACTAATTAAAAAACAAAAGGTGCAATATTAGAAAACTGAAGGTAAATAAGGACAAAATACAAGCCCAAATGAAATAGAAAATTAATTGTAAATGTATCTAGAACCACTTCTCAGAAAACCATACCAGAAGGGTAGGTACAATAACAACTGCCTAAATTCGTAGGAGCATGTCTCATCTATCAGGACACTCTATACACCAGCAGGCCTCAATACACCAAGGACTCCACTAAAGCATTGATCGTCTGCAGAAGATATGACACGTGAAGGAGAAGCCTATAAAGGGGTGAAGAAATCAATACTCAGTAGATACCCCAAACCACAAAGGTATACTGAAAAGAAATACATAAAGTGGAATACATTATAGTTACCTGAAGTGTGGACTCTAAGAAGTAAAATCAAGAGAGTCTCTTGAGTTATATCACATGTGAATAAATCTATATAAAGGAATGCAAGACCAATAGTGATAATGATTAACACCTTGTACTCCTAAAGCAATTGTCCATGATGAGTTCATAGGTATTTTAGGTCACCTAGACTCACTCATCACTTAGGCAAGCTGGGTCACATATACCTTCTCATCTAAATGGTATGTTGGGTCACCAAGACCTACTCGTCTCCTCAAACTACTGGGAAACCTAGGCCCGCTCATCTGCTTAGCCTAGTGGGTCACCTAGCTCGCCCGTCTCTTTGGCCTACTGGTTCACCTAAACCCGCTCATCTCCATGGCTTACTGGGTCACCTAGACCTACTCGTCTCAGTATTCTCATCTCATCAAGTTGTAGAATTCCTGCTCATAATGCCCTTGATCCAGTAGAATCTACTCCTCATGCCATCAGTCATATCTCAAATTCCTGAAACACCCACTTTGAGTATATCAAACGGACCATCTCATATGGAGGGTCCCAACACCACAAATGACTCATCAAGTAGTCATACAGTTTGGATGTTATGTGTCTTTTATTGAAAATTGGCTAGTGAGGTCTGGGTCTGGTCCGACCATGTTGGGAAGACTGGAACTATTTTGACCCGTTGCCTTTAGGCCGGACTCGGGTCTATCATCCCAAATCAAGCCCGCCAACCTGACCCAGTCTGTCGACCTGACCTCACCCACTAGGCCCCGCCTGGGCCTACTGGATCTAGGCTGGATTGGCTAGGTCTAGCCAAAACTACTACACTAACCCGGCCTGAGGCCCGCCCACCTGTCCACCTTGGCCCACTGGAGAAGGCCATTCTGATCCACGCATGACGGGGTTGTTGCCACGTCCCACCCGCATCTATTGTTGGGGGTTGTTGTCGAAGTCCAGTTGGACCGCAGGTCACCACTTCAGTCTATTTGGACAGCGGACTCTAGTTGTGTCCTTCTGCATCACTGTTGGTCATTTCTAAAAGCCACAGTCCTCTTCCCGTGACATATCCACTGTCCTACTCTACCATCGTGGAACAACGCCGATGTGCGCCACCTCCCATAAGCGGACACGGCCGCATGCCACCTGAGCACCGACACATTCTTCAGTAGGCCACCGAACATACTACAGTGGTCCTTTCTTCGATAAAGAAGGTATTCTATAGTCCTCATGTCATTATCTCTCCTACTGCGGGTTCTATCTCGTCTTGTCTTCGATCCAGGCATCTGGTCGCGCATAGGACTACCCAACAATGTCTGATGCGACCACAGTGGTTTATTGGTGAAAAATGTAAGAACATGGATATGAAATGAACAAAGAATAGTAATGTTATGTACATTAGTGTAACACCCCCAAGATTTCATAGTACGTTATATTTTCAAAGTAATTCAATAACTTGCACTACAGGAAACACTGAGTTCATGCGCACCACGACTTACCAAACTAGCCGTTCAAAAGCGGTTATGAATAGTATTAACTGAATTTTGAACTTTATAAAATCCTTATAATTATTGAATACATAATATGAGTTCCATAGACATAATGTAAAAACAGATACATTTTTTTTCAGATAAAAGAAGTATTTTTAAAAAAATGCAATTTTACCACCTTTAAATGGTGAACCATTTTTAAATCAAATATTTGAAACTCTTATATATTCAATTTGACAAAATAAACATGTTATTTATAATAGGGACATATGAATTTAATTTCAATAAATTTTTGGTGTTTTTCTGACAACTTTCATATTTGGGTGAATAGTGAAAAATACTATATTTTAACTGAAAACAACTTTTTTAATCAAAATAATTTATAGTGTTAATTTATATGTTTTAATGGTTTGTAAGTATACATAGATTATATTTTTACTATTTAATCCAATCCCAGCAATTTTGAGTAATTTAACTTTGATATTAGACATAAAGAAATGTCAATCTTTTGATATATATTGTTTCTTAAAAATACGAGTTTTAGTTTTAACAACGGAAATTAATTTTAAATTAATAAATGAAACATATAAGTTTTGAATTTGGTAAAATAGATTTCATTTTTAGATTCATAATATCGAAATTATCCTATGGTGAATTTCGGTATTTTACTGAAAATGACCAATTTTTGATGAATAGTGAAAAAACACTGAGTTATTAATTAAAAACGAATTTTCATTTAAATAATTATTTATTTTATTTAAATTTATTTTAACTAATAATAGATAAATAAAACCTATATATGTTCAATTTAATTCATTGGAGTCAGTTTATAATAATTTTAGATATATAAAAAATTTATTGAAATTTTCACCGTCTTTTACCCACCTCCTAGGAGAATTTTCAAATTTACAGAATACTTATTTTTACCTCTTCTGTGAGTTTAAATTGAAAAATCCAAGAGATTTGGATAATGTCAAGTAGTAAAATTTGGTTCAATAAGATAAAAATAATTTCTTGTGAATAGTAACTTTTTACTTTTATTTACCACGGTTAAATGTAAATAGGGTAATTAAGGGTAAGAATGATATTAATATTACCCTTAAACATGTCCTAATTATATTTTACAAGTGTATATCGACCAAAAACAACCTTATAAATAAAATATTATCATTTAGGTCCACTTGGATTAGATTAGGACATTTATTATTGTTTAATTCAATGAAGAGTTAAAAGAGTTAAAATCAATGATTATTAAATAAACCATTTTTAATATAGGGTTCTACATAAGATATATTCGACTATAAATATTCATTAAGAATATGAAAATATTTGCTACATCGTGGTATTTAATTTATAATTTGTAGACATTAAATAATTAAATTTACTTATGACACAATGATGATGGAGTAATTACATTATTAATGAAATAATCAAATAAATGGTATTATAAATATTACAATAAATATAATTTAAAAGTTTTTATTACATCCAATAAATTTCTAGGTGAATATGACATGTTAGGGATGATTCAATGTATCCTTTTTGTAGTAATCAAGTTGTGATAAATTTCACAAAAATAAGATATCAAATAGTGTCTAAATTGATATAAATTAATATTTAAAGAAATATTATATTCTTAATTGATATTATAATCCTAAAAATCAAAGGTTCGGAAAAAAGACTTATATCATGATAGGTGAATCATTAATGTACCACTTGGGGGTATCTTGATAGTTTATAGTTTGTTTATTAACCATATAATATAAAAATACAATGAGACATGGTAAATGTCAAACAAATTAACGAAGGGTTAAAACTAAAAGATAAGCATAATAGTGTAACCCAAACCTATCTAAAACCTATTTTATGAGTGGATTTAGACCCATTTACAAGATGTACTATGAATAATCCACTTTGGAGCCATTTTAAACCGAATATGAATTTATTATAAATTAATACTTTAATTTTTTCCTAAAGATCCCCCCCCTTATAAAAGGACACAACTTCTAACCAATTCTTCATACCTTAAAAGAATTTTGGTTCTGCCAAACCATAACCAAATATTCTCTCAAATATTCTCACTTGAACATTGAGGCCTTAGTTTGATCATAAAGCCGACCTATGGAGCCCATTTGATCAAATCAAAAGGAAGAACCAGAAAAAGAGGTAATGTTTTCACCACCCTCTTTCACGTTCCTTTCTTCTTCTACTTATTCGTTCTTTTTTAAATCCATTATAAACTAATAAATCCAATATCTTCTATATACTGTGATATGATACAATAATATTCATTATTCTATCCATCCTTTGAATTACATGTCACCATACATGCGTATGTACGGCTTATCATCTCCACGTCGTGGTGTAATTGTTATTCAATATATTATTATTTGGATGGGTATAATAATGATGTGTAATTGATGTAAATAATAAATTTAAATAGATAATGATTCTATATATATGATATAAAATCAAATTATATATTATTTTAGTTTAAAAAAATGCTATTTTTGCTCGTGCGTACGTACGGATTACCGTCTCCACGATGCGATGAGATTCATTTCCAAGTCTACCATTCATCGGCAAATAAAAAAATATGTCACAAATAAGTATGTAATATATGACATAATAATGCTACTGGATATATATATATATATATTTATATATTTATATATATATGTATTTATGTACATACATTTATCTTATTCACTTATTTCCGTTCAATACGATATGAAAACGGAAACATCGTTTATGTGTACGTATGGACTACCATCTCCATAAACGGTGTTTTCCATTACATATATATTTCTATTATAAATATTTATATTATAAATATACATGATATATAAATCATGTTTTATATTCTATAAGTATTTAAATCATTATCTATTTGATACAATCAAGACTAACAAGTTAAAACATGTAGATAAAGAAAGCGATTATTATCCGAAATGTTATTTTAACATGGAAATTATTATTAGTGGGTAGTGTAAAGTCATAAATGAATAATGTATGATATCATTAATATTAATATATTTCTTTATTAATTTAATAACATACTATGGTCTTCATACAGGAGGTCAAACGTACCCTCGACTAAAAGAATGTGCAAGGTAAGGGGTTTTCATCTCACTTCTTATTCCAGTGAGATTCATGCCATATTGCCACTATTACATTTTCTATGGTGTAAGTACTACCCATAATTGTATTATTTGTGTAATACGTATTAATTTATGTGTATTTACATATTCATTGTATGATAATTATTTAATGGGGTGTATGTTTTGTTTATTACCAAATTGGTAAGGGTTAATTCCTCAATCTCATTATTATACGAGATTGTTTATGTGTAAGTATTTACTGGGACATTTTTATCATCCATGTACATTTTTCATAAAAATGATTTCAAAATGAATATTTTAATGATTTTTGAAAGGTATCCTTTATCAAGATCAGAATTTTAAATGTTTTAAATATTTATCTTTCTAAATCATTTTAATTAATGTCCATATTTTCAAAATGATTTTAAGGATTAATTTATATGGACATGGATGTTTTGAAATGATAATTATTTTCAAAAGTTTCAAAGTGGTATGGGAAAATTTGATTCAAAAATCTCTTTTAAATTACATCCTTTATAAATGTGTGATTTTTAAATGATTTTACAAAAAGGATATTTCACTCAAAAAGTTTTACTCGTCATTTTCAACTATATCAGCATCCTTTACTGGATACTATTTTTGATTGAGGTTAAATTATTATAATTAAATATTCCATATTGTGTTGAATGAGTTATGATATGTTTGAATGTGGATGATCTATTTTTATACCATTCATGGTTTATGGTTAAACTATTGATATTTTTTATGCTAGTTCTAATATGAATGTTTATGTTATGTTTCATCCTTTTAATATGAAGAATGTATTGGACATAGTAAGTGACGGGTGGAGCCCGCTATATCTCCTCGATGCATCGGTAGGTCTCATGAGAAAACTAGATGTGCAATTGGCTGAGGCCCTTCCCCAATTTGATATATGGTTTCATCTGTGGCCTTAATCATTGTTAGATGACTTGGTTGAGGCCGTGAAAAAATGTTTTAGAATGTATTGAATTATACATTCCCTCATAATGTGAAGAATATCGATGGTTCATGTGGTCATTCAACTATTAGAATACCCATGATTATGTTTTATTATGGCATTATTCACTCATCTCGTATTCCTGCCACAAAAGTCTTCATTTTTATTATTGGAATTGGTTTCAATTATTCATCATGAATAACATTTATGTTATCTTCTACTGTATTTCTTACCCTTACTGAGCATTTGAGATCACCCCATTCAATGTTTTATTTTCTCTAGGATTCCAAGAAGTGAATTTTTATTGATATGTAGGGTTAAGCTAAGGGAATAATGGAGTTCATAAAGAATTACTTATGTTGTGTTGTATGTTATAAAGTATAATGTATCTTTCATGTATGTAATCTATTTTCCAAGACTATTAAACTGATTGGTCCTCTGGGACTTGATTCCTTGTAATCATGCCAATGTATTAAAATAAAGCACCAACTCTGGGTAACCGGGGTCGGGGCATTACAATTAGGATTGTTCATTTGTCCTTTTTTCATCTCATTATAATGAATGGGAAATCAATAAACACCATGTTTCTAACCCTTTAAGACCCATAATAAACAATCCACACATATAAACGAATGACCCACTGATCAACCTATATGTGGGTTGATCTGCATTTTTCATTTAGAAAGAGATAACGGGAAAACATAATCACATATAAAAAACCCCTACCATGAGGTTGGATCATTCAATGGAGAATATCGGAGTCGTACTATCGTTGTCTGTTATTCCTCAATCGTCAATCTGTCCTTTGTGGTGATTCGTCATTTCTCACTATTTATTGCTTGCCAACACCACTCCTCCAAAGCCTTAGAGAAATACCACTATCATTAAAATGATCTCGTATCACAGTTAAAAAATTAAATAGAGGAAATCTGGTTTAGTTTTTCAGTTATGCTTTTTCATTACGTAGTTACTTATTTTCATTTATGAAATGAATCATCCTTTTTGTTACTCTTGAGTTGCAACATAATTATGTTATTTACTTTATTAAATGAAATAGAAATATTCTCATTTCATTACAGTGAAACATTTTTGAATTAAATAAAACTTCTTAATATTATTTTATTTTTTTAAAACACTAAAAAAATAACTTTTACCCTCAAACCATGTCGGTCAAGGTTAGGCCCCACCTAAGGAAATAACACCCTCATGAGCTCAAAGGAACTCGTATATTTCTGATCATAGTTACTGTTAATATGTTAAATGATTTATAAAATAATAATAATAAATTAATTATTTTATTTATGAGCACATCCCAAAAACTACTTTCAAGAGATAGACCATACCGGCCAATGTTAGGCTTCGACTAAGGAAAGCACGTACTCATAAGCTCAACAGTTGTCTCATATTTTCAATTGGAGTCACCGTTCATGAGATATAAGGATTTGAAAATTAAAATTATTTTATTTTATTATTTTAATTTTGTGTATGCCATTTTTAGGTTTTCTCCTTAAAGGCTCACACTGACTAAATATAAGTCATTCATAGGGTAAAACTTCCATCTTGAATGCAACTCTACCCTTAGATTTTTGATATGAGAACCCATTTAGGAGTTAATCCACTTTTTCATGAAAACTAATAAATATCTATTTAGAAACATAACATTTTACAATAGACCATTTTGGGAACATTGGGCCTCGGAATCACATGTCTTCTCAGTGCCTTGTCTCAAATGATCCACAGAAATTTTATAAAAATAATACTAGGAAAATAAAATCCATTAAATTCTCTCCACAATAAGACTATATGTCCCTAAATTCCAAACCAAGGGATTCCCAAATAGATAAGGGTGAAGGAATGAACATTATCCTCCACCTCCATTATTCTCTCTTAAAGATTCATGTGCTACAACTAAATGATCATTAGAGGAATCAATTTCCCATGAAGGGTCCTCTCCTATCGATCCTCAATCTACACTGGAAGCTCTACAAGATTCACCTAGTCGTCAATGTCCAACTCAAACCAGTCAATGACGTGGGATGGGACATTTATGTAACTCCATTGATGGGATATGTGGAAGGTATCATGCACCCACTCTAACTATGGAGGTAGATCCAAGGGGTTCTCCCCCACATCCTCTCTACGTATTATTAGAAATGGTTTGATGAACCCCAAAGATAACATGCCTCGCCAACCAAATATCTATATCCCACATTGAGGAGAGACCATAAGGAACACGTGGTCTCCCACCTCGAACTCTAAGGTTCTATGTCACCTATCACTATAGGAATTATTATGGATATGTATAGTCTTCAAATACACTTGGATGGATTCTAACTTCTCTGTAGTATCTAGCACCAACTCCATTCCCATGATCATGAACTCTCTAGAGTCAGTTCAGCAAATTGGTGATCTGTATGGTCACTCGTAAAGGGCCTTGAATGTTTCCATACCGATGGTGGAGTGGTGGTTGTTTTTCTATGAAAACTCTACCAGAGATAAATGATCCTTCTAACTAAAGCCAAAATTGACGATGCAAGCACATAGCATGTCTTATAGGACCTGAATGGTCCAATCTATTTGGTCTTTAGTTTGTGGGGGGATGTTATGCTCAAGATAAGCAGAGTCCCAAATGCCAACTTCAATCCCTACCTCAACGTGATATAAATCATGCATCTTGATCCGAGACTACCGTTGATGGGAATCTATGGGGTCATGTTATCTCCTATGTGTAGAGGTGTTCCATGCTCTCTATGGGACTCTGTTCCCATAAATCCATGAAGTTATTGACATGGTGAGTTGTTCAATAATCCTCCATATAGTATCATTCTTTCTTGTTATATGTGATAAACCCATCACAAAGTCCATCAATATCCTTTCTCACTCCCCTCTTGGAACTCCAAGGAAGAAAATAGAAACCCCTTATAGAAATAGGATCTCGAAACGGTGTGTTGAAGAACCATGAAACTGATTAAACAAGCGCTCAACATTTTTATTCATAGGTAAGCCCAGATTCAGCCTATTATGTCATCCTCTTTGTCCTATGTGACACCCAATTGCCAATACTGAGGCATCTCTTCACTCTATATGTCCACTACTACTACTGTGAATTCTCTGAAAGGAATGATGTGATCCACAACATTAGAACATCAATCAGGGGTATACCCTATGCTTAATAGAGAACATAATGAATCACAATTAGTATCATCGAAATGCGCCTTCCTAACCCAGATTAATAGTGGAGGGGTAAGAAACACCAATTGGATTTAAGATGCATCTTATCTATCCATGAGGGATAATTATATCGAAGCATACTAATCTATTTCCTCATTTAGTACTTACGAATATGATCTCTGGATGAGAGAATTTTCTACAACGTTTCCATTACCTCGAGTAATGACTATTTTGAAGTTATAGTCTTCGAGGAACTCTAGACATCATCTCTCTCATAAGTTAATATTCTTATACGAGAATATATACTTGATACTATTGTGGTTAGAGTATATGATAAATTGTTCTCCAATAAGGTTGTGCTTCCACATATTAAATGTGATGACTACCACTACCAACACAAGTTCATCAGTTGCATATTTCTGCTCATGTGGTCTCAACTGCTGAGAACCATCAATCTCCCTTCAGGTGATCGAAGAGATCATTAATCCTAGTTAATGGATACGTATTCATCACAATCACATAATTCATGCACAGGAAGTCCCCAAATAACTTCTTTCTCCCATATTTTTTCTAGTTAAAAAATATTAGTGCTACCCATAGTGAAATGTTGGGTCACCCTAAGATCTTACATTGAATGTTCTCAAACTATACCCATAATTAATAAAGATCTGTAAAAGAAACTAGATATGATGGGGTATATATCTATGTAGTCCTAGGGTATAGGTCAACGAAGAAGTCTAACTCCCTATGGGTAGGTAGTCCTGGAACATATTTTAGAAAGAAGTCCTTGTACTCATCCACCACTGTTGGAAATTGAGCACATGTCTAACCCACTACACTGGGGTTCATGAAAGAAATCTGAATAATGATTGGTTTCATGCTCATAAACATGAGTCTATCTTGTTCTACCTAGGTTTCCTTTATCTCTGACCAAGGAAAACACAATTCCATCGCTATGGACATACTGAATCATTTTTAATAAAACAGAAAAACCGATCATAAACTATGGATGTCCAGTACATACCCAAACTAACTTTGTAAGGCCTCAACACCCCCACCATGTGGTTCCAACCGAAACTCTTTCCTCAAGGATTAGATCATACTTTTGGTATAATTATGATTATCAAGTCTCCTCCCATTGGCATCTCCACACATAAGGGTTATGTCAATAGTTTAACTAAAAACACTATGTATTTAGCAAGATTCAGGATTGGAGGGAATGATTAGCACCTATTGCTATTAATATTTCTGCAATGAGTAAGCACATATCATATCCTAAATCATTCCTGTATTCCATGGGTCATATTCCTTTACTACCTGAACCTACCCCTTCCCCTATCCTTCAGCTCTCTGAGGCTGCTGTAGAACACAACAGGGTGGTGGTTGTAACATGGTGAACTGTATACCACATCATGATAATCCCCCTCCTCCTCTACCACATCATATGCACAGTAGATCCATTTGTTCATGTCACTATCTCCACTTGAGGGGCACATCCACCATTTCGTTATCAACACTCTGATATAATTGACAATCTTTGACGATATTCCCTTAGACATGTCATGAAAAAAAATTACTCTCTCTAAGATGATTGGACTCAGCCTATGTGCCATAATCTCTAGATCCATTGTCTTGTGAACTTTTTTCTGAACGTCTCACACATCCATGTCCTTGGGACAAATCTTGATATCCTACTCCCAAGGTATCTACTCCTGCTTTCCCACTGCTGACATCCACTGGCCATATTCACTGAGCCAACGGATATTCAACCACAAAAGTCTTCTCGAGCACCCTAGCACAAGTAATAATGCAAAGAGGAATAGATCTGGCATAGATGTATATAAACAAACCTTTCTCGAAGGACTGAGCATTGAATAAATGGCCTTATCATAATCATAATGTAACTAGAATGGTCGGTATGAATCGATGAATACTCATACACCAACATGTTTTCCAGTCGATGCTATAGAAGCTCTTGGCCATGCATTTCCAATAGCTTTTATTTTGAGAGACCATTCTCTGTGAATGATTCTCAATATATATCTATGGAAGAGTCACCTCATCGTATGATATAGTAATCTTGACCCCAACATCTCCCTACTGATCCACATAGAAGGCCCACCTCTTGAACTACCATATGATCTAATGATGTCAGGAATAGACAAAAAACCTAGTCACCACCTCAAGACAGTCCATAACCACCTATAATTTGGGATCTCCTCAGAACTAGATGCGTCTCTTTCACTGAAACTCATGAAGTAAGCTCAACCAATGCATCTCATATACTAGCACTAAGAGTACAATGTGCAACTCCACAGGAGGGGTTATAGCTGGTACACCGCCTGAAGGTGTTGTCTCTTGTACAAACCCCTGTACCCATCTCATCTCTCTACGAATCATCCTCATGGTCACGTGGTGGAATCATGGCTGGCGGTCTATGTGGGAGCATCTGGAAATGATAAAATAAGTACCAAAATATAAAGATTATACATACTGAGATGAATGGAACTCAAGAAGAATAAGAAAACACTCCCAATTATTATATAATGCATGTACCATCATTTTTCACTACAACAGTTTTGTTAATATACAGATTCAAAAAGTATAATTCAGGGTCTTGTTGTATGGGTACATTGGCCACCACACCAACAATAGATTCCCTATACTAAAAGCTTATCTCAGAACACTTAACACTATTTCCCAAAACCAAACTCATAGACAATGGGTTCATGTGATTGAACTGAACTCCATTGATACCACTCTGTCATGACCCGTCCCCCTGGGCCCATACCGTGACTACCACAATCCCTTTACCCATATTCCAGGGGTTGGTGACTAGCACCAAGAAATAATATCCCAAAAAAATTGGAGGAATTTAACTAAGTACTTATACACATGCACACAAATCCAGGCCACAAATACTGGAAAGTGAATACACTATGTAAACAAACACAAGGTATGACAGTAGAAATCTAATGGTAAACGGGTCCAGAATAAACGTCCAACTAAAACTGAAAATTAAATGTACAAGTCTCTAGAACTCCCCACAAAAAAACCTACCAAAGGGTAGGTACATAAATTTCAATATGAAGTTGCAGAATCATGTCTAGTATGTCATGTCTCTCTAAGAACAACCAAGCCCCATTCCTCCAAGAATTTTGTCAAAAGATCGAAAATTTCCAAAATACACGACATGTGAGGGTGAAACACATGTAGGGGTGACTAATACAATACTCAGTAGAGACCACAAACCAAAATGGTATACTACAAATAAATATAAAATGAAAACCACCAATGATGTACATGATGGGTAGCCTATAAGAAGTATAGTCAAGAGAACCCATAGAGTCAGATCACACATGTATTAATATAATTAATGGAATGCAAGACTAACATTCATAACACAGAACACCTTATACCACTAAATCACTCATCCCTGATGAGTACATAGGTCTACTGGGTGACCTTGACCTTCTCACAACTTAGGCCAGCTGGGTCACCTTGACCCACTCATCTCCTTGGAATACTGAGTCACCTAGACTAGCTCGTATACTTGTCCTGTTGTGTAACCTAGACCAATCGTCTCCTTTTCCTCCTGCGTTACCTAGACCCATTCATCTTAGTGTTCACGTCATAGCTAGTTGCTGGATTCCTGCTCAAAATGCACTTGAATCCAAGAGAATCTAAACTTCAATCCATCATTCGTATCTAAAAAACCCTGAAATCCCATATGGATTATATCCAAAGGACCACATCAATGTGAGGGTCCCAACAACATAAATGACTCATCAATAGGATATACATTTTAGATGTTATGAGCTTTTTGGTGAAAAGTGGTCGGTTATGTCCTTATGCGGTCTGAACTGGCCATGATGACCCAACCGGGTCTAGACATGGGTCCAATGGGCTAATTGTGGTCCACCGACCCAATCATGTCAGTTGACCTGACCTGGTCCTCCTCGTAAAACTGGCTCCCTGGGCCTGGCCCAGACTGGCTCAGTCTATCTCAGACCACTGCACTAGCCCAACCCACTAGAGCAGGATGATCTGATTTGATAGGGATGCCACGAGCACCATATCCCAACCATGGTCCTACTATATTATGGTCTACAACTACATCCACCCAAACCACAACTAATTGTTGTCAGCGGCCCCTTTACGCTGCCCACGTCATAGTCACTGTCCTTCTTTACTACTATGGCTCGCCGTTGGTGCGCACCTCCTCCCATACGTGGCTGCCAGTATCGGTGGGTTATTTCTGTGGGCCACTAGACGTAATTATGTGGTCTTTTAATTGATCTAGAAGGTGGCCCAGAGTCTCTAGGTCATTGTTTCTCCTAGTACGAGCTCCAACTCATCATTCCATTGATTCGGGGGTCGGGTCTCACTCAGAACCTTGCAAAAAAGTCGAACATGACCATGTGGGTCCATCGATGAAGAACGTAAGAACAAGGATTGGAATTGAACTAAGAACACCCAAGGGTGGGATGTTTTCCTTATTCGTTCGACTCGTTATAATGAAATGGAAAATAATAAGCATCATGTATCAAACCCTTCAATCCCCATAAGAAACAATATATCCCACGTGAATGAACAACCCATATATCAACCTGTTTGTGGTTTGATACTAATTATTTGTTAAGAAAAAGTGATTTTTTAAACAAAATCACATATATAAAAACCCCTACCCCGATGGGGGATCATTCGATGGAAATATCGGAGTTTTACCATCATCATTCGTCATTCGTCATTCCTTGATCCTCAATCTATCATTAGTGGTGATTCATCATTCATCGATATTCTTTGCTCACCAACACCTCTCCTCTGGATCCTCAGAGTAATAATAGAATCGAGCCAAAGATCTTGTGCCTCTGTTAAACAATTAAGTTGAGGAAATTTGTTACAAAATTTCTATTATGTTGAGTCATCACATCGTTAGGTAGTTTCATTTATGAAATGAAACATCATTTCTGTTATGTATTAGTTGCAGCATCATTACATTGTTTCATTTATGAAATGAAATAGCTGGATAAATTTTGTGTTGTAGCAAAACATTTTGGGATAAGATAATATTTCATAAGATTATTCCATTTTTAATTAAAACACAAAAAATTAGCTTTTACCCTCAGTCGTGCTCGTCGAGGTTAGACCCCATCTATGGAAAACACAACCACATGAACTCAACGATACTATTAGATTTCTAATTTGAGTTACCGTTTAAGATTTATAGAATATTAAAATAAAATAATCATTATTTTATTATTTTATTTATGCTCATATCTTAAAAACTACATTCTGTAGTTTTCCCATTAAAGATAATGTTAGGATCCACCTAATGAAATAACACCCTCACAAGCTCAATGGTGTTCTCAAATTTTCAATCTGAGTCACTATTTATCATTTATAAGGATTTAAAAAATAAAATAATTTTATATAATTATTTTATTTACAGTTATTCCATTTTTAGGATTTCTCACTAGAGGTCTGCACTTACTAAAGATAATTTGCTCCTAAGGAAAACTCGCCATCTTGAACACAGTGGTACCCTCAAATTTCCGATCTCTTCAACTGTTTATGAGATATTCCACTTTTTCAAAAAAATCAATAAGGAACGCTATTTAATAACTTAACATTTTTTGATGTACCATTCTGGGAACTCTATCGCTTAGAATCACACATCATCATAGTTCCTTGTCTCGGAATTTTCCAAGAAAATTTCTAAAAATAAAACTAGCAAAATTATAGTCATTAAAGACATCCACTTTAGTGTGAGTACATTCCTATTCCTTTTGTGATTATCTTATAGGATTAAATACTCCCATATGTATTATATTTGTCCTCATACATTATTATATGAGAATAGGGCTCATGCATGAGCACTATTTTATGTATATTCCTTTGTCTGGCCCTCTAGCACCTAAAAACTATAAAAGAGTTGGGAGATGTAGTGAGCTATGAGAAATCTGATTCCTGCCATAATCGATATATGTATAACAAATTACTAAGTCCATTGATCCATACGATATCATCTATGAGATGTGTGAACATACCCCTCAAAGGGAAACATTAATGGGTAAGTCCCTTAAAGATATTCTCTTATGAAATTTGTTTGATCTTCCACTGTATCTTCTTCTCACACAGAGCATGGATCATGTGTTCTTAGTGACCAATGATGATTTTACTAAAATATTTTTGATAATCCCCCAGTGTGGGCCCACCATTGGTATGTATGTTTGATTACATCACGTCTCTACTCAAAGGGGCCATATTCCAAAAGAATAAATATGGGCAGTCTCCTTTTCATAAGACCTAGATAGGGAATCCATTCTCAATTATATCATGACACAGATGCCCATAAAAAGAAATACTTAGAAATTAATTCTAGTATTAATATAAATATGCATGACAACTCACTGAGGTCCGAGCATAAAATTATAATCCTTACTATATGACATTAAACTACATCCATGGGTATAGTCATTCAATCGTAAAGTAGGTAAAACGAACAACATGGGTTTTGATTCATATTTTCATATGATAAATAGAAAGCCTCATATAGGTTCAATTCCATATCCATGATAACAACAATCTACCTAGATAGGAATGAACTCCATAGTTCCAAGACCTGGACATATCCCAAAGCATCATAGTTAAATAAGATAGAGATACATATCCCATGATATACACTCCATTTTTATTATCTATACATGTTTCTAATCATTTCATTGAGATGTGGGAAACTAGTATTTTAATAGTTTCTTGGAAGGATTTCATGTAAAAAATTACAAATCTATAAGAGGGTCATATAGTAGGAAACAATTCTCACCAAAAGGGTGCAATGAGCCCGACCTCCCATCATATCGACCAATGTGAGTCCCCAATAGTCATTGGGACTGAAAACATATATGAACACATCCTTTGGAAAGTAGTTATTTAGCTAGATACAGATTAGCGAACCATTTAGAGTTTCTAGGAAATAAGAAACAAATTGAAAACTAGATTCAAGTGTTTGAGCAAGTCCCTAACCCCCCAACCAAACCTTTGAGAGAAACCCATTCCACACCTCGTATCCTAACGAAACAATCTAAATAATACATAATTGAATGAAATTCACCATGATGTATTACTAATTAATTAATATAGTGTTTTAAAAGGATATCCAATGGAAAATTGTCACTTATAGGGTGGAAATGTGGACATTCGGTAAGTCAATCAACAATTACCCATATTGCATTATTCCCTCTTGGATTCCATGGTAATCCAGTGAAAAATCCATATTAATATAATCTTAATTTCATATTGGAATAATATTTGGTTTCATAAAACCTCTAGGATGTTGTCTTTTAGCCTTTACCTATTAATATACTAAACATCTTGATATATGATCATCAATTTCTTACATCATATTTTCCCATGAAAAATGTTCCTTCAATTCCCTATATGATACCGTCATACATGGTTGTATATAAAAAATATAACTATGATCATAATACAATACTTCCATCTTTATCTTTGGTATAGAGGGAACCCAAATCATCTTCCAAAATTTTTGGATTACATCTTCTTATACAATGTTTACCGATTTTACATCATTCACAGCATTGTGTTTCTTTTGAAAATTATCATCATCATGCTGATAAATTTTATTCCTTTCCAATAAAAATAGTTTTGAAACCATTTAAAATGTAGTGGTGCTTCACCTTCCTTGATAATTACGATATATGTCTTTATTGGACCATTGTACATAGGATACTTATCAATCCTCATTTTCGTAGAACTCCCTAATAATTCTTGTTTAATGCATCTACTAACATATTTTCCTACACTAGGTGATAGTGTATTGAAAAATAATAATTCTTGAGTAAATCGAGCCATCTCATTTACCTCATGTCGAGTTCTTTAGATTAGATGATATATTTCCAATTCTTTTGATATGTACATATCTCAAATATTTCACCATAGAGATAGTGACTTTATATCATTAGAGTGAAGAATATAGTTTCTAACACAAGATAATGAGTTGGATAGTTATTTTCAAGATTTTTTTACTTCTTGGATTCATAGGAAATAAATCTATCATTCTACATAGGGACACAATCATGTCCTTTATTTGATGCATCACTATAAATCACAAATCCATCATTTTCTAATGGTAGAGTTAAGATGATAGAATTCAGTAATATCCCTCAAATTCTTCGAAAAACTATCCACATTATTTTTTCCATATGTACTTATACCCTTTAAAGGTAATATTTGAAAATAGGTTAGCTAATTGGGAAAATTAATGAATGAAATGATGATAGAAACCTGCTAAACCAATGAAACTACATACCTCGGTTATGTTCATTGGTGTAGGAAATTCCTGAACTACCTTTTTCATCATAGGATCAACTGATATTACATCCTTAGAGTCATCATAGACAACAAAAGAAACTATTCAATGCCATAATTCAGACTGGATACACTAAGCATATAGTTCTTTTCTTCTAAGGGTCCCAAGAACAATCCTAAAGGTCTTATCATTGTCATTGTAGATTTTTAATGTATCAATATATCATCAAAAAACACCAAAAAATCTTCAATATATTCCTTGAACACTTTTTCATTAGATCTATAATAATAGAGGGTTCATTTTCCAGTCCCACAAAAATTAATGTAAACTCAAAATCCCATACATTGTTTAATATTTAATATTTTGAATATACTCTTTATTCACATGGAATTGATGATATTTATATTGAAGATCAGTATATGAAAAATACTAAGCTTTGTGAAGTTGACCAAATGAGTCATAAATTAAATTCAGAGGATACTTTTTCATTATCATAACAGAATTGATCTCCATGTAGATAATAAGAAACCTAATAAGATTTATATTTATTCATAATAAAAAGAATATGAGTTCCCAAAGTAGAAACACTAAGGTGTATAAATCCCTTATCACTCAATTACTCTAGTTGTTTCTTTTTATCAAATAATTATATAGTGGACGTTTTATAAGGAGTATTTGATATATTCCTTATGTTAGGGTCTAAATAAATTTATAAATCAACTTACTACTCATGAGTATATCTTGGTAAATCCTATAGAAATACATCAAAGTATTTTTCTCACAATAGGTACATCCAAAATTTTCAGATTAACTATTTCATTAGTAGGTTATATCATATCTTCTTCTCCAATAATCCCATTTATAAGATCTACTAGAGGTTGATCCATACATGAATCAGATGATAAAGTCTTTCATCTAATGTTATTAAATTACATATCTTTATAACGAATCATAATTACATTCTCTTTGTAATTTTTTCCATTTTATTTTGAAAATGATTCCATACAATGAATTATATCAAAATGAACCCTAGATATGATGATACAATTAAATTTAGAGAATGGTTATGTATCATAATAAGAGCTTCTCAGCACATATTGGTTTCAATATGGTTTCCACTACGATTCTTTACTAACAACTCCCTTGCTATTTTGAATTGGAAATATGAAATTTTTAAATAAAATTGGGAATATATAGAAGAATGATATGATCTAGAATAAAATAATGATTTAGATATATTTGAGTAGAATATTAATGTAGATGCTCTCACATCATTAGAATCTTTAGCCTCAACTGTTGTGACTAAATATGTTTGACCTTGTTCCTTTGGACTTTTCTGTGGAAAGTATCCTTTATGATTATGACAACTATTTTCATAATGTCCAATCTCATTACAATTGCATCACTAAACATTGGTATCGTATTTCTCTTCCTTTCAATCATGGTCTCACTTGTATTTTTCTGCACACTTGTAGATAAAAACCTTCCCCAATAGGAATGATTAATTATGTTTCTTTCCTTATTTATTTCTCTATATTGATAGCATACAAGACTATATCATTGTATAATGAAAATGTTTTGGATATCAGTTTCCTTCATAGGAATGATTTTAACCCATCAAAGAACTGATTAATCTTGATCATTGGATTATATATTTATTTTTCAATATACCTTGATATCCTTGTAAAAGTATCTCCATACTTGGAAATGTTTTCATCCTTTTTTTATTATAGACTCAATAATTTCTTCTCCATATCCACTCATTGTTTGTGAGGGAAATATTTGTCCATGAAAAATTACTTAAAATTCATTTATTCCATATTTGGTATTTCTTATTCCTCCTTTCTATTTTGAATTAATGACCACCATTGATCTTCATTTACTGATATATGATAAACTTCCATGATAACCTTCCCCCTTTTCTTACATCCCAATGAAAAAAATATCTTCTCTAAGAAACTTATACACTACTCAGCAATAGATGAGTTTCTATTACCACTGAATGATGGAGGTTTTTGTTAAATGATGCGGTCTAACATTGTTCCTCTATGTTGTGGATCAAGATGATCCATAAAAGAATGATTTTTATTCATATACTTAGTATGTTATCCTTGTATAATTTTAAGTTTCTCAACTCAAGTTAAAACTCCTTATCCAAAACCATTATCATTCATAGGAGGGAAATCCCTACAAGGGCTATGCATGTTGATACAGTTTCCATTCCTTCCACTAGGATCTATTTATAAACAATGAAATACACTAAATTAGGATGTAAATCATAATGAAAAATTTTAAACTATTAAAATTCTTTACATAAATTTGAACATTTATGCATAGATAATCTCATAATAACAAACATGGTATCTTTGGGGAAATGTTTACGCTTAAATGCTTCATAATAATTTGTAATTAAAATGCGAATAATCTTAATAATAACCCCATGGTGTATGAAACCAGGTGCGTAGTAAGGATTATTGTCCTATATCAGTTTACACTGAGTTAGGATCGAGGCACCTTGTTGGAATTGTTACCTATAGGTATATCTATTCTAGAACCACGTCTAAATTTGGTATCTAGAGAGGGATTCATTTTTAGGTAGACCCACCTAATCCTTACATTAAAAAATTTCTAGTATTTAATTCTATGCATATCCTCAATGTTTATAATTCGTTTCTGTTCCCTAATATATATTTTCTAAATCTATTTTACATGGTTATTAATAAGCATTCTCTGATTACAACTGAAAAGACCCTGACCCCAGTAGCCTGGAGCTAATGCTTTACTTTATAACATTGGTATAAAAAAGGAAGTTTCATCCTAAAGGATCGAGTATTTTATAAGATTTTTAAAACAAGATTCAAACATAGTTGTTACATTACAACCTTAAAATAAAAAGACATATAAACTCCATCAGAAACATCCATAAACTGCTAGATTATCTCTATATGACATTTATAATATACATCTTCGCGTCCTGGGAAAAAATAAAATAAAAGAAATTGGTGATATCAAATGATCAATAGGGGTAAACAACACTAAGGAAGATAACATAAAAATAAACAATAATTAAAGGTCAATAACTAAAGAACATTCCACTAAAACAAAATCTCAAGCATAATATGGAAGGAATTAAAGATGAATAAATAATACTCTATAAATAATCAGATGATAATGAAACATAACCATGGATATTATACCATTCGAATAATCATATGAGATATTAATTAATAATATCACAATGAGGGAATTATTAATGTCCTAATTGGTAATCATTCCTTCAAGGCTTCATCCATGTCACCATTCATAAACTAGTAAAAATCCAATCTGTTTTCCCTAATGAGACCTACAGATACATCAAGAGGATATAGTGGGCCCCACACATCAGATAATAAATCAAATTAATTCATCAAATGAATCGGGTGACACATAATCAACATATACATTCATATTGAAACTACCATATAAAATTTCAATAACATTCCTTGAAAAATAAACATGATCATAATCCATACAGAATAATATGGTGAATGGTATCAATATAGTACATCTCCAATCAAAATAATCATAAACTATTCCATAAAATATAGTAGATTCTAACATAAGAGGTCAATTTCTATAATGAATCAAATTCAATAGATGGTGTTTAAATAGATAAAAATACTATAATAAAATCATTGATAAATTCTGGAGGGAAATACACCTTTTTTTACTTTTGGATGGAAGAGTTCTTTTAGAAAATTAATTTAATTTATCATAATAATATATTTTAAACCTTTATATACCAAAAAAGAAAAGGTAAGGACAATGAAATTATGTTTTAGGCCTAAATTATGTTCAGATGAAGTGAAAATATTTTAAAAGTGTTTTTAAGAATGTTTAGAAATGGGCCACTTATGTACGGTTTAATGGAAAATCTAAAAGTGTATTTAAAGAGGACAAGGAATTAATTATTTAAAAAAAACCAAAAATGGATAATAAAAATTTTCATTGTTAAATTTTTTTTTAGAAAAATATTTTATTCTTAAAATAGATTATGTAGATTAGATAAAAATGGGTGAGAAATTTAGATGTTCCCTTTATGCAGGCGTGCTTATCGGGATAAATTGAAAAGGGAACCAAATAAACATGTTCTTCCCCATAAGATAAAGATGAACATATATGGATAAATGATTTTGGAACATATACACCGAATTTATAAGAATTATAAATTGAATAATGATTACATTGGGGTAAATAAGCAGAATGCGTATCATGAATGGAAAATGGGGGTTTGGGAAGAAAAATTTACCTTTTGTTTGAAAGTGTTCTGAACGTATATAGGACATCCAAGATAATGAAATTAGATTTATTAATAATTTAATTGACAACCTATTTAATATTTATTTGATTAATTTTAATATTATTATGTACATGTATTGCCTTTTGTTGATTTATGAGATTCAATTTGGTCAGTCGAGGGTGTTTGTTTCCTTGGTTTTCAGGATGTTTTCACATTTATACATGTATGAAGGATCACCTGAATTTGGACTAGTTATATAGAATTGAAATTATATGTTATTAATGGACAAAAAATATATTTTATGGTCTTATATATCATTTTTTCAGATATGAGGATGATTTATTAGATAAAACATTAATGGTAACTGTTTGGATTATTTTGGCATTTTTTGATCATCACTCTCTAGTTTTGTAATATGAATTAATATTATGTATGTATAATGGTTTCAGAACATTAAATAATTTTTATGAAAAATAATAAATTATGGTTTAATGATAAAAATTGTTTTATAACCATTATTTAAGGTATAATTTAAAAATAAAAACTCTTCATCCTTGGAGGCGATAAATCACCAACTCACAGATGATGTTTTCATTTTTAGAATAAAATGGGTAATGGAAGGTGGATATAGATTTATCATAATAAATATAATGTATATAAAATATAATATATTTATCATGAATCCATGTATTAAATAGGTAATTAAATGATAATAAATGAAAATAAATTGAATGAAAATTATAATTATGAAATGGAATTTTACCTCTAGAATTCATCTCACTGAAAACATCTTTAAGAAACTTTGAAATTGTGATCTGGGTGATACAATAAATTAAATAATTTGGGGGATATTTTTGGTAGAGATAATTGGTAAAAAATTTGCATATTTCAAAGCTTTGTAGGTTGGAGGAGAATAGGTGGTGAGGGTGGTATTTATAGTGGAGGAGAGGGGTGTTTTTTTATTATTTTATTCATTATTTTATTATTTTTTCATAACACTATGAATATTTTTAACCTTATCACTAAATAAATTTAAATAATGAAGTATATATTGATATTATGGGCTTACATAATCCATAAATCATAAATGACTCAACAATTCTGGAATTTGTTACATATAGTAAATTACCGTAATTCACTATTCACCAAAAATTCCTTTATTTTATAAGTGTCCCAATAATTAACCATAAAATTTTTTTGACATGTCTAATTATAAAATGGAATCAAATTTATAAAAACAATTTCTTTTTAGATATGTGAAAATTAATTTAAAAAAATTCTGTATTTACTCGAAAGATGCTGATTTTAATACCATCGAATTTATGACATTGTCAAAAATTAATAAATGTATCATAAGATTATATTATAATAATAAGAAAACATGAATCTATTTTATGAAAATAGATTTTATTTTATATAAATATATTAATTATAAAATTTCAAACAAAAATTTATATTTCTAAAAAATACTAACACATAATTTGTCTTTTTTAAAACATTTATTTACGAATTCTATGATATAAATATACCATATTTTCATTTATAATATAAATTATGTTTAATTATACATTCATTGGTTAATTTACTATTCTATTTGTCATATTACTATTCCTATTGGTCAAATTAATATTTAAATGGTCATATTTAATAGTATATTATTGTTTTAAACACGTTATTGTGTGAAGAATAAACTATGAGATATGTTAAGTTTAAAAAGTAGAATAACCTAAGATAATGGGGTGTCACATAACCAATTTTCAAACATCAATGTTCTATTTATATAGATTAATTCAATCAATTTACAATCATTCAGTTCATTAATCTTCTTTTTTAGGCTTTCATCTTCGTATTGGGACTTCTCAATCTTTTCTAGTGAGGATGGTTTAAAAATATCATAGAAAATGAATGATGAATTTAAATTCCAAGAACTCACTATATAAATATTTAATATATATATATATATTATCCTTGATAATTATCATTATGGTCAAAAATCAATGATCCATCCTACTGAATGCCTTAACCACTTTGTTTTCCTTCCCTGGGTGGTAGAATCTCAATAAATAAGAGTCCTTGATTTTTTCCTACCATATTCTTTGTATCATGATGTGATAATTCTGAGATAATATATATTATAAAATGTTTTTTTCTATATATATATATCAAATCATTAATAATGGAGTTAGTGCCTTAGTATCATTAAATAAATGATTTTGGATTGTAGATCAAGGTAATGATATAGATAATACTATTCATGGATTTTTAGTTTCCTTGATGCCGACACAATAACATTATAATTATTCATGAGGCTACATCCATATCCTTTCATGATGCATCTCAATAAATTATAAAATTTATCTTCTCTAATGGTACAGTTAATACTGATTTAGTAATATGTTTCCACTTCATCTCTTCAAAAAATTCCTCACATTCCCTTGACCATTGTAATTTATCCCCATTACAAGTTAACTTGGTTAATGGGTTGGTTATCAAGGAAATGGTTTGAACAAACCACTAATAGTTACATGATAAGTCCAGTACGCTTCAGATATCAATTATTTTCATCAGTGTAGGTCATTATTTAAATAAATTTATCTTTAACATGTCAACATATATCTCATCATTAGAGACAATGTATCTCACAAAAGAATCTTTTTTTATCCAAAATAAAATCATACTATACTTCCAATATAAATATATTTTTATGAGATATTTGGAATTATTTTTATATTATTCTCATGCACTTCATAGATATTAGAGTATATCAAAATATCAATAATGAAAACCACCCCAAAGATATCAAGATACTTCTAAAAGGGTAACTAACATTGAAACATGGTAATTTATTTATTTAACAATATATAACTAATTTAATTACATAAAAATAATATAATAATTTTAAATTAAAAAAACAAATAAAATTTCTATAGTTATGAAAATTAATTTTCTAAATAAAAACACTTAAGCCTGTAAAACCTTTTATAGAGAAATACATTTTCTAAGACATAAAATAATATATGAGGTATTATTATCTTGGATACTAATTATAATGAAATAAATTAAATTTATTAAATAAAAATCGATGATATAATACTTATACAGAAATATAAAATAGAATCACCATTGAAAAATTCACGATTCAAAAAAATATAGATAATTTGTTATTTATATTACAATAACTTTTCAATTTTTTATAAAAATGTTTTGCATATGTTTTATAAGTTCAAAGAATATATTAAAATGAATAATGATGTCACTACAATTATTGTTTTATTTAATAAAACTGTTTATGAATTATTTTGTACTTAGTATATAACCATAATATCCTACATATTACATGTTTTGGGAAATCCGTATTTTTTTGACAAAAAATCGGCAATTTCTAAAAAAGATTAAAAAATCATTCTAAGAAATTTTTGATATTTTTATTCAAAAAATAATGTTATTTAAGTAAATGTGAAATTATGAAACTAAAATATTAAATATATTCATTAATAAAGTCACTTTGAAGGGAGAACTTCATTATTGTCCCTCATATGGTGCTTACCTACTATTGTAGAGTCTCAGGTGTCTTAGAAATGAAATCCAATGTGGGGATATATCTAAAAAAATCCCTATATAGTGAATAAATAAATAATTTGTTAGATAAATAATTTATTTTCTATTCTATATATGATTCTATTTTTCAATTTACCTTCTATATGAATATTTTTAATCATTATTTATAAAATGGGATCTCATGTTGTTGTTTTCATCAGTGATCCTCAACCATGAATCCACCAATGAGAGATATACTAATCTAACTCTCAACTATATTATGTTATATAGATAACCATAGAGAATATTTAAATTGATTTATATATAGTAATATATTATGGATAAAGGATTAATTAAAAAATTAAATAAATATTTTTAATTATTTAAATAAATTCATCTTAGATTTTCCATAACTATGATCTAATTTGAAACTCGATACGAACAAAAATCAGGGTATTCATAAAGAATAAAAATTATAAATATAATTCTATTATTAGTTTTTCAAAATGTGACTATGTTAAAATATATCATCATTTCAATAAAAATAAATTTACATACCATAAAATAATATAATGTTTTTATTATATTGTTTTCTAGGCTCAATGACACTATGTTATTCACATTTACCTATACTAAGTGTAAAATGCATCTTACATATACAATATAATATTCAGAAATTTTTACAAGCTTATCAGCCTTAGTAAAATTACTTCTTAACCTCTAGTAATGTCTCAATATTCTAAAACTAAATATCTTGTTGTGTTATAATCCATTAAAATATTGTTCCACAATAACCTCCCAACATTAAAACATTTCATCCTTGAAAATAATGACTAGAAATTAATTAATAGGAATATTCATGATTGAACTTGTAAAAAATATACATAATCACACACAATTCATTAAATTTTGATATTATATCTCTAAGGGAACACATTAGATCGCCACTTAAAAATGATAACATTCCCATTAAAATGTGTACATACGTTCCTCAATCCATCATAAAGAAAGAAGGGAAGAATGAATACTCCCATCCCATGAATGAACTAATCAACCTCATAATTTCCTTGATATTTTTCCAAAAATAGTGGATACGGTAAATAATACAATTCTTAAAATGTCACCCCTAAATGTTCGTCGATGATATCAACTCTTGTAGGAGTTCCCTGCTTCCCACAATTTTAAGAGCATTCTAGATGGTTGTCATAGTGTGAAACCCATTTATTCTCTATAACTACACTACGAACATAACCAATTTTTCATATCATGGTTAGAGAAATTTCAAGGTTTCATAATAATCTAGGATCATGTTATAATCCTCTTCCACAAACTACCAAAATGGAATAATCTCTCCCATCACTGGCGTACAGTCCAAAGGAAACAATGGTCATCTACTCAAAATTCATCACCATTATTCCATAGGTCTCTCACCTTACAGGTAATGATATCGAACAAACTATCAACCTCAGCCGAATATATCCTAATAAGGGTTTCTTTAATTGATTGTGAAGTCTATAGATGAGCACATCAGTCATAAAAATTAACATAGATGGATAGTCAATTCCACTTCACAACTCATCGGGTGACCCAATTTACCAATATCTAAAGTAAACAATTTTAACTATGCTGATAACTATGATTTTTGAGATCCATACCCAAGTATAGAACCTATTTGAGTGAATAAAATTAACAAAACACAATGATAAATTCCTCCATAGACCAAATAAGTTTTACCAGAGATGGGTTTACCCAAACCAAACCACTATGAAAAATATAACAAGGATCGTACATGTGAATTGTAGCATCAAATCAAGATTACCATCACAATACCCATCATGTGAAATATGGGGGAATATCTATTTACCTAATTAAGTAGACAATGTGTTTCTCAACATCAAGTAATACCCTTTTATTTTTCATCTAATAACATAAAATAACACATGAGAAATAGTCAAAATTATAAAATGCTGACATAACATAAAAGAAATGTGTGAGGACACGACCATAGATCGAAGGAAAAAAATTTACCCTTTATTGTTAGAATAAACCTCCCATATATAAATTCTCATACTCTCCAATCATTACTCAAACATAGTTTCCTTAGCTGGAGAACTCCTACTAACACACTCTGGGTGTGTTACACTGATCTCCTTACCCTCTACAGAATTAGTTTGTGAGGGACAAAGACACACCACTAATCTATTTTTACCCCATTATATATTGAAGGCCTAATATTCTCCAGAATGAATCAAATCAAGATGTGATTTGGATTAATGAATCAAAATTCCATATATGTTCTCACTATTCCTTATATAGGGGTTGATGTATACACCTACTTCTTTCATGGGGTCAACCATAGGTCAAACCTCAAATCCATTAAATACTCATCAATATTTATAGGGGAACTTATTTTACATCCATATGGTTCATGAATCCTAATTAACTATTTATAGAGAAGATAACTTATCATATTAGTGGTTAGATTTTCTTTTCACATATAAGGTTTCTTGCTCACAATTAGAGAAAAAATTCTCATTACTATTGAAAAAACCCACCTCATACACCTAGACACTAGAACCTTATAATTCCAAAATTGCAAAAGTAATTCATAATGATGTGGGACCATCACACCTCCTCTATAACATGAATTATCTCTCAAAATAGAATCTTCATAGATTATAGGTAAACTCACTCCAGCTAAATGATGAGTGGAAAATTCTCAACATCATAATAAGGTTTATTGAAACATAATAAATTTTTATCAGTGGAAATTACATTTATATAATTTTCTCATATAATATAATGACATAAAATAAAATTAAGAGCATAATTAATACATTATAAATGATGATTGAATGAAATAATAAGTATTTCAACATGTTAAGGAAACCATACCAATGGATTAATTACTTGACCTAAGGAATAGTAATGTAACCCTTGTGAATAGTAAACCACCCAATACAATGGTTACCTCACCAAAGAAATTATTAAAAAATTATACATTTTATAAATGAATATTAGATATAATTATAACATTTTTTATGTAAATAAATGTTTTAGAAATTTTCAATTACTTGTTGATATTTTTATAAAACATAATTGTTTATTTTAATTTTTATAATTAATATAATTTTTTAAAATAAAATATATTTGCATTAAATTTATAAATAAATTGTTATTTTTTCCATTCTTATGATTATAAGATAATTTTATGAGGCACTAATTACTTTTTCATAGTTTTATAAAATTAATTATTATTTTAAAATATGTATTTTCCTAGTAAATGATGATTTTAATTGAAAAATAAATGTCTCATATTTTGAAAATTATTTTAATAAAATCTCATCCAATTTTAAATTCAATATGTTCGAAAATGGATAAGCTGATTTGTTGGTATTTTCAATAATAGTTGAATTTTGTGAATAATGAAATATAATAATTTTCTGTATAAATACATTATAAGTTAAATAAATTATTCCTTGAGTAATAGCTGATGAAAGCACCATAATATAGAACATCCCTTAATTATTTTATTATATTTTGTGATAATTACCAGACCACTCATATTCATGAGCCAAAATAACAATTTAATCAAAAAAAATAATGAGAAAACTCCCCTCTCACCCACTATAAATACCACCCCTCGCCACCTCTTCTCCTTAGACCTTCCATGCTTTTAGATATTCCCAAATTCTGACCAATAATCTTTTCAATCCTCTATCCCACTTCTAAGAGATCTTGTTCTCATAAAAATAAATAAAACAATTCCCTAAGGATGTTTTCAAGGATGATAAATTCAATAGGTAAATTCATCTTTCATTTCTTTTAATTTCTTCTCATATTCATTTATTGTTATGTCCTAAACTCCACTGATCAAAATGCTATGACAACTACATTATCTCACATATAATAAAATTTATTATTCTAATTTAGGAATCCATCATTATATCATTTTCCTCTACCATTAAATCTAAAAATGAAAACAACAATCGTGAGGTCTAAATTTATTGCCTTCATTGAAGACAAATTTTCATTTTTTATTAATGACTTAAATGATGGTAAAAATGATTTTTAATGTAAAAATATATATAATAACTGTATTAAATATTATTTAATGATTTTTAATCATCATATACACATTATTTTAAATGATTTACCAAAAAAAATTTTTTGTGGGAAAAAATAATCCTAAATAATCCAAACATTTTTCATTAACTATTTATCTAACGATTTATCCCAATATTAAATAAAAAAATGATTTATAAGAGAATTTAACTTTTTTTATTCTCATTAATAACATATAACATCAATTATGTTGAAAATGTTTCATTTTAAATGATTTTTTATACATGTATACCAGTAAATTTATCATTAAACCCAAGAAAAACAACCCTCACGAATGATGAAATTGAATCCCACAATCCATATAAATGTAAATAAATGAACATAAAAAATTATAATGAATAAAATAAAATTAATAATGGATCTGAATTATTTAATTAATGGATTTAATTTTATTATCAAAAAATTTAAGATCAAGTGTAGAACCTTTTGGATGATAAGGTATGGAATTCATTCTAACTTGGATTTTTTTCCTTCAGGTTATTCTTTATACCACTTTCAACTAATGGAACTATTATCTATTTTATATAATTATTATAATATTTTTTATATTTCCTAATATAATATATCTATATGATTTATCCCTATTTTGGGATATACATGTTTTAATAAGGTTCGCTTATCAATTCTTCCTTAAAAGAAAACCTAATTAAAGGGAGCTTCCTAATTTCATACCCATATTAATGTACCATCCATACTCTAGTTTAAGCCACCATTATTTTTTGAGTATCACTAATTATATCATGAAAAAATATTTTTATTCATTTTTTGTTTTACTAAAGTAAATTATCCTTTTTCCGCATCAATCTCTCTGTAATATTTTCATTAAACTATTCTAAAATTTTTCATTTCTAAAGATTCAAAAACAATCATTTTACATGTTTCCAATTAAATTTTACATAAATTATCATGATCCATGCCTATTTTCATTTATAAATTTCTATGTATGATTTAAATATTTTCTTTCACGGTCACCATCATGGTATGCCTTTTTACATGATTACGATACCCAATTCGTTTCATGGGTAACCATTATGATTGTGAATGATTCCTTATGTATGATTTTTTTCCTGTCGAAAAAATATTAATAAAAATGTTTTGATGTATGTGACCAGTTAGTGCTCCAATAAATTGGGAAATATTTCGTCTAATGAGATGTCATTTTGGGATATAGATTGAACATGATTCTTTTATGAGACATTGTCCACCATGATATATACTCTTGGAAGTTATCCTTGACACATGTTTTTGTAATATAAAACATTATTTCCACACTCAAATGATTCCATTATTATATGATTTTATGATATAAATGTTATTCTTCCTTATGTTTATTCATGTTCCATTCCTTTTATTCTATCAAGTTATGCCTTATAACCCATTTGATATGTTTAATTCCTATGCTTATTTCCCTACTAGAAAATTTAGGTCATAACATTGGGTCATTTATTCCCCCAGGTTATCATATACATATGTATAATATTGATGGATGTTATGAGTTCTTTATAGAGATTAAATAAAATATCTATTTTTATAGGGTTCACGATGTTTAATTATTTACCTAATCATTCAAATACAAAATACTTTATGGTACTTTGATTATAATTAGATGGTTAGTTATGATTAAAATCATTTAGTAATATGTCTATCATTCAAGGGTTTATATAGTTTGTATTAGAGAAAAATGTTATTTATTTTTGTGATTAGGACTATAAAACACTACCAAATCCTTAGTGATAAGACTAATTATGATAAAACATCTATAAATTTTTGTTAGTGTAGACTATGTGGTTTTTTAATAAAATACATTCATGTATGGATAATATAGGTGAATTTTGTTATAGAATGGATATAAAAATGATTAAAAACTTTTACAAGGTGATGCAGACCTAAATTAGGGTAACCAGGTATCGAAAAATAGGCCTTACTATGCACCTGGTTTCACACACCGAAGTGATATTCTTTGGTAAATTGATAAGCTCATTAAGAACAATTACTAAAGGAAAATTCTGATAATAATATATGTTATGAAATAGATAATAGAAAACAAAGATTGAAAACTTTGAAATCACATGTAATGACATACCTTTCCATTACAAGTTTATCCTTTATGTTTAATGTTTGCTTTAATTATTCATATTATATAAGTATTCAAGTACCTAATTTCACTTCATTTTTCTTAATTAATGGTCAGAAATAAAATAACACATGCCACAAATAAATTTTATTGGAAATATGATGATTTTCCTAATGATATGACATATATTATAGGAATGGGTTCTCAAAAAATCATTAAAATACTTGATTAAGTGGATCAAGAATTGAAAAATAACATGAATCCTATAAAAATCTATATTTATCAAAAGTGAAAGAATATTGATTTTATCTTTTTGTGTATAAAAGGAATCCCATATTTAGTGGATTGTCTGATCCTCTCGTCATAGGAAAATGGATTAACTACATTTAGAAGATATTCTATGTCCACCAGTTCTTATATGAAAAGATGTATGTGCTTGAATTTTATTATTTTGATGGGGAAGCTAATCAATGGTAGAAACTAGTCAAGAAAAAAAATCCCAAGAAAGATATTTATTCCAAGGAATGAGAATATTTCAAGGAAATATTGTCTATAAATATTTTCCTCAAACCCTCCTTCTCATAATGAAAATTATGTTTGTTATACTTAATTAGAAGCATGATCATTATATTAGGTAATATAAAGAAAAAATTCACAAGGATTTCAAGATATGCCTCTGGATTTTTCATCATCACTGAAATCATGGGGGATCAATTGTTTAGTGGGACAAATTTGTGTATATGAAATGAATTGGTGATTCAAGATATTGGTAGATACATATAGATTTTATGTTATTCCCTTAAGGTTGAAAATAGATATTAAAGACTCTCATTAGGGTTCTGGGTATGTGGAAAAAAAGTGGAAACTGTATTTTAACATGGGTGATAAATCACATGATGGAAAGAAGACCCTACATCACATGTGTCATACGTGTTGGAAGAAGAATATTGAAGATTGATAAAAGTTAAACAACATATACTTGAAATGTTGAAGAGAGGGGCATATAATTAATAAATGTAGAAAGAATGTAAATGATCCCTCTTATTTAGAAGAATAATGTAAGGTTCATATCAACAATCAATCTATAGTTCATTGATTTATCTACAGAGATCATGGGAATTATGCAAGAAATTTCCTTATGAAAAGGGTTTTTGGAGGTAATCAACAACAACAACAACCTATAAGGTTAAAAGGAAGGGAATATGATATCTCTATTTCTATGAAGGATCCCGAAAATGATGTGATTATGAGTATACTGATTATTAATTCAATAATATAAAACATTCTATTTGATTATAGTTCTAAAAAATCATTCATATCATGATAGTTTAGTAAAACTATTCAATAACCACCTTGAAATATAGAGGTTGAGTTATATATGAGAATATAAAATTGGGAAATTTTTTCTTCAAAAGTATATAACTCTTCCCTTGATAATTTTTCTGGACTTAACCTCCCAGAGAATATTTCCAAATTCCCATTGGTGAACTTTGATTCTATTTTCTGTATGGGCTGGCTATATTTATATGAATCCAATATCAAATTTTTTTAATTCTAGATAACTCTTCACATCCCAAATCATTATCCAATTTTTTACAATTTTAAGAATGATAATTAATCTTTTTCAAAGTCATTGTCACAAGTGTGGATATTATTTCCTTATGAGAAATAATATATAGCTCAAATGATTGATATAAAGGAGAGAATAATTCTCAATGACATGCCCATTATGATGGGCTACAATGATATGTTCCCAAAGAGTTTTCTAGTCTTCCTTCTAATCAAGAGTTTGAGTTCTAAATTGAACTTATTTATTGATCTTTGCCTATATCCAATAAACTTTATTGAAAGTCCATTGTTGAGATGGAAGAACCAAATAAGCATTTAATGGAAAATCTGTACAAGGGTTTTATATTCCTGAGTTCATCACTATGGGGTGAACCAGTCCTCTTTTTCAACAATAATAATGGACAAATGAGCTTCTTCATTGATTATCATGAGATCAATAAAATCAAGATAAAAATGTATCCCCTTCCAGAGATAGATGAATTGTTCGATCAGATACAAGGGGCCAATTATTTCATTAAGGTGGACCTTCGGTTAGTATATCACAAATTAAAGGTGATGATAAAAGATATTCCAAATACATCCTTTTTAATGAGGTATAGACACTATGAGTTCATAGTTATTCCCTTTTTACTCACTAATTACCCATAAATTTTCATGTGTTTAATGAACACGGTCTCTAGAGATTACCTCAAAACAAATTGGTAATCTCTATTGATGATATTATGATATACTCCATTATCAAAGAAGAACATGGGTGGAATTTGAATATTGTGCTAAATACATTTTGATGGGAGAAACATTATAAAAAATTAAGTAAATTTGTGTTATGGACGATGGATGTTTCATTATTTGTAGTGGAATATTTTTAGACCCCTCCAAGAAAAAGGCAATCAATGAGTGACCTAATCCAATACATGTAATGGAAACCCAATTATTTCTTATTTTATGTGGGTACTAGAGATGATTTGTGAGAATCTTCTCATGACTATGAAACCCACTATCCTTGTTGACTAATAAATTAGTAAATTATTTCTAGACTAATTAATGTGAATAATGCTTTAAATAATTGAAAAAAGATTATCACTACACTAGTGATCACACTACCAATATGATTGGAAGTCATTGTGGTGTACCAAGATGCTTCAAATAAAGGATATGGATGTGAACTCATTATAAATGAAAAAATGATAGCCTATGTCCCATATTGGTTCACAATTCATATGAATAACTATCCTATGAATGAATTGTAGTAGGACGTTTTGAGCTTTGCGTTGAAAATATAGAAGCATTATCTCTATGGGGAGATGTTTGAAATATATACCGATCATTAGAGCCTAAAATATATATTATTATAAAATAAGATTAATATGCACTAGTGAATATGGTTGGAGCTCATCAGGGATTATGAAAATTCAATCCACTATTATCCGGGTATGGAAAACTATGTGGTGAATGCTCTATGTAGAAAGTATCCCACATCTTTCTCAATGATGAGGTTTCAGAAGGATCCAATATTCTATGACTTGTAAAGGATGGAGATGGGATTTTTTATGAAGGGAACATCATTAATCAATTCTCAAATTATTGATCAGTAATCCATTATAAATAAAATAATGTATGATCAAAAGAAAATATGTAGAAATTCATAAAAGTGTTGAAGCTATTAGAAATAGAAAATCCTCCAAGTTTAAAATTAATGAATATGGAGTCGTAATATTTGAGTCATGAATATGTGTACCATCCAATATAGAGATAAAGAAATCTCTTTTGAATGAAACACATAGCTCAACCTTCTCAATTCACCCAGGGAGCACAATTATCTAAGGAGATTTCTGATGGAAATATTGTTGAGACTATAGGAAGAATAAAATTGTTGAATATACATCAAAGTGACGTGTATATTAGAAATTTAACGATGAATGGAAATGGTCTATGTGGATTATGGTACCATTACCATACCATCAAAAAAGTGGGAAAAATCACTACGGACTTTCTCACCAGATTTCTAAAGACATCCAAAGAAAACAATGCTATATGGGTTATTGTGGATCGTCTTAAAAATACAACTCACATTATCTAAATTCAAGATGACATATAATTGGATAAAATTTCATGGATATACACTAGTGAAGTGGTATGTATATATAGAGTACCACTATTGATTGAATCTAATAGATATTTGAGATTCACCTCAACGTTCTGGAAGTGTCTCTAACATGCTCTAAGAAGTAAGATGAACTTATGTGTGGCCTATAATCCAAAAAATAATGGCCAATATAAATAGACTATTCAAACACTGGACGACATGTTGAGAGATTTTTGTATGGAATTCAAAGAAAGATATTACCAAAATCATTCACTAGTCAAATTCTCCTCAAATAATATTTTCAACTCGAGCATCCAAATGGCTCTATATGGATACCTATAATGAAAATGATGTAGAACACTTGCATGATGAGATGAAGTCAATAAACCGAAGATTATAGGACTAGAAATGGTATAATAAATGTTAAAAAAGGTGGAACCACTCATCATCACATTAGGTCATTCCCAAGTTGACAATAGAACTAAGACTATAATTCTAGATGGGACCATGAGTTTAAGTATTGAGACATGGTATTCCTCTGAATATCTCCATAGTCAAGGATCATGAGATTTGGGAAGAAATAAAAGCTAAGTCTATGGTACATCAAACCCTTCAATATCCGTGATCAATTCAGATTCGTGTCCTATCAATTAACAATTCCACCTACAATGTTCAATTATACGATGTATTCCACATATCCCTCTTGAGGATGTACATACCAGATCCATCACATGTAGTAAACTATGAGGTGGTATAATTGGAGAATGATCTCTCTTACGAGGAGCAGCCAGTGAAGATATTAGACAATAGAGATAAATTTATACAAAACAAGACTACTTGTGACAACCGGCCCCTGGTGACAGCACAACCACCCCGCCTTAACATGGCCGTCGGGTCCTGACCCACCAGGTACCACCAGTTTCCCTACAGACACGTGGGGCCCACCCCAGGGTCCACCCACATGCCTGAACGGGTCATCTGACTAATGATTGTCCCCACAGGCCAACACTTGTCCTTTTCAGTGTGCTTTGTCCTCACTCACACACACCCTGGGAGACTTTCCAGGAGGGCACCCATCCTGATCACTACTCCATGCCATGCACGCTTAACTGTGGAGTTCTAATCAGGCAGGCTCCCAAAAAAGAAGGTGCACCTTGTTGACATGAGTCATATCATTTAGTAATTTAACCCTTCATCAATTGGGGATGTTACAATCACCCTCCTTTAGAGCACAACGCCCTCGTTGTGGGCCCTACATCTCAACCCAGGAAGTGCACCGCGCACTTAAGGCCGGGTTCCTCCTCTGATACCAAATGTGACAACCGGGCCCCGATGACTGCACAGCCACCCCGCCTTAACATGGCTGTCGGGTCCTGACCCACCAGGTACCACCAGTTTCCCTGCAGACATGTGGGGCCCACCCTAGGGACCACCCACCCACGTACCTGAATGGGTCATCTGACTAATGATTGTCCCCACAGGCCAACACCAGCCCTTTTCAGTGTGCTTTGTCCTCACTCACACACACCCTGGGAGACTTCCCAGGAGGTCACCCATCCTAATCACTACTCCAGGCCAAACACGCTTAACTGTGGAGTTCTAATCTGGCTGGCTCCTGAAAAGGAAGGTGCACCTTGATGACACGAGTCATATCATTTAGTCACTTAACCCTTTATCATTTGGGGATGTTACACTACTCACATGGTAAGAGTAAAACAGAGAAACCATATGTACGAAGAGGAATCATGAGAATCTGATTCAGTGATGAAGAAGAATTACCCTCAGCTGTTTTCCCCATTATTTGTAAAATGAAATTTTTAGGGTGAAATTTTATAACGGGGAATAATGTGATGACATAAAATTTTTTCAATTAAAATTCCTTTTATATAATTATTTCATATTATAACCCCACAAATTCATATTAATAATATAATAAAAACATTATCAATGAATATTGAATGATGTTAGAGGTATTTATAGATGTTTAGGAACCTATACCAAAGGAATATTTACTTTACCTTTGAAATAGTATTGTGACCATTATGAATAGTAAACTAGAAAATAGGATTGTAACCATATCCAAAAATGTATAAATAATATCTATCCATCTTATAAAGGAAAATATGATAAAATTATATCATAGTTTAAGTGAATAAATCTTTTAGAAAATATTAATTAAGTGTTATTATTTTTATGAACCATATGTTTTTATATTTAATATAATAATTAATATAATGATATAAAAGAAAATTTATTTCCATTAAATTTATACATAAATTAATATTCTGGATTATAATTATTATAATATAATTTTATGACAACTTAATTAATTTTCTATAGTGTAATAAAATCAGTTATAAATTTAAAAGTGTTATTTTCCATGTAGATGATTGTTTTAATTAAAAATATCTAAATATTTCATATTTAGATAATTATTTTCTTTAAATGGAGACCATTTTTTATTTATAAACATTTATAAGAGGTTAGAGTTATTTTTTTTCTAAAATTGGTGATTTTGTGAATAGTAAAATAAGGTAATTTATAGTATATATAAATTATAAGTTAAATAAACTATTCCTCGAGTCATCACTGATGCAAAAAAATAATCTTGAACTTACCTTAATTATTTTATAATATTTTATAATAATTATAAAAATATTCACAATGTTGAGCCAAAATAATATTATAATGGATGAAATAATGAAAAACACACCTCTCCTCCACTATAAAAACCACCCCTCACCACCTCTTCTTCCCACACCTTCCATGATTTGAGGCTTGTAAAAAATTCATCTCAATACTATTAAAAAGACCCTACCATAACTCCAAGATCTATTATTATGAACATAATACCAAAAACGTTTTCACTAAGAACGTTTTCAAGGAGGATAAATTCCAGAGGTAAATTCCTCTTTCCTTTTCTTTTCCTTTATTTTAATATTTTTTTCTTATTCACTACTAACCTACCCTCATATAAATGTTATCATACCTAAAATACCTCGCTTATACTGTAATTTTGTTATGATAGTGTAATAATTCATCATTAAACCTTATCCTCTCCCTTTTATTCTTAAAATTAAATTTCCATTTATGTGGTTTTAATTTATCACCTCTAAGGAAGAAAAATTTTCATTTTCCATTAATGCCTTCATGGATAGTAATAAAAATAATTATAGTTAAAAATAATAAAATATATGTATTGTAGCATATGTAATGTTCTAGAATCATTATATTAAAATGATGATAAAAAAATAAAACAAAAATAAGTTCGTTGTGAGTGAAAACCACCAAATCTGATCCAAATATTTATCATTAATGATTTATTTAATGATTCATCCACATACCATATAACCAAAATATTAATAATATTATTTTTCCTTATTTATGTTCGTTAATAACATATAAATTCAATTATGGACAACCATTCTCATTTTAAATGATCTTATATACATGTATATAACTTAACTGATCATTAAAACCAATCAATAAAATGCTCCCGAACAATGAAATTAAATCTCATAACCCATAAAAGGCCATTAATGTACTTAATAAAATGATATCAAATAAAATATATGTCATAAGGGTTATGAATTAAATAATTAATGGATTAAATTAGATTTTATAGGTTATTATTATCAAGTGTCGAACCATTTCAGACATAAGTTAGGGGATTCTTTCCACACATCCATTCTTCCTTTGGGTTACACTATCTCTCTCGTTGAACTAATATGACTCTAATTTATTTTAGATAATTCTCCTAAATTATGTGTATAGGTTCCAAAATCATGTATCCAAATCATTTAATCATTCTTTTTGGAGGATATATATGGTATAATAAGGTTCACTTCTCAATTATTCTTGAAAACGAAGCCTGATTAAAGGGAACATCCCAATTTCTTACCCATTTTCATGTACCATCCATAATAAGTTTTAAGACACCATTATTATTCTAAAATAAAATTTTTTATAATGATAAAATATCCTCATTCATTTTTGGTTTTATGAAAACAAACATTCATTTTTCACTTTAAATTCTCTTTTATATTTTTTTAAACCACACTAAAATGTTTCATTTCTAAAGATTCATAAACACTCTTTTTACTTTTTTCCACTTCAATTGGAAATAAATTATCAAGATATATTACTAATTTCAATTATTAATTTCCATGTATGATTTAACTATTTTCATTCATAGACACCATTATGATATGCCTTTTTGACATGATTATGATACTCGATTCTTTCCATGAGTAACCCTTATGTTTATGATTGATTTTTTACGTTTGATTTTCCATTTGGACACACATTCATGAACATGTAATAAGGGTTTCGTAATGATAGTGATCTAATTAATTGGTTAATCTTTAGTCTCATTAGACATCATGTTGTGACATGGAGTGAACTTTATTCCATTATGGGACTTTTTCCACCATGTTATATAGTCTTGGAAGTTATCCATTACTCATGTTTATTTCATGATATTGGTTGTTTCCACATTACTATGATTCCATGATTATATTTATCCATGTTATTAATTTCATTATTATTTATTTTTATTCATGTACTATTCCTTTTATTCCGTCATGTTATGCCTTCTAACCTAGGTGCTATGTTTTATTCCAATTCTTATTTCCTTATTAGGCATCTTAGATAATAATTTTTTCTCATCTAATCCAAAGGTTATCCTATTAAAACGTATGAGATCAAAGAAATTTAGGATCTAATTATTGAGAATAAATAGAATATTTTTTTTATTTCTATTTCACATTGTTTAATTATGTAACTAATCATTAAAATAAACTATGATTTATAATAAATAGATTTTAATTAGATGGTTAATTAAGATTAAAATAATGTAGTAATTTGTTTAAAAGGATAGGGTCACTATATTTATGGATAATTTGGAGCTATATCAATGTCACAAAAGAATATATAACTCTTAATTATATTATACTATTTTTAAAATTTATTCCTACCAAAAACTATAGGAGGGTCCATGTGAAACCATATATGATTCAGACATTGGTTTACTTTAGTTACTACATAAGAAAATTCATCCATTTCATAGTGTGTAGTGGATCCTTGAACCAGTTTATGTTTTGATGATTACAAATATTTTGTTTTATATTTCCTTTAAACATTTTAAAAATATGAATTGGGTATTGATTAATGTATTCTTAACATAGATCATATCATAATATTTCATTACTTAAAATATCATTATATCTCATGTCTTTATTGTTCATAAATTAATAAACAAGTTTTACACAGTGTTCCTATGCTAAATAACTCATTTGGGACCTTAAAAACACATTGAGATATGTTTTTACTATTCCCATATATCATATTTATCAAAATATACATAGATATTTTGTAATCCTAAAATTTTGTTTTGAAATTCAAATAACTAATTTGTTAACAACGTAGTTTTTTTCTAGTTTTGGATACCATATGTATTGTTTCCATATCATTGGTTAAATAACACCAAATTGAGTAATTAAATTTATATGGAAAGTAATAATATTATATAGATTTCATTGGAATAAATTAACATTATAATCAGTCTATATCATGGAGGAAATTATTTTATAAGCTACTCAAAGTTTTTAGTATAATTTCTATAGTTTTTCAGATTTTCTTGAAATTTTTTAATCATAATATGTGATTTTGATGTTAAATTAAGGAGATTGTTGATTATTTATAATGATAAATAAATTTACAAAATATAAATTAACTAGAACCAAATATTATTATTCCATTTAGAACGTTTTTTCTATTATATTAGTCAATATATTTGTAGATTTCATAAATTCAAAAAAGTCATTCTCTTCTAGAGACTTGCCTATATCGATTCTCTTACATGAATTTCCTAAATTAATTCTCATAAATTTATCATTTACAAGGTTAGTTTCATTTACATATATAAAAACACCAATATTAAATACAACTATGTGATGTTCATTTATGTTTCCTTGTGAAATTCTATAGGTTATTCTGAAATCTAGAAATTTTGTCCCTTTAACATAATTTTTAATTTTTTAGTTTCATACATATTTATTTAAAATTTATAAATTTTTATAATATCATTATAAATTAATATTAATTATGTATAAAATATTTTATCTATTCTAAAATGTATTAAACATGTTTTATGAGGATTAAATGGTTTTTTATATTCACGCTTGAAATATACAACTTTAAACTCAAAAATCTTTTTTAATCGTTTTATATTTTTTTCAATGATTTTATTATTTTTAAATTCATGTTAGTTTATATTATACCAATTGAATATTATTTAATATATTTAATGATTTTTTATTATTTATTTACATTCTATGTCTGTATTCTTATTTTTTTAAATAATATTTTTTAATTTTCAAATTTCATATTAAAATTTTTTATTTTCATGGGTTCATTAAATGAAATATTATTATAAAGTTCATTTAAATAATTTATGTTTATTCCAAATTTCTATGAATTATTATTTATTGCTATGAATTCTGGATGAGAGTTGAGTAATTATTATAAAATGATAACATCATTCTCCTTTTCTTTCTCTCTCTCTACCCCGATAATCTATTAATATACGTTTTGAAATTAAAATGTCTCTAATAAGGTGAAAAAGACCTATTTAGTTGTTGTAGATGGGTAAAATAAATTTATTGGACTCAAAGGACAATTGTAAGAGATATATAAAATTATCATACAGTGAGTACATATGACATAAAGTAATAAAATGTTTTAATTCTCTATGAAAATTCAAGTGATACTATATACTATGTTTACTACTATTGGGAAATCACTCATGGGACAGACAAAAAATTCTTCTACATCTATTACAATGATGAGACAAGTTGATCAAGCACTCAAGATCCATTACATTCATTTTATTATTCATATATATTTTTTGTTGTGGTTTCTCATGTTTTTAACAATTCTTCCCATCTCCTATGTGCTTTCAAAATATCTTTATGCTTTTACATAAAAAATCATTACTTATCTTTGTGTTCTGAATCCAAAATTCTATAGTTATGACAATTAAGGTTTTGAATCCTGGTATCTGAATATAGTCATGTAATTAGGTTCTCAATCCCATATAAATGGTTGGTGTCTTTTGGTTTTACTTCCAATATTAAAAATATGGTTATAATTAGGATATGATTCTCCTTAAAAAATCATATTAGTGAAAAACATATCTCTCAAAGAGTAGAGAGGACTAAAAGTGGAATTGGTCCACATTGGACCAAACTACTATAAAAATATCCTTGTATTTTTTTCATTTATTCGGTGGCTAATTATCATTGTTAATTAACTTTTATAATTAATTTAAAACTGAATGACACACCCTCTTAATGCCATTTTATATTATTATTATTATTATTATTCGTGCTACCAAATAATTTTTATCATAGGTTGTTTCATTTTTAATTTATCCTATCCTTATATAGCTTCTATTATTTATATTTTCATAATGTTTTCCTAGACCTCAAATTCCTAGTAAAATATCTATATAATGGAAATAATCAATGAAAATGATGGTTTGATTCCTCATAAATGGGCTCATTTTAATAAAAAATATTACAGTTACTAGAGATCCACAATTGAGGCATACATAAAAAAATTAGAAATGAACACTAGTCTATATTTGAAAAATTATACCAAATACCAAAACCTAGCCCAAATACTCTAACATGAAATGATTATGTGATATATTTTTCTAATTACGAAGGTGTGAATATATTATATTGTGCTATTAGCAGAAGTTTTTTTAGTCATGTATTTTCATGTAATATAGCTCATGAGATATTGATGATTTTTCAAGTCACTAACATAGTCTCATAAAATAATATTAAAATAGAAAATTCAATTCATTGAGTGGAGTACCATAATTTCAAGATGGGTGAATATAAAATTGTCAATCAAAATTTCCCCTGATAAACAATCATTGTGAATGGAATGAACTCCCTTGGAGAATAATTAGAGAACCATGTGCTTGTTGAAAGATTCCTAATAGTTATACCATTGAAATGGAATGAAATAAAGGTTTAGATAAATGAATATAATAATTTTTGGATGATATTATTGGTTCACAACATCATTAAGAACAAGATTTGATGAATATTGTGAATAAAAAACATAAAATAATAAATGTTTCTCTTTCAAATCATATATAAATGTTACGATTAATTATTCTGAATCTGAGGCATAGTAAAGTGATAAATGGGAAACTAATGATATTAAAAAAGGTATTTATTATTTTATTTAGAAAAATAATTGTTTTATGAAGTATCCATTTAATGAACAAAATAATGATAGAAAAGAAAATAAGGACACAACATATTGGCTAGATGTAACATATAATTAATGTATAAAGAAATGTCACATCAAACCCAAATATTCAAATATTAATATAGAAGGTAGATATAAGAAATAGAATATGGAATTTTACCATGATTATCAAGTCAGATTGAGTTTCCCCAAAGAATTAAAAAATCGATGAATTGGTAGTGAGAAATAATCATCCAACATGTGTTTGAAAGAATCAAATAAAAATAAGGTTATTAATTATTCATATTCTAGTTTGAATTTTGATAGTAATCATTATAGCTTTGATGATATATATGAATAAAATGAAAGGGTATATAATGATATCTTAAGAGTTACATAATTTTATAAAGAAGCATATTAAAAAAACAACTGGATTATCATGGAATGTAGTAAATTCAATAATGATAATGATTATATAATTGAAGAAATAAAAACTTTTGCTTCATGTTAAATTATATGGTAATTTAGTAGATAAATAATTTGAAATAAATGACTTTTTATAACCAAGAGATTACTGATATATAAGAGAACATTTATTATCATATTTTTCATTCATAAAAAGCATAAAACATCCAATAAAATAAACCTTTGTTGTAGAAATTTTAATAAAATTTGTCTTTTATAACACAGTTATCTATCGATTATAACAAAAAAACAATTTAATTTTTACTTTGATTCATCATAGCTACCATATTATCACATATTTCCACTCCTTGAAAAAATTAGATATCAAATATTTTAATCTCACAACATCTTTTATAATATTGTCATTCTTCATCTAAAATAATCAAAATCATGAACAGTGACCTATCAAATTTCCTCTCTTATAAAAAATTTAATGGAGTATCTATCAGTTTTAAAGACATATCAAAATGAACGATTGAGGGATTTTGTGAAGTAGTTATTTATAATGTTTTTATATTTTAATTATTTATAAATTTATGGTATGAAACATGAATTAATTAGTATTTCACAATTATGGGATGATAGTAAGTATATTAAATTTGAAGATAAAAAATGTTCAGTTATTCAAAAAGATTTTTTTATTTTATTCTAAAATATAAGATAATATTTATTGTATTAATTTCTATGATTTTTCTAATAAAAAAGATATGATTCATGATGAAATTAAAACATACGATGTTCTCTATAATTTAAGACTTAGACATGATCATTTCTGAATGATGCCTAAATTTTCAATGTATGGACACGTTTAATATTTACCCTATTTGAATGTATGTAATGTATTTTTTTTGATTTATTCTTAAAAGGTAAACTGAAAAAGTAATATTTAAAATAGATCAATCAAGATTCTAATTATATACCTCTTGAATTACTACATATTGATTTTATTTCTAATGATAACTACTAGATTAACTTGAATGAAATACTAATTTTTAATTGATTGTGATTTCAACAGATTTATATGTGTTTATTTTAAGTCTCATAAGAAGGAAAAAATATCAATATTTAATTATTTCTCCATACTAGTTTAAAATTTTAATGGTTATTAAATTATTTTTCTAAAAAGTGATACATTAGGTGAATTTGTTAACTTTAATTTTAAAAATTATTGGGATAAAAATTATTATGCTCAAATGTTTTCTGATCCAAGAACAACACAAAAATATAGTGCTTTAAAATGGAGAAATAGAACTCTTCATGAAATGACTTGATCTATATTATTAATTAATATATTTTACCAAAATATTTTTAGGCCCAATCTATTATTACATCCTATTATGTTTTGAGTAATGTTTATGAATTAACATTGTTGAAGAAAACCCGTTATGAACTATTTAATGGTAAAAAAATGGTTGTTTGTTTTAATGTTTTTTGAAGCAATGTTTCTATCATGGAAATGAAAGGTAGTTTATATAAGTTTGATGAAAAAATTATTGAAGGTTACTTTCTTAGTTACGCTTATAATAGTAAATCTTATATAGTTTAAAAAAAATCATATCATGGCTAATAAAGAAACTATAAATATAATGTTTGATGAATTTTATTATGTATTGAAATATTTTTTGGAACATATTGAAGATGATTTTTTGGATTGCAATTTTAGTGAAGAAAATACTCTATATAATTCATCTATTGTGGGGTAGAAATATTAATCTCAACTTGATACTAGATCTTGGATGATTCAAAATGATCATCATATTGAACGTGTAGTTGGTAGTGTTTGTTATTTTATGAAAACTAGAAGATCTACTCCAAAATTATTTGCTAAATTTTCTTTGATCATGTTCCTGCTAATAATTTTGTGTGTAAATGATCTTAATTGAATTATTATTATGAAAATGATTTTTAATAACTTTTTTTAAAATAATATTTGGCATATAATTTATATTTCTAACGATAATTAGGTAATCAGAACTAAATGGATCTTTAGAAATAATCTGAATAAATCTAGAAATATTTACAAATATAATTGCAGATTTATTTGCTAAGGATACTCTAAAAAAGGTATATACATTGAAGATTAGATTTCACATGTTTTTGGGCTAGTATATATTATAATATTATTATATTTTTCATGTTTTAATGGGTTAATGTTTTATGAAATGGATGTTAAATGTTCATTATTAAATATCATTATATCTGAATATGTTTATGTTAATCAACCCCATAATTTAAAAATAAATAAAATCCTTATAATATATTTATATTTTATTATTAATTTTATGGTCTCAAACAAGATCATCTTTCTTTTTACAAAATAATTTAATTTTTTTCAATTGAATTTTAGTTTCATAAAGGGTAATGTTGATCTGGTTGTTTTTATTAAAATAATTTATAGTGATAATTTAATTTGAAAAAGTTATGTTGATGATATTGTATTTATATCCTAGATTAAATTGGGTTGTAATGATTTGTCGAACATGATGTCATCTGAGTTTGACATTAGAATAATGGGTAAATTAATGGTATTTCATAGAATTAAATTTTCACAAATAAAAACTGGGATAATTTGTTACCAATCCACATACTCTATAGTGTTGGTTAAATTCTTGGTCTCAATTCTTATAAGTATATAACAATTACATTGATTTCTGTTCATAAAATAGATGTTGATGCTTCTAGAAAATCTATTCATATTAAATGATATAGATTCATGATAGGATGGTTTCTTTAATTAACTTTATCTAGACTTAGTATCATGTTTTTTATTTTTTATTTGGGATGTTACAAGTTTATCCAAAAGTTAGTAATATTAAATAAGTGAAAATCATAATTAGATATATCAAATGAACTGTAAACTTTGGTTTTTTTATCCAAAATATTACTACTTTTATTTAATACCCTATGCACACTCTGATTATTAGGATATAGAATTGATATAAAAGGAATATTTTTTGTGCCATTTTCATGGAAAATGATTAATTTCTTGGTCTTATAAGATGTAATTATCATATTATCAATATACACCATAAGATGATTATATTTTAGATAGTAGTTATCATTTTCAAAATATTATCGATTAAGAAAAAATTATGTGATTGTGGTATCCATCTTGAAAAATATCTTATTTATTATGATAATACATATATAATTTCTATTTATAGGAATCCTTTAAAATATTTTGGAATAAATAATATCGATGTCAGATTTCATTTTATTTAAGATCATGTGATTAAAGAGATGTTTTTTTGAGTTTATCCCAATAAAAAATCAATTTTTAGATATATTTACTATGAAATTTTAATTTAAATAATATGATAATATTAAATTTTATATTGTCATTTTTGAATATTAATAGTTTTATGGATTCTATTTAGTGGGATTTTGAGTGTATTTATACCACAAAATATTCTAATTTATACGAAAATTTTAAAATATTGATTATATTTCAGATTAATTTTTCTTAATTTATTTACATATTATTTATTATATAATGATTTTAAAACCTCTCAAACATCACATATGATGTTAAATCGATATTTAAACTTTAAATTTTAATAAAACACATTTTTTTAAAATATTTTTCTTTCTATTTATCAAACAAATATTACAATATTATTATAAAAATATTTAATTCTAAATTTTAAAAGATTATGACTTTATAATGGATAGTTAATAAATATTTCCCAGAAAAATGAATTTATAGTGTCATATTGATATATTTTTTAAAATATGGATTTTTAAGAAAACTCAATACACAATTTACATTAATTTTAAAGAATTTTTTTCTATTAAATCCAAATAATTTTGATAAAATTAATATTATGAAGAAGTTTTTAACATTATACTTAGTTTTGTAATTATTAAAATACAGGATTATGTTGAGTAGTTCCTCTAACCACTTGATTTATTAATTTTTAAAAAGAGTTGATTTTTTATTTAGTTTAAATTGATTAATAATTTGAATTATTTTTTATTAAAGTATGTTTAACCTTGATCATATCATATTATTTAATTATATAAAATATATTTTCATTTTTTGTTTTGATTGTTTAGAACAAGATCTTAAAATTTTATATAGTGTTTGTAGGATATATACATCATTAGGGACTATAAAATATCATTTATATATATTTTATAATGTTCCAATATATCATTTTTATAAAAATCCATGTATCTATTTTGAAATACCAATATCGATTTTGTGAACCACGTATCTGTTTTTTTAGTTTTAGTTACCCTCTATATTTTAACCATATCCTAGGAAATAGAAATCAAAATTCAGTGATTATTTATTAGTTGCTATGTAATAAAATTATATATTCATAATTATAAGAAATAATCATATGAATAAATCTCTATCATGTACGAATTTGTTTATAAGATACTGAATGGGTTTAATATGATTTCAACAGTTTTCAAGAGTATTTTGATATGTTTTTAATCATAAAATTATATATAGTGTCCAATTAAAGTGATCATTGATTATTTGGAAAAATAATAAATTTTTTATATACAATTTAGTTTTAATAAAATATTGTTGTACCATTTTTATGTTTTTTAGGAATTAAATTACATAAGTCAATTTGTTTACATATTTCATGAATTTTTATATGTGACTCCATTACCTACAATCAAATTATTTTTACATTATTATTGGAATAATTTGTATTTATTAAAATATTTGAATAACTTATGTGGTGAGTTTTATCTTTGTAAAGAAAAAATCTTATGTGAAATACACATATGTGAAATTTTATTATACGGTTTAGTTAAATTCTATAGGTTATTTGAAAATCTGAAAAGTTTCTTTGTTTTATATAATATTCTTTATTTTTAATCTAAAAATGTTAATTTAAAATATTTTAATTGTTCTACTAAATTTATAAATTCAAATTAGTTATTTAAAACGATTAATACATTTTTTCTATTATTTATACAGGTTTTATGAAGAAAAAAAATTTTCTCTCTTTATGCATGAAACACACTTGTTTAAAATAAAAATAAAATTTATAATTTTATATTGTTTTACTCAATTTTAATAATTCTACATTAGTGTTAAATTATAGTAATCTCATTCAAAACTATTTTAATATATTTAATGTAGTTTTAATGTATTTCTATATTCATTACACGTTCAAAACATTTTTTAATTGAAATGTTTTTAATTTATTTTTTCAAAATAAAACATAGTATTTTCAAGGGATATTTCATTGACCAATTATTATATAGTTTGTTTACATTATATAATGTCTATTAAAAATTAGTTTGAATTATTCATTGTCCTTCTGAATACTCGATTTGAGTTGATAAATTAATATGCAATGATGGTCTCCTTATAAATTTATCTATCTATCTCATTCTTTTATAATCTATTATTATTATTATTTTATTTTTAAATATTTCTAACAATTTTATAAAAATACCTTTTTAGTTGTTATAGAATTTTTAAATTGATAAATGGGACTCAATGGTTTTTTTAATGCGATATATACAATTACAAAGAGTGTAAATAATACAAAATGTAATAAAAAGTATCAATACAGTGACAAGTTTCATGTGATCCTATATATTGTTTTTCATACTATTGGATTATTTCTCAAGGGTTGAAAAAAAATTCATTTAATTCTACTCCCTAGATGAGACAATATGATCAAGTACCCATGAACCAGTAATTTTTTTTATTCTTATTCAATGCATTTTATTATTTTTCATGATATCATAACACATCATCGCATATCTCACATGCCTTCACATTCTATTTTTGATTTTATATAGAAAATAATTTATTATATTTAGGTTCTGACTCTTTGATTCTAAATTCCGAACTATTAGGGCTGTGAATATAGTTACCTAATGTAAAGTTTTTAATTTTTTTATGAATCCCTATATAATATTTATGTGTGTTTTGTTTATAATTACTGTAGAGAATTTCTCTTATTATTTGTTTCTGATTCCCCTTCTAAAATCATATTTGTATACAATGTATCACTTGCTGAGTAGAGAGGAATAATAATTGACTTGGTCCATATTTGATCAAACTACTATAAAAACATCATTATTCTCTACCCTTTATTATACTACTAATAATCATTGATAATTAACATTGATAATTAATTTGGGATATTAATTTATATCATTATAGAATTTAAATTAAATATATCCATCCCCTATCATGATCATATGTCATCTTCCTATTTGAACTACGATATTCACCATCCAAAACATAGGTAATTAGCTTTCCAAGCTAGTCCACATTTATAGACACTTAAAAATGTATGGGTCTATACTGAGTTGATTCCTAGATACACTAACAATGATGTGGAATTTTCATTCACAACACCACTCTCGTTGTCTTCAAGTGAAATGTATACGTGTTCCTATAACCATGGTGAACTTTTGCTATGATTTAAAATATGTCAGGGCTCACTTTTGTTTCTATATAAATTATAGAGTTGCACGAAATACCAACCATCACCTAAAGAATATTTATCTAGATCCCTCTAAAATCACTAATATCAAATAAATTATATGTAAATCATTCCTTGAAAACACCTCACAATTTTGCTATTATTTTACATGTAACTAATATGGTCATAACACCAAAAAAAATTCAAAATCTTCTGATGAAAAAATCAACAAATAAAAGATTAGAAACTCTAACGACATTAGAGCTATCCCACGCTATGTTTGATAACTACATCATCAAAAAAAATCATTCACGACAATATATATAGATGTTTATATAATGTACCATTTGGAAATATAATCCTGAACAAGATGATTTCACAATTCCAAGGCCCTAGCCAATTCCCAAAAACCTAAGGGTTAAGACCGCCTGATGAACTCCTTGGGCCTCTTCCATAAAATGAATATAGCATAAAAAATCTATTAGTAGTATCCTTTAACCAAGTGGAAACTACCATCCACTCCAAAATAATGATATGTGTCAATAACTTGGGAAGAGTGTTCAAATAAAATCATGGAGGAATATCACCTCTAATCCAAGTCTCCAGAAACAATGATTCATTTCCCACTATTGAGTGGGGAGAGGACTATCTATAGTACTGAACTCTTCATATCCCTTCCTCCATATAAAATAGGTCAAATAGTGTCAAGAACCTTAAATAATTAGGTTTCACATGTAATGGTTTGAGAATACCCAGATGAGATAACATAATAAGGATATAAAATATCATAATAAACTGTTATAGAATGCATGCCTTGACTTACTTATTCCCCATATTAAATGTATTTGTGTCAAGGTAAAATAAATGTTTATTAGAGTCTTGGAGAAAGGATTCATCATTTATCACACCTAATATAATTTCCTTAGACTATTAATGACACTTAAGACCCCATTGACCCTATTTCCAAATGTTCACAATCCACTCCTTTCATGAACACAATCTCTAATCACAATTATTAGGAAAAATCCTACTTGATACCACTTTGACCGGATCAGGACAATTTGAAAAAGTGATAAGTCAGTTTTTCAACCTAATTGTTTCCTCCAATAGTCTAGAGGATGGTGACTATCACCGAGTAGAAATATGAAACACATGGGAGACCTCAAACTGTAATTACATGAATCATATACATATCTCTAACAAAAAATACTATAAAAGTAGTAGGATATACATAAATGATAAATTGAACTGAATGTAACAAAGACATGAAACATCTACTAATATCTATAAGATACCCAATGTAAATAACAGAAGGTATGAAAGTGGAACATACATTACAAACATCCATAAGGAATAACCAACAACCATCCAAGGAATTGGAACCCTTAATATAAGCTAGCCCTAAAGAGAAATGATGCAAACCTCCATCATCTCTCAATAACACCAAGTTTGATCCAACACCTCATCCACCAAGGTCACAAGAAATTAATTTCAATCAATCTATTCTGGCCTCACTATCATAAATTTTTCATTGACCTAAACATTATCTATACCAACATGATGTATTTGGGGCCATGTACTATGAATGGGTATTTATAAACATACATTGAAGGAATATCCAAAAACCATAGATGGATAATAAAGAAACAATCAACTATAATATTGACATTAGAGGTGTATTAGAGGTCGACAATAAATAATTCCTAATGAAAATTAAGTTTAGGGTTCATTGAACTATGTACGTTCCCAAAGGAAGTCATGAAAAATTATTCATATATGCATAAACACTAGGAGAATAATGGATGATGATAATTCATTTTCATCAATTCTCTAGTGCTAACAATTTAGCATGCATGGGTAGCTATAGGTTCTTAGAACTGTGAAGAGTTCACAAAGACTATACTTAATCTCCATCCACATTATCAAACCGTAAAGAAAACATCTTAGGTTATGATGAATCACGTGTCTTATATAATTTAGCATTGCATGGGATTGAAGTAGCCATAAGGCCACTATAATCCAAGAATTTTATTCTTCTCAACCATGAAGAACACTCACCCAATGAGGAAGAATCCACTACATAAAAAAAGTTTATTCAAATTCATGGTAATAATAGGTTCTCTGGTCGTAGAGTAAATCTCAAATATCTCAAACGTAAAAATATCTATATAACGTGAGCTCTCTATTGAAAAGTATTGAGAAACCATTTAGGTCATTCTCATTGATAATGTAGGATGATTCTTATTTATATGTGAAAAATAATATCCCCAGTGGCAGATCTTGGTCTTGTTTAACCTTTATGGATGGCTCCAATAACACTCTATAAATTGATGATCCCAATGAAATATATTTGTTTGATTTATCAAATCTACCTTGTTTATAAGGTAGAATATTTTACCCCCATGTTTAGATGGGTGAAAAACCAACCCTATATGAATATCCCAATCCCAATAGGCTAGATATCAACTCCACCTAAGAATTATATGGAAGAAAACACATGATAACCCATAATATCATAGGTCATGGGAAACTATGTGTTAGGTCCTTGAGTTATACCACATGTTGTCCCAAGGAAGATACTTGGACATATTTTTTCATCTTACATAGACAGTCCTATCATTATTAAACAACATGTAGGGTGGTCACAAAACATACCATGCCTATATCGGTACTTAGAGTGAACCCATATACATGATTCATGTACCAATAAGGGTACATGATTGGTGGGCCACATTATTTATTGGGAATTTACACCATATAAACACATACCAAGATATGTATAGATCACTTGGTTTGTTCTTTAATCACATAACCATGTCATATTTAACTCAAAATGAAACCCTATCAACACATTTAAAGAGAATATATAACATTTCTTCTTATGAAACACATGGAATCTAGTAGGGAAATTTCCATAAGATCATATCCATGATGAAACATCTGATTTCACCACCCCTTCTTGAAATTTTCCACACAATACATCTTTAATGCCAATATCCAATTTGAATATCAGCAAGACTTTTTTAGACATCGAATTTTGTCCATGACTCATTATAAAAACATGCTCTAAGTTCCTTCTTTTAATGATTCATCATCCCATACTCCAGGGGCCATGGATCCATGATCGCCTAATCCCTCTTTAGATTTTCATCATTGGTATCATACCTCTACAATTCTTTAATCCACAAATCCAAACATTCAATTATAATATATATAACCCATTATTAATCATGCAATTAATTATGTGATACAAGACTAATTAAAAACCATAATGAAGTCTAATATATGGATAATTCTATAAAAAACCCATACCATAAGAACATATTTATTTCTTGGATAAAAAATAATTTACATGATATTTATTAGTTGATAATATTGTTTTATTCATATCCTCTATGAAAATACAAAATCACTCAATAGATAATAGAGACTTATATTATTTTATTTTCGTTTAGTTATCTTTGACCATGTGTTCTCCAATTAGAGATACCTCACTCTCTCTCTCAATTATTTGGTGTTATGTTTCTAACTATAGAGAATTTTCAAAGGGAGCTTTATATAATCATAAATAAGGGATAAAAATTTAAATAAACCACTTAATAATTTATTTTATTTTTTGAAATAAATAAATCTTAAACAAGCCATGACTAAAATATAATTAAAACCCCAATAGAAACAAAAATTATGTCATGTATAAATCAAAACCAACATTCCATATTTAATTGCAATCACAGTTCCCGCATCTGTTACTATGTTTAGGAGATTTAAATGTTTCATTATAACTTTATGAAAATTCCATAAAATAATATAATATTTTATAATATTTTTTTTCCTGGATTGTGACCCTCAGTTTTTAATCCTAAATTTACCCATGGATAAACATCATATTCTGGATCCAAAAGAGCAATCATAAAATATTTCTATATTAATAAACTAGGATAAAATTACTGTTTTATTTTTGGGATGGTCCTATGATTTCAACACTCAAAATTATTCATTATTCTAATCAGGTAAAAAACATGTAATATATTGAATTTTTAATTATTAGATTAAAAAGTGCACATTTTCTTATTTATTATGAGTAGTTGTCCTCTTGGTATTAAATTTTTTAAATGTTTTGAAATTTTTATTTTGTATAACATTAATTGTTTTGTCTATTATATTATTTGAATGTTGACTTTTATTTTATCAAAAGTGTTTATTTTTCATTTTTGGATTACAATTCCTTCCTAGCATCAATGAGGGTAATTTATATTGTATTTAATTTTTCTCCTATCGCTGATATTCTCCAACTAAGGGACTACATGGGGAAACATTTATGTGCCACTTTAAATCCCATAATCGAATTAGTAAACATTTATATGGGGTTGTGTCATGGTAAATTCATCTTAATCTATGATAAGTCATCTATTTACCATACATATTCAATTTGGAAACATTAACATTTTTATTTTTTAAAATAAAACATGTGAGATTTCATTTTTAATTTCTTATGACTCTTACCCAAATTTAAATACATTATTAAACTTTTATTTTTTAATTGATATATACATAGTAAATTATTTGGACAAATCTTCATAATTATTGAATATTTATTAAATAACAATTACCTTTATGTTTTTAAATGTTTCCATGTCAATGAATTTAGTGTGGACTGTGGATACTACCTGATGAGATTAATGAATGATATCATCACTCATAAAGAATTAAAAATACCACACAAGGTATATGTGTATTTATAATAATTACCTTTTCTAATATTAAATTTGGTAATTTCAATATATCTGAGTTCTATCAAGGTTAATTCCATTAGGATTTTCTATATGATAAAATAAATGAGGTATTATAAAGGATGTATTTATATGTATACTTTTTTATCCCAAGTTAGTGGTACCGTTTTTAGAACACCTATTTACTTTAATGCTTACCAAAATTTGATTATTAAACTTATTAGTTATAAGATTAATACTACTATATTATTATTCTCAAATTCCCTATTTCATAACCCATTTTTTATAGAACTTATTGAAAATTATAAATGAAAGTGTTATTTCTAGAATTAAATAAATTCAACTTTTTTTTATTTATAAGAAAATAAGTTTGTGTTTTGAGGTACATGTAATTTTTATTAAATAATATTTATATTCTACATTAATAATTTTTTTAACAAATTTCAATATACATTATAATTATTATAGATCATTATTAGTTTTTTAAGGACTACAAAAATACTATTATGTTATTATAATAATATATTTATTATTAGTAAATTATATCTGTCATTATATTATATTTTTGATTATATATTTCAACCTATAAATATGTATGTTCTCTAATATGAATTCATGGATTATAACTTTAGTATGATTTGATGAATAGATTTTTTGTGTGATCCTTGCATGACAATTTTTTGGTGTCAGTTCAACAAAATTCAACTTCACTATTTTAGAAAAAAAATAAAAAAAATTAATAATTAATTATCTTCTTGATTTAACGTTATATTGAAATAAAATTAAAAAGTTTTGGTGTTTTTTTATTAAAATAGAAATAATAGTTTTTTAACTGTTTAAATATTTATAAATATTATTTTATTGTAGAATCATAAACTTTATTTTACAACAAAATAAATTTTTTGTTGTGTGTAGTTTAAATGCATTGTGGTATGAGGTATAAATTTATTAACATTTTTTCATATTCATTTGATGTATCAATATTTAAAAAAAATATGAATATTTTTTCTATATAAAAATCATGTTTGTGTGAAATATGGTTTTTTATAAAGTGCTATTGAATTTTAATTATTTAAAATATTTTAATAGTGGTATTTTTTATGGTATTGGTGTCACTATTATTTTGTTTTTAAAATTTTTTGGGGGAGAATTATTTGACCCATATCATAAAAACAAAATATAATTAATCTTTAGATACATATCATATATATATAATGGTTATATAACATAATATTTGTCTATGGTTTCATGATACATTCTTTTATACAGACATCCAAATTATTTTCAACCATAGTATATTACATATTACACATATTATGATCTTTTATATTATGGTTACAAACCATCATATGATTATAGAAACAATCCACATAAGTTTTTTTAGTATTGATTTGAGGATTTTAGGTATACCACTCACTCGTTATTTTTTTTCAAGTGCATGATTTTCCCCTACCATTGTATATTATTTATCATGGTCCTACATGATATAAAATATTAAAAAAAAATTAGAATATATTGATACATTCATAAATTATGTCCATCATTTAGAAATTTCATGAAGTTTCACATAATGTTTTTGGTGTTTTAGTCAATTTTTATCCATGCTTCTAGATTTTTTCCCCATGAACTATTGTGCTATTGTGTATTTTTATTTAATAATCATAAGGAAAAATGAAATATTTTAGTGAAAAAGCATTTATTTCTCCTAATATATGATATTTTTATGATTTTTTGACTAATTATATATCTATTATTGTATAGGAATCAAGGGATATTTTTATATAAGCCAACAAAGGATTCATGTCATGAATGTTTCTAATTTGTAAATTTATTATTTCACTCCACATATATAGGTGACTAATGTCAAATCTTGTTAATGTTCTATTAGTGATGGAATACACAAAAAACATGGGGTTTTTTTTCAGTAAATAAATATTAAGGTAAAATAAATTACTTGATAGTCAGTAAAGAAATTGATATATTATATATAAAATAAAAAATGTTAAATGGTTCATATGGAAAGTCTATATATAGTTGAAAATGACGGTCACAATGAATAATTCAAAAAAATTCTCCTTTAAAGAGAACGTAATTATTATCTACTACTATTTTGTCTTAATTTCTATCACCTTATTAATGTAAATCAACAATCTTTTATTTCAATTCTACTATGATAATTTACATCAAGATAAATAATTATATAATTCTATATTAGATTAAAAAGTTATTAACTTTCATAAAATCATGCCTCTATATACATGAATTGATCTAATAAGAGGCCCTAAAGTAAAATGGAAAGAAACATCTGGATACAAATTATGCTTTTTGGTAACATATTTATGCCTTATTTTTTTTAAACTGTGTCAATTTGGAATTCCTGGATTGATGATAATTTTCTATTTTTGGATGATCGTGTTAAAAAAATCTTCAAAAAAGTATTTAATATTTTATATGTCTCATCCTAACTTTTTTAATTACAAATTATTTATATTTTAATATGCATATCAAAATTCAATTTACATAAATAGGTTCTCAACAACCAATTTTCAATTTTTTTTAATAAAAATTAAAAAAATGGTTAAAAATTATTGTTTTATTTAATAATTACCAAATAAAATTTCAATATTATGAGTTATTTTTTTATTTTTCTAATTTAAATCTATAATAAGAAAGTAAATTTTATTTTCTTTTTCTTAAAAATAGTAACATACTGATAAAGTTGTGTTATGAATAATTTTTTTTATGAAAAATTAAAACATGTTTCTTTTACGTATTAAATTATTCATTTGATTATATATATATTAATGGTTGTCATTGTATCCTTCCTTTAATAAAATAAAGTGTGTGGTATGATAATTTCAGTGATGAAATTAATGGTATTATTATATATACCTCGAATATTAAATAATGTCTAGATTTTGACAATGAATTTTACACATTTTTTTGAATGAAAATTGGAGTCAATTTTGATTTTAATACAAACCATTATTGGATAGTAATAACAAATTATTAGTAAGACTGAGTTTTTTATTAATACAAAAACGAGATATTTATGGTCAATTTGCAGCATATAATATTTTTTTTAAAAAAATTCTTATTTTTTGTCACTAACATATATAGAAATTGCAACAAATAAAAAAGTTATATATTTTTTAAACATTACATAAAATATTAATTTTCAAAGAGTTTTATTAAAAAATTGTTTCTCATGAAATATTTGTAGAAAATAAATTAATAAAAAAATATTCACTTTGACATTGAACTATAACATTAAGAAACCCAATTGAAATATTTTCACATTTCCCATATGAGATACTTTATAAATATAAAAAAAATTCTATATATTTTCACCACAAAATATTATTATAATAAAAATGTGTCTCACCCATGTAGTGAAATATTTTTATAACATTTCTTAAAATCGCACCCTAATACGACTGAGAATTTTAATTTCATTTGATTAATTTAAACAATATTAATGTGGATAAACATATTATTAATAATAATATAATTATAATTAAACACATTGTTGATTTTTGACTTTCTAATTCTACTACTCGTATTTCTCATTTTAATATACAATTATTTATATTTTAATATATAATATAATACATACATATAAAAATTTATTTATTTTTTAATAAAAAATATTTCCTTTTTCAATTTAAATCAAACATCATGTAATCTCATTTTATTTTTTTAATTATTAAATTTTCCCTGACAATTTTACTATTTTATAACTGATTATCGTTGCTAAATTTCAATTTTCATATGAACAACCTAGGGAATTGATGAAGTTTGATGTTTCTAAATGAACTCTATTGATTTTTATTATCAAATTCACATCCAAATTATTTTAAAATTTTTTTGATATCAATTATTTGACTAAAGATTGTTTTGGAAAAATGTAATGTTGATATACATGTGATATTGAAAGGTTCAAATGGCCATGAATGATTGAAAATGAATTTCTAAATCTCACATAATTTAGTTTGTAGAGAGAAACGTCTAACAACTAAGGTAATTCCTATAAAAATTAATTTTATCCCTTATTAAAATTCATGAATTATATTTAATCAATTTATATTCATTAAGATAATAAAAAAAATTAATATTTCATTAAAAAAGTAAATAGTTTTTTATTACTAAATTGTTTTATATTTATTATATGATTTCATTTAAATAATGATTTCTAAATATCCTAATTCGATATTTATAAAATGAACATAATTATTATATAGAAAAATTAAAAGTATAGATGATTTATTTTTTTATTTCTCTGAAAAAAATTGATTTTTAGGTGAATAGTAGAAAATACAAATTATTAAGAAAACTGAATTTTCTTTTCAGGTAATTTCAATGTTACATTATATTTTTCTTAATTTTTAAAGTTATTTTTTATTATTTATTAAATATAGTTTAATAAATGAAGTTATAATCAATATTATTCTTGAATTTGGTCTAAAACATTTTTATACTCAAAAATACATTTATATGAAAACCCATTATTATCATGTTTTCTAGGATTATTTTAAAATTAATTTATGCCACTTAGAGAGATTGAATTTTAAAAATTATAATTCATATTTGAAATCATCATGTCCTATTTTATAATAATTCTACATTCAATTTTTTTCTTTTTGAATAGTATCTTTGGTAAAAAGATAGTAACCAAGGTAAGAGTTAAAATGCATTAAGATTAAAAAGAGAGTTAAATGGAATAAATTTTTTTAATCATTTATTATGTACTTATTTAACCCCCATATTATATATTATAATAATATGAATCATTTGGGATTGATGTTTCTTGATGAATACATTAATATCTTTAAATATTTTTAAGAAACTCCATGTGTATCCTCTCCATAATTATAAAAGTGAACCCTTCTCCAATCCTCTTCATACGTCATAATTTTATAATCTTGTACAATACCTATAAAAATAAAATTATATAATAAAATAAAACGTCCAATTGGACCCTTTTTGATAATAATACCATCCTATGATGTCTTTAAATATAAACCATTAAAGATTGTCCAAAGAATAGGTATAGTTCTTAACTGAGGGTTTTCATTTTGATTTCATCTTTTTTCTCATTAAAAACATTATTAACCATTGTAATAAAATAACATAAGTAACTGTGATATATTAAAATTGTATTATTTTTATGTTATAATACCATTTAATCAACTTAACCATCTATTAAAAAGAAAATACTAAAGAGTACATCCAGATTACTGCCTCATGAGATGATGTATTGTATACTTCATCACGGAATCCAATGGTTAGACAAAACAATAGATAATAATGAAATAATATGATAATTATATATATAATATAATTTTTTTTTGGTTTTTTAAACTAGTATTGTACTTATTTCCTTACTAATTAACAAAAAATAATAACATCGCTCTTCTGTACATGCAGACTACCACCTCATGAACCGTTATATTTTATATTTCATCACTGACACACATAGATTATATATATATTGGTATATTTAAAGAAATAATATTATATTTTTGATAGAATTATCATTCTATAAAGTTTAAATCATACCTAATTTATTTCCTTCATGTTCATTGAAAATTGGAAATGTCAATCATGCATATGTATGACCTACCATCTCCATGATTGTAAAATAATTGATTTATCATAAATATATTACATGGTTTCTTCTAATATTTTAGAAAAAGTTTAAACATGATAAATATTACATGATTGTGATTCTGTTTATGAAATAATCATGATCAATTTTACTAGTATCAACCTACCGATGTCATTTTTTACTTATGAACAAAACATCTATAAAAATCCAACATTACATAATCCAATTAAGTAATTAATTATAACATGGATATAACTAAAAATAAAATGAATAATAAATTTAAAAGGGTATTATGTAATAAAATAATTAACATAAATCTTTTTAGGTAGACAAATAACTTAAATGGAATGTTAGACACTAGGTAACAGACACTTTACCTTAAAACATCATTTATACTGTTTTAAAGATTTATTTTTTAAATGTTTTCCTTCCATGTCCTTTTTCATTAAAAATAGTTTATGTAAATTTTATAATGAAATAAATGAATTATATATAATTTTTTATATATCATTTTACATTCTTTCAATGGTTTATAAAAGGAATTTTTTCTTATATTTTATAGGGAATGTTTAAAATTTTATTAAATCAATGAAAAATGAATGTTCTATTTTAAAATATATGATGTTGAAAATTATTCATGCCACTACAACCATTATTAATTATTTTCCTTCCTTTATATAAATTCATTTTCATTCAATAAAAATTAATCCTTCCCATTATTCTATGTATTTATTTTTGAAAATTGTGTTTAACCGAAAAGGGATATATCAATATAAAAAAATGGTTAAAATATGGGTTATAAAGTATATATTTTTTGTCTAATGATAGAAATTTATTTTTAAGTGTTTCATGTATGTTATTGGCCTAAGAAATAGTTTATGGAGAAATTTGATACTGATAAAAAACTATAATGCTTTGGGTAATGATTATGTTATTATGTTTGAGTTAACTAATTTGGTTGTTCCATTTTGAAAGTGTTATTGTGTGGGTTTTTATAAGGGTTATCTGAAGATGATGTCCCAGGGAACCTGCATGAATTTTATATTCTTTTTAATGAGTTTTCATTGAAATATTTTGATTTCATAAGGTTATTTAAGGTTATTCTGTTTAGAGAAATAATTATGTCCTTTAGGTGAAAAAATGTTTGTTTGAAAATGTTTTCAACGGTTCCCCTGTTTTCTATGAAACCCATAGGATTATTAATTTACCCTTATATTTTCTTATAATTTTTTTTTGAAAAAAATTCTTTATTAAAGATAATTTCCTCTGTAATTAAAATTTTATTTGAGCTCTATGATTATTATTTTAAAGGATACATCTGTTATAAGATCTCAGGATTTTTAAATTGTCTAATGGGTGTCATTCTTTGATTTTATTTGTACCTTAATGTTTTTCTTCCCATCCCATGTTTTCAAATATGTATCAAGGTTTTTATTTATGAGTATGAAAACAGATGAATTATAATTGAAAACGATGAATATATATCATGAAAATAAAAAGTGTTTTTTATTAAACGAAATATATTATGAAAAAAATGTTTTCCGAGTAGAAGTGTCCACTATTTGATGTATAGGTTTATTTTATAAGAGTTATAAAAAAATTCTATAAAATCTAAATATGAAAATATTATATGGATTGTAATAAAAATAATTATTGAATTTAATATTATTATTATGTAATTTTAATGTCGTGTCTTTATAGTTGGTATCAGAGTAGGGTTTATATATTTTTGGAGGGTATGATAAAATAATTAAGTACCCTTAAGAGATTATAATTTTCATTTATAATGATAAGAATTTGATTTTTACCATATTTCAGCATCTAAACTATATATTTTCATGCTGGTTTCACCCATAGAAATCATGGAGGCTAAAGTAAGAAGGCGACAAGAAGAAAATACCCTTCCATATAAGAAACCTAGAATGGTTGGAATTAGAACTGAATTTTTTTATAATGGACCAATTGTCACAGTATATAAATGGTTTTGGCATCCATGAGATTTATCAACCATGTTCACTATAAAATTCTATGTCCATACTAAAGAATTTCATGAAATATCACCCACTAGTATTCAGTGAATCATCTGACCCCGTGATTCATGAAGAATGGGTTACATCCATGGATATATTATTCAATGTCATGGGTTGGGCAAAAGATAAATATGTAACTATTACGATTTATCATTTTTATATGAATTCAATAAATGGTGGTAAATTTTTAGGAATATCAGAGAAAGAATAGCTATTGATTCCTTGAAAGGTTAATAAATTAAGAATATTTTTTGTGAAATATGTTATTAATGTTATTCAAATTAGAATATAAAAAATATATTACTTTTGGTAGAAAGTGAATTATTCATTATTTGAGTATGATGAAATGTTCCCCTGATTGGAATGGTATTCACTGAATTGTATTTTGGAACCTAATAGTAAAATTAATTATTTTTACTCTGGATTAGATAAAATATGTTGTAGTTATTTCATTCTCATGAATTCAGAGGTTATGAAAATATATTTAACGTGTTAAGAAGGGATAAATGGAGTATTATGATGATCATGCATTCTATGATAATAAGTAGGACAACTAGTTTAGAAGGTATTCAGTATGGAAAATCTATCTAGGAAATATTAAATTAAGAAAATAATGTTTCATTCTTATGATATGTGTGTTAAAAATCTCCCTGGATAAGGCATTATAAATTTTTTGGAAGTGTTACTGATGTGGTTTGTTTAAACATTTGTCTCATTACTACAAAGAAATAGGTCATAATAATTATAAAAAAATAATGAATAGTCTATAGAAAAATGTTAAAATTGAAATGTGATGGGTCGTTATAAGAGTACATTTCCAAAGATAGGAATGAAGAATGTTGGAAGTGTTGAAGATTATAAGTATCAATGTTCAACTAAATTATTTTTTACTACTTAAAAACGTTCTTGGACCACCAAATGATGTGGTGTGGGTATATTACTTGTTTATTCACATTATTATAATGTCTTGTTTGATTTGGGGTCAAAAAATTCTTTTATTTAAGAGAAATTTAATAATAAATTTGAAATTTCACCTCATCAAATGATGCAACATATTTTGGTATAAAAAAATTGGGGTACTTTTAATGAAAAAATTATGTTACTAGAAACTTGTTATCATAATTTGTGGAATGAATTTAACTGAAAATCACGATTCATTTCCCTTTAAAGAGGATGATGTTATTTTATTTTTGGGATAATATTTATATTTATCATGATGAGATATATTATAGATCAAAATATTCTTTTTATAATTATATTTAGTTTTTGTAAAAAAAATTAATTCAAACAATTGATAACATATAAAGAATACAAGAAATTTATTATATATGGAAATGAATGTTTTCTAATACATATTGTTAAAAAAAGGTGAATATTCAAATTGGTTTTTCTACTAGTAGTAAATGAACATTGGAATGTATTTTATGATGAATTTCCTAGTACTATACATGATTAAGAGATTGAATTTAATATTGAAATAGTTAATAATTGTATGTCATTATATAAACATCATTATCAAACAGATCAAAGAGAAATTTAGGAATTGAAAATGAAGTTACAAGATTTTCTTGATAATAGATTCATTCTTCCTATCAACTTATCGTGGGATTATCTTTATTTTAAATGAAATATAGTTCCATTAGGTGTTAAATTAATTGTAGAAAATTGAATAACATAACTATTAAGAATAAGTATATGTTTCCTTTTATATATGACTTGTTTAATCAACTTTAGGGAGTTATGTATTTTTTGAATGTTGAACACGGATCTAGGTACCACCATCTAAAGGTGAAGGGGTATAACATTCCAAAGATGTAGTTTCACAATAAATATGGAAATTTTTAGTTTTGGTTATTCCCTTTTAGTTAAAATAATACTCTAGATTTATTTTTAGACCTTATAAATATAGTTTTCCATGAGTAATTGGATAATTTTTTTGAGTTCTTCTTAACGAAATCACGATATCTTTTAATAGTTACGATGATCATGAGAAGCATCTGAGATTTGATAAAAATAAGTAATGTAGAAAATTTAGTTTAGGTGAGATCTGGTTGTGATAGATTTATTTTCATGTATATACTTTACATATTTATTAAATAAATATGGATTCAAATAAAACTAAAGTGGGTGAAGAGTGTAAACAAAATAAAAATTTCATATATATTTTTAGTTTTATTTTATTAGCGGGTTACTACAGATATATTTTTGAAAAAAAATTCATGGGTTTTTATCCCAATAATTATGTTAACTGAAAATGGATTTAAATTTATCTATATGAATGAATGTGATCATTGTTTCTATAAATTGAAATTAAATTTAGTTAATTCTCTATTTTTACCCCTTCCATCCATAAATGGGGGATTTTTTATCTATAACAATGAATCATTGAATGTAATTGATTATGTTCTGAAAGAAAATGATTAAGTAATTTCTTATACATTAGATAAATTAAAACATTTTGTGAAAAATTATCATACTCATTTCCTCTAACATGTGGTTGTTTTCTTTGATTTAAAAACATTGTTAAAAACTTTTTATGGACCGTAGTGTGAAATATATACTCATCTTAAAGGATTGAATTATATATTAAACTGGAAAGATTTTAACATGAGACATAGAATATAGAAACAATTTATTATGGATTATTAAGTCCTAGATCAATACAATATAGAAAAAGAAAACATTGTAAAGAATGGATTGAGTCAAAAATATAATGCATCATTAAGTATATTATTATTGGAATATTTTCCATTAGGGAATGATTTGAGGACCGATAGTCTACAAATTCTGCCAGCAGAAACTTCCCATGTTTTGTTTTAAGTGTTTGTGTAGTTTTCGTTTCCATAAAAAATTAAGAAATCTTAGAGGGAATATCTTTATTTGAACGAAAGCGTATAGTTGGTCATGAGTGGTATGAATCATTAGTTTAATGTTGATAAAGAAGTTATTATTAGATTTTGAAGGATTTTGTTTGTGATAAGGGATTCATATTTGAAGAGATAATTATTGAGTGAATCTCATAATTTTCTGTTTTATATTTATCCAAGAAGTACAAATATTCATAGAATCTTTTAGGAGTATTACTAGAAGGTTGGAGTGAAGAAATATATTAGAGAGTTTGTCATGAAATATATGAATTGTTAATAGGTTAATGTTGAATAAAAATTTCCAAAGGGTATTCTTCATCATTTTTTAATTCTAGAGTAGAAATGGGAAAAATATATCAATAGATTTAATAGTGGGATTTACAAATAATGGTCTCTTTAAAAATGTATTTTTGGTTATTATTGATTTATTGACTGAAACTACAAATTTCTAGCCTATTTTAGAAATTATGTATTTATATCAACTTTATCAACTATATCTCATGGATATTGTCAGTTAAAATTTATTTCCTCTCTCTATTTTAGTTAACCATGATCCTAGGTTTACATCAAATTTTCATAAAACCATTCGAAAATCATTGGGTTTTGAATTAAATTTCAATACACATTTTTATTTTCCATATGATGGACAATCAGAGTGGAAAATTAAAACATTGGAAGACTTGCATCAAGATTACTGAATGGATTACTAGGGAAGTTAGGATCCAAATATTTATTTAATTGAGTTTTCATATAATAATAGTTTTAATTCTAATATATAGATGTATCCATTAGAATAATAATATAGAATGTGGTGCCAAATTCCAGATTTTTTGGATAATGTTGGTGAAATAATGTTTTCAGAACCAGAAAAGGTATTAAAAATGGTTGATATTGTGAAGAAAATTAAAAAAATTAATGATGGCTTATATCAGGAATAAACTTTTTCTTTTATACCGGTTGAAATATCTTTCGTTATAGGTGGGAAAAATTATTTCCCTTATAGTATCTCCTTGGAAAACTATTATGAATTTATAAAAATGGAATTTTATGTTTTTGATTCATTATTTGATATGAAATACCAGAGAGGGTTTAATGAGTTTACTACTAAGTGGCCTTGCCTTAGTATTTATTGCATGTAAATGATGTGTTTCATATTTCATTTTTCATAAACAATGTACACGATGTATACCATGTTTTGAGCCCTAAGGTAGTACAGTTAGAAGAGAATATTTCATCTGAGGAGTAGACTACTCATATTCTTGACCATAGAGACTGGGTGTTTGTGAATATATTTATTAACCAGGTTAAGGTTTTTTGGATATCCCATATGATTTAATAAGCAACATGGTAATATGAAAACATGATAATGGAAATATTTCTACACTTATTTAAGAAATGAATAAAATTTTTTGGAATCAAATTACAAATGGGTGAATAATGAAACAACCCAAGTATTCATAATATTAAATTAATTTCATGACTTATTTATACTCGTAAATTTAATTATATAGGTTTATATTCGTTATATGAATATTTATTTATTTTTCGATCACAAAAGAAATAATTTTATTCTTAAAAAATATGATTATATGTATTATATTATTTTATTTAAATGATTTATATAAAAAATTTAATTTTAATTTAATAAATATGAAATTATGTTTTTAATGTCAACATGAATTTTATTTAATGTTATTTTTTGGGAATTTAAAAAAATTATTTTTTTAGTGAATAGTAGAAAATATCAATTTACAAGAAAAATATATTTTATTTTCATGGATATACAAAGTTACATTATTATTTTATTGTTTTTGAAAGATAATTATATAATTTTTAAAAAATAATTTAATGAATATCAATATAATCAATTCTATATATCATTTTGATATAAAAATATTTTTTTACTTAACAAAGTAATTTCTTAAAAAACCCTTCTCATCACATTTTTAAGGATTATTTTAAAGTAGTTTTTACAACTTATATATAATAAATTTTATAAACTAAAATCAATGTTTGGAATTATAATTTACAAATTTGTTAATTAGTCCACTTATAATTATTCTCATTGTTAATAGTATCTCTGGTAATAACATAGTTACAATGTTAAGAGTTAAAATGGGTTAAAAGGGTTAACACTTAAATGAAGAGGTTAAAAAGGATCTAATTTTTTTATAAATCCATATTGTTGGATTTATTTCAACCCAATATTATATTTATTTTTAATACTAATCAATTTTTATATAATAGACATGATTAAGACAATAAATTTTTTAAATCATTTGAAAAATTCCAAATTTGTCCTCTCCCACAGTTATAAAAGAGAACTCATTAACCTCTATTCCACACATTTAAACAGCCTATAATTATAGAACATACCTTCAAAACTACATTTATAGAGTCTCTTCAAAATTTTTATAGGACTTTTTCTATCATAATACCATCCTTTAAAGTCATTATGTGAAGCCCTAAAGATGCTTTCGAAAGAAAGGGAATTGTTTTTAACTAAGGTTTTTCATCTTCTTTCTTTCTTGAACTCCATAAAACATATTTTTACCATTTTAATATTAAAAAATAGTTATATTTGATTTTATTAAACGTTATTATTTTCATGTTGTAATATTTTTCAAATACATAACCATATAATGAAAAAAACATCGATTTTTCATATGTGTGGGATACCACCTCTAGAGACGATGAAAATCATTTTTCATTACAGACTCTTATGGTTATCCATAAAAATGGATACAAATTTACACTACTAGAAATTTAAGCAATATCCACGGACCTATAGCCACGGTTTTATATGTCCGTGGCTATATCTTGGTTATACCCACGGTTTAATTTCTATCCATGTCTACACATTCCGTTTCGTTTTTTTATTCATGTCGAGCCTCCTTCCTCGATTTGAAACCCTCATCACGACTCCCTCCTCCTTCCGACGACCACTCCTCCTCCCGACCACCCCTCCTCCTCTCGACGACCGCTCCTCCTCTTGATGACCACTCCTCCTCCCGATGACCGCTCCTCCTCCTGACGACCGCTCCTCCTCCCCACGACCTCTCTCACCAGCTTCAGTTCCTCCATCCTTCATCGTGGTTCCTTCATCCACAGCGCGGATTCAACAATCGCAGCTCGACTTCTCCATTCGTGGTTGCTCCATCCCTCGCGCGGTACTCCCCTCCTCCATACCCTTATTTGGGTGTTCCTCATCCATTCAGTGCAGCATCGACTGAAGGGTTACTCCCCTCCTCCACAACCTTTTAGGGCATTTTCTATTTTTGGATCATGTTTTGTGAGTTATTTGAATATATTTTGTAGTATTTATTAGGTTATGGAATTTTTTAGTTTGCAGGAGGAGTTCAAGGAGGGGTTTGTCTTTATTTCCTATTTTGTGGCTCTTGTGTGTTGACTGCTATTCTGTCGACTATTATTCACTGGTATTTCATGGTATATATTTTATTCTAATTCTCATAATTAATCTAGTTTTCTGGTATTCATTGTTTAATCTGTTTACTATCCTGTCATCTATTTACTATTCTAGAATTATTATGTTTCTATATACTATTATGTAATTATTAATCTGTTTCTATGTTTTTTGTGTAATAGACATTGTATTTCTGAAATGTACAGAATTCAGAAGTTGGATGTTTTAGTCATAAATTCCAAAAGTTAGGATTTTTACTATGTAAAGAACCTAACTTATCCAATTTTTACCTTTTTATATCAACCATATTCATAGAATACCCTTGTATATGATTATGATCATGCTATAAGGGGTATGTTTATATTTTTCCTTTTTATTATATATTATTAAGCATGTTTTCTGTCCATTTATGTACATGTAAATTACATGGTATATGATTTTGAGTTATAAATGAGTATACCCCTTTAATTATTCCATGGGATGGGATGATGCCTCCACTTTGTATAATCCTTCCCCATTCCATGGGATGGGCTTAGGACCTAACTCAAGAAGTGCACCTGCACCTGGGTGGGATGGCCTATAAGATTTCCTTACACCTAACCAAGACAAGATTTCTTACAATATTTCTATATCTCTAGATTGACATCGATAACGATACCCATTAAAGAATATAAACTTAGGTAAGTTCTAATATTCATTTTCCTAGTATAGAGAGCAACTTTATATAACTTGTATTTGTCTTTCAACTACCTATTTATAATTATTTTATATTATTTTGGTTATTTTCCTAAAAAAAAATTAATTTAAACCTGTTAATTAGTATACATGTTCATACATACACTTGGTTATTCACTTGTGATTTGTGGTATTTCATTGGTTCCCTATTAAGTATATAAATTCTTATACCCTACATTAACACCTTACTGGGCATGAAACTTTATGCCTTATTCTTCAAGTGCCTTTTTAACAATGGATGTTTTGGGAATTGACTAGTCTCCGGTTGATTGAAAGTTATACCCTCTTAGAGATTGGATATTTGGAGGAGCATTCCTTGATGTACCAAGACAAATACCAAAATAGGATTTCATATTGGAATTTACATGATAGTAATTTTATAATCGACATAAAAAAAATTAATGGCAGTTATTTTGATAATCAATGTTAAATTCATTTTACCACGGTTATATAGGTTCGTGGCTATAGCCAATTTATAGCCATGGTTTAATTAATAAACTGTGCCTAAAATAAGTTGTTCCCTTTTTTCCCCAAAATCCATCGGGCTCCTCCTCGACCCTCTTACCGTCACCATTACTCTACCCCTCGATCTCCTCCTCGCCGGGGGGAGGGTGGAGGGGTGAAGATGTGTACAGGGGGCAGGGGGAAGGGGGGGAGGGTGGGGGGGTGCACCTGTGGACTGGTTAATTAAATAATTAATCAATCTGTAATAGAGGGAAGTGATTATTTAGAATCCCATGATTTATGTGAGGATAATTTATAGACAAACACATACATCATTTACACTATATTATAAATTGAACTGATTCTTTCCAAGGGGACACACTTGGAAGAACAAAACCAAACTTCCATAGACCATCAATTTATACCTGAATTTACTTCAAATTAAAAGGAATCATCTAATATGAAGTCATAGAGTTAATTAATTCAACTAGTAGTATCTTTATAAAAAATTCCATATTAAGTAGGTGACACAAAAAATACAATAGAAAGACATCATGATTCTACTACATCAACTGAATCATCTAAAATAGTGGATCCTAGTGCATAAAACTGACCACAAACTCCATAATAAAAAATATTTGTAAATGTTAACTATTGATGAATATATACTATACAAGATAAGATAAAAATTTATTTAGTAGGATCAAATGGGAAAACCCCACTAGATTAAATAGATATCAATTGATGAGACATACTCCCGAATGATTGACTAAATTTTTTTCCAAACAGTTGAGAACTAATGATAGAAGATCTTTAATTTAGAAAATCATGATGAGTACAAACTCATGATAATCTGGTCATAATTTATGAACACACATGACCTATGTTGTTTCTATTTTATCGACATACAGTAGAAACATAAATAGTGTGACATGTTCTTCGATCTAAAAAAAATACACCCTGTAAATTACCCTCTAGAGCCTCCTCATCAAGAATATAGATTTGAGTAATTTTGATGTTGGGTCATGAAATATATCTAAAACTCTCACTTACAATTGCTTAACAATTAAAGGGTAAGAAACTTTTAGAAAATACCTGCCATCACGGTTGATGAAATATAATATGCACCAATCTATCCGAATATTTCTACAACAAAACAATCCAATCTGCACAATATCTAAAGAACAAGAACAACCATTGCCAATGTTTTCCAAACAAAATTTTCACCACAAACGAATCCTAGTTCTCCTTTTTATCAGAAGTGATACTGAATGATATGTTAATCTCCTCTGAAAATTTATTTTTCAATTCATATAAAATCATGCACCCATACATTGGTACTCTTGTGTTATTTTTTTAACATTGTCTTCTTATTCTAACCATCATTTGAATCAACTCTATGCTAGTATTATGACTCCAAAAACATATCATCTACACCATGATTCTAATTTTGATATCATACTGGGTATATAAAAAATATATTAAACGAATATAGACTCATAATCCTATAATTTAGAATATTCATGGATTATTATTATTATTATTATAATATTATATTTACACCTAATCTCATGGACTGCCCATTTTAAAATGCATATGAATTGAATAATGATTATGTATCCTATCTCATATTTATACTCTGCAACTAGTATCACTTCACTTAGTTGTACAATTATACATGAATTTGTTTTCATTGGATCATTGGGGCCCCTAAATACATGTGTTAAAGCTGAAATCCCTTAGTTACGTTTGGTACATGGCTCATCTAACAATTTCCCCATACCTTATTGTCCTCAACAGCACCTACCTATAATCTCTATCATTTCCCTCTATCTAATCTTTTTATATCAACTTATCATGACCGTCCCCCCATTATTAAAACTCCAACACACCACGGTCACACCGCGGTCACGCCACAGTCACACCGCGGTCAGGCCATGGTCAACCCACGGTCACGCCGTGGTCGGGCCGCTTTAACGCTGCGGTAATTCCATGATTTCGCCCTGCTCTGGCCACATCGAGCCCACACTATCCCCCTTCCACCTTCATTTCAGTCTGCTGCCACCAGCATTCCAGCCCGCAACAGCCCCCCTGCCACCGTCAAATCAGCCCACACCATACCCCCAACACCTGCAACCGGCCCCCTTGCACCAACATTCTATCCTCCTCCCGCTCCCTTTGCTCCTGGCTGGAAGATACTGCCTCGCGGATGTCGCTGGACCGGGCCAACACGCCGTGGTCATGCCGCTGTCACGCCGCGGTCATGCTGCGGTCATGCCATGGTCACGCCGCGGTAATTCTATGATTTGGCCTTGCTCCAGCCACATCCATCGCACACCAGCCCCCTTCCACCGATATTTGTATTCTCCTTGGAAAAATCATCGATTATGCTATTTCTTGCCTCTATTTTCACATACAAGCAAGGCTTTTTGGCATGAATCTAAGTTTTTCTCCTTCTTCTATGATAGAAGAACTGATCCTTTTATATTTAGCACATGGCATAGACTTCATAGGTTTATTACACAAGTATGTATGATCTTCCTTCTTTAAAAACTTCTTGGGAATAGTGTTTCCAACTTCATTTATTTAAAATTTTCCATATGACGTTTTCTTCCATTTTTCATCATCAGTGGTCTTCATTATACATTTATTTTTAACACATTATTAGATAAGCACGCTCCATTCTAGTGACCACACTCAATTAAAATACAACAGTGATCTTAAATCTGTTGTTACTCATGCATATTTATCTATTACCCATGGTTTAAAAACAATTTGTTTTACAAATATGGGTGTGATTAAATAATGATAGTCCATCCATGGGGGTGCAAGGGTAAGACATAAAAGAAAACTGAGAAAAATCACTAAACTACTCAACCACACTAGAATCTCCAAAGGATTTTAGTAGAATGACAACAATATAGAGTAGGGTAGGATAAATGTTTGAGTGGGGGACTATTGCGGTATAACGGTACTCATAAAATTGATAGCACTTCACCACCCATATCTTATTAGGAATGAGAATGACTACTAACCTGTAGATCTACCTTAAGCTATCTATGTCCAGTATTAGATATATCCCTACCGTCATGACTTCTCAATCGATAAGTTTCTTTAACTACCTCAGTTAAGGCCATGTATTAAAATTCAGTAGCTGAAAGTGAAATAATAGATTACATATTTCAATTATATAAATGAAACCTCCAAATTCAGTAAAGACATTAACCTGAGAACGAAAGGTATAGGGAGCAAGAAAGGGTGAGGATGAAGGTTTAGACAAGTCAAAATTAGAGGTCCATGGTGAAGATGAAGATGAAGAAGAGGGTAGCGAAGAGGTTTGTGATAACCTGAGCTATGTGTGTTTCATGGTGTCTTTACTGGATCCAACTGATTTAGCTAATTATCCATCCTAACTTTTATCCTTTCAAGCTTTGCATAGCTAGAGTGTCTTATCGTTTACATCTTTACAAGCTTAATTTGTTGGAAGACCTCAGATATAGTGCTCAATTAGTGGTGTAGTGCCATGTTACAATGCCACTAGTGTTCTATTGAAGTTTATAATATATCCAATACATTACGTAATAACATTAATCATTCTTAAGTGATAACTTTATCCATTGGTTTCTTTTCATTATGACCATTCCTTGTGTATTGTCTTGATTTTCATTATTGTGGCATATTGGTTTAAATTTAATTGTAATGGGATGCTATGGGGAATTTGATATCGTATGAGCGTTGTTGGGTGAACCTTTGGGCTACAGTTTTAGGTTGTGTGACTCTCTAGGATTGTGTGCAGGTGGGAGGAGGGGAAGGTGGGGGCAGGGGGAGGCGGTGTGCAGGTGGGAGGGCAGGGAAGGGGGCAGGGGGGTGTGCAGGTGGGGGGGGGGAGGCAGGTGGGGGCAGGGGCAAGGAGAGGGGGCAGAGGGGTGTCTAGGTGCGGGGGGGGAGGTGGGGGGTAGGGGGAGGGGTGTGTAGGTGGGAGGGAAAAGGAGGGGGAAGGGGGTGTGTAGGTGGGGGCATAGGCAGGGAGAGGGGGCATGGGGTGTGCAGGTGAGGGGATGGGGGCAGGGAGAGGGGGCATGGGGGTGTGCAAGTTGGGGGGGGGGGGGGCAGGGGTGTGTGCTGGGGTAGGGGGGTGTGTGCAGGTGGGGGGGGGGGGGGGCGGTGGGGGGGGGGGGGCAGGGGAGGTGGTTGTGCAGGTGGGAGGGCAGGGGAGGGGCAGCGGGTGTGCAGGTGGGGGGAAGGGGGCAGGGGGAGGGGTGTGTGCATGGGGGGTTGTGTATTGTCTTGATTTTCATTATTCATTATTGGGATTTACATATCAATCTGATTATTCTTTGTTCATTCTTGATTATGGAGTTAGGTATCATTTATCATGTACAGTTGACACATTGATCACATATCAATATGAAGTTGTTATATCTCACTCTTTTTCCAATTATTTACATTCATGTGGTTACTTATGATGAGGTCGATTCTACCCACCGCCATATAAGGCAGTGAGTTCAACATCGGATTCAGGTGAGGATTCTTCAATTTTTTTTCATTAGCTCAATTTTAATTTGGGTTTTTGTGATTTTTGGGTTCCCTATCTTTTTGCAGTGCGTTTTGGATCTTGTTGAGGACAATGAAGCACCACATGACTGGGATATCGTCTCAACCTGTGGGAATAAGGCCTTCTAAAATTACATCAAAAGGCCCAGATCCTTGGTTCAGTTTGTGCCAGGTTATGTTTTCTAAGTTATTTTTTATTGGGTTCATTTTTTGGTTTATGTCAATTTTAATAGGTTCATTTTGTTCGATTTGGGGCAATTCGGTTCAATTAAAAAAAATTAGATCCAATCAGGTATGTTTCATTAGTTTCATTTTTTGCATGCTCAATTATTCTTTATTGAAGTCATTTTTGATTGGTTTGAGTCAGTTTGGTTACATTGTTTTCAGTTTGGTTCAGTTTTATCTTTTTCAAAACAATTTGGTTTGGTTTCACATTACTCAAATTGGCTTGATGATGTTTGATTTAGTTCAAGTCATATTAATGTGTTTTTTATTAGTGTAGTTAATTTGACTGGAATTTTTTGTATAATACCATATATTAGCATGTTTTTGGTTTTCGAAATTCAATTACCCCACCTCCTCCCACTCCCTTCGCTCCTAGCCAGGAGATGCTGCCCTCTGGATGTCGCTGGACTGGGCCAACACGTCGTGGTCACGCCACGGTCACGCCGTGGTCACACCGTGGTCACGTCGTAGTCACACCATGGTTACGCTGCGGTAATGTCATGATTTATCCCTACTCCAGCCACATCCAGCCCACACCACCCCATTCCACCTTCATTTCAGCCCACGACCACCAACATTCTAGCCCGCAACAGCCCCCCTACCACCTTCGAATCAGCCCACACCATCCCCGCAACTCCTGAAACCAGCCCCCTTTCACCAGCATTCAAGACTCCCCCACTCCCTTCGCTCCTGGCCGGAAGATGCTGCCCCATGGATGTCGCTGGACCGGCCCAACACGCCGTAGTCACACTGCGGTAATGCCGTGATTTGGCTATGCTCCAGTCACATCCATCCTACACCAGCCCCCTTCCTCCTTCAATTTTAAGGTGTTTTATGGTTTTTAGATTTTTTTAGGGTTTTTAAACGGTTTATGTTTTTTTTGTTTTTATGAAAGGCAAAAATAGTACTATAAATATCAATGAAAATATGAATTGCAACAGATCAATCAAAGGTGAAACGACAGTTGACCCAAGAACCCAAATTCATAGCTCAAACATATCAAGACATGGGAACCAAGAAAAGTTCCCATTAAACACCATCAAACCAAGAAAATAAGCGAACACCAGACCCTATGATGTCCAACCAAATAGAAACCGGATGGTGAGTTTCGCTTCCAAACTGGAAAAGCATCACAACAACTGCACCGCCAACACATCCCCACTACCCTGCAGAAGACCCATTGCTAGCAGCACCAGTAGCTCCGTCCAAAGACCCCAACACCACAAAATCAAGGCTACCTATAAATGGCCGAAGGCCTGATAAGAAGAGAGTCCCACAACACATGAAACCACACCTGCACGTACCACAATTCCACCCGCAACCAACTCCAACCACATGAAATAATAGCCAACGACCTCACGAGTCCAGAAACCAACAACATAAAAATAGAAGGCACAACATCAGAATTCAACAGATCCAAGACACTCCATGTACACACATCCAAACCATGCACTAAAAATGGTATCCTAACCCCATCCAACATCACCTCAACAAAACCCTCAATTCCAACAACTAGAACCCTCACCCAAATGCCAACAACAATCATATAGTTCCCTCTCAACCCAACAGGGGGGAGGGGTTCTGTCCAGGAGAGGCTTTGCAGGGGGGAGGGGGCTGCAGGGGGGTGGGCTGTGCAGGGGAGAGGGTGGGGACTATTTTTTTGGGGGGAGGTGGGGCTATCCTGGAAGGGGGGGGGGGGCTGTCCAGGAAGGGCTTTACAGGGGGAGGGGGCTGTCCAGGGGGGGCATTGCAGGGGGGTTGTCTACTACAAGGGGAGTGGGGGGGGGGGGGTTGTCCCGGGGGGCTTTACAGGGGGTGGGGGATATAGGGGGGAGGGGGCTTCAAGGGGAGTGGGGACCACTAATGAGATTATGTTTCATTAAAGGATGGGGACCCACCAAACATTAAGTAATGTGAGGATGGATTGATTATCTAACTCTATAATAATGGATCATATTCCCTCAACCTTGCACCTATTATTTTTTCCTATGAATAAATCTACATATCACTTTTTGTCTAGTCCTAAATATGACTCTCTCTGTTGGAAAATATGAAAAGAAAAACTAGAGTCTAGGACCAACTCTTGATTGAGTGTATAAATGTAAACATTCAATATTTAAACAAATTTCATAGCCTGAATCAACCAGAAAATACAGCTTAGTGGGATGTTTGGATTCCAAGTCATGCATGAGTTTCCTACGCTCGGGCTTAATGTTCCCAGGTTTACCATAGTGAAAACATATTAATTTTCTATCCATAGAGCTTGTCCTAGATTTGGGTTATTTATTAATCATATTTTTTCCCTACTGAATTTTTTTTTCTTACATTTAGTTTAAGGTCTCCCCCTTGTAAAAAAACTCTTATAGAGACCTTTTATTTTTGTTCTAGAATTCAATTCCTTAGATAGATGGGATCATTTGATATATTCTAATGTTAAATAGACTCAACCATACATCATGGTCGTAACAATTGTTATATACCTATTTTCAAGAGTTATTAATATGATCATTTCTGGATCCTCATCATCTACAAAAACATTAATATTGTCTAAATCTAACATGAATTTATTAACCTCATCTAAATGGGTTTTTATAGATGTACTAGGGGGTGTGCTGGGGAAGGGGGAGGGGTGTGCAGGTGGGGGAGGGGGCTGGGAGAGTGGGTAGGGGGAGGGGTGTGTAGGTGGGGGGAAGGGGCAGGGGAGGGGTGTGCAGGTTGGGTGCAGGGGGGAAGGGGTAGGGGTGTGGAGGTGGGAGACAGGGGGCAGGGGGAGGGGGCAGGGGAACTGCTGGGGCAGGGGGTGGGGTGTGAAGGTGGGGGGGCAGGGGGCAGGGAGAGGGGACAGGGGGAGGGGTGTGCAGGTTGGGTGTAGGGGGCAACGAGAGGGGGCAGGGGGAGGGGTGTGCAGGTGGGGGCAGGGGGTGTGCTGGGGCAGGGGGAGGGGTGTGCCGGTGGGGGCAGGGGGTGTGCTGGGGCAGGGGGAGGGGTGTGCATGTTGGGGACAGGGGTAGGGAGAGGGGACAGAGGAGTGTGCTGGGGTAGGGGGAGGGGTGTGCAGGTGGGGGTAGGGGGCAGGTAGAGGGGACATGGTAGTGTGTTGGGGTAAGGGGGTGAGCAGGTGGGGGGTAGGGGGCGGGGAGAGGGGGGGAGGGGAGGGGTGTCCATGTGGGGGGTTGGGGGCAGGGAGAGGGGGCAGGGGGTGTGCTGGGGCAGGGGGAGGGGTGTGCAGGTGGGGGGCAAGGGGCAGGGAGAGGGGGAATGGGGATGGGTGTGCAGGTGGGGTGAAGGGGGTAGGGGGAGGGGGCAGGGGGAGGGGTGTGAAGGTGGGGGCAGGGGGTAGGGAGAGGGGGCATGAGGATGGGTGTGCAGGTGGGGTGAAGGGGGCAGTGGGAGGGGTGTGCAGGTGGGGGGATGGGGGCAGGGAGAGGGGGTAGGGGGTGTGCTGGGGTAGGGGGAGGGGTGTGCAGGTGGGGGAAGGGGCCAGGGAGAGGGGACATGGGAGTGTGCTGGGGCAAGGGTAGGGGTGTGCAGGTGGGGGGCATGGGGAAGGGAGAGGGAAAAGTGGGTTTACTGGGGAAGGGGAGGGTTGTGCTGGTGGGGGCAGGGGGAAGGGAGAGGGGGCAGGAAGAGGGGTGTGCAGGTGGGGGGAGGGGCAGCGAGAGGGGGGCAGGGGGAGTGGTGTGCAGGTGGGGGGTAGAGGGCAGGGAGAGGGGGCAGGGGGAGGGGTGTGTAGGTGGGGGCAGGGGGCATGGAGAGGGGGTAGGGGTTCTTCTGGGGCAGGGGGATGGGTGTGCAGGTGGGGGAATGGGATAGGGATAGGGGATAGGGGAGTGTGCTGGGGCAGGGGGAGGGTGTCCAGGTGGGGGGCATGGGGCAGGGGGAGGGGGCAGCGGAAGGGGTGTGCTGGTGGGGGGCAGGGGGCATGGGGAGGGGTATGCAGGTGGGGGGAAGGGGGCAGGGAGAGGGGTGTGTTGGGGCAGGGGGAGGGGTGTGCAGGTGTGGGGCAGGGGCGGGAAGAGGGGTGTGTTGGGGAAGGGGGAGGGGTGTGCAGGTCGGGGCAGGGGGCAGGGAGAGGGGGTAGGGTGAGGGGTGTGCAGGTGGGGGCAGGGGGAGGGGAGAGGGGGCGGGGGGGGGGGGGGGTGTGCTGGTGTAGGGGAGGGGTGTGTGTAGGTGGGGGGGGGGGGCAGGGGAACGGGGTGTGCAGGTGGGAGGGTCGGGGAGGGGGCATGGAGGTGTGCAGGAGCAGGGGGTGGGGGGTGATGGGACAGTCCTCTGAAAAGCCAGCATGGTTCACCGTGCAGGTTTTTTTATGCAGTGGAAAGACCTATAGCCATGGTTTGACCCATGTCTATAGGGTTATAGCCACGGTGACCGTGGCTTTTACTGCATCTATCGGGCTGGCTCTATATCCACGGTTCGAACCGTTGCTATAGGGATTTAGCCATGGTTAAAACTGTGGCTATAGGCCTCTAGCCATAGTTTTTAACTATGGATATAGGGTCAGACCTATAGCCACGCCAATACCAGCCACCATTCATGAAACCATGGCTATAACCTATAGCCACAGTTTTGGTGCCTATATCCATGGTTTGGAACCGTGGCTATAGCCCAAATTTCTAGTAGTGTTAATAATATGATTGGTATGATATAAAAACATTTTTGAAGTGATAAATAAATATTTTAATCATTATTTACTATTTAGTAAAAAATAAAATTCCACTTGTATGTTTGTGCATACTACCTCCTCGCAATGTAATGTATTTTTTTCTTTATAACCACCTCACATGGCTTGTATAAAAATATTGATTCAAAGAAATTAAATTATATTTATTATACAATTAATTTTTAGGATAGATAAGAAAATAATTAACCTTTCCCTCATGTTCATTTCAAAAAGGAAACATTAATCAACCGTACGTACGACCTACCATCACTATTATTATAACATATGTCATTTATCATAAACAAATTACACGGTTGATTCTAAAATTATAAATAATTTATATCAATTATAATTATAATATTATTATGATTCTGAAAACTATATCATCATTTTCTATTTGACCATATCCATCCACCTGAAGTTGTATTGGGCAAATGAACCAAACCTATTTAAAATGTCCATCATGAACTAGACCGATTAAGTAATTAATAATAACATTAATTTAAGTGAAGTAAAATGAATAATAAAATATAAAAATATTATTATTAAATTAAATACACAAATTACATTTATAATTCATAAATATAATATATATTCAAAAGAGTAGCTGGTTTACTACAAGATGAGGGGTTAAACTGTATGTTAGAATATAAAACATACCATTTTAATTAACCTCTTTAAGTTGGTAAATCATACAAAAAATTTCAAGTAATATATATTATTTATAAAGATAGTATATTTGATACTTTATTAAATAAAATAGAAGGAAATTTTTATAAAAAACAATTTGAAACAATACTTATACCTACAATGAAATATAATATTGTAAAACATGTAATTTAATTTATATAAAATAAAATGAAATACATACTAAATTTTCATAATAATGATCCATGGTTTAACCTTTATCATTAAGGATGTATATTATCCAGATATTAGGTTTCCATGGCTTTCACCAAACTATATTGGTTAGTCTTCTTTAAAAAGGTAATACCTCGATACAATGATTAGACAAAATTATGTTTTATAATCCTTATGAACCATCAATTAGGAATATTCAAAAACCACTAACATTATATCCACATAATCCCTCAATCAAAAAGAATATTGGAGCGAAAAAAATATATAAGATAGTATGTAATTTAAAATCCTCACACTAATGACTTAAGAAAAAAACTCTCTTAAGAATAAAATGGTGAACTGGTGTAAAAAGATGTTATAAAATCTTCAAAGTAACTTCATATTGTAAATGATGTAAAAGATTAAGAATATTACATGCTAACTTTCTTCCTCCTACTTTATTTTTTCTTATTTTTATTGGAAATTCTTAAACGTTCATACTACATATTTCTCATAGGTTGTATTAACAACATCAAACAAACTCATATTTTTCAGATAAGGATTAGTTCATCTTCTTGGTCATATGGTAAATTCTAATGAAACACCATTATAATTCCTAAAATGTTCCATCTGGTAGAATGATTTTCAATCATCTGGAAAATATATAAGCTTCCTCCAGTTTGTATTTATAAAAGATCATCTAAATAGCATGTCTGCCTCAATTTTATAATATTATCTATTAGATCTTATATAATTTTTTCAGGTTGGAATTTGTATGCATAATATTATAGACATTATAGAAATTTATATATCATGAATTAAATTTCTTATCTGATATAGAAATTAAATTTCCACCTAATTTATATGATTACATTTGGTTTGATTCTTCTAAAAAACCTAAGATATGTTACATCTGAAATAGTTTGTTTGGAAAAATTATATGGTTTTTTTGTAAAAATTTAAGTTCTCTCTAATAAAATTCTGAGCAACTGAGATATATAAATTTAATAAAATTAATTATTCAAGGAAGTGTTTTTATTTTTTAAAACTGAGGTTAAAACATGTTTAATGTAATATTTTTACTCAATAATATACACCATTTGGAAAATCAAAAAATACAACTTTGTAAGAAAAAATTTAATGGAAAAGTAAAATAAAAAATAATTACTCTACTTCACATATACATTTTATAACTTCAATATTTTTATTTATTTCCCTATTTGATCCCCTTTGTTAATTTCTCCCCATTAGTTGAAAAAAAAAATTGTCCAAATTTTTTTTTGGATATTATATTTTATAATTATTTCCCCAATTTAGATTCTTTAATAAAATATTGAGGGATAATGTGTTCCTAAAAAGATAGGGAAATAAACATTTTTACAAAAAAATCAAAAAATGACAAAACATCCAATTAAAAATTATATGAAAAATGAATTAATCAACTGAAATTTCAAAACATCCATAAAAATAATATATAGGTAAACTAATTTAAAACATTGATAAAAAATTAATTTTCTTTAACAAAAAATTCAAAAGTGGAAAAAGAAAAGAGTAAACCTTTTATTGTTGATTCATCATGAAAACAATCATCATCTTCCCTTAATCATGATACTTTTTTCATTTATCAATTTTTTATTGTATCATTTCCATATTTTCTTCAAAAATATGAAACATTATTTTCTAAATTATTAAAATTTTAACTAACGATTCTAAAACTCTAACCCTATTGATTAGTTCTTAAATATCATCATCTTGTTGTATTGAAAAATATTTTATTTTCTCAATTACCCGTTTACTTGAATTGACATAAAAATTCATATCTATAGTAATATTTAAAAATATTTATGAATATTTACTTATGAATTAAATTTTTTAATTGTGAATAAATAAATATCAAGAAGTAGAATTTTTCTATCTATCATTTTGTCTTAACCTTTTTAATTCTAGCTTAGATTTTCCTTTTAAATCCTTGATTATGGATTTATATTGAATTACTATCTTTATTAGTAGTTTCAAATAAATAAATTTTAAAAAATTATATTCTCTCTTGGATGTAATTGAATCAATATTGAATATTTGGGAAATAATATATAGAATCTTGATGTTTCTTACTAACTTCATTGAAATAATTAATTATCATTTCACCTCAATAATTACCTGTACTAGGAGCAGAGTGTGTTGAGTTAGATTTAAAATATAGAATATTTGGAGGATGATATCTTGAAGCACACATTTATTCATTCCATTCCCAAATATTTCTTCAAAATAATTATTTATTTCAACTCCTTTATCAAACATATGATTTTATGAAAACAATTTCCGAACAGTGTTAATATTATTATTTTTTTTAATTTGGATCTCCCTCTAAATCTACTATATATTCATCCTTATAAAATTTTGATGATATAGAGTAGATTAAATGGAATAAAATTTTTAATTATCATCCTTAGACTTCTCAAACGCATTTTCAGGTTCTTATTCACTTCTATAATTTCCTTTTATAGATTTTTTAAGGACATTCGAAACATCGGTTTCATCAAACTCTTTATTTTCATAATTTTTAAACATAGTTTTTTTCCATTCTCATTAAAATTGATATAAGGGATTATGAATGTTTCAGGATTTTTTATTATTATAGAATATACTAAATAACTTTATTTATACAACAAATATAAGATAAATAAACTGATTTTATTCCAATTTTGTCACTATAAGATAATCATGATATTTCTCAAATCAATTTATAAATTTTCTCGTTATCGAAGGATTTACATATTTTTTTCCTTTTATGACATCTTATTTTCTAAAACACAATGAGTTTTATAGGTTTTATCTTCAATATCTATGTATTACGCCTTATATGACTCAAAACATGTATCAATAAGATAATTTTATTCTTTGTTCTTTATAAAGGCTCCAAAATCCTCACAGGATAATGATTTCCCTTTCTTTCTAACTAATGGTGGAGAAAGATCACCTTTTTTAAATTTATAAAAAAATATTTACATTTTGTTTCTACTTTGGATGTAGCGTTTTCTTATTTATAAACAAACTCTATTAAATTTGGAACAAAAATAAGCCTCATATCACTAATTATTTCTCACCAATGGAGTAAGATATATCCCTGATTATAGTATCCTCGTTTTTAATTTTTTTTTACATCCATGATGATCACAGAAATACTTTTTATTCATCATGTGAAAATTATAAACATAAATTTTATAGATCTACACCTAATAGCCTTATCGTAAAGAAAAACAAAAATAACAAGATTAAAAAATTTCATTTATAGAGATAGTATAAAACATACATATCATATACCTTCACTGTATCCCTATATTATTTTAATGGTATGAGAAAATTAAACAAAAGAATATCTACTACTCTTGAATCTAGTGATATAAGATAGGCTTTCCTTACTTTATCATATGAAGAAAACAATGAAGTCTCAACCTTGGGTTTTTTAAAAACATTCTTGCATTTCAAGTAGAATATCAGTTACCAAGTCTACATATCCTTACAAAGGAAATCAACACAATTTAGAATCTTTTTGAATATTTAACTTTTATATCCCTTCAAAAATATTAAATGTAAGAACTTTGGAATTTTCATTAATGTTTAACTCAGCAGAAGAGTTGAATTCTCTTACAATCACAGAAAAATAATGGTCAGAATGTTCTTTTTTTACACAAAGATTTTACAATCCTTAAAAGATAATGGTATATTTGAATAATGATTCATAATTTTCAATCAAACTAAATTATAAATTAATTTATTGGACAAATTTTCTATTTTAATTATCACATTTGGATGTCATTATATAGACTGGCCAAACTGAGGCTAACAGACAACCCACAATGTAACTGACTGAAAATATTTTTGATGATAAGATATATTCTATAAAATCAATTTATAGAGAAGGAGTAGTGACCCACACCCATTTATATATGTTTTATAATAGATATGTTTCAACTTATTTCATGTCTAACAACAAATCATAAAAAAATTTCTTGATCAATAGATGATAACTTTCTTAAATGGAGAAATAGATTAAACAATTTCTTGAAACTTTTTTATCAGAAGAAGATTTTTCCAAGAAGAAAAAAACATAAAATTTTATATAAATTTTATATTTTCATTGAAAATAAATTTTATAAAAATAATAAATAAATATTATAATTATTGATTTTGAAAATTAAAAATTTATAAATTACATTTAGGATGAGATATTTAAACTTTTACTTATAATTTTTCTCGTGTTATTATAACATATTAGTTTGAAATTTTGTTGGAGTTTATTTATAAATTATTTATCTAGAAAATTTTTCATAAAATTATATTTGTAACAATTTTAAGAAAATTGTGTAGAAAATCCTTTTAAATTTTTTTCTAAAAATGGTTCTTGAGCATTTTCTCTATGAACCATTTTAGAAATTTTTTCGAAAAACATAAAATGTTAAACAAGATAAGATATTTTGAAACTATGTTTATATATTTTCCCCCATTTTAATGAAACTTTTACTATATGTTTAGGGTTTAAATTGGAATTAGATAATAAATATTATTTTAAAATGACCATTCAAACAATCAATTTAATATATTCAACTATATCATAGTTTACTGATTTTTTTTTTAAAATATCACGAATCTGTTCTTGCATTCTAGTATATTATAAAATTATTCAGAATTTATGTGTATAATCCTAAAGGAAATAGTGGCTAATTTCAATGTTCTTAGATAATTAATGATTTTCTAGGATTATAATTAATGTTATTGAAATGTTTTTAACACATGTATTCACAATATTACTAAAACTCATGCGAAACTCAATTATAATATATTGTTTCCTCAAACTGTGCTCACAAAAAAGTCTAGCTACCATATTTCTACATCATTATTCAAGAAAAAAAATGGTTGTCCCATGATGTTTTTTATGATGGTAAAGTCATAGGGCCTTTCTCAATCACATGATTTGGTTTTCTATTTCAACTCCCTTTCCTAGAAACTCCCAATAGATCCCTCATCCATAGTTGGGTATAGACTTGCTTTCCAAAGTTTGTAGGTCATATGGGTTTTCAAGCCCAATGACTCTTAGGGACACACATTGATCAATATGGTGAGAGGTTGGGCTCATCACAACAATTTGGGGGATTTTTTTCCTACTCTAATACTCTCTTAAGAATTTAATATATGTTCATAAATCACTTCATAATGCTGACATGGGGCTAGATAACACAAAAAAATGAGTATAAGTAAATTATATTTCACGTGAAAAATATTGGTCTCTATTTAGAAAATCTATCTCTATATATCTGAGGTTCTCCATTATTTTTCAATTTTCAGTGGTTTCTTATATATATTGAATACATATAACCTAGTGTGTTAGAATGTGCTACAACACGAGGAGTTAGTTAATATTCCAAGGAGGGGATTAAGCTATTATGAGGAATCCAATGTATCTTGTTTATTATAGTAATCCAAACCCACATGGTTTGTTTGACCTGTATAGTTTTACATCATGCAGGAAGGACTTATATGGATACTCTGGGACACCCATTATTCATGATCAAGTATCACAGGGACATCCGTTGTATCCTACGTAGGAATAGAATCATAGTTCCCATCATTAATTTGGTTTCATATTCTACTATTTGATGGGGTAATATGATCATCTTTTGGGAATAATTAGGTTCCAATGGCTGAGATGTCGGATTCATAAAATGTCTTACACTAAAAGGGGTGTTTATTTGAACTCTCACCTTAGGAACATATCCTACGTATCCTGGTTATTACAGTAAATAGAGTCATTATATTTTAGTTTATATTAGGTCTTACACAATGAGATTTATCGTAACATTATGGAGATTTATAGTGAATATTCTATGATTATTGAAAATTTGTAATCCCATGTGATCTATTCTCGTTGTGAGAAATAAGGTATAGAATGTAATCGATGCCATTGATTTTTGAAAGAGACATAGATGTTGGGATTTCCCTAGTTGATCTATATGGAACTCAAACCTCTTGAGATATTTCCAACATATCCTGAATATAGAAGTAATCAGACTCTCTATAGTTCACTATATATGGGGGATTACACACTGAGGATTACCTATTTATTGGGGCTTTCACACCAAGGAAGAACAATGTTATCTTGTCCTAGGATTCTATGGTGCATACCTAGAGGGTGCCACAAGACACATTTGAAATATCTTGTAAGCAATCACATGACCTATCTATATTTTTTAGTGGTGTTTCATGTCCTAGTTGATGCCTTGATCCAATTCTCAAGTGTTTTCTTGACACATATGTAACATTTCGCAAGTGTCAATGAGACATGGCTTGGGGGATGTCTACCAGGATGAGTTTTTTGGATGATATCTTGAGTCTCAACTGACTTCCCCAAAGAGTGTCTCAAGATCTTGGTTGTCATGCCCAGATGCAATTATGAGACTTTACTATTATGATAAAACATCATTATATGAGTTAGGTGATTTATCTTAGGGACGTCAAATGGCTCGGGGGATAGAACAAAAAGGTCTTTCAAGGTAAAATTGGTGTTCTCCGGGGAATTGTGCGACTAGGTATAACATGCCTAAAGTATTTTTCATATCTTAAATATCATGCTGAAGGAGTTTTTCATGATTTAGGTGATATGGATTGGTGATGTCGTGTGTCCTTGGATGAATCACACAAAGCACATGGGAGACAGTGAGCATGTTTTTCACTTAATTATTCTAATTTTAATCTTGATTATAACCATTGTGTTGCGAAAACCTTATTATTTTTCTATAACAATTTATCTCGAGTCTTGCATGATATGGAATAAATGTGGTATGTTATTTGCACATCTCTCCATGGGTCCTTCGAGTGATCTATGAATGATTACATGAATTACCTTCTGTATAGAACATGATTTTTCTAGCTGTTCTCTAGTATATTACGTAATGAAAGACTTTTCATTTATGAGATCAGTTATGTTGAGAAATTTTTACTAGCATGGTAGTCCCGAAGTCAATAGCTAAATCATCCCAAATCCAACAGTCTAATCATTTTTTCATGTTGGGGTGGGGAATTTATAGGCATCTATACCTTGATTGTTTTGTGATTTTGTGGTGTATCTAGCCCAAGTCTTGGCTAGAGTTATTGAAGGGGTCTATGGAATGCATCATCACGACTCTCTATTCTGGACCAATCTAATGGTGTCACATGTTTTTTGGAAACAACTAGTCCCTCTCATCAATGAACCATTTATTTTATTATTTATAATTAATAGGGACTTGTATGATCACACCAATGTGTTGAATGAATTTATTGTTGACATATTAACATGTCAAAGGAACATCATAGTAGCCCAATGTGTGTTTAAATGTGTTTGTGATATTATTGATGAATTTTCTAGGACTTTCTGCATGACAAAGATGGTCTTCCAAGGGGTCTTGCTGGAATACAATGCAGACTTCCTTAACCTATCGCAATATTTTTATGATTGTGAGTATCTTCCTCACCCCTTTATTTGACTCCCTTTGTTTTATTCAAAAAATGTATAGAGTCATGTGATATTTCATGAGTAATGTCAAATACAATTTCTCTATTTTTTTGGTGACGTGTCACATGACTAATATGGTTCATGTTTCCATGGTCATTTTGTGGACAATTCTATATGTTATCCTTTAGAGAGACAAAGGGGGAGTGTGAAGCCTCCTAGGAATACTCGAGGTGCATTGCATGGTGAGGATTATAAGCCAATTATCATTCACTAGATAATGTGTACATGTTTTCCGGGACTCGTAGTACATTGTGGATTTTGAAGTATATTCTACATGTCTTTTAGCGACTATGAGTAGCTCACACATCCCCTCATTTTATCCCCATTGATTTATTTTACAAAGGATCAACGAGATTTCAATTTAGATGTAATGTTACTAAGGGAAAAATTCTTCCGTTTGATGTTGATCCATATGACCTTTGTGGATTCTAGAGGCCTCTACTTTTATCATATCCTTCCTCTCATATATAGATTCTTTTTATAGTTGTATAATTATTTTCATGTCTCTGAAAACCCACATGGTTTAGTGGATCTTTTCCGACTACTACCCGTGGAGTTATTGGTTGTCTAGATATCCTTTAATAAGTATAGGGGCTTATTGAAATGACGATCCATGGGATCCATCCAACGTTATTCATTATGTGTAGATACTTTTCACGACCTTATAATTTCCCGAAAATCGCGAGACTTTTAATGGATCACATGATCCAAAATTATCACATATTTTCTTATCCCATTTATTATGTGGCTGAATTGATACCATTATTTTGATATTTCCCAATTTTGAATTTGCCGATACATTTGCGGGTGTCCAAAAATGACCCCTTTTTGAGAAAAATTTGGGGGGATAAGTGCTTGATTATAAGGAATGTAAATTCCCCAAGAGTCTTTTGGAAGTATCCCTCAATACCCATCTTGTACATTATAATAAATGAAAAAAATTCCTAGAATTGAATATTGAAATTATAATACATCATATCCAATAGATTCACATGAATTCCCCCAACATGAGATTATTTATTTATAATTGTTTCCAACTATATTGAAATCACCTGATTTTTAAAGGTATTCACTGAGTAGGAGATATGTCCCAGATGGAGAGTGTTTTGTATTTCCACCAAAGGCGATAATAATTGTTTGAGAACCTTGATCGTGATACACCCATGTAGTGGGCCTAATATGATTCCACGGATTAATATGATCCATTTTATTTATTTCATGTTCTTTTAGATTAGAACTTTTCTTTACTCTAATTTAATGTCTTCTAGCTCAGGCATTGTATCGCTTTAGTTTGTGTATTTTAGCTTAAACCTTTTACAACTTTATTTTAAGGTCTTATATCTCAGAATGTTCATAACATTATTTTTGGGTCTTCTATCCCAGACCTTTTCATTTCTGTAGTTTAAGACCTTTTAACACTGACCTTTTTGTCTAATATAGTCTAAGGGATTCTAGCTCCAACCATTACATTAATATATTTTTGGGTCTTCTGTCATAGAACGTTTGGTGTAATGTATTTTATGGTCTTCTAGATTGAACCTTTTGGTGTACGGTAGTTTAGGGATTTCTAGATTGTTCATTTTGTGTACTATAGTTTACAATATTCTATCTTGGACCATTGATATTCCATGTAGTTTAAAGTCAAACTACTAAGGATTTTATGGAATTTGGGACTAGCAGTCTAGGGGTGACTCAAAACATTATGGGGTGATGAGTTCCACCCTGGTGCTGCTAGGGATCACAAGGACTAGATGGTCCTCTCTTGAAAGGAGGGTATGCCATAATTAGCGGGTAATATAACTTATGAACCCATATCATGGCCAAGAAATGTTGATCTTCACAAATTTCTAGGGGATATGGAAGATTTATCAAAGGAAATATGGATGATGGTAAAATGTTATGGATAATAGGATCACTTGGATAGTTAGGGGTAGGAGATATAAATCATAACCCCAAATCCTGAGTCTGAAAATATGGGATAGGGGAGACATGATAGGGAAGTCCCATAACATTTTGAAATGTTTGGTTCTTCCTCGTTGTTGATAGGGATCAGAAGGATTAACTGATCTTCTCTTACATAAAGGATATTCCATTATCTGTTTGGTTAAATACCTTATGCATCGATATATTTTCCAAGAAATGATTATTTGAACTTCCTTCTAGGGGTCATGAAGGAATTTTGAAGACTCAAACATCTATATGATGAAGTTGGGTATGGGATAAAAGAAGGAAGGTCTCTAGTACCCTAGTGGAATATAAACCTTATATTATAAATCCCAAACCCTAGATCATATGGTTTCAAATCATAAGGTGTATTCCATTAAAGGTTATATAATCAATTAATGCAATCTAGCCTTGAAAAAAGGTAAAAAACATGGTGATACAACATCATGGATATCAGATCCTCTTGAATAGTCTGGTATAGAAATTGTAAATCATATTCCAAAGTGATTCAGTCATGCGGAAGGTATGGGGAAGAAATAACAAGGATATCATCAAACAATATTGGGTGCGTTGCTCTCCCATAATGACTCCACGGTCACAAGAATTATAAATCTCATTATATTAGACCAAGAAGTCTCTAGTTTGTGTGTTTAATCCCTTCTGCATTCATAACATGGTCTATCTGAGAGATATATTTTCTTTTTTGGGGGAAAGGAAAGGTTCGAAATGAGCTGAGAATATTGAAATCATGATGTGTGATTTATGGAAAATTTATGATCCAAAAAGGATTCAAGGACCCTAGAAGTTTATCCCCCACCGAGCAAATAAATTCTCATAACAAAGAAAAGTGAAAAATCATTTCTCTAACATTTTTCTAGGACTAAGGGGTCTAGAGAGCATAGATTTTATTTTACTATTGTTTTAGATTAGTCTCTTTAAGCTTTATTCCTTTTATTTTTTCAATAATTTTTTCCTAAACTAGAGAGGTGATGATTTTAGCGGATAAAGACATGACTTTGGTGCAAAAATACCTTTTTGAGTTTTAAACCTGACAAGTTTCACATATCATTCATTAGAAATAAATGGTCATGTTATTAGAACCCTTATAATATAGATTCTATGTTCATATATCTTTGACAAAAATGAAGGAATCTTTTAGGTTAGGATTCACATGGACCTAAAATTGGAGATGTCACACAAGATCCAAAATAGGATACCTAGGGTTAAGAGTACTGCATCATATTTCTATGTGGGAGGTGAGACTCTTATAAATCAAAGATATAGTTCCTCTATTCATGAAAAATGGTATTGGAAAATCCTTCCAAGTATGTCATGTAACACCCTACATTGATTGGTTCTTCCTCGGTGATGTCAAGTTCACGAGAATTATAGGACCCTTTATATTTGAACAAGATATAATCAACTCTTATGTATAAATCCATTTTGCATCAATATCTTATCAAACATAGAGATCCCTTTTTTCCCCTTTCAAGGGAAATAAAATTATCGCATTAACCTAAGGAATACAAGATGTGAAGTGTGGCACATGGATTTAGGTGATTTAAAATTATGTTGGAAGAAACCCATACTTTGTTTTACGAAGGTAAGTATCTTGGGGTCCATTGATAAGGAATGAGAGATGGGATATAGTTAGCTCAGTTTATCATCATATAGTGGGGATATTTTTCATGCAGATTTATTATTATGTGACCAAGAAATTTTCCATATAGTTTAACATCATTTGGCATGGACATTGTTTTGTTTGTTTTATTATCAAGTGGTAATGAAGTATGAAACGACATGAGCAGATGAAAATTTTGCAGTTATGCTCAAGGATGAAATTTCGGGCATCACTATGTATCATACATAGTTCTTAAAAAAGAAACTCTCTCTCCACCAGTTTGGACCATACAAAGAATATGGAATTGTTTCCATTTATTATTATGTATAGGACATGGATTATAGGTCTATGAATCAATATGTATCTTATAATGATAGGAATCAAGACAGACGTTGTTCTTGAAGGGGTCATTCATTTTATCTTATTGTGAAAATGACGTATATGGACCAAAAACAAGAGTGATAGTGTTTTGGATAGGCCCGAGGATGGATGTTTTAGTGTCGCTGTATATCTCATGAATGATGAGAATCTATCCATATTTATTTCATCAAATTCCATGCATTTAAATTTCATGTGGTGTGTGTGGAGAAAAACCATTATGAATTGATGGAAAAAATATGATTGGAAACAAGGGTTGATGTCTGGGAATCAATACATATCTCTTGAAAATTATAATCAAACCACACGCAATTATGAAGAGTCGTGTAGTTTAACCTCTTGTAGTGAGGACAAGAGCCCATCAATGATGATACTCCGTGTTCATACAGTGAAGCCTTTACTGTAATTCTGAACCCCACATGATCGATGTTGAGTGTGAGAAACAACGAATAAAAACGGTCCCAGTGAGGTTAAGGGAATTTTGTATCATGTGGTGGTTGGATTAAGATAAGATCAGGGTGTCCATACATATCTCATTGAAAACAAGAATCATTCCACACCTAGTTATAGGAAATCCATCCTCTTTAACATCTTGTAGTGATTACGTAGGTGAATTGACATGAATGAAGATGGTTATTATGAATATTTTTAGATTTTCACCATGTGGTGAGGAAATTGGGTCACATAACGTTTCATAATAGTTACCTTATGGCTGGACCCATGAATAGTTGTTTGGGCATCACTACATATCCTCTGATAAGAGGAATCAAGTCATAAATAGTTCTTAAGAAACCAGGCATTTCAATGTCTTACTACTATGAAGTTCTTTATATAGTTTAACATCATGTGGTTAGGATGATATCCAGAAAGTTTAATGTCATGTGGTTTGGGTGATCTTCATATAGTTTAACATCATGTGGTCAGGATGGGATCCATAGTAGTTAATTTCATGTGGTTAGGATGAATGATAGGACATAATCAGAGGTGGATACCACGTGCTGACAGATTATGAAAAATATTTCTTAAAAAATCAAAAATTGGTTGGTGGTTGGAATGCCCCCCATCCATAGTGGACAACACATATAATCCCTTCTGATAAACCATATGTATTATATAATGAATATCCAAGTTGGGTTCAAATTTTGGTGGTTTCATTTCCGATATCATTGTTGTTTTGAGATCCATCACCATTTCCCCTTGGAGGAATGAATGAGGGTGAATTTTTTATTAAAGGCATGTTCTATCTATTTCTGATGGACCTCCTAGTTGTGAAATGTGTGTAATATTATGTCATATATCCATTCAAATTCATCCATACACTATTGTGATTTTTCATCATATGATAGATGCATGTAAATTGATATTCGAAGAGAAAGATGTCAGAATTATATGGGTAGAAATGCCTCAGTCACATACACCAATGAGTATGGTGTTACCTGTGTGGTGGTACATACGGTGGTATGATAGTCCCATAAAGCATGGAGAATTTTATCTGGAAATGATATATCACCATTCTTCACCATTTTCTATAGTATATTTGATATGGGTAATTGAAGTCCTCTATCTGTCCATTTTCATATGCATGATAGCAGGATGAGTGACTACAATCAATATTTTACTCCTGATATAGCTTTTTCAACCCTATGAAATATAAATCTGTTTCATTTTCTTTCAATATTTTATGGGGGACTCTAAACATGTTGATGATTTGGGAATTCAAAAAGTTGATGATATTCTTTGTCTCAACTTCCTTGAGGGGTATTAACTCTACCCAATTGGAAAAGAAGTAATTGATAGTAAGGATGTGAATAAACTGCATAGCTATGGTTAGGAGATATGGCCCCACAATATACATCCAGAAGTTGGAAAATGGCCATGAATATTTAGTTGTATGTAGAAATTCTAGGGGTTGATGAATGAAGATTGCATGATTCTGGTATGAATGATATTTTTTGTGAACTCTACACAGTCCTATGTTAGGGTTTTCTAGTAATATACCATCCTTTTGATTTCATGTGGAGCCTTGTTCCAGATTTATGGTCACCACAGGAGACTGCATGAGATTATTCCACAATGGTGAAAATTTAGCCCTATATATTTCAGTTGAGGAGAATTACTTGAAATACACATTTTTAGAGGACTTTCTAATCATTTGGACCTATACGTAAAAGTGATATTTTTTACCCAACACCAAATATTTTCAATTCAAGAATTATCTATCAAGAGAATCCAATTTTGGTGATAACTAATTGTGGGATCCATCAATATGAGAGGGATCATTGGTTCGTCACACTCTAGGAGGTACTAAACATACTAATTTCATCCATATCATATACGATGATTGATGATACCATTCCCGGATGCGTAATATGAAAGGTTTCTTCTTCTTAATCAAGGCCAGCCAAGACAGCAGTTGTATTAGCTAGTGTGTCGGCATGATCATTTTTTGATCGGTTCATGTGATGTAATGTGGGATCAAAAGTGAACTCTTTAACCAATCCCCTAATATAGCTAGTGAAAGGGTCCAATTATTCAATTTTAATGAAATATTCACCATTGATCTGATTTATCACAAATTTTGAATCCCTAGTGATATTAAAGTAGGTTACGTGTAGTTGTAGGGAATGTTTCAATCCAGTGGTGAGGGCTTGGTATTCTTCCTCATTATTCATGCAGCATGCGGATAGTGAGAAGAGTAGGGAAAACTGTTTTTTCTATATATTTATTTATAATCCCTAAACCATCTTGGATGATCTTTAGTTTTCCTATCCTTGTACTCACATGGCTCTGAGAGGCACCATCAACGTACATCTCCTATGTCTGGTGAGTTTCATGGGCTTAAATACCTCTTCATCTGGGAGAATGGCATCTTCCAATGTATTTTTTTGGGAAGCATGTGTTATGGGGAAATCAGTATGAGATTCCCATTTCACCAAATTGTGTGATATGAACTAAATATCATATTGGTAGCGAATGACTACCCATCGAGCAATGTTCCCAGTCAATATAGGGCGAATGAGGATGTACTTGAGTGGATTGATACAAGAGACCAGATGGAATTCATGGTTATGAAGGTAATGACTTGTCTTTTTCACCGTAAATATCAGTGGAAAGAAGTTATTTTCGACATAATGATATATTATTTCAATACCTACCATCATATTGATGAGGTAGTAGAGACTATTCCCCCTTCCCTCATCATTTTTATAAGTGAGGAGGGCACAAAGTGATTGTTCCATGGCAACTACATATAAGATGAGTGGCCTCCCTTCCATCGGAGGCATCAAAACTAGTGGGTACATCAAGTACTTTATAATAGATTGAAAGAAAATATTACATGCATAATCTTATTGGAAGGCGATTCCCTTATTCATTTTACTGGTGAAGTGGACAACAATGCAATATAGGTTATCTATGAATCATCAACTATAGGCGATCTTCCTTTGGAGTCCCCTTAGTTATTTTAGATTTTGTGGGGAGAAATTTCAATAATATCACTGATCTTCTCCAGTTCATCCTCAATTTCTTGGTGGTCTACAATAAATCCATGGAACATACCTAATGTTACCCCAAAATCACACTTTAGAGAATTCATATTTAGACTATGTTGTGAAATCTTTTTGAAGAGATCCATTAAGTGATCACATCAATTTTGGGATTTAAAAACCATATCAATGAAATAAAACATAGCTATCCTTGCCAATAATGGATTAAATATATAGTGCATGGTGAGTTGATATGTGGAACTAGAGTTCTATATTCTAATGGTCATGACCTGATAGCATAAGATCCCTTGAAGTTCAGTTAAAGTGATTGGTTATTCGTCTTCATGATCCATCTTCATCTGGTTGTACCCTGAGTACACATCCATGAAGGAAAGGTCTAAGAAACACGTTGTTTAATTAATTAGGATGTCCTTGACCAATAATGGGAAATCATCTTTTGGGAATTATGATTAAGGTCATTGAAATCATTTCCAACCCTAATCCTCCTATTCTTTTTCTTGTCAGGGCTGATGTTGGCGAACCATATTGGGTATTTCACTTCATGGAAAAAGATGGATTGGATTAACATGACAACTTCCACATCTACATTGGTGAAATGGGAGGGATGAATCCTCCCAGCATCTTGTTGATGCTTTATTGGTCATCAAGAAGTCTGAGATGGTGCATAGCCATATCTTGAGTTAGTCCAAGAATTTTTGTATAGTTCTAGGTGAACACATATTAGTGCTTCCATATAAATGCAATGTATTTATATTTATTTTCTAGGGTCATGATGAAACTAATCATATAATTCCAAAATAAATCTTCAGTTCCAAGATTTACTTGTCGTAGATCATATATGGTGGTGGAGACACCTTCCTCGAATGATAGAGGGGAGTTCATTATGCTATCCTCATCCTCTACCATTTCGGGATCTGTGGATACATTCTCTGGTGATGATATCATTATGGGGGTTTTTCCTTCACATTAAGGGTGAGTAAGGCTACTAGAAAATACATCATCATCTCTTTCCATATGAGATTTTATGGAGAGACTTTGGAGCTGATTGTCTTTTACAATGAAGTTGAGGATATGATAGGCTTTGACCTTGGAGATTAGATCTTTTACTTTGACCTTGTTTATAGAGATTAGATAATAATTGAAAAACATTCTATAGGAATTCACATGGTCAGTCCCCAAACCATTGGATGTTCTGGCCTATATATCGTTTTTTGACATTGGTTGTTTTTCACATTTCTTATTAAAATATGATTTATTATATGTTTCTCTACAAGTCTAGAAGGGGGCATTGTCACTTTGTAGTATGCTAACCTTTCAATTGATGGGGTACATCAAACATTGATGGAATGTTGATGGTACCGCCTAGTGGTTATTGATCCAGGGACTTCTGAATAGGTCATTATATATGCAGTGTTATGCTTTGTAAGCATGAACTTGGTGTTATATAGGAGTTCCAAAAATTAGGTTTTTGGTTTCCTCTTCCAAAGCGGTATTTTCTCATGCTTATCGTACAACTGGATGGTTATATTTAAAGGGGATAAGTCCTCTTCAGTATATCCCAAATGTCAAATAGTTATAACTGTAATGATATTGATACCAGATATATTATCAATCAGCACCATTTGAATATTGACATTATTAAGTTTACTCAAAACATATAAGGGTATGATGTTCCATTGTTTGGCATCTTCGTGATCATGATTGATGAATGAGATTAGGACATGAAATCATGTGTACATAGTCACCACTTGATAGAACTTTGATGTAGCAACCTCTATATTGATTTCCTATGGGATTTAGAGGGATTCGATAAGTGCATCCCTGATTTATTTTAAAAGGTGGAGTGCATCAAGGTTTGAGAGCTTCCCTAGGTCTACATCAAGTAGTTTCAGAACATCATAAAAATGTTATAGAGGTTGGATCATTATGATATAGGGTTATTCCAGGGAATAAAATTCACGATTAGGATATTTTAAGGTAAATAGATCCATAGTTTTTGTAGATGTTAAGGGGGAATCTACTGCCATTGGTTCAGGTCTGTAGGGTCCTGAAAAATCCGCAAAGGAAATTTTACCCAAATCCCCCAAAAGAATTGGGGGAAAATAATCAAAGAAGAGCCACAAAAGAGACCGGTCCACGAAATGGTCCATGGAAGCACAACGTGGCCTGACACCACGAGGCACCCCCTCCACAAACCATTGTCATTCATGAAATGGAGGAGGAGAGGCTTCGCGGTCGCGAGGCAGGATGGATGCCAGTTCTGTTCACTATCACGAACCGCCCCAACCGTTGACCACGTCGACCGGTTCAAGATGCAACCGCTGTTGTTCATGGAATGGAGGCGAAACCCTACGTAGCTACGGAGCACTCCCTGAGTTCACCTCGCGGAGGAGGGGAGAGATCAATACCCACCGCGAATCGCGGATTGACCAAGTCAGTTGTGAACCGGGTATTTGGTTATGGGCCTCCACAAAAGGTGTCAGATGGCCACAGAAACATTCCTTTCCCCAATCTATAAAAGGAGACCAAGTGGGAAAGAAGATCGGATCAGAGAACTGGAATCAGATTCAGAGGAAGGAGATCAGTCGAAGGAAGGATTTGGATTACGCAAACAGTGAAATTCTCATCCTCAAACCATATCAGGTATATGAATTAAGAATAAATTGGAAAACACATAATAATTTGTTGAACCGCGAACCTAAAAATAACAAAAAGGAGAACCTCAAACCATCCCCCCCCCCTCCGCGGATGACTTCCCCGTGGACCAGGGAGTTTGTACCTCTTTTCCCATCTGTCGTGCTGCGATGCACTTTCCTCCTCGGGTGTAACCCCGACCGACGAGCCTCCAATCGGCACCGCCCTTGGCTGCCACTGCCCACCTGGAATCCTCCACGAGCCACCCTGGTTCGCAGATTGAGCCCAAAGCCACGAACCACCCTGGTTCATGGATTGAACATGAAGCCGCAAACCACCCTCGTTCGTGGGACGCCAATCAGTCTTCGGACCACCCTGGTCCGCGGACGGCTTCTCCAGCCGCATGGAACTTCCCCACATGAAGGGCGCTACCACTCATTCTTCTCGATGGCTCACCAAATACTTAATTGTTCTCATTTCTAGAGCCAGATAAAATGATTCCAATCCAGCTAGGTCTCCCCCATCTCCTCCATCGGCCTCTTCATTGGCCGCATGCCAAGGCCTCCGCCAGAGCCACCGGATCTGCGTGGTATAACTTTCAGGCGCATCATCATTCCATTTTGAATTCACATACCCATGGTAAAAAGGGGCAATGGGGTTGCCCCGACCCTTGGGAGGATTCCCGAAGCATGCCTGGGTTCACATTCCTATGGTAATGCGGGGTCTGAGCCCGAGAGCCCCCTTCCTGCCTCTACTCTCCAGGATGAGGGACTGCATGCTTTGGCAGTCGGGCACTTCTCCCCCCCCCCCCACAGAGAGGGGGTGGCATACCCATATGAAGGCATCCATCCCCATCCACCAAAGTACTTCCTCGGGTATCTCCTCAAGGAATAAGAGAGGAGATGGGAACATGATCACCCCCTTTCCCTCTCCCGCTGAGCTTTGTCACTCCGGGCGTCCATCTCAGAGTAAGACCCGACTTTCTGGGCCTCCTTAGAATTTAATCCCCAATCCATCACCCTGGGCCGCCTTCATGCGTAAGCCCCACTCTGCTTCTCACGGACGCACCTTTCGCGATGTGATCCTCTGGTCTCTGCTGCCTCGTGTTTCACACACCGAGCATGACTCAAGTGGGATTAGAGTAAGCATCAACCATGACAACCTACTCTGGGCTTCCTCAGAGTGTAAGCCCCAACCCATCATTTTGGGCTGCCCTAGAGCATAATCTCCAAGCCAAAACAAACTACGGGGACTTTGATCCATGTCAAGGCATGGTACGTAGGAAGCCTCCCTGAGGCTCAAGCCCACCACTTGGTCATTTCTTCACATCGAGTTCCACCCTCATCCAACATGATGTTAAACTGTATGCCCCCATCTAGCATGATGTTAAACTGTTTAGCGAACTATGTGAACTTTGATCCCAGCCTCCTTGATAGGGTACGTAGGAAGCCTCCATGAAGTTCAAGCCCACAACCCATCGGACCACCTAGTCTCTCTTCACGTTGTTTCCCCGACACCTATCCAAACTACGTGGAATTTGATCACTGCTTCCTAAGAAGGGTATGTAGGAAACCTCCCTGAGGTTCAAGCCCAACAGTCGGTCAATCTGACCATCTCCATGTCAGTTCACTGCACCACTCCTAGTGCCGCCTCACGCAAGTTCTAGCCCTTTTAGGTCATTAATCCAAAGAGGGATGGTAAACCTCGGGCATAAATGATTCAAAACCCCTGCGTCCAGTTGGGCATTTCCCACCAAGGTTAAATCTGTGGATACAATGTTAGGGTATAAACCAAAGATTTGTGAACATATTAATACGTCTTAAATCTATAAGAGAGTCCCAGAACATGCAATAATTTCCCCCCAAAAAGGGTGCGATGAGACCGATTTCTCATCATCTCAACCAATGTGAGTTCTTAAGAGTCGCTGGTCAGACCATCCGGCGAATGCCTCCCTTTGGAAAGCAGGTCCATCAATCATTGGATATGGAGCCATTGGGCGTTTTGTGGCCGAAAACCAAAACGAAAGAAAAAATGGTGAACTTGACGTGATTATTTAACCAAACATGATAGATTTAGCCTAATCTCACCCAGTGCCCACATATGCTCAAAAGGAGGGCCAAGCAAGGTCATTAATTATGCATGGTATTATGAGATTCTTCATTGACAAGATTTTCTGCTTGTATTTGTTAAAATGTTTTGCAGGAACTACTTTCAGGACTCCCTTCGATCCAATGGCATCACAAAGGAAATCACAAGTGCACGCTTCCAACAATGCAAGGACGAGACTTCCTCAACAACGGAGGACACCGTCACCCACCCAGAATCTTCAACGCTGGGTTTCAGACGCGCTGATCCGAGAGTATCACGTGAATGGTACTCTCTCAATGGTGGAGGCGGCCATGCACGCCCTCCAATCCGTCAGGACTCGCTGGTCGCCTACCTAGCAGCGACCGCAAAGGCGAATCGAAACAGCCCCTGTCATTTCTCCAACTGGTTCATGAGTCTATCCCCATAACGGGATAATGCATACCTCCCTTATCTTAGGGAGGTATATGAGGTCGATATTGAGGAATTAATCCCCACCAAACGGGGGTTCCTCTCCAAGGCCCCTGCTGGCTGACGTAATCGCAGTCACACCGCGACCCAACATCCTCACGCCGAGGAGGATGACACCCTGAGGATTCTGGACCTTGCTCCCAGAGCTCCAGCCCCTCGGACCACTCGATGAGGGTGACAACCATACAATCGGGGACCAGTCATCACCCTATTCCCTGAGGAGGAGCTCCACTGCTCAGCCACGGAGACGTACAAAAAACTAGCACCAACACCTTTTCGCTCCTCCCATGCCTGCCATCCAGACATGGCGGCATTATTCGAGCTGGCGCACATCCTCGTCGAGCCCCATCGGGCCCATCGCTCATGCAGGATGACAATTACCTGGAATGCACCTCTCCCTGCCCAGGGTCGTGAAGCCCACCATATCGGCATGGTGGCGACTCGACACCTGTAGGACCCGCTCCTGGCTGTTGCTTCAGACGCCCGCCATCCGAATATGGTGGTGATCAATAAATCCCGCCACCCAGATGTGGCAGAAAATCATAGGCGGGAATGTCTCCCTGCCAACAAAGGCCACCAACTCGATATAGTGGGAAATCAATGTACGCAGGGCTAGCTCCCTACGGATGCAAGTAATGTCCGCCACCCCGATGTGGTGGAAAATAGAGAGAGAAACCGGTGTATCCTGGTACATGGGAAGATTCATTCACTTGCCCCGATACTGGAGAATTGTCAGTACCCACTAACCATGGGAGGACCGGAGATGGATATTCCTACTCTGATACTAGAATGGGCCTTCATACCCATTCCATCCAAAGATGTCTCTCTACATATCCTGGAAATGATGGAGGAGTAGGTATCGATCCCAGATCATATCTTGCAGACTTGCCAGCATGTGGTTGTATCGGTGGAAATATCAAGGACTCGGGCCCGTGAGCCCGTCTCCCCAATTGAGGCGACTAATCTAGGAGACGAGATAGCCTCCTCAGAGTAGAATTCATCCCTGCATCAGCCCAGGAGGGTCACCGGCTATATTCCACGATGCAAGGGAAACTAGATTGAGTAGCTTCACTCGTTCCAACTGGGGGACAGCAGTCCATCACAGTGGATGCTCCAGAGAAGACATATATCACTGCTAAAAGTCAAGATGTTCGTCGGCATATCCCGGTAACCTCGAAGGACCCAATTAGACAGGGACCCAAAGCTGAATGTCATTGTCAATAGCAGACGGTCCCTGCTGCCCGCAAAAGAGCACCCCGAACGTGCCGAAGGAAGCCGGAAAATAAAGAGTGGGTTCATAACTCCGCTCTGCTGGAATTTGCGGTTCCCAACGCCGCTAAGAACGCTATAAAGGCACAAAACCCTATCCACCCATTACCATATTATGGGAGTGGTAATAGAATTTGCGAAGGTCCTCCGCACAATGTCACTACCAGCAGCTATGAAGGTCCTCCCCAGTGCACCCGTTGGGGCCTCCCCCACGAGCATATAACGATCAGTCACGAGAGATTCTCTCTTGATGTGAGTCACGAAAACCCTCCACATGACCATAAGATAGAGCATCAAGAAGGTCCTCAACTTCCTGCGGTCCACCCTAAAGGTCCTCCCTGGGGTATACACTGCAATCACTCTCTATGCAGTGGGACCAGAGATTATGATGGTAGTCCTCACTATCTTAGTCTCAACTACGGAGGCCCTCCCCGTAGTGAAATCTCGTTACGACAACAATGTCCTCCCCTTTTTGTGGCATGCCCTAAAGGTCCTCCCCAGGGGTTACGATACAACGGATCTCCACGCAGCCAGGCATTAGGTCACAGTGGTAGTCCTTGCCACCCTAATAATGGAGGTCCTCCCCGTAGAGATATCGAGCAACAAGAAGTTCCTCCCCTTATTGCGGTACATTTTGGAGGCCCTCCCCATGATTTATCCCATAGATATTCCCCTACGGCAGCAGTAATGGTAGTCCTCTCTATTGTCATAGCTGTGATGGTAGTCCTTGCCACCACGACCACCATTGCGAAGGTCATCCCCGTAATGGCCCCAAGTAACAATAAGGTCCTCCCCTTGTCGCGACATGTCCTGAAGTTCCTCACCATGATGCGCATCGAACATCAATCCATGATGGTCGTCCTCACCATGATGGTAGTTATTACAAAGGTCCTCCCCGTAACGATGCTACGCATCCAGAAGGTCCTCCCCTTACTAAAACATGCCTTGGAGGTCCTCCCCAGGGTGTGCACTACAAAAGTCCTCTATGCAGTGAGGCATCAATTAGTAATGGTAATCCTCACCATTATGGCCACTGTTGCGAAGGTCCTCCTTGTAACGACGCTACACAGACAGAAGGTCCTCCCCTTGCTGCAACATGCCTTGGAGGTCCTCCCCAGTGTGTGCACTGTAAAAGTCTTCTATGCAGTGAGCCATCAAGAAGTAATGGTAGTCTTCTCCATTACGGCAATCATTGCGATGGTCCTCCCCGTGACAACACATTATATCGACGTGAAAGTCCTCCTCTTGGCGAATCAAGTGCCAAAAAGCCCTCGTATGTCGAGGCACTTAGAAGGACATAATGAAGCATGTCAGATTCCTAGCGTGTCTTTAACGATGCCCTTCTTTGATCAGGAGACAGTCCGGGGCCGCGTTCATCTTCTGAACCACCTTGGAATCACTTACATAATGATTCAGCACCTACAGGTCCCACTACCTCTGATCACACTAGCAGTGAGCTCCTCAGCTGGGCTGAACAAGTAGAAGAATCGCAGGCGGGGGAGTAGGCCGATATGATGCACCTGAGGAAATGACTGGCCAGGAATGATATACGAGTCATGTTTTGGCCCATGAGCACCTCTCAGTATGACGTACCAAGGGAGTTGTCAGAATAATGCATGCATGACATCCGCCATAATATATGGAAGAACCTACTCCAACTGAAGACAAGCTTCCCACCCTATGACGGGTATGTAGTCCATGTCAAGATGATAGGGGACCTCCTGCATCACATCGACCTGGAGGACCATTCCTCAATGAAACAACAAAGCCCCAAGAGGCGTAAAGGAAACATGGAGATAGCCTGTCTCTGCGCACTGTATTAGCTATAATGCCTCATCGGTGGCACTCCAGTGGGAGTTCATATCAGGGGATGGGGGGAACACGGAGCTCTGAATTTCACTCCGCTCCCCGCCCAGAAGAACCCGTTCAGTATGGTGTCTTGCAACGTCGTCACATCGAGATGACAATAGGGTGGACCCCCTGTTCAGGAGAGGCAACACACCCAACCACATCAAGCCTCGAGTCAGTCCCAAAAGCGTTAGGCCCGGCGGGAACGAGCCATTCAAAAACTCCTGAATCAGGCCACCGAGACCATACAGTAGGCCTCTCACCAAAGAGAGGCCAATCAATGATCTCTGCCCACCTCCCGAGAAGGGACTGATGCACAGGTGAATTCGGAACTAGATATGGTTCACCCCCTGATGGGGGAACTAGAGATCAGGAAGGTCGCGATAGCCACATCCACTGCCGCAATCCAGGGTCAACCACAGCCTTCAGGGCTGGGGGCATTTTTAACAACAAATGCCCCCATAAAACCAATAAAAGAGGGAAGAGACTCAATTTCCAGGGAACGGAGCTAGCCCCATCCCTCAGGGCTGGGGGCATTATTACCGCCTCAACAACAACCTCCCCACGAAAGTCAGTATTCTCTCATCTAGGGAGGACAGTCAGAAGAGGAGGTTCCAATCCTATCCCATCATATTAATCATCATCCCCTCTAAGAGGAAGGTTCACCGTGAGGTCGCGTCAAAGAACTCTCTGTGTCACCCTTCATCAAGAGGTCCGAAGGAAATACCAGGTCATGAAAGGGAAGGCCAATAGAAGACGCCGGGTATCATCTTTCTATTTGGAAGATGACGCCCCCTACACCCCAGAATTTGCATTCATCAATTCCATAGAGTCTATCCCCGTAGGTGACACCGGTGAAAATGCAAATCCAGATGGATCGGGAGACGACGGTTCCAGTTAGGCTATGACTCACAACGAACCCCCAGGTGTGCACACCCAGAATCAGAGGGCCTCTTTAAATATGGCTGCCCCTTCAGCTAACCTCCCTCCTCCTGGCCAATGAGTTTCCAACAAGGAGAAGAACAAAGGAACGATTACCATTAACCCGTCCCCCTCTCTCGATAAAAATGAGTCACTCACGCTCGAAGAGAGGTTCTCATAATAGGAGGAAGAGATGAAATAATTGAGGTAGCTTAACACCGAGCTGCTTCAGAGGAACTGCCTTATTGAAAGTGTGTCCCAAGAAGATCCACGTCATGCACTCCCAACAAGTGCACCTCAATGGCTATGTGTTGCCCCGACAAATAAAGCACGATCAGGGCTCCTGCCCAATGAGGAGCCTAGCCCCTCCAGCTACCTAAATGTGGATCAAGACGAATACCAGGATTTCTCTCCACTTAGGAGGCCACAATAACACGTACGCCTGAACCCTTCGAGTGTACCCCGAACGGAATATGCACCCTTGGTGCGGGCCAACCCGAACCCTCAGTCAATGCCTCGGGCTGCGCCTGCCCATGACCGGGACCAATAGGATGTAAACCAGGGACTCGCCAATACTATCGAGGCATTAACAGCTCGACTGGAAGTGATGGAAGGTCGACGCGCTCCGATACAGCTGGAGCGGAAACCCTACCCAGATTGGGTGACCAACACACCACCTCCACCCAATTTTGGGAGCCCTATATTCCCCATCTTCAATGGATCAGGTGATCCGGAGAAGAATTTGATGCACGACGCATCCTATTGCGAACCTATGATGGGGACTCCGGAACAACAAGAAGCGGTGAAAATCAGATTCTTCATATAGACCTTGCAAGGATCCTCCTTTTTCTGGTATACGAGTCTGCCGACCCAGTCGATAAAGAGTTGGGAGGACCTCTGGCAGCATTTCCTATTCCACATCAGCTCGACGCTGCCTAAAACAACGGTCAGTGATCTCATGAACTACAAGAAGAGGGAGAATGAGAGGGTCTCAGATTTAATCACCAGATGGAAAGGTCTGACCAATTCTCTGAATAGGCCAATGCCTCAAGATGAGATGCTAGCCATATGCATCAATAATCGTATAGATGATCTGCGAACACTTCTCATACTGGTGGAGTGCACCACTGGCTTCCACCATCTCTAAGCCATTTCCCAGAGAATTGAGGACTCCCTACAGCAGAATAATTTAAAGTCCCGAATAGCCTAACAGGTTCTAGTGAAGAGAGCTCATAGAGATAATGTGTCTGTTGTCACACTCAAGCCGGCCCCTGTGCCCACTCCGCTGCTCATGATTCCACTGAATCGTCAAGGGCCCCCTGCATATCAGCGGCTACCCCTGCCTAAACGGGACAATCAGCGAGGACCGAAGTAGAAATAGTTTGAGTAATGAAGAGAAAAAGTATATTCACTCTGAGAAGATCAAGTCCGCGGCTACTTCATCGCTGCCATGAACTGCAACTTGCTCCGCCTCCCGGAGCCGAGGATACATGATGAATTGGCTGCAATGATAGGCCAGATTACTGCCCCTACCATCAGATGTTGGGGCACAGTATCCGAGAGTGCTTCATCATCAATGAACTCCTGCCGAGGATGGTATATTCTAGAAAAGTCGAGTTGGGACCACCCCCAGCACATGTGGCATGTATCTCTACCACCGACTCTGAGAAAGTGGAGGGGTGGAAGAAAGTCTCTAGCAAGAAGGGGAAAAATTTTTACAACTGGATGACTCAGAAGACTATCAATCGAGCCCAGGGAATACTCCGAGCTCAACTACAGCAGCTGGTTTTGCCACCAGCAGCCCCTGGAGATGCGATGCCGACCACATCGGCCTCACAACCCTCCACAAGCCGGTCATCAGGACGGAGCCGAAGGAGGAAACAATCACAAGAGGAGCAGTCCACGACGGGTACAAAGTTAGTCCCAACCCTGGCGGATTTCATGCCCTCTAATCTGGCACAACAAGCACTGACCCACCAAATGACACCATCAGATAAAACCGACTAGGTTGACCTATCAAAGGATGAAGAGCCAATATTTGGTTATATCAACGTCATCCATCTCATGGAATCATTCCCTGATGAAGGTTATGATTATGAAACCAAGTTTCCTACACGAAGAGCCGGGATGAGGAATCAAAGAGGCAGGGGATACCAGGGGAGGCAAAGCCACGGCCGAAACCAACCCTACAGTTGGACCCCAGCCCAGACCATCAATATTGCGGAAACCCATGGGAGAGCCCTTCAGCGGACTCAGCAGGAGAGGGAAGGCCCCTCCACCCTCACAAGCATCCACTCTGGTCTTGTTGTTCTGTGATACCAACCAGAGGAGGAGCAAGTTTTCGGTTTCCTAGTGTGCAGAAAAAGACCGGCCAAGCCATGTCCTCAAAACACGGGAACACCATCGACATCTGTCCCAATGGCCGGTCCCTCCTCGTCAAATGCTCTAACTCACAAAGTACCAATTAAGACTCTCCTGTCAATGGAGAAGTGTCGACCGCAGGAGAAAAAATACGACATCCTTAAGCATCTGGCATCAGTACCAACCATGTTTTCAATCCTGGATGCCTTGAGTTTGTAAGCCGACCTTAGGGAGCTGCTTATTGAAGCTTTGATCAACCCCCAATAATTACAAGCTGACGTAGCTACCGCCGAGATTTACCGGACGGAGACTAGCCCGGCTGAATGAAATGCGGTGATTTGCTTCACTGATCAGGATGAAGATTCCATCATGCAGGGACACATCGGACCACTATATGTGTTCGGCGCATTGAATGATGTAGAGATCCAAAAATACTTTAAAGACAATGGATTTGGAGTTAACCTCCTTCCCCTACGGACACTCTGTATGTTGGGCTACAGTGAGGACGATATAATTCCCTCATCCACAACTCTGTTGGGTTTCAATAAGAGTGAGCGAAATCCAATGGGACAGATTAAGATGAAGACCCATTTTGGTGACCTGGTATCCTACACAGAATTCCTAGTGGTCCGGCAGAGCACTACATTCAATGCCCTACTGGGAAGGCCATGGTTGCATAAGCACATGGTTCTTACTTCATCCTACTACTAGTTTATCAAGTAATGCATCAATGGAAAATGAAGGACGTTGCATGCCAACAAGTCCCATTTCAAGCTCTCCAAGCCACATTACATCGACGTCAGGTTCTATGAGAAAAAGAAGCAGAATCCATTGGTTGACGGCGTCGACTAGATCCTCGCTCCAAATAGCCTGGAAATGTTCCCTGATTACCTCCTCAGATTGCTTGGAATAGATTATTTCCTGCCCATCAGCCGTGTTGAGAGTATGAGTTTATTTTCGGACACGCATGCGGATGTCCTCATGACTTCAGCCAGGATGGCTGAGCAAGAAAACGCGGTAACTTCTACCAAACCTCGATTTGGGGACAAATACTCAAGAAAGGATGCCCACGATGCCTCTCCCACAGACCCTTGAAGGCTCAGACCAGAAACTCTCCCCTCGTCAGATCAAGAAGATGAGTACTTGGGAGAAGAAGGGGGGATGATCTCAGAGATTCACCTCCCGCATTTGAGGAGGGTATCTCCACCACTGTAGACGAGCTCAGGGAAATAAAACTGGGAACCTAAGAAGACCCTAGGCCCACTCTCCTTAGCGCGGCCATGTCTCCCGATGAACACGAGGTATATACCTCCTTTCTAAGGCAACATCAGTATGTATTTGCATGGAATTACATGGAAATGACAGGACTCGATCCCGAGGTAGCAATGCATCAAATGGGTCTTCCAGAAGACCATCGGGGCTACAAACATGCCGCCAAATGGACAAACCCCTCACATTATTCCATGATAGAGGCTGATGTCGATAAGATCGTTAAAGCAGGCTTAATCAGAGAGGTACAGAACCCCATTTGGTTGGACAACATCATCCCTGTCAAGAATAATAATGGGAAAATCCGTGTCTGCATTGACTTCAGAGACCTAAATCTGCATTGTCTGAAAGATGACTTCCCGGTTCTAATCACTGAGTTGTTAATTGATGCAACGGCCGGGTATGAGGCTCTATCCTTCATGGATGGATATTCCGAGTATAATCAAATCAGGATGGCCTTATAAGACGAAGAAGTCACTACCTTCAGGTCCCCTCAAAAGGTATTCTGTTACAGGGTCCTGCCCTTTGGTCTCAAGAATGCTGGCGCCACATATCCATGTTCCATGCATCGGATCATTAAGCCATTCCTGGGGAAATTCATTGAATATTACATTGATGGCCTAGTGGTCAATTCCAGATCGTGCTCGGATCACCTGTCGGACCATGAGATTGTTTTCGACAAGCTCCGACAACATAGCATGAAGATGAACCCCTTGAAATGCGCCTTTGGGGTTACCTTAGGGAAGTTCCTTGGCTTCGTCGTACGACATCGTGACATCGAATTCGACCCTGAGAAGATGAAGGCTATCCTGAGCCTGCCACCCCCTCGAAATCTCACTAAGTTGAGGGGATTCCAAGGACACCTGGCCTATATTAGGCAGTTCATAGCTAACCTGGAAGGCAAATGTTTTCCCTTCACCAGGTTGATGAAGAAGGGGGTCACGTACCAAAGGACGAACAACTGCCAAGAGGTGTTCAGCAACTTGAAAAAGTACCTCTAAATCCCACCAGATCTCATGCCCCCGGTCGAAGGAAGGCCTCTCATTCTATATGTGACGTCCCTAGAATGGTCATTGGGAGCCCTCCTCGCACAAAAGAAAGGCACCGGAATTGAAAACAGTCTCTATTACCTCAGTCGAACCATGATTGATGCGGGGACTCGATACTCAAATATTGAGAAGAGGTGTCTGGACTTGGTATTTGTGGTTCAAAAGTTGTGAAATTATCTGTAGCATCATGAGGTCCATTTGATCTCACGGAGTAACCCACTCAAGTATATCCTCAGTTTCCCGATGCTAACCGGATTCCTATCCCGATGGGCGGTTATCCTGCAGCAATTCCACATCAGGTCTATGCCTCAAAAAGCAATCAAGGGCCAGGAATTAGCAGACTTTCTGGCATAACACCCTTCAACAGGGACCACTACACCAGATGCTGAACTACCTAATTAAGATATCTTCTCGGTTCAAGAGGAGGTCCTAGAATGGGAAATGTACATTGACGGTGTGTCCTGAAGCCCCACCGGGAAGAGGATGAAGGATCCCAGATTCAACAAAGTGGGTCTGGGGATAATACTTGTGTCCCCAGAAAAGGCAGTTTTTCCATATTCCTTCCTCCTGTTAGAGGGATGTACGAAAAATGAAGCGGAATATCAAGCCCTCATTGTAGGCCTAGAACTCGCACTCTAGACACAAGTAAAGAACCTTAGGGTAAAAGTTGACTCAGAGGTGGTCATCAAGCAAGTAAATGGTGACTATGCTATTAAAATGGAGGAACTGATCCCCTTGTTTGACTGGGTCTGAGGTTTAAAGGTCGAGTTCTCCATAGAACCAACATTGTCTTATATTACATGGTCACAGAACGCTCAGGCTGATGCATTACCCAACATGGACACAACCCTAGCTGACCCCGACTGGGATGAAATGGTCATCAATATTGCTCACCGCCGAATGGTATTACCATTTGTTCAAGATAAGACAAAATAAATCCATGAAATTAGTCCTGTCCTCAAGCTATATTCTCCCACCACCAGCTAGATGATCCCCATCATGAACTACATTTAATGGGGAGTGCTTCCATCAGATAGGGCTGAACGAGAGCAAATACGAAGAAGGGCAATCAATTTTGTCCTATATGGCAGCATAGGTCAGCAAAAGGTCCTCTACAAACGAGGCCTCGATGGAGTGCTCCTCAAATGCATTGACGGATAAGAAACCACTGCAGTCATGACTGAAGTACATGCAAGAGAATGTGGAGCACATCAGCCAGGGGCCAATCACTCCCATCAGGTTCGAAGGCTTGGGTACTACTAGCCCACAGTGGCACGAGACTGCGAGCATTTTACCGCAAAATTCCACTCATGAAAGATTCATGCCAGCTTCATACACCAGCCCCCAGAGTTACATCGTCAAGCTAAGTACTCCTGGCCATTTTCCGTCTAGGGGATGGAAGTGGTGGGACCATATCCTCTTGCCACGACTAAACAACTGAATCATATCCTCACAATGACCGACTTCTTTTGCAAATGGGTAGAAGCCATACCACTCAAGGAAGTCAGGGAAAGAAATATTGTCAGCTTCGTGAAGACCAATATCATCACCAGATTTGGTGTCCCTCATACTATACTGACGGACAATGTCACCAATTTCTGCTCTGCTGAGTTGGAAAATCTATACCACGAGTATGGCATCATGGTGAACCACTCATCATGCTACCATGCAGTAGCCAACGGATAGATAGAAGTTTTCAACAAGACCATGTCCAACATCCTCCAGAAAATGGTGGACAATGAATAGAATTCATGGCCGGATAAATTCTTCCATGCATTGTGGGATTATCAAACCACAATATGCACCGCTACTCGGTCTACCCCATACTCATTGGTGTATAGCACGGAGGTGGTCCTGCCCATTGAACTCCAACTTTCCTCACTCCACGTTGCCATCTGTGATCGACTATCCAATGATGAGCAGTCAGAAAAGCGGCTAGGTGAATTGGAATAGCTAGACGATAAGTGGTTGCACACTATGCACCACCTGGAAGTATACTAGAACCAGATCGCACTAGCCTTCAACAAAAAGGTCTGCCTCCGGTCTTTCATGGAAAGAGAATTGATGTTGGTCCTTCGAACCCCAATGATACCTGGAAAAAAGCCTCCAAAGATGGAGCCCAAGTGGGAGGGACCATATGTTATACAAAAGGTCTACTCCAACATAGCATATTCCCTGATCTCCATGGACGGGCAGTCCACCACGACTCCTTCCAATGTGAGATTCATGATGAAGTATTTTGCATAGCGACAGAGAACTCATCGTCCGAGCTGTATGACGTTAAACTGCCAAGCACCTCGTCCTCACTGCATGAATTTAAAATGAACGGAATCTAATAATTCGCCCTCGTCCTAACCAAAATAAGTTAAACTATACGTTCCACATCCTCACCGTATGACGTTAAACTGAACGGATTTCATAGAACTACATAAGGCTTGATTCCTGCCCTCGCAGGATACGTAGCGACACCGGGATTCCCTATCATAGCCCATCCACATCAAAACAAGTGTCCCCATTCCCCCGTGTATGGACCAAACCTACACGTGGTGTATCATATTTATAGAGAACTATGTACGGCTTGATTCCTGCCCTCGCAGGATATGTAGCGATGCCGGGATTCCCTATCCTGGCCTAGCCACTTCAAAAAAAAATCCCCTTTCTCCTGTGTATGGACCAGACCGAAATGGGGTGAATCATCATTACAGAGAACTACGTATGGCTTGATTCCGGCCCTTGTAGGATATGTAGAGATGTCGGGATTCCCTATCCTGGCCCAGCCACTTCAAAAAAAGGGATTCCCTTTCCCCCCGTGTGCGAACCAGACCGACATGGCGTGTTTTTCTTCGTCCATACCGCACGACATTAAACTGCATGGACAATGATGTCAAAAATGCCCCCTTCCCCCGTGTAAAGACCAAACCTGCATGGGGTGTATATCTCCGTCCTTACCGCATGACATTAACCTTTAGGGAAGTTTTCCCCACCGCACGACGTTATACTTCACATACCCCCTTTTTCTATCACGTCGGGTCACCTTCGTCCTTACCACATGATGTTAAACTGCATGGAGTTTTTCCTCACCGCATGATGTTAAACTGCACAGACTTCATTGTGACCCACCCAGGACACATGGAGATACGAGATGGAGATACTCCTTGTACATTTGAATACATCCTTTCTGTACATCAGACTCTACGACACAAATAATTATGGATCTTCATAACCACTCATGGCCATCAGAAGTGGAACGTTATTGACCCGTGAACACATTTGTATGACTATGACTACCATGCCCTCAGCGGCTCTACATATTGATAGCCCCTGGTCCGTCTACCAAAGGCATGATTTCCACAGGCGACACTCTTCCTAGCTCCGTATGCTTACCGGCCTTAGAGCCCCCAGACCATATATCTTGATCCAGAAGTTTATGGCGAAGTGGTTTACAAGTTCATTCCGCTTTTCACATTTGGGTGTTTCCAGGGTTTTCCATTCTAGCTAGCCTGTGTGTCTTCCAGTGGTTCACATAGTTACCTGCATCAACAAACATCAATCCAGGACTAGGCTACGTTGAATCAACGTACAATTGTGGTGAATATTTTTCTTGTATACCTGGACACCATTATGTCCATGTGATGAACTCTGCACTCTGAGCAATCGCGGATTTTCATAATCATTCATGGCCATCAGAAGTGGAATGTTATAGACCCGAGGACACCTTTGTACGACTATGCATACCATGCCCTCAACGGTTCTGCATAATGATATCCCCTATCTCATCCATCAAAGGAATGATTTCTTCGGGCGGTAATTCACCTAGCTCTGTACACCTACCGGCCTCAGAGCCCCCACACCATACCTCCTGATCCAGGAAAGCTCAAAGTTTCAGTTTACGACCTTCATCCCCCTCCTTGTTCCAAGTATACCAGAACATCCTAACCAAATTATCCATCAAGTGACTGTAGCAATAGTCACCAAATGGTTCGAGCTATATGACCGATAAACTAAGAGTACCTTGTCCTTACCACATGACATTAAACTGCATGGAATGAAGGCACACCCCCGTGCAAAAAAAAAGTGGAGAAAAGATCAGCGCAGGGGGGATCATTGAAACTCAACAAGCAACCAGGGATAGATATCCCCAACATGTCCAGACATTCACCTACAATATGACAGACTTCGTGGCCCAGACAATCGCAGATCCACATAACCACTCATGGCCATCGGAAGTGGAAATTTATTGACCCGTGGACACCTTTGTGAGACTATGAATACCATTCCCTCAGTGGATCTGCATAATGATAGCCCCTGGCTCGTCCATCAAAGGCAAGATTTCCACAGGCAATGATCTTCCTAGCCCCATACGCTTACTGGCCTCAGATCCCCCATACCACCTTTCATAATCCAAGAAGCCCCGAAACCATGATTTACACCATCAACCCCCCTTCCATGTCTGGTACATGTTGAGGTATTTAGGCCCAGTTATATTCTTATGAAGAGCAGCCTTCGCAATAATGCCCCCCCGTCCTCACCGCATGATGTTAAACAACACTACAACCCTTAAAGATATCTCCGTCCTCACCGCATGACGTTAAACTGCATAACAACCCTTAAAGATATTTATGTCCTCACCGCATGACATTAAACTGCACGACAACCATTAAAGATATCTTCGTCCTTACCGCATGATGTTAACCTACACGGTCGAACCCATCACGGGTTCAGTAAGAAACAGAGGATTTTCTTTGTCTTGTCGTGCACAGGTCAAACCTGCACGAAACACCGCCTCACACCAGCATGAGAAATAATTGCTTCACCTATTCTCAGGAAGTTTATTCTAGATATTTCCCCCAAATTCAGGCTCCCTCTCATCAAAAACCATACTCTATACTCAGAAAAATCCGAACTCTCATAAGCCACCCCTGGTGGTTCCAAATCTCAACATCCCTGAAGTTGCTCGGCTATCGGAAGTGGATAGTCTTTGGCTTAAGGACACCTTTGTATGACTATGCATACCATTCCCTCAGCGGATCTACATATTGATCTCCCCTGGCTCGTCTACCAAAGGCATGTTTTCCTTGGGCAATGCTTCTCTCCGTATGCCTCTTGGCCTCTAAGCCCACATTTCTATCTTGGGATTCGGAAACCCTCTGAGCTACAGATTACCAACCTCTTTCACAATCCTACATGAATGCGGAAAAATGTCTTTGACGAGATTACTGAGAACCAGGAGAATTCATTCCATTTCAGATAATTTCCCAGTTGCATGATTTTAAACTACGTCAAACCTCAACCATCCCTTTCGCTAACTAAGCGCGTATGGGGGTGGTTTTCGGACCATGATCCTGATTAGTATGGAGGTTCCCAAAACCCTTTCAGATGTCACACTCCCCTTCTGAGCCACCCCTGGTAGTTTTCATTTCTTTCCACGCCACCCATTACGGTTTCCATAAGCCAGACATCTATGAAGTCCATTGGCCATCATAAATGGATAAGTCTTTGACTTAAGGACACCTTTGTATGACTATGCATACCTTTACCTCAGCGGCTTTGCATATTGATTTCCCCTGGCCCGTCTACCAAAAGCATGTTTTCCTTAGACAATGCTCTTCATACCTCTGTATGCCGATATGGCTCCCATGACCTGATCCATGCCCTGAGCCATGCCCTGCATGCCGCTCAAATTCAAACATGTTTCCCCCACATGCGTCTGAACGATATTAAGACATCTTTTAATTTGTTGAACCCTATTGGGGCCCTCGCCCCACCTTATTTGGTCAAATCTATTTGACCTAAAACATCAGTAATGATCATCTTTTCGGTGGGACTTTAAACCGCTCATAGGAGAAAGGGGAACAAAGCCTATTAGGCCGAAAACCTGAAAAGGGAGACCTAAGAAAAAGTCGGGTTATACCCGCTGGGTCCACATTAATGGGCCCAGGAAAAATCAGGTCATTAAAAGAATTAAAAGACAAAAAGTTTGTAGGGTTTTCCTATAAAACCCTAGCAATAGTCAGACTACGCTCACTAGATCCCATCGTCTAGGTGAAAATTAGTGGTTGTTTTCTTGAGTTATGATTAGTTCTGATTCAGTGAATTGTTATTTTCACAACAATTGTTCTAAGTAACAATCAAATTCCACATAAATGAGTGATTAATGGAGACTGTATTTCATTCAGAAGTAAAAAAAGAGGATTTCCACAAGATGGGGACTCCCTTTTATACAAAAAAGAAAGGGGGACATAGGGGTAAGTGGAACAGGGGATACAAAAGTATATCTGATAGTTATAAAGTAGCCTGACTTTCTCTCCCCACTAGATCAGCGACTGCGCGGTGAAGGCCGTCACAGGATTTTTCCAACACTGCCTTCTCCCTAGTCTCAGCCTCAACCACCAGACAGATACGCTCCACTGCAGTTTGGAGATTGTTGATCCTTTTTCTGGTGACTTCAAGATGTCCAGTCATATCCGATAACTAATTCCTCAGCATCGCGGCTCGTTCCTCGCGTGCATGCAACTCGGAGGATAGGACGACCGCCTGATCCCGAGAGATCGCCTCCTGTGCTATCAGTTGATGGAGATTTGTTGTGGTTTCCTCCAAGGTTCAGGCCCTTCAATGAGTGGTGTCGAAGTGAGAGAGCATGCATTTACTAGTGATATCTTCCTCATGGGCCATGTCAACTTGGAGAGCAAGAGAATGGAAGTGCCGATAGTCAAAGCCACCCGACCCCAAACCCAGGAAGAGCTGACGAAGAGCTTCAGTTTTTGTTCCATTTTTTCTAAGGGGGTTTCAGTGATGATATCACAAATTCTTGGCCAGTCCCACCTGAGCACTTCCCTATGGTCCACCATGATGCTAGGATCTTTGGTATCCTCACTGGATGACACAAGAATAATGTCTGGCATGGAAGCCCGCGCAGACGTGTGCTCACTAGAAGTTGGCTCTAAAGCTAGAATGTCTGGAGCTCCTAACCCCAGTTCAGGCTTGGGGACCAAGTTTCTAAGCCCGATATAGACTGGAGGAACCTCCGAGATGGTCTCGCTGGGACCCGACACCATTGGGTCGTCCTCATCCTTGCACAAGAAGGATGAACTTGCTCGAATTGCGGCCACCGCAGAGTCGGGAGAGGAAAGATCTCTGAATCGCATTGATCGGCGAGCCATTAGTCGGTCCTCCCTTGAAACTGATGACGAAGGTGTAGTGGACGAAGCAGCCACCATACCTCCCGATTTGTGAGTCTTCCAGACAGCCATCCCTAAGATCCCATCAGGATAGTATTTTACCCATGTCTTTGCATATTCCAGGGAAAGGCCGGCAGCCGCGCCCGTATCAGGCAGGGGAACACTTGTGTCAGATTCCTCCCACGTCAGCATCAGCCACCACTGACGAAGTATGAATGGATGCAGTCCTTGGGCCTTAGGAGGGGGAAGGGAAGCTTGGACTTGAATGCACCTGAACTGGCGAGAAAAGCGATACAGGACGTACAGCTCGCACAAAGAGAAACTGTCAATCCGTGCGGACAAAAACTCATCCCGCAGGGAGACCGTGTAAGAGTTCTCCTCTAAGATCCCCCGACGGTTGTCAACTAAGATGCCATAAGGGGTGGGGTAGGGAGTGAAGATGAACTGGTAGAAGTCTCTCAGGAGCTTAGGGACTTCACTTGAGTTGAGATATTTCAAGCGAACTCCGGCTATATCCAGTAGGGTTGCCCGAAAGTTAGGAAGCAGGATGGGCGTGTTGTGATGATACTCATAACAGCGACAGTGATCCGCCACCCAGCCATACAAAAATTGAAATGGCCCACTTAGATGGTAGGGTGACCCACCCACCTTCATGTGGCCCAGTAGCTCATAGATACGGGCCTAAGTGGGCACTGCTAAATTCACCAAGCGGCCCTCTGCTAACTCGGTCTCCATCATCAAAGTGCAGGCCCGGACACTAGGATTAACATCCTGGGAAGGAAATAGCCATCTGCTCAAAAACATAGCAAACAGACTGGCCAAACGGAGCATTGGCGACACACCAGAGCATGCCTCATAACCCCATGAAAGGTAGTCGCCTTCTTCCAGAACCGCCCAGTAAGAACCTTGAATGGTTCGTGACTGCTGGGAAGGATGAGTCCTGGGATGCTTAACCTTAATCATAGGACCGGTGGTGTTCAGAAATAACTCTATACAAATGTCGTATGGAATAAGCGAGCGGGCACTCAATGCCTGACCTAGTAACTGCTCGACCATGGTCAGCAGCTCTTTCTCCAATAAAGGCACATGTTCAACCTCGTCCCATTGATCAGGAGTGGGAAAAAATTCAGCATACATCTCCCCGACAATCGGTAGTACTCTTATCTGGTAGATGTCCCACAGACTAATGCCGACTTCACCGTGGGTAAGGTGGAAAGTATTAGTACTTGAACACCGGTGGCTGAACAGGTCGGGCAGGATCAAAGACGGTGGGTAGAAAGCCAATTGGGAAGCCCACACTACGGAGAATTGGATGACAGCTTCCAGGGAATTGGGAGACTCTCGAAAGTGGTGATGGACCCAGAAATCCCAATCCCAATCATTTGAGAAGAGCCCGCCAGACTGAAGATCCCACGTGGGAACCCACCCCGCATCAGGATCCCTTTGAGCAAGATTAGTAATAGAAGGGTAGTCCTTAAGGACAGCTCTCTGAGAAATGTCTTGAGCGCACTAATCGCTTTGGGTCCAGATAGAGACCCTTAGAATAGATGTGTCTTTCGGACCAATATTAGAGATTATCTCTCTGGATTGGGTAATGTTTTCCTGAATGCATTTTGAATGCGCTTCTAGGAAAGGAGAAGAGAGACCTGCGAAAGTGGGGGGTATAAGGACGTTGTCCTAGAGACTAAAGCCGTTTATCAGGAGCCTATTAGATAATGGATAACTCAGAAGCTCCAGAGAGAGCAGATTATTCAATGCACCTTCATCAGGAATGATGGACCGGCTAGGGTCCCATGTGACGCTCTTCGCTCTGCGAATCATAGCCAAATGTCCCTTTGAGGCGGTGGAGAGGGGCTCTACAGCAGGCCTCGGCACAGAACGAGGGGGAACCATATTTCTCCCTGCATAATAAGATAAATGAGTCTGGAATAAAAATTTGGACAGGAATAACCAAAATGAATGGTTATGGAGCCTTCACAAGAAAATCCGTAAGGAGGCCTTGGAGGATCGTTCGCGATGAAATCTTTCAGCAAACTAGCCCTTCGCGATATCAGTTCGCAAAGCCCTGGACCACGGAGTGTTGGCCAGGAAACCATGAACCATGTCACTCTGTGGAAATTCAATCCCATGTTCATTTGGAAGATTTAGGTACTTTTAAAAGTTCAAGAGATGTTTAGTCCGCGGAGCATCAAAACCGTGAGGCAAGTTTCCCCGCAACCCATAATCACATAATTTTTAATTAATTAAGAGTAATGGTTTCCGGTTGGAAAGATGGTTCATGGATGAAGATGACCGCGAAGAATAAATGGTTCGCGGAAGTTGTTTCCAGTTCGCGGATGAGGCACTCCGCGAAGTTGAAAACACGCAGAGGTGAAGGAGCTCTGGTTTCATGAAGAATTTAGTAAAGTACAAGTGAGGGCTCCCCGTATTTATAGGCGTGGTCCCCTACCGGGTCCACCTTTCTACCGTAAACCATATCAGTTTTAGGAACTCTTCGCATCTAAATGGCCTCCTCTTCGTTCCGATAGGACCCCATTCCGATGGGGGGCATTTGTAGGGTCCTGAAAAATCCGCAAAGGAAAATTTACCCAAATACCCCAAAATAATTGGGGGAAAATAATCAAAGAAGAGCCACAAAAGGGACCGGTCTGCGAACCAGTCCATGGATGTGCAACATGGTTGGGCACCGCGAAGAATCCCCTCCGCGAACCATTGTCGTTTGCGAAATGGATGCGGAGAGGCTTCGTGTTCGTGAGGCAAGATGGGAGATAGTTCAGTTAACCATCACGAACCGCCCCAACCGTGGACCTCATCAACCGGTTCAAGATGCACCCACTGTTGTTCGTGGAATGGAGGCGGAACCCTCCGCAGCCGCGAAGCACTCCCTGAGTTCGCCTCACGGAGGAGGGGAGCAATCAATACCCACTGTGAATCACAGATTGACCAAGTCAGCTGTGAACCAGGTATTTGGTTATGGGCCTCTAAAAAAAGTGCCATATTGCCACAGAAACATTTCATTCCCCACTCTATAAAAGGAGACCATGGGGGAAAGAAGATCGGATCGGAGAACTCGAATCAAATTTGGACGAAGGAGATCGGCCGGAGTAAGGATTCAGATTTCACAAACATCATAATTCCCATTCGCGAACCACAGTAGGTATATGAATTAAGAAAGAATGTAAAAACACATAATTATTTGGTTAACTTTGAACCTAAAAATAACAAAAAGGAGAATAGCGAACAATACCCCCCCTCTGTGGATGACTTCCCCACGGACCAGGGAGTTTGTGCCTCTTTTCCCATCTGTCGTACTATGGAGCACCCTCCTCCATGGGTGAAACCCCAATCGACGAGCCTCTGATCGGTGCTGCCCTTGGCTAACGCTGCCCACCTGGAATCCTCTGCGAACAATCCTAGTTCTCGGATTGAGCCTGAAGCCGCGAACCACCCTGGTTCGCAGATTGAACATAAAACCACAAACCACCCTGGTTTACGAAATGCCAATCAGTCTGCGGGCCACCCTGGTTCGCGGACGACTTATCCAGTGGCGTGGCACTTCCCCACGTGAAGGGTGCCACCACACATACCTCTCGGTGGCTCGCCAAATAAATCAGTGTTCTCATTTCCATTTCCATGTAAAATCCTTCCAATAGAGCTAGGTCTTCCGTGACTCCTTCACCGGCCTCTTTATCGGCCCCGAGCCGAGGCCTCTGCCAGAGCCACTGGATCTGCGTGGTATAACATTCAGGCACATCAGCGCGCCATTTTGAGTTCACATACCCATGGTAAGCAGGGAAAAAGGGGTTTCCACAACCCTTGGGCGGATTCCCGAAGGATGCCTGGGTTCACATTCCCACGGTAATGCAGGGTCTGAGCCCGAGAGCCCCCTTCCTGCCTCTACTCACCAGGACGAGGGACTGCACGCTTCGGCGTTCGGTCACATATCCCCCCTAGAGAGGGGGCAGCATACCCATCTGAAGGCAGTCGTCCCCATGCACCTCAGTACATCCTTGGGTATCTCCTCGGGAAATGAGAGAGGAGATGGGAATAGGAGCACCCCCCCCCCCCTTTCCCTCTCCCACTTGGCTTTGTCTCTCTGGGAATCCAACTTGGAGTATTCCCCAACCTTCTGGGCCTCCTCAGAGTGTAAGACCCAATCCATCACCCTGGTCCACCTTGATGCGTATGCCCCACTCCGCTTCTCATGAATGTACCTTTCGCGACGTGATCCTCTAGTCCCTACTGCCTCTTGTTTCTCACACCGAGCATGACTCATGCGGGCTTAGAGTAAGAATCGACCATGACATCCTCCTCTTGACCTCCTCTGAGTTTAAGTCCCAAACCATCATTCTGGGATGCCCCAGAGCGTAAGACCCAAGCCAAAGCGAACTATGAGGACTTTGATCCATGTTAAGGCATGGTACGTAGGAAGCCTCCACGAGGCTCAAGCCCACCACTCGATCATTTCTTCACGTTGAGTTCCACCCTCGTCCAACATGATGTTAAACTGTATGCCCCGGTCTATAATGATGTTAAACTTTTTATGCGAACTACGTGGAATTTGATCCATGCCTCCTAGATAGGGTACGCTGGAAGCCTACGTGAGGTTCAAGCCCACCACCCATCGGACCACCTGGTCTCTCTTCACATCAGTTCCCAGACACCTATCCAAACTACATGGAATTTGATCCCTACTTCCTAAGCAGGGTAAGTAGGAAGCCTCCCTGAGGTTCAAGCCCAACAGCCGGTCGATCTGACCATCTCCACGTCAGTTCACTGCACCACTCCTAGTGCCGCCACAAGCGAGTTCGAGCCTGTTGGGGTCATTAATCCAACGCGGGATGGTAAACCTCAGGCATAAATGATTCCAAACCCCTGTGTACAGTTGACTGTTTCCCACCAAAGTTAAATCTGTGGATACTATGTTTGGTTATAAACCAATGATTCGTGAACATATGAATACATCTTAAATCTATAAGAGAGTCCCAGAATATGCAATAATTTCCCCCCAAAAAGGGTGTGATGAGCCCAACTTCCCATCCTCTCGACTAATGTGAGTTCTTAAAAGTCACTGGTCAGAACATCTGGAGAACGCCTGCCTTTGGAAAGCAGGTCCATCAATCATTGGATACGGATCCGTTGGGAGTTTCATGGGAAAAAACCGGAATGAAACAAGGTCCCACCAACCTATCCCATTTACTGGGTTGATCAGATTGAACTCTAGCTATGTGTTAATACAAGAAATTCAGAAGTGGACACTAAAGGAGGGATATGAGGAACCTCCTTGCCTTTTTTATCATTCTAAAGTGCTTTCCCACGAGTCCCAGCAACTAATATGTCCTCTATGGGGATGTAACTGGAATACTGAGTCTAACCACAATTGTTTTGTCCCCTGTATCTTCAGTTTGGGTGCATGTTCCCTCTCATTCCCTGATTATGTTTGGGAAAACCATATTTGATGGAATATTCATCATCTAATAAGGTGTATTCCATTTTTTACACATTTATATAACTAAAGATGATCTCCTCTTCAGATGAGGATTCCATTTTGTGGGTCATCACTCATTCTTCCCTTGTTTTTGAAAATAAAACCACAAGAGTTAGGGATTTATTTATAGAGGATTATGAATCATTCTCCTCTGTATCTTCATACATATGGTGATCAATCCCAAATTTGGTAGGAATATGTCATGTCTCTTTATTGGGTGGAGGATATATCTTTATTGTACGCAACTTTCCCTTCAGTGTGGTGTGATATAAATCAACTATTTTTTGATTCTTCCTGTTGTCCTAATTTTTCTCCAGATTTCTTAGAGATTTATAACAACCACCTTCTTTTTCTGGTTGGGAAATTGTAATACATGTCACTTACTCGGAGGAGTTACTTAATGTCACGTATCTAGTTTCGACTATTACTTGAAGTACATCATTGATGATGAAACAATTCTGGATATTGCATACCAACCTACTATGGTAAGGGAAGTAGTTTGTAAGGTCGGTGAGGTTGACCTCACTTGAATTCCTAGGATATAGAAGCTTGTGTAGTTTATTATCTGGGTTTTATAATAAAATAAAAAGTAATTTATCATTACTGATGGAGTAAAAATTTTTCATCCATTCCTAAATTCCTAAGTTACCATGATTTCTCAATACTCAAAGCTAAGGGTGATTCTTTTTTTTATATGGTTGATAGGAGGTGTCAGTTTGTTTGGGGCCTTTCTAGGTGCTTGGATGGGAACCACTACAGGCTTGGGAGTGGAAACTGCTTCTTTTTCTCTACCTAAATTTTTCTATGTGTTGCAGGAATGTGTCAAGACATGGAATGGGTTTTTTGAATAACATATTAAAGACATTGTTCCATTTCAGTGATCTCTGAGAACCTACATGGACATTTCATAGAGATTAGGTGTGTCTATAACCCATCTATGATATTTTAATCATAGATTTATAGCATCTTCTCCTTCTAGAGTGGGGTGATGAGTGAATAGTTTAAACCATTCCACCATTCTTTGAAATCAGACAACCTTTAATTCTCTTTTTTTAGTAGTTCATTAGATCGATAATTTTTTTTCTCAGTTTTGAACTAAATTGGTAATGGAATTGATGATGTATGTCTTCCCATCATACAACGAATCCTTCTGTAAGACTAATTTAACAAAGAAAGGTTTCCCCAATCAGAGTATGTACGAAACACCTCATATTTATTGCTTCATATTCATCTCAAGGTCCCATCATCATCCCACATTGGGTCCCAGGCTATGTAAGATTGTGTTCAGGTCCAGTTGCACTATCAATGGAATATAAGGCATGATTTAAAATGTTGGGTGGTGGTGGATTATCATCCCCCTATTCGGGATACAACTTCGTTTTTGGATGTATAGGTGCACATTTCCCTTCCATGGCTTCAATTAAAGTATCCATGGACACGATGGAAATAAGTAACTCTATGGGAACTATTGTTTGAGCCTCTTTCCATCCATAGGGTGTAGGTTGCACCAATGTGGTGATACCTCCTTCATCCCCCACTTATTCTCATGTCATCATATGATTGACAGATTTCCATAACAAGGGAGAGGCTATCGCCAAAACAGAGGGTTGTTACGATCATTTTCCACTTCCTCATTTATGTAGACTAGTTTCCTAGAACCAGATCCAATATGATGCTCACATAATTTTCTTTCTAGTATATCATCTATAAGAGAGATAATTTTCATCTCTGGCTGGAGATGATACCCAAGGAGAATATTTTCCTTGAGTAACTCCTCATTGGGTTGTTGTAGATCTCTTATTTCCCTCTCATACAGTGAAAAGTATTCCTCCACATCAGTTCTTATGGGTGGTGATTGGGATTCAGTTATACCTTTCCATTTTTATTTGACAAAATTCATCCAAGGAGGAGGATATTCATTATTCGATGATGCAAATTTGGAATACATCTTTGGTTCTGGGTGTGTGCAACCTCATTTCATGTGTCTAAATCACCCTCCCCATGGGATATATTTCCCATGTTATTCCCCTCTGTGTTTTTGTCTATCTTGATGTCGTCTAAATTGATAGTGACGACATTCACAGAGTCATATCGAGAAATTGTGGTTATGTCATAACATTCAATGTAACTTTTCAATTATTCACTAGCTTATTTAGGGTTATTATTTAATCCCTTGGCCATGTTGGTCCATTTTTTCTTGTGACCTGAACGAGGTATGATCGCCTTTGTCGTATGCTCATCCGATCTCAGCCTATGAACAATGAAATTAAGAGAGATTCTTATTATAATTTTCAAGGTAACTCCGACTATCATAGGATTTTCTTGTACTATGAGGAATAGGTGGGACACCAACCATTGATTTTTCCCTCCTAACATAGAGAAGACTGGTTCTCTCAGTGGTGATATTGATGATGAAAATTCCCCCTTCCCTATGGGGTAGGGTCACATGGGGCCACCATTGACACTTATTGGTCATGTTGTTGTGGATCAAATTACTCTATTTGGGGAATTAATGATTCTTGGGATGGAAATGATGAAATAAATTCCCCTATTCGTGCAGGGTCGGGGTGATAACGAATCACCACAGTTTCTTCTAGTACCCTCTCATGGGATTACGAACATGGACACAACAAGTGAAATATAAATTCCCCCAGGCTAGTTGAGTGGGGTTCACCTACATCTACTGAGGTAATATACAAAATCGTTTCGATAGTTGACTATCTGAGGGGTAGAGGAATTGTTAGGTATTTTCCAATATCAAGGTCCTGAGTCCTCTCCTAAATTACTACTATGGTAGCTACTTTATGAACTGTTTAATGTGGTACAACTAGGCACACATGGGGGCTGGTTGCGATGATAACCCATTATGAGAATTATTTTTCACCAATGGTTGTCTGGATGATCCAAACTTCATTATCTGCATTTGAAACATGTTATCATTGTTTTAGGGGATCATTTTGATTTCCTATTGGATATCCTCTTCCAACATTCGTGATTTCTGGGCATAATTATAGTGGGGATATTTTGTTGTAGTGACCAACTTGCACAAGCCTTACCTGATACACATATTTCACAAGAGACTATAATATTACAGGATTCCAAATATGAGGGTGGTTTGGTTATAGGGGTGAAAAAAGGTGTAACTCTATATATTCTCCCTAACCTTGAAAATAGATACATGACATGGATTTAGATATCAACAGTCGATGTGACATGATGAAATGGGAGAAAGTGTATCTCATATTTGTGTTGTGGTATTTTGGTTTTGGATCCTAGTTTATGGAGATTGTAGCTAGGTTGATCTGACAATATATTATCTTTTTTAGCTAATGCTGACACTCATATCCTGAAAAATTGAGGTGGCAGTCATTCATTCAATGATGAGTACCCCACATATTTTAGTTTAGATAATTAATACCCTCCTTCTCTTGATGATCTAGGATATCATAGTTATCATTAGTGAGGGGCCAGAAAATGATGGGGAGGATGTTTCCGGATAACTACCTCCATATGTCTATTTCAACCTCTACATCAACATATATTCACACCTCTATCTAGTCATATCATATAATATGGCTCTGATGGTTGCATGCTAACAGGAATGAAGTGTTTCTTGATGTTTATGGGGAGCCATGTATAAATGACCCCAATTTTTCAAGCACATATCTATATAAAAGTATCAGTGTTTTGGAATCCTCTATATACAGAGGATTCAAGAAAATTAGATTATTTTCTTTTCCATGGGATATATCACAATACGGAGGTTGACTACAGTGAATTTTAGGAGTAGATTCCATGTGATTCATCTCCACATTACCACAAGAAGGACTATCATGGTAATGAACATATTCTATTTCGTCATTGGTAAAAGTGTTAACAAACCCTCGAGGCATGGATACTATGTCTCTAATGATTGGGAGGACACTTGAATTTAGTAGATTTGGAATATGTCACATGTTATAAATCGTGGTCAGAATATTCCAATCTATCTTTTTGGATTGGGATGGGAAATGAGCCTATTGTGTGACAGCATTGAGAACTTGTATATTGACCAATATTACATGAAATGTCAAATTTATTATGACATTAAGGTTGTTTTATATTATAGATAAAACCATGGGACATATCTTAAGGAGCATTGATAGGTTTGGGGTATGCATTTTTAATAAAAAGTACTAAAAATGGGGGTGATTTTGAAAACAGTTTTAAAGAGAATAAGTTAAATTAAAGAGTTTAATAGTTGAAAAACAAAGTGTATTTTAAAAAATATGAGATAAATAGGTTGTTGTGTTTTCACTACACACCTTTCAAATTGATTATTCTTATAGATATATTTTTTATTGGAGTAAATGTTTGGTTGAAATGAATTGGAATCCTGATTAATTCTTAAGCGTTTATTTCATTGCTTGAAAAAACAAACCTTGACATAAAAATCGTATTGTCAAAGTCCAGAACATATTCATGGAATAAGTGCATCCAAATTAGATTTAAATACCATGAATGTGGTTAAGAAAAGGATTCTTGTGTTGTCCAATCGTAACAACACATGTCAGACACTCAAAACCTCACACTGATCAGTTAGAAGTTAAGTACAAATCAATCACATGAATCAAAAAAGAATTAAAATAAGAAATAATTTAATATACATAGAAAGAAAATTTCTAGAACCCAAATAACTTTAAACTGGTAGCTAATATATGCATCTAAAATCCCATGACAAGTTTTTAGCTCCCTCACAACAAAAACCCACTGTTTAGATCGACTATGAGAGGAGTAGAAAGTTGGGGAGGAACTCCTTCTTCATTCTTAACCCCCCCTGAGGATAGTGGCCTCCAGAACAAATTTGATGAAGAGGATACCCCTATAAGACTCAAAGATGAAATATATTTTCCTTTGGTTCAAACATGAAAATGAGAAGCCCAAGATTCCTTTTTATAAGAAAAGTGGAAGGTGGTTTTTGGCACACAGATTGTGTAAAACCACATGGACTATTGTTTTCGTTAGATATTATGTCTTATCTCTCTATGATAAAAATAAAAATGTTTTTCCCCACCTCTTTTCAATCTCCACAGAATTTCTTTCTAAATTTATACACCAACATCTCATGATATTGGATGATCACAACACACCACATTTGACTTCATGTAGATTTAGTGTGCTGGACAAATCTATCTGGATTGGACTACATAAGGCCTAATTAGACTTGTGGTTCTTCATATGAAATGTAAAACATTGAAATTAAGAAAATAAAAAATATCATCCCATTTTGTATGAATGGTTTTGTAGACGTGTTTGTTGACTATAATAGTGTTCTTCAATCCTGTTCTGTTTGGCCCATTTTTCTAGAACTTTTTCATTCGCCATCCAAATCACCTCCACCATTAATGAAATTCTCAAAATTGGTAACATTTCACTTTTTAACATTGATAAATATTAAATAATTTAATAAAAAATGAAGTTAAATTTGATATTATATTTGGAATTTATGGTTAAAAATCGGTTTAAAATAGTCGGGAAAGGGTGAAAATGAAATAGTGAATCGTGGTACGATCACTACCCCACACCTATACATTTTAAATCCTAGGAAAAGCCACATTTATAGAAATTATACATGTAGGTATTTAAAAATTCATAGAGATTTATCATTCAATGAAAATTTATTTCCTAATGTAAATTTGATCAAATCAAAAATCACACCGAGGAGTTATTCTCAGCAAGTATGGGAAAAGGTGTCTCAAAAATTGTATAAGAATGAAATTCCATGAAATTCATGATACCAATCGAAAAAAATAATTCAAAAGTTTATCATGTTAATAATTCTACACATGTGAGTGTGACAAAAATTTCATTTTATTATTTCAACTTTCTATTGAGTAAATATATGTTATTTTAATAATTTTCCACTTACAATATCCTTTCCATTGAACCTTCCCTACATCCTTTGCAGTAATATTTCAAGACCCACTCACTTAAGAATTCCCAGAAGTCTTTCAATAAGCTCCCGACCTCGATATCCCCATATATTATAAATTTCATCACTCATATCATTTATTATTATTTTTCAAATTCATACCTTGGAACCAATCATAAACTCTTCGCTCAACCCATGTTTGATCTCATCACAACACTAATTGTAATAGTTATAAAAAGATAAACATTAAAGGAACGGTGGTTTCTAACCTGGAAAAGACACAAACCAATTTTTTTTATCTTTTTAAAGTGCATAAAAAATCTATATAATAGGTACACACTCTTAGTTCAATTTGGTACAGTAATGAAATATATAAGATGAGGAATAAACGTAGGGAAAAATCATTTGTAAGGGAGAGAAAAATTATCCTAACTTATATTAACCTTCCATTATGTAATATATTTTCACATATCATGGTTGGGTGTAAAGATGTGTGGAGAGACTAAGTGAAATACTTTTCCCTTAGGCGATTCAAACAAAGGGTACAATTTTTCTCAAAGGTTTCGAAATGATACAACCATTTATTTCATCAACAAAGAACTAAATTTCATAAGAAATTTACACCACAATATTGAATTCTTGCTGAAATGCATATTTCATTATTATTTCTATAATGTTAAAACAACATGAAATATGGAAATTCTATATGAATTTTCAATAAATTCCATGATATAATAGGAATAATTTTACATGATAATGTGGGAATAAAAAGTAATATTATAGCAGAAAGGTGATCATGAGGGAATGTGGGAATGTAAAAAAACTATTCAGTTTTCAAAAAAGAGAAAAATAATAAAGGTCATGAAAATTCCTAACTAACCGACGAATATACCTGTAGAGACCCGAAGCTTGACTTAAATGGACATTACATTACTTTTTCGGAATACTTAGTACATAACAAAAAATACACACACAAGGATCGTAATAGTTTAGTGTCTTTGGAAACTCAGAACGTAATCTTCTAATCATGGTGAAAGATCTCCAATATCTCCCATAAAGATCTTCCATTTTTTTTTACCTAAAACCTTTCTTTATATCTTTGGGAAAAGAAAACATAAAAGGGTGAGATCAAATGCTCAGTAAGTGTAAACAAAAGAAAAATCAATCACATCATATTCATAAGAACATTACTTTTGGAAATCTTAACCTGCAAAAAAGAGCATAATTTCATAACATGGGATAAATCATAGTAGTGAAATGAAATCCCAATAATCATAACTTAAAACATGAAACTTTGTGGCATACACACATAATCATAGAGAATCATTTATTGTTAGTCAAGACTCATTGCCAAGACTATCTTAGTGGACAAAGTCCCTTTCTGAACCTAGTTACCCTCGTTTCAGTCATGTTTCACTTAACCGGTATAACCTACCGTTCCAGCCATGTCTATCTCATGAGATATAAAATCTTTACCCAATTCATTGTAGAGAGATATAGGTCCCACCCATCTTATAATTAATCCTTTCTTATGTGTGCCACATAATCATAAATCATACATCATCGCATAACACATGTAACAAAAATGGGATTCTTGAAACATCATGACATTATAAAACAAATCATATAAGGTAAATGACTTCATAAAAATAATTCCCTCAAAACATAATCAAATAAATGTAATAATAGGGATAAAAACAGAACCCTATATTATCTTAGATGGAAAATAATTTTGATAAAACATTTGAACTCCATTCTTGAGGAAAATATCCTTCCTACTTCAAAAACAATTTTCCATTCTTAACATGTCGTACAATTATAAAGTAAAAGAAGTTGATTAAAAATAAACTTGAAAACTTGTAAAGGAATCTTCTTGGAAATAATGTTTTAAAAATCCATTCATGCCGTATAAGTTAAAAAAAACATTTTTCGTACTTTTGTCGGAAAAGTCAAAAAGTACCTCGTACGAAAAACGATAAAAGATTCCTTTCATATCTTTTACTAAAAACCCACCGAAGGATAAAATTGGATTTAAACAATTGTAGGTGGATTGAAATAATATTACATATTGAGGGAACATGGATGTGGCTGATAAAATACACCCCAGTAAATGCCAAAGTAAAAAAACAATCTCGGATAAAAATGAGATTGTGATATTTTCCTTACCTTAGGTCTGATTTTCTTCGTAAGTGTCCGAACCTCCTGTATAATGATTTAAATAATGTCATTGACTTATTAAAGAATCATATTAATTGTTATTATATCATATATGGTTCACTTATGACTTTATATTACCCGTTCTTTTGTAAATTCATGTTAAAGTAGTGTTTTGGGTAAAATCGTCTCATTTGTCATTCATGTTTTAACTTGTAATTATTCATATGATTACTTTGATCATTATTACTCAATTATAGAATATAAAACATGATTTATATATAATATATATTCAGAATATACATATATATAATGGATCGATAAATGGAAAGAAATACACCGTTCATGGAGACAGTTGACCGTACGTACGCATGAACGCTGTTTTCTTTTTGTTATTGAATTGAGTGGAATTAAGTAGATGACATACATATATATACACATAAGTCCAGTAGATTTATAATGTCATATATTTCATGATTACTTATTATATATACTTTATAATCATTCATGAATGGTTAAAGTGGATAATGAATCTCATCGCGTCGTGGAGGCGGTATTCCGTACGTACGTACGAGCGATGATATCGTTCTTATGATCGTGAACTTGTGTTGAAGTGTATGTATACTATTCCAGTATCAATATTACTTTATAATAATCATTTATAGTTACTCATTACACCATTATACCCATCCAATTAAGGTGGTAGCGGAAAATAGATTACACCAGGGCATGGAGACGGTATTCCGTACGTACGCACGCGCGGTGATTTCCTTTTTCCGTAGGATGGATAGAAGGTTAATTAGAGTGGTTTCATATTTATAATAATATATCAGTATATAAGAAATACTGATGTTATTACTTTATCACGAAACAACTGAAGAAGAAGAAGTTGAAGAAGAAAGAAATTGAAAAAGATCGGTAATGGATATTACCTCTTTTTGATGCGCCTTTTCTTAACCTCCACTTAATGAACTATGGATGGACTTTGAAGAAGACCAGGACCTCTAGGATGATACTAGGGAAGTGGAGAAGATATTTTGGCAGGGGTTGGCCGAGCTTGAGTGCTCAAATTGGTGTGAGGAGGAGGGGGAGGAGGTTCCCTTTTATAAGGGAGGAGAGGGGCACCTTAGGAATATCTCACAATATTATTTTATATTAAAGTCAAAATCGGTTTATAATGGTTCCAAAGGGACTTATTTCGAAGCTAAAGTGGGGATGGGTCGAAAGACCTTAATCCAATAGGATTTAGACAAGTTTAGATTATTATTTTAACCTTATCAATTAGATTTAACTCTAAGTCAAATAATTTAACTTTTACTGTGTCTTTTTGTTTTCTTACACTATATGGTTAATAAACTTACTATATCAAGCCAAAAGAACCCCAATTTGTTTATAATTAATATATATAATCTTATCTAGGTCATTTGTCCGATCCTTAGATTTTTAGGAATAAAATAACAATTAATAATATAATATTTGTTTTAAAAACTATTTTATGTCAATTTTGACACTATTTGGTACATGATTTTTATGAAATTCATAACAGAATGATAAGTTCGAAAAAAGTTACTTAAATCAACAATAACATGTCATATTAACCTAGAAAATTAGTATAATTCATAAAAAGTCTCAAATTACATTTATTTGGGAATTTATAACATCAATTATGTCAATATTTCATTAATAAGACAATTACTGCATCATCTATGTGTCATAATAAATGATATTTATTTAATCCCTAAAAATTCTAAATAAATTCCTATGATGTAGATAAGTGTATTATATTTCTGGAGACTATTCATGTTCTAATTTTGATGATGTTTATCACTAAGTTAAAATTATTATACTTATAAGATTTAAGAGAGTGACATGTTGTCACTTTCTTTAGTTTTAATAATAATTAAATTATTTTCATGGTCAAAAATCCATAAAATGAATCTAATATGACCCTTAGTTGATATGGTTTTACTTTTAGCCAACAAATAGAATTTTGGAATGTGTTAGGGTAATTTTATAATATTATATTTACCCTTAATTACCCGATTTACATTTAACTATGGTAAATAAAATTTACTGTAGTTACTATTCATAATTCCAAAAAATAAAAAGTAGTCTATTAACAAAATTTGGACCCACTAATTCCAAATATGGAATCCACTTTTTAAAATTCAATACACAGAAGTTGCAGAAATTAAATTAAAACTAATCCCGTTGTCGAATAAAAACGGGTTTTTGTTTAAAACATTGCAAAAGATTGAATTGATTTAACCTATGAATTCAAGGAAAAATCAATGCTAATGACATACATTATATTAAATGGTAAAAATATATTCTATTTATACATTAAAACCATTCAATATTATAATTTAACCACATAAGATATTATGATGAAAAAAGTTGTTTTTAATTAAAATATAGCGTGTTTTTACTATTTATTAAAATATGAAAGTTATCGGAAAAATATCAAAACTTTATCTAATGTAAATTTTTACATCCTTATTTAAAATAAGAATTTTATTTTGTCAAATTGAACATATAAACATGTCAAAAACTAGATTTAAAGTGGGTGTGCCACCAAAAGGCGGCAAAACTGCATTTTTTGAAAAATACTTATTTTACCCAAAAAATTTATTTTGTTCTTATACCATGTTCTAGAAAATGTGTAAGATGAATAATAATGTTATAAAATTAAAAATTTAGTTAATACTATTCATAACGTCTTGTTCATGACAATATTATAATAATATATCATTGTTTATTAAAACCCGGTATTGCGTACAACACACGCTATCGGGGAAGGTCGCGATTGCGTGTAATGAAAGCCAAGTCAGGGTTGCGTGTTGTGAAAGAATACTTCATTGTTTCGTATAATAGAATCCAACCATATTTCATTTATACATTGAATATATATATATATATATACTCAATGTTTCGTAGAATAACTATTATCAAAATTGTGTGTAACACGGTCCAAGAATAGTGTTGTGTATACTGCAAGCTAATACGGTGTTGCGTATAGCGCAAGGTAATCTTGGTGTAGAATACAACACAAGACATTAATGAAATTAAAAAGAATATTTTTCCTAAAATCTCAGGGTGTTACATTCTACCCCCCTTAAAATAAATTTTGCCCTCGAAATTCGTCGGGGTTATAAATGGTTTACTACTCAAAAGTTTGTTTAATAGAAACCCACATTGTAAAAAGGAATACCAAAACATGGATTTTAAATAACTAAAGTATGAAATGTAACGGTTACCCAAATTAACTCATCACGGGGTTTCCACGCAGGAGAACATAGGTGAAAATATGGATATGAAAGAAAAATCTTACCATCAAGTTCTGATGGAGAGTGGTAGAGAACATGGCTATGGAAAAGCCAACAATCACAAATCCATATATTTGAGATGATCTAAGGTACCATCTGATTAATCAGATATAAGAGAACTAGGACAACATTTTTGGTTTTCAAGATCGTTTCCCTAAAGTTGAAGAATTTGAATTAGAATAAATACTTACTTTATTTTGGTACAATCTCACTGTTGTTCATGCCTTGAAAAATTTCCACTTCATCTCTTAAATAAATGAAGTTGAATTTGTTATTTGTGAAGTGTTAGAAGATCATGTGATAGAATGACGGGTCATTCCATCTCTCTCAAACAAAAGGTTAGCAAAAGTTATTAAATATACATAAGTCATTCTATAGTGAGATTAATCATATATGGTTCCTAAAATGGACTTTATACTTCATATATCATACTTCTTAATATAATAAAACTAGTTTCTACTAAACAGGGACTTCATCTAGGCCAGTGGTAGGCGATAAAGGCCAGTCGCACTTCGGTTGTGGGTTCGATTCCCAAAACCTTGTCCGACGTGATGGGTTGTCGCCCGTTCTGGAGGTTGTCCTTTTTCTAAAACCATATTATTATAATATCCCATCAATTATATCGAAAATATTTTATCCTTAAACAATACTAACTTATGTCCAACATAATCCATTCTAATCTTTAGGCTTATCTATAATACTGCAGTCCACTCTCAGAGATTTAATACCATCGTAGATCCCCATATATCATAAGATATATCTTGTTGGTCACATTCCAAACATTCAAAGGCCTTAATCCTGTATTCTCTTGAATACCCATTGAACCTTAGTGAAAACATGAGTGCAGTTAAAAGTTAACTCTTTCCACATACCAAAATCCAAAATTTCTATATACTCAAACCATGATATAACATTCTCCTTATATCAGTCATGTGCCCATGAATACGATCAAACACCTCATTATCATATTATTCCTTCATTATGCGCATATTATCTACATTCCAAAAATATCCGAATAACCTTTCATGGATACTGGTAACATTAATCATACACTTTCAAAACTCAAGGAAAGACAACAGTGTAATAATCCTTAGATGTCTCTTTATTCCATAGTACCATGATATTATTTATACAACATTACACTTGATAAACATGTAATCATTCCACTACCTTCTTAAACCATTTAACGAGATTCAACAATTCATTCATATCACATATCATTTTAGTCTCTTCATCATCATCAACATAAATACTACCCATATGGCTGTAATGATTCTCTTCATGAGACTTTCCCTTAGGGCATTGGTGTGCATAATGCCCGTACATTCCACATTTAAAACATTTAACCATTATTGATGTCGTAGCAATACCATTATCCTCATCCCTGGTGTTAACTGAACCTTTTCCTTTGCACTTACTGGCTTTGTGTCCTTCTTTTCCACACCCACAACATCTTCCAGTTCCTTTGAAACATTCTCCTTGATGCCCTTTCCCACATGATTTACATAGGGGAAATTGAACTTTCTTTCCTCTATGATCATCATGAAACTCCATCTTTCTCTTATTAGCCGAGTCCGGAAACTCACCAAATTTTACATTATTGATCATATTATGAGATCTCTGATTCGGCATAATAATTATGTTTGGACTTCCAAATCCCATTTCACTTGGTTTCTCATGAAGAATATCATTCCATTGTCCATAATATCCTCCATTATCGTGAATCATCTTGTTTCCATCCATTTTCTAAAACCCAAAAAGAATAGTGTTAGAGGCAAAAATCATAATAAAGGGAGAGTAACTTCAATATCTAACATCTTAGGTTAAATTCTAAGATCGTTACCATAGTTCTAAGACTATATCCTATACGAATACTTATCCTTAGGGACATCCCTAGACATACCTTTGAAATATCTCTAGGGATCTCACTAAAGTTCTCGCATCCTAGTTTCCAATGGTTGACTAAACCTTTCCTCTGATACCAACTGTAGAGAACCGAAGCTTGACTTACATGGAAATTACATTACTTTTGCGTAATACATAGTACATACCAAAAAATACACACACAAGGATCGTAATAGTTTAGTGTCTTTGAAAACTCGGAACGTAATCTTCTAATCGTGGTGAAAGATCTCCAATATCTCCCATAAAGATCTTCCCTTTTTTTACCTAAAACCTTTCTTTATATCCTGGGGAAAAGAAAACATAAAAGGGTGAGCTCAAATTCTCAGTAAGGGTAAACAAAAGAAAAATCAATCACATCATATTCATAAGAAAATAACTTTTGGAAATCATAACCTGCAAAAGAGAGCATAATTTCATAACATGGGATAAATCATAGTAGTGAAATGAAATCCCAATAATCATAACTTAAAACATTAAACTTTGTGGCATACACACATAATCATAGAGAATCATTTCTTGTTAGTCAAGACTCATTGCCAATACTATCTTAGTGGACAAAGTCCCTTTCTGAACCGAGTCACCCTCGGTTCAGTCCTGTTTCACTGAACCGGTATAACCTACCGTTCCAGCCATGTCTATCTCATGAGATATAAAATCTTTACCCAATGCATTGGAGGGATATATAGGTCCCACCCATCTTATAATTAATCCTTTCTTATGTGTTCCACATAATCATAAATCATACATCATCGCATAACACATGTAACAAAAAATGGGATTCTTGAAACATCATGACATCATAAAACAAATCATATAAGGTAAATGACTTCATAAAAACAATTCCCTCAAAACATAATCAAATCAATGTAATAATAGGGATAAAAACAGAACCCTATATTATCTTAGATGGAAAATAATTTTGATAAAACATTTGAACTCCATTCTTGAGGAAAATATCCTTTATACTTCAAAAACACTTTTCCTTTCTTAACATGTCGTACAATTATAAAGTAAAAGAAGCTGATTAAAAATAAACTTGAAACTTGTAAAGTAAGCTTCTAGGAAATAATTTTTTAAAAATCCATTCATGCCGTATAAGCTAAAAAAAAATTTTTCGTACTTTTGTCGTAAAAGTCAAAAAGTACCTCGTACGAAAAACGACAAAAGATTCCTTTCATATCTTTTACTAAAAACTCACCGAAGGATAAAATTGGATTTAAACAATTGTAGGTGGATGTAAATAATATTACATATTGGGGGAACATGGATGTGGCTGATAAAATACACCCCAGTAAATGCCAAAGTAAAAACAATCTCGGATAAAAATGAGATTGTGATATTTTCCTTACCTTAGGTCCGATTTTCTTCGTAAGTGTCAGAACCTCCTGTATAATGATTTAAATAATTTCATTGACTTATTACAGAATCATATTCATTGTTATTATATCATATATGGTTCACTTATGACTTTATATTACCCGTTCTTTTGTAAATTCATGTTAAAGTAGCGTTTTGGGTAAAATCGTCTCATTTGTCATTCGTGTTTTAACTTGTAATTATTCATATGATTACTTAGATCATTATTACATAATTATAGAATATAAAACATGATTTATATATAATATATATTCAGAATATACATATATATAATGGATCAATAAATGGAAAGAAATACACCGTTCATGGAGACGGTAGACCGTACGTACGCATGAACGTTGTTTTCTTTTCGTTATTGAATTGAGTGGAATTAAGTAGATGACATACATATATATACACATAAGTCCAGTAGATTTATAATGTCATATATTTAATGATTACTTATTATATATACTTTATAATCATTCATGAATGGTTAAAGTGGAGAATGAATCTCATCGCGTCGTGGAGACGGTATTCCGTACGTACGCACGAGCGATGATATCGTTCTTATGATCGTGAACTTGTGTTGAAGTGTATGTATATTATTACAGTATCAATATTAATTTATAATAATAATTTATAGTTACTCATTACACCATTATACCCATCCAATTAAGGTGGTAGCAGAAAATAGATTACACCACGGCGTGGAGACGGTATTCCGTACGTACACACTCGCGGTGATTTCCTTTTTCCGTAGGATGGATTGAAGGTTAATTAGAGTTGTTTCATATTTATAATAACATATCAGTATATAAGAAATACTTATGTTATTACTTTTTCATGAAACAACTAAATAAGAAGAATTTTAAGAAGAAAGAAATTGAAAAAGATCGGTAATGGATATTACCTCTTTTTGACGCGCCTTTTCTTAACCTCCACTTAAAGAACTAAGGATGGTCTTTGAAGAAGACCAGGACATCTAGGATGATACTAGGGAAGTGGAGAAGATATTTTGACAGTGTTTGGTTGATCTTGAGTTCTCAAATTGGTGCGAGGAGGAGGGGGAGGAGGTGCCCTTTTATAAGGGAGGAGAGGGGCACCTTAGGAATATCTCAAAATATTATTTTATATTAAAGTCAAAATCGGTTTATAATGGTTCCAAAGGGTCTTATTTCGAAGCTAAAGTGGGGATGGGTCGCAATACTCTCATCCAATAGGATTTAGACAAGTTTAGCTTATTATTTTAACCTTATCAATTAGATTTAACTCTAAGTCAAATAATTTAACTTTTACCGTGTCTTTTTGTTTTCTTACACTATATGGCTAATAAACATACTATATCAAGCCAAAAGAACCCCAAGTTGTTTATAATTAATATATATAATCCTATCTAAGTCATTTGGATGAACCTTAGATTTTTAGGAATAAAATAACAATTAATAATATAATATTTGTTTTACAAACTATTTTATGTCAATTTTGACACTATTTGGTACATGATTTTTATGAAATTCATAACAGAATGATAAATTCGAAAAAAGTTACTTATATCAACAATATTATGTCATATTAACCTATAAAATTAGTTTAAGTCATAAAAAGTCTCAAATTACATTTATTTGGGCACTTATAACATCAATTATGTCAATATTTCATTAATAAGACAATTACTGCATCATCTATGTGTCATAATAAATGATAATTATTTAATCCATAAAAATTCTAAATAAATTCCTATGATGTAGATAATTGTATTATATTTCTGGAGACTATTCATGTTCGATGTTTGATGATGTTTATCACTAAGTTAAAATTATTATACTTATAAGATTTAAGAGAGTGACATGTTGTCACTTTCTTTAGTTTTTATAATAATTAAATTATTTTCATGGTCAAAAGTCCATAAAATGAATCTAACCCGACCCTTAGTTGATATGGGTTAACTCTTAGCCATCAAATAGAATTTTGACATGTGTTAGGGATATTTTATAATATTATATTTACCCTTAATTACCCTATTTACCTTTAACTATGGTAAATAAAATTTACCGTAGTTACTATTCATAATTTTCAAAAATAAAAAGTAGTCTATTAACATAATTTGGACCCAATGATTCCAAATATGGAATCCATTTTTTAAAATTCAATACACAGAAGTTGCAGAAATTAAATTAAAATTAATCCCGTTGTCGAATAAAAACGGGTTTTTGTTTAAAACATTGCAAAAGATTGAATTGATTTAACCTATGAATTCAAGGTAAAATCAATGCTAATGACATACATTATATTAAATGGTAAAAATATATTCTATTTATAATTTAAAACCATTCAATATTATAATTTAACCACATAAGATATTATGATGAAAAAAGTTGTTTTTAATTAAAATATAGCGTGTTTTTACTATTCATTAAAATATGAAAGTTATCGGAAAAATATCAAAACTTTATCTAATGTAATTTTTTATATCATGATTTAAAATAAGAATTTCATTTTGTCAAATTGAACATATAAACATGTCAAAAACTAGATTTAATGTGGGTGTGCCATCAAAAGGCGGCAAAACTGCATTTTTTGAAAAATACTTATTTTACCCGAAAAATTTATTTTGTTCTTATACCATGTTCTAGAAAATATGTAAGATGAATAATAATGTTATAAAATTCAAAAATTAGTTAATACTATTCATAACATCTAGTTCATGACAATATTATAATAATATATCATTGTTTATTAAAACCCGGTATTGCGTACAACACACGCTATCGGGGAAGGTCGCGATTGCGTGTAATGCAAGCCAAGTCAGGGTTGCGTGTTGTGAAAGAATACTTCGTTGTTTCGTATAACATAATCCAACCATATTTCATTTATACATTATATATATATATATATATATATACTCAATGTTGCGTAGAATAACTATTATCAAAATTGTGTGTAACACGGTCCAATAATAGTGTTGCGTATACTGCAAGCTAATATGGTGTTGCGTATAGCGCAAGGTAATCTTGGTGTAGAATACAACACAAGACATTAATGAAATTAAAAAGAATATTTTTCATAAAATCTCGGGGTGTTACAATACCCATCTCCCAAACCTAAAGTGTTGAGTGTCTTAATTGTAATAAAATAGAATGACGGAAATAAGGATAAAACCTAGTGACTATCATTCATAGATTGCTTCTTGAACATGGATTTTCTCCATTGGGGACTCCAGAATGGATTCATGGAATTGATTCAACCGTTTCCCATTGGCAGTGAATGTTTTTGTGGTTTCTTCATTTTGAACCTAAACTACACCAAAATGGAGGGATGATAGTAATATTTTATGGTCCAAACCAGGAGTAACGAATCTTACCTATATGAAATTTCATCCTTTAATTATAGAGGAGGACATTCTGCTTAATGTGGAACTAATGATGATGGATGATATAGTCATGGAAATCCTTGGTTAGCTCCTCATAAATATGAGAGTTCACATGTGAATCTCTATACATTTCCTCCAACTGTTGAATCTGCAACTTCATTTGATAAACATCACTAGAATGATTATAATTTCATTTTTTAATTGCCCAATAATCATGATGCCCATTTTCAATAGGGAAATTAAAACTCCTTTGAAACATGCGATGATATGGTGACATGCCAATGGAATATTTGAAAGTAGTATGGTAATCCCATAAAGAATCATCGAGTCTATCAATCCAACATTTTCTATTAGTTTGAACCATTTCTTCATTAATATTTTTTACCAATTTATTTAAAATCTCATCTTGACCAATGGTTTATTGGTGATATGCAGTAGACACTCTAGGCATGATCCCATACTGACCCAAAAGTGATTTCAGTTTTTAGTTGTAGAAATGAGAATCCTGGTCACTGATGATGAACCTAGGTAGTCCAAACCTACAAAAAATTGATGTTCTCAAAAATTTCACAATAGTCTTGGAATCATCAGTCATTGTATCATGTGCCTATACCAATTTAGAAACTTAATCCACCAGTAGAATAATTTATATATTCCCAGATGAATTAGGGAATGGTCTCATAACGTCAAATCCCGAATCATAAAAAATGTCCTAGAAGAGAAGTGTTTTTGTGGAATTAAATTTCATTTAGATACATTTCATATTTTTTGACAATGAGGACAATATTTACTGAAATCATTGGCATCCCAAAATAATGTTGGCCAAAAGAGACTATAATCAATGATCTAACGAGCAGTCCATTGGGGACCATAGTGGCCCCCTCAAGAAAGAGTTTGATAGAACGTAAAGGCGTACTGAAACTAACTATCAGGAACACAATGCCTGAGGACATGATCACCACATTTGTAAAAAAGGTATGTAGACATACCAAATGTACCAACATGACTTAGGTTTAGATATTTATCCTTCTTTTTATTTAAATTAGCTGGAATTAATGATGGTACAAAATAATTTACAATTTCAGCATAGCAAGGAATAATATCTTGCACTCAGAACAACTGCTCATCTGGAAACGTGTCATTTATGGGAATACAGGGGGATGATTAAATGTTCAAGGATGGGTGGATCCTACTATAATGGTTAGCCACAAAATTCTATGATCCTTTTTTATATCTAATTTATATATTTAATTCTTTAAGGAGGAGAATACAGTGAATGATATGTGGTTTGGATTCTGGGTCTTTAAAGAGATACCGGAGGGATGCATGTTCTGAGAACACATTGACCTTGGACCCTAAAAGATATGAACAGAATTTATACAAGGAAAAAACAATGTTAATAAATTAGTTTTATGTTACAATGTTGTTTTTTGGGGTAGGGTCAAGTGTATATGAGGCATACACAATGAAATGTGGAGCTCTATTGTCCCTTTATGATGAGACTGCCCCAACAACATAGTTAGAGGCATCACACGTGTGCATATATGTAAAATCCCACTGAGGTGGTTGGATTACCATGGGTGACATGAGACTCCATTTTAACTTATTAAAAGTATACTCACATTCATTATCAAAAAAATTCCTTTTCATTATGGAGAAATAGGTATATAGGGGTGCAATTTTACAAAATTCATGAATGAAACGATGTTAAAATCTTGCATGAACTAGGAAATACTACACATCAAATACATTTTGGGGGAATGGTAGGGAAGAAATGAAAAACACTTTTTATTTATCTACTTGGATTCCATCCCAAAAAATGACATGTTCCAAAACTATAACTTATCGCACAATGAAATGACTTTTATCATAATTTAATACGAGATTATTTTCAATACAATGACGTTGGGATGAACCAAGACTACTCAACCATTCATCAAAATAAGAGACCTAAACAGTGAGATCATCCAATAAAAATTCCATGCAATTATATAGGTAATCTGAAAAAATACTAAACATGTATCATTGGAATGTACCTAGAGAATTGAACCTACAAAATGACATCCTCCTATATGAAAATGTGTCAAAGGGGAAAGTAAAGGTTTTTTTATTACATTGATAGATATATGGATCTATAAGTATCCAGAATGAAAATCAACGAAACAATAATGGGAATTCCCTGCTAGCCTCTCTAGCATCAAGTCCATTAAGGGAAATGGAAAATGTTCCTTCCTAGTGTGTTGGTTTAATCAACAATAGTCTATACCAACACACCAACTATTCTGCACATAAGATGGAACTATTCATTGTTTTTATTTTTAATTACCATCAGACCAATTTTTTTAGGAACCACTTTTACTGGACTGACCCATTGGTTGTTATAGATTTGTTAAATTATTCCATTAGACAATTATTTTGTTACATCCATTATAAAAACATCTATGAGGTTTGGATTTAGTCAATGTTGTGACTTCCTCACTTGTTTAGGATCCCAATTTTACAATATATGGTGTGCAAAAATTGATGGGATAATAATAGGAATGTCATCAAGTGTCCATCCCAAATCTTGATTATTCTCCCTCAAAATTTCAAGCAGACATAATTCATGCTCAGGAGGATGTGAACTAGAAATGATGACAGAAAACATTTTTTCATTCTCATGATATGAATATTTTAAATCTTGATGTTATTGTTTTAGTTATATTCAGGGAGATTTTGGATTTGTTGGAGATTTTGTGAAACTAAGAATTCACTAATCTCATCTAACTGATCAATGGAATCATTCTTATTTGAGGAATGTTCTTTTACAAGCATAACAGTATCATCGATGATCATGTGATCCCTGGTATTCATGAAAGAATCAATTAATAAACATGCATTATACTTTTATAAACTGCTACAACATTCTATGCATGATTCATTTCAAATAAATTCAATCATTGATGAAAATTCATAAATGTGATTAGCGGAATTAAAAGAAGTGTTTTCATGTTAAGGTAGAATAAAAATTGAATTAACAGAAAGAGATGAATGTTCTTCTAAGGGGTGCTTCATGGAATCAAGGATGTTGTATTGGAAAATGTCACCACAAAAATATATAGATAATATCCTAGTGTGGATATTAATTATTTTTTTTCTATTTTCAAGAAATTTATCCCCTATATAATTGGGTCATGCCCATTCATCATATCATCTTCTATTTTTAGCACATAAAAATCAGTATGAGAAATTATTATTCCCCCCCCACACAAGAACATCCTCTAACACACCAGAGGTGTGTGATGTACTCGAGTTATTAGGTTGGAAAAAAATTCTTATGGGCTTCAATTCCCCGAACTGTAATAAAAAAATGGATTGATGCATCACATTTATAGAGGCACCTAAATGAGGCATAACATTGGATAAAATACAACCCTATGGGGCATAGAATTGATAATGTTCCTATATCATTGAATTTGGTGGAATGTTATGGTTATATTATTGCTAAAATTATTCTCCCCAATATCACCTTCTCTTCACCCTGATGTCCGCTTCCGTGTGTACACATCTCCTTTAGAAACTTAGAGTATCTTGGAATTTTTATTCCGACATCAATAAAGGGAACGTTAACTAGCAATTTTTTTGAATTTTTGCAATATCTCATCATCATGTTCAGTATCCTTTTTTCCTGGTTGGGTATAACTTTTGAAAAATATAAGTGAAATGGTTGGGCTAGGTGACACGTCAACAAACGCAGTCTTTTTTTGGAAGGCATTCTCTTAGGATAAGTATTGTTTTCTCTTGGATCATTTTTAAGAGTTTATATGGTGATTTCGTCAGGATGGGATGACTCTAAATGAGGTATTATTTGGATTTTAAATTGTTTCCCACTCTTAAGAGTGATGTCACTAACATTTCTCATATCCCAAGGGTTATGTACTAGTTGAGAGGGTAGTTTACAAGACCCCTGATTTTGAATTTACCCCACAGAGTTCGCTAGTAATCCTAACTAGGTTTTTAGGTCTTGTATGGTTGCATGGTTGGTTTTTTGGTATTATAGAATATTTTGTCTCATTTTTTTCATCATATCTTCTAATCTAGTATCATGTTTTAGATGGGGTGTTTAGAATGGTATTTTTGGTAGTTGGGACTTTCTGGGTGCTGGTGGTTGATGACTACTCTGCCCCAGTTGAATCCATTGTTGCTCAGGTTCGATTGAACACCGCATTTCTGATAATCTCAGTTTTCATTCCACCTATGTTTGGATAGATAGTATGGTTCTTGTGTGAAGGGTTGGTTATAGGGGCAACCTGGAACGATATCTGCGTAACTCTCTGATGTTTCTCTCAATTGGGGGAAATGCTCAGAGTAATGGGTGTTAGATAAACATAGTATATAGTGGATGGGAAGAGTATATTGGTATATTACATTAGAAAGAGAACATTTTATTAAGAGGGTACTTACCTCTTAAAACATTTGGTCTATATTCTTCTCAAATTTGGTAGATTGCAACTCACAGACACCTTTAATGGGTACTCTGGATGATATACCAAATTACTAATTGTTTTGTGTCACATACTCAATTTGGGTTCTTTCAATAAATGGGGTTTTATCAACTAGATCACCACATATAGTAGCATAAATCATGTTTTGATCAATATTAATTATACATTCATAAAAATATTGAATTAAAAGATGATCACTTATCCTGTGGTCTGAACAGCTTGAACATAGACATTTAAAGCATTCCCAATATTTTTGTAATGTTTCCCCTTTTGATTTCCTTATACCAAAGATTTATTTCTTTATATTTGTAGTTCATGAGGCTGGGAAGTATTTCTCAAGAAAAATCCGTTTCTTGTCCGCCCAACCTCTAATTGGTGAATTAACATAATACAACCAATATTTCACAATGTATTCTTATGAAAATAGGAATTCTCCATGATTTACTTGTTCATCATCCACATTAGTATGTTTTATGTTTGAACACATTGTATGAAATTATTTTATGTTCTTATGTGGATCTTCTTCATTGAGTCCATGAAATTTGGTAATACATGAATTAGACCGGATATTAGTTCAAAATTAAGTGCCTCGCCTTGTTTTTGAATATAGGTGGGTTGGATATCTACATCAAGTGAGGTTATTTATTATAATGTATAGTTATTTTTAGTCATTTAATGCATGTTCTATTGAGTATTAATGTGATATTCAATGGAATATGTAGAAGAATAAAGAAGAGAGTTGATGTTTTTTGTGTCCTCCTTCAAAGTATTCCCTTTTATGTCTCAGTGTTGCTGATAGAGGATTCTTTCTGATTCGGTTTCTAAAGAGGTTAATTCTCCTAAAGTGGAACATGACATGCACCAAACCTACCAAATAAATAAATAATAACAAAAAATTATTGTTAAAGTTCTAAGATAAAACAAATAAATATTCATAATATTTAAAAAATATAAATCAAAAAAACACAAATAAAATACCAAAGTGCTCTCCAGTAATAACACAAATAAATTACAGCATTTTCATGACACGTGAAATTGATAATGATTTTAATTTTGATTTATAGTATAGTTCAGACCCGATGTCATCACTTATGTATCATTGATAGGATTAGAGTATGTGTTTTTATTAAAAATACTAAAGGGGGGATTTTGAAAACAGTTTATTGAAAATTACTAAACTTAAAGAGATTAATAGTTGAAAAACCATGTGGATTATAAAAGATACGAGATAAAGGGGTCATTTTTATATAAATACAAAAATTTCAAATTTATTTTTCTTAGAGACTCATTTAGGTTTGGTGTAATTATTTGGTTGAAATTAATAGGAATCGAAATTAATTCCTTAGGATTTATTTAATTTCTTGAAGAACCAATCCTTGAGATAAAAAATATATTATCAATGTCCAAAACATATGCTTGGAATAATATATTGCAATTAATTTTTAAATCTAAAGAAAAAGGGTAAGAAAAATATTCTTCTGTTTTCCTATCAGAACAAAACAAGTCTCACACTCAAAACCTCACACCGATTGGTTTTAAATTAAGAGAAAATAAATCATATACATAAAAAAGCATTCAAATAATATATAATTAATTATACAAGGAAATAAAGGTTTTAAACCCCATATAAATCCAATATAGTATCTAATATATGGTTCAGAAATTTGTTGAGATGTGCATAGCTCCATCACAAAAAGCACCCACCATTTACCTAGACATTGGGAGGCGGAGGAGGATCAAGTGCAACCCATTCTTCATTCTTGATCCCCTTATGAAGATATAGTCCTATTGAACTTATAGGATAAATAGGAGACTCCTATATGACTCCAAAAAGGTAGACCTTTGCTTCTGGTTCAAACTTGGAAATTAGGAGCCCATGCTTCCATTTTATAGGCAAATTTGAAGGTGGTTTTGGTGACACAGATTGTGTAAAACCACATAGACCATTTTTTCGGTGGGTATAAAGACTTATATATCTTAAAAACATAAAATTTTATTAGACACCTCATTAATATACCCACTGAATGTTTGGATTTATTTTGTATCCTATAGCTCGAGATATGTATAGATCACAACACACAACTTTGGACTTCATGAAAATTCAGTGTTCTAGACAGATAAGTCTATATGGGCCAAGAGATGGCTGAATAATAATTGGTATTATCCATAAGAAATATATTCAATTGAATATATGACCATATCAAAAAATATCATCCCATTTGGATTCATGGTTTTATAGTAATGTGTAGTTGAGTCTACTGGTATGCTTGGACCCTATACAGTTTGGCCCATTTTTCTTGAAATTCATCATGGGACCTCTAAATAACCTCCACCTTCAATGAAGTTATCCAAAAAAGTATAATTAACATTTTTAATAGTGATAAATATAATATAATTCAATAAAATATGATGTGAAATTTTATATTATATTTTGAATTTACTTTGAAACACTAGTTTAAAACAATAGTGTAAGGGTGAAAATGAAACAGTGAATCATATTGTGATCATATATAACATTCTGGGGCAGTAGGAGTTTAAACCCAGTGTTGAGAAAGTGTTAGAATATACCAATATGATACCTCATTATTTATAGTAATATGAGAATGTAATTAGGTATGTTATATTCTCACTTGGTGTGTCTTAGTCAACACGAGAATATAAACCCATTATTGAGCCTTAGGGATATGTCGCTAGTCCTTCTTGGTTGGAGTATGTGACTTCCATGAGGCATGTACCACTCTTACTTGGTGAACCCCGGTTGGAATATAAATATGATCTTGTTTTGAATATACATTCCCCTCCTAAATAGGTCAAAAAATCTACAGAATGAGATAAGGGATATGAGCCTCCTTTTATACTACCTTGAAATTTTTCTCTTGTTATCGTTCATCAGTGGAACCATGAATATATGCCTTGTTTTTGTGATTTTCTAGAGTATGTTGGGAAGGTCAACTAACTGGAATATGATTCTATCCTAAGGCTTGTACCATTATCACTTGGTTATTCTCATCCATAACGAGGATATATGCCTGATACAGGGACATTAGAGTATTCCACTAGACATATATGATAGTATTATGAGCATATATTGAGGCTTTTTATCATCACCCATATTGTGCCCTAGCTAGAACAGGGATATGAGCATGATATTGGGCCATTATAATATTCCACCATACATTTGTGATAGGCATGTGGCCCTTTCCCGTGGCATGTGATACTCTCTCCAAGTGGGTCCCGGTTGGAACAAGAGTATGAGCCTGGTCTGATGCTTCATCCTTTATGGTGACATTTTGATATTCCTTTTCGATAGGTGAAATAGTGTGTTCATTATCCGATACAGCCACTTGATCATAATTATTATATTGTTGAGTTTTCATGTTTATAGGGATAAGATTATGCACCTATCCCTTTATCTGAAATAGTGTTGGAAAATTCTGGTGGAGCTCTTCTGTTGTTTTTAAAATATATTGACATTTTAGCAAGGTGTGTGCAGATATATAAGTCTGCACATTTTCCATATCCATTAGCCACTATCATATGTCTTTAATTTAAGTGGGGATATGGTCCCAATTTTTACCTTCTTGTTCCATAAAAGTATGCCAATATACTTCTTGAACATGGGTAGGGATACGTGCCTCTCCCATCCCTACCATTGGAAAATTATATAGACATGTTATGAGTCAGTAGGGATATGCCCTTTCTAACTAGTTCCTACCATAGTATGCTGACTGGAATCTTCAGTAGGATAAGTGATATGGACCCACTTCTAAATTTCTAGTGTCTTCCTCTCCCAATGTTCCTTCATTGCTTCACTTTCATGGGTGTCATAGGACACATCATTTCAGATGGTACTCCCAACAAGAAATTGGTCAGTACTAGTGGGATGATCTCAGTGAAGGAAGTTGTAAGGTTTCCTCCTTTGTGGAACATGAATTGAAAATGATCTATATTTGGATTCATGTTTCTCCTTTAGTAGATATGGAATGTGTAAGTTGTCATGCTAAAGGGATAAAATCTCAATGTGATTGGTTATAGAGATAAGGTCTTGTAGCGTTGAAATAGGATTTGTCAGATGATGTAGATCCACTAGCTTCCATTCTTGGAGATCATCACAGGAAGATTCCATGGTTGGTATTGTACTCTATCAATGATACTCCCTAGCCATTGTATTTTCCACCATCCTTTGGAGTTGTCGAGTATGGGTGATCACTTTGTGACCAGTAGAGGTTGCCACTATAGATGATTTACCGAAACCAATGATAGATGATGAAATAATTTCCTTTTTATGGGATATTATTGATGAGAGTAGTATCCTCAATCACGCAAACAACAAGGAATAAATGAACTGATTAGTGCTATATTATAAGAATACAAATGCTCAATCATATATTCATGGTTAAATAAAATTGTACATTTTTAATTATCTGACAATTCTACTCATAGGGACATTTCCACCCGAGGATGGATTTACTAGAGTACTGGTAATAGAATATCATCTATATTATCCTGTTGGTATTACTAATTTTACTGTATAGGATTTTCAAAAAAAAAAATTGTCTAAAGAGATTCATTTTGAGCTTGTCAGTATCATTTTCATATGGAGAGAAAACAAAATGAATTGATAGATTATAAAACAATTGTTTATTATTAAAGAGTTTCACATTGGGTTTAGAATTTTTTATTCGATATAGGGGAAAAACAAAATGGTTCAATAGAATATAACCTGGTTATTTTTTTATATCAGATATTCATGTTCGGTTCACTATTTTTTCATTTATATTCGAGGTGTGGAATGTGTTTCACTCTATGGTTTGGTAGAGGGGATATTAGTAGGGCCTCACTCAACACATTCATTAGGTTTACCATTTCATCCACCTTTCCCTGAAGCACCTAATGGTTCCCTAATCTAATGTTGGGTATGTAACATCTTTCCAATGATTGGAATTCATTTGGGTTGTCTTGCAAAACAACTCTTGGGGACTCAATATTGGTCCAAGGGATAGGAGGTTGGGATCATCGTACAATTTTGGGTGGAATTTTTTCCTACTATGGGACTCTATTATTGATTTAGGATATGTTTGTGAATATATTCCTAATTTATATATGGGGCCAGTTACCCTAAAAATTGAAAATAGGTTACTTATATTTCATGTAAATATATTTTGGCCCCTTCAAAAAATCCATCTATATGTATCTGAGGTTCTCGATCATTTTTTGATAATGTGATGTCGCTTATATATTCTAAATCCATATAACCAGGTGCTTCAGAATTTGTTTCCATGCAAAGTGGTGGTTAATATTCTAAGGTGGTAATTGATCTGTTATGAGGCATCCTACATATCCTTGATATTATAGGAATAAAAATAATTTTATTATTTTATATCCATGTAGATTTATGTCATTCAGAATGGCCTTATATGGATTTTCTAGACAAATTGTATCCATTCACGAGTCCTTGAGGAAGGTCCTACGTATCCCAAGTATGGTGATAATCAGAGTCGTTGTAGGTCATTTAGTTTCTTTTTCTTATGGGGGATAAGGTAATATTATTATCTCCTAGGACAAATCAGGTCCTAATGGCTGAGATGTGATATTCGTAAAAGGTCATACACCTAAATGATTGTTAATTGGAATTCAGGACTTAGGAAGTCATCCTATGTATCCTGGTTATTACAGGAATTGGATTCATCTTAGTTTAGAATATATTGGGTCTTACACACTATGATTTCTAATACCATTTTTGAGGTTTATACTATGGATTTTTTGATTATTGAAACTCCCTAAGCCCACTTGATCAATTCTTGTTGTGGGAAATAAGTGAAAACAAGTAATCAATACCATTTCATCGGATAAATAACTTAGATGATGGAATTTCTCCAGATTTCTAGATTAGAACATGATCCTCAGGAGATGTGGCCTTTTTATTCTAAATATGGAGAGAATCAGATTATCCATAATTCTATTTATATTGGGGCTTAAACACTGAGGGTTACCTTTTAACCGTTTCTTACACACCATGGAAGGAAAATGTTATAAAGTCCTTGTATGTAAAGGTGCTTTCCAAGAGGGTGTCGAATGACCCCGTTGGCTTGTCTTTGAATCCATAACATGACATGGATGGATTTCTCAGAGGGTACCACATGATCTAGTATATGTTCCCTAGTTCCATTTTCAAGGGGTTTTTTAAACATATAATGTTTTCACAAGATTCAGTGCGACGTGGCTCATAGGATGTCACATATATTAGATAACATCCCAAGAGGTCACCACGAGACCTGGATGAGATGTCTAGAGGGTGTCGCGTGTCTCAGCTGACATACCCAGAGGGTGTTGCAAGAGATTTTTTGTCATGCCCAAATGCATTGGTGAGACTTAAATGATATGAGAAAACACTCTTATATGAGTTAGGAAATGTATTTTAAGGACTTCACAAGGTTTGGGGGGGGTATGCCAATAGTGTATTACGATATCAAAGTGTGGTTCCCAGGGGTGCCTTGTGACATGCTCTAAAAGTACTAGTGTATATTTCGGGTATGAAATAGAATGTTGAATGAGAAACATGGGTTCATGGTGACATGTCATGGTGGTATCATGTATCCTTGGATGACTCATGTGAATTGTATGGGTGCCCCAAGAAGATTTTTCACTTATGTATTCAACTTTTAATGTTGATTATAATCCTTGTATTATGAATGCATTAGATTTGTTCAGTATATATTCATATTTATTATCACTTGATCTTGAAGACATGCAACATTTTATTCACATATATCTCAGGGGGTCCTTCATGTGATCTATGAATGATCACATGAAGTAAGTTATATATGGTGCATGACTTCTTTGGCTATTCACCAGTATATTACTTTATGTAATTCTTTCAGTTGATGAGATAAGTCGCTCTGAGAAATCCACTATAGCCTAGGAGTCTGAAAGATGAGATTTGAATCTTCTAGAGATAAACTGTACAACCCTTTTTCATGTTGGTGTGGGGAATTTATAGGTATCTCCACCCTATTTTTTAGCACATTGTGTGTCATATCTATCCAGAGTCTATGCTAGAGTCATTGAAGTGGATTGGTGCATACAGTTTCATGAGTCTCTATCATGGACCACTCAGATGGAATCACCTGATTTTCAATTACTATGAGTCCCCCTCATTAATGTCCCCTTCATGGGATTATTACAAATTATTGGTGACTTTTTTTATCTCATATATGTGTTAAAAAAACATTATTTTTTCATATTTAAATGTCCAAGGACATTTGTAAGATACCATTGTCTATTGAAAGGCATCTGTGAGATGTTTGATAACTTATCTGGGACTTTTCATGATACAAAGATTGTTTGTTTGAGGGTCTTGTGGGATTGTGTTGCGCACTTCTATATTGTGTCTCAATAATTTTACGACATCGAGTATATATCTCATAGTCACTATTGTATTCCCATTGTTATATGTGAAAAAGTATTGGAGGCACATTAGATTTCATGAGGAATCTCATTGAAAATTACTCTATTTTATTGTGATGCATCATGTGACCGATTTGGGTTATGTGTGTCATCATTCTGTGGAAGATTCTATTTCTTCTTTAGAGATCCACAGTTGGAGTTTGAAGCCTCCTATGAATAACCATGATGTTTTGTGTATTGAGGATAAAAATACAAAGGGATTTTATGAGATGAGGTGGAGATGTCATCATCAAGTCGAGGTGCCTTATAGATTTCTAGGGGCACACAACATATCTTTTAGTGACTATGAGTAGCTCCCACCTACCCTCCATTTATCCCATTGTTTTATTTTAAAAATATTGAGGAGTTCACAATTTTTTTCAAATATTACAACATTAAAACATTCTTCGCTTTTGTGATGAGTCGCATGATCTATTAGGCTTTTATAGGCCACTCCCATTTCCATATACTTCCTCCCATATTTATAGTATTTTTCAATTGGATCAATCGTTGCTTGTCGCTGACAACCTTAATGGTCTAGGGGAGCTCATCTAGATACCACCCATGGGGTTATTGGTTGTCTGTAGGATCTTTTCAAAAGTAGAGGGGCTTGTCGAATTTGGTATTTTCACAATTAAAATTAGGTTATGAACCACGTCTGGAGCCTTTGTGTGACCTTATAATGGTTATGACATCACAATTATCTTAAACATTACACAACCCACATTTCTTGACCATTTTCCCTTGCAAGGGAAATCCCAACCAAATTGATGTATTTTCTCCTTTGTGAATTTTTTTGTGCTCATTTGGAGGGTATCAACATAAATATTCAATTTCAATAGTGGAAAGTGCTACAAAAATATTTTTTAACACATGATCTTAAAACTAAATACTCTTCTAGGAGATGAAAATTTATTGACGTATTTTCCCTATAAATTTTAAATCCAGAAAATTCAGTATTTTAAAAAAATTAAATTAAATTAATTCCAAAAGGTACAAAATAAACCAATATATATATTTATTTTTAGCTAACAAAAAACTAAATTTATATTATTAAGATTTAAAAATTTTGTATTTTCATATTATAACACACATAAGCATACCAAAAAAAATATTTCTAGTTAACTAGTAATGAGGTAAAGTAATCTAAAAATTTTTCCACTAAAAGAATTTTGATCACCTGGTTTACAATATTTTTGTAAGGTCTATAGTTTTTGAGAACCTCATATGATTACTAATGCTATTAGTATTTTCTAACCAAACATTATAAAAAAATATCATATATATATATATATTGGATTATAGAAATTACTTCTGGTTTTTGTAAAATTCAATAAATAAGGAAAAATATTTGTTCACCCATAATTCTCATCTCAAATTTAAATTTTATTATATTCATAGAGGAATCATAAAGATATTTTTTAGTTGAACAAAATATAATGTCAATGACATAAATTTAAACAATGAAGGTATCTTTGAAAAAAATTAATAAATAGAATGGGTACATATCTCCATTAAAAAATAAAAAATTGTAAAAAAATATATTAAATCATGTATACTATAATATAGTGGTTTGTTTATGTCCATGATGCTTCTTCATAAGTCTAAAAACATGATTCAAATATATATTTTTCAAACAATGTGGTTTTTATAAATAAAATTCCTCACGTAAATATCCATTATGAAAATAAAAATTCAAATCCATTTTGGAAAATGGTGAAATTTATAATATTTTTATGACAGAATTATACGAATTACATCAATACTAGACACCAAAACATCTATTTCTTAATATTTTATTCATTCTTATTGATTATATCCATTTTCAAAAATTATATATTTATATCTATCTATTAAACAATTTGATAACATTTCTTTTTGAAACCCTATTTTAATCTAATTAAAAGAGAATATTTAGTCAATTCAACTAAATCCCAAACATGAATCATCTCAAATTCATTGATATATTCCTACATTACTTTTATCTAATCAACATCTTTTAAATCCTCATTAGCATTCATAAGTTTAAATTATGATTCAAATTCACAATGTTCAATTTCAGTTCTCAGGGGACTTCTAGTTTTGGATGGTTTTCTAATATCACATATGATATTATCACTAGGATGATTCATAAGGATTTTATGATTTTGTTTATTTGTTAAAATCAGTTCTTTAACGACAAGTTGAATTTCATCAAGAGTTAAAACGTTAGAAAAAGCATCTTTAGATGTTATTGCATGATAAGAATTATCCAATGTCAATTGAAAAATAATATCACTAAAAACAAATTAAGATATTATTTATTGTTTTTTGAAAACAAGAGGATCAATTTCATAAAATTTGATATGCACCTTTTCTTCAATTGTACTTGTGTTTTCACAAAGAAGACTTTAAACCAGTCTAGTTTTAGAATAAACAAGAAATATTCCTATATCAATTTTAGGAGAATATATATATAAATTATCTTTATTAGTCACTATGAACACAATCAATAAAAAAATATAACTTAATAATGTTTTAATATTTCTATCCCTAAATTATAAGTAGTTTTATTATGAAAAAGACTACGTAAAACTCTATTTGAGGTGTTGTAGGAATTACTAACCGCTTTGGCCCAAATGGTTTAATAATTGTATACTCACTAAATGTTATTCAAGTAATATCTTGATGAACTCTATTTATTCATTTAACTACAAAATTTTTCATTATATATTGAGAATTTGATATTTAATGTATTACACTTTTTTACTATATAATGTTTCACATTCATTATTTAAAAATTATCCACCATGATCATATGAAAAAATTTCAAAAGTTTGGGTTATCAAATATTTTTCCATCTACTAAAAAGTTTTTAAAATAGAAAAATGATTCTGAATTTTTAGCTAGAAAATATACTCAAGTATATCTATTATAGTCATAAAAGAAAATATTTACGTTGTATTTTTCACTAACACCTCCATTTTTTAATAGAAAAAATAAATCCATGTACCCTAACTATAAATAATAATATCTTGAAACATCAATGATAGATATAAAAAATGAATTCCATTTATTACCAAATTGAGAAGGATCATAAACATTAAAATAATTAAACATTTTCTCTAGTAAATTTCAAACAAGTCATTTCATAGAATGTTGGGAAAAATTTATAACATTACAATATCATAATATTCTAGGTCACAACCAAGATTGATATTCCATTACACTAAGAAAATTTAGATCATGGATAATTATGCATTATATATTTTGAGTGTATAAATTTTTATTCCTATTAGTAGAGAGTATAAATTTAACTTTGAAACATTGAATAATGCATTTTTAATTTCTATAGTTTATATTGTATCATTTATAACATAATTTAATTGTTCTTAATTTTTTTTATTATGTACTACAACAAATAATTATTTTGGAATTAAATATTTTCAATGATGAATTATATTACTTATTATATAGATTTATGTAAGATAATTGTCATTAAAAGTGACATTACCTCAATTTATTTATATGATATTTTAAAATAACCTATTTTTTGCAGTCATAAATCAAAACAAACACTATCTATATACCAAATTCTATAGTTCTTCAAACATTTCTTATTTTCATAAAAATAAAAAGAGTTATATTTTTTAAAACATTATTTCTTTGGATTTAGCATTCCAAGAAATTAAATAGTATAAAATCCACAATAGTAACATTCTTTTTTGATGAATAAGATCAAATTATTTAAAAAATTAGTGTCATGAATATAAATTTTTGATCTATATTCCAAAACATTTATTTTTCCATTTCCCAAAACATTAATATTTCATAAAAAAAGACCCTATTTATGAATAAATTAGTTTTTATTAAAAAAATGTGGTTTAGGTATTTAAAAACCCATCCCAATGGTATTTCTAGGAGGATTTATTTCTATATAATGTTCATCAATAGATTTTTGTCCAAAAGAAAAAATTTGGAAAATGTTTAATTAAAATATATATGTCATAATTTAGTTCTGTAAATAAATCATAATACTCACAAGTTTAATTATATTTAAAGTTATTTTCTAATTATAATATAAGATTTTGAATGATTGAAATAAGTATATAAAATCATTAATTTTACATGGAAATGTAAATATTATCATTTTTATGGTTTTTATGAAATTAATTATTTTTTAATAAATTATCAAAAATAGATATAAATAAAAAGGTATGTAGAGAATCATAATCTTTATAGAGACCTGATAATTCTTCTTATAAATAATTATAATCACTTCCATCCTCATAATCCATATAAATTTCACTTAAATTAATATTGCAAAGTTTGTCATCATTATTGTTTTCATGTATTATTGGATAACCTTTTGAATTCTAGAATATAATCCAATAACATTATGACTGTCACTAATTTCTTATGAAAGATTTTTTATGAAAAATATCCACCAACAACACTCGTGGTGTCATAATATTTAATGTTTTTATACATTTTTACTTATAAAAATTAATAGAATTTAAATCATTTTGTTCATTACCCTTTAATCTACAAAAATAAAGTCTAATGTGCCATAGATTATTGAATTCAAACATTTAATCTGAGAAGAATATTTCTTCCCATTTCTATTCATACAAAATTTCTTATATTGGTAAAAACTATATTTCTTACCAGCTTTACTATTTATTATCTTATAAAGATTAAAAAGTAATTTGTCACTCAATTATAAATAACTACTTTCTTTATCAACATTAACATTCTTCTTTTGGATAGATTTAGAAAATTTATCATCATATCTATCTTTCTTATGAACTTTAATTATTGAGGTGAATTCAACAAAACCATTTTTCTTATTATTTTTCTCATTACCCATTTTCAATATACTCTCAAACATCTTGATAGTTCCAACAAAGTTATCCTATCTTAAATTATTTAGATCCAGTATATCATCTTAATATGTTCTATTAGATTTTATCTCATTGGGCACAATTTCTATGATTTTCTCAACCAATTCTTTATCAATTAAATCATTATCTTACAGTGATGTTAACCTATTCACAATATTCATGAATATTTGATAAATCTTATCAACAAGTTCTCTAAGATGAAAATAAAATGATATATAATCTGCTTAGAGAATGGATCTTCTATAGTAAAAAACAATGGTTGTACGAAATGAGTAAAATCTAATTTCTTCAGAATACAATTATCTTCATCAAGTGATTATATTTGAATATATATACTTCTTATCCTTAGACATAAAAATGTTTTTATAACTCTATAAATCATCTAGTATTCTAACTTTTAATCCCTAGAATATAGTGAATATCTATTTTTGGAATAGAATAATTTTTATTAAGCATCAAAATTTTATCAACTCCATTATTGATCACAAAAGTCTTCATTTTATCTATCATGTATTCCTAGTCAGCAGCATAAACAATTTTTGGTATAAATGGAATTATATTCTTAAGTGCCCAAAATTAAAATTATTAATATTTAAAATCTGGTATAATCTTCTTTATTATACATGATAGTGTAATAGTTTATAAACACTAAAAAAGTAAAACAACTTGATCTCATACTGAAGGTAAGTTTGAAAGGGTAATCATTTTACTATAAGAGTGGGGTTAATAGTTTATAAAATGAAACATAGACATACATTTATGTCAATAATTTATTATATTATGGTCATGGGAAATTTTGTAACATAAAATATACAAATTTATTTTAACATGCACAATAGAAATTAAAATATGTAAAAGTAAGTTATGTAAAGATTTTAAATAAAGTAATAAAACATACATAAGTTTTATAACAAAGATCCACACTTTAACCATTTTCATTTAAAAAGTATATATCCTCATCTTCTGGTATAAATGTTTTTCACTAAACTATAAGATTATATATTCTTTAATAAATAAAGACTTTGGTACAAATACAAGGAAAACTTCTATTGTTGTAGCCTCGAGAACCCTCGATTAGAAAGATTATAAAAACGCTATATTCCTATCACCAAAATCCATCAACCAAACACAAGATCAAATATAAAATTAAAAACAGAATGATCAAAAGTCATTTATGTATGGAATTGAACTTTTGTAAATAAAATTTCCCTTTTAATTTAATTAACAGTCTTATTTACAAATATGGTTTTAGAAAACACATGCAATCCTTAAATTTATTATATCAAATTTTAAATAAATGAAAATAATGTATATTTATAATTGATAATATATTTATTGAATAAAAATAACTTTCTTAGTATAAATGTAGGATATTAACAAATCCTATTGAGACTAAAATTGGATGTGATGGCCTCAACCATTAGGATTGTTCCCCATGAATCCCATTTATCATAGATTTTGTTGGATATAACATTTTTGGGTTTTCATATTGACTAATCCCAAGAAAATATTCAATAACATAAGAATGAATTAAACCATTTTTGGGATAATTTCAAGCTCTTTGAGATCACGACCAAAACCATGTTTGAAAAACCACCCCATGAAATTCCCAAAATCACACACCTACCCTAAGGGTGTTTATGATGTCTTAGTGGGATATATAATAAGTCCCATGAAATATGTGTATGTACATTATTTATTAAACAATAATTAATATATTTACATCATATTATTGTTACTTTATAAATAGTTTCTATTTTGATTCAATAAAACATAAATTGTATTTTTGGTTAATATTATAATACAACTAATATATCTATTTTGATGAATTAATTTATTATTGAAATAAATAGTTATTTAGTAAAATTTAATTATATAAAATTATTTATTAAATTAATGGATCACATAATTTTTATTAAGTCAACTATCATTTTTATTATGGTTCAAAAACTGTTACTGTAAGAAAAACTCATCATTTTCAACAAATGTCTCGAATTATTTTAATAGTGAAAATTCAACTATTTTGAGAAAATTAATTAGATAAAATGAATACTACTTTTGAAACCAGAATATCTATGTTATCCGATGGTTAGTTTTTCATTATTTTTTGAGACATTGAAATTTTTGGGTAAAAAGTAAATATCATCCCAATATACTTTGTGTTTTATGTTACCATAGTGACTGAAAAGTTATATAATAAATATCACAAACGGTATTCCGTAACAAATATTCGAATTTTCTTTAAAATATTGTGATTTTAATTCTATTTGATTTATTATATAATTCCATTACGGATCCTCCCAAACCTATAATATATTTTAAGGTTTTAAAATCATTCATATAAGATTGTCACTAGCCTACACATAAGCAAGAGAATAGTTTTAATAATTTCAGGCCTTTATATTATAACAATATTTTAAACCAACAAAATTTGGAAGAAACAATGGGAAAAACTGATGGTATGGTTTGTGGTTTTGTATATTTTATTATATACAGTCCAAAACCCAAACAATAAAAAAATCCCCCACTTTTCCTATATAAACCCACTAAACATCCCATTTTTCTTCACTCAAAATCTTTATACCACATCTATACTCTACCATCCACACCCTATAGTCCTCCCATGTCACCCCCATTATTTCATGAAGTCCTTCTTAATCCTTTTTAGTCACACATTCATTTATGGGATTTTCCACTCTCATCATTTATCAAGCACTCCATTTATGGTATGTATTTTACATTTCCTTTTAGTATGATGGGATATGATATCCCATATTACCCTTAATATATATATTATATATAAATTTTGATATATATTCCATTCACTCTCATTAGGCCTCCCATGATCTTTTATGTATAACTATTACCATTATGATATTTCATAAGGAGTATTTTCATTATTCATGTTTATTCAATACCTTATAACTTATATTTCTAAATTGATATTATTTTGATATTATTTCCGATTCCACAAATACTTCCCATTTTATTTCTAAAAAATTATAGAACACATTCTCTCTCTTAATCCATTTTTATGAATTTTTATGTTACATTATTATGCTGCCGAAATTTAACCTTGATTTTCCATGACAAAATAATTGTGTAGTGGATACCATACACATTATTCTATAAAGGGTATTCACCATTATGCACATATATTTATTTATTTTGGAATTAAATATTTGTATTGTTGATTCCTTGATAATGGAAAAAATTATTTTGATAGATAAATCTAATTTCTATGATCTTTTTTTTCACAGATAATCATGAGAATGAAATGATTATGATGGGTGTGCACATATAGAACTCCAATGAATTATGTAATTTTTAGTATAATGATACGTCATGTTGGGATAGGGTTATACCTAATTATTTTATGAGAATTTTTCCACCATGAAGTCATAGTGGTTTATCCAGGATGTATGTTAATGATTCAGTGTCTTATGTTGATGCAACGTTTACCTTGATATGATTATCATGTTTTAGCATGCATTGTTAATAATGTTAATTTTATTCCTCATTTATTTTCATATTGTTTAACAGTTATCACGTATTCCATGTTTATTCCCTTAATATGATTTATATCTCACCCCTTGCTTATGTATGTCCCCAGGTAATCCCATGTAGTTTTTTGTTCAAAGGATTATTTTGATCATGTTAAAAAAAATTCAATAAAATCATGTTAAGGATGTTTTTTATAATATTATTGCATCCCATGTTTTAGATGTTATGTTTTTTATATAATTCCTAAAGATAGTATACTTATCAACTTATTTGGTTTGTATTATGTGTAATTGTATGTAATAAATCGTGTATTGTTTTTTAATATAGAGTAGGGCTGTTATTGTTGGTATAAGAGAAACGGATGAGTAATTTTTGTGATTAGGAATAGAGAACTCTAGAGAGAGCCTTAGGAATAAGAACAAGTATAAGAAATAATCCCTAAATTTTGGTATGTATAGATTAAATGGTTTATCCATAAAATACATCCTGACCTATATACAACCTATGGATGGTGTTCTAGCCAAGAAGTACCCATGAGTAACAAATCTGACAAGTTTTTTTAGGCCTAACTAAGGGTGACATGGTTCATTATATTGAGACATACGTCACACTTAGTTTGACACTCTCAGGGTATATGCTTTGGTAAATTCATAATATCATTACGAACCATTATTAAATGAAAAAAAAATTCCAATAAGTATATATGGTATGAAATAGATCATGGGAAACATATATTAAAGGATATAAATTCAGAAGTAAAGGAAATAAATGTAATTTATATTTTATCCCATTATTTTCATTAAATTACCCTAATGTGTTTAATTATTTAAGATAATCATGCTTAATTTTCTTTTTATTCTATCCAATGGATGAAAATAAGAGGAATCATGTTAAAAATCAATGTGTTGAGTAATGTGATGGCTTCCACAATGATATACCCAATCCTATGGGAGTAGGAATCAAAAACAGTTTCATGATACTCTCATCTAAATCAAGTTGTAAAAAGAAACCTAGATTCAAAGGAGTGTCCAACCCCCCCCCCCCCCAAGTGAGAATAATATGAAATCGAGAGCTTTATGTGACAAAGGCATCCAACTTTTAATGGATCTTCAGATCACTTAATTATATAATAAGTAATCAAATCCATTGAGATAATATTATCCATCCTTCATTGTTCCGAATTAGAGAAGGTTTGTCAAGATTTTTATCATAAAGATGGGTAATCTGATCAGTGGTGGAATTGTTCAATAATAAAAATCATGGGGAAGGGATCAAAGCAATGGAGTGGATGGAATTATAGAATTTTTTTTTGATAAATATATTCCCTCCACTCTTTATCCTAAAATAAAAAGCTATATCATTTCACTCATTTAAAAAAGTGATGAATCTATTGAGGTATATGAGAAAAAAATTATAATACATTGATGAAAGGCCTATGGTTTTTTAATTACCACTGAATGAAAGGTTAACCACTTCTTAGGTGGGAAAAAAACTAGTCTATGAAATCCCATTATCATCAGTGACATTCATATCTATGAGGAAATTGATTGATGTGACCATAATGATAAAATGGTGATCAAATAATCACAAGGGTATAATAGGGATTAAAAGTGAAATATGGAGTTAAATTTTTGTTATCTGATAGAAAGATCTATCAATGCCATGAAATTTCACCATCCCACTAGTAAAAGGTGTAGAAAGAAGCACCCTAGAAATTTCCTAAGGGGGATCTAAAATTGATTTAGGTGCAGGAAGCAAGGAAATGTAGCTTGTAATTACTGACAAGAAAAACCTGATTATGAAACAGAAGAATGAAATTCTCTATTCAACACTAATCTCATTATTCATTGCTACAAATACAAAAAACCCGAGACATTTTCAAACCAATTCACAGAGACAATGTATTTGAATGGCAACCAATAACCTCCAATGAAGCAAGGGAGATATTTTTCCATAACTACAACAAAAGTAAATCCCGACAATGAAGTGGTGACATGTACTCTTGTTATTTATTCAATAATAGTGATTGTAGTTTTTATTCTATTTTTATGTATTACTTCATCTCAAAGAAGTTTAGTAGAACTATTCAAACACCACCACAAAGGATTGAAGTAGACATGTCGGTGAAAATTTAAAATGGAGAAATTATTGCATCCCCAATGTATAACTCCCCTTTCAAAATTTGTTGGAAGAACTTCCTAGAGAACATTTTCATACTTAATTTCATGGAATTTGATTCAATTATGGGCATGGATTGGTTGTCCCTATATAAAGCCAACATAAATTTTGTTGAGAAGGAAATAACTCTCCACATGGTGAATCGACACCTGATTCTATACGTGTTCAAGGTGGAGGACAAATCATCTTTGATGCCATCATCTCAAGAAGTGATATAATTTATATGTGAGATATAGTATCTAGATCAAATGATTGTGTCTATGGAAAGTATCATCCTAGAAGACATGCATATTTTGGCGGAATGTGCTGATGTGTTTCTCGAGGTATTTTTTGGTCTACCTCCTATTAGAGATGTTGAATTTTAAATTGGGATTATACCTAGGTCATTTCCAATTTACAAGAATATTTATAGGATGGATATCGTGTAAATTGAAGTTCTATAGAGGCAACCATAAGAGAATATGGATAAAGGGTTCGTACACCATTATTCTTCACCATGGGGTGCACCGGCCCACTTTTTCATGAAGAAGGATGGGTTAATGTGCCATTCCATTGATTATCACGAGCTCTATAAGATAACGATAAAGAACATGTATCAAATGAAATGGATTTATGACTTTTTTGTTTAGCCATGAGGAGAACACAAATTATCTAATATGGATATTCATTTGGGATATTGACATGTAATGCTAAATAACGAAGATATCCTTAAGACCAATTTTTTGTAGAAGGTACAGGTACTATAAGCTCATATGGATTCCATTTGGACTCACTAATGCTCTAGAAATCATTGTGGATTTGATGAATAGATTCATTATAGATTACCTCAAAAAAAATTCTGTTAGTATTTATATGTGATATCCAAATATACTCCTAAATCAAGGAGGATCATGAGGAGTATTTTAACACTATGCTAAACTTCTTATCAAAGGAGAATTTTTAAGCCAAGTACAAAAACTGTGGGTTTTGGTTGGAGAAAGTTTAATTCTTGGGGAATATCATCATAAGAAATGGAATATTTGTGGATCCTTTAAAGAACAATGAAATCGAATGATTGTCGAGGACAACATCTTTGATAAATATCCATTGTTTCCTTGGGATAGTAGGGTATTATTGATAATTTTTTAGAAATTTATCACAATTATCAAACCCTCTTACTATGATAACAATAAAGGATGACATGTTTATTTATAATGATGAACGAGAAGACATCTTCAATGAGTTAAAAAGGAGTATTATCACTACCCATGTGCTCACACAACACAAAAGTAGAGAACATTTTTTTGTATTCAACAATATTTTGGAGAAGGGATTGATCTATGTGTTAATAAAGAATGAAAATGTCATTTCCTATGACTCAATAATTTTGAATATTCACTAGAAAAACTATCCTACACATGATCTGGAGTAGGGTTCATTGATCTTTACTTTTTGAAAATATTGTATCATTATATCTTTTGGGACAAGGTTGAATTATATATGGATCACAAAAGTCTCAAATATATATTTAAAAATAAAGAGATGAATATGATCCAATGAATATGGTTAGAGATGATATTGGAGTTGATTACTTAATTAAATACCATAAAAGGAATGTGAACATATTGGAGGATTTTGTATGTACAAATGATTGTTGGTTCCAAAATGGGAGAAGAAGACGACGAAACGGAAAGCCTGAAGGGGCTACCTCACGAAGACCATTCACAGAGCCTCAATCGCACCGTTCCTGCTACAAAGAATGGTGGTGGGCCGCTCCTCGAGCACCTTTGATGTTCGCGAACTGCCACAGAGCAAGGAGGTGGTAATGCTCAGTGACCACATTTGATGTTCGCGAGCCCACCACGGTGCAAAAATGTAGGATGCTCCGCGACCGCATTTTACGTTCGTGAGCGCACCGCAATGAAAACAAATTCCTCTTCACACCGAGCAAGCGTAGCTTCGTGGTGCCTCTCCCTTAAAAATACTAGCATGTCCCCATGTCATGAGGAAGGAATAATCTGACCTTTCAACTTCTTAGATCCTGAATCACGAAGTACATTCTGCTCTACGAACCATGAGCTGTGTGAGGTACTTATTCTCTACGATGTACCTCAACTTTGCCTTGTTTTAACCCCCTCTTTTGAGAGGGATTCCTTTCACAGAGCCTAAGGGCCTCTGAGAAGGAAGGTGATCCCCAAGGGGACCTAGTTCATCGTAGAGTATTTATGCTTCACGAAACACCCTTCCTTTACAAGTTATCCACATGCTAAGGCAGGGTCACTATAATTCATGAAAAACAGAAATAGTGACCTCGACATGAATATCTTCTCCTCAACATGGAGACTAGTAGCATTCGAGGCATAAATGGATTGACTTTTCCCTGGATCCAGTTATCTGGCACCGAGTCCTACTATGAAAATGGAAGAACTATCATGAAACTCCACAGATGTTGGGGAAGTAGAGCATTGGACATCCCGTTCTACAACGTTGTCAGCATGGATCCCTCTTACCGGACATGGAAGACAGGATGGAACTCGGGCATTGGTCGTTGATTCCTTTTTCTTTTAATACTGATGAGTTAATCTACCTACATCTCAGGAATCAAGTTGTTGCTCCTGGGACCAGATCACCACCTGCCCATCATCGTAGGGGCAGGGGAAGTGCCCACACTGCCATTCTATGTGGCTTTACCTTTTCCATGATGGCCTCTACATCTATGACCATGGAGAACCCATGCCCCCTCTCACCATCCGGGGTCATCCAAAGAAGGGTGATCAACAACCTTGTGTGCCGTTATGAGGAGGTGGGCATAATCTCGACCGGGATATAGCCTGCCTAGATCTGGAGGTGTATGTGCCTCATCTCCAACGCCACCCCCGAGGGCCGCGTAGGGAGCCAATGCTGCCCACACTGACATACATCCATATCGGGAGCCTGCCCCTAGAATGCTCTGATGATTACCTACCTTACGTAGATGAGGTAGGTGACATCCGGCCCAGCTCGGTCATAGTCCCATTTTAGGGGATCCCAGCGAAGACACCCACCCAGCTGCATCAGCACTGCCACCCAGTCTTGCTGAAAGAGGAGTAGGTAAGCTACGTACCTGCACCACCGACACTAGTTCATCTGACCCGATGCAAGTTTCTAGTGCAAGCTGAGGAAGACGCCCACCAAGGGGCGTCATCTTCGGCAGCAATAATTCCTCAAGACACCACCGATACATATCTGCAGTTCCCTGCATACACAGATCATGGGCCCTTATATGTCCGGCCACGATCAAGGCCCCGACGGCCCCACGGGTAGGCTGAGTCGACTCTCTTTGTTGTTAACAAGAGCAGTGGTCGCCGTGAGCTAACCTGCAACAATGTCACCTAGTACGGAGGTCCTCCCCATACCACTACGACGAAAATAATGGTCCTTCCCCACTTAGAGGCATTGAATGGAGGTCCACCACATACCACCGCTAATCCAATGAAGGTCATACCCACAACGGTGATACTCAACATAGAATCCTCTCCCGTGATAATTACACTGGGTATGAAGTCATTTATCCTGCCCCCGACCGCCTGTGTAGGGACATTGCCCATGAGGTCTCTCTTCAACATGGGGATCCTTCTCATGTTATCTCAGCATCATGTGCAGGACCTCCTCACCTCATCAACATGAGGGGTGTAGGAAAAACTCACTCCACCTGCACCCAACACAGAGGTCCTACACATGTTCAGCTAGACCGGTACAAGGACCCTCCACATACTGATGTATCCATGGAAAACTAGCATGAAGGTCCTCCCCATTTTTCTTATAGTTCCAGCAGATTTTTTCCCACTCCAGCGCTACACGTGGAGTTCCTCCCTAGATCCCCTTTAACATTTGTACTGTTGCTCCTCGCACCCTGGCTTCCTTGGGTAGAAACCCTCTCCGCCCCAGCACCTGTGCAGCTGAAGGACCCCGTGTCCGATATCTTCCCTATCCCGAGGAGCCACCCAAGGGCAGTAAGGTGGGTTATTGCTTCCATAAGAAGAATTCTGGGAAGGTCTGGATAGAGATCAGACCAGTCTGTTTCTCAAACTCAAAGGCGAAGTACAACTCAGTGTGGGAACTCTTCTCTCACTCATACGAGTCAAGGGCTGGGGCAGGGATGATGCACATAAGCCTGGTGCTCCTGGAATGCAAGGTCAACCAGATTCCCACCTCCCATAGTAGTTATATCTAGGAGGATGAAAATCTGGTGACCTAGCAGGTTATGGTAGTGCAATCACCACCATCGTCAAAAAAAGTGATCTCTACCTCGACAAGAGATCACGAAGGACTATTCTGGGGACCAATGGTCGGCGAGCAGCATCGTGGCCTACCACCAGTGGACTAGAGCCAGAGTCGGGAACCGCGGCCGTTATCCCGGCCTACGGTAATGTGTTGGCCATGTCGCTACACAATTTGAAGGACAACCTGCGATTCGACAGCCAATCAGCCCACTCACCATACTCTCCACTGGCCAGCCTTCCGTCCCAGCAGTCTATCTCAATACCGCTTCCAGTTTTATAGCCACCCTAGTTGATGAGTGGGTAAATCAGGGTCCCGAATCTGAATTTGATCCAAGGAGATTCTAAGACATCCTTGCAGTGGTCCACATCACCAAGAAGTTCTGGCCCATGGCATCACTGAATTTCTACATTCCATAATCCCTTACCGTGGAGGAAGTTGAGTGCTTCTGCCACACCCTTTGGGAAACACATTTTAGTCTTCATCATCAGCAAGTGGTTTATCCCAGGACCCAAGCACATTTTGAAGACATCGGCGAGAAATGTCTTCTGGTCGATTTGGTCGTACTCGCTGTGGCCCAACACCCCATGTCACCAGGTCTCCATAAGGCCCACCAGAAACAATACATTCAGAGTGTCAAGTTACTCCACAAAATTATCAAGGAGGATACCCCCCTCGTGCAAAACCATGGATGGGGGTAGTATGATGCCTTTCTCTTTAGTATTATCTGGCAAAATCCCAACTCGCTTGGCGTTATCGAGGACATGCCCCCGGTAAGTGTCATGACCAACATGGCTGACATAGTGGAAGAAGAGGATGAGCTGGAGCTTCTCGATGGGATAATTACCCCCTGAGGGTGTGCCACAACTATTGGACCCATCGGGAAGGATTAATCGTTAGCAGATTAACCTACTTGGTGTCCCTGTGCCCACCGAGGCATTGGTACGCATCTGAAATGCCGGTAAGGGAAAAGAACACATCGAAGATTCCAACCACTCCGACCTGTCGGCCTCAGTGCAGAAAACAAAGGAGGACCCTTAGAAGGCCTTGTTTCAACAAGAACTTGCTGAGTAGAAGAAGCTGGTCATCGAACTCATGGATGAATGCGATGCAGAGAAAAGACCCGACTATGACAATACAAGGCCAATACAGTAGAGGAAAAAACAACTTCCCATCAGCAAGCTACCCACAAGAAACCATGATCATGCTGCTCACGCAGATAGGGATGATGCTGGAGCTCACAACAAGAGGGAGTGGTATGTCTCGCCAAACCCTCCACCTCAGGTGTAGCCTCCGGCTCAGTAGCATCCGCCTCAGAATCGACAGGTGCCCCCACGGAATGCGCCTCCACCGCCCATGCAGGAAAACTAGGCTCCGCCTTCTCGAAAGGACCCTCCAGCTCCTCTTTAGGGCTAGGCTCCGAGGACCCCCTTTTTGGACAGATGAAACTGGACCTACTCGTTCAATGAGAATCAGGTCCCAGACTATTTCATAAGTGCATTGGAACAATGGATTGTGCGTTTCTCTTAGTGTATAAGGCTAGTAGAGGAGAACCTCACTGATCTCGCTAACTACTACCCCTATCATCAAATCCTGGGGCACACCATCAAGTAGTGATATGTGTTTAATGACTAGATTCAAGACCATGTAGATTTCAACATAGTCAGGCTAGGCCCAGCCCCGACATATGTAGCAGGTATCATTGTAAGGCCAGATAGCAGTAGTGACTGAAAAGGTGAGTGGCAGTAGGTTTCTAACAGCGGGTCCCAGAAGTATGATGATTGGATGGCTCAAAAAAAAATTTCTCATTCCCATGGTATCATTCATGCATGCCTGAATCATCCCGATCCTTCAAATGCTGCGGCCAGTACTGCGTCATCATCATAACCATCCTCTTCCTAGAAGATCAAGCATTGGCGTTGCAAGGGAAAGCAAAGTGCCCCACCATTGACATCGTCGTCCTGATCTCTCGGTGATTTCATGACTCCTGATATGGGGATTCCTCCTAGAATTTTCCAAGTGATGGATGACTCTTCAAGTGATAGTCATGGGTATCCTTCAGTTAATACCATGGAGTTGGTAAACCCCTATATGACTCCCGACGATGGGGAGTTCCAGGCGAACCTCCCCAATGTTCCCAGTCGACGCCAACTTCGGCAGAGCTGTGAACATATGTATAATTAAGGCACATCAGTTGGAACCTCCATTCAGGCCGTGCATGCCACTGAGACTAGACAGCAGGCCCAATGTAGAACTCACCAAGCATAGCCTTTTCATCTAGTGTCTTCGGTGCCGCCTCCCCCACCGTTTTTGCTACTGGATCAAGCAGAGTTACCTCAACCATGAAATGACCAGACTCGCCCTGCTACATGCTGATCTCAGTCATCCGATCTTCATTCGGCAGCTACACTTTGGGCTTCGACTATCGAGCAACAGGATATGCCCAGCACCAGTCAGCCTCTGGCCTAGCTGACAAGGCCCTCCATGCCTCTTATCACAGAGCAGCCTCCTCCAAGTAGAAGTTCATTCATGGTGTGGAAATATGAAGTCTCGAAGCACGTTTTCAGCATCCCAGAAAGTTTTTCTATCCTCTAGGCCCTTCAAAATTAATCATATATGCATGAGGTAGTAACTGAGGATTTAAGAAGCCCCCTTCAGTTTGAAATGGAGGTTGCAGCTGCAAAAGCCTTTCATGCTGAAGTGGTCGAGAATGATGAATATCAGTCCATCATTTCATTCCCTAGAGAAGATGAAGAATCTCCCATTCAGTGGAACAACCACCCACTGTACATCACTGGACAGTTTAACGGCTTGGAGGTTCACCGTTGTCTTGTGAGCACCGGTTATGGGATTTACCTTATCCCGACGTAGAAGCTGCGGAAGCTGGGGTTATCCAAAGATGACCTACCTCCCTCCGACTTAAGGATCCAGGGATACGACATGACAGAGTAGACCTCAGTCGGTAATATCCACTTGAAGACCCTGTTCAGTGGCCTAGTGGCCAGAACTGAGTTTATGGTTGACTCCCAAGACAACGCTTATAATGCATTGATGGGCAGTCCATGGATCCACCTTCATGTGGCGGTCCCCTCATCGTATCACCAGTGCCTCAAGTACCCCCTCAATGGTCGAGTAGGTATGATTCATGGTAATGTATCTCCTTCAGCCTCTTGTGAAGCCCTCTACCTGGACGCGGACTATTACAAGAGCAAGGATATGCATATTCAGGCCAATGAGGTCGAACCTGTAACAGTTGCAACTGACCCCCGGGCAGGTCTGGATGACGCCTACATCTTCTCGATCCATCGATTGGAGGCCACAACCCCCGACATGGGGTTATATTTTATTGTATCTTTTATAAGAGGGAAGTATATTCCTAAGTCCAAGAGACGGAAGAAAATCACCTCGTACTCCTATACAAACCAAGCTTAGGTGATCCCGGAGCCTCCTACCCGTGTATGGTATCGGGATATCCACCTCATGGAAAAGGTAGTACATCATACGTGAATGTTTCTCCTGGATGGAATTAACCGGCCCAAGATGATGCTCTTCTATTGCATTGATATCATCAAGTTTTTCCCCTTGGGCTGAAGGCCAGATGGGATCAGATCGACTGCCTTCATTGCTATGGTTTCAACCGCATGTGAATTTCCCGATATGTTGTCCACTGCTTTCCAGGCTGGTACCAACCTCCCATTGGTATCTTTCAACCCAATGGAAGCTCCCCCTAATGGGGATCCCTCCTCCACAAGTGAAGAAGAAGATTTGGAGGATTCTCCTCCAGCCTTCAAAGAAGGCGTCTCTGCAACGGCCGATGAACTGGTACAGGTGAACCTTGGCAGCAATGAAGATTTGAGACCCACATTGATCAATGCCGCCATGTCCCTTGAAGAGCTGCAGCAGTACGTGGACTTCCTTAAACTACACTATGATGTATTATCCTAGAGTTTTGACAAGATTCTATGACTATTTCCTCAGGTAGTCGTCCACCAACTCGGTCTCCCTGGAAATCATCACGGGATGAAGAAGCCCCCAAGATAGATGCAGCCTCCTCACTATGCCATGGTCAAGGCCGAAGATGACAATCTCATCATATCAAACCTCATCAAGGAGGTCCAGTACCCCAAGTGGCTAGAAAACATTGTGCCAGTCAAGAAAAAGAGTGAACAGATCAGAGACTACATCGACTTCCGGGATCTCAACCGTCACTGTCTGAAAAACAACTTTCAACTTCTTGTGATGGAATTGCTGATTGTTGCTATGGATGGGTTTCGGGACCTCTCCTTCCTAGATGGGTACTCTAGATATATTCAGATCTGGATGTCCCCCATGGCTAAATATTCCACCACATTTAGGGTGCCCTAAGGTACTTTCTATTACTAGGTTATGCCTTTTGGCCTGAAGAATGCAGGTGCCACCTATCAGCGAGAAATGCATCTCATATTCATGCCAATCATTAGGACATTGGTGTAATGTTATGTGGATGTTTTGGGGGTCAAATATCGCCAGCTCCAGGACCATATTAGTGACCTTGAGAAATTTTTCAGCTTCCTTTGTTCCTACCTCTTGAAGATGAACCCGTTGGAATGTTCCTTCGTGGTCACCTCTGGGATGTTTCATGAATTTGGTGTCAAGTACCAAGGCATCGAGATCGAACCAGAAAAGATCAAGGACATCAGTCAGATGCCTCCCCCAAGCAATATTAAGGGATTTTATAGGTTTCTAAGGACACTTAGCCTATATACGCCGATTCATTACGAATCTGGATGGAAAGTGTAAACCCTTTTCTTTTCTCTTGATGAATGGCTCCGCCTATAAGTGGGATCAGGAATACCAAACTAGGATCGACGAAATCAAGAGGTATCTGGTCCAGAATCCAGTCCTGTTGCCACCACTCTCTAGAAAACCACTGATCTTGTACGTGACTACCCTGGAATAATCTCTCATTTCTCACCTCACCCAGAAGAACAATGAAGGGATGAAAAACAACCTCTACTACCTCAGACTCATGCTCCTCGATATGAATACCAAATATTACCCCATCAAAAAGAGCTTCATTGTTCTCGTATTTTCCATACAAAAGTTGTAAAAATAATTGGAGCACCACAAGGTACATCTGGTGTCTTGGGTAGACCTTCTGATGTACATTCTGAACCTCCCTATATTGACTGGACATCTAGAATGTTGGGTGGTAATCCTCTAGCAGTTCAACATCAGGTTCGTGCCTCAAAAGGCTATCAAGTGAAAAGCATTGGAAGATTTTCTAGATTCCCATCCAACCCCTGCGGACAGGTCCCTGGACATGGATTTTTCTGATGAGGCAATCCTCTCAGTAGATCATTCCATGCCATGTTGGCAGATGCTCATTGATGGTTCCTCCCAGAGCCCCACCAACAGGAGACTCTATGATACCAGACTCAACAGAGTAGGCCTGGGTATTGTCTTCATTACCCCATCGCAATCCATTCTGCCATACTCATTCCTATTTCGGAAGGCTTCACCAACAATGAAGCAGAGTATCAGGCCCTCTTTACTGTCCTTAAGCTAGGCATGTAGATCAGTGTGCCTCATTTTCATTTGATAGGGGATTCCGAACTGGTCATCATGAAAATAAACAGTGACTACATTGTCAGAAATGCAATCCTCAATCCATTGTTGGATCAAACCCTCTATCTAATGGCCTAGTTTCCATATTGGCCGGAAGATACTCATGTACCTTGATCTCAGAATAGTTGACCCAATGCCCTGGCTGGCTTAGCTGCATCACTTGCAGAACCCGAGCAGGATGATCTGATTATACATGTGGCACATCAGAGAGTCATTTCTCCCATCACCCCAGATGATGACGACGGCCTACGAGTAAGCCATATTACCACCAGTTCCTCTACATCAGGACCCCCAGGTTCCTTAGATGTAGTGGTTGAAGAGACCCCTAACTGGAGAGCGCCCTTGGTCAAGTATTTCCAAAATGGTTACCTCTCCGTAGATAGGGTCGAGCGTGAGTGAATCTGATGCCACACGCTATAGTTTACCCTCCAGAGTGGTCTGAGTCTTGAGAAGATCCTTTACAAGCATGAGTTCAATGGTGTTATCCTCTGTTGCATCCAAGGAGTCGAGATTTCTCAGGTCATGTAGGAGGTTCACACTGGTTGCTGCAGCGCCCACCAGATTGGGCTTGTGCAGTCCCATCAGATCCAGAGACCGGGATACTTATAGCCCTCCATGATCCATGACTACATCAATTTCTCATAGAGATTTCACGCGTTCCAAATTTATGCTAACTTTTGCATTGTCTTCCAGAACCTCTCCACTCGACCTTGGACTTTTGGTCGTTCATGGTTTGGGGAATCTATGTCATGGGAACAAATCAACTGGTGACAACTCGCCAGTGCATGTTCATTCTGACAACTACAGATTTCTGTTCCAAGGGGGAAGAAGCATTTCCAATCAAATAGGTCAAGTCAAGTTATATCATTTACTTCATGATCTCCAATAACAGATACCAGTTTAGAGTCCCTCACTCTATCCTCAGCGATAATGGCACCAACATCCAAGCAGCCAAGCTGAAGAAATTGTACGCCAAGTACAATATTTGTTCGAACCATACCTCCCACTATCACGTACAAGTAAATGGACCGATCGAGGAATTCAATAAAATCCTCTATAAAATCTTGTAGAAAATGGTTGGTTAGAACAAGAAGAGTTGGCTGGACCAGCTCACCAACACCCTCTGGGCCTATTGGACGACGACTCGTAATTCCACCTAGGTGACCTTGTATTCCCTGGTGTATGGAGATGGATTCGTCCTACACATTGAGATATATCTCCCTTCGTTATGCACTGTGGTATATGACAAGCAGGTGCCAGATAAGGTAGCCAAAATTTGTATGGATGAATTTGAAGCACTTGAAGAGAATAGGCATCATGCCCTGCCCAATCTAGAAATGAATCGGAATAATATATCTAGATCCTTCAACAAGAATGTTTTCCTCCTCTCTTTCCTATAAGGTAACATGTTATTGGCCCTCTGGACACCAATGATCCCTGGCAGGAAACCACCCATGTTGGAGCCGAAATGTGAAGGACCTTACATAATCCACAGGGTTTACCCCAATAGAGAATACTCTCTGGTGACCATGGATGGAGAGCGTATAACTCCTCCCACCAATGACAAGTTTACCAAGAAATACATTTCCTAAACCCACTAGTCCAACATGACCTTAAACTATCCATCCCTACAAGAATTTAAATTGTACGTTGTCCTGCACAATGTTAAACTATAACTTCAAAACTACATGTGGCTTGATTACCATCTTCATGGGATATGTAGGAACCCTCAAGCATTTTATCTTCAGCCCAGCCCCAAAACTCTTCTATTTGAATATCCCCCCTTGGAGTATTTCTCTTAGAGGATCCTTGCATGATATGGTGTAGGATTCATTATCCCCACTTATGCTAGGATTATAACGGTCGCACCATGTGCCCAATCCCCGTTCTTCAATCCACCCACATCCTCACCACATGACGTTAAACTACATGGCGTTCAAGAAATATTTATTTCATGATTACCATCCTTATGAGATACGTAAGAACGTTCAGACATTTAATCTGTTGGCCTAGCCAAAATGATAGAACCTCTCCTCAGTTCAAGGAAAATTGTGTGGTGTAGTTTTTTCCACAATACACATCGATCTCATCTATATTCCATCGTACATCCCACTCCATAGAGGTGTCGCCGCTTTCACCACCCAGCTTGAATTTAAAATGTATGGGTATAAATATGATTCACCCACTCCTTTGGTTGGGACTCCATCATCCATCCCATCAAGAAGGCCCCCTGAATGGCATGGATGCTAGGCCCAAGGTCTCTCCTACCAATTTGGGCCAACTCCCTCGAGGATGTTGAGAAAAAATTTAATACAAGTCCCACATTGTGAATATGGTCATCTTTGATGCTCATTTTTTGTTCCTATTCCAGGTAACTATAAGGACGATGTGTTTCAAACGTGGTTAATAGCTATACTTTGTCATTAGAGCCACCCCAAGATGTCGCAAACATCATGTGTAGTGGTTCATTTTTCCACATGGTATATCCAATCGACGCACTCCCCTCAGGCGATGTTAGCTATTATACCCCCATATGGCGGGGAAATATGAGTCAGGTTCCTTGTTTCCCACAACGAGCACTGCTCAAGAGCGCTTAGGAGCTGTGATGAGGTGGTAACCGCATAAGAGGTCATATGGCTACCATTGGCTAAGCCTTCCCATCTGAGGCCCAACTTTAGGACCCTTGGCCTTTTCGGGCCCCCAACCCAAGTTCTAATTTTGGATTGTACGGTGTGGTAAGGGATTATGACCTCATTCACATCGGGTTACTCGCCGCATCGTACACCACCATTGTTTTTGGTATCTAAACCCTCTATTCATTCTCACTACAAAACGTTAAACTGCGAATCGACCAGGACTTCCCATCATATGCCCAGCCTCAGGCCCCTTGTGCTTTTTGGGCCCCCGAACCATGTCTCTTTTTTAGGGTTGTATAGTTTCGTATGGGATTATGTCTTGATTCACGTCAGGTTACTCACCGCGCCATACACCTCCCTTGATTGGGGCATCTTACCCCTCTCTTTATCCACACTACAAGATATTAAACTGTGAATTGACTGGGCCTTCCCATCCAAGGCCAAGCCTCAGGCCCCTTGGCCTTTTCAGTCCCCTGTCCAAAGACCCTATTTAGGGTTTTACGGTGTCACGACCTGACCCAACGGGGCTCAAGACACGACTCCCCAAGCCACCTCCAATAGGCTAGGGGCTGGCGTCTAGCACCGAGTAAGCTATCAAACACAATGGTGGCATTAGATTAAGGTACCTGTATACACGCACCCACATACAACTCCATGAAACAGTGCAGAGATATATAAATATGAAAAGAAAATGCATGCACACATCAATCCCACAACCAGAGTACAACAGATGTACAAAATGTCAAAAAATGGACCACCAAAGGAAAACTACAAAAGTGTCCAAACTGCTTAGAATGAGGGAAAACACTTCCAAAAACACCATCCTGTAAGCTCCTCGGCCTAGCTCCGGTATACACCCCAGTAAATCCAGCTCACTAAGATCTACCTGCTATGGGTCTTCCGAGAGCTCCATCGAAAGGATTGTGGTATGTACAAGTCACAAACATGTGGAGCTAAAGCCTGTGCAGGGGTGAGTATAACAATACTCAGTAAGCACCCCAAAAACCCCAAACAAAACAGAGCAACGAAAAGGGAACAGTCCGCTCATCCGAGCTAGAGGGAACCCAAATGAGAGAGAAACTCCATCTCGTGACCATCCTTAGCTAAACACAACTCGTCAGCTCAGCTCGGGTGTATTCCCACACATACAATATGAACAATCCAGATATACCTAGCTCACACACCATGCCACATGAGTTACCGACCTCATCACCAGCAACAGATCACAACCGGAAGAACACACTCCATGATCATCGTCATCCGAGGTGACACAAGTCTGAGAGATACACTCCATTGGGTCCCATACAAACATCTCAGAGGCTCACCTGATAGATCACGCTCGTTGGATATTGACACTAAGTAAAACTCAATGAAACAACATAAACACCAAAATCCTTGGATAGGGGATCACTCCTAGGGTATGCTAGGGGATACCAGATCACACACCGGTATACAATGATATCATAGATAGGGGATCACTCCCAGGTTCTGCTGGGGGATACCACAACCCGATCTGACATTCGTAGAGCTCAAAGATAGGGATCACTCCAAGGATCCACTGGGGGATAACACAACCCGATCTGGCGCTCGACATAAATATGTCACTCAGATAGAGTATTGTCACCCATGTCATGACAGTCACGATGATACCGAAACCCTCTCAGGTATATCTCGCACTATATGGGATTGAACTGAAGATACCACGGCCCTACCAACACCAAGCGCTGAGTAGGGGATCATATAACCAACGATACCACAACTCTACTATAATCCTCATGCTGAGTAGGGGAACATATACCCGACGAATCCACAACCCTACTGAGCATGACCCACTATGTAGGAGATCATATTCCCGATGATTCCGAAAACCTTATAAATTTAACGTGCTAGATAGGGGATCACCGCCCGTGGATAAGTGGTCACATCGATACCAAGAATTCGATCTAGGGAAACGATGCTAGAGGATCCCACTATGGGCCCACCGGAGAGATGCCATAACTCTAACAGATTAAACATCCCATCTAAAGGATAAAAAACCTATACTAAGGTTGTGATACGACGCGAACCCTCATAGGAATGAACCAAGGGAGTACCCTCAACCACTGCTAGTCCAAACGTCGCTAACCTGAGTGAGCTACCACAACACCACACCGCGCACCTCTAAGGTCGATACCAAGGCCACCATCATGATCCATGTGGAAAAATACGCAGCATAGGCTGTTTACTCACCCGAAACGGACAACCGGTGAAAAATGCACTATTCACCATCACTAGCCCATGTGGGGCCCACACTACGATCCTGAAACACGTCAAGAGTATCATACCACTACAATCCCCATGAAAAAATACCTGGTATTGACTACTCGATCATACCAAACAAACACCAAGTGAAAAAGGTACTATTCACTGAAGCTAGCCCGTGTGGGGCCCACACCCTGTTCTCGGTCCCAACACCCAGAAACTACCTCGAAAAGTCCACTGTACCATCAGGGTATCAACACCATTGACGACATGTCATTTGGAAACTCCGTGCATGAGAAATAGTGGGTCGAAGCTGAATAATAATAATATATTATTATTATTTCAACGTTTCATAGCCTTGGGCCACAGACCAGACTCATAAAATTCCCAAAGTAAACCCGAAAGACCTTTCTTGATTCAAGGAATGTGTTTCTACAAATGGCTCGCAATTTGGACTCTCGATATGAATTTTACGGGGGTTAAAGAGCTCCTAGAATATTCTGGCCGGACCACCGCTGGCTCGCCGGAAAACTGACCAGACCGCCATGTCGACAATGCTAGACTACCGCGCCGCCGTGCCGCCTGTTGGATTATGCCGCGCCGTCGCTTCCCTCGCCGGATTCTGCCTGGGTTGCCTCCAGAATCCAGGTTCTCCACTGAAAAACTTCTGGAAACCCCTGGGAGTACCCTAGTGCTCCAAAATCAGATCCAAAATATGTTTCAGAAACCTCGGGACCCGAACTATACAACCCTTATGACAATTTGAAGAAAAAAGCACATAAATGGGTTCCTGGATTTTAAAACTCAAACCGCCTACCTCGTGGGAAAACGCCGATGTTCTGGCTTAGATCCGTGAACCAATGCCTATGATGCACGATCCTGGTGTGTCTGCCGTTGAAATCTAAGTCTGGCGGTACCTTGTTTCTTCAATTCTGACTGTTCTTCGCTTGGAGATAAAGAGGAGAAGATGATGCTGTTTCATGTGTAGTAAACAAGTGGGGGATGGGTGAGTAAAATTTGTTTTATTTTAATTAAAACAAATATCAACTTAACACCCTGGTCCGACTAGCCTCTAACCCCGTGCACAGCGCGGTCAAAGTATAGGGCGCTCCTAGGGTAAATACGTCGTTCTGAATGCAACGACGGACTCAGATTTTTGATCCAAGACTCGGTTACGAAGTTATTTGAGCAGACGCTAATAAATAAACTTTTCCATTTATTTATGAAAATGCCTCTGGTGGATTTTCTCACAGAAGGCCCACGCCCACAATATTTATACCCCGCCTAGGGTAAACAACCCACTCAGGACGCAACCATGCACTCAGATTCCCATTATGAGATACCGTTTAAGAGATAAGACACACCCACTATGTGCATAGTATAAGAATACTTAATATTTTAATAAAATTAATTATGGGATCACCGGGACTCAGAATCGCATGCTGTGTTCATGCCTAGCTATGGAATTATTCATAGGAATATTCCAAATCTGACTAGGCCAAAACCGAAGTCGCTACATCCTCCCCAATATAAAACTTTTCATTCCAAAAAATCCCTAATCCCAAAGAAATAAACTGGACTCTCAACTGGGTCTCACATGCCAGCGAGTTCGCCACAAACACCCCTTCCCAAACACATAAGTCAGACAGACTCATCCACCACACGTCAAAACTATCCTATTTGGGCGGCAGTGACTCACCCTCACAATTTGTATCGCATTACAAAAACTCGTCTCGATGGGGAGAAGGATCCCTCTTCCTCACATACTCGAAGCATTCCAAACAACACACACACATGTTCTTACTAACGCCCAGAAAAAAACTCAAGAAAGCAAGGAAAAGGGAAGAGTACCGCCAAAAAGTTTCTATCAAGCTACTGTAGAAAGTAGAATTAACAAAAGGATTATCTCTATCTATCCACGGAGCATGTGGGTCAATTGCCTCTAGGGAATGCAATTGACCTCGCCCTTGTCCCCTAGATCCTACGGTTTGGCGTGGACCACCTGGGTGTGGGGGTCTTGGAAACTCATATGGCCAACCACCTCCTCCAGCTACACCAGCTCCGTCACCATGTCCGTCACCCTGTGACCTCATTTCTTGAGACACTGCCTATATCAAGGTGGTCTATTGACTGGCTCCCGCTCAGCATCATGACAGGTCAGAAAATCTCTAGCAAGATGTCCTTGTCTATCACAAGCGTAACACCACCTCTCCTGCAGCTGACCAAAACTGGTCTGCGAGCCCTATGAGCCCTGAGCCTCCGATCCTCTATCCTGGGGTTGCTTCCTAGAACGTCGGCCACATCCAGACCCTTGCACCTGCTGCCATCTAATAGATTCTGATCCAACTAATGAAGTCTTTCCTCTCGTGTGCCTAGCACTAACAGGTGGGATATTCTTAGCTAGAAAGCTCTCCACCACCAACGCTCGCTCTAGCACTCCAACATAGGTGGGCAGACACAAAGAAACAACACTTGCCCATATGTCTCTATGTAGTCCATTCTCAAAGGTCTGAGCCCTAAAGAACAGGTCTCGAACCATATCCAGGGAGTAGCACGCCAAGTCTGTAAACTTCTCAGTGCACTCTGACACGGTCATGCACTTCTGCCGAAGCTGTAGAAGCTCCTAGATCTGCACTGACCTCAGCATCACAAGATAGAACTCTTCCCTAAAGAGCCGCTCAAACTCTGCCTTTGTGAGCATCTCCTCATCGTGGGACTGCATCACCAAACTCCAACATCACCCGGCCGAACCATGCAGAAGGCTCGCCGCTAGGACCACCATCTGATCTGGGGGTTTCCTCAATAGGCGGAAAACATGGGTGACTGCTTTGATCCAGTCATCAACTGTCTGAGGATGTAGATCACCCTAGATCCTCAGAGGTCACTGCCTCTGGAACTCATGAAGTGCACTCAGTCTATGCGCAACCTCATCCTGCACTGTCGGAACAACCAGTTGCTCGACTGGTGGTGGCTCAACTGGCAGACCACCTGGAGGTCCAGCCTCAGAACCTGCACCCTGGTCGACAACCTCTTGACAGGGCTGATCATCACAAAAATCCCATTGTGAAACCCTCACTGGATTTCATCATAGAGGCATCTATAAATACAATCAAGACACACCATAGTCAAAGAGTATATCTGGAGAGCTAACTAAAGAAGAACAAGGCAAAACCAAAAACCCAGTCTTATATGATGCATGCACCGTTATGTCCCTATGACTAGTGTCTATATATCCTGAGTCGAAAGGCAAGTTACTAGAGTCCTAGTAAATGGATATGTTGGCCGACGCACCAACACTAGATTCCCTGTCAGAAAACGGAACACAAAATATCTTGACACTTCCACTATGCAACCCAAACCAATCTAACGACTAGACTAGCTACGCTCTATGATCCCAAAGGGGGAACCTCCTCTGATACCACTCTGTCATGACCTGACCCAACGGTGCTCATGCCGCGACTCCCCAAGCCCACCTCCAATAGGTTATTGGATAGAGTCTAGTGCCGAGTAAGCTATCATACACAAGGGAGGCATTAGCCTAAGGCACCTATACACACGCACCCACATACACCTCCATGACACAGTGCAGAGATATATATAACTGAAAAGAAAATGAATTCACATATCTATACCACAACCAGAGTACATCAAAAGTACAAAAGGGAAAAATAGGTCCCACCAAAGGGAAACTAAAAAATTTTCCAACCTGCTCATAAGGAGGGAAAACACTTCCAAAAACACCTACCGGTAAGCTCCTCAACACAGCTCTAGTAAACACCCCAGTAAAACCTGCTCACTAAGCTCCGCCAACTCCGTGTCCTCTTGGAGCTCTGTATAATGGAATGTGGTCTTAAAAAGACACAAACATATACGGTAAAAGACCGTTCAGGGGTGAGTATAACAATACTCAGAAGGAACCCCAAAAACCCAAAAAAATAGAGAGCAACTGAATTGAAATTGTCCGCTCATCCGATCTAGAGGGAACCTAGATGAGAGAGAAACTCCATATTATCACCATCCGTGGAAAAACACAACTAGTCAGCTTAGCTCAGGTGTATTCCCATACAAACGCCATGAACAATCCAGATATACCCAGCCCACGCACCAAGCCACATGAGGTTCCGACCTCATCACCACCATTGGTTCACAACTAGGAGAACACAATCCCTGATCACCATCATTCCAGATGACACTCATCTGAGAGTTACACACCATCGAGTCCCACACAAACATCTCAGATGCTCACCCAATTGATCACGCTCGTCGGATATCAACACTGAAGAAAATTGTCCGAAACAACATAAACACCAAACTCCTCGGAAAGGGGATCACTCCTAGGGTCTGCTATGGGATACCAGAACCGACACCGGTATACGCATATCTCATAGATAGGGGATCACTCCCAGGGTCTGCTGGGGGATACCACAACCCGATCTGGTATTCGTAGAGCTCATAGATAGGGGATCACTCCCAGGATCCACTAGGGGATACCACAACCAGATCTGGTGCTTGAAAGAAACATGTCACTTAGATAGAGGATCGTCACCAGTGTCATGAAGGTCATGAAGACAATGAAACCCTATTTGGTATATCTCGCACTGTAGGGGATTGAATTGACTATGCCACAACCCTACCGACACCATGCGCTGAGTAAGAGATCGTATAACAAACGATACCACAACCCTACTATAATCCTCATGATGAGTAGGGGATCATATACCCGATGATGCCACAACCATAATTAAAATTTCCCACTGCATAGGGGATCATATTCTCGATGATTCCCCAAACCCCACCGAGTTAACATGCTTGATAGGGGATCACCGCCCGTGGATAAGTAGTCACATCGATACCAAGAACCCAATCTAGGAAAATGATGCTAGAGGATCCTAGTCTGGGCCCACCAGAGGGATGCCATAGCCCTAACAGATTAAACAACCCATCGAGAGGATCACAAACATATAATAAGGTTGTGATACCACACGATCCTTCATAGGAACGAACCAAGGGAGTACCCTCGACCACTGCTGGTCCATACATTACTAACCCAAGTGACCCGCCACAATGCCACACCGCGCACCGTGAAGGCCGATACCGTGGCTAACATCATGATCCACATGGAAAAACATTTAGGATAGGCTGTTTACTTTCCTGAAATGGAAAACCAGAGAAAAGGGAACTATTCACTATAGCTAGCCCATGAGGGTCCCACACTACGACCCTGAAACTCATCAAGCGGATCATACCACTATGATCCCCTTAAAAAAACACTTGCGATTAATTACTCGATTGTCCCAAACGAACAACTGGTGAAAAAAGGTATTATTCACTGAAGCCAGCCCATGAGGGGCCCACACCATGTTCGTAGTCCCAACACCTAGAAACTATCTCGAAAAGTCTGTTTTACGATCTAGGTCTCAATGCCACTGGTGACACGTCATTTGGACACTCCGTGTAGGAGTTGTGGTGGGTTGAAGCTGAATAATAATAAAATTTAACTATTATGACTATATTTCATTGCCCTGGTTCACGAACCTGACTCATAAAATTCCCAAAGTACACACAAAGGGTCTATCTCAATTCAAGGAAAACATCGCCACAAATAGCTCATGATTTGGACTCATGATATGCATTTTACCGGGGTTTAAAGAGCTCCCAGAATATTCTTACCGGACCACCGCTGCCTCTACGGAAAATAGGCCACACCGCCGTGCCGACCTTGCCGGACCACCACGCCACCTGCTAGATTCTATTGTGCTGCCACTACTCCACCACTTCCCTTTCCAGATTCCACCATGGACGCCGCCGGAGTCTGGGTTTTCTAGAAGAAGAATTCTGGGAACCCCCGGGGAGCACCCCGGTGCTCCAAAATAAGATCTGAAACATGTTTCGTAAACCTCGGGACCCGAACTATACAAATCTTATGAAAATTTGAATAAAAACAACACATAAATATGGTTCGAAATTTTAAAACTCAAACCGCCTACTTAGCGGGCGAAACACCGACCTTCTGACATAGATCCGCGCTCCAAAGCTTCCGTTGCATGATCTTGGAGCGTCTGCTGTCAGAATCTGAGTCCGACAGTACCTTATTTCTTTGATTTCGACCGCTCGTCGCTTGAATAGAAAGAGGAGGAGATGATCCTCTTTCATGTGTATCAAACAGGTGGGAGAGGGGGTGAGTAAAATTTATTTTTAATTTAATTAAAACAAATATCCGCTTAACACCCCGGTCCGACTATCCTCTGACCCCGTTCCAAGTGCGAACAATGTTTAGGGTGCTCTTATGGTAAATGCATCGTTTTGAATGCATCAGCGGACTCCGATTTTTTATCCGAGACTCTGTTCAAAATTTATTCAAACCGAATCTCATAAAGAAACTTTTCCATTTTTTTACGAAACCCCCTAGTGGATTTTCTCACAGTAGGTCTGTTCCTGCATTGTTTATACCCCGCCTAGGGTAAACGGCACACTCCGGACTCTACCATGCCCTCAGATTCCCGTTCTGAGCTACCATTTAGGAGATAATACACCCCTGGTATGCACATAGAATAACAAAACTAAATATTTTTATAAAATTAATTCCAGGCACACCGGGATTCAGAATCGCACACTGTCTTCGTGTCTAGATCTAGAATTATTCAGAAAAATATTTCAAAGTATGAAAAGGCCAAAAACCAAGTCACTACATATAGTGTGGTACGGTATTATGTCCTCATTCACTTCGGCTTACTCACCGCACCATACACCCCCACCCTCTTTTGGGTATCTTACACCTATGTGTGATTCTAGAACTACGAATGGCTTGATTCCCATCCTCACGGGATACGTAGAACCGTCCGAGCATCTTACTCACCGCACCATACACCCCCACCCTCTTTTGGGTATCTTACCCTCTTACCCCTATTTTGGCCCCTTGGCCCGATGTTTCTTTCACAGAACCGCATATGGTGTGGTATGGGATTATGTCCTCATTCACGTCGGGTATGTTTTATTACACCATCCACATTACCCTTTTAGCTTCATCTTTACTACTTCTTTTCCACATGACATAAAAATGCACGCTTGGTCACATCACATGACCCTACAATGTGATGTTATCATCCTGGACCCATGATGAAAAATGGCACTACATCATGATGTCCTCACTGAAGGGGACACCATGTTTGGTATCGGTGACATACCATACAATTTTACAACACCTATATACGGATTGATTCTTGTGGCGATGTCGGGACCTGCTATCGAAGGCCTTTCGCTTCACAAAAAAACCATTCTCCTTAAAGGAAAAATAGGATACATCAAATACTGATTCTTTTGTTGCGAGGTCCACCCCAACATGCCCCTTTTATCCCTGGAACTGGTACCTTACCGTACCACCCCTTATAACTACGCTTGTCTTGATTCCCAAACTCATTAGATACATAGAGACACCCAAGAATTTTGCCTCAGGTCCATCCTAGGAATCATAAATCATGGTCCTCCTCATTTCTGGCCACCTGGCCTGACCCCTTGTGGGGAACCGTGTAACTGCAGCTTTTCCATAAACATGCTAGGGATTCCCCATGATGACATTGGGAAGTGACAACTCCATAACTAGAGAGGTCCTATCTAATAGAATAAATTATCCATGATCAAATTGATGAACCAATATAAGGTGCTTCCACCACGGTGGTATAATTTCAAGGGTGGTGGATTCTGTTCAAAAAAAACATCACTCCACATTCGATGCTTTGCACGCCCATTATCCAAACCCTCATCCTCTTTCATGTATAAGGGAACCCCATAACAGTATGGATGCTCAGCCTATGGCCCGCCTATTTTCCTAGGCTAACGTTGTAGAAGACTAATGGATGAAATTTGGAGTCAGGACTAGTGTTTTGAATGTGGTCAGTGGTTGGCCCTCATTTCCTATAACCATTCGAGGATAACACAATAAGGATACTATGTTTCAAATGCGATAATCAGTTATTATTTATTGTAAGACACCCCAACAATGTGTCAAATCCTATGTATCATTATTCACACCTTCCATTCCCATCTGTTCAGATTGATTCCACCACCCTTAGCGTCAGCCCATTCGTGCACAAGAGCACACTGGGAAAATGGTAATTTGGCGATTCTGAGGGATTCATTATCTAGTCAGGTATCTCTAATTTCCTCCCAGAAATCCGGGCTAGTTTTTCAAACCCCGTATGCCCAAAGCATGGTTTCCACTCCTACATTTGGATTGAGGTAATAAGGTCATCATCCCTTGTTTCTCACATTGGGCCCGACCCATGTGAGCTTAGGGAATGATCACTGGATGCTCCACGAATATCAAGAGAATGAAATAAACCAATGTAAACAACAGAACTCATGCATGTTATGGAATCAAACAATCAAAGCATGAAAGTACATCGGAGGTTTAGTAATCATTACAGTACCCGAGGGTCATTTCCCCCCATGGATGAGTTAACATCATCAAACGAGCATAGTAGCTCTACGACCCTCTGGATGGTGGCGTCTAGGAGTTACTACCACTTATTCATCTCCCACACTTCCTTGGAAGCAATGAGGCACAATTCATTGGTTGGAATCTCGTCCCACTCTACGATGGTCTGAATAAAGGTTATCTCCTCAAAGGCTTGCTTCATTCCCTTTTAGGCCTCCGCTAGCTGGGCTTTCAGCCGTGATATGAGATCTAATTGGATGTCAAGGGAATTGGATTGCTCATCCGCCCAGGACTACAGCCATTGAACCTCATCTTCAGCCTCTTGGAGACTCTTGATGTTTACCGATTTCCTCCGCTACCATCCCACACTACAGCCATGGGAATAATCTCAAATCAATTCCTCTATAAGATCTCAAATGAGCATGTGGGGACGCTGGGAATCCACTCCCCCATCACATAGTTCGTGCAGTTGTGAGACAAGTTTATCAATATCATCTTACCATAGTTCTTGTGGTGTGTCATCAATGAAGCGCTCGATCAGCTTTCATGATCGGCAAAAGACTATCATGCTATCCTCTTTGTCAGAGGCTGTCTCATCCTAGTCGATGTGATTTGTAGGCTCATACGTGGGGAACGCCCCTAGGAACTCTTCAGCAGGGTCCATGTCTGGTGTCTGATCGGGCATGGTGGGATGCAGACTATCTGATCAGTCCTCATTATCGAATCCTATCTCAATTATCCTGAGTATGACCCCACTGACCATCCCACCAGTGATAGGGAGCTCCACTACTTGGTCAGTTTGGTGCTCCGCCTCCATGATCATCGACATTCCCCTGGGAGGAATGCCATAAGAAGCCTCGGCAAACCAAACCAAGGAGAGTCACACCATTTGAATAACTATACATGAAAAAAAGGACATGGACGTTAGTAAACAAGGTTAGGGGATGACAATAGTAAAATTGGTAGAGGGGACTTATAGAGATCAAATTCCCGGTCTCGTTCTTGGGATGATGTCATCGGTACCCCGAAGCATGGCCCCCCGTATATGGTAATAAGGTATGAAAACTCCAGAGGTGTCACCTCAGGTACCCTGTCCCTATTAGATGCAACGATATATGTGGCGGAAGGTGTAGATCTTGAAGGTCCCGTATCTACATCCACTTAGGGATGAGAATGAGTTCGGTATATATGTCTCTTCTGCACGATTCAGATGTTAACAAGGAGTTAGTAATGACCTCCAAGAAAGTCTCAGAGAAAGTGTTTTCATATTTTTCTTACCTCTAGGGCAGTCCAGTAGCACCTTGACATGGTATGTCATTGGATGAGGGACACCCTAGGAATGCACAATGTCCTCTGGCTCTATCACGTACCACTCCGCCTCTGCCTGGGGCACCACAAAGCTAGACCGGATAGGGCCTATCCCTGTTAAATTCATCCAGAGATGGTTTTGGTGCTTCCACCACTCGATGAGGCCCAAGAATTGCTTATTGACTTCCCAGATGTCCCAGGCCTATGGGAAGATAGAATTCTCAGGAATGTCGATATGGCATTGCCGCTTCCTCAGATCTTGGTTGGGTATCTTGCGAAATCGTCCTGGCGGCCTCCCCTCTGGATGGCTATGTTATTCTGGGATCGCCAGGTCCTCTACCACTGATGGATATATGGTTGCTGCCTCACCCTCAACAAGTGCGGGCCTTGCCGCCATAACATCCCTACCTCCACGGGATTCCCTTACTTCCATCCAGCCCTGACCCGTGTTCGGGGAGGTTCTCCGTCACCAACCCAAACAGTTGGTTGTTTCAGCATCTCCCCTGGATAATCTGCCTCTCACCTTATGGAATACTCATTCACCATCCCAAAGACAATAGTAGGTGGGGGTAGTATGATTTGAATCTTCCAGTCTTCCCATGTGAACATGATCCACATCTTCCTCATCACACACAAGTGTTCTTCATGGCGAACCTCCATGTAGACCCACGGGGTCGGTCATTGCATGCACCAGAATTGCCTTGAAAACCAGTGTGGGTTGTACGGCTCACAGAGGGGCTCATGGTCCACCCTTACCACCAAGACTCCTCCTCTAAAAGAAAGGATATATTCTTGTTGATCGTCTATTCCCTGTCCATCCTCATTGAATAGCCATGTCGACAGCAGAAATAGGTGAAAATTGAACTATTTCTCCTTCCACACCCGGTTCAATATAAATGGCATGGTCAACTTGCCCAGAAAGCACCCTGTGGAATTCAGGATTGATGGGAAGATGTTTGAGCCTAAAGGAGAGATAGGGTTCCGGTATTCATAAACCCCCCTGAATGTGATGCTATCCACCCATACATGAGGTGGAATGGCCCGCATACCCTCTGCGGCCTCTTCCCCTCACTGATGTGCCACAACATCTTATACAGTTTGGCATGAATCCAGATTCCTAGGCTGACCTTCCCTCCTGTTTCCATCATGGATTCCATGTTAAATGTGCTTTGGCATACTCCCATGTTGGTATTCCCCACTGGAAAGGATCCAACCATAGATATGGGCCACGATAAATTTCACCAGCGTAACTATTGGCTGCTGATATGTGCTGATGCTAAATCCACAGGTCTTAAAATGGAAGTCCTCCAAAAGCCACTAGTATGATTTATCCTTGCCCCATTGAGCCCTCTTCAGGCAAGTCAAAATCCTCACCAGAAACTAGCGATCAACCAAGAAATTCAAGAACTGCAAGAACCACCACTTAATGTGGACATCTCACACTGATTCTTTGTCCTCTCCAGGCACCAGCTCCATCAATTTCATTTCCAACCATGACATTTTCTCCAGATCCTCCCATGTGGTCATGAAAAGGAGGAATTCATCGTATATAGCACCCAATATCCGGACCCCAAAAATCTGGTGGACATCCCATAAGCTAATATTAACCTCCCCGTGGTGTAAATGGATGGTATTGGTCTTCGACGACCACTTTCTCAATAGCTCTGACATTAGATGTTTCAGTTGATATATGTGGAATTGGGAGGCCCATGATTCCTCATACAAACCCACTCTCCTCAACTCATCCTCAAACTCCTCACATGAGGTGCCTACCCAGTAGGCCCAAGCCCAATCATCTATGAAGTTTCCACCCTGGTGCAGGTCCCATTCCTTGGACCACCCCTTCCTTGGGTTCTCAAAGAATCCTTCAGTATCTTGTGTTACAGATGAGGAGACTTCTTAGTTTGCAATGCATTATCATCGATTTTATTCGGGTGGTTGTATAGGCAGTCAGTAGCGATGGGTGTGAAGTCTTCCTGGTCATGGCCTTCAGCCACCCTAAACCATTTGCGCTGTCACGACGTACTTCTGAACTAGTAAGCTGGTTCTTCCCCACTTTCCTCAATGATGAAGACGTCATCCCTCAGCCTGAAGCCATACAAGGGAAACCTCTTACACATTGGGTAGTTCTTCTGGCTCTCCAATAGCAGTGCCACCAAAAAATTATGGTCAGAGTGGATCCGGACTAACTCTCCTAGACCCATACTATTTTCCATCTCGTACCTCTGGGCTAAATCCACAAGAACCAAATCGGAAACTTCGTGATGAGCCATTCCGTTTTATAACATGGATGATTTTCAGGTTGGTTCGTGAATCTCATTCACAGAGAGCATTCGAGAAGCCTGTTCGCAGAGTACTGCCTATGACTTCAAGAATAAGATTGCAAAGCATTGTTGCGGAGTTAGAAACTCAATGTGCACTACAATGAAAAGACCTGATTCACAGAGAGAAATTGCAGAGTACCCAGCACTTCACAAATCGAGAGCACCAAATTGACAATTTCGAGGAGAGGGGAAAGGAAAAAAGAGAGGTCAACTACCCTTTATATAGACGATGACCTTCAGACCGTCGCTGTGAAACCATTTCGTGCAGAGATCTATGGTGCATCCATTTTGTGTCGAGCTACACAGCCGGCTCGGCCTATGCGTCGCCTGTCTACCTCACAAGCCCTCTTCGTGATACAACTTCATGAATGACTAGTAATTTTGGTGATTTACCCTCATACATTGACCCTCGATTTCTCCGCGGCACTATGTCTAGGGGGGGGATTTTGGTGCCTAAATTGGATAAGAATACAAAGAAACAGAAAGCCTCAAGGGTCTGCGTCATGAAGACCATTAGCGGAGCCCAAATCGCACCGCGCTCACCACAGAGCAAGGAGGTAGGCTGCTCTGCGAGTTACATTGACGTTCACGATCCACTGTGGAGCAAGGAGGATGTAACGCTCCATGAGCACCTTTGACGTTCACAAGCCTGACATGGAGCAAGGAGGTCGGATGCTCCATGACTGCATGTGATGTTTGCGAGCCCGCTGCGGAGAAAACAAATCCCTCTTCATTCCAGGAGAGCGATTCTTCGTATTTCCTCTCCCATATAAATACCAGCCTCCCCCAAGTAATGGGGATAGAATAATCCGACCATTCAATTTCCTAGCTTTTGAATCGTGATGCGCCTTCTGCTCTACGAACCATGAGCTATGTGAGGTACTTCTGCTCTGCGATGTTCCACTCCATTTCATTGTTTTAACCACCTTTTTCAAGAGGGATACCTTTTGCGGAGCCTGAGGGCCTTCGAGAAAAAAGGGGATCACCAAGGGGACCCATTTCATCGCAAATCATTTTTTCTTCATGAAACTCCCTTCTTGTACACGCAATCCACATGCTAAGGTGGGGTCACTATACTTCTGAAAGCACATTGCTTCACGATACCTTGCTTCGTGAGGTACCATTCCACTGCAAGGTAGTGCTTAGTGAATTGCTTACCACTTCTCAAAGCACCTCCTATATGCAACCATGCCCTATGCTTAGGCTCAGTTTCCCCACTTCGCAAAGCACACCCCTTCGCATGTACCCTCCGCCATGCGGAACAGTAGAGCTTTACAAGGCCCCTGCCTATGAACCCCTATTCATTGCAATTCCTTTTCACGTGAGACCCTCTAGGATTGAACGATGTGATTTCAAAGTCCCTTTGACGATACTTCCCATTGTGTTGCTTCGCCTCATGCCTCTTCACATAGGCACACTAACTGTTATTGCTTATTCGCATAGCCACGCTAACATGGACCCCCAAATGGTTCTCTCTATAAAACTGTATATACATATAATATCCTGTCCCCTCACTTCACCAAGGTGCAGAGGTTACCAGTTATGTAATTCCCAGGGGTGCGGAGTAAACCCACCTTGTCTGAGCTGCTAGACGTTAAACTGCCAAGCACTATCCTCCTCAGCACATGACTTTAAATCGTAACCTCGCCCCATGCCTCGCACGTGGGGTGCCCCCACCATGGACATTCTCCATGCCCACTGGTCTCCACGAGGATGAGATATTCCATCATAGGGGATGATATCCTCATTATCGGAGTGGCGTTTGTCCGTGGGGAGAGGACGACCATCTTGGTGTAAGACCCTAGCTTTTCTTACAGGAGGTAGCGTCCCTGCTCCTCCTTTTTTCTTCAGTCACAAGGACCAGGGGGAGGGGGGAATGGACACCAAACCACTCCTTTCTTCTGTACCAAATCCCTATCCCACTAAGCTTTGTCGCCATCGTGCCTCCATCCTGGAGTAAGTCCCAACCTCTTCGGGCTACTAACCATGCATAATCCCCTGTTTCCTCTTTGGGATGCAACCACGTGTAAGACCCACTCCACATCCCACAGACGCACCTTTCATGATGCGATCATCGGGTATTTACTGCATCCTGTTTCTCACACTGAGCATGAATCAAATGGGCTTAGAGCAAGCACCGACCTTGACATATACACCTTGGGCAGCCTAGAGCATCAGCCCCACACAATCCATTCCAAACTATGGGGAATTTGATCCATGCCAAATCATGGTACATAGGAATCCTCCCTGAGGTTCAAGCACAATAAACATTGGTCCTGACCACTTTCACGTCATGAACCAAATCCCCCATTCAAAAATACGAGTAATCTGATCTTTTCCAAGGTATGGTACGTAGGAAGCCTCCACGAAGTTCAATACCACCACCCATGGGACCCTAGGTCCTCCTTCACGTCGGTTCACCGACCCCTCCTAAACTACAAGGTCTTTGATCTTTACTATGGAAAAGTACGTAGGAAGCCTCAATGAGGTTCAATCCCACCATCCATTGGTTGTCCCGACCCCCTTGATGTTGGTTCACGAACACAATGGTCCGCCTTAGAGTGTGATCCCGAAATACCACCATCTGAACTAGGAGTTCATTGATCCTTACCAAGGAAAGGTACATAGGAAGCCTCCATAAGTGGAAGCCCAACATTCTTTCACTCCAAACACCTTCACGTCAATTTTCCACAATACTGCATGATGTTAAACAATGGACCCCAATAAACGATAATTTTTTGTTTCCCCAGTCAGTGCTAAGACATTGAAAATAAATGCCACCACCCGAACTATGTGAACTTTGACCCTTTCCAAGGCAGGGTACGTAGGAAGCCACCCTGAGGTTCAATCCTAACAAACAATGGCCCTGACCATTTCACATCGGTCCACCCCATCATGTATGACAATAAACATTATTGAACTTTTGATTCCCTCTTCAGCGGTAAGTTGTTATGATCATATTCAGTGTTAATCCATTGCGATCCCATTCAATGGTAAGTCGTTGACATTCTTATCCAGTGGTAATCCGTTTTGGCCCCACCCTACGGTAAGCCATTGAAAACCCCAATTGGTGGTAAGCCGCCATCAGATGAACTATGTGGACTTTGATTTCCTGACATGGGGATAAGTAAGAAGCCTCTTTAGGGATCAAGCCCAAAACCATCATCATCCTCATGGCAGTTCCATCCCATTTGACATCCACATCAATCAACCACTCTATCATCTATCTTGATTCTTACCCGGGCTTCCACATCCCGGTGGGATAATACCACCTCATACACCATTCCCCTAAACAGTAACCGGGATCTTAACCACATGTTAGCACCAACATCATTGTTACCTCCAGGGTTACACCCATCTGATCCACCCTAGTTAGTTTTCTAATTGGTCTGATCCGTCTCTGTTGGATGTTAAACTTGCGGCATGTCCAGTGTTAAACATGGGAACCTGAGGAAAACCTTAGATACATGCCCATGGAATATAATTACATGCATTCAACGTGGGATTCCTCGGGCTTCCAATCCCTTTAGAAGCCCTATAATAAGGGACATAAGACAGATGAACCGATATCTTAGTGCCCAGACATGCCAGTGATACCCAACCTAACTACTCCCTTGACGGAAGGTTGTTGCCCTAACAGAACCCCTTGGAATGTCCCGACAGAAGAAGTGTAATTAACTGGTGTCCATGAAGAAATGGCACTGTGAAGAGTTTCACAAACCACGACTTAATCTCTAATGGAGAACCGAACTAGGTGAAGAGTTCCGAGGAGGAATCCAAAGAAGTAATAATCAACATCCCAACATCCCATTTTTATCAAGGAGCAAAAATCCCTGAATAAGAGATGGATTCCACCCTCCTTTGGAAAGCTGGAATGTGTGGAAACATACAACTCCACCATCCCCCCAAAAGAGACAGATGCACGTGCTGCAGTGAAAGCATCGGAAACAATGATCCAACAATTTTATTGTTGATGATAATTAAGAAGGATTCGATCTTCTTATAATTGAAGAGGATGGACATGGGAATCATAAAGGAGGTAACATCATCAATACTTTCACAATTTTTTTTTCTAAACAATCTATTCTTGGAAGAATAATGGGTCCTCAAAAAGATGATGTGGGAATTTATAAGAATGTGGAAACTATACAAAAAGGGAAATCCTCATATTTCAATGTTAATGAAGAAGGAATTATGAGATCTGGGTCAAGACTATGTGTTCAATCAAATATTTTGTTAAAGAAGGAACTACTATATGATAACATAGTTAAACTTTATCCTTTTACCAATGAAATAAAAAGATGTATCAAGATCTCCAAGATCACTATTAGTGGGACAACATGAAAAAGTAGATCATTGAATATACATCAAAGTGTCTGGAATTTTAGCAAGTGATGGATAAAAGGTATATGTCTAAGTGGATGATGCAACCATTACTCATACCAAAATGGAAATGGGAACACATACCTATGGATGTTGTCACTAGAATTCAGAAGCAATCCAAAGGAAACAATTATATCTGGGTTGTTGTGGATATTATTACAATGACAGAACACTTAATTGTGATTCTAACAGTTTTATCATTGGATAAACGTTCTAGGATATACATCAGAAATGTGGTGAGACTTTCTTGAGTACCATTATCGATTGAGTTTGATCGAGATCCAAGATTCACCTATATGTTTGGAAAATGTCTCCATAATTCCTTAAACATTGGGATAAACATTATTATGGCTTATCACCCCCAAACTAATTGACAATATGAGTGGCCTATCTAAAAATGTGAGGACATTTTGAGAGCATACTCAATTAAATTCAATGGATGATTAGACCCACATAGTCCTATGATTGAGTTCTCTTACAACAGAAGTTTCCACTTGAGAATCCAAATGGCTCGCTATGAATTCCTTTATGGTAAGAGGTGTAAAACACATTCATGTTGGGATGAAGATGGGTAACAGAAACTACTAGGTCCTAAAATGGTTGAGGAAATGGTGTAGAAGGATAAAATAATTCCTCAACACATCAAAACAGATTCCACTTGATAGAAGAGCTATGCTGGTAATCATTAATAAGACATATAGTTTGTTGTTGTAGACATGTTATTCCTCCAAATGACTCCATGGAATAAATTGATTAGATTTGGGAGTAAAGTAATGATAATTCCAAGGTGAATCTTCCATTTTGAGATCCTTGGTCATATTAGAGTTGTGTCCTATCTACTAGCACTCCTACCAAACCTATCTCAAGTTCATGATGTATTCAATGTATCCGTTTTGATGAATTACATACCATACCCCTCACATGTACTCAATATAGAGGTGGTACAATTGGATATAAAAATTTTCTATATATAGGAGTTAGTGAATATCTTATATAATAGATAAAAATACCTAGAAAATAAGAATATTCACCTTATCAAAGTGCTGCGGAGAAACCAAAATCATAAAATATCAACATGGAAATAGGTGGAGGTGATGAAACAGAGTTACCCTAATATGTTTTAATGTGGGAAATGAAAATTACTAGGGTTAGTTTTCTTAAGGTGGGGGGAAGATTGTATCAACCCAAACTATTATGAATACAATCCATCTATTAATTTAATTAAATGCCTTATTATGTAATATGGTTATAGAAAATACATGCACTTATTGTGATTTATTATATAGAATTGAAATTAAAAGACCATTATGTATTCTTATAATTGGTAATATTACAGTTGAACAATGATCATATAGTTATTATAAATATATGGTTTTAACAAATCTAATTGACACATACAAAGGAATTGATGAATTCAATAACTAGGATTGTACCCTATGAATCCCATTTATCAGAGCTTTCGAGGGAGATATAATTCTGGGAATTTTTCCTTGGCCAATCCCAAAATGAGATCCCATAACTCTATTACGAGAGAAAGAATTTATGAGAGAAGTTTAATCTCATGAAGGTCACATCCCAAACTATGTTCTTCGAACCACCCCCATGAAAGTCCCACCATCACACACCTTACCCTTAGGGTGTTTGCCGGTGCATTATAGGGATATGTGAAATTAGACTATAAATATGAGTATGTATAATATTTTATTACAGAATAATGTATATATTTCTATCCTATTATTATAACTTTAGATTTTTTTTTATTTTGATTCAATAAAACACAAATATTAATTTTTATTAATGTTAAAAATCAATTAAGATATCTATTTAATGAATTAATGGATTTTTGAAATAAATAATATTCTAATGAAATACTATTTTTAAATAATGTTTTTAAATATAAATGATCATATACTGTTTATGAAGTAAAATGTAATTTTTATAAGGGTTTTAAATCTGTTATTGTCAGAAAACTGATCATTTTCAATAAATATCAGTTGTTATACTAAAATGAAAAATTATATTATTTTGAATATTATTTAGATAAACTGAATATTTTTTTTGGAATCAAACATCCAAATATTACATTATTTAATTTTTCATTATTTTTTAAAACTATTGATTTTTGTGTAAAAAATAAATAAAAAATAAATAGATTTTGGGTTTTATGACATCATAATGAACCAAAAGTGACGTAATAAATACTATAAAGTGTATAAAAGAACAAATGTATGTTTTTATTTTAAAATAATTTTATTTTTAGTTTATTTTATTTATTTCGTAAATACATTCAATATCCTCCAAAACCTATAATATATTTTGAGGTTTTAAAGTCATTTAATTAAGAGTGTGTCTCACCTACACCAAAGAAAAAGAATTATTTTTTTATGATACACCCTTTACCATGTAAAATAATTTAATTCACTCCCATTTGGAAAAACCACTGTTAAAAACATGGGATTATTTCTGTTTTTTGGATATTTTATTATTTAGAGTCCAAAACAAAAATATTAACTTTTTTCCTATATAAAACCACTAAGTATCCCATTTCTCTTCACTCAAAATAAATGTACCACTTAAATACTATTAACCAAATTATTTAGAGTTTCCCATGGTTCCACAAGCGTTTATGAAGCCCCTACCAAGCCTTTGAAGTCACACACTCTAGTATGGGATCTTCCACTCTTCTCTTTTATCTTGAAATCTTTTCATGTTGTGTATTTTTTCATTTTTTATGATGGTTTACAATATTAAATATTCAAATTACTATACATTTTATGTATTATTTATGAGATATTACATTTATTCTCATTAATATTACTACTTTCCATTATGTACACCATTTTCGATATCGAATGTTCATATGTATTGTTTTTCACAATTCATGTTTCTTCATTAAGTAATTCCCGATATTTCCAAATTTATAATATTGCGATGAGATTTTAAAAATCCATAATAATTAAAATTTTATCTCCAAATAATTAGAGACCTTTTTCGATCTCATCAACAATTTTTACATATTTTCATGTAACATCGTTATGCTGCTGAAATTTTACTATGATTTTCCATGACAGAACAATTGAGTAGTGGATACCACACCCATTATTTTATCAAGGGTATTAAACTTTATACTCATATAATTATTTATTTGGGACATAAATGTATGAATTAAAAATTTATTGATCTTATAATAAAGTATGATGACAAATGAATCCCTGTCATATGCTCTATATAGAGCACTTGGGAATGATAATGAAACGATTGTGATGGGTGAACCTAGATAGAGCTCTTATTCATCGAGTAATGGTTAGTATCATGATACGTCATGTTGGGAAAGGGGTGTACCATATTCCTTTACAAGACATTGTCCACCATGAACAATTGGAAGATTATCCTTTTCCTATGTTTATGATTCAATGTTTTCAGTTGTTTCTAAATTTTCCATGTTTTGATTATCATTCTATATTAAGCCTTATTATCCCCGTTCCTTTTATTCTGCATTGATATTTTTATTATCTAACATGTATCACTTCTTACAAATTTATTCCCTTATAAGGAATACAGGTAACCTCTTTTTTATGTATGTGACCATGTTATCCCATGTATTTTTATATTTGAAGGAGTATTTTAAGAATGGTAAATTGCTTCTCAATAAAACAAGGTTAATGAGGTTTTTAATAATATTTCGTATCTCATGATCATGATGTTATGTTTTGTACCAAATTCACAAAGACACTACATGTATCAATCAATTGGGTTGTATTATGTATAATTTTATAGAATAAATTAATTATTAATCCGTAATAAAGAGTTTGGGTGTTATAATTTACAATCATCACATTGTTTCCCTAAGAAATAAACTCTTTGAATATTATAGAAGAGTGCATAAGTACCAATATGTTAAAAACTCTTCAATTTAAATTTATATCATTAATGACGAATTTTTTTTAAAATATTGGGTTTTGAACTTCTTCATCATCCTAGAACTATGATTCTATTTAAATGCCTTTAATCAATGTTCATATTCCTCATTTCTCGGAGGTCTTTTCAATAACTTCACAAAGACACATCTTCACATAATAATTTTTACTACATATTAAATTTCTGATGGTAATATATAGTGAAGAAAAAATAAATGTCTTGAAAATTTCTCTCTGGTATAATTTTCTTAATTCATATAGAAAAAACATAAGGTTTACCTAGTATATATTTATAAAAGATCTTATAATGATCATGGATTCCTTCACTCAATAAGTTTGTTTGGTAGACTTTTTAAATTATTTCTTGTGGAACTTTTTTATAATTCATATTATAGAATTCATTGACTATCATCTAATTAAACATGAAATCATTCATTATATGTAAATAGTTCTAGTCAATATTATTTATAATATTTTTTACCATTTGATTCATTTGAAATACATTTGTTATGTTTTTTCTGATTTAGTTCATCCTATATATTTAAATATGTTTCCTCTAATTTAAAAAGTATCCCATATCCAATAAAAATATATGTTTTCTTAGAAAACATTATAAAACCAAGATAAATTTAATGTTATTAAAATGTTATATTTAAATATTTTTCTTTTATATTTCAAAAAAATTGTTAGAAAGTGTTGAAAGAATGATTTTGAATCAACAGATAATGAACATACAAGACAACATAGACATGAGGTAAGAAACAATTTACCTTAAATCCTAATTTTAAATGTTTTATTGATTTTTTTTAAATATTTTTCTTTAGTTTTCATATTCCTAAAAATATATTATAAATTTATTTATATTGAAATAAATAAATTATATAAGATATTATATATATATTTTTCCATTATTTAAAAATTCCTCAAAATGAATATTTTAATATTACTTATATGGAACTTTTTTAATTTCATTTCCCAAAGGAAAAAAGGAACGATCCATTTTAACATATATGATATTGATAGCTTTTCCGTCCACAATAATATTTTTTTTATGTTTATATTCATTTATAGGATTACATTTTTTTATCAAATGAAAACCCTCCTTCCATTTTTAGGGTATTTTATTTTAGAAAATTTGGTTTTAATGGAGATGAATAAATCAATATATAAAAATGTTTTACATGTGGTTTCAAGATTATAATTTTATGAGTTTCGTGATAAAAATGAATGATTTTTTATTTTTCATCCATGTTATGGTCGAAGAAAATTGTAAATGATTTTGGTTGATCCTGATATGGTTCTCTAATGTGTTGGGAAATGATTATGTTCTTTTTAGAATCATGTTTGAATTAACCAAGTTGGCCATTCCAATTTTAAGGGTTCTTATATGGGTTACAAGATGTGGATTTTCCAATCAACCTACATGAATTTTCATTTATGTATATTGATATTTCATGGAAATATTTTAATTTCATCAGGTAAACTAATGAAATTTTGATTAAATGAATTAATATTCCCATTTTGTATTAAAAGAAATTATTTTAAGAAAATGATTTTCATGGGTTCTTGTGATTTATATGAAACCCTCATGATTATGAATTCACCTTTATATTTCATTAGAAATTGTTTTATAAAAAAAATTGAGCAGAAAAGATGATTTAATATGTAATTAAATGATTTGTTGAGTTCAAATTCGATTATATTATTAGAAAACTCTTTTATGTGATCTCGTTATTTAAAAACGGAAAACCAAGTTTCTTTATTCCATTTTATATATCCCTTACTGAGATTTTTTTATCCTTCAACGTTCACTTATTTTTTCTCATGGTGTAAGGATGAGTAGTAAAAAAGATGAATTTATATTGAAAATCATAAAAAATTTTCATGATATGAAAAGAAGTTTTGTTTTAAAAGTACTGTAATGTGAAAAAAATGTATTCCATATGGACGTGTGCATTTTGTGATGTATGGGTTTATCATGTAAGAGTTTTGAAATAATTCTCTATATCCATAAACCTAAAATCATATTATGAAATACATGAAAATGAATTATTATTATAGTACTGAATATTATATAATGCTTTTAATGAAAAATACTTATAGAACATCTCACAACTGATTTAGCTAGAGCTTGAATTTTTTACGTACAATTAAATGTTAGTTTTAAAAATATATGGAATATTTATTTTATATATAAAATACATACTTGTGATTGAATGTAACTATACTAATACTATACAGGATTGATTGGATCTCACATAAAATTGATCACAAGTTTTTAAATCTCATCTAATATTGAACTAAATTAATAAAATATGATATCAAATTCTATATGATAGTAATTTTTTTGATTTCTTGGTAAATTTTAATTTTTTTCTTCTATAATTATTTATTTTAATTTAAATTATGGAAATCAATGGATGTTTGAGAATATCATTGAAAATGAATTGTGGATTTTCAAATGAGGATATTCCCATACACATTTTATTAATGATGTTATATTGTTATCTAGAGGAAATTTAATCCAATAATATATGGATGATTTTGAAGAATGTGATTTATATTGTTTCTAAATTAATGTTAATGAACATAACATAAGAATATTTTTGAAGAGAAATAAATGAATATTTTGATAATTGAAAAGTGATTTTATGGATGAGAATATTCAATATAGAACAATACTAGAGGATTCTGTGCACCAATACTCATTGAAAAGTATAAGATCATAATCATCCAAGATATCAAAAAGAATCATGATATTTTACCATGATCAAATTTCATTTATCTTTTAATTTGATTAAATGTTTAGATTATGAAGAACGAATATTTACTAAAATTGAAATATTATGGAGTTCCTGATGATGTTTTTCATTCATTTATTTGAATAATTATAATCAATATGTATTCTATAAAACTGTTGGAAGACATATTTATAATAACTACACAATGTTTCAAGATTATACCTTCCATTTTTACTTACCATTATGAAATTATTGGAATTTTGTGACTTTGATTTCACAATACATAACAACACCATAGTACCCTATATTTAGGGAAGAACCATGTAAAAAAACTATAATACTTATTTTTATGATTTTTCATATATAAAAGACACAATGTGAAAAATATATTATACAATTAAAACTTAAATAGGTTACATGGGTTTAAATTTGATGAAATAATGAAAAACGAATTTTACCCATAGTGCTAATATCATCCATGTAAAACTTAATTAGTATAAGAGATCAGGTTACCTCTGACGGATCTATTATGGATTATGGTTTTAGTTTTTTCTTGTGATTTATTGTCTATTTTTTATATATTCTTTTAATATAATAGAGATAACCGCAATTTTGTTAACAATATAGTCATCTCTACATTTTATGGAAATGACTATCTTGGATGGAAGAATCTGATTTTTCTCAATCTTTTATCTATTGTTTCAAATGTTCTTAACTATAATGTTATTAGTTTCGCTATTTTTCAAAAATAATATACCATGATACATGAAGATAAAATGAATATTAATAATGATGGAAATGAATGAAATATTCACTTTATATCCATATCTAAAAAGGTTTTCACCAAGGTTATTTGACTCCAAACATCCCTAAAAATAGGAGATAAGATTATGATTTCTGATATGGAATATATGAAATCAAATAATGAAAAATTGAATATTTTGAGATGATGATTCAATGATATATATATATGGTTTATGATGAGACAATTTAGAAATTTTTTATAATATTCCATGATATTTTCCATAATATTGGAAGTATTAGAGATACATGGGATGATTATGATTTGGCTAAAAAGTTATAATGGAAATTTCTTGAATGATTTGATTCCTTGTTTCCTCATTTGGAGAAATAAGTTTAAATAATTTTCCTCTTGAAGAGTTATAATGAAAAAAACATCTTTATAAGATGTGGAAATCTTCTGTTCTAATAAACGATCGAAGGGGAAATAAAAATATCATTTAAATAATTGAGAAGACTTAAATTCAAGGAGATATAAAAGGATTAGTCTTCCTACTATAAAGATGTTGAAAAAAATATGAGGAATATAAAAAAATAATATCTCTTACATCTATATATTTCAGAGGGAATGGAAAAATATAGAGGTAAAAACCCCTATAAATACATTAATTTTAGAGATAATAAACATTTTCCAAAAGATTCCAAAAATAAAAGGGGTGGTGATACCGACACTGATGAATAAAAAATTTATTCCAATGATGTAATGGAATAAATTTTTTCATCAAAAAGGCGAAAAAAGTATTTTTAAAAAGATAATATGTTTCCATTAATTATAATAAGAACTATGTTTAGCGATGTATAATATGATAAATCATTTTGGAGTAATGATTTATTGAATGAAGGTATTTCAAAAAACTGTAAAACAATTATTACTCAAATTAAAAAATTGAATAATTCTAAATTAGTGACAAAGAATAAAAATAATGATACACTCAACATATAATAACTGATAAACATGAATCATTTCGTTATTAGATTCTCCGATCAAAAGTGTGATCATAATAATGAAAAACAATACTGATAAATCAATTAAATTTAAGATGATCTATTTAATAAGGAATTTAAATATATTGATAAACTAGATCTTCTCAAAGTTGAAGTTTTATGACAAGATAAAATTTTAAAAAATAAAAATAAAAAATCTACTACAAATGAACATACTTTGAATGAATAACATTTAAGGTGTATTAATTCTAAAATGGTTTCTAAAATAATAGAAAAACAATTTTATATTTTTTTTTAAGTGAAGGGAGAATCTCCACAAGCTACAACATTTATATTATATATAAAATGTACAATCCTCTTCAAAAAATGATATATTTTGTAAATATAATTCATCTAACCATAGTGAAGTTAAAAAAAATTCTAGAATATATGAGTTTTGAAAAATAAAAAAAGAATCCAATCTAGAACCAAAATAAGTTGATGAAAATAACGATATTAGTATTTCTTAAAAATAAAATCAATATAGTTGTTATTTTTCAGCCACAAATCATGAACATAGTACATGATTAAAAACATATCAATATGAATGTTCAAGATTTTTAGGAATTTTTTTGCATTGTGTATTTTATAACCATAAATAATATATTTGTTAGTAGAACATTTAATTTTATTAAAATAATATAAGGAATTAATTTATAGGGATTCTCAAGGAATATATGTTTTGATTTTGAGTATAAGAGAGAGGTGAAAAGAATAAATTCATATTTGAATGTAAAGAAACATACTTAAAAGCTGTTAAAAATTTTGTGTAAGATTTCACTATGTAGGTTTTCATAGTATTTAATGTTTTAAAATTATATCAAAACAATTACATCATGTTGATAGAGTGGATACATTTCAATGAAAGAAAAAATTTTAGGAATTCCTTTGTAGTTTTAGAAGATTAAAAAGATAGTAATAACTATTATCCAAGGATTTGTGATAGTGTATATTCAAATCACATGACTCGATATATAATGATCTTAAAAAACACTAAAATTAAATTTAGATGTTCAGTTACCTTTGGCATAAATGATCTTTCAAAATCAATTGATTTGGTACTGCTGAGTTTCATACTCACAAATTAAAATCAAAAGAATAAAATATTATAATTTGATTAAAAATAATATTTTTAGTACTATCCAACAATGTTATGTTGGGAATCAATTTAATTTTTGTATAAACACCTTGGTTATATGGAACATTAAATATCTAGGAGGTGTAAGTTTGTTATAAATAACTAGAGTAGTTTATTTTAGAATAGAAAATCCCATGCTTTATATTATTTTAGTAAAAATTATAAAAATATGAAATATTATTGAAGGATTGATCATTTTTTTACAAATAACTATGATTTAAATATATAATAAAAAATATATGATTGATATTCTCAAACTGAAAACAGAAAGATATATCATTTGTAAGGCTGGAAAAAGGACATGATGGTATGTGGAAGTCACAATAAAATAGAGATAATATCCATAAGGTAATTTAAATTAATATTATAGGATTAATGTGGTCTAATGATACATCATTTAACCAAAGGTGATAATTATTTCATTACATGACAAGTGTGATGTTTATAAACCAAAAGTCTAAAACATTTGATAAGTTTATAATTTGTAAAATAGATATTTAGAAGTAGAGGGGGGTTTTTTAAATATATCTAGGATGAATAATTTAACATATTATACATGTAATGACATTTTTCCTTACGTCACAAAGAAAGGAATTAAATATGATTATGTCAATTCATACACACCTAAAAACATTGTGTTATAAGAAAAAATAATTAAAGCATTATTAGGATGGGAATAACCGTGTTGGTAAAATTTATTATCTTAAAATTATTTTTCAGAGAATATATTTTAATATTTATACTTTTTTTATGTAGATTCTTTTATGAGAAAAAGGTATTTCAGTCATAAAATATATTTTTCATAGGGATAAAGCAGTATATTGACTATAATTTCAAGCTATTGATGATGAGACTACCTACAACTCAATTTATCAATGTTGACCCAATGCCACTATCCCAACATACCCTTGAAATATATGTAGTGTGGGACGCAGTCCTCATTGTTGGAATCCCATATTAAAAGGCGTATCTACCCTAGTGTATTACTAATTCCTCATCTAAAATCCAAGATGAGGTGATACTGAATCAGTAGGTAGAATACCCTTACCCAACTATATAAGGTGTGTGTGGTATCTACCCTAATGATACCATAGACATGGGGGACCCATCCACTGATATGTGTGTGTGTGTGTGTGTCTTTCTGGGGTACCAACATATATGTCACTCTAAATATCACACTCTAATATCGACATCATCCAACCATGGAAAGATAAGAGACCTACTTGAACTACCTCATAAAAAACCTATGATTTCATAAAAAATGTAGTTATCAAACCCTACACAAAATTGTAGCATGGAGGAACTACATATGGTTCCAATTCTGAGCCCAAGGAAAAATATATGGTAGGTATCATGTTCAAGGAAAAGAACACAGAATGTCGGATATGATACATGGTATGCATCTTCAATAGGGGAACTCGGTGTGTACCAAGATTCTCAGGATGCGTTTTTCCATGGGTACACATATGTCCTTGGTATACATGATGTTTATCCCACTTAGGTTCCTCAGGCGTGTACTAGCTTTTCGTGCTGAAATGGTTGGCCCATTGAATAGAACATGAGTAGGAAAACCACATTAAATGTGATATATATCTTTATATAAACCATACCCAACAAATATCATAAATGTAGAGACCCAATATTGACATACATGGACATTACATTACTTTTGAGGAATACTTAATACATAACAAAAACAGACACAGAAGGACCATAATAGTTTTGTGTCTTGGGAAAATCAGAAAAATAATATTCTAATCATGGTGAATGATCTTCAACATCTCTCATAAAGATCATTACCATTTTTTTATTACCTAAAACCTTTATTTATATCCTGGGGAAAATAAAACATAAAAAGGGTGAGCTCAAATTCTCAGTAAGGGTAAACATAGAGAACATAAACAATCCAAAATCATTTGAATGCAAAAAACTTGAACATAAAATATAGACATCAAAATCATGAGCAAAGACATAAATATTGTATGTACGTAAGGAATATATCATAAAGGAACATCAATTATGATAAAATAGTATGGGAATAAAACATGAAATTGTGGAAAACCATTAAGCACAAGATATGATTTCCATAGTAGCCAAGGCATTGCTGCCAAGACCATCTTAGTGGACAAAGACCCTTTCTGAATCGAGTTCACTCTTCGTTCCAGTCCAGTATCATTGAACCAGATTAACTTACCATTCCATCCATCTCAATCTCATGAGATATAAATATTTACCCAATTCATTGGAGAGAGATATAGGTCCCACCCATCTCAAAATGAAATCATTCTTACTTGTGCCACAAAATAAACATAAATCATTCATCATAACCCAAAGAATAAAATGGGTTTCATAAACATCATCCCATCATAACGTAATCCATATAAAAAAATAGATATCATATCATCATAACAATAATCAAACCATGTAAATAATAGACACATTATACTTGAAACATAATCACACTAAATAATTTCAACTTAGATGGAAAATAGTTTTGACAAAACACTTTAAATGAATTCTTGAGGAAAATATCCATTCTTTTCAAAATCGTTTTCTTTTCACAAAATTACATGTAATTTTAAAAGAAATAGAATTTTGTTGAAAATAATCATGAAATATTGTAATGTAATATTTATGAAAATTAGGCCTTATGAAACCTTAAAAATCATTTCACACCGTATAAGTAAAAAAACATTCTTCTCGTACATTTGCCAAAAATGTCAAAAATTACCTCGTATGGTAAAAAAAGTAAGATTCATTACATACCTTGTAGTAAAAGTAAAAAATGGGTAAAAAGGACTTTAAAAATAAATGAAACCATTTTTATAAAATAGGGACATGGATGATAAATATAACCCCAGTAAATATATAAGAATAAACAATCTCAGATAAAAACGAGATTTGAAAAGTTATCACTTACCTTAGGTCTGATATGCTTCGTACATATCTGAACCTCCTGTATAATGATTTAAATAATTTAATTGACTTATTAATGAATCATATAAATTATTATGATATCATATATTGTTCACTTATGACTTTATATTACCCGTTATTTTTTAAATTCTATATTAAAGTAGTGTTTTTGGAAAAATCGTTTTATTTATCATAAGTGTTTGGACTTTTTTTGTTCTTGATATTATTAATAATTATATCATGATTTACTTACATCGATAATGTAAATCATGATTTATATATCATATATATTTAGAATATATATATATATATATAATATATAGATAAATAAAATGAAATACATTGTTCATGGAGACGGTTGGTCGTACGTACACATGAACGTTGTTTTCATTTCCTTATTGATTTGAATGGAAGTATGTAGATGAAACACACACACACACACACACATATATATATACATAATTAATATATATATATATAATTTCTTATATTTCATTATTATTCAATATATATACATTATAATCATTATTGAGTGGTTAACATGGAGAATGAATCTTATCGCGTCATGGAGATGGTAATCCGTACGTACGCACGCACGGTGATTTTGTTTTCCGTAGGATGGATAGAAGGTGAAATGGTGTTTTTTCATATTTATAACAAAATATCAGTATATTAGTGATACTAATTTTATTACTTTATAATGAAAAAACTACATAAGAGGAAGTAGAAGAAGGAAGAAACTTGAACGAATCAGTAGAAGAAATTACCTCCTCTTCGACGTGCCACATTTAAACTAACACTTAAGGGACTACAGTTGGTCTTTTGAGAAGACCAGAACCTCTAATATTTTTATAGGGTTGTTGAGAAGGGAAATGGGCAGAGGTTGGCCGAGATTGAAGCCTCAAAGTTGTGTAAAGAGGAGAGGGAGGAGGTTCCCTTTTATAAGGGAGGAGAGGGGCACCTTTGGAATGTGTGAAAATATTATTTTATTATAAACATATCTTCAGTTTTGAAAGGTCCAAAAATCATTAAATATGAAGATAAGATGACTAATGGTTGAACTGAAATCATCCAATCAGAATTGGACATTTTTTGGATAATATTTTAATCATTATAATCTTATTTATTTAAATCATTTATTAATGAGTTAAATACTGCATCATTATTGTGTCATTAATAATTTAATTTATTTGATGTCTAAAAATTATAAAAAAAATCCATCATGTAGGAAATCATTTTAGATTTTCAATTAATAATTATAGTCGATAGGATATTTTATATAACTCTTTATAAAAATTAATTATTAAAAGATTTTTGTTAATGTCAATTTTGTCTTTACATTAAATTAATTAATCCAATTTGTCATTATCAATTCCATGTGGTTCAATAGGGTCCCAAAATCGACCCATGTATGCCCATGGTCGGCTGCTACACATCCAAAAAGGTTAGGACAAGTGGTAAGGTAATTTTGAGTTATTATAATATTCTTTAAACCTTGAATTACCCTTTTTACCTTTAACCGCGATAAATAAAAGTCAAAAGTTACAATTCACCAAAATTATTTTCATCTCATTGCACCACATTTTACTTATTGATAAAAACCATGTATGTATGATTTTTGAAATACAATTCATAGAAGTGGTAATATTTCATTTAAATGAAAGAGTCAGTTTTTTAACTACCACCAAGGGGTTTCACTATTCATCAAAAAGTAAACTTTTTTAAGAAAAATACCAAGAATTCAGCCTATGCTATATTTGATATTCCGAATTCAAATATGATTTCTATTTTTTCAAATTCAAAACATATAAATGGAATTAATTTATTTTAAAATTAATTCCTGTTATCAAAACAAATAGCCTGTTTTTTAGAAACAATAACTATCAAAAGATCGACACTTATTTATGTCCAATCTCAAAGTGAAATTAATTTCAATGACCATAATTGGATTAAATGGTAAAAATATATTATATTTATACTTTATAACCCATTAATAAGATAATATAACCATATAAATTATTGCGATGAAAAAATTTGTTTTTAATTAAAATATAGCGTCTTTTTAATATTCATTAAAATATGATAGTTATCAGAATAATTTGAAAAATTTATCCAAAGTAAATTTTTATATCCCAATCCCAAATAAGAATTTTATTTTGTCAAATTGAACTTATACACATTTCAAAAACTATATTAAATGTTGGTGCACAATCAAAAGGCGACAAATCATCATTTTTTGATAAATACTTATTTTACTCGAAAAATATATTTTGTTCTCACACGATGTTCTAGAAAATGTGTATGATGAATAATAATGTTATAATAATCAAAATTTAGTTAATAATATCCATAACGGCTAGTTCATAAGGTTATAACAGTATATCATTTTTAGCGAATCCTGGTATTGCGTACTATACACGCTATCGAGGAAGGTCACGATTGCGTGTGATGCAAGCCAAGTCAAGGATGCGTGTAGTGGAAGCTCTATTTGATGATTCATATAACATAATCAACAATTATTTCATTTATACTATAAAAAAATCTATAATTAATCTTGCGTAGAATAATTCCCACAAAAAAACTTGAAATTGTATGTGACACTAGCCAAGAATAGTGTTGCGTATAGTACAAGCTAATTTTTGTATAGCATACAACACAAGACATCAATGAAATTAAAAGAATAAATTTTATAAAATATCGGGGTGTTACATTCTACACCCTTAAAATGAATTTCTCCCTTGAAATTCGTCGGGGTTATAAATGGTTTACTACTTGAAAGTTTCATTAATAGAAACCCACATCATAAAAAGGAAGACTAAAACATAATTTTAAAAAGCGAAGTATGAAACATAATGATTACCCAAATTAACTCATAACTGTGTTTGCACATAAGAGAACATTGGTGAAAATATGGATATGGAAGAGAGATCTAACCATCATGTTCTGATGGAGTGTGGTAGAGAACATGGCTATTAAAGAAAACAATCACCAAGACAAAAATTTGTGATGATCTAAGGTACCATCTGAATCATTAGATATAAGAGCACTAGGAAAACATTTTTGGTTTTCAAGATCATTTCCCTAATGTTGAAAAATTGTCGAATTAAAAGAAATGCTTACTTGATTTTGGTACAATATCACCATCACTCGTGCCTTGAACAATTTCCACTTCATCTATTAATGAAATTAAGTTGAATTTTTATTTCCTGAAGTGTTAGTAGATCATGTTATAGAATTATAGGTCATTCCATCTGTCTCAAACATAAGGTCAGAAAAATTTATATACATAAGTCCATCTATGGGGAGATTAATTGCATATAGTTCCAAAAATGGACTTATACTTCATCTATCATCCTTCTTAATAAAATAAAACTAGTTTCTAGTAACCAGAGACTTTCTGTAGGCTAGTGGTAGGTGATAAAGGCCAATCGCACTACGGTTGTGGGTTCGATTCCCACAACCTTGTCCGGCGCGATGGGTTGTCTCTCGTCCTACGGATTTTCCTTTTTCTAAAACTACACTATTATAACATTACAGAAATAATTTTGAAAAAAAAATTTAGCCATAAACAATACTATCTGATGTCCAAAATGATCAATTCCGATCTTTAGACTTAGCCAAAATACTTCTATCCAATCTCGTAGTGTAATGTAAACGATTAGTAGAAATGTCATCTACCAAGAATGTGAATACCATTATCTATCATACGATATGTCTTGTTGGTCACATTCAAAACATGTGAATAAATTAATCATGTATTCTCTTTAAAAATGAATACCCATTGAAAATTAGTGAACACATGAATGTTGTCAAAAGATAACTCTTTCCACATACCAAAATCCCAAAATTTCTATATACTAAACCATGATATATCATTTTCCATATATCAGTCATGAGCTCATTTCATTATCTATTTATCCCTTCGTTATGCCCATATCATCTTCTTTCCAAAAATATTTCAATCACTTTTCATGGTTACCAGTACCATATAATTATTGAAAACCAATACATAGATATTCCAAAATTCAACGATTCCATAAATGAGATTCCATGATACTATTTTGAAATCCCATTACATAAACACTTAATCATTCCTCAAAATCATTATCATACGCAACATAACAAATATTTATTGAATGTGACTTCCCTTTATCCTTTGCCTTAAGTGGTTTCTCACGTTGATCATCATTAACCCTTGGATTAGGAAATTGATTAGCATAATACAGCATTTCCTTGCACTTGAAGCATTGAAGTGTTGGTGGAATTTTCTCTATAGTCTTTTCTCTATTTACATCATTAGATATCATTTCCCCATTACTTCGACACTAAAATACTCGATGACCTTCTTTTCCACACTTAAACCATCTTTTAGTACGTTTTAGGCAATCTCTATCATTCTTAATTCCACACTTTTAGCATAAAGAATCATTCATCTTCTTTTCAACATTGTTCTGAGATTTCTCCTTGAACTCCATCTTTTGTTTCTTGTAAAAACCATGAGATGGATACGTAACACCAACTTCCAGTTCTATATTAATAGCACAACACACAATTTCTTCATAGGTACTAAAGTCTCTTATAGATAATTCCCTCCGAAGACTTGGTTTTAAGCCACTGAAGAATCGATCAACTTTACTTTTAGGTAGGATGATAAATCCAGATTCATACCTTTAAAGCCTTATAAAATTTGCTTCGTATCTACCAAAAGATTCATCATTTTTATGATTAAGCTCAAGGAACTTCTTTTCCATCTTTTTTCGATGAATACTAGGGATGTACTTACTGAAAAACATGTTCTTGAACTCGTCCCATTGTATGGATTCAACTTCATTTTGGGGCCTTGTATTCTTAATTAGAGTCCACCAATGTTATGCTTCACCTTCTAACCGGTAAATAGACAAAATTACTTTTTCATGCTCTTTAAAATGAAGTATGGAAAATATCTTTTCAATGGTACTGATCCATTGTTCAGCAACAAGTGGATCATAATACCCACTGAAAGAAGGTGGATGTTGCCTCATGAAGGACTCAATAGAATATTGTTTCTTTCTCTGCCCATTTGGAAGTCTATAATGATTTATATCTTGTGTAAGTACAGAAACACGATTTTTCACTTCATCTCATATCACATTTGACTGTTCGGGATGACAATCATTGCATTTTCCATTACATTGATCAATGCGATTCCTTCGTGTTCTAGCCATCGCCTAAAACCCAAAAAGAATAGTCTGAGAGGCAAAAATAATTCTAGGAAAAGAACATGATAATGGGTGAGTACCCTCAATATATAACATCTTATGTTAAATTATAATATCTTTACCATAATTCTAGGAAAATAACCTATACTTATACTTATCCTTAGGGACATCCCTAGACATACCTTAGAAATATCTCTAGGGATCTAACTAAATTTCTCGCATCCGAGTTTCCAAAGGTTGACTAATCCTTGACTCTGATACCAACTGTAGAGTTCCAAGCTTGATGTACATGGAAATTACATTACATTTGTGGAATACTTAATACATAACAAAAACAGACACATAAGGACTGTAATAGTTTAGTGTCTTTGGAAACTTGAAAAAATAATCTTCTAATCAAGGTGAATGATCTTCAACATCTCCCATAAAGATCTTCCCATTTTATATTCTTACCTAAAACCTATCTTTATATCCTAGGGAAAATAAAACCTAAATATGGTGAGCCCAAATTCTCAGTAAGTGTAAACATAGAGAACATAAACAATCCATAATCATTTGAATGCAAAAACGTGATCATAAAATATAAACATCAAAACCTTGAGCAAAGAAATAAATCATGAAAGTATGTAAGGCATATATAATGAAGTAATATCAATAATGATAAAATATCATTGGAATAAAATATTTAATTATGTATAACCATTAAGAACATGATATGATTTCCATCATAGCCAAAGCATTGCTGCCAAGACCATCTTAGTGGACAAAGTCCCTTTCTGAATCGAGTTCACTCCTCGTTCCAGTCCTGTATCACTGAACTAGATTAACTTACCATTCTAGCCATGTCTATATCATGATATATAAATAATTACCCAATGCACTAGAGAAAGATATAGGTCCCACCCATCTCATAATGAAATCATTCTTACTTGTGCCCTAAAATAAACATAAATCATTCATCATAACCCAAAGAATAAAATGGGTTTCATAAATATCATCCCATCTTAAAGTAATCCATATAAAACAAATGGATATAATTTCATAATTAGAAGAATAAAACCATGTAAATAATAGTGGAATTATACTTGAAATATAATCATACTAAATATTTTCTCTTAGATGGAAAATAGTTTTGACAAAGAACTTGAAATGAATTCATGAGGAAAATATCCTTTCTCTTCAAAATAATTTTATTTTCACAAAATGCCATGTAATTTTATAAGAGACCGAATTTTTGTTGAAAATAATCATGAAATATTTTAAAACAAGGTTTATGAAAATTAGGTGTTATGAAACCGTAAAAAACAGTTCACACCGTATATGTAAAAAAAACATTCTTCTCATACATTTGCCGGAAAAGTCAAAAAGTACCTTGTATGGTAAACAGAAGAAAGATTCCTTACATACCTTGTAGTAAAATTCAAAAATGGGTAAAAAGGACTTTAAAAATGCATGAAACCATTTTTATAAAATAGGGACATGGATGATAAATATAACCCTAGTAAATACTTACGAATAAACAATCTCGGATAAAAACGAGATTTACAAAGTTATCCCTTACCTTATGTCTGATATGATTCTTATGTATCCTAACCTCCTTTATAATGATTTAATTAACGTCATTGACTTATTAAATAATCATATTAATTGTTATTATATCATATATGGTACACTTATGAATTTATATTACCCGTTCTTTTGTAAATTCCATGTTAAAGCAGCATTTTGGGTAAAATCGTTTTATTTACCGTACGTGTTTGTAATTTTTTTGTTCTAGATATTATTATTACTTATATCATGATTTACTTACTTATAGAATGTATATAATGATTTATATATCATATATATTCAGTATATATATATAATAGATAGATATATAAAAAATAAATACACCGTTCATGGATCCAGTAGGCCGTACGTACGCATGAACGTTGTTTTCCTTTCCTTATTGACTTGAATGGAAGTCAGTAGATGACACACAAATATATATATACATAAATAAAGTAGCTTTATCATGTAATATATTTCATTATTATTCATTATATATACTTTATAATCATTCTTGAGTGGTTAACATGGAGAATGAATCACATCGTGTCATAGAGACGGTACTCCGTACGTACGCACGCATAGTGATTTTGTTTTCCGTAGGAATGGATAGAAGTTGAAATGAGGTTTTTATATATTTATAATAACATATCAGTATACTAGTGATACTTATGTTACTACTTTATAATGAAACAACAAAATAATAGGATGTAGAAGAAGGATGAAACTTGAAAGAATCGGTAGAAGAAATTACCTCTTCCTCGATGTGCCTCCTTTAAACTTCCACTTAAGGGAATAGAGTTGGTCTTTTGAGAAAACCAGAACCTCTACTATGTTTCTAGGGATTTTGAGAAGGGAAAAGTGCAGTGTTTGGCGGATCTTGAAGGCTCAATGTTGTGTAAATAGGAGGTGTAGGTGGAGCTATGTTTTAAGGGAGGAGAGGGGCACCTTTGGAAAGTGTGAAACTGTTATTTTATTATAAACTTATCTTCAATTTCAAAAGATCCCAAAATCATTAAAGGTAAAGATAAGATGACTCATGGTCGTAATAAACTCATCCTATTAGAATTGGACATGTTTTGGATAATATTTTAATCATTATAATCTTATTTATTTAAATCATTTATTAATTAGGTAAATACGGCATCATTATTGTGTCATAAATAATATATTTTATTTGATGTCTAAAAATTACAAAAAATACCATCATGTAGGAAATCGTTTTAGAATTAAAATTAATATTGATAGCCAAATAGATAATTTATATAACCACTTAAAAAATTTAATTACTAAAAGATTTTTGTTAATGTTAATTTAGTCTTTACATTAAATTAATTAATCTAAATTGTCATTATCACTACCAAGTGGATCAATGGGGTCTCAAAATTGTCCCAATGATGCCCATGGTCGGCCAGTACTCATCCAATAAGGATAGAACAAGTGTTAGGGAAATTGTTAATTATTATAATATTCTTTTAACATTGAATTACCCTATTTACCTTTAACCGCGGTAAATAAAAGTCAAAAGTTACTATTCAGCAAAAATTATTTTCATCTAATTGAACCACATTTTTCTTCTGGATAACAACCATGTATGTCGGATTTTTGAAATTCAATTCACAGAAGTGGTAAAATTTCATTTAAATAAAAGAGGTAGTTTTTTAACTACCACTAAGTGGTTTCACTATTCATCAAAAATTGATGTTTTTCAGAAAAATACCAAAAATTCAGCCTATGATATATTTGATATTCCAAATTCAAAAATGATGTCTATTTTTCCAAATTCAAATCATAGAAGTGGCATTAATTAATTTTTAAATTAATTCCCGTTATCAAAACAATTAGCGTGTTTTTAAGAAACAATAACTATCAAAAGATCGACACTTGTTTATGTCAAATTTCAATGTGAAATTAATTCCAATGACCAACATTGGATTAAATGGTAAAAATATATTCTAATTACATTTTAAAACCCTTTAATATGATAATATAACCATATAAATTATTGTGTTGAAAAAAGTTGTTTTTAATTAAAATATAGCGTGTTTTTACTATTCATTAAAATATGATTGTTATTAGAATAATATGAAAAAATTATCCAAAGTGAATTTTTATATCCTGATACCAAATAAGAATTTTATTTTGTCAAATTGAAATTATAAACATGTAAAAAACTAGATTTAGAGTCGGTGCACCCTCAAAAGGCGGCAAAACTGCATTTTTTTGAAAAATTCTTATTTTACTCAAAAAATATATTTTGTTCTCACACGATGTTCTAGAGAATGTGTAAGATGAATAAAAATGTTATAACATTCAAAATGTAGTTAATACTATCCATAATGGCTAGTTCATAATATTATAACAATATATCGTTGTTTTGTGAATCCCGGTATTGCGTACTACACACGCTATCGAGGAAGGTCACGATTGCGTGTGATGCAAGCCAAGTCATGTCTGCTTGTAGTGGAAGCTCCCTTTGGTGTTGCGTATAACATAATAAAAAATTATTTCATTTATAAATTAAACAAAATCTATACTTAATGTTTCATAGAATAATTCCAACAAAACTAACTTGAAATTGTGTGTAACACTAGCCAAGAATAGTGTGGCGTATAGTACTAGATGATTTTGGTGTGGCATATAACACAAGACATCAATGAAATTAAAATAATATTTTTTATAAAATCTCAGGGTATTACAATGAAGTACAGGACATCTATTATTTTATACAATACACTGTGTAGTGGGATTATTCAAACTAGAATCATCTCCTTTTCAAGTATCAATTTTCTTCATCGATCTCAAAATAAAATTCATCTTTGACATCATCTAAGGACCAAATATTTTAATATAACAACATCAATAAATAATTTATGAAATTTTGTGGCTATAAATCAGGATTATTGTCAATCCATAAAAGCCTCCATCGCACCACTTTCTTCTATGATGATATGTAAAGACTTTTCTATCTCCCATGATCCATAATCCTACAAAAATATCCCCATATCCCATCACTACCATAAAAATCACAAAAAACATATGTCTACATATTGATTTTGATTTGATTGAAACCAATATTTGAATCACTAAACTACCATAGGAAAAATTATCAATACATGAAGAATGAGTGGGATAACCCACAAACAAAAAATTGAGGTCAATAGTGGACATTCTAAACCAGACAATTAATCATAATCAGAAAAATAATTAATAGATAAATAGTAAATGAAAAGAATAATCTTAGGGATACATAAAAATGATTAATTTGAAAGGTTTATTCCACCAATGGGGAAGAATTTGGATTAATGAAGGTTATCAATCCATTCTAGAACTCAGAAAAAGGTAAATAATCCACAAAAACAAAGCCACAAATCCTCAAAGGATCGATCATTTGTGAAGAATGGACATGTGTTGGTGTTTTTGGAGATCCCCATCAATATGAAATCCACCTGCGATCTCTCATCATAATCCCTCCCTGTGCTGGATCATTATTCTTATGGTCATGTGGATAAGTATATTAAATTTATAGAGGAAGGATTATATAGAGGTGACCACTAGGTTAAGTAATAAATCAATAAATAAATTATAAAATTTTATTACATTAAATCCACCAACAATAGAGTAATTATAAAAGACAATATGTGAATTATATTTACACTATTCATAGGATTTACCTAGTGCTGTATATCCTACATAGGTCTTGGTTTCCTCTTCCAAGTATAGGTCCAAGAGGAAGTCAATTATTTCTAAAATATTATGTATAAAGATTAATATTTTTAATATTTTTAATCAATAAACATCAGGGTTCTAAGTCACCCAAAACTCCACATAAAATTCATAATAAATACCCTAATATCAATTAAAATATTCAAATGGTCAAATCTCAAAAACTAGAGTTGTTACATTATCCCCAAATTCAAGGTGTTTCTCTCTGAGAATAGAAACAACTCAAGAAGGTGGGGATATAGATATGGAATCTAGATATATAAATACCAAGAGATCATAAGATATTTTCAATCTTTCTATATAACTCACACTAAAATAGTAACTCTCCTATGAAATAAAAACAAATATTGATCTGTGACCACCACTACATACATAGAAATGGTATCTCCATGATTGACGTCAAACTCACCCCAGTCAATAGCATTTTATGGATCATGCACATACCTCTTCATATATGAAATTTCAAATACATAATATAATCCTTATAACATTGGAGATGAATCCATGTTGTTATAAACATGTCTAACCCTTCCATAAAAAAGGAATATTTTGCTGAATCTCAGGGATAAATTTCCACCCTGATCAAACCTCCACAAGCCTCGACATAGAGTGACATTGAAGAACACATGGTATCTCTTCTCATAATACAAAGGTCTACAAAATTGGTTTGTGTGGAATTTATTCCAACTTTGATCATTTATCATTTTTTCTCATATCACCGACACTTTCATCGTTAATGCCTACACCAGCTTAGACTATATGAATAGAGACTCGACTATATTAGAATATCATAAGGTTGACCTATATAGACTAACATGTAATGAATCAAATGGATTCATACATATAGTGTAATGATATCTATAATTTCAACCTATCCCCACCAATGGTATGTGATCCTTCTAGATCTATCCAAAGTTCAACACATTGTCTCTCATCATATCATCCAAAACCAGAATTTTTTTGTTATACCAGGAAATAAACATGAGGGTGGAATGTTGTGATCATTCATAACAGTTTCCTAAAAGTCTCATGTAGTTCTAATTTTAATCGGTATGTGAAAAAGGAATTACAATATGTTACAATCATTAAGGGTACCCCATGAAGCTAGATGATCTCTCAAAAACATAAACATCTGATGAATTCCATCAAACCATACCCAATAACGATGAAGAAGTATACAAACTTGTTGAGACAATAAAAGATAACCCACATAATGGTGTGGGCTATCATATCCCATAGATGAGTCATCACAAAATCCATGGATATTCAATCCTAATTCAACACCATAACCTCATGTTGTTTAGCCAAAAAAATTGGAACCTAATAATCAATCATTAAATATTGATAGATAAAAAATTTATAGATGAACTCATCCATAATTTTATTCATCACTGACCACAAAAAATACCACCAAAGGTCTTGTTACATCTTGGACACCCCATGATACACAAAAAATGTGGAAGTATGGAACTACCTAAGTACCTAATCACATAACATGACTATAAATAATGTCCATCGATGGAAAGGATAATGTCCACCCCACCTTTATAAATACATTATAGATTTTTTATAGGATATATGGTTGTGAAAAAAAATCACAATTGATATCTCTAAACTAGGAATTGCTCACATGTTGAATAAAAATTTGATTCACCATCTCCAAATGAACATAAAATAGTTCCCTATCATCTACCAGGATTTTCAATAATAAGGTTAACTACGATAACCAATCCACCATCATCAACATTTCATATTTCCTAATAATGGAATCTTCCACCATGTTACACTTTCCCAAAGAATAAAATATATGATAGAGTAATAGAATAATAGGAACTCCAAAAAACCATTTTCTGAATTTTAGGTTTGTATGAGAAAATATATATGTGAGACTCAATTATCTTGAATTAACTATAATTCACTCTCTTATAAGACACTTTTTCCAAAACATTAAGGAATGGACTGATAGAAGAGTTATATTTTCATTAGATAAAAGAGGGAAACTAATGTCATGGCACAAAAAAGTATTGAATACAAAAGTTTAATCCAATAAAAACCATGATTAAAATATTTTATAATGGTGTCCTTAAAAATATATAATGACCACCTTACTTGGAAATCTTTTACTAGATAATGCATATACTAAAATTTTGTCTTCCCTCAATTTTATCAAACCTTCATACCATGGTATAACATCCTGGATCCCTTCATAATTATCTATAACTGTGCCAATATAGGATTTAATCTACATTGAAGTCACCCAATAAGAACATTGGAATCTGTTTTTCACCACAATGAGAATAGTATTGTATAATTCTCACAAGTTAATAACACTTCTCATGTAACTTACATTAGCTCCAATAGTGTTTAATATATCATCAAAGGTTCTAAAACCAAGGATTACAGATCCTCTATCATTCTTAACAATCCATTCACCTCTCATAGACACTTCTACACATGATACATACACATTTAGTTTCATTTTAATTGTGGTTGGATTCCATCATACACACACCCCTATTTTTATTGAATTTACCCTTGTAGATTGATGCACTATTAAAATAAGATTCCTTGGAGGAGAGGCATACTGGTATGGTCAAAGACAACCCAACTCAGCCAACATTGATCTGATTAGAACCAAGATGAATGCATACGATTAAACTCTAACTTACCTCTCTTTCTTTCATGCTACTAAAATTAACCAAAACAAAGTAGAAAAAATCATTCTTCTCAGCTTGGCCTCTTCACTTATAATGTCAATCCCCTGGAACCAGGTGAATTAAAATTCTACCATGGGCCCCTGCATCCTTTCACTCCCATGTAGCTTCCAATAAATATATCTATACCCATCACCAAATAAATCCAATAAAAAATATACCATATTTATTCATTTCAGGATGACACATTGCACCATCCCCAGAGGGCCAAAAAACACCCTTCTTTTGAATATTATCCTCTGTTGGGAGAGACCAGATCCACAACCTCTATATAAGAGTTTATCTTCATCAACATCCACTTGATCTAGATAATTGAGGACCATTTATAATTACTAATTCTAATATGTATTCAACCAATTAAATATCGTCCATTGAAGTACCCCAATGTCATGTTTGGTAGGAAACAACTATCCAGTTCATGTAATAGTGTAATATTATCAAATACAGCTTGATGGTGGTGGTTGAGGGTTATGTAGTTAAGATTTGAGTAACTAGAGGCGTATCTAAAATAAATATCTAGAACATGGAAACTGGTGATGAATAGAATTTTACTACTCCAGTTGACTTTCTAGAACATGAACTCATCCTGCCCCACCACCCATCAAACCTTATCCTATAACACCGCTAGATGATCGATCATGATTTATGAAAGCTTGAATAGTTTTATCATTCTAATAGTCCACTCATTATAAAGTTCTTGGTACCCATGTCTCATGAACCTCACCTATGGAATCTTCCTTTTGATGATTTCACATACTTTTTTTCATGAATGACATGCATCATTCCAAAATATCATATAGGTTGATGTCTCATTCTTCAACTAGTCATTCCAATCACTTCTAGGCCACCCAATGTCACATTATTTCATCATTCACATCCCAAATAAACATGGAAATTATTTTATCAATGAAATAAATGGATCTTATTGGATCCCTGATTATTGAAATCACATGCATTACATGGAGTAAAACACATTGCTAGTCATCATAATGAGACAACTAAAATAAAGAAAACCATTTTAAAATTACAGATTCAGCTAGTAATATTTTTTTCAAATCTGTTCAAACATAATCTTCATGATTGATACATTTTAAATGGTAAACCCCACATAATGAAAAGGAAGTCATTAATCTTTCTTGTCCAGCATGTTTTAGATGTCCTTACATATTTGGTATGAACAATTTTTAGTGATATTGACATATATTATCTTTAAGCCCATTATCTTCCCACTTCGTTTTCCATATTTCTTTATCATTGTCATACCTCAACTAATGGATATATTCCTACCATTAATTATGGAAAAAATGTCCTCAAAGAACATAAAATGATAAATAATACTATCCCTATTTATATTATTATATGGTGTAAGGACCCCTCATCCAAAAAACGTTTCATATTCCTCATGATCACATTACGACCATGATAAATAGATTAGGGGAAATTGAATAACCCTTCCTTAAAATATGAACCATTTTGAAGTAACTAATGTTCATCCTAGAGAAGTTGATTGACATCCACAAGGAAGTGATGAATCAAAAAAACAAATCTCATACACATTCTCTATAACAAAACCTCCTCATTACTTTTATAATATAGCCCCACTCATGTCTATCATACAAATTTTCCACTCCAATATTAATTATAATACATGATCTCACAATATTTTTTATTGATACCAAACACAATTTTTTGAGTGATCCCAACTCACCTTGAATGCCTCTTCCTTTAATGAACCAATTATTCTCATCTGACATAATTCGTAAGATAATACATTTCAGTATTCTATCCTTAATACTTTGATAGTATTTTATATGTGAGGTTGAAAAAAAAATATTTGTTGATATTCCTTAATTGACTTGGGCTTCATTACTTTTGGAACCAGAACCACATTGTATGTATAGGATTTCCTTGAGAGAATCCCCCACCCTACCCCACCCCTTTACGATATTCCACACCGCATCCCTAATCTAGACTCCAATGATCTCCCAAAAATCCCTAAAGAAGAATCCAAGGAACCCATCTGGTCTTGGTGAACTATCCTCTTTCATACAAAACATAGGTTACTTAGTCATATCAACATCAGGCGATGCCTCCATATTATCATTTTCATTCTCCTATATCCAAAAGGGATACACTTTAAAAACTTTTTTGTCTCATTCTCTTGTCCCCAAATTCCAATTAGTAAATTCATTGGGTTCTTCTAACAATATCTTCAAATTATATGGGGCCAAATTTTTTGGAACATCTATATTATTTGTATAGGACCCATTAGGAAGCATCACGTTTATTTTCTTTAACACACGTCTCTCCTCTATACATTCAAGAAAATATTCCATATTTTTATCACTCTCCTAAATCTAGGTAGCCCTTGATTTATCCCTTTAATCTCTTTTAATTTGAATCATTTTTTCACCAAAATTCATTACTTATCATTATGTTCCATAAAAATAATAATCCTTTTGCGCATTTTTTATCCTCAAATCAAGAATTTCTATATCCTATTAGATATCCGCAATAGATTTGTATCTGTTAATCCTTATCCTAGTCCATTCTTGAAGGTTATTCTTTATCCTCAAGAGTATTGATGTTAATCCCTTCCATGGACTCCCATCTATCTATTGAAACTATGAATCACATACTATTTTCATAGAACCTTCTACTCTTGAATAGATACATGAATATATGAATCATTATAGACCTCTATGATAACACTTTATATCCATCACCAATGTAGAATAGTCAAATTGAGATCTAGGGATGTTTCTAAAAGATGACTGAGGAAAGTAATCATGATATTTAATATGTCACAAATAGTGATGAATTATACATTATATGAATCTAATTCCCATCCTTTTATAATAACTTGGGAAACAGATTCCATTAAATCTCATATCAATCAAATAGATGGAGTCCATAAAGGTTTTGATGTCTATCATGGAAATATAGAGATACTCCATTACCCCTTTCTTCACCCAAGAAACTGCAATTTTTTTGAAATCACCTGCGACAAACCATTATAGGTTCCCTGATCAGATGTTTCCAATGGTCCTTCATAGCTCCTTCCAACCATTGTCATCACAAATTGTATACACAATGGAAACAATGAGCACCAACACCCCCCACTTTCACTTTAGTTTATAAATATGGTTATGAATCATCCACCCATTCCACCATAACACCTAAATTAATTAAAATTCAAATATATTGATTTTAGGGACTTGTATGAAAGAAATAAAAAATCCCCATAAAAAATTCAAAAATATTAAAACAATATATTTTTTTAATGTTCTATTAACTTGATCATAGATACCTATAAATATAGAGAATCCTTTTAAATGTAAGAAATTTTTTCCCTCACACCCAATCCCCTCATGTTATAAAAAATAATGAGGTAATTTATAATAGGAAGTGAAGGATTTGTAACCATTAGTAGAGGCCATTTTGTTCCCTCAGTTGATGTATAGTCTTTCTTTAGTGTGAAATTGAGTTTATGATATTTATCCCACTATGGTAAACCAATCCTTCCTATTAACTTCCTCCTTGGATCCCAGAAAATTGATAGTCTCCCCATAGTCACCCATAATCTCTAAAACCATAAACCAATTATGTGAGAACACCAAGTCTTCGTGACACTCCCATGAATACACCTTAAAATCAATTCTATCAGACAAATATACTCAAGGGTCGAGTGGTGACACACAATGAACCTCTCCTATCATCATTAATCTAAGGTCTTCACATCAGATTCTAGTATGAACATAGGATGATTACCACTTTACTCAACCATCACAACATTCTTCCCACGGATTAGAGACATAGATACCTACCTTTTGTGTAGTTAAACATACCATTTATGGGAAATCCATTTTGAACAGAACATCATATGACCAATCCATTGGTGTCCGAAATTATCTTATCCTAACACTAGAGACATTTTATAACACCATGTACTCAACACCCTACCCAAGAAGCCTCAAAATGGGAGTCCTTGTCAACCATTGACTCATCTTCTAAAAATTATCTTCCCACTACTCAGTCCACTCAATTGATAATCCCTTATGAGTAAAGGCTATAAAAGGGACCTCAATCCTAGATAAATCTTCTATAAATCACTAATGGTTCCAAGAAATACCCATCATTATTTTCTCCTTAGTTACAATCTTTGGCGGATCTTTATCATGTACTTATTAAGTATTTGATGGTCCACTAATACTATTTCCTTGGAGATATTAAACCTCATAAATTATACCTCTTTAATCTAAAAAATACACTTTGAAAATTTTCTATTTAGTGGGTTATCGTGGAGTACATGTTGGAACATACCTAAATAATCCACATGATCTCCCTATAATATAGATTATTAAAGTATACTATAGATTAATATAACCATGAGTTGTTTTAGTATGATTTGGATGATTCAATTAAAAAGTCACTGGAACTATACAGGGTTGTTTGACATGGTAAAAGGTATAACCCAGTAACCATAATTGTAGTGGAAACAAAAATATTCCATTATTAGAATACCCCCCTAATGAAAAAACATTGGCAGTAATAATACAAGGGTTTAAAAATTAAAAATCCTCATGATCCTATTATTTTATTGATGATTTCAATGATCCTTTAAAGTGTGTACTTATTCTTGATCATCATCTAATTTTGATGACGGTAGCCAATGCATAATCTCAAGATCTCATCCATCATATTAATAAAAAAATTGATAAGATAGATTGGAAACAATAGTGATAATAAATCATTTATCTGAAATTTCATTATATGTACCCTCAACATTCAAATATCATCTTGTTCAATCTAATACTTCGTAGAGGATATCATAGGTGTCCTTGTGTTAAATTCAACATAAAACTAAAACTCTCAGTGATCTGGTAATCCTAGTTCAACATCAACAACAATATCCATTTACTCTTTTACTACATTGGGAATCTATATTTTTAATATTTTAATGATCCCAATTATAAACATTTTAATTGATATGAAAGATGATAAAACTTCCACTCCATGATCTCTGGTTTCTCCATTATGAAATCCTTTCCTCTAGGGAAAGATAATATTTTTTCATCATCCCATATGAACCTCAGAATTTTATGATGTAGTCTATTTGGGAATGTATATTGTATAGAATTTTTTTATAAATGATGAAATTAAATGGATTCATCATATCCATGAATAGATCGAATATTATTCTTTCTCCACTTTGCATATATTCGTAATATCTGTAATTGTGGGAAATAGTGGAATAACTACTAGTATGAGTCTCCAATTCAAAAGGTTGGTCTAATAAATATTTAATCGTCATAAATTATCACATAAAGGATCAGGAAATTAAATAATTGATCATTCTTGTGCCCATGAGTACTGGTGATAAGGTATTGAAATCATAGATCATAATTCAAATAATCATATGGGAGGCATGATCGTATCCATTTATAGCTTCAAGTGGTCCATTCCCCTGACTGATATCCCTTTGAGACTGGTATGATCCACTGAGGGGTTAGGTTGTTAGTTGATCATAAATACATCCTCAACTTCTAGAACATCCTATTAGGGATCCTCCATCTCATCCAATAAAACCACCATCCTAGGACCCCCATATCCATCGTGAAGGGATCTATGGTCACAATGGTACCTCTCCCATTGAGTCCTATAAACTATTTATCCACCCATTTAACAATGCATGATTAGATATTAATGTTCCAAGGGACCTTACCGATCATAATCATAGTATTTATTATCCATTGGATGACTGGATCTCCAACAAGATACACATACCTATAATCAGTAAATCTATGTATGACTATGGGAACTCATTCTATGTGAAAATCCTGATTTTTAATGAATGAAAATTATAATATATGAATATTCTGCACACTAGTGGTCACCTATTCTACCTTCCATGTACTCCTCCACTAAGAATATATTAATAACCATGTCCCATTCTAGCACTCTGAATCATGTGGGAATACATAGATGGACCAGTACAGCTTCAATGTTCTTGTGAAGTACTCTCACAATCTTATATAACTGGATGAATATATATCAAACCCTATCAAGAGAGTATTGTGTTTGTTCAATGATCATCAACATGAAATACTCTCTAAATATATCAATATTATGTATCTCAAAAATCTCTTAAATATGTATTGATCGTATGGTTTTCAAAAAATAATCCATAGGAATTAAGTGCTCAAACTTTGCCTAGGGGAGTGTTTTATATTCATGATTCTATGTGGATAGACCCCACCAGTTCTATATCATATAAGAAATAATGTTACATACTAGTGAAACCATCTAACTGGATGGGATATATATGTTCCCAAATACTCAATCCACGAACTCTATCTAATCCTCATCTTTTTTGGGTCAAGATGAACTTGGATCCTATGTGGTCTTTGTTAATAAAACCCGTGTAGCATGATCAACGTTCACACAAAATTATTTTAACTAGTTGATACGATAATATATTCAACATTAAGGGAAAAATTATTCTAAAATTCTTGACTTGGATCTATTCTTCATTCGATAAGCAGAATCACACCTATATTCTCACTAGGAGGGATTTTTTCATCAATAGACCCATATACTAAATCATCATCACTAAAATAATCATCACCAAAATCATATCAGGTAATACCGGTTTTCATTCTTTGTGAAGGCATCCTAAATTATTCCACTTCATGGACCACGATTAGATGAGAATATAATGTCTCAAAATCCAACGAGGAAATGAAATTCAATGACCAATTCCTATATGATGCTTGTACAATTTTCTTTCATACAACTATTTTCTATGCATATTGAGTTGATGAAAAATTTATTAGTTTCCTAAGATATAGATACGTCAGATATAATTTCATCAATTGATTCCCTAGCATAGTAGTTAAACTCGAGATATGTCAACAAAATTGATTAAATTTATCTAGTTATATAAAAAACATTCACTACTTTTGTTATTTTGTACTAATATATCATATTGTATTTAAAAGGATGATAATCATCTTAATCACTATAAAGTAGTTATTATATAGTGATCATGAATATTATTATATATTAAGGGTTATGAAAAAGTCTAATTTATTCAATGGTAAGAATATATTGCATGAAACTATAGGACTATTCCCTTTGAGGACCATATATGAGGGCTACGGAGGTAGGTGAAATTACATGGATTTTCCTTTGAAATATCCCAATATGACATTCAAAAAATGAAGAATGATCAAAATTGTTTATAGGAGAAGTTTAATATTTTCATGGACATTGACCAGACCATTTTTTCTGAACCAACAATAATAATGTTCAAAATTATACAACATACCATTATAGAGAATGTTTGTGTAATAAGGGGTTTTTTATCTAGACAGTAGTAGTTTAAATTTCACTGCTAAAAAAGGACATATACCAATAGTTCTGAACCATTGGTATAGGCTGGATGACCATTGGTGTAGCATATATCAATAGTTCCCATAACCATTGTCTATACAAATTTGGGTATAGAACTACACCAACATTGTTAATTAAACCATCAATATATGTCACCTAATATCTTAATATACATAAATATCAAGTAAAACTATTTTGATAAACCTATAAAATTATGTTAGAAAACAATTTTTATGCCTTTTTCACAAATAAATGTTTTCCAATATTTTGTAAAAAATATAGATATTGGTTGATACCAACAGTTTTCAAATCATTTGTAAATCCTTCTCATATATAAGCCGCTAGTATCTCCCCTAACATTTCCAAAATATCAAAAAAAATATATGAATTCAAATCACAACTATAAATAACACATGAACCAACCAAAATAACTACACCCGAACCACTACAAACCAATGGAAAAAATTTAGGAAAGCAATTACTGAATTCAACCTATGATAACACACATTTAAAATTGCACATATATAAATTCACATACAATCATAAAAAATCAATTTCCATAGATATAAATAAAAAATATAAAGGATCAATATCTCTCTAATCACTTTCATTATCATCATCACCATCGCCACCACAACCACCACCATCCTCACCATCATGATCACTATCTTAATCACAATGAATGTAAACATCTTGACCACCACTAGGATCTTCACATCCATCACACAATAAATTGTACAGAAAATGAATCCTTGAAATGTATTTAAAAAAATAATGGTAGTATCTATTAAAAGTAATGGACAAAATGCTACTATAGTATTCATAAACTCCTCATTTTTCATTTGAATCAATTCACACTCCTTCATGACATTTTTTTCCATTCCAACCTCTGTATAAGAAAATGTTTATTTTGTATGAGCTGTTTCTATCTCAGTGCTACTTGTACTAGTACATTATGTGGGCCAACATCTAGTGGGGAAAACAATCATCTATATTCAACACCATACTCTCTAATGATTCTTATCTCTTAATAAATGGTGAAAATGATATTTTATCCCATGATTGTGAGCTTCCTTCCCATCAAGGTCCTCTGATGTAGTATGTTGAAAATTAAAATTAACTATTTAGTAATGAAATAGATATTAAAATTTTTATATCAATATATTAGATCATATAATATGTTTTTGTTTTGATTCATTTACCACACATACATATTTTTTTCCGCACAAGAAAAAATATACTCAAGAACACATCCTCCAATATTCAGAACATACATTTGTCATGACATTGAATATAGAACCCAACATTAAAAAAGTATCGAAGCATGAGTATCATAGTTCAAATGAATAAAAACAATGAAAATTCAAATTGGTTTTTGGAAAATAGATAATGAAATATTATTATAATAGTAACACAAATTCCAATGAACTATGTAGTCAGATGTATTTCAAAAAAAAAAGAAAATTCACAATTTCTAGGATGTACGTAGATAATGTTGTGTTTATTATAATGTAAATTACATCACATTATATGAAAAAAAAACTTACTAATGAATGAAAAATGACATAATGTTTGGATGCATCATGAAAAAAGATGAATCAAAATTGAAGATTTCAACCCATGACAAATTTTTTTTCAATAATTTGGTGATATTAAAATAAATTAGAAATCAATTTCAAATGTAGCATACTGCTATTTTGAGAGATATAAGATCCTAAATAGAAATTTAGGGAAACAAAATCTCCCCTGACATGAATATTAATTTAGATGGATTTCCATTAATTAATATGTTACTAAATCATTTAAATGAATATGATTTTATTATAACATGGTCGATAGTTTTATTCAGGGATTCCTTTCAAATAAAATTACATTATTCATTAACTTATTACAACTTTAAAATATATTTTATTGTTATTTTTTAAAATTTATTTTAAATTACTAAGGTTATCATCTCCCCAAATGGGATTTCAGTACTATAGAAATTATGGGTAGAATTATTAAATGAATATTCATTTACTAAAATCTAATGGGTGTTTAATGAAATGGGGAATGGTCCATGTATGATCATATTATTAATGGAATAATTACTGAATCCAATTTATCATCAACATAATACTTAATTAAGAAGTCTCCAATATTAAATCGGTGATGTAAGTCGGGGACTAAGAGGCCTTTTTGTCGATCATATATTTATAACAATGAAAACTATATCATTTTTGTGCATTTCAATGGGTGTTTAATGGACTAGTCAGTAACTTTTTGGGAGCAATATCTTACCACTAGGAAGATCACCATGATCAAATTTCTTTAACCTAATCAGGATATTTTGTATCTATGAGATACCACAATCAATATAATGTCTTTCTTAATATTGATAATACAATGTTTCTTGTAATTGAAGAAACAAATGATTGTATGTTTTCATATTTCTAATTATATGGTTAGAAGTATTTTGATTATCAATGATATTATTAAGCCTATGATAGGATTTAATGCAGTGGGATAATTAATGATATTTTGAAGACATGAATAAGATTCTATAATAATGAAATTATTCCGACAAAATGTTTTGGAGAAGTTTTACATGGATTTGATTATTTTGTTTTCTTTTGTTTTTAATATATGTGGAATTTTTTTCTGTAGTTTTTTAGGGACTTTCAATGACTATTGTTTTAAGGGGATTTTGTGAAATATGTTTTGGAATTCAAATAAATCATGAAGTAAAATAAGTGGAGTCAGATTAATTTTGGATCATTTGGATGATTTTTTGAAAATTGGTGTCAATAATGATGGTGAATTAATAGGTGATGTATGGGGTATTAGTAATGTATTTCACAATTGGTAATGTAATAGAAAACTATGTGCTTTAGAATTCCTGAATATGATATATGTAGGTTTCTTCATCATTGAACATTCAATAAAGTTATATGAATTATTAAAAACATTCATTGTCATTTTTAGAGATTTAAATAAATAAAAACACGAAGGATTTCAAGGTTGAAAGTGTTTAGATAATGAGTTGATTATATTAATGGATTAGAAGTATGATCCTTGAAAACACGCAAGTATGTATCAAAGTAAAACCAAGGATCTCTATTTAATGATTTAACATCAAGATTGACCAATGGATTCATAGATGATAGCATCATAATAGTTTTCTATATGGAAGTGGATTATGCCTTCATTATAGTTTCCCTTGGAATAAAATTAGGTATGACATATGTTATTATAATTTATATAAATTAGTTTATCCTAAAACAGGATAATTAATATCATATATATTGTCACCAATAATATTCGTATCCATTATATAGGCATCTCAATTTGTATCAAAACACACAATTATTTTAAAAAATAGTTGTATTTAACTAATATTCCAATTGGTTGTCTGGATAGTCATATTAATTTCTTATTAATTATGACATTCATTTTTTTATTGAGTTTATTTCTAAAATAATAATGATCCAGGATTTAAATTTTAAATAAAGATACATCTTCTATAATTTAGTAACTATTTTATTTGTTATATGCTACAATTTTATTCAGAAAAGTTTAGTGAATTTTTAGAATTTATTTATTTTTATTTTATAAGTACATTTTACGGATAATTTAGAAAATAATTATTAGTATATTAGTAGAAAAACTGAAAAGGGGAATTATTTCATGTTAACGGATTATTCTTTGTTAGATCATATTTCCGAGAATACCATAAGAAATAATAAATTATAAAATATGTGTATGATTTCATAAAAATATTTGACTCTTATGGTCATGATGAAATAGTGACTCTATCACATGGAAATCATCAAGAATATATCTCTTTTCATATAGGTATGTTACAATAAGATGTTTTAATGTTATAGTTTTTTAGTGGAATGTTTTTAATTCAACACCTTCTATCTTAGTTTTAAAAATCACAACAAACTCTTAAAATTTGTGTTTTACAAACTTTATGTTTCCCAAGTATATAGAATTATTTTTTTAGAAAATAAATTATTCTATCATATGATGAAATGTTTCAAAAATGAAAATTATAAACCTTCACCACAATTTATAGTCCATCAAAATTCCTCAGGTTGGATCCTTTAGAATGATGAGGTTTTTTCTATCAGGCTAACTGTGTTCAGTCCTTCAAGCATGTGATGTTTTTTTCATTTCACTAATTGAGTTTAGTTCATCATACTAACTAAGTCAGATCTATCATACTAGAATATATTAATTAAATGTTTTAAAACACGATTTTTTCTATCAATGTAATGTTTATAATTTTATGTTTAGAATTATGGATATTAGATATAATATAGTTAATAGAATATTAATGGTCCTATAAAAAACAACATTGGAGGAAAATATATAGACCATGATGAGCTATAAAATTAAATACCATTTGTTTACATTGCTATCAAATCCTAGAATCATGAAGATATAGACATTTAATGAGTGACTATAAATAGTGAAGAACTCGAGGGGCTAGGAACTGGTGATTTTGTGAAATCAAACCATCTAAATATTATATCATTTTAATCTCTCATTACTAAAATTTTGTAATCTTATAAATAGTTTTCATTGTAAGGATATCTTAGGAGAATTTTATAATCAACAGAAATATTTGTGACTATCTTTTGTATTCTATCTGAGGTTATGATATAGGGATTCTGATGATAGGAAGATGATGGATCCAATAATGATGATCAAGGACATCTTGGGATAGGAATAAAAAACTTATCATATCTATTGAGATAGAGGGAATTATTCTTGAATAATGATAAACCTGATTGTTTTCTTAAAATTATGGATAACTTATGTTAAGTTTATTGAATTGTATTACGATGAAGGATAAAGTGAACTCATTATTTTTATTATGTTTATATTACAAAATAAATAAATTTATAATGTTTTTAAATTGTTTCTATGTGTTTTTTAATTATAATGTGTATCTATAATGGAAAATTTGAATACCAAAAATTCCTAAACATTGATTTATAAAACACACTCTGAGTACATTACAAGATACTCTGATTATCATAGAAAGTATGGTTCTAATAAATTTTTATAATTCTCTTTGGGGTTTTAATTTTTTACTATTTTATAACTATAGTAAATCCCTATCTTGTAACCATTATATACTATAACGATCCAATAATTTGGATTAGAACAGGTTCTACTTCATGAAATATTGGGTTTTTACTTTGGTTATCTTAAGAATGTTTCTTATGTTTTAGTAAAATTTTGTTGTAAAATATCATTTAAAATATATTATTACACTAACATTTATATTTTAGAAAGAGTTTTTGTTTCTATATGATGAAATTTTTAAATGTTGGAACACTTGAAAATACCAATCCATGTTGACCATTAATCGTTCAAGATGAAAAAAATGTATAATGGGGTGAGGCAATGAATAAAATATTTATTAATAATGGTGTTGATAACTTTGTAATGATGAAAATAAATTAAAATATACCTGATAAGGATGTTTCTACTTTTACTAATCAAGAAAAAATATAATATCTGTTTATTTATTAAGAAATGAATACATTTTAATGTTATATAATGAGGAACATATATAGTCATATTTCTTATATTAAAGTAGATATTAATATTTATAAGATGCTAGAAGTCCCAAAATTCAGAAATACTTATGATATTGAGACAAGAAGATCATTTTTTAGAGAACACTATTAAGATTTTGATTTCTTACATAGAGAATATATTACGAAGATTCATAATAGATTCATGAAAATCCTGAATATTCTTCAACATTTTTGAGAGATGTGTATTGATGATAAAATTTTGGTAGTGATTATTATTAAAATAATTACCAAATAATTGTAATCTAAAAGATCATATTTGGATGATAGAAGAAGGATAACACATCTCACTTTGGATGATCTGATAGGCCCTCTCACATAGAAAGAGGGAGGATTAAAAACAGTTGCTGAGAAAATGAAGAAAAATAATGGAGGACATTCTTTTTATAATACATAATATATTTGTAGTAAATTTAATTTAGTTGGGAATATTTTAGAGTCATCAAAGAAAAAGTGATTTATAGTTTAAACAATGAGTAGTTTCTTATAACATTCTGATAATTAATTATCCAATCATTCTATGTGGATGAACAAAATATATGGAATCAAGGATTTTTGGTATAAGTATAATAATAATAAAATAAGAAGTGGTAAGAAGGATTCTGCCGATGTTATTTGTCATATGTGAAATAATTTTGGTCAAATATGACATGACTATCTAAAGCTGAAAATAAATGAAAATAATGATATTAATTCAGAAAGAAATTATATAAAATACTATAATAAAAAGAGTAACAAATGTATGAAAACTTTATATACATAGAGTGAAATTTTTGGGGATAATTTATTAGATAATTCATCATATATTGAATGTATTGATCATATGTATATCAGTTTCTATGTTGAGTTACTAAAGATTAATAATTATTTCACATCTAAGGAAATCGTCGAATCTTTAACCAATTTTACATTAAATGAAAACTACATAGAATTTTATTTTGAAAGAAATTCTATATATTTTGATGAGGAATATTCTTCATCAAAATAAAATAATTTCATACCTAACATTGAATAATTATCTAGACTTGAAAAAAATATTTGAAAAATGGAATTGTAAAATTACTAGAAAACACATGATGTTTCCCAAGAAAATATTTCTTTAAAAACCAAAAATTTATAAACATACTACTATGATTTCAAATCCTTCAGGATAATTAAAAAAAATCAATATTTGAGAAAAAATATCCTTATAAAGAAATATAAATATCCAATGTCAAGAAAAATATTTTATCAAATGATTTTAAAGATTTTAATATAAATTATATGACTATTATAGGTAATAATTTAGTTGTATGACTAAATTCTGAGATATCTAGTCTAAAAAATCATTTATCAATGTTTACTCCTTGAAAAAAGTTTTTTGATAATATTTATAGAAAAATTAGACCTTTTAGGGATATATTTGTAATGGGTTTCAAAAATAAGAAACCTATTTTTAAAATAACAACTGAATTCTAAAATATGATCCATTTTTTATGAAATGTAAACAATGTGGACATTGAATTTTTTTTTTCTTTAAATAGTTTTCAATATATATGATTTCATAAAGAATATTTTTCAAAATAATTAACATCATCTCAACATCGGATAGTTGGATAAATTTGGATGCCAGAAATATTATTTTCTAAAAATACCAGATCCTTGCAGTGTTGGGTTCAAAAATACTAATATTTTTATTTTCATGAAAATAATTAAAGTACCAATAACAAAATATGGTATATGGATAGTTTTTCTTCTAGATACCTGGCTTGTAGAAATTATTTCTTCCTGAATATTATTAACATAAAAGGTGGAAAATCTACCTTTGGTGAGACATCCCAAGAAAAAATTATTAGAATATGTAATATTGTTCTTCATGAAAAATATTTAATTTTAAATGTTTTATTTTTAATAAAACATAAGAAACCCCATATTATAATAATTCAATTATGTGATGATAAATATATTTTGAACATAAATAATGATAAATGAACTATTAATAGTTCAAAAGACAAACATATTACTTTTTTTAATCAGCATGAGAATTTTTATACACTTAACATTGAATAATTTAGGATCCAAGATCTACCTTTCCTTAGTGCATTAGAAGACCAATCTTGGTTATTCCATTGAATATTAGGGAAAAAATATTTATAAATTTAGTTGAAATATCTCATAAATGACTAGTTAAATATCTACCATAACATAATTTTTATACTTCAAAAGTTTGTGATATATGAAAATTTAAAAAGATACATAAGTCATGTTTTAATTATAATAGTGAAGTCTCAACTTCTTAATATTTATAGTTAGTTCACATAGATATATTCATTACTAAAGAAACCATAATTATTAGTGGAAAATACATTGTAAATTTTTTATTTTCTGATTACACTAGATATACATGTGTCTATTTTTTTTAAATGAGGTGTGTAGCGTTTTTCTATTTCAAAAAATAAGAATCCCATATTATTATTAATAAACAATACATCATTGATAACACTTCATTACGATCAGGGTAGAGAATATTAAATTTTATTTTTGATACTCTTTAATGTAAAAACATTATAATATATAAAATTTCATCACCTTGAGCTCTATTGAAAAATGATGTAGTTGAAATTAGAAATGGTATTATTCAGAAGATTATAGGTACCATATAAAGTGAATACATAATTGATATTTTTTGGTATGAGGCATCTATTTCTTCCTATTGTACTAAAAATCATATTTTAATAGGACCTTTTATTAATAATAAACATTACAATTTGGGGACCTGAAAGGAACCAAAAATTTTATACTTAATTTTTTTTGGATGAGAATTATTCATTAAAAATACTAAATATAATTGAAATATGTTTTCTCCCCAATAAAATGAATGAATATTTTTATGTTATTTTATAACTAGTAAGTCTTATAGTGGTTTTAATAAAAACATAAGTACCTTTGACGAAAAAATAAATGTTATGTTTGATGTAATTGACACTCTTATTTTTAAACAACCTTCACCAATATCATCAAATATTATTTCAAAAATAGATTCCCATCCCTAGTGAAAAAGTTATTCTCATGATAGAACTACTGATGGATAAATTTTTAATGTTCTACCTCAAAAATAATTTCATCATGTTGTTGAAGAACCACATATTTTAAACCTAGGAAATTTGTTGATTATTAAGAATCATCCTAATTATAATATCATTAGTGATGTATATCTACTTTTAATAACTACAAGTTCCTTATGAAATGAAGCTGAACATTTTCAATTATTATAACAATTAGAAAAAAAATCTAATTATTCTTTATGTGATGATGATTGGATAAAATCTATGCAAAATGAACTCAATAAATTTAAAGGGAATCATGTTTGCACATTGGATGAATAACATAATGAAATGTTTGTAAATGGTGTATAATGGGTTTTCCGGAATAAGTGTGATGATAATTGAATTAAAATAAGAAATAAAGCTATTCGTATATAATACTTTTAAAATCAACATGGAGTAATAGATTACAAAGATAATTATTCTTTAAAATCAATACTTGAAACTATTTTTCTTCTTCTATAAAATGAATCATTTCATAATATTAAACATTTTCAAATGGATGTAAAGTGTGATTTTTTTAATGGATATGTACAAGATTCTATCTACTGAGGAAAATTCATTAGCTTTAAAACAAATAAAAAACTCCATAATTATTTTTATAATTACTAATTCATCATAGAGACTTAAATGATCCTTTAGATACTCGGATGAAAGATTAACATGACATATCTATCAAAAAACTTTGTTAAGGGAGCTGCAAATATATACCTATTTATAAAATAAGATTAAAAAACATTCATCATTGTTCAAATTTATGTTAATGAAATTATACACTGTTCTATCCAAAAATTGTTGATAGACTATTTTTTTGATCTTAGGAAATATAAAATTAAAATATTCATAATGAGATAACATTATTATTTTCATCGTTTTCATATATCATTAAAACTAAAAGGAACTTTTATATCTCTAAATAATTATATAAAATATTTTCTTATGAAATTTGGATATGGAAATACAAAACGTATTATAAATTCAATATAAACCTAAAATACTTTTGATATTGATGAATTTGGGATACCATTTGATCAAAAAATATTTATAGGAAGGATTGGATGTTTAATGTACATAACATCTTGTCATCCAGATTAAATGTTTTTTTGTATTCAAGATATCATGTCAATCTTAAAGATTCATATATTAATGAATTTAAATGATTTTTTATATAACATTTGGTAATTATGGATCTATGGTTATTTTATACTTCTTGAAATGACTTTTATCAAAAAAAAATTAGGATTCTAACATTGGTGGGTATAAAATGGATAGAAAAAGTTATTCTAGAACATATCAATTTTTAGAGAATATATAGTATTTGGTTCTTATATTAAAAAATAATGGCTATATATTTCAACTTATAAATTATAATATCTAGTAGCTTGAAGTTTCAGAGATCAAGAGTTTTAGATGCAACACACACTAACTGGTTATAGATTGAGTTTTAGTAAAACTCAAATATTATGCGATAAAACATGATCTATTTCTTTAAGTAGAAACCTTGAAAATAGTTCATGATAAAACCACAAAAATATATAACACCATTTCCTTCAAGATCACACAATATTATATATTGAATTTTATAATTCATCAAAACACAAGAACAAACTTCTTATATTTTTACTAAACTCCTTAGTTCAGATTGATTTAAATATATCAAAAATATTCTAGGAATGCTAAATATCAAGTGATCCTTCATATAAACTTCTTTTTATCAGTATCCTTAAACTAATAAACTCTTTTACAAAGAACTATTACAAATGTTTTATTAAATAAAATACATTAGTTTTTTCAAAATAAAATTGATTTTCTAAAAATATTTTCTTTTATAAATTAAAAACTATGTATTTTTTATTTTTTTAGTTTCCAAATTTTTTTGTATTCAATAAATTATTAAGATTTATTTAAAATAATTTTTTTTTTCTTAAAAAAAATTTATTTTGTAAAATATTTATTTTTTGAAAACCACATTATTTTTTCTAAAATTTTATTTTTTCTTAAACTTTTGGTTTAATATTTTTGTTGTTTTTCTAGAAACCAAGAAGAATAAATATCATACTACCTTTACCATAGAATGTTAAATATTTATTTCATCATTTTTTTTAATTTTTTTAATTTTTTATTTTTTAGTATATTGTTTTTTATTTTTTATATTTCATTGTTATATTTTATCAAACATAAAATAACAATTTTTGGACAGCGCCGTCTTCTGTAAAAAATAATATTTTCAAAAATCATTAAGTGTTCTAAAATATATTTAAACTATAAGATGATAATTATTAATCATAGAATCATATTTGAAATTCAATATGAACTATTATAACTTTAGAAAAATAATCATCTCTCTGGTCTTATAAATACTTGAGTGGGTCACCACATCCCTCATCAATTTTTTAGATTTTTAATATCTCTCAGTCCTTAGATTCATGTTCAATATAATCATTTTGCATTCCTATGATCTGAAATTTCTTCATATGATTAGGTACTATTGGTTTTTTAGTTGATTCAAAATGTCTACTCCTGATAATATAGAAAATAGATAAGTTATAAATTAATTTCTAATCAAGAATAAATAGTATGACTAGAATGATTCATTTTTGAAAAAAATTATAATATATTATTGTTGGGAGAGATTTTACACTGAGAAGGAAGACCTTAATCTTCACTATCCAACTATGATAAAGTAATTTTACTTATATCTCAAGTATGTTGTGGATGATAATTTGAATATTACAACATTTAATCATTTTTATGAGTATTACAAGATAAATATTTAGAATGTTTAAAAACATGTGTAATTACCCTTGGAAGGGGAGCGTTATATTATAATACATAAGAACCCAAAAAATCTAGTATGTTTATAAAACCCTATAGCAAAAACATAATTATTTTTTACACTTGACAAAGTTATAAATTTTTTCATTTAAAACCCAATTCAAGAGTATATTTCTAATATACACAAGATTATTAAATTATGAGGAAGGGGGACCAAGATAAGTTGAAAGTACTAGAAATATTTATATTGATTTTTATAATGAATATAAGGAAAATACATTTAATGAAATAAATTTTGTATTATATCAATCCTATAAATAAATTCTCAATGGATTTGACTATTTTTCTATTTCCATTCTTATTCAATTATATATTCATGTATTTGGTATTTTAAATGAAAATTAATAATCATGACATTACGATGTGAGAAAAGGTATCACTGATAATTGAATAATCCATTTCAAGGATAAAATTAGTTTTCGTTTCAAAAATCTGATTGTTTTTTTGATAAATCGTGCTAGATTTTTTCTGATTTTGTTATTTATAAAATAAAATAAAAAATTCATGAAAATGGGATTGTTTTTTCTTCACTCATTGATAAAAGAATAAATTAAAGGCAAATTATAACCATCCATATCACGAATAGATGAAAAGAAAAGAATAAAATATGTCTGGAGATTTTGTGTTTATATTAGATAAGCCTGAGGCCCTATAATTGAAATTGGGAATAATATTATTTTTGTAATTTGTTGATAAGAAGATAAAAATAAGAAGATATTTTTAGATAAAAAAAGTAGTTCTGAGTTTAATGGATGGTTTTGAAGGAGTACATAAATATTTTCAAACTTTTTCAGAAGATGAATAAAAAATGTCTTTCAATTTCTCCTTTATTAATGGTTCAACCAATTCTTCATTCGGTAGTTATTTCCTAGTATATTCCATAACCACAAGTTTTTGGAACAACTAAAGTTCCTATTATTGTTGATAAATTAAATGGGAATTTATTATAAGAATAATTTTTTAAAATAAATTTTAGAAAATATTCCAAAAAATGTAATGATGTGAGGAAAATAATACTTCAGAAGTGATGAAAATATGGTTATGTAATTAGAGTGAATCTTAGGAGATGATTAAAAAAGGATATATTTATAGGAATTATAAGATGAAGAGGAGTAAGAAAAAAGTTCATTATAAATTTATCTATTTACAACTTAGTTAGAAACAAATGTTGATCTGTTTGTTTTAGAAAAAGGATAAATTTTGGAAAAACTTATTGAAAATCAATATTTTCAAAAAATAATTTCAAAAAAAATTGATACTGAGATAAATATTGATGTAGTAAAAAATATCAGATTATGGAACAGTGAGATAAAAATATAAAGAGAATGAGAAATTACTTTTCAGATCATTATGAATACATTTTTATGATGTTTTATCAAATTAAAAATATTCTCTAGAAAGCCATTATGATAAAATATTGATTCCTTATTTTCATATTTTAATTAATCATTAACTAATCTTGTAAATTTCATTTAATATCCTCCAAACACAGAATTCGTATCTAAGAATATTCAGAAGAGGTTACACGTGTTAGATCAATGAGATTTTCTAAATTATTTTCTAAAACCATGGGGTATAATAATAAATAATTCAATAATTTTAAACTTGAATCAATGTAATAAAGAATGAGGGTTTAAAATTTAGTATTCTGGTTAAATAACCCCTAAATAGATTTTAAGATTCGTGATGAACAAATTGAGACTGCAAATAAGACATCATTAGAGATTACTGATTCATTTTAAAAAATTTATTCAGATGTAGATGAGAAAATTGAATTCTATTGGCTGTTCAAATGTCTATCAGAGACTCAAGAGAAATAAATTTAAGAAATAAATTCAAATAATATTTAACATGATGAAGAATATTAAATGTTAAAAGCTTATAGGACAGAAAACAAGACTCTTAAATAAGATATAGATACAATAACAAAATATATTAAAATGACTGATGTTCTTGAAGAAAACAAGAAATTTTGGAGTCTTAAGAAATATAATCCGAGAATAACTATAAAGGGATTAAGAATATTAATGTCATCAGGAACAAGTTTTAAAATAAATAATTATTCTATTTCTTTATAATTCTTATTTTAAAAACACTACGTTTTAATTGAATGAAATATTGAATAAATTCTTTTCCACGCATTATGATTGAATGTAATTATAACATTATTTGGTTAAATATTCTTTTTATTTTCGTGGATTAATTTTTTTTCAAAATAAATTGTTTTTTATGATTGTTATACAAAAATGTCAAGTACATTCCACATGAGTTTTTTGAATATCACAAATGGGGATAAATTCTTGATTAGTCGATGAATTATTGACTAAGGGAGAATTATTTGAAGAAGTTATTTTGTGGTTGAATTAATTCAAGAATATATTTTTTAGGGGGATATTTTTTTAAGATGTTATATTATTTTATTATTACCAAATATGTATATTAAATAAAAAGGAGTCATAAGGTAATGGGGATATAAGAAATATTATGCCCGATGTGTTTCTAAAATATAAATTGGATGAAAAAATTTCAATGCTATTATTTAATCTTTATCAATTTTTTTTAAATTCATAAAAATGATGATATTATTGAGTCAAAAGTTTTTGTTTATATAAATTATAAAATAGTTTTTAAAATAAAAAAACACTCTTAAATATGATGCTTTACTAAATTAATATTTCCCATTTATTTAGAATTTTTTGTTGAAAACTTATTCTACAAAACATATAAATATTTATAAATTGATAATTATATTCGTTACACCCAAAGTTTCTTCTCGCAAAACTAATCAAGTATGATATATCAGACTTATGAAGTCTAGTTCATTATTATAAATAAGCCTAGTCTAATGGAGTGACAATGTTTTTTTCATCATATATTCTGGGTTTTTCTCATCATCCCGACAAAATGTGAACTATCAAACCAAAATATTTTTATTCATTTTACAAAAACACAATTTATTCCACCAGAATAATTTTTACAATTGGATCCTTAGATTTATGTCTATTGTATTTAATATAATTAAATTCATAGTAATGGGGATTTCAAAAATGATTTCAGATACAAATATATAGATAATGATGATCTATAATACTTAATATCATTAGTGGTTGTTGAATGAAACCCAATGAATCATGAAAATATACCTATTAAATGAGTGCTTATAAATATTGGTGCATCCAATTATTTTAGAGAAAATTATTTTAAAAACTCAAATCATATGAATAATTCATATAAGTAACTTCTTTTACTTAGAATTTATAATCATACACAAATTGTTCATTCTATGTATTCCGTATGGGGATTGTAATATAGTTATAAATATTTTCATTTTATTTTGTCTGTGATATGATGTAATGGCCAAGGGATTATATATAGTTACTTAACCATTTAATCCCATAGTATATGTCTTATACTAATTACATTGACATGATTATAAGGAATCAAATACTGATGGAATGAGAGTTTAGTATTCTTTGTATACCTGATACATACATGATTCATTTATTAAAAAAATAAAATAATTACAACATATTTTTTATTCTTTATAAACATTGAGTATGTCTCTAATCTATCTATTAAATCCCTTTATATCATTCTTAGTAATCTTCTTAGATTCCTAAGGAAAAAACCTAAAACGGGTGTCATCAAATTCCCAGTAAGTGTATGTTAAGAGGAAGAAACAATGAATCAATTTGAATAGTCAATATGGAAAAGTAAATAACTAAAAACACATGCCATATAATCAATATAAAGAATGGATGTGCATAGACAATATGGATGGTTTATAACTAGAAACACATTCAATTCAAATAAATTGATAAGGATAAATAAATATTGAAAAGTAAAAACTGAAGCACATGCCATCTAAATAACTAATAAATTATTTTTTCCATAGATATAATAATGAAAAATATAATGGATCATTAATAATTGAATAAAATTGAAGTAAAGATCCTAATTATTGGATGTCATGTTTTCTTGGAACAAGATATCATTCCCATTAAGAGACAGTTTAAACGTTTCCAATTTTCTCAACTAATTCATCCTATAAGACTACCGATGAATCAAGAGGATTTTATTGACTGGTCCCCAACCCATTGGGCTTTCCATAAATGGTCCCCAACCACTTTATTTCGTGTATAAATCATTCCACATATATTTAATAAATAGAATGACTTATCAAAATTTCATTGTATTGAATAAAAGTTATAGATATATAAATAATTCCCAATTAATAAAATAACTATCAGAGTGAAAACCATATGTCAAGTGGTATATAGTTCAGAAAATAATAATATACATGAAAAATTATATGGACATTTAGGGGAATTTAAATGCTAAATGTTCATAGGAAAACTAAGATTTTAAAAAGGAATAAAAGGAATCATGATGTGAATGTGAATATTATCCATTTCCAAATCAAATATAAACCATTTAGAGGAAGAATAAGGATGGTATTTATACAATATACCTCAAGTATATTAAAATAATTGGTTTTTTCATTATTGAATGGAAATATTCTCATACGATATTTTAAAAACATTCCTGAGGAAAATATCTTTTTCTATTTGATTCATAAAAATTTTCATGTTTATCTTTGCATTTATTTCACTTTTTACAATGTTATATGAAACTAATTAAACAATTATGTTTACATAAGTTTTTTTCAAATTTAGATTATGTGTCAAAAAAGCGTTTCTAGGTCAACTATGGTGTAATAAAATGTCCACGAGAGCTTGTGTAATGACTACCCCTAGCCTGTATTCCACAGGTAAGGGGTTGGTGACTAGCACCAGAAAGGAATATCTCTAAAATGGGATGGTATTTCCTTTAAACCTGCAAACACATAGACTAGGTACACAATAATAGAAAACTATGTAGTATAATTTCTAAACATAAAAGTGTGAACTAATATAGAATGGGACTTTGTACAACCCCTACTAAAAGAAATTAACGAAATAAGTAAAAATAGCTCCAAAGGTTATCTTCCAATGACCCTAGTTTAAGGGTAGGTACATCTCGTCATTGTGGCTCTCCACATCATTTCATCACGTACGATCACCATTTAGTCCTGGCTCAAAAATCATTGTCAACATTGTCTGTCATTTTCACATGACAAAACAAGGTTCTAGAGATTCCAATGTAGGGGTGAGTATAAAAATACCCAGTTGGGACCCTGAGACCCCTAAAGTTCTCCCAGAATTCCTCAATGGAAAAATAACAAAGCATGATCTCAATCACAAAGCATAAAGTAAAAGATAGCCGACACCAGTTATATAAATTAAAGAACTGAAAAAAATTATTATTATCCATGAAGCTAAATCATCTTATTCCATTTAGAAGTACTACTGCTGCATCATGAAAAATTCATTCTATTGACAATCTACATAGGGTCATATGTCACTGATCCACATAGGGTCGTAAGTCATCAATCCACACTGGGTCATAAGTCGCTGATCCATGATGGGATTCTCTAAGTATGGTCCTCATCGGTACTTGCTACTGATTATCCACATAGGGACATAAGTCATTGATTTACATAGGGTTATAAGTCATTGCTCAATGATGAGCCACTCTAAGGATAGTCCCTATCAGGTTCCACTACTACTGATCCACATAGGTTCGTAAGTTGCTGAAGCACACAGTGTTGTAAGTCGATGATCCACACCTCGTCATAAGTAGTTGATCCACATAGGATTACAATTCTATAATCCACGACAGGCCACTCTAAGGGTATTACTCATCGGGTTATTCTACTGCTGAACCACACAGAGTCTTATGTCACAGATGCCGATCCACAAAGGGATGCTCTCCACTTGACAGCCAGCCACAGGATTCCCACACTTGGTGCGCTTGGGTTCCATAGATAATTCTCCTCAAGCCATCGATCATACCTAAACTTCCACAACATCCCACAAATATGTCTCCCAAAGGACTGACATGCCATACATGTCCCAACGCAACAGCCAGGGCATCAATTGGATGCCCGGTCTAAAAGTTATAGGAATTTTAGTTCTGAGGACCTGATTATATTTTAGTTTCATCTAGAATAGTTGTAATCCGAATTTCCCCAAAACCCATGTGAAGTATATAAAAATTATCGTATCATCCCTAGGGTCCCAACAGTGCTGACGACTCATCAATCAGATTCTAGTTTTGTGAGAAATACCTAATTTAATGTAATAGGACCGATCGGGTCCTGTAGGAGTCTGGCCCGGCCATCCAGTTTAGCTGGTGGTCTCAACCCAGCCCACGATTCCGATCCAGTAGTGGGTCCAGCACAGAATGTGGGTCTGGCCCAACTCATGGGACCAAACTAGCTCACGGGTCTGGCCCAACTCGCAGGTCTGGCCTGGCTCATGGGTCAAGCCCGACCGGAGTTTACTACCTGCCTAAAAACCCAGCCCCCATGCAGTCCTGTTCTCCTGGATGGCGGTGCCAGTGGAAGGATGCCTATACATCCAAAATGACCGGCTAGAGCAATCCTTTATGCTCTAGGATAACGGCCTATGTGGCCCCTCATTTCCCCCCTGAACGTTGTCAGTCCATTCTGGTCTTGAACCTACGGCACCAGGCTGACACCATGCCTCCAGTTGACCATACTAGGGTCAGACCTGAGGACATGGGTCTACCAACACCATGGTTTTAGCCGTGGCGTGCCTCCTGCCTTCAATGCATCTGACAATGGCTTGTGGCCTCCACATCCACCGCAATTCCTGCATGTGTTGTGCCACATCCACTTGGCCGACAAGATCCGACCACCACCGCCACTTCAGTGGTGTTTCACCGGTTGTGCTTCCACCAGCCACCATTGAAGCTCTGGTGGTCCAATTTCATTCTCATCCATGCCTACTGGCCTGCCACGATACTGCCTTCACTTTGTGTCCCTTAGTTTCATCATTCCACCTTGTAGCTCGGTCTCCCATGAATAATGCATCAAAATTGTGAATGGTGTAGGGTCCTTGATTTGTTCGGATTAGCCTGCACCCTCGAAGATAGTGTTTTAAACATGGGAAGATTAATAATCAATAAAAACCCCATAATGAAACCCTGCATCAACCTCCCTCAATAATGAATGAAACACAGATAAATTCGTTAGTCTCTTGGTCCACGTTCACTGTATTTTCCAAGAATAGAATTAGAGAAAAATTAAAATCATAAACCCCATACATTGATGATTTTGGTTTCACTAGCCGAAGAATAAGAATATCTATGTATATTTTCATTCATCATTTGTCGAAATCTAGATTTATTCCTCAACGGGCATCAACATAACTCCATTCATCATTGGAGGATGACATCGTCAATGATTCATCAGAGGATCTTCTCATAGGTTCCCAAATATCATGCAAATGTTTTTATTAAATAAAAGAAATTAACCGTCACATTGGTTCATTATTATGATTAATTAATGAATCCAAGTTAATGGACATATTATACCATAAGCATTGTTGTTACACAATGAGAGGATCAAGCTATTAAATATCTCGTATTTAATGCCTAATTTTACTATGTGGTCCCACCATCTGTTGCTCATAGGTGGGAAGAGAATTAAATAACTCGAGAGTTATTTTATTATATTTTTTTGAAAACTAAAAAAATTAACCTTTTCATCCATCCCTTTCCGTTCGAAGTTAAACATTTATAAATGAATCCTGGTGCTGTGAATTCAACGGTGCATACAGGTTTTCAATACAAGAACCAGTTAAAATGATCTAAAATCCCACCCTCATATTTACTGAATGTACCTTAAAAAAGGTTTCTAAATTTCCTTTTTGGGTCTCTCGGCATCAGAATCACATTCTATCAATTTTTGTTGTCTTGTAATAATTAAATTTAATTAAAAATAATAATTTAGATGGAATTTACAGCTCTTTACATTCTCCCCACCTTATAAATTTAAATCCCCAAAATCCACAATAAAGTCAAAGAGAACAAAAGGAGGTAATGAACAATAATCTAATCCATCTTCTCCCATTTTCTCTCCTAGAGGTTCACGTGCTGACACTGAACTCACACCAGAGGTATCAACTATCCACAAGTGACCCACTCCTTTTTATCCTCTGTCTCTGCTGGGAACTCCACAAAAGTCTACCCATCATCAATGTCCAGCTCTCCCAAGTTGTTGAGGTGTGATGGATCACACACATATCTCCTTAGTTGTGGAACATGGAAAACATCATGCACCCTATGCATCTATGGGGGAAGATCTAGGTGGTTCGCCACCACACTAATTCTACTAAGAAATTTTAAAGGTCTGATGAACCTCAAAGATATCTTTTTTCCCTTGCCAAATCTCCACAATCCTCGTCAAGGTGAGACCCGAAGGAAAACATGACCGTCCTCCTAAAACTCCATGGGTCTCCATCTACAGTGTCATAAGACTTATCCCTGCCCTGTGTAGTCTTCATATACTCCTTGATGACATTCACCTTCATAATGGTAGCTCGTACCAACTATATACCCTTAAGTGCTGACTCCCCTTGGGTTTTCCAACATAGAAGTGATCTTCATGGTTTCCCTTACAAGGCCTCAAATGGTGCCATGCCAATTGTGGAGTGATTATTGTTATTGTATGCGAACTCCATTATGGTAATGTCATCCTTCCAAATATGGAAAATATCAAGGATACAAGCATGGATCTTGTCTTCAATTGTATGTATGGTCTGCTCCATCTGACCATCATTCTAAGGGTGAAAGGTAGTGCTCAAGCATAGTTGATTCCTAAATGCCTCCTGTAACCCATTCCACTTTTGGGATGTAAAACTAGCTTCACGATTTGAAAATATTGTCAATGTCTCCCTGAGAATAAATATTATCTACTGTACATAGAGGTGTTTTAATCCCCCTATTGATTCTAACACTCAGATGTGTAGTAAGTGGGCCAAATTGGTCAGTCATTCAACAATCACCCAAATGGAATCATGGGCCCTGGCCAAATGTGGTTGACTTGTCTCAAAGTCCATGGAGATTCCATCCCACTTCCATTCTGTCACCTCAAGTAGTTGTACGAAGCCTATTGGAACCTGATCTTCGACCTTCCCTTGTTGATAAGTGAGGCATCATAAAATGAAATCTACCACTACTTTAATAATCCCCATCCACCGGTACTGATGCCATGTGTCCTGGTAGATCTTCTCCGCACAAGGATATACCACCAAAGGGGATGTGTAGAACTCCCTCCATTCCTCCTCTCGTAGCATCACTGGTACCATGTTGCATCCTCTGAAAATTATGCTATTCTCCCCACCATCAATAAATCAATCTGGAGCATGTCGGGAGGACATCTGAGCACATCGGGTCTCACAGTCAATGTCCCTATTTTGTGACTCCTTGACTCACTGAAATAGTGGGGTAGTGATTGTCATAGATTGAAGGTATGTAGCTACATCACTATCCACGAAGAATAGATGAAACCCAACTAGCTGCTCTATCACATCACTCATCAACAATAAACCAAACCTCATACTGAGTGCGTCTTCCACTATGTTCACCTCCCCATGAGTGAAGAATGTCCCAATGTCATAGTCTAGGAGGAACTCAAACCATTGCTGATGTCTCAGGTTCATGTTCTTCCGTGAGAAGATATGGTCGAGATTGTTGTGGTTAGAGAAGAGAGTAAATGGTTCATCCATCAATTAGTGTTTCCACATCTTCAAGGTTAAAACCAGTTCTAGTAACTCCAAGTCATGGGTAGTGTAGTTCTACACATTCTGCCTCTACTATTATGAGATATAGGTGATCACCACTCACTCCTACACCAGGAAACATCCTATTTTGGTCCCTGATGCTCCGTAGTAGACTACATACCCAACACCTTCTTCTTGTTTCCTCAAGAAGAGGGCACACTTCAGTCTCTGCCTCGACACCTAGAAACAGTGATGGCATATCTCTATCCACAAGAAAGGATATCTCTTCCTTTTCAATGCTGAAAATGGTTCTAACACTCTTGAAAAGTCGGGTACGATTCATTGGTAGTACCCATCCAACCCCAAGAAACTATTCACCTCACTCGCACTCTTGGGTGGCTCCTAAGAAAGCACATCATTTATCTTCATTGGATCCACTGAAAATCTATCCTCTGAGATAACATTTTCTAGATAATAGACCTCCTGTATCTAGAACAAAAACATTGAGATCTTAAGATAAATATGGTTCTCTTTGAGTGTATCCATAACTATCTACAGATGAGTAGAGTTCAACTTTTCTGACGTTGAGTACACCATGATGTTGTCATTGAAGAGTACCACAATGAGATCGAGGTAAGGCTTGAAGATCCTATTCATGAGTTCCATGAACACTGATTGGGAGTTTTTCGCACAGAAAGAACTGATCATGGACTCATAGTGGCCATTCTGGCATCTAAAGGCTATCTTCTGTACATCCTTATCTCGTACCTTAAGCTGATGATAACCTGATATGATCACTATCTTTCAATACCACTGATCTCCCTTTAGCCAATCGAAGAGATCATCTATCCTTGTGAGTGAGTACTTGTTCTTCATGGTCACCTGGTTCTGGTGTCGATAGTCTATGAAAATCCTCAAAATCCATCCTTCCTTCTTGGCAAACAAAATAGGGGCTGCCCATGGTGAAACACTAGGCCTTAAGAAACCCTTCTCTTGTAAGTCCTCCAACTATACCCTCAACTCATGAAGCTCCACAGGAGCCATCCAATATACTGGTGAAGATATCGGTTCTATCCCATGGTGTAGGTCAATTTAGAAGTCTAACTATCTGCATGGAGGTAGTCCTAGAAATTCATCAGGAAAGAAATTAATATATTGGTCCACCACTACAGGTAGCTCAAACTCCTCTCATCAAATTCCTTTAGAGTAATGCTATCCAACTGATGAGTGATCAGCTTTAACCTCCTCCAAGAAAGTACATACTAGGATGTAAATGATCCCTTCTCATCTGAAAAGGAAAACCTAGTCCCATCCTAACTGACATAAAGCACTTTGCACCTAAAACTTTTAATCTAAACATGGACCGTGGAAAACCTTTCCACACCCTAAATGACCTTGTATAGACATGAGGCTACTACTTAGAGATACTATCCGATGCTCTCAACTACTATAGTATGATCTCATTGGTTGTACTGGTGGGTAATCATCAATTCCTCTCCCGTAGGGGTCTCTAAACGTAAGGATCGAGCCAACGGCTCCATCAAAGTCTTCAAGCTCCGAATAAGAGCTGAGGATATAAAAGAGTGACTGGGAATAATGTCTATAAGAACTACAACCAGGGTGGAGTAGACACATATTGTACCTCATATCATCTTTAGAGCACCGTGTTTATAGTCCTCAGCTACCTAATGCTGAGCTTGTCCCTATCCACATGCTCCCTGTGGTTGGGGTGGACCACTCGGAGTTGGTGGCGGTAGAACCTCAAATCTCTGCCCACCACCTATTGCACGACCATCAACTCTTCCATGTCATCCTGCCTATGGAACTACATGATCAAATCTCATCCTCTTCCTTGGTGGTTCCTCAACCATCTACTGATCATTGGTGTGGTGGCTCAGGCAATCATGAGACATGTAACCCTACCTGTCGTACAAGTTGCACAATCTGCTCCTATGATAACTTCCACTATCCCAGGAGCTTTGCACATCTAACCCTACATCCTGGAGTCATCCACAATATTTTCTTGCCTTTATGGGATTCTGACTAATCTACCTACTACCTGCTGTAGCTGAATCGACTATGTGTCGTCTGGTGGTGGCTGTCACTATCGGTGCCTTCTTAACTAGGAATCTATCCACTAGAAGTACTTTCTCAAGCACTTCAGCTTGCATAATTATGTTGAAGGAAATCACCAAAACACTAATATCCTTTTGGAGACCCTTATCAGAGGTTTGGGACATGAATAAAGGGACTCATACCATTTTAGTGGAGTAGCAGGAGAGTTCAGTGAATCTCGTCGTGTACTGGGCTACAGTCAGTATACCCTACTGTATGTTCAAGAGCTCTAGAATATACACAGAGTGTAGAGTCAAAAGAATGAACACCCCAATGAAGATTCCCTCGAATCCAAACAAGGTCAGGATCACCTCACTGTGAAAATGGAGCGTCAGGCTCCTCCACCACCCTCTTGTGCCCTAGATGACACAAGAAGCTAGTTTAACCATATGGCCTTTCGGTTTACCTACTAGGCGGAAAACTCAAGGAACAACCTTCATCCAGTCCTCAAAAGCAAGAGAATCTTTCTTTCCTTGAACCTTTTGAGGCCTCTGACTTTGGAACTCATGCAGCACACTATGTAGGTGTGCATTGTCTACTGGTGGGGCTGCTGGAAACTTCTTCCCAATGGGTAGTGGTGCTACTAGTACACCACCCAAAGGTACCATCGTTGTAAGAGGGCCATTCCATAAAGACTCATCACTTAGTTGGCCATCATAATGATCTGTCCCTAGAGTCTTGGCTAGCTGTCTAAGTGGTGATATCCAGTAAAGAAAAATATGTTCCCCAATTAATAAGTTATACACGGTGAGCTAACTCAAAAGAGATAAAAAGAAACAATAATTCAAAAAAACATGATATGTTTTTTCATGTATCGAGTCAGAAATCTGAATTCAGGGTCTAGGTGTATGGATACAACGGCTGCCAAACCAACATTGGACACCCCAAACTAAAATATATACATAAAATAGTTTACACTATTTCCCCATTGAATACATCAGAGTCTTAGTTTTTCGGTAGAACCGACTCCCTTGATACCACATTGTAATGACCCATACCCTGGGGCCCATTCCATGACTACCCCAATCCCACCTTCCATAGGCCTAGGGTTCGATAATAGCCCAGTAATTTCATATATATACAATGGAAAGAAATTTCCTTTGAACATGAAAACCCATAGACCATGTATGTATTAAGAGAAAACTACCTAGTATAACTTCTGAAAATAAAAGTGTGAACTAAATCTGAATTTTCATGTATAAAAACCCTATAAAAAGAAAGTACAAAAAAATGAAAAACAACTTTTGAGGTCATACAATAAGGATTATACAAGAAGGGTAGGTACATATCATCATTGTGGCCCTCCACGTCATCTGGTCACCTCTGAACACTGTCTTGTCCTAGAACCCAAATTTTGATAAAAGCATTCCATCATCTACACAAGAAAGAACAAGGTGTAGGCAATATTAATGCAAGGGTGTGTATAAAAAAACACAGTGGGGACCATGAGACCCCAGAAGGTCTCCCAGAATTTAACAAACGAAAAACCACAAAGCATGATCTCAATCACAAAGCACAAAGTAAAAGACATCTCACAGTAGGTATATAACTCAGAAAAATGAATAATGATGATTAGTTGTAAATAAAAATCATCTAATTATTTTTCAATGTTTTACCATGTAACCATGAAGAAGTCACTCTATTGTTGATCAACAGAGGGTTATAATTCACTGCTCCATAGATGGGTCATAAATCTTCGTGCAATAGTAGGTCATAATTTGCGGATCCCCAAAGGGCCTCTCTAAGGCCGGTGCTCATTGAGTCCCACTAATACTAATCCACACAGGGTCCTAAGTCATAAATACCCAAAGGGTCATAAGTATCTAACCCACAACGGGCCAATCAAAGGCAGGTCCTCATTGGGTCACACTACTGATGATCCACATAGGTTCGTAAGTAGCTTATCCACATCGGGTTGTATATTATTGATCCAAACAGGGTCATAAGTCATCAATCCACATAGGGTCATAAGTAATTGGTCAACTATGGGATGCTCTATGTCTAGTCCTTGTCAGGACATACTACTTCTAATCCACACAGGGTCATATTTTGCGAATGTAGATCACCCAAGTGCCTCTCTCCACATGGAAACCAACCACAGGATTCATGCACATCGTACGGTTGAGTTCCATAGATTCTTCTCCACAAGCCATCGGTCATACCTCAAATTTCAGGTCGACTTGTGAAGATGTAACCAAAAGGACCTCTATGTCATAATGGTTCTAATGATATAGGCAACACATCAATCAGGCTCTCGGTCTGAATGTTATAGCCATTTTAGCACCAAGGGCCCGATTGAATTCGAGTTTGATCCAACTTGGCCATACTCCAACGTCTTCAAAAACCCAAGTAGTGTTTTTCAAATGGACCACCTCATCCCAATGGTCTTAATTCCATGGATGGAAAGTCAATCATATTCCTGGTATAAGAGATATTTTTGATTTAGTGTAATGGGACTGGTCGGGTATAGTAGGGGTCCGACCTGGTAGGCGCGTTGGCCCCGTGGGTTCGGCATGACCCACGGGTCCAACTCGGTTTTCCAATTCAGCCTAGCCGGTGGATCCATCCCACTTGGAATTTAGGCCTGCATGCAGGCCGACTCTCCCAAATGACAGCACCAGCGGCGTGCCGCCCGATCGTCTAAAACGGTCGTGTAGAGCTGACCGTTATGCTCCAGCTGAGTAGCCCGAGAAAGCTGCTCAACTCCCCGCCCAGAATAGACTCTCTCTGCACTGGTCTTCAACTGGCAGTGCCAGGCGGGCGCCACCCCTCCATCTGTATGGTCCGATGGACCAGTCTAGGGTGGGTCCTACGGATGTGGGTCTGCCACTTCCACAGCTAGAGCTACGATGAGTCCTCCACGGTGTGTCGCCATTGAACGCCACCCACCTTCAATGTGATCGACGATATATGGTTGCATTGTTGTCTTCCTCGAGGCCTACAGGAGCCTCCGCTTCCACACCACCACCAGTTGCTGGCACCGCCGTGCCAGGGGTGCCATGTCGGAAGTGCTTTCGCGGGCCACCGGTGAATCTCCAGTGGTCCGATTTCATTCCCTTCCATGATTAATTGCCTCTGGGGATGCCACATTCACTCTGTGGCCCGCGATTTTGTCTTGATATCTTGCTGCTCAGTCACCCATGATGAACATATCAAAACATATACTGACAGAGGATCTGAGCATTTTTCGGATCGGCCCATGCCCTTCGAGTTAGCGTTTTAAACATGGGGAAGAATAATAATCAATAAAAACCCCATAATGAAACCTGACATCAACATCCCGTAAAAAATAATGTATCATGGATCAACCCGTTAGTCATTTGGACTATGTATATTGTATTTTACAAAAATAGAAAAGGAGAATAATTAAATTCATAAACCCCCTACCTTGAACATGTTGGTTTCACTTGTGAAAGATGAAGAAGATCTACATGCGTTGTCATTCATCATTCATTGGACACCATATTGAATCCTCAATAGGCATCATCAAAAATTCGTTCTTTGAAGGATTATGACATCATCTGCATTTTCTTAGAGGCTCCTCTCATCGGTTCCCAAATCCCATTACAGTGCTCTGATTAAATAATAGAAATTAACCCCCATGTTGGTTCGTTTTTATGATTCAATAATGAAACTTATTTAATTAATATATTAGACCATCAGTGTTGTCGTAACACAACGAGAGGATGAAGCCATTAATCATATTTTATTTAATTCCCAACATTACCCTGTGGTCCTGCTATCTATCGTTCATCAGTGGAAAGAGAATAAAATAAATCAAGATTTATTTTGTTCTCCTTTTTTAATGTCCAAATAATTAACTTTTTCATCTTACCCTTACTGGTGAAGTTAATATTTGCATAATCGAATCCTGGTGCTGCAAATTCAAATATGTCCTTGGATTTTCAATCCAATCACCAATTCAATGGATATAAAATCCCACCCAAATGATTACTAAACGTACCTTAAAAAAGTTTCAAAATTAGGTTACGTGCTCTCTAGGCCTCAGAATCACAAGCCATCAATTTTCAATGTCACGTAACAATTTCATCTAATTAAATAAATTAAATTGAATTTCTAGGTCTTAACATATGATCTAATGGTTCATAAAAAATAATATCTGGAAAAATAACCATCAAATAATTATAATACTTATATATCAATTATACAATTATAATCAATAATTATATATGATTATTATAATTTAATCAATGTTACAATCAAAGATATTGTAGGCCATATGTATGCATGAGTAACATTACCATTTTTCAGTGATAGTTATGGTAAGATGGTTACTATAACCATATATTTATATAAAAATCATTATATAATAAATAAAATGTTTTTGGATATTTTATACATATATATATATAATTCTTATGATGAAAAAGAAATCAGATCGTGTCGAGGAATTCATAGTCCACATATTCAGGACTAATGTTTAGATGTCTTAGTGTCTGTGATATGGAAATATGGAAAATAATATACATATTGTATTTCTAGAAAGGATATTATTTCATGAATATCATATAGATGTTGTTTATGTTCCATATAATTAATTATATCCAAAATATATTAATTTCATGTATCGTGTGAACAAATCACATCATTTTGAGGGGGTGGTAGTCTATAATTCCTCAAACGATGTAATCATATTGACGTAAAAGGGAAAGTATTAAATGTATGCATTAAAAAAGTTATATAGAAGAATAAATAAATAATAAGTATCATATATAACATATATAAAAATAGTGTCCATCATAATGGCCGCCCATGAAAGTTAGTAAAATGAAAATGAAAAATCATCGTTTTTTGATGCGGAAGTTAATCGTATGCAGAAATAATATGTTCATTTCCCATTATATCGAACCGTGTACAAGCGTAGGTCTAACCCATTACATAAAAACATTCTAGTATATTTTGGATAATTTTTTGTTATATAATCATGTATTAAAAAGATATTTGGGGTGTATAATTGAAATTAAACTAGAGATTCTGAGTGAAGATGTTACCACTTAATTGGGTAACTTTTTTTAGTTTGTACGAAAAGTCTTCATTGGAAGGTTTACGTCAAAAAATTAATTCTTAAAGGTAGAGGGGATAATTTTTAGGAATATATTAGGGAATATATTTTTTGAAACCTAAGTAGGTTTAGATGTGTGGTGAATGAAAATAAGTGATGGCCTTTTATAGTGGAAGAGGAGTGGCACCCTTGTAATATTTGTAAAAAGGAATTCCATGCACATCATTAATGTTGAAATAGGATCAAATAGTGGAACCAATTCTATAAAAGAGAGAATAGGGTAGATATAATTCAATCCAATAAATCTTGGATAAGTTTATAAGTTTTTTTGTTCCTTAAGGTTAAGGTTTAGTCACTCATTATGCATAATTTACCCTGAGTCGTTGTAGTAAATTTTAATCACATTCATTAATCATAGTGGTCAAAGAAAAAGCTGGCCTTGTAAGACATTATTAATTATTATGATTAAAAATATGGAATCCTTTTTTCTAAATTCCAATCATAGAAGTGGCAGAAATTTATTTCAAATTCATCCTGTAGTTTGGATGAAAATTGAGGTTTTTAAAGTAAAAATAACAAAATGTTTGACATGTTTTTATCTTCAATATTAAATTAAAATTGTATATAATGACATAAATTTTATTAATAGATTAAAATATTACCTAATTAATCATTAAAAAGTATTAAAATTATAATTTAACCTTAGTAAAAAATTGGATGAAAAAGAAGTTTTAAACTAAAATTCAATATTTTTAACTATTAATTAAAAAATGATATGTTTCGGAAAAATATTGAATAATTTCCCTAATGTGATTTTTATGATTCAAGTTAAAATATAATGTTTATATTGATATATTAAATCAATTAATTTTTCAAAATTAATATTTAAAATGGGTTATCCATTAAAAGGTGGTAAAATTTTCTTTATAAAAGTATAGTTTTTTATGTTTGAAATTTGGTTTGTTGTTATCTTATGACTATAAAAACTAATGGTTGGATATTTAAAATATTTTATTTATTATATAACATATTTATTTCATTTAAATAATTATATAATTGTAATTAATTATGTTTATTAATAAAGAACTCCATTGGAAGATTAAAAAAATAACATTTCCTTTTTGTAACCAATTAGTTCTTATTTTCATTTCTCATTAATTAGTATCCATTAAACTTGTTTTATATTTATATAAAATTTAAATTTACATAATTTAGATAAGAAATATAATTAGTACTAACATAATAGTTATGTTCTATCATATTATATAAAATAATTATATTGTAATAATACATTGTAATTTCGTGAAACTCGATCTGGTGTATAACAGAAAGTATCAAAAAAGGTTACTATTGTGTTTAACACATGATATCAAGGATGGTATCTCTAACATGTAACACAAGATATCATGGAAGGACTCCACTATGTGTAACTCAACAAAACATAATGTTTCTTGCATTAAAATATATAGAAACTATTTTAAAAATTATATATATTGTAACATATCCTGATATTATAATCCCTTAAGGACTTGGTGTCGTGTGTCATGAATAGTCTCGAATAAAAGTTTCTTACATTATAATTTTGTGATGATACATTCTACCAAACACAATTATATTTTTTTCATTTCAATTTAAATTCAATATTTGTAAAACATTGAATGATTTTTCCTATGTTTAAAGGAACATCATAAAAAGTGTCCTAAAAAATCTTTTAGAAAAGGGATAATGTGTAGTAAAAAGGTCACACGAACTAATATGTATCTAGGTCTCTATATAGGATAACATTATTGAAATGTAGAGAGAAATAATTGTTGGGAAATAGTAAATATTTATAGGGAGTGAATGAGTTTATCACTTACAAACAATTCAATGACCAAAAGAAAGTTTAGGGCCTAAAAGCAATAAATTTGTGATCATTTAGATGAATATTGGTTCAATAATAATTTAGGTACGAGGAAAAAATTATATTCTGAAGTAATTTTACTAATTTTGGATAATTATCTTATTGATTAAAAATATATGTAAATATTCTAACTTGATATGCTTAAATTTCATGTGATCAATATTAACTTTTGGTTTTTCTTCAATAAAATTCTAGTTAATACATTTTCTCCATGAAATTAGTCATAAATAATGAATATCTATATTCAACAAGCACTAGAATAAGAAATTTAATTATAGTATGGCCCATAAAAGAGTGACAAGTATAACTATTTCTATTTAACTATCTTCGCAAACCAATATTGTTAATAGATTAGTCACTAATTCTCAAATGTGACACTACTGTTTTATTAGTATAATTTATTCATCAATTATTTTAACTAAAAACAATGAAAAATAAATAATTCATTTCATAGGTCAGTTTTTAGAAAGAATCCCTTATCGTCTTTCATTCAAGGGTTCAAGTCTCACGGCCTTATTGTAATTGATTGGTTGTCCCCTGGATTACAATTTTCCATTTTACAAAACCATATTAATATAATATCCAAAATGAACTATGACAGACATATTTTAAATACGATTAATCACTAAATAGACTTTTAACTATGATTTTTAATTCAAACTCAATATATAATTACAACATCTATTTATTTCCACGTAAGCCCTTCATTGGACTAGGGTTTATCCATAATTTCATTTGATGGATTTAAAAATCCAGGAACCATAGGATTAACCTAGTTTATTCATTATAATTATCAATCCAAAATCTTCATAATGGTTTGTAAAGAAAATGTGGATAATCATAAGCATATCCCCCAGGAGTGTCAAAGAAGGTTCATAGTAAGTCCCATTGTTGTGTACCAGGTTACACTGAGTTAGGATCGTAACACCTTATTGTAGTAATTACTCATAGGTATCTCTGTGTTGGAACCATGTAAATATATATATTGATATGTATGTATTTATTGGAATACCCACATAATTTATAACTTACCAAGAATTCTAGGATGTTCCAATATTCTAATCCTCAAATTCTACATTAGGGTTATGTTCTCTAACCATTATTTTCCTAAATCTATTTCCTAAGGTTTATACTAATCATTGTTTGATACTAACTATTGTGACCTAGCCTAAGAAGCCTGGAGTAGGTCTCCACTACTAATAACAATGGCATGATGATAAGGAATAAATTTTCTACAAAATGAGAGTTTAGTAGGACAGGTAATCCATACACATACACAAGTCTAGTATTATAAAAAATTAACTAATTACAACAATTTTTTTTATTCTTTATAAACATTACTGATAAAAATAATCCTTCTTTTAAATCTCTACATAAATTTCATAGGAATATTCAAAGATTTGTAGGGAATAGAATTTAATGTGATTGATATCTAATTCTCAATAAGGTTAAATAAGGTGAAAGGTATCATTAATAAGTGAGAATTTTCAATATGAAAAGGTAAATAACTTAACACACATTCCATGTAATCAATAAACTGAATGGAAGTGTGTAGAGAATTTGGAACAGTAATAAATTTTAACACATGTCGTTACAAAAACTAGATAAGGAAAACTAAAAATGGAAAGGTAAGAAACTGAAAAACATTACATCTAAATAACTAAAAAATGAAATGTATCCAAAGATATGTCAAAAAAAAAATATCATGTATAAATATTAACATGAAATAGATAAATAAAAATTCTTAATTATTAGATGTCATGTTTCTGAGGCACACGATACCTTTACCATCAAGAGACTATTTAAACATTTCCAATTTTCACTACTAATTCATCCCATGAGAATATTGATGCATCAAGGGGATCTAATAAAATGATCCCCAACCTATAGGTCCTTCCAAAAATAGTCCTAAACCCGTGTATTTCATGGCTAAATCATTCCTTGAATATTGAATAAATAATGCACCTTATCAAGTTATTTCCATATTGAATATAAGATAAAGATTTATCGATAATTCCATGTCTATCAAATAACAGTCAATGTGAACACCATATATAAATTGGAATACAGTTCAGGTAATAATCATATCAATGAAAATGGTATGGATATTTAGGTGAAATTCAATGTTAAATGATCAAATGAAATTGAATATTTAAAGGGAACTAAAATGAATCATGTAAGTGAAGTGAATACTATCCTTGGCAGAATAAAACATAACCCATCAAGAAGAAGATTGAGGATGGTATTTATATTATATACCCCATGTTGAGTAAAATAATGGTTCGTTGTCATTGATGAATGAAAATATTTTATAATGATATATTAAAAACTATCTTGAGGAATATATCCTTTTATTATGAAAATCATTTTGAAAAATATTTTCTTTGAAAATCACATTTGAAATTATTTTCATTAAAAATTAACATTCTAAACATTAAAGGGAACATAAAATAAATAATGGTGTATATATACATATACTCTATATGATTTAAAAAGAACATTCCTTTTTCTTAGTTAAGGGTTAGAAATATGTCTTTTTCAGAATACGATAAAATATTCCACTGAAAATATGGGTAAAATAAAAAAGGGTAAACATGCCTATACCAAATAATTTTATAGAAAATGAAAATATTTCAATAAAAAATGTTTTTTATAAGAAAAATGGTTCTCTGACTGAAGATATAAATAAAGAAGATTTTTATTAAGAACATTTCATAAGACATTTTTTAGTGCCAAGGAGTGGAAAAAGGTATAAATACTAGAAAATGGTCATGAATAACCATAAAATAATTAATTGGTTTATCTAAAAATTGATATATAATTTCTTCAAATGTATATTCTATTTAAATATTTTTAGAATTAGTCCAGAAGAAAATCTTCATTAAACATTCCAATGTGTCCCATACCACTTTAAAACATCAGAAATCATAAACCTCATGAAAGTATAATTTTAAATAAAAGGTAAAAATACAATTTAGGTGGTAGGATTAATTATATAATATAAAAAATAGTCAATAGATACACCACACAGAATAATTCAGTGGTGTACATGACATTTAGCTCATAGATGTAAAAAGTGAGAAAATAACCTTGAGTTTTTTTTGAGTGAATGTACATTAAATTATTGTATAATAAAATAAAGATAATTTTATAATTTATTAAGATATTTTTTTATCTTTATAATTAATTTTATTTCACTTATTATTATACTGTATAAAACTTCTTATACAATTTTATTGAAGTTAGTTGTTTTGAAAACATTCAGTTTCAATGTCAAAAACAGTTGGGGTAGGTCAAATATTGTATAATGGGTAATTGCATAAACATATACAGAATAATAATTATTACTTTATTATTATATTTATACATAAATTATAAATTTAAAATCAATCATTAAATATGGTTATGAAAAAATAATTAATGTTAAAATCATTGAGATGGTAGGTCGTACGTACTTATGAGTAATGTTCCAATTTTTCAATGATAGTTATGGAAGGAAGGTATGTAACAAAATATCTTTCCATAATTATAATTATATAAAAAATAGCATGTTATTTAATCAAATTTATTTATATATACAATTATTGTGATGTAAAATTAATCACATCATTTCGAGGAGGTGGTATTCCATATATACACGACCAACGTTATCACTTTTGAGTGTGTGAATGGATAATAAAGAGAATGACATGTATATATATATATATTATTTCCAAAAATGTAACTATGTAATTAATATTATATAGATGTTGTTTATGTGTCATATGATTAATTATAACCATCGTCTATACATTCAAGGTATCATGTGAACAAATCACATCCCTTGTAGGGGACGGTGGGCCACACTTCCTCAAAAGATGTTATCGTATTAACATAAAATAGAATTTATTAATTGTGTGATTCTAGAAGGATTATTTAAGTATAAAGACATAATAAATATCATATATAAAATATTTAAATATAGTGTTCATAATAATTCCCACCAATGAAATTGGTAATTGGAAATTGAAAAATCATCGTTTCGTGAAATGGTAGTTCACCATACATAGAAACATTACGTTCATTACCCATTAGATGGAGGTGTGTGTAAGTGTTGGTATAAAACCTTTCATAAAAACATAATATTATAATTAGTATATTTTTATGTATTATAATCATGTAATAAAATGATTTTAGGGGTGTAAAAGGTAATCAATACTAGAGATCTTGACTGAGGATGTTACCTCATAATCAGGTAACTTCTTTTGGTTTGTACCAAAAGTCTTACATGAAATGATTTCTTCCAAAATGGAGTAATAAAGTTCAATGGGATGTTTTTTGGAAATTTATTTACTTAAATAATTTCTAAATCTATGTTGTTTCAGAGGTACGAGGAATGGGCAGAAGTGGTGGTCTTTTATAGTGGAAGAGGAGTGGTACTATTATAAAATTTTGAAAATGGAATTCCATGAATGCTTTCAGTTTTTATGTTGATCCAATAATGGAGAAAATTTGATACAATGTATATTAGGGTCAATATATTGCTATAAAATATCTCATGGAAAAGGGTCTAGGTCTTTTTTGGCCTGAAGGTTGTGGTTTAGACCCTTATTAGGATTATTTTAACCTTAATCGTTGTAATTAATTTTAATCACATTCACTAATCATTTTCATCAAAAAAGATAAACTAATTAGATATTATAATATATTATTATTCAAAATATGTACTCCAATTTTAAAAATTCCAATAATATAAGTGACAAAATTTAATTTAAAATGCATCCCATAGGTAGGATGATAATGTGGGGTTTTAAAGGTAAAAATGTCTGAAAGATAGCTAGGTTTTTTTAATCAATTTCAAAGTGAAATTGCTTCTAACGAAATAAATTTTATTAACTGAAAAAATATTATATAATTAAAAATTAAGCTAATTAAATGTGTAATTTATCCTTATGAATAAATTAGATGAAAATGATGTTTTGAACTAAAAATAAATATTTTTAACTATTCATTATAAAATTATATAATTCTAAAAAATATCAAAAATATACCCTAATATAATTTTTATTTTTCCATTTCAAATAAAAAGTTTATTTGGATATATTAAATCAATTAAATTGTCTAACATTATTTTTAAAATGGGTTATGCATTAAAAGGTTAAAAAAATTCCCTTATAAAAATATAGGTTTTTATGTGTGAAATTGGGTTTGTTTTTATCTCCTTCCTATAATACTAATGGAAGAATATAAAAACATACTGAATATAAAGAACATGTATTTTGTTTAAATCATTAAATAATGGTAATTAATTATATTTATTAAGATAAGACTCCTTTGTAAGCATTAAAATAATAATATTTCCTTTTATATTCAATTGGTTCTTATTTTTGTTTCTCATTAATTGGATACCAATTAATTAATTAATATTTATATAAACCATAAATTTTCATATGTTAGTGAATAATATTCATAACCACTAACCTAGTAGCTATTTTAAATAATATTATATTAAATAATAAAACTTTATTTATAACACAATCTATCAAAAAAGATCACTCTTACGCATAACACAAGTTATCAATGAAGGTGTTACACCACAAGATTTTATGAGATATATTCTTTTTAATTTATTTCATATCTTATATTGTATGCTACACCAAGATTATCTTGTGCTATACATAACCCATATTAGATTTCAGTATATGCAACACTATTCTTGGATTGTGTTACACACAATTTCAAGTTCGTTTGAGAGTAGTTATTCTACGCAACATTGAGTGTGTATATATATATATATATATTCAATGTATAAATGATATATGGTTGTATTCTGTTATACACAACAAAAAAAGAGTCTTTCACCACATGCAACCCTAACACGGCTTGTGTTACACGCAATAGCGACCTTCTTCGATAGCGTGTATAGTACGCAATACCGAGATTCACTAAACAGCGATATATTGTAATAATATTATTATTGACTGACCGCTATGAATAGTATTAACTACATTTTGTATTTTATAACATGATTATTCATCTTACACATTTTCTAAAATATGGTATGCAAACAAAATACATTTTTCTGGTAAAATAAGTTTTTTTCAAAAAATACAGTTTTTCCACCTTTTGATGGCGCACCCACATTAAATTGAGTTTTTGATATTTTTATAAGTTCAATTTGAAAAAATAAAATTCTTATTTGTAATCAGGATATAATAAATTACTTTGGATAAATATTTCATATTATTCTGATAACTTTCATATTTTAATGAATAGTAAAAACACTCTATATATTAATTTAAAAAACTTTTTTCATCATAATAATTTATATGGTTAAATTATAATATTGAATGATTTTAAAGTATAAATAGAAAATATTTTTACCATTTAATATAATGTATGTCATTATCATTTTTTTTACATTGAATTCATAGGTAAAATCATTTCAATCTTTTGCAATGTTTTAACATTAAAAACCCATTTTCTTAACAATGGGATTTATTTTAAATTAATTACTACATCTTCTGTGTTTTGAATTTTGAAAAATGGATTACATATTTGAATTCATTGGGTCCAAATTGTGTTAATAGGTTACTTTTATTTCTTTGATATTATGAATAGTAACTACGGTAATTTTTATCTACTACAGTTAAGGTAAATCTTGTAATTAAGGGTAAAAATAAGATTATAAAATTACCCTAACACATGAAAAAATAATTTTGGTTGAATAAAAGTCGAACCATATCACCTAAGTGTCAGAAAAGATTCATTTCATGGACTTTTGGCCATGAAATAATATAATTATTATTAAAAACAAAGAAAGTGACAACATGTCACTCTCTTAAATCTTATAAGTGAAATAATTATAATTCAGTGATAAACATCATATAACTTCGGATATAAATAGTACCAAGAAATATAATAAAATTATATATATCATATTAATTTATTTATAATTTTTAGGATTACGTAATTATCATTAATTATGAGACAATAGTGATGTTGAATTTATTTTATTGATTGAAATATCAAATAAATGATTTTAAAAGTATTAAAATAAATATTATAAGAACTATTTAATGTGATCCACTAATTTTCTAGATAAATATGACATGTTATTAATCTATTAAATCTTTTAGTTCGAACATATATTCTGTATATATTTTATTTAAATTCAAATAAATGAATAGTGTCAAAATTGACACTATTGTTATTTTATAAAAATTACATATTATAAAATTGTTTAAAAATAAAATAATTATTTAAAAATTATATATTAAAATTTATATAGTCCAAAATTTAATAAATCATACAATTGTGGACAATTTACAACATATAAGTAATTATTTATAATGAATTAAAATTTAGAATATTATCATCCCAAATAAAATTAAATAGATTATATAAGGATAATTCAAGTTGATAATGTTTAAAATAAATTCCCAACTTGTCTAAATTTTATTTATTGATGATATTACAACTCTATATCATCTATTCTTTGGATTTGTGTCTTTTTGGCAGTTTTTAAGTGGGGTTGGAATTTATTATAAATTAATATTTCTTATAATTTCAAAGGTGCCCCTCTCCTCCCTTATAAAAGGGCACCTACTCCATCTCCTCCTCACACCTTTTTGAGCCTTCAAAATAAGAAAACCACTGCCCATTTCCATTTTCAACCTCTTTATCAACATACTAGAGGTCCTGATATTCTTCAAATACCAATTTTAGTGCCCTAGGAGGAGGTCTCAAAGAGGCGTGTCGAAGAAGAGGTAATATCTGTTTCCGATTCATTCAAATTTATTTCTTCTTCTACTTATTCTTATTTAATTGTTTCCTTATGAATTAATAACATCAGTATCACTAATATACTTATATGTTATTATAAATATAAAACAACCATATTTCACCTTCTATCCATCCTAAGTAAAATGAAATCACCGCACGTGCGTACGTAAGGAATACCGTCTCCACGTCGTGGTGTAATCTGTTTTTCCACCACCACCTTACTTGGATGGGTATAATGGTGTAAATAATAACTATATATGATTATTATAACATCGTACTGGTTCTATGTTATTATATCATTCACTCTAATTCCATTCAATAAATATGGGAACGATATCATCGCTCGGGCGTACGAATGGATTACTGTCTCCACAACGCGATGAGATTCATTTTTCATGTAAACAATTCAAGAATGATTATAAACAATATATTATAAGTATTCATGAAATATATGAAATAATAATGCTACTGGATTTATGTATATATATATGTATGTCATCTACTTAATTCCATTCAATTCAATAAGGAAACTAAAACAGCGTTTATGCGTATGTACGGTCTACCATCTCCATGAATGGTGTATTTGTTTACATTTATTAATATATTATATATATGTATATTATGAATATATATTATATATAAATAATGTTTTATATTCTGGAATTAATTAATTATGATCTAAGTAATCATATTAATAATTACAAGTCAAAACACGGATGATAAATGAAACGATATTACCCAAAACTCTACTTTAACATGAATTTACATAAGAAAGGGTAATATAAAGTCATAAGTGAACAATATATGATATCATAACAATGAATATGATTCTGTAATAATTTAATTATATTATTTAAATCATTATACAGGATTTTCAGATACGTACGAAGCATATCGGACCTAAGGTAAGGGATAATTATTCAAATCTCATTCTTATCCATGATTGTATATTCGTAAGTATTTACTGGGGTTGTGTTTATCATCCATGTCCATGTTTTCCCAAAATGTTTTCATAAAATGTTTAGTATTCTTCCATGTATGTTTAAAGTAATTTTTAGCCTTTTATGACTTTTACCATAAGGTTTGGACGAAATCATTCTTTTGTTTTCCATATGAGGTACTTTTTGACTTTTCCGAAAAAAGTACAAGGATAATGTTTTTCTAACTTATACGACATGAATGGATTTTTACGGTTTTATAACACCTTATTTTCATTAAGCATACTTTACATGTTTTCATGACTATATTCAAAAAAATATATTTATTTTAAAATTGCATGGCATTTTGTGAAAAGAAAATGATTTTGAAGAAGAAAGGATATTTTCCTCAAGAATTCATTTCAACTGTTTTATCAAAACTATTTTCCATATAAGATGATATTATTTAGTAGGTTTATGTTTCAAGTATAATTCTCTATGATTTACATGGTTTTTTACTTTTCATATGATGAAATTATATCCATTTTGTTTTGTATGGATTATGTTATTATGGGATGATGTTTATGAAACCCATTTTATAATTTGGGTAATGATGAATGATTTATGTTCATGTTGTGAAAAAAGTAAGAATGATTTCATTATGAGATGGGTGGGAACTATATCTCCCTCCAATGCATTGGGTAAAGATTTATATCTCGTGAGATAGACATGAATGGAATGGCATGTTAATCCAATTCTGTGATACAGGATTGGAACGAGGAGTGAACTCGGTTCAGTAAGGGACTTAGTCTGCTAAGATGGTCTTGGAAGAAATGGATTGGCTACTATGGAAATCATATCATGTGCTTAATGTTTTTCCACAACTACATGTTTTATTCCAATTCCATTTTAACATGATTTATGTTCCATTATGATATATTCTTTATGTACTACAATGTTTTATGTCATTGCTCAAGAATTTGATGTATAAATATTATGTTCATGTTATGATGTTCAAATGTATATGGATTGTTTTATTTTCTCCATACATACACTTACTGAGAATTTGATCTCACCATTTATATATTATATTTTACCTAGTATATAAATAAAGGTTTCAGGTAAGAAAAAAAGGAAGATCATTATGGGAGATTTTGAAGATCCTTCACCAAGATTAGAAGATTATGTTCCAAGTTTCCAAAGACACTAAACTATTACAGTTATTGTGTGTCTGTCTTTGTTATGTATTAAGTATTCTGCAAAAGTAATGTAATGTCCATGTACATCAAGCTTTGGGCCTCTACAGTTGGTAACAGAGAAATGTTTTAGTTAACCTTTGGAAACTAGAATGAGAAAACATTAGTGAGAATCCTAGAGATATTTCTATGGTATGTCTAGGGATGCCCCTAAGGTTATGTATAAGTATAGGTTATAGTCCTAGAATTGTGGTAAAAATATTAGAATTAATTCTAAGATGTTATATATTGAATGTACTCCCCCTTTATTATGTTGTTTTCCCTAGCATGATTTTTTCCTCTCACACATTTCTTTTTAGGTTTTAGACGATGGATGGAACCCGAAGGAACCATCTTGATCAATGTAATGTACAATGCAATGATTGTCCTCTTGAACAAACCAATGTTATGGGAGATGGAGTGAAAAGTATTATAGATATACTTACACAAGCTATGAATCATTCTGGACTTCCAAATGAGAAGATAAGGGAACAATATTCTATTGAGTCCATCATGAGGCAACGTCCACCTTCTTTCAGAGGGTCTTCTGGTCCACTTGTTGCTGAAAAATGGATCAGTACCATTGAAAAGATATTTTCCATACTTCGCTGTTCGGAACATGAAAAGGTCATTTTGGCTATTTACCGTATAGAAGGTGAAGAAAATCAATGGTGGACTCTAATTAAGAATATGAGGCCCCGAGATGAAATTGAATCCATAGAATGGGATGAGTTCAAGAACATAATTTTCAATAAGTACTTCCCTCGTATCGTTCAAAAAACGATGGAAAATGATTTCCTTGAGCTTAAGAAATAGGATGATGAATCTGTTGGTATATACGAGGTGAATTTTACAAGGATTTCAAGGTATGAATCTGGCTTTATCATTCAACCTGAATGTAAAGTTGATCAATTCTTCAGTAGCTTAAAACCAAGTCTTCAAAGGGAATTAGCTATAAGAGACTTCAGTAGCTATGAAATCAAGGTACAAATGGAAGTTGGTATTACATATTAATATCATGGTTTTGACAAGAAACGAAATATGGAGTTCATAGAGAAATCTCAGAATAATGGTGAAAAGAAGATGAATGTTTCTTTATGCTCAATGTGTGGAAATAAGCACGGTGGAGATTGTATTAAAGGGACTAGAAAATGTTTTAAGTGTGGAAAGGAAGGTCATCGAGCAGTTGAGTGTCAAAGTAATGGAAAAATGTTTGCTAATGATGTAAATAATGAAAATACTGTAGAAAACACACCACCAACACTTCAATGCTTCAAGTGAAAGGAAATGGGGCATTATGCTAATCAATGCCCTAATCCAAGGGTTAATGATGATCAACATGAGCAACCTCATAAGGAAAAAAACAAAGGGAAGTCACATGCAATCACTATTAGCAATGTTGAGAATGACAACAATGTGGTGGAAAGATTATGTGTTTATGTAAATGGATTCCAAAATAATGTTGTGGAATCTCATTTATAGTAATTGTGGAACATTGGAAATTCTATGTAATGGTTTATTGTGGGTTTTGATAATTATATGGTACTGGTAACCATGAAAAGTGATTCAAATATTTTGGAAAGAAGATAAAATGTGCATAATGAAGGGATAAGGAGAAAATTAAATGTTTGATAGTATTAATGAGCTCATGACTGATATGACGACAATGTGATATCATGGTTTGAGTATATAGAATTTTTGTTATTTTTGTATGTAGAAAGAGTTTTCTTTTGACCACATTCATGTTTTCACTAATGTTCAATGGGTATTAATTTTTCATGAGAATACACGATTAAGGTATTAAAAAGTCTATAATGTGACCAACAAGATATATTTTATTTTATATGGGGGATAAATGATGGTATTCAAATGCATGGTAGATGAAATTTATCGTAATTGTTTTCTTTATATTATGATCTTGGACAAAAGTATTTTAGATAAGCCTAAAGATTGGAATGAATTAAGATAGTATTGTTTAAGGATATAAATGTTTTTGATATTATTACAGGAATGTTATAATAGTGTAGTTTTAGAAAAAGGAAAACCCATAGGATGGGCAAAAACCCATCGTGTCGGACAAGGTTGTGGGAATCGAACCAACAACCAAAGTGAGACATGCCTTTTGCACCAACCACTGGCCTGCAGGAAGTCTCTGGTCAGTAGAAACTAGTATTATTTTATTAAGTGGTATGATAGATGAAGTATAAGTTCATTTTTGGAATCATATACGATTAAACTCAACATAAATGGACTTATGTATATTTGATAAATTTTTCTATCCTTTTGATTGAAACAGATGGAATGACCCCTCATTCTATCACATGATCTACTAACTCATCAAAAATAACAAATTCAACTTCATTTCTTTGAGAGATTAAGTATAAATTGTTTAAGGATTGAACAAGAGTGAGATTGTACCAAAATCATGTAAGTATTTCTTTTAATTCATCAACTTTAACGAAATGATATTGAAAACCAAAAATGTAGTCCTAGTTCCCTCATATATAATGAATTAGATGGTCCCTTAGATCATAAAAAATTTACGTCTTTGTGACTGTTGGTTTTATCATAGCCATGTCCTATACCACTCTCCATCAGAACATGATGGTTATATTTCTCTTCCATATCCATATTTTCACCTATGTTATCATATGTGGAAACCCAGTGATTAGTTAATTTGGTTTTCCATTATGTTTCATACTTTAGTTTTTAATGTAATTTTTTTGTATTCCTTTTTACGATTTGGGTTTCTATGAAAGAAACTCTCATGTCATTAACCATTTATAACCCTGACAAATTTCAATGGCGAAATTAATTTTAAGGGGGGTAGAATGTAACAACTCGAGATTTTATGAGATATATTCTTTTTAATTTCTTTCATATATTCTATTGTATGCTACACCAATATTATCTTGTGCTATACACAACACCATATTATCTTGCAGTATATGAAACACTATTCTTGGATTGTGTTACACACAATTTCAAGTTCGTTTGATAGTAATTATTGTACGAAACATTGAATGTGTATATATATATATTTAAATATATACATATTAAATGTATAAATGAAATATTTTTGGATTCTGTTATACGCAACAACAAAAGAGTCTTTCACTACACGAAACCCTGACGTGGCTTTCTTTAAACGCAATCGCGACCAAACTCGATGGCGTGTGTAGTTCGCAACACCGGGTTTCACTAAACAACGATATATTGTTATAATATTATTATGGACTAGCCGCTATGAATAGTATTAACAAAATTTTGAATTTTATAACATTATTATTCATCTTACACATTTTTTAAAACATGGTATGTGAAGAAAATAAATTTTTGGGGTAAAATAAGAATTTTTAAAAAAATGATGTTTTGCTGCCTTTTAATAGTGCAACCAAATTAAATATAGTTTTTGATATGCTTGTATGTTAGATTTGAGATAATAGAATTATTATTTGGAATTAGGATATAAAAATTTACTATGGAAATTGTTTTCATATTATTCTCATAACTTTTATATTTTAATGAATAGTAAAAACACGCTATATTTTAATTAAAAACATATTTTTTCATCGTAATAATTTATTTGGTTAAATTATAATATTGAATGATTTTAAAGTATAAATAGAATATATTTATACCATTCAATATAATTTAAGTCATTATCATTGATTTTACATTGAATTCATAGGTAAAATCAATTCAATCTTTTGCAATGTTTTAACTTTTAAAACCCATTTTCTTAACAATGGGATTAATATTAAATTAATTACTGCAACTTTTGTGTTTTGAATTTTGAAAAATGAATTCCATATTTGAATTCAGTGGCTCCAAATTATGTTAATAGCATACATTTATTTTGTTGATATTATGAATAGTAACTACGGTAATTTTTATTTACTACAGTTAAAGGTAAATCTGGTAATTAATGGTAAACATAAGATTATAAAATTACCCTAACACTTACCAAAATCCTATTAGATTAATAAAAGTTGAACCATATCCCATAAGGGTCGGACTAGATTCATTTCATGGACTTTTGACCATGAAATAATATAATTATTATTAAAACCAAAGAAAGTGACAACATGTCACTCTCTTAAATATTATAAGTGTATTAATTTAAATTTAGTGATAAACATCATATAACTTCAGATATATATAGTTCCAAGAAATATAATAAAATTATCTACATCATATGAATTTATTTATAATTTGTAAGGATTAAAGAATTATCATTAATTATGACACAATAGTGATGTTGAAATTATTTTATTGATTGAAATATCAAATAAATGATTTTAAAAGTATTAAAATAAATATTATATGAACTATTTAATGTGATCTCATGATTTTATAGATGAATATGACATGTTATTAATCTATTAAATCTTTTATTTTGAACATATCTTCTGTATATATTTTATTTAAATTCAAATAAATGAATAGTGTCAAAATTGACCCAATTGTTATTTTATAAAAATTACATATTATAAAATTGTTTAAAAATTAAAAAAATTTAAAAATTAAAAATTAAAATTTATATGGTCTAAAATGTAATAAATCAAACAATTATGCATAATTCACAACATATAAGTAATTATTTATAATGATTTTAAATTTAGAATATTATTAACACAAATAAAATTAAATAGATTATATAAGTATAAATCAAGTTCATAATGATTAAAATAAATTTCCAACTTGTATAAATTTTATTGTTTGATGATATTACAACCCTATCTCATCTAATATTCAGATTTGAGTCATTTTAGGGGTTTTTATGTGTGTTTGTAATTTATTATAAATTAATACTTCTTATAATTCCAAAGGTGCCCCTCCCATCCCTTATAAAAGGGAACATCCTCACTCTCCTTCTAAAACCTTTTTTAGCCTTCAAGCTAGGCCAAAACCTGACCATTTCCATTCTCATCCTCCTTATCAACATTCTAGAGGTCCTGGTCTTCTTCAATGGCCAATTTTAGTGCCCTAAGAGGATGTTTCAAAGAGGCGTGTCGAAGAAGATATAATATCCGTTACCGATTATTTCAAAAAAAAATCTTCTTCTAGTTCTTCTTCTTTAGTTGTTTAATTATGAATTAATAACATCAGTATCACTCATATACTGATATGTTATTATAAATATGAAACAACCCTATTTCATATTCTATCCATCCTATGGAAAACGAAATCATCGTGCGTGCATACGTACGGAATACCATCTCCACGCCGTGGTGTAATCTATTTTTCCACCACCATCATACTTGGATGGGTATAATGGTGTAAATAATGACTATATATGATTGTTATAACATAATACTAGTTCTAATATATTATATCATTCACTCCAATTGCATTCAATAAATATGGGAACAATATCATCGCTCGTGTGTACGTACGGATTACTGTCTCCACGACGCGATGAGATTCATTTTCCATGTTAACAATTCAATAATGATTATAAAGTATATATATAAGTAATAATGAAATATATGACATAATAATGCTACTGGATCTATGTATATATATATATATGTATGTCATCTACTTAATTCCATTCAATTCAATAAGGAAATGAAAACAGCGTTCATGTGTACGTACGACCTACCGTCTCCATGAACGGTGTATTTCCTTCCATTTATAAATCTATTATATATATATGTATATTATGAATATAAATTATATATAAATCGTGTTTTATATTCTGTAATTAAGTAATCATGATCTAAGTAATCATATTAATATTGACAAGTCAAAACATGGACGATAAATGAAACGATTTTACCCAAAACACTACATTAACATTAATTTACAAAATAACGGGTAATATAAAGTCATAAGTGAACCACATATGATATCATAACAATGAAGATGATTCTATAATAATTCAATTCCATTATTTAAATCATTATATAGGAGGTTCATATACGTACGAAGCATATCGAACCTAAGGTAATGGATAATTATTCCAATCTTATTCTTGTCTAAGATTGTTTATTCTTAAGTATTTACTTGAGTTATGTTTATCAACCATGTCCATGATTTCAAAAAATGTTTTCATAAAATTTTTAGTATTATTCCATGTATTTTTAATGACATTTTTACCCTTTTATGACTTTTACCACAAGGTTTGGATGGAATCTTTATTTTGTTTACCATACGATGTACTTTTTTACTTTTCCGACAAAAGTACGAGGAGAATGTTTTTTTAACTTATACGGTATGAACTTATTTTTACGGTTTTATAACGCTTTATTTTAATGAAGCTTACTTTTCAATATTTCATGACTATTTTCCAACAAAATCTTTTTCTTTTAAAACTTCATGGCATTTTTTGAAAATTAAATGATTTTGGAGAAGAAAGGTTATTTTCCTCAAGAATTCATTTAAAGTGTTTTATCAAAGCTATTTTCCATCTAAGATGAAATTACTTTATATGTTTATGTTTCATGTATAATTTCTCTATTATTTACATGGTTTCACTTTTCTTATGATGAAATGATATCCATTTTGTTTTGTATGGGTTATGTTATGATGGGATGATGTTTATGAAACCCATTTTATACATTGGGTAATGATGAATGATTTATGTTCATGTTATAGAACAAGTAAGAATGATTTCATTATGAGATGGGTGGGACCAATATCTTCCTCCAATGCATTCGGTAAAGATTTATATCTCATGAGATAAACATGGCTGGAACAGTAAGTTAATCTGATTAAGTGATACAGGACTGGAATGAGGAGTAAACGTAGTTCAGTAAGGGACTTTGTCCACTAAGATGGTCTTAGCAGCAATGTCTTATCTACTATGGAAATAATATCATGTGTTTAATGTTTTTACAAAATTACAAGTTTTATTCCCATTCCATTTAATCATGATTGATGTTCCATTATGATATATGCCTTATGTACTTCCATGTTTTATGTCATTGCTCAAGAATTTGATGTTTAAATATTATGTTCATGTTTTGAAGTTAAAATGTATATGGTTTGTTTTATTTTCTCCTTACTGAGAATTTGAGCTCACCCTTTATATATTTTATTTTCCCCAGGATACAGAGAAAGGTATTAGGTAAGAAAAAAAGGGAAGATCTTTGAGGGAGATGTTGATGATCTTTCACCAAGATTAGAAGAATATGTTACAAGTTTCCAAAGACACTAAACTATTACAGTCCTTGTGTGTCTATTATTGTTATGTATTATGTATTCCGAAAAAGTAATGTAATGTCCATGTACATCAAGATTTGGGTCTCTATAGAAGGTTAGACTTATATGTAACAAACTCTATCAGGGATGATTGATCTGGCATGTAAGGAAATATAACATGGTGTTTCAAGCATTGAAATATATAGAATCCATTTTAAATAGTAAATATATTTTGATGTATCTAGATATTATAATCCCTTACTTGATGGGTGACACGTGTCATACCTGAAACTGAATACAAGGTTCTTACATTAGAATTTAAGGGTGCTATATTCCATTTATAAGAAGAAGGTTTGTTATGATCTATAGGATTATGATATTTTAGGGATATAAAGACAAATACTGTTACAATCATTAAGACCGAGGACATTCTTCTGGAAGAAAGATATACCTTGCCATTTTATTAAAACTATTGTTATATTACTTCTGGGATGTTTACATTCCTTATATAAAAGGTTTATGTGAACAAAATATTTTTATAAAGATTATTTTAGTTTACTAAATAAAATTTTAAGGTTTATTTTTAGTTATTTCTATAATTTTTTTAATTATTTTATTATGTGATTAAGGAATATTTTTTTTCATATAATTTTCTATTCATTTCCTTACTAGACATACTCTGAGTTTGATACAAATTAAACTAATCTTCAGACAGAATCTGAGTAAGAAAATTGTAAAAGAGAAATTTTAATTTTAATTAGTCAATGTTTTTTAAATAGAATTAACCCCCTATTAAATCAATTGTAATCTCTTCTGATCCAAAATTTTATTCAAATGGGTATATGAAGGAAAACTATTGAAAATATAGAATAATGATAATAATTATGCATATAATCTTATAGAAATAGAGAAAATTTTCTACAAATATATATATATATATATATATATTAGATTAGATTTTACCACTATATATAGTGGTTGAAAAATTTTAGGAAGTTAAATATGAGACTATTTGTATGTACAAGAAATCACCAATAAATTGTTTTGGAAGGAGTAATAAATTGTGATGTAGAAACAGAAATAATATAAGTTAAATTTTTTTTCATAGGTAATAAATATATCTACCTATTCACAATAATGAGTTTTAAAACATAAATTATTTCAAAGAATAATAATGGAGAATTGTGTGTTAAAGATGAGTAAAAATGAATTAATTTGAGATATTTGGTGAAAAATTTAGTTTATTAAAGGAATATTTAATATTTAAGAAGATAATATTGTGAAATAAAATTAAATAAAGATCTTGAAGAATTAAAACTATATGTATATAAAGATTAATTTTACTTATAAATTAGTAAAGTCAATAATCTATCGAGTTCCTCACCCCATGGAATGTTTAGGTTCTCAAACAGTAAATTTCCAAGTAAACCAATTTGTACAGTGTTAAAAAATGTATTATATGGAGTCATTCCATGAATTTGGAAACTATAAATAAAAATAATATTTATAATGAATTTTTAGGATATGAGGATAATTATTTGAAATCCATTAAGATAATTATTTTATATTTTAAACAAGGAAAAAAATTTATAATGTGGAATACAATTCATTAAACAAATATAAATTATTCAAATACTTGAAAATAGTATGTTCATGGTATATTTTTTATATTTATTTACATATGGGGAAAATGATAATTAGTGATACAATTAATGGTCAACTATAAATAAGAATAATGAAAATAAATTTTGGCGGAGACCCTCTTGAGTGAAAAAAGATATCATATAATTTTATTAAAAATAAAAATGTGTCTCTAGATAATAATTTATATCAACTAAGACCACATTTAGAATTAAAAAATGATAATATGTGGAAAACATCCTTAAAAAAATATATTAAAATTTATTTCTCAAATTAACAATATCATCCCCCCAAAAAATCCACTATAGATAGAATTTATGTTCTAAAATTTAAAACTGTCATTGTTTTTAGTGAAATATTTATGTATAAAAACAAGAAAAATACAATTAATCAATGATAATATATAATAGGAATATAATCAATCATAACCAAGATATAAAACAAAATATACATCATTTTAAACCCATAGAATCATATTTGGGGTTTTCACAAAAAACAACATATAATAATATTACTCATATTGAAAAAAAAAGTTTTTGATCATTCTTTAAATCCATGATTATTGTGAATACAATGTTAACCACTAAGGAAATGAGGTATCAGTTCAGGGGCTTTGTTCCATAAAATTATGAATTGGATAATTTATAAGTTTATGTATTTCAAATCATATAACATTAAGAAATTTTCTCAAACACTAAAATTTGTAAAAATATAAATCTAAAATTATTTAACCAATGGGGAGATCAAAAAATATTTATTTATGATGGAACCACCATGAAAAATATTATTGATAATTAGTACCAATTAATTATTTTATTTGAATTAATTTCAATTTAGCATCACTGTATTGTTCCATATGAGATGTGTTTGATTATTATATGGAAGAAATCATAATTATTATTAAATAAATTTTCCATATAAATATTCTTTTGGAGAGGTCTTAAGATGATTGATTAATTACATTTGGAAAATATTTATGGAAACCTCTGTAATTGGGTTTGATAAACTGTCACATCTAGATTAAAGTGAGAGGAGTAGTTTTAATGATGATATGAGTAATGAGTGATAAATATTCCATAACAACGAAGGATGAGAGAATGGGATGAGTTGGAAATATCCAACACCCATACCTATATATTATCTTAGTATTATATTTCAAATTGGGGATACAAATATAACCATAATAAATATTGAGGCGATTAAAACATAAAAAAGTGATCAAGGGGGTTGGGAGTTATTGTAATTGCAATACTATTTACATAAAAACTGAGAATGAATATATGATTTTATCTAATTTTGTTGAGAGTTATATTGGTTTTATTATGGATCAATACAAATCAATATTGGGATAATACGACAGGAATCAATTTAGAGTAATATTTAAGTAAAAATGATATATTTTATAATATTTTTCTATAAAATTAAAGGATAACAAGTTAGACGGGTTGAATAATAACACAAGAGTTAAAAAATAAAGGAATTAATGAGACTAAAGTTATGTAATTAATACATAATTTATATTCTCATATATATACTTATGAATGAAGGACTTTGAATCTTACTTTAGAAGTGGATGACTAAAAATTGTGAGTTTCATAAAATTAAATGGACAATGAAATATGGATAATCCATTCTATGTATAACACATATCATTTGAAAATAATATTGGTTATTAGTGTTTTCATTGATAAATTTGGTTTTTAGAATCTATATAATAATGTTTTAAAAGATTATATGACATTTATATGAATCTATAAAATTATAAAATACCATTATACATAAAATAACATCATTATATACATAATAAAATTGATTTTAAGACCACAATAAACATATTGAAAGAATTATTTGAAAACAATTGTAGAATAATTCTAATTGATAAAAGATTATATTAGTAATGATGTGATCTTATCTAGAAGTGATTATATTTTTGTGTATGTTTGATTTATGTAGTGCATGAAGTAATAAAGAAAAAAATGAACATTAAAACATTTATTGAGTGACTCCACCGAATATATGATGTGTATAATGTGGGAATTCAGCATATAATATTTTTTCATTCAAAACTAAGATGAAATTAAAATTTTCTAATATAGTGAATGATTCATTAGTTTTCCATTAATTCAATATAAACTAATATGAGACAGTTTTAATAACTTTTGTTATTAAAATGGAGTGCACAAAACATATAATCTTCATAACTAACTTTGAGTTCATATAACACACACACACAAACACACACACACACACACACACACACACACATATAAGTATATAAAATTTATCATGAGTAAGTAATGGAATTGAAATTTATATGAGATCTATTTTGGATTGATATGTAACGCCCTGACCCCAGTTACCCAGAGTTGGTGCATTATTACATAACATTGGCATGATCCAAGAAATCATATCTTGAAAGACGGATCAGTTTAGTAGCCTTGGAAATACAAGATACATTCATAAGGTTAGCATTACAATGTGAAAAGAAAAATGACATTAAATTATTCCATTAGAAACATCCAAACATCCTAGATTATTCTTGCAAGTAACTCATAACAATCTAGTTTACATCATGGGAAAAATAATACATAAAAAGGGGTGAGCTAAAATGCCCAGTAAGGATAACATTATAGAGGAAAGTATCATAAATAAGCATAAACATTTAAGGCAATTCATAACTAAAACAAAAGCCTTTTAAACTTGAACTTCATCATAATATGGAAAAAAATGAAATAATTCCATTTACATATTCAAATGGATATTCAACAAGTCAAATAATCACATGAAATATCAATAACCACTTTCATAGTGATGAAATGCATAATGCCAAACTATCATAACCACATTGTCAAGGCCTCGTACCAAGACTACAAATAAGATTTTGTCAAGGCTTTGTTCCAAGACACTCATTTGTCTCATGAGACCTACCGATGCATCGAGGAGCTATAGCGAGCTCCACCTGTCACTTATTATGTCTAATTCATTCCTCATATGAACAGGTTTAAACCAAACATAATCATTCATATTAAAACTAGCATACGAAATGACAATACGTTTTCCATAAATCATGAATGGTATAAAAATAACACATCCATAGTCAAACATATCACAAAACCTTCAACACAATATTGAAGATTTGTATCATTATAAATCAATTTCAAAACATGTTTAAAATCCATTAAATAATTTTCACATAGATGAAAATAATTTGTATAAATATTTGAGAGAAATACCCCTTTTTATGAAATCATTTAAAGGTCACAGAATTTGTAAAAGAAGTAATTTAAATAAATTTTTTAATGAAAGTATCCCATAACACTTTGAAACTTTTGAAAGGAATTATCATTTAAAAAACATTCAATTCCATAAAAATAAATCCATAAAAAACATTTTGAATACATGGATATTAATGAGGCAGATTTAGAAGAATAAATATTTACAAAATTTAAAATGATGTTTTAGTAAAAAAAAGTCCCTTAAAATAATCCCTTTGAAAACTCTTTCATAAAACATGGACATGGATAATAAATATGTCCCAGTAGATACTTACGTAAAAACAACCGTGGATAATAAAGAGATTATGAAATTAACCCTTACCAATTTGGTAACTTACGAAACATACAACCCATTAAAGAGATATCATACAATGAATATGTAAATACACATAAATTAATGTTTTTTACATAAAGAATACAATTATGGTAAGTACATACACTACACAAAAGGTAATAGTGGCAATATGGCATGAATCTCATGGGAATAATAAGTGAGATGAAAACCCCTTACATTGTAATTTTTCCTTGGTCGAGGGTAGGTTAACCTCTTCTATAATGGTGAAATAATTTTTATTGAATTATACAACAATAATATACATTAATATGATAACATATATGATCTTTTAACATTGATTTCTTCATAATATCTTAGTATTATCGTCGTTTTGGGTGTTAACCGTTTCATTTTCCTTTATATTATTTGTTATGTGAGCCATATTTGTTATGGATGGGATGTATATTATTCATATCTAGATTTATATCATGTCTCTAATCATTATATTTAATCATAAAATGAGAATTAGTCTCGAATGGATACGATGATGAATGAATCTCATTGCGTTCGTGGAGACAGTAGTCCGTACGTATGCACGATCGACAATATCATTATTTTGATATTTAAATAATATATAAATAGATGGTATATCATATATACAGAATAATTATCATGTTATATTTATTATTTAAATGGATTACACATCATTATTATACCCATCCAAATAATAATGTTCTGAATAACAATTACACCACGACGTGAAGATGGTAAGCCGTACGTACGCACGTATGGTGACATGCCATTCAAAGGATGGATAGAATACTTCATACGGTTTTACCATATTTATAAAAACATCACAGTATATAGAAGATAATATAGTTATTATTTTTAATGGAAATAACAAATAAAGAAGAAGTTGAAGAAGAAAGGAACATGAAAAAGGGTGGTGAAAACATTACCTCTTCTTCAGGTTATTCCTTTTGATTTGATCAAACGGTCTCCTTAGGTTGGATTTCTGATCAAACTAAGGCCTATAGGTTGAATTGAGGGATGTTTATAGAGTATTTGGATAGGGTTTGTCCTATCCAAAAGGCTTTTAATGTGTGAATTAGTGAGATGGGGGAGTGCCCTTTTATAAGAGGGGTGAGGGGCACCTTTAGAAAAGCTAGAAATATTATTTAAAAATAAATTCATATTCAGTTTCGAATGGCTCGAAAGTGGATTATTCAATGAATAAGGTGGGTATGGTTAGAAATCCTTTCAAAAAATATATTTTAGACATGTTCGGGTAATTATATTAACCTTATCATTTAGTTTTAACTCTTACTTAATTAGATTGACATTTACCACGTCACTTTGTATTTTTATATTATATAGTAACTAAACATACTATATACAACAAAGAGACCCCCCCAAGTGGTCCATTAATGATAAAACTATAATGATATTAGTCTATTGGATGAACCTTATTTTGTTATAAATTTAATATCAATTAATAGTATAATATTCGTTTTAAAAACTCTTTTATGTCAATTTTGCAACTATTGGGAATTTTGTTTTTGATAAATTCACAACAGCATTATTAATTCGAACCTAATTCATATAACTAGAATAAATATGTCATATCCACCTATAAAATTAGTTGAATTCATAAAAAGATACAAATTACAATTATTTTGATATTGATAATATCAATTATTTGATTCTTTCATTAATAAGGAAAATACTACATCATTATTGTGTCATAAATAAATTTAATTATTAAATGTATAAAAATTATGAATAAGATAAAATTATGTAGTAAATATTTTTATATTTCTAATTAATATTTATAGTAGAAAATATAACATATATAACCCTATGTAAAAATTGTTTTTCTAAAAGATATATGTTTATGTCATTTTTGTATTTACTTTTAACATAATTAATATAATGTGTCCCTATCACCTACAAGTGGCTCCATGGGGTCCCAAAATTGACCCAAAGATTCCCATGGTCGGACATGTATCCAAAATTATTATTAGGACACGTTTTAGGGTAATTTATTATTATTATAATATTATTTTTTACCCTTATTTACCGGATTTACCCTTTAACCATAGTAAATAAAAAATTTACCGAAGTACTTATTCAAAATGTCTAAAAATAAAAGTTACCTATTTACACAAATTGGACACCCTGATTCAAAATATGGAATCCATTTTTCCAAATTCAAAACATAGAAGTTCCAGAAATTATTCTCAAATTATTTCTTGTTGTTAAAACAAAAATCTTGTTTCTAGGAGATAATAACTATCAAAAGATTGACAGTTGTTTATGTCCGTTTAAATTGTAAAATTATTTCCAATGACCAAAATTTTATTAAATGGTAAAAATAAATTCTAAATATACTTTAAAACCACTCAAATTCATAATTTACCACTTTCAAATATTTTGATTTAAAAAGTTTTTTTAATTAAAATTTAGTAATTTTTACTATTCATCAAAATATAAAATTTATCCAAAAATTACCAAAATTTCACCCTAGGAAAAATTCAATATTCCGAATCCAAAAATTATGTCCTTTTTTAGAGATAAAATTTATTTAATTTTAAAAAGTGGGTATTACTATTCATAACGGCTAGATTGATTGGTTGTGGCGTGTGTTAGAACTCGAAGTTGCGTACAACACACGCTACTGTATTATTCAAAGAGAAGCATATCGTAGAATCTTGGGGTGTTACATGATAAATAATGCATTATATAATTATATTTCAAAATAATAAAAACATTATAATTTGATAGAGAAAAAAACACATATTGACTAATGGTAGAGTACATTTTTCCCCTTAAGAGAAGAATATATTTTGTGAGACTTTTCATTTAAATATTGGTGATTGGAATATATTTATATATTTTGAAACTATCACCGATGAATTAAAAAATAATTTATAATAAAAAATGGAAACTTTTTCCTAGACCTGATACGCAGAACACAAGGATCATATGTAGTAATTATTTTCCTTGATCTAATTCTAAATTATATATTATATAAAAATATTTTGTTTATTTTATATGATATTTTTCTAATTTTTATTGAATATTCCAGTTGATGTTGGTGGTTTCCTTGATAATTTTAACATCACTTAATATGGTCTGATAACAATAGATCATATATTCTAGAATTAACTAATTACATATAAAATTTTTTATTGTCTGTAAATATACCATGTAAATGAATTAAATATTATTTTCATCAAATTTTGAGATTTAATTTGAATGGTTTTTTGTTATTAATTATATTATAGAATTATTTGAAACACATAAAAAATTAATTTCTAATTATTAACTATAATAATATATTTTCAATAACCATATAAATTAATAAAAATTGTAGCTCAACAAGTGATTTAAACTATAATGGAGTTTATATAAATAGATATAAAATAATTAAAGTGGGAATTTCATTGCTTATAAAGAGGATTTATAAGACCAAATTCTTTGAATTTGAAATACTAACAACTTTTTTGTTGAGTTACTTAAAGGAAATTATTTTATTTTTCACTTAGTTTATAGACTATGTAGGTTATATAAAAAATTTATTCAAAATATTTTAAAGGTTTAAATTATATTTTTATGAAAAAATTATTCAAATATACTATCATAATTAATTGGATCAATAATATATTGGATTTAGAAAACGTATATCCTCTAATTTTATGAAATCATAGTCCACCTCATTGTGTGGATGTATTTAATTGCATCCTATATTTTATTTATTTATAATTGTACATAAAAAATAATTTTCAATAATATAAAATCGATTATTAATGTGAATCATCATAATAATCATTCAATAACCCAAAATTTGATTAATAACTTTAACTATATACTCTTCCAATGAGAAATAATTAACCAATAAATTAATTCTAGCTAATTAATTCTAGTAGGTGTGGCCTCCTAATATATTCCAACTATAGTAACCTAGAAACAATAAAACTCAGGCCAAAATAATCTCCACAACTCACCCACTTCCATGAGTCATGAATTCCACATAGCATCACCATATAAAAAATTATAATGATTCCAATACCAAAATTTTATTTCATATAAAAAAAATAAAAAAATAAAATTGAATAAAATTTCTTACACAAATTTATTCCCATTCATTATAATTTATATCATTTTAAAGGTGTTTCTATGATTGTAGTGTTATGGTAATGATTTAAAATTATTTAGAATGCATCCCCATGAAAATATTATTTTTTCATCTTGAATTTTTGGTCATTTTATTATCATTATTATACGAAACTATCACTTGTGTGTGGTAGTTCCAAACCACACTCGTCTACGTACACCCACACAGCTAATTTGATGATCTAGAAATAAATGAATAAAAAATAATATTTCAATACATCTTATAATGAAAATAAATTAGTGTTAATTGTTTATCTAGAGTAAAATAAATATACCTAAGCTATGATGACCAGTGGGTACTACTAAATCCATAGAAATTAATGGGCCATCAATATGTATAGTAGCAGTGGTGTCTAATTTTTTTCACAAGACTAAAAATGTGTCATAATAGAAGTATAAAGAGGGTGAATGTTGAATTTCAGGGAGAATGAATAAAAATAAAATAAATCTGGAATAAATTTCTATTTAAAAGTATAAATTTGATATGGAATAAGAGACATCATCAAATATTATAAATAAAATGAGGAGGATCAGATGAAAATAGTGGTGAATATATAGGCATCGTAAATATCATGGGATCATTTAACAATATTGTGGGACAAGAATATGTGATAGATAGTATATATGATAAATGGATAGGTATTTACCAGTTATGATGAGTGGTACGAGTCTAAATAGTACCCCTCACATTTTTTGGTTGAGTTCTGCTTCCTTTAAGAACATTAGAGAATAATTGTCTCTTAGGTGGTGGATCCTTATTAAAATTTAAAAACAAAATTAATTAGATGACATTACATTTCATATATATATATATATATATAATTTAAATGAAATACTCACAATAGGAACTAGAGGAGGAATGCATGTCTCTCTCATGTGGTTATTGTTGTCTGACAACCTCATCATCCATACTATTCGATGTTTTTCATTTCCGGAATTTTAATACAAATATTAACTTAATTATAATTTCATAAATAATGATTAGGACAAATAATAAAGAGTATGTGACATGAAATAATTATGAAATACCAATTTTCAAACCAATATATGGATGCATGGTGGCATAATAAAATCATATTATATTTCATGGGGAGTATATAAAAACAAAAAAAAGTGTCATAGAAAAATAAACATTTTCAAATTAGAATGTTTGGAATTGGTATGATATATGTATCTTCTTTTATTGTCTATTTGATCCAATTTATATTTGGTTAGGTAATTTGGTTCATTTTGGCCAATCGATTATGTTGTTATTCCATTTTTGGGGTTGGGTCATTTAGTTCTATTTTGGGTCTTTAATTTTTCCATTTTTTAGGTCATTATTTTCATTGGTTTTTAATTTCATTCTAATTCATTTAATACTTTTCATTAATTTTTATCTTTTTTTATAATTGAACTTATGTATTTTTTTTATTTTTTTGGTTCTAATACAGTTCAATTAATTATTATAAAATACAAATCAAAGAAAAATGAAAATGATTTATATTGAAAAATCACATGAATGAAAATTTTTATACAACATATTTCTAATAAATAGTATAAAAATGAATAGTACCAACCTGAATAACCCAAGTCGAGCTAAAAAAATGAAATTGGAAAACATATTGAAATATTCTATACATTTTTAACCATAACAATAGGTTAAATATAAACTTGGATAATGGAACTATTAGAGATATCATAAGTAAAAAATTGATTTAGGCTAATGGGGGTAGTGATGGTGTCCATTTCATCCTCACCATAATCAAGAAAATTTCATTAGATTACATTAATAATAACACAAAATCTAGGCTGTAGATTATATTTCCCATAAAAAACTTCTTTTTTCCAATGATGCCAATATATATAGCTCTTCAATAGTACGACTGTGATTCATGTAAATAAATCAAAATAAAAAATCATAATTTTATGATTCATGTATCATCATCTAATCAAAGAACAATCATTTCATCATAACGACTCAACCATGAGAGTAATAATCCAATATTAGTGTTTTCTAAACAACTCTATAGTAAAATACATTCTCAAATCAAGGCATAATATCTGATGCACTAGAATAGTTCTCTATTTTTGAAGATACCATAACTCCATCTTTTTTTTTCCTTTGTTCACTACTAGATTAGTTATAATAAAATTTTCCCCAAAGATCATGATTGATTTTAATTCAATAAAAAATAGATATAAGACCAAAATCTAAAACACTTATTTCCTCTGAGATATAATTAGAGGGAAATCTCAACACCAGAAATATAATTTAATATTATAATTAATTAAATATAAGTTTTGTTATTTTATTACTGTAATACATATACCTTCAATTTAAATTATGAATAAAACTATATAAAATCAAAAATATCTCTCCTTCTCAAATATATAGAATGATTATTTATATTTAAAACATTTTGTGTTTCATTCATAAAAATAGAATAGTTTAGTATATATGTATAACTACATTGGATGAGGTCACACATAAATTTTCAATTTACTTGATATAGTCATCCAGAAAATAAAATACCAAAAAACTATGTGACTTTCCATATCCCGCTCTATAAGGATTAATGTAGTCAATTTCTATGATCTAATAATTCCTCCTGTTTAAGGAATGTGATGTAAAATTGGTTTAAATTTTCACATAATGCTCTCATTCATTTATCAATGATCTGTTCCATATAATCCTTGCATCAAATAATATATATTTATTTGAAATCCAAAAAATCATGATCCAAGTATCCTATTTGAATAGAACCTTTGAGATGATCCATTTTCAAGACATAAGACGTCGATGTGTACGTATTTCATTCAGTTGGATGCATACAATGAAAGGTAAAATATCCTCCAATAAGTTTTATTTTTAAATATTGATAGTTAAATACATCATGCATGTGTAAAGTAATAATGGAAATTTTTTCCGTAACTCACACAAAATTAATAGTGAATCATCCATAAAAATTTAGGGGAAAGGAAAAAAATTACCACAAAGATCTCTATAAAAATAGAACAAATAAATAACTTCGATCCTTCTATTTTATGATAGTAGATAATGAATTTTTTTTGGAAACTACTCTTGAAAAAGGATGTGGTAATCATGAGTCATAACATATTTCATCTTCAACTCTTTTATGTTTTCCAATTTTGATATGTTTGTTGAATAGCATCCAGGAACATTAGTAATCTCTAATACTTCTAGAAATTTATTTTTTCTATAGGATTCAACACATAAGAAGAATATAGAACATTCCATTTATTTTCACTAATATACACACTATGATATTATTTTCTAAAACCCCAACCCACTATTTCACACTGAGATCATTAATAATCTTTTTCCATTACCATGACATTTATAATAATTTAAAGAATCATTTCACATATATCATTTCAATATGCATTACATATATGAAATTTTGTAACAAATTCATTGATAAATACAAAAAATCAAATAAGATAATTTTATTCATCAAATTGTAATTCTATTTTTCATAATCATTCTTCCTATTTCTTTTTTTAATATATGTAGGACCCCGGGACACCCTGAGAGGGGAGGGGTGAATCAGGGTGTCAACATTTTCTTTTTAAATTTATTGATCTTGTTCCCATATTGGTAGGAACTAGCTAAACCTATATGATGGATATGATCAGCAATGAAACATTAACATTCAAAGAGATGACACATCAATTTTTACTTGGTTCACCACTAAGGGCTACGTCCATGGAGCATATTCCGACAAGTTGTCAATCATACCAAATTCCACTATTCTTCACTAGTTGTGGATTACAATGGTTCGGGAATAGTCACTCTGTCCCAGGCTCACTACCTTCACAAAAGTTCAGGGATAGCTCATTGCGTCCCTTGGGTCACTCCCATTGACTCCCGCATGCTCACTGCCTTTGGTGAAGTCCCACTCAGTTTATAAACATTAATATCTCTTCAACAGATAAGAATGAAGTTATTTGTCTCCTGTTCAGCATGAGACATTGCTTGCATCAGGGTTCTGAGCTGATGCAATTTTTTATTCAATCATCTTCTTTAGTGAAATTACTGAATGCACTAAATCTTCTTCTTCTCTTCTTTTGATTCCCAATTCTAACACCTGAGTGTATTGATATATTCCCCACCTTATGTGTAGAACTATGTTTAGTTGCAGAACCATTATTCTTTTCTTCTCAAAGCACAACGAGGATGTTAAACACCAGTAATGTGTGTGCGGTACCACTTCTATTCATAAAAACAAATTGTTCACTGTTCTTCCATCTTTGCAAATGAATACATCATCTATTGCACTAATGGTAATGATCAATCATTCAGATTTAGTGCAGATCCAAAAAGACGGGTGTACTCCAACAGCACCTGGCACTCTTCTCCAAGCTCGGCGTGCAAGTCCCAATATAGCACACAAGTCTTCAGCACACAAGTCCAAACTGGCGTGCAGGTATCACCAAACCACCTGCATGAGACTGCCTCCTTCAACTTCAAACCAGCATGACTCACTTCCTTTCTCTCTCAAACTACCTTGGATGCGCAGCCAAAAACCTGCATGCAACCTCAACTTGCGCGACCCAACTACCACTTGCGTGGCTCAACCACCTGCACGAAGACAGCTCGAACAATCTCTAAGCCTTGAACTCCATGACGAATGAGTAGGGGTGCTCCTATATTTATATGCATTCGGATACCCTGCGCGGCGGCGCATAATTCTTCCCTCGGCGCACAGGTTCTGGCGCAAAGCTCATCTGAATTATCCTCTGTCATGCTACTCACTTGGACGACCACACCAATACTTGTGCGACCTTCTTCCCATTTCCATATTTTGAAGTTCTGATATTGAAAAAATATAGGCACGTAAGTTTCCAATCCTCCTAGGCACCAGTGCGCATGTCTGTTCACGCCGCGCAGGTCACTTGCGTGACCAACCCAATACTTACACGACCCTCTTTCCTTTTCCATTTTCCCATGTTCTGGTCTTGAAAAACATATGGTGCGGAAGGTTCCTCTCCTTCAAGTAAATGGCGCGCAAGTCTCTTTTCCAAAAACACTTTTCTCCATTTATCGATTTTCAGGCTGAAAAATTTGGAAAACACTGGAAAACGTTGCCACCCTGTATCTGCTCTTTTTATACAGCCTCCAGATCATCCATTCCTTTGTTGGCATTCTTGAATCAAACATGGATCATTAACCACAACCCTTGAACTCGACATGCCACCATGAAATATCCTTTGTCTACAAATTTTTATGTTGTTTGTTTTCTTTTTGAAAAATCACAACACTTCAAGAATGCTTCCTTTCTGTGATTTGGCTTCTTCAACAACAAATTTTTATGTCCTTTGTTTTCTTTGCCAACAATCACAACACTTCAATAATTCGTCCTTTCTGTGATTTTTCTTCTTCAACAACTCTTCTGATTTCATCACAAACTCCACTATTGTGATATATATCTTTTGATAGAACAGCTTTAGCTTCATCATTTTTTGAGACAATGTGAAATGCATGACTATCTCATAATTCCAATCCCTTTCACATTGTTTTATTCTTCAACCATCATTATTTACTTCATTCAAAACATATGATTCAATGCTTCAAGTAAGCTCTGACACGGTTCTTATGAAATCATGAATAATTGCATGGTCTTCATTAGATCCTTATTATTCTTTAATCATCCTCAAATAGATTATACCTCACCATTCTTCATTGTTGTAAACAATGTGTCACTATCAACACATGTTTTTTGTACTTATGATCAGTACAACAATCGTCTGAATTTCCATTCCTCTATTTCATTGGAGCACTTCTTGATCTCCTTAATTTTGATCTTCATTGTCAACTATTGAAAACAAATACAACCTTATACACAAATTGGTTCCAACAATATAACCTTTACTACTAGAAAAACAAAAATATTTTAACTCGTGTAGAATATCATTTCATACATACAATTAGGTGGATTATTTCTCTCAATGGGATTGTAAATCATTCGATGATTATTCCTATATGGAAAATCTATTTGAAAGAATCATCAATATAATATAAAACTAAAACTACATTGACATTTAAATCTTCTAGATCATGTATTATTAAAAAAATTACATAAATGTTTTACCTTGGTGCACCATCCATACATCATTGCATAATCAATAAAATCATTTTTCATCTATATAAGCGCAAAAAAATCAAAAATATGTGTGCACACCCAAATTAAAAATATACATTAACTATTTTATTAATGGTTTCTGGTACACACATATATCATTTCTAGGATAAAAATGTACATAAATGAGTATACCCCTAAAAGTGTAATGATTTTTCATAAAAATCCATAGAGGAATGTTATAAATGTGTATGAAAACTAGCGATGTGTTGTTTGAATAAAGAATATTCCCAAATAGATTAAAAGCATAAAATTTTAGATCCAAAATCACATTATTCAAGAATCTTTAATGTAAATATATCAAGCATCATATATCATCGATGAAAATACATATAAATGATTCATAAACTTGTTGTTATCCTTCTTTATCTCAGTATAAGTCCATCACATATTTATTGATATTTCATCAGACAAATAATGATTCTAAAGTCTAGAAATAAATAGAAAGTTCCACATTACTTTTTTTGGCACATGATATTATGTTATATAAGTATTTGGATTTCATCAATATGTGAAACATTTTATACTATCATTTTATTCAGGATTTTCCTCCCAAAATAAGATAAAATATTCCACGAAAGTATGAATTTTGTTATTAGAAACTCCATGTTCATTAAATGATTTTTGTTCCATATTATAGTTCAATATATAATATACATCATATATAGGTAAGAACTTAAAAAATATTATAATATAATCGATGGTGATATTATAAATACCATAAATATTCTTACCATGAATGAGTAAGTTTCAAAATTCTTGCTCTTTCATTTGACCACATTGCCAAAATACTAGAGTTTTGGAAGCATCATTCACTTTTTTTACCATGTCGACATCATAATTTTCTTTAAATGAATAATTTGTGCTAAAATTAATTTTTTTTGTTTTAAAACCCTTTATTTTTTATGATTTTTGATAATAATAAACTGTTCATCTAATAAATTATGCATTCTAATCCTTTCATTCTGAAAATGAAAATTTTTTATTACCATTTCATTCTATTGTGGTACAAGGAATAGATGTTTGTATGAAAACCATATTATATTGTAGGGTATCTATATAATTCATGACATAAAAAAGGTCTTACAACATAATTAAAACATGGTTAGTGTATAATACCCCCATTTAAATCATATTTAAATAAGAAATCTAAAAATATATTCCTCCTTTTTTGAAAACTACTTGAGATATGATCAGTTTCATACACCCAACTTCTATCCATTCTATATAAATTTTTTTATGTAATGTGGTAAAATAAATTAAATAATATGGATGTTAGATCAAAAATATATTTATGGAAACAAAAATTGCTCACATTATATGAAACTATAACTCACACACATGTCTATTTCATAATTACAATATAATGACAAAAAATAATATATATATATATATATATATCTGTGTGTGTGTGAAAATGGTATTGAATTAATTATATCAATGGGTTTATTAAATTGATTTTTTGGACATAAATTTTTTATCGGATAACTAATGATCTACTAAATTTTGAGTGATATCCATTCAGATTTTTTATATAATCCTAAATTTTCCATGGAATTTTCCAAAAAATAATACCAACTAATAATAATAATTTTACTGATTTAAAAAATAAAATTCATTTTTATATTGTCACATGAATTTAGGCTATTTGAAATGGAAAACTCAATTTTTTATTGTCACATGAAATATGTGTAGTTTATTCCATTAGTACACAATTTCTCAACTTGTCAATTGGTTAATCAAGGAAAAAACATTTTTTTTGAATGATTTAATTTATCATACTAAATGTTTTAGTGAAAAGTTGAAAATTATAGATGATGAGCGAAAAAACTACCCAAGAGAGTAAAATTTGGTTCCCTATAACAAAAAATCAAGGCTGGTATATATTATGAGAAATCCATTAATAATGATTTCCCTTATAGGCATTGAGATAAATGAAATAATAAACAAAAAACCTAAAAATAAATATATAGTAATAGTTTAAATATAAAATAGGATAAATAAAGAGAGTGAACAAGCAGAAAATTAAGAAACTATTCTTCTATAGATGTATGGACAACCCATGTTTCTATAGAAGCCAAGATTCCTAACTTCTCCAAAATACAAGTAGATGTCAACAAAAAATTAGACTCATACCAAAAACATATAACACCCCAGAAAGAAATATATCTTTATAAAAATAAACATATCCACCTCACCCAAATCATTCATACATTAAATATGTCAAACAACATCCACTATGAAAAACACATCATCATTAAAATTTATAAAAATAAAAACAAATATCCAAGAAAATTCTAATAATAGTAAGGATAACCACAAAAACATATAATAAACAATTAATTATTACATTCCATGAATACCAGTATTAACCATTTTTCAATGAATCTAGAATAATAATTTTTATAAAAAATCTAGGTTATTATTTTATTCCTTGGAAAAATAAAAAGGATTCATTGAAGAATGTATGATAGATTTGAAACTCACCAATTTGATGTTGAAGAATAACTGAATGAACACAAAAAATAAGGATAGATCAATATAGATGTGCATGAAAATATATGGTTTCATATGGTTCAATCTACATAGGACTAAGATCTAATGATAGGTAAAATACATGGATAGCATTTGTGAAGGACTAAATACCAACAGTTTTAAAAATAATAATTTGTAAAGCCTTTTTATGCCAATGGTTAACAAAAATTATTGTTATACCTTTAATTTTATTATTCTATACCTACAATTACATATAATTGTTGGTATATCCTTTCATGTTCACTACTTTATACCAGTGGTTTTCGAAAACACTTGGTATATACTTCACTAATACATCATATACCAACATTAATTGTAAACCATTGATATAGAGGGAGATATACCTACTATTTTAGCAAACCATTGGTGTAGGTCCCTTTTCCACTTTTCTTTTATATTTCCCAATTAATGAAATAATGATTATATTTATCCTTTTTCATTATTACTATATCAAATATTTTTTCATGTCTTTGATAAGAATTAGGTTTTGATGTGAAGAAATAAAAATTATATTTGTGGGAAATATATAGTTTCATTTATAAAACACATTTAATATATTCTAAAAAATTATATAAATAATATTTTAATAAAAAATTTGTATTAGATAATAATTATCTAAGTATAAATGAAAATATAATTTAATAAATTCAAATTTAATTTTTATAATGGTTAGAAACATGTTATTTTCATAAAAACTTGTATTTTAGTAAATAAAGATGTTTAATTAATGGTTAAATTTTACATATTTAGGAAAAATTTAAAAAATAAATATATTTTTTTAACAAAAACATTTAAATTATCTAATAATAATTTTTTCATAAATTTTTGAGAAAGTGTATTTTTTGGTAAAACATAAAAATATTATCTAAATTATGACATCATAATAGCCCAAATGTGATGTATTAAATGATATAAAAAGATTATTTAAAAAAAAGATATTTCACATTCAAAATAATTAGTTTTTAAATTTATTTGATTAATTTTATAATTCATTAATGAATCCTCGATAACTATATTATATTTTATGATTTCAGAATAATTTCTTTATAAACATGACGCAATTATATATCACCAATGGTATTAATTTAATATATTCAGTTCATGGACATATAAAATGTTTTTTTTCAATCATATTTGGAAATCAAGTGGTAAAACCATGGGATGATTTTTTGTTTTGATTATATTATTATATAGTCCAAAACCTATGTTTTGAAATTAATAATGAATTCCCCTCTCTTTGGATATAAATACCCACCCATCCTGCATTAACCCATCCCTATGTGGCTCGAGCCATAACTACCCTAAGACTACATCCAGTAGTATAAGGGATCGCATCTTGCATCAAGTTGGAATATCACCCAAATGGGAGGTCATTACTTATGATACCTCTATGCACATACCCACAACAAAATCCATGAAATAATGTAGAGATAAAATAAAAGTAAAGTAAATTTATTCATACATCTATCCCATAAAAAGAGTTTACCGGGAGTACAAAAAGTGAAAGAGGGAAAAATTCAATCCCACTAAAAACTATAAAATCATCGAACATTATCAAATGGAGGGGATATCTGTCAAATGAAACTACCAGAAATCTCTAAGAATAAGAACTAGAAAACACCATTCCCAATCTATTCCACTTAGATCCACCATCACCAGGTCCACTAGGGACTCCATTGAAATTTCTATCATATAAGAAAGAAAAAACATATGTGGGTAAAGCCTGTGAAGGGATGAGTATAACAATACATATTAGGTACCCAAAAACCAAAATAAAAAGGCTGCAATGGGATGAAAATAGTCTACTTGACCTAGCCATAGGTAACCCTAATGAGATAGAAACACCATATCGAACCCCTTATTGAAATTGAAAGAATAGTCATCTTAGCCCGCATGGGGATTCAACCATGATATGTGTGAACACCACACAAACTCCTAGAATCACCAAGATATACTCATCATAGACTCTATGTTTCACGTGTTCCAACATCATACTCAACTACAGAATCATTCTTGAGGCTCTAAAGGTAACACATCCCTAAGAGAACAAACTACATGAAATATTCGATACTAGATTTTCCTCATACAAAAGATACACTCCATTGGTAACAACAATTCCATCCTTGATGAACCATCTAAGAGAACATGATCCATATGGTACTACACTAGGAACAGCTCTAGTGACAACCACCAGAGGTCCCATCATTATTTTCTTGCATCCCACACAAGAATATAAGAACCCATGTCTAGAGACTCTCCCCTCACAACAAAATAAAATTGAGGGATCACTACTTCATACCATGAACCATGGGAACCCTCTTTAAAGAGGGAGAGTGGAGTAAACAACACCACATCTGTGCCTCGCATTTAAAGGAGTTATAGATCCTAACCATCCAATGAAACCACTAAAGTACCCATAGGGACAGAACCATGCCACATTATGTTGATGGATCACTAAATATAAAACAAGGCATCACATATAATAAGTGGAGTTGGTTGCTCCTCATAACTATGCTCCACATCCAAGGGAGCTCCAACTCAAGTGGAATACCTGTTACCCACTGCTACTCTGAGATGGGGGGTATAACTCCATATATATAGGAACTTCACCTTATGTATAGGGTATTTTTAACTCTACTTATTATATCACTATGAGGGACCCACACCCTGATTCAGCAGGGGACTTCCGACCATGGGCTCGAGGATCTGATCCCTGGTATGACAGCGGAGAACTGAATCTAGCTGAACATAAAATATTGAGGTCATGCACCATTTTATGATATGGGTGTTCTGATTATAAGGATATAGGACCTCCTCCCATGTATTTTGGGGGATTAACTATTCAATCAGTCTAAAAAGTGTCGCCAGTTTACACCTTGGTGTGACTGGGGATCTCTGTCTCCAACTACACAGGCAAGATAGGGGACCTTCAAACTAGTTCAACTGGGGAGTTCCATCCCATGGAGAACTAAAATGTGGGAAGAGGAACCATTCCTAGGGTGTGGGGAGTTCCATCTCTCCCAACGAGAGAGGTAAGAGAAACCCGTTCTCTGATATGATAAGGGAGTATTGGTCCCCATGTCTCTCTAGTGAACCTAAGTTATATCATGTCTCAGTAAAGTGTCTCTCAAAGGATAACCATGCCGACATACCTCAGATCACAACACCTCCATGATTAAGTGACCCATACATTGACACGTTAGAGGTTAACCTCTCTACCAATGTATTTTATCTAGGTGACGCACATCCTAAGATGATATGGTTGGGTACTAACTTCGAAGCCAATAGAGTGATCCACCCTGATCACTACCAATGGTATCACATTGAAACATCAACATCAGTATTGAATCATTCCACATTGTATCTTATATGCCACAATGAAAGACCCATCGTGTTCCACATAGAAAACTGCTCAGGATAGGATACATGTAGGCTTTAATTTGAGCCCCAATGATGAATATACACTAGGTCTGGTCTCCTAGGTAACTAAAAAACAAGTAATACGGTTCACACAATATGTGACCTCACATGAACACCTATCCATGGCCTCTTATTCATGTATTTGTGGTCTATCTGATCTTACCTAGTTTATACATGATGCACATGTAATGTCTCACCTCACCTAGGCCCAGACCATGTCATTCCCAAAAGACTCATCTATACGTATTCCACACAAGGAATTTACATGTTAGTACATGATATGTGTCATCTAACTAGCCCCTTGGACATGTTATATTTTCATATTCGTGTAATTCACCCTATGTGTGTGTCTCTTATCATGTACTTCCACATGTCCATGTCCTTTGACATGGATTCCCAAACAAAGTCTCTTATCCACATGGCATGGGGTCACTACATGGTGTGTAACCCCATAAAAGGGTGTCTAGCCCAAGAAATTCATCATCATTGAATATAAATAATGCACATTGTGTTCCACTAAACTAAAAATAGTGTGATCATAAATTTCCATCATGAATTCCCTATGAGCCACCCAAATCATCCGATTTTTTTCCAAAAAACCTATATATTGACCCCCATGGGATATCATGCATTCATAATAGGGATCTAAAACATCAAAAATGAATCAAAAATTGTATCATGAATTAATACTAAAATACACCAACCTCATGGAAGAACACTGAAACAGTAGGTGTAGATCTGTACTTTGAATCGACTGCACCAATATTTTAGAGTGTTCGTCATCATCAATGGAGATCAGTGGAAACACCTCTCATTGGTTTCATTTTTGGATCATCTGTCACTCCATGAGGGATTCACCTCTCCTCTTACATGAATACATAGGGGTGAGGATGGTTTATTAGGTTTAGATTTATAAAATTAATAACCCTCCCTTTAAACCCCCACTAACCCGCATTCGACTCAGTACCTTTCACTTCTAAATTATATATCATGGATATGGTAAACAAAACATTTTTAAATGAATTGTGATGTCATATTTATAATCCAATACCCTCCATGGAATTTATTCTATGTAATAACATAAATTGTTAATGAGTGATAATATATTTTTAATATTATTAATATCACTACACTAAGGGTCTTTGGGCCCGGGGATCCCATGATGACTAAGTGGATGGATTTAGAAATATTACTAGAAACATTCCAATGTCATACAGGTAAACCAAAAGTCATCATATCCTCCCCATATAAATGATTTTCATTACAAAATCCAAGGAATAAGAAGAAAAACATAGCAATCTAGTGGGACTCCAACCCCAGTGATCTCACCAAGGGGCACCCATGCTTCCTATATGCACAGACTAAGGGGAAAAAATGGATAAAACACAACCACCTCTAGATAATAATGTCCAACAACATACAACAAATAAATAACATTTTTCCTCAGCTATGACAGGTGGGAAACACCATGAACCATCTTCCATCTATAGTCATATGGTATAGTGGTACACCGCCATGCAAACCAGATGCAGATTCAAATGCATCCCATAAGTTATCATCTACCCATGGATGAAATGTTCCATTCCAAACTCAAGCATATCATGTACAAATATGACAACATGAATGTGAGGGTACTATTGTATAACACGTTGTTGTCCATGTGTAAACATCAGGTCTTACGATGCCCCCATATATCATCCTCTAACTTCCATACTGACTAGTGGAAAACCAATTGATCAAGGATGGTAGGAAATCCATCCACATTGAGAAAATAGGATAAGACCTAAATCTTCCACTATAAGTAAAATTTTTTTCCCATCACCCTAGATAGACCTGTAGTAATATGTTTATTGAATAGAGTACCTCACAATGGTGTCAGACAATACTACTATAGAATGTAGAAATGACACAAAGTGTACCTATTTTCATCCTTAGAGACTCTAGGTCATAGGCCTTTTCGAAATAGAGCTATTACCTCCCCCATACTCCATCTCCATGAGCCTATAATGGAAACCCTATGGATGGGGGTTGAAACATATCAAAACTTCTTCTACCTTTTTCAACTCTACCTACTTTTCCATAATGTTTTCTATCATGATGAACTCCATCCACCAAACACTTCATCTACCAAGTAATACCATTCACCATATCTCTCTCAGTAGCATGGAAGGTTGGAAAGTATCTCAAAAACATGTTTATGACCAGCGCATGCATAAAACCATGTCTCATGGGGATGGACATGTCCCCAAGGAAACTCATACACCACATACCCACATGTCTATGTTTGGAAATGGGTATTTCACATACACAATGGACCTAAAAACATCCATTTTTAGATAATGTAGATGAATTAGACTCAAGATCATCAACACTAGCCACATATGCCCGACCCACTTCTAAGAAGATCTCTACCACAAGAACTTGTTGTATTACCCATGTATAAGAGGGAAGGAACAACAAAACCACACCTACTTGAATGTATCTTTATAAGTCCTACTCAAATGATCACACTCTAAAAAATGGTTCTCTAACGATATCATTAGAGTAACAATAAATATATGTAAACCATTTTTAGTAATCTTCTATTGAAATGGTACCCTAATAAAGCTTCAAAAGCTCATGGACACACAGTAATGTCAATGTGGATGGATAAAAATATTCCATGAATAGCTACTCAAACTCCACCAAAGATAGCATAGTGTCATCATGGGTCTGTGTTAGCAAACTACTCCATATCTTAGATAATTCCCATAGAGTACTTGCTTCTATGACCAACATATGATCAAGAGGTGTCCTCAAAAAGGTGAAAACACGTGTGACTGCCATAATCCAATCATCATCATCCTATAGGTCTAGATCAAATTGATACCTTAGAGGTTACAACCAATATAACTCATTAAATTAAATCATCCCGCACACATCATCAACCTAAAATATTAGCACAACCTATTTCTCAATGGGTGGTTTCTTAATTGGAAGACCAAATGATGGTACTACCATAGAACCAAATCCCTTCACTGAATCCTCATCATGAAGCAGATCATCCTCACAGTCCCATCATGGATTAATGTTTTAATATCATCATGATGGAATCATGATATAGAATCAATACATGCAAAAGTCAAAGATTATATCTAGGGAGATCATTTAATATAAACATAGCACCCACAAATTAGTCTTATATGATTCATGTACCAACATTTCCATGAAACCAATTCCCTAATGTAATGAGTCAATAAAAATGTACTCAATGTCTTGATTAATGGACACATTGGTGGCCACACAAACACTAGAGTACCAGCCTAAAATATGAAATTGAAACACTATAACATTATAACTATTCACCAAAAGCAAGGTCACGACACTACAGTCCCAATGTGGAACCCTCCCTCATACCAATATGTGGTGACCTGACCCAATGGGGTAGAAGACAAAACCACCCCATCCCAAGCTCCAATAATCTACGGGCTGGAATCTAGCCCCTAGAAGGCTTATCACAAAATTGAAGGCCTAATGTTATGGGGATTTTACTTAATAACCCACTAACATATCCAATAAACTATTCATATATCATATAAACTGGAAATAAATTCAGGCATACTTCAATCCGAAAACCGGAGTTCAACATGACTATTGAATGAGTAAATGAGAAAAATAAAATCCCACCATGAACTATATGATAATATAACCTTCTCTAATGGAGGGTATCAACACCAACTGAAACTACTAAAAATCTTAGGATACAAGAACTATCAAACAACTTCTCCAGTATAGTACACCAATCTACACCTCCTCGATGTCCACCAATGACTCTAGAGAAAGTTCTATCTTATTCATAAGACAAAACATATATGGGAGAATCCTAAGAATTAATGAGTATAAAACCACTCAGTAGAAACCCTAAAATATAAATAAAAAACAATTAAATAAGAATATATTGTCTACTCAAACCATCTAGAGGGAAACCAAATGAGAGAGAATCACCTTATCAAACCCTTCCTCGCCTAAATTCTACTATTCAGCTCAGTCAACATGGGGTGTCAACAAATACAAGGGACAACACAAAAAGGAATCCCACAATCAACTAGATATAGTAATCATAGAGTCAAGGTATCACAAGCTTATGACATCATAGCCTTCAATAGAATCTTACTTATGGCTCTAAAGTTATCACATGCATAACATAACACATTCTTTGAGAACATCCATCGCATATGGAACTCATTTGAGAGATATGATCCATTGGAAATAATCATCACCATCTCTGATAGACCATATGAGAGGACATGTTCCAGAGGGAACTACTCTTGGTCTAATTGTACTGATAAGAACCCGAGGTCCGGTCATCATTGTTTTATGCCCCACACAATCTAGTAAGAACCCATGATGAGATTCCTTCCCCTCACAACTATATATAGTTTAGGGATTACTACTCAAGAACATACACCATGAGCATCCTCTCTAATGATTGAGAGTGGAGGAACTAGAACATCAACTAAACCTCATAATAACGGGAGTAAGGGATCCTAACTATCTTGAAAACCCAGTAAATCACCCATAGGGAGAGGGAAAAAAAATTGCAATAAGGTAGATCTAAATCCTAACCTGGTATCATGTATAACAAGTAGAAGGGATCTTACATTGTAACTACAATCCATGGATGAGGGATCTCTAACTCTAGTAGTGGACCCACTCCCTATAGCTACTCAAATATGGTTGTGTACCAATCCATAAATAGAGGACATTTACACTATGTATAGTATAGTTAATAATATACCTATAAGATCACAATGAGGGAACCACACTATGACCCAACTGGGGAGTTCTGACCGAAGTCTAGAAACACTCACCCTGGTATGAACATGGGTACTTTATCTTCACAAACATCTCATATAGAGGACAAAAATCATAATATGATAGGGGATGTTCTTGATAAAAACAATAGAGGGACTTCTCCCTAATACAATGGGGGGGGTACCTACACTCTTTATCTAATGAGTGTGGAGGTCCCACACGCTGATATGACAAGGGAAATATGTCTCCAACTACAAGAAAAACAAGGGGACCCACACCCTTGTCCTACAAGGGAGTTCTAACCCTGGGAAAACTAATATTTGGGTAGAGGTCCCACACCAACAGTGTGGGGATTTCCATCTTAAGCAGTTAGAGACGTATGTGAAAATTATGCCCCCATATGATAGGATTGTACCATTCCACACATCATTATGGTAAACATAATTGATATTTTACATAATTCATGTACCTCTCAAAGAAGAATGACACTCGACATACCTCAATTTAAAACACTACAATGGGTCTATGACACGTGCCCTGATAGAATAGGGGAGAACCTCTTTTCCATCCTAAAGATTCTAGGGACCCACATACTGAGATGATTAAGAAGAATATAGACCCCAAATTTATCCCAATGAACCACCCTGATCACTAACCAATGTCTATCACCTCAACTACATAGTAATTCTTGATTTTTTTTCTCTATCGTATATAATAATACACCATGATGAAAATCATCACATTCTATGCGAAAAAATAATCAGGAATGGCTACTCGAAGGCCTAAATTTGTTCCTCAAAGGAGAAGATACACTGGGTAGAAGTGTCCAAGACAAGTACATGACATGTATTGGGGTTCACACGGTGTGTAACCCAACATGAACACCCAATTATGTAATCTGATACATGACTTGGTTGGCCATGTGAGCTTATATGGAGCATACTTGATGTACATGGTTTGTCTCACCCACTAGAGCCCCCAGTTGTGTCTTTCCCTCACAACTTATACATCCATCAATCCCACATGTTGTGTTCCCCCTACTAAATGGTGTGTTTGGGATAATAAGACCCTTGGCCATGTTATCTTCTTATGTTTGTGTAATTCAACCCGTGTCCATGTCTTTGGCCATGTAAATCCACAAGGACATTTCATTTAACCTGGCCACACTAGCTTGGTCCCTCAGCCACATGAGCTAGGCTCACTACAAGTTGTGTTCCCTAAGTACACAACATTTATACCCCAAAATCATTTTCCAAAAATGGGAAGGACACATGATCTGTTCCATTAAACTATACTCCATTTTGTTGGGAATTTTGATATGAAATTTCTTATGAGCCACCAAAATCACCCAAGTTTCCCCTAGAACCTATAGATTGACCCCTAGAGGATCTATAGCAGTCATAATAGGGATATAATAACATAAAAAGCATTAAAAAATGGGGTCATGAAATAAAAATAAAATACTCATTCCTCAGGAAAAACACTAAATCTTTGGTTTCATATCCATGCGCTGAAGCTATATTACACAATGAACTGTGAGCATTCCCTATCAAGATTAAAGATTGGCGGTGAATACCCTAATTGGTTTTTTAATAGTTCTTCCATGCCTAATATGGGGTAGGGTCTCTACTCTCCTATTTTGTTTGAAAAAAAGTGGGGGGTCAAATGAATAACCCTCCCTTTAAAACCTTGCAAACTTTCTTCTAAACCAGCACCTTCTGGGGAAATATTTTAGGTCATGCCTTGGGTGAACATGATGTTTATAACTCAACTATGAACTCATATTTCCAATTTGATACTCCTTAGGGATTTATGAAATTTTTCTAATGAAAATGTGTGTGGGTGATAAAATATTTTTAATATTTTTAATATCATTGCAACGAGGTTCTCTAGGCCCTGGCATCCTGTGCCAACTTAGTGCCCAACATCAGATATATTCAAAGAAATATTCCAAAGTCATACATGTCTAATCCTAAGACATCAAACATCATACCCATCCACTTCACTCAGAATATATTGATCAATAATTATCTCTCAAGGTCATTATATAAATCCCTTCTAATGTGTTCCCAAGCTATTAGGAATCACCTCTTAATGTTTTAGAAGCACCCACTCAAGGTTAGGGGATTCTCCCCTCCCCTATTTATTTAATTAATTTCTATGAGCTTTTAATTTTTTATTTCCAATTTATCATATTTCAATATGTTTTTATTCATACATTTTACTATCCTTATGATGTCCATGTAATGAGAGACCACGTTTCACTCTCACTAACCATTCTATGAATCTTTGTATTCACCTATTTTGATTCCATAATTATCTAGTAATTTTCCAAGACAAATATTTGGGTAGTGAATTCCAATAACTATTTATAGTCATCGGTATTAACCTATATATATATAATTTATTTTTTGGGTATATATATTTATGTAACCCAAAATTCTTAATCATTTTATTGAATGAAATGAAAGATGTTCTTATGTTGTACAATCTATGTGGACTGAAATGAATGTACATGATATAAAAATGTAAGGTCGGACTAGAATTATATATCCCTCTGATGCATTCGGTAATGTTTTTATCCCATGAGATAACATTAATGGTGAATGGGTGGTTATTTAATAACTATATGTTATAATAACATGGTGTTTATCCTTGACTTATTTTTATGATGTCATGTTTTATGTTGTTGTGACATTCCTATTATACCTTGATATTATCATCATTTATCATTCTTCAATGTTCATGTTTAGGATAATCATCCCCTTTATGTCACTTTTATATTCCTCCTTAATCGCATTTAATTCATTCATCATGTTATGTTTTTATTTTTACCTTACTGGGTTTTAAATATCACCCATTTCTTACGTGCATCCCTAGGTTATCTCACGATGTTTTTGAAAAGAAATAGAATCTAAAAAGCATTTTACATAGTGTTAATTAATTTTTTGTGTCCCTATTTAATTTTATTAAGTTATTTATCTAATTACATTAGGCTAATATGCCATTATAACTTTTGGGATTGTATTATGTGTGTCCTTAAGTAATGAAGAATGAATTTAAGTTTATAAAATACATGGGCTATCATACTTAGTATTAGACAAAGTTCTATTTGTTTTGGGGGGTTAGGGTTATAAAAAATTACAGAAATCCATTGTTCTAATAATAAACATAGAAAAAATCCATAATATTTGGAAAACAATAGAGTGATTTGTTTCTATGAAACAAAATAACTTTCAAGATATTATATGTGGATGTGGCTCTAGAATAGTTTTACCTAGGGGTAATATCACTGAAAATGGGTTATTGTATATTAAAATGATCATCACCTTATGAATAAAAAAGGCCTTCCATCACACATATTTTTATACTCTTGGGGTATATGATATGGTAAATTCAAATGATCTTTATGATACATCATGAAGGAAAAAAACTGCCCTTAAAAGTTTATGTTATAAAATATACATTAAATAAAATAGATTGAAAACTAGAAACTCATAGGTTATGGAATGTATTTTATTTAGGATTTATCCATTAATGTTCATATTTTCTATTTATATGATTAATAGTTTTCAAATATCATATGTGAGTCTATTTTGGATGAAGTTAATGAGTTTAACCACAAAAAAATAGTGAAAGGTAAGATTATCATACATTTATGATATTCATATGTGTTATATGAATGTAGTTCTATGCATTTTTGATATCCCACATGTTTAGTATAACTATTCAAACATCGCCTCATAACATGTAAGTGGATCTATTTTTGAAAATAAAAATGGATTATTATTTTATTCAATGTATATAACTTCTCCCATATCTCTATTTATGGGTTGAACTTCCTAGTGAAACCCATGATACAAACTTGATAAGAATTTTATGAAATTCTTTTTATTTTCCATATTTAATTATATATATCCAACATAAAATTATAAAAGATGTAAGCTGACCTCTGTATCATAAATCTCCCTGTAGTTCCATACAAGTGAAATAAGGATGATGAATCTCATTTGGAATCATTTTTAAAATAATGAATATTATTTCCATATGAGTAATAATATCTTTCTCAAATTTTTGAGACTATGGAAATCATTATCCTTGATGATATTCCCATTATAAGAGAATATAATGATATATTTTTTGATGAATTATCTAGACTTCCACCAAAAATTGAGGTTGACTTCGCAATTTCTCTTATACATATATCTTTTCCAATACTCAATAATCTATATTAAATGACCACCATTTAACATTAAGATATAAAGAATAAATTGTAGATTAATATTGATAAAGGGTTTATATTGAAATATTATTCTCCATTTGGTGTTTTGGTTCTCATTGTAATAAAAAAGCATTGTTAAATGAACATATTCATTTATTATCCCCATCTCAATATGTTCATGATAAAGAAAAGTATCCTTTTACATGTATTGATGGCTTGTTCAATTAGATATGTAGATTAGAGTACTCATATAAGGTGGATTTTCAGAAAGGATATTATCATTTGATGGTGAAGAAGTAGGATATCCCCAGGAATTATTACCATACATGGTACACGGACTACATGTTCATAGTGATTCCATTTGGACTCACTAATTTTACTTTTATCTCTATGGAATTAGTGCATTGATTTCTAAGAGGTTACCTTGATTAATATATGGTAGTCTTTATATACTATATTATTATGTAATATAAAAGAAATTAGGAAAATTAGGATCATTTTAATGATGTTATAAAGAGATTTTAAAAGGAAAATTTATATGTGAAGTAAATTGAAAGTGAGATTTTGATTTTTAAATTGGAATTCCTAGTTTATGTTATCAGGAACAAAGGGATATATTGTAACACCCTGACCCCTCAAGACTAGAGACAGAGCATTACTTGTTAAATTGGAATGGTTATAAAAAAATAACTCCCAATGGAATGATCACATTAGTATACTGGAAAAAACTAGATACATAGATTTAACTCAAATTACATTGTAAAAGGTTACAAAATACAATACATAACAAAAAAAATGAAAAACTACATCCACAAAAACTCAATAAATGTTCTCATCTTCATAATCTGTTTAAGGTAAAAAAATGAAAGGGGTGAGATCAAATTCTCAATAAGGGCTACATATAGCAGAATAATTAATTCAATAATAAGTGAATCATAAACTATTTTACATAATCAATATGGAATGGTTAAAAAATTGAAAACACAAGCCATTAATAAATTGTGTAAAAACTGCATCAATAGATTTTGTCATAGTGAAAACCTCATGGATAGTAATAACCAAAAAATAATAAAGATGATTATTATTATTTTTATGTCATGTATCTAGAAAATTATTCCATAATACTACTAAAATGGTTTAGTTCTACATGTAGAAACCCATATGATTTTTAGAAACAAACTCGAAGGGTTTGTCGCCAACTGAGTTGTCTCCTGAGACATGTCGATGCATCGAGGGGATATAGCAGGAACCAACCACCAATTAGTGTCCAAAGAATTATTTATACAAATATTTAATACAAGTAAAATATTCCTTCTCAATATCTATATATATTATAGGATAGATATTCATCAATATTTAAAAAGTTAAAACAACATTCAAAATAAACACTGCATGTAAAAGGGCATACGACTTAATAAAATACTCATATCCATGAAACCAGAATATGGATATATAATATATTTACAATTTCAATTGAAAAATGATCTCAAATTTTCAGTGGATACACCACATAAGAAATATGAGGTGCACAATACCAAGTTACTGACACTGAAATGGAATTTCTGACAAAGTCCCTTAGCCTATTGTAGTCAATCGAGTCATTTGACCAAAAACTAATAACTAGAAAATGAATTTAAAATATACTTAATATAAATCTAATCATGATAATAAGTATCATAAGGTAGTAAAAAATACACCACATTTAATAAGTAAGTGGCGAACAATGGAAATCTCAAGGAAATGAATGTGATATGAGAAACCCCTTACCTTATGCTCAAGTGTGTTCATCATTTGATTTAGTGTACTGAATAATAAAATAAATATATTCATTAATTAGTAGATAAATAACTTCATATACATTTAATTGATTTATTATAACATTATTAGGTTCATTCATGTCCCTTTTAATGGTTCAATAGGTTCAATTTTATTGTTTTGGAAGCATTTTCTTCCTTGGGTTTCATGATTCGTTTACTTGTATTAATGAATAGAAGTTCACTTGAAATGTGGTCAAACATAAATAATTTGTAATATATATTATTAATGAAATTATAGTGATATAAATTATGTTATAATGATTTTGGGTTATATAACATGATGATGATTCATTAGTTAAAAGTTAATTACAAAATTTTGGATTAACTTGGCGGTTTTGATCATAATGAACTTGTTTTGTATTATTCTTTTTTTATTATTGTGTAAGGATAATAGAAAATTAATAAGATGAAATAAATATATTCTGATCTGGTTCAACTACAAAAATGGTTTCATGACCAGAATTGAACATGTTAATTAAAACGAAGAACGTGTCATCCTTGAATGTGAGAAATTAACACATCTCGAACGATGTTTTCTTTTTTAGTAAAAGAGGAGGGATAAAAAGAGATTATGATGAAATATTCCATTAGAATAATATAATTACTGTTCATGTAAGGTGATATAATTTACATATCATTTGTATGAGGGGAGATGATGAAAGAAGTATAAAAGAAAGGAACTCAAAAAATAAGAAAAATTGATAAATCTCTCATTAAAATCCAGCAGCCTAATGACGTCACCTAAAATATTGTAAAATATATTGATGAGATAAATTGGTTCTATAATAAATTTTACATAAAATGGAATGTAAGAGTTATATGGAATTACATATCCCTAAATAATCCAATTGAAAATAAAAGAGAAATCCTAAAATGAAATCATTAAGAAAAGAGAAGGGTGGTTAATTCCCTTACCTTGTAGAGTAACTACCAAAACATGATGGTTGGGACCTTGGGGGTTTGGGGACACCTTTGGAGGACTCCTATGGTTGAAATTTTACATGTTCTTAGAGTATAATGGGTTTTTAATGAATTAATTCAAAGGGGGTGAGTGGGTATTTATAATAAATGAGAGATAGTTTTTTATTAATCAATAGGGACACCTTATTAGTGGTTTTTGAAAGACCATGGGATTTCCCATCGTAATTGGCCATGGATTTGGCCACACAGTACACCAAATGTCATATGTTACTGTAAAAAAGTAGAACATAATTTTATAATAATTATTATATCATTATTATTTCATTAAACTATCGAAAACTCAAAACTGTATTATTACGATTTTGGAAAAACTCAAGTATTTTAGATAAATCCCAAAAATTCACCCTAACTATTTCTCACCATGTTTAATTCAAAAATGAAATCCATTTTTTGAAAATATTTTTCTATGAAAATTTAATTTAATAATTAAATAAATGCATATTTAATTAAAAAAATAAAAAAAATTATATGTATAATTTGTTTGATATCACATTAAAAATTATTTAAGATATTATAAAATTATTTCCTTTAAAAAATAAAAAATAAAATCATTATATACTATTCATAAGAGTAATATTAATTTCACTATAACTGTTCATAATGATATATTACTATTCATAAAAAAATAATGTTGGTTTTATCATGTTAGGACCAATACATTTCTAGGAATGTTTTTTTCATGAATTATTTAAAATTTTCGAGTACGTAGTTTCTGACGGCACCTGATTCCACGGCCTGATGTGCCCAGAATAACTTTCTGAACTTTAGCTTGGGTATGTTTAGTAAACGAACGAGCGAGTTTTTCTATATTTTGAACCGGTGCTCAGAATTGAAATTTGAGGGCACCAATGAACTCACATCGCAGATATTTTCTTAAGGGGACCTTTAACGCAGTTGCGTTTTGTGCATGTTGGAAGTTAATTTTTTGGTTTATTACTAAAATTAAATAAAATTTGGTGGTGCACAAATTTTATTTTGTGAGGTGGGGCCCACACGATCCCACCCTTAAACTCCCTATTTATTTCCCTGCTGTTTCCTTTGACAATTCCCCATTATTATTCCCTAGTTTAATTAATTCACAAATCCACATATTTATTATGATGGAGCCTTCCTACCTCCCACATCCTATTAAACGTGCCAACGAATTAATTTAATGTCAGCGTTAAATTTATTGGCACCACTTGGGATTAATATGAATTGGTCAACAATTCTATTTATTAGAGAGCCTCGTTTTCTTTTTGTTGGAGAATCTCTTTGAAAAAATGACTATGGGGGATTAAAGGGAGGTGAACCGTTCTTCAAAAAAGATCACCCTCGACGAAGAACATGATGAACTTCTTCCTTGGATGCACCTCAACATCAAGAGCCTACGTCGCCTACGATAGTGACCCTTCCTCCATCGTTGATGGAACGACACAATTCTTCTACGACGATTGTCTATCGCGAAGCTTGTCTTCCGCGGATTGACGACGTACGACAACATCTTCATGATAGGGGAAATTTTATATTTCATATATATGTTTTATACTCTCAAACATGGCATTTAAATTGTTGGGTGATGATTTAAACTACTAAAGAGGTGGGTATGGACTAACGATCATGTCCGGACAGACTGCTATTTTGTTCTTGATGCACGAGATAATTGGTGATGACAAAATGGGACCGCAACAGTGATTTGAGGCCTTCTTAGGGATGTACAGATCTCGAGATGACCGCAGTCGCAGTAAGAGGTGAAAACGGACCACCAGAATGTCTCCGGTGTCCCACGGAAGACCCCAGAGGCACGGGTCACCAGAGTGGCGATGATGGTGGACGAAGGCCGCATTCAGTACAGGTCGACCACCGAGAGGAGGCAGCACCCCAGCATGCTGCCAATAGAAGCCCACCGCCACAGTAGCTGCCACAGGGAGGCGAGGATCCCGCGGCTGCGCGGGATCTGGGGGAGACAGCGGCACCAGCCTAGCGCCGCGTCCTTGGAGTAGGGGGTTGCACCCCCCCACTCGGCCAGCTGTCCGAGCCAACACACCCCCATGGCCGGGCTGGGTGGGTCACACAGGTCGGTCCGCGCCCATCCGGGATAGACCCATACCCGGGTCGGGTCGACCCAGGGGGGTGGGCTGGGTCGGACTGGGCCCAGACCCCCACGCCGGACCGTTTTTCGGTCTTTTTCCCATATCGTGAGCTACAAACCTCCGATCGACGCACCGTCAGTTGCATAGGAAGCATAGGATATAGCCGGTTGTTTAGGTATACTAAAATCGTATTTTAGGAGAAGTTTGGGAATGGCTGGGTTGGTTCGGACCCGAAACCAACCGAGTCATTAAAGTAGAAAAACTTATAACTTGAGGACCGAACATCTGATTGACGTGTAGCCAACTACGTTGGAGTCATATTGATGATACAATCATTTTGGAATACTAAAATTGATTTTGGATGTATCTGGGGTAGGTTCGGGTTGGATTTAGCTTAAAAACCAACCGGACCTCTAGAACAGAAAAGCCAATAACTCTCAAACAGGGCGTCTAATTGAAGCACCTTCCATTGCATTGGGTTTCTTTTGATGAGATGAAACTTTGAGATACATAATATATAGACTTCATGACAATTTATGTATCGACCCCCATTGGCTCGAGGAGTAGACCCTCCTCGAATCGAGCGTGTTGTGTGCGGGAACCCTAGAGCTGGCGACGACTCCGATGATGACGACTACACGTGGATTTTCCATGGGATCGGCAGTGAGGACGACCGTACTTGGATCCTCCATGGCTTCAGCAGCGATTAAAACTGTATTGGGATCCTCTGTGGGTTTGAAAATGATGAATATTGTTCTTGTATCCTACGTGGGTCTGGTTGTATTGACCACTGTACTTGTATCCTGAGTGGGTCTGGTAGAGTTGTTGGTCTTGTATCCTATGTGGGTTCGATAGCTTAGCTGGTCTTTTATCATATGTGGGTCCAACATCTTATATGAATAAGTGGCTACATATGATCATCTCTATCGCTATATGAAAGATGTATACATGTGTGAGCTTAATCTTGACTTTAATCACTATTATCGATGTGATTGACTTGCTTTCCTGTGTGTAATGGGTTGTGTTTTCCTACATGGACTAGGATGTTCTTGGGCTCAAGAGCGGGAGCCAAACTGTAATTGATGACTTAAGTATATGTATGGTCATATACCTATGTAGAGTCTTTTGATACTTAGTTATTGTATATTTCCTTTGTGGTTTCTCCTTCGTGGATTCAGAGAGACCTTCAGGTGTCTCGGGGTCCCTATTGAGTATCGTATACTCACCCCTGCATGAGCAATGCCTGAATTATGTTGTGTTGGATGCAGATGAAGGACATCACTGATCGACGTAGTGTATTGTGGAGCTGGATAGTACCTGGAGGTGGACCACTTGGCGGGACGTACACAAAGCGGATGGTCGGACCCGAGGAGCTGAGGAGACTATCTGTACCCACCCTTCAGGTGGGATTTTCAGAGGATGACTCGGTTTTGCTATTTTACATTACTACTATTTTAAATTCTTTTCAGTTGTATTGTACTTTCAGTTGGGTGTGTATATTGGCTCGTTTACTTTTCATCACTTACTTTGTACCCTGTTTTACTTAGTGCTTACTTCACTTGCGTACTCTATTGTGTTTTTTTACTTTATAAAGGCAATTCCTTCCCTTTTTATTGGGATTTACACCTTTGGTGCTACTTGCCAGCCCCTGGCCTATGGAAGGTGGGCATGGGGTAGTCACGACACGGGCCCCGAGGACGGGTCATGGAAAATTGGGATCAGAGGTGTCAGTTCTACTACAGAACTCAAGACACTGATCTTTCCCTCATATGAAGCAATAGTGTTAAGATTATTGAGTGTAGTTTTCAGTCCAGGGAGTCCAGTGTTGGTGCGGTGACCGATGTATCCATACCCCAGTACCCTGATCTTTGATTTCTGACTCAGTGCACGAAATCAATGGTTGTTTGTGTGTTTCCTTTCAAATGTTTTCTTTGTGATTACATTGTGATAGCTCACCAGGTATACTGTTTGACCGTAATGAACCTGTTTCATTTCAGGATGGCCCCACGAAGGCAGCCAGCCAGGGTTCCTAGTTACGTGCGAGATGGAAGTCCACCAAGCGACGAGGCCTCGGTGCAGGGCCCCTTTACAGCGGAGGCACCGACTGTACCACTACCCATTGAGAAATCGATCTTACTAGCCCCTACAACGGAGAGTGCGCGCCACCTGAGTGAATTTCGCGAGTTTCACCGACAGAGGCCGCCTAGGTTCTATAGAATGAAGTACCCTCAAGAAGATGAGGATTGGATGGACGCTATCATCAGATTCTTCATATTGGTAGGGACACCAGATGACCTTATGTTTATCCTTGCCGTGAGTCTACTACATGCAGCATCAGGTGGATTGTGGAGCCTGATGCTCTAGGTGCATGACGAGGCATCTCTACTTTGGACAGAATTTAAGAGAATCTTCTTCTTGGAGTTTGTCCCGGCCACCCTCCATGTGGTATGTATCCAGGAGTTACTTAATCTGCGGCACGACAGTATAATGTAGCTCAGTACTAGGCTAGATTTACTGACCTCTCAAGCTACTCAACTGATTTGGTACGAGACACGTTCTTCAGGGCCTGGACCTTTGAGCATGGATTGAGGCATGTGATCAGAGCATCAATGATTCCCCTCAACATCCCGAAATAGGCATGGGTGCTGGAGGGAGCCCTTTCAGTTGAGATCTTCCTCGCTAAGATGCCACCAGCAACGAGACCCACCACAGGGCGACACATAGCAGAGTCATCTACCGCCGACAGTAGATAGATATCACAGGGGTCCAAGAGGACCCATCCATCAGGTCGGCGACCTCAGGATACGGGATTGGTTCTGTGGAGAACCCGAAACAGAGCCAGCCTTACGAGGAGAAAACAGTGCTATACCTGCGGCGGATAGGGCCGCATGGCTCATGACTGCCCGACCCGCCATGTAGACAAGCAGTAGATAGTGGAGGGACCTCTTAGGCAGATGCCGAGGTTCGACCGTGGCGGTCCACATGGAGTAGGCAGATGAGGCAGAGGAGCTGGCCAAGCAACGGGTGGTGGACGATGCATCGAGGCTCTACCACCACCACCCCCTAGGAGGTCCACCCCGACCTCAAGGAGCTAGCGGGCAGAGGCAGGCTCAGCTCCATGCAGTGGAGGCTTACGACCACGGTGCACCTAAGATGATTCTAGGTACTATATGTGTCTACTCCACCCTTGTTTTAGTTCTTATAGACACATGTGTGAGTCATTCTTTTATTATCACTGCCCTTTCTCGGCGATCGGTGATTCCAACAAAGTTTTTTGCTCGATCCTTATGGATAGAGACTTTTATGGGAGTAGACTCGATGATTTTTCACTGGTGCTGGCAGTGTGAGCTTACTCTAGGAGGCGAGAGCTTCAGCTGGGATCTTCTTTTAGTGGTGTCAAGGCCTTACGATGTCATCTTGGGTATAGACTGGTTATCTACAGTCCATGCTCAGATTGACTGTATTAGGGGAAAAGTGCAGTGTTTCTACATAGATGGGACCAGGTTCACCTTCACCGGCAAGAAGGGAACCTTCGTAGCATAATATAGACTTACGCAGAGGTGATGGCAGCCGATCACACATCAGTTGGCTAGTCTCATCCTCGGAGTAGTTGATGTGCGTAGTCCGAGTTTTCCTGTTGTGGTGGATCAGTATGCGGGCGTTTTCCCTGACGATGTTCTAGGACTGCCTCCTCAAAGAGAGGTATATTTCTACATAGAATTGTACCCCACGACATCACTGATATCTACTCCAGCATATTAGATAACTCCTGTCGAGCATCGTGAGCTACGGGTACAGTTGGAGGACTTACAGGGAAAAGGTTTCATCTGACCTAGTGTTTCACCATAGGCTTCTCCGATTTTGTTTTCCAAGAAGGAAGATTGGAGCTTGCGACTGTGTGTCAACTACCATCACCTGAACCAGGTGACTGTGAAGAACAGGTACCCCCTTCCACGGATTGACAACCTTTTCGATCAGCTCAAGGGAGCACGATGGTTCTCGAAGATAGACCTCAGGTCAGACTATCACCAGCTCAATGTTTGAGACAAGGATGTGCAGAAGACGACCTTTAGGTGTCGGTATGGCCACTAAGAGTTCTTGGTTATGCCCTTCGGCATGACCAATGATTCCGAAGTGTTGATGAGTCTCATGAACAAGATCTTCCAGCCTTACCTCGATCGGTTTGTCATAGTCTTCATTGAAAACATACTGATTTACTCGACTACCGAGGAGGAGCACGCCTACCACTTGCGGGTTGTACTGGATATACTTAGAGATCACAAGCTTTATGGTAAGCTCTCAAAGTGCATGTTTTGGATTCAAGATGTTCATTTTTTGGGGAACGTCATCTCATAGGTGGGAGTTGCAGGGGATCCTGCAATGATTGAGGTATTACTTGCATGGGATCCACCGAGGAGCATGACGGAGGTACAAAGTATCCTAGGTCTGGATGGGTACTATAGGAGATTTGTGCCAGACTTCTCCAGAGTTGCAGCACCACTTATATCTTTGACGAAGAATAGGAAACCCTTTGTGTGGTCAAACAGATGTTAGTAGAGTTTTCAGGAGCTGAGGTGGAGATTGACCAGTGCGCCCATCTTGAGGCTACCAGAGGTGGGTGTAGGGTACATATTTTACTATGATAAATCAGGGACCAGACTCTAGTGTGTCCTGATGCAGGAGTTAGCATTGATCGCTTACAGTTCACTGCAGTTGAGGAAGCAAGAGAAGAACTACACTACCCATGACCTGGAGTTAGTAGTAGTGGTCTTTTCCCTGAAGATGTGGCAGCACTATCTGATGGGTGAGCACATTAAAGTATACTCTGACCACCAGAGTCTCAACAACATTTTCTCATAGAAGGATCTGAACCTGAGACAGTGATGATGGCTCGAGTTCCTCCAGGATTATGACTTTGAGATTTTCTATACTCCTGGGAAGGGGAATGTTGTGGCTGATACTCTCAACAGGAGATTGAGCATTCTGCTACTTGGAGAGGAGATAGAGCAATTAGCAGCTTCGAAGATATCCTTCGTGGATAGAGATGGGGTAGACTTTCTAGAGTCCCTCACAGTCACTCCTCCACTAATTCAGCGGGTCAGAGAAGCACAATGTGGAGATGTTGTCTGTGAGGCACAACATGCTCAGATATCCTCAGGGCTGGCACCCTATGGATTTTCTGAAGGCGGGGAACACGTCATCTTCTTCAAGGGACATACCATGGTACCAGTTGAACTACAAAAGGAGGTTCTGAGGGAGTCCCACACTTCCCCTATAGTTTTACATCCATGTGTGGTGAAGATGTATCAGGACCTCAGACGACAGCACTGGTGGCTGTGTATGAAGAAGGTTGTAGAGGAGTTCGTGTCACGATGCCTCACTTGTCAGCAAGTGACGGCAGAGCACCAGGTACCAGTAGGCTTGGTACAACCCTTAAGGGTTATGGAGTGTAAGTGGGACGCGATATCAATGGATTTAGTGATGCGGATTCCACTTACTTTCAGAGGAAATGACTCCATCTGGGTGATCATAGACTTACTCACCATGTCATCCCACTTCCTACCGATCAGTGAGCAGGGCTCGGTAGAGAGCTTGGGATGCCTCTATGTTTGGGAGATCGTATGGATTTTTGGAGTGCCATTGAATATCATCTCCGATAGAGATTCTCACTTTACATACCACCTTTGGAAGGGATTGCAGGAGGCTTTTGGGATGTAGCTATGTCTGAGAACTGCCTTCCATCCTCAGATGGATGGCCAGATGGAGAGGACCATTTAGACACTCGAGGACATGCTCCGTGCATGTTCCCTTGACTTTTTTCGTAGTTGGGAGTATCACCTACACTTGGTGGAGTTTGCGTAAAACAAAAGATACCACTCCACCATCGGGATGGAACCATACGAGGCACTGTACGGCTGACCATGCAGATCACCTCTGTGCTGGACTAACCCTGGGGAGTCAGCACTTATATTACCAGAGATGGTTCAATATTCGATGGAGAAGGTGAAGATCATCCAAGAGCGAATGAGGACTACACAGAGCAAACATAAGTCCAATGCTGATAGGAGATGGAGACCATTGGAGTTCGAGGATGGCGACCACGTTTTTTTATGGGTCTCACCTCGATGAGGACTATGGAGATTTGTTTGGGGCGGCAAGTTATCTCTAAGATTCATTGGACCTTTCTAGATCCTCAGTAGAGTAGGTTATGTGTCTTACCATATCGCCCTCCCACCTCAGTTGCACCGGGTGCATGACATCTTCCACGTGTCTCAATTGACGAGATACATGCATGACCCGACCCACATCATCAATCACGAGGAGCTGGACATCGATGACGGGGAGACATTCTCAGATGTTCTAGTGGAGATGAAGGATCGATAGGAGTGGGTCCTTCATGGATGGTTGATTCCTCTGATAGGCGTTCGCTGGCAGTACGGGAACCTTCAGGATGGCGTATGGGAGTGGGAGGCTCCCATGCGTGCTCTGTACCCCTTTTTGTTTCCCTAGTATATGTTGTAGCTTTATGGGGACGTAAATCCCTAAGGTGGGAGTAAGTAAAGACTCATAAATTTCAATGAATTTTTTTCTCAAATTCTTTTGAAGTTTGCTAGTACGCAGTTTCTGACGTCACCTGATTCTGAGGCCCGCTGTGCCTGGAACAATTTTCTGAAGTTTAGCTCGGGTATGTTCAGTAAACGAATGAGCGGGTGTTTTCTATCTTTTGAACCGGTGCATGGAATTGAAATTTGAGGGCACAGATGAACTCACAGTGATTGTATTTTCTTAAGGGGACCTTTACCAAAGTTGTGTTTTGTGAGGGTTGGAAGTTAATTTTAGGGTTTTATTACTAAAATTAAATAAAATTTGGTGGTGTAAGAAAATTTATTTTGTGAGGTGAGGCCCACATGAGCCCAACCTTCAACACCCCATTTATTTCCCTACTGTTTCCTTTGATAATTCCCCATTATTACCCCATGTTTAATTACTCGAAAAATACACATATTGATTATGATGGAGCCCTCCTAACTCCCCCATCCTTTTAAACGTGCCAACTAATTAATTTGATGTCAGAGTTAAATTAATTGGAACCACTGGGAATTAATATTAATTGCTCAACATTTATACTAATTAGATATCCTCCTTTTCTTTTTGTTGGAGAAGATCTTTGGAAAATGGCTCTGGAGGATTAAAGGGAGGCTAACCATTGTTCAACGAAGAACACCCACGATGAAGAACGCGAAGAACTTCTTCCTCGAACGCACCTCGATTTCAAGAGGTTGTGTCGCCTATGACAACAACCCTTCCTCAATCCTTGACGGAACAACCCTGTTCTTCCGTGACCAACGTCTACCGCGATGATCATCTTACATGGATCAATGACTTTAGACAACAAATTTGAGGTAGGGGAAATTTTATATTTCATATATATGTTTTATACTCTCGAACATGGAATTTAAATTTTTGGGTGATGATTTGAACTACTAACGCGGTGGGTACGACTAATGGACAAGTACAGACACACCTCTATTTTGTTCTTGATGCATAGGGAGATTGGCATCAACAGAATATGACCAAAACTACAATTTTATGCTTTCACAATGATGTACGGATCCCAAGATGACTGCAGGCATAGTCAGAAGCGAAAACAGACAAATAGAATGAATCTAGTGGCCCACAGAAGACCCCACCGCGGCGCCCCGGTGTGCTGTCAGTAGAATCCCTCCCCAGAAATAGCTGCGGCGGAGAGGGGAGGATCCAGAGGCCATGCGGGGTCTAGGAGAGATAGCGGATCCAACCTACTGCCGCCTCTGCGGAGCAGGACCCCCCCCCCCCCCCCCACCTCGCTCGGCCAGCTGGCCGAGCCAACACCCCCCAGTAAGACCAGGGAAGGTCACGTGGACCCGGCCGCACCGGGCGACGCCCAGCCTTGCCGGACCTAGAACTGGGTCAGGTCGCCCCGGTTCGGGCCGACCTAGTGGGGGGGGGGGTCGGGTCGGACCGGGCACAGACCCCCACTTCGGACCATTTTTCGGTCTTTTTTCTATATCTTGATCTATGGACCTTCGATCGATCCACTATCAATTGTGTAGGAAACCATGGATCAGGAAGGTCATTTCAGTATAGTATATTAAAGGATTCAGAGAATTATCAGTACGGTGGGGTTGGTTCAGACTCAAAACCAATCGCGCCCTTAAAGTGGAAACTCTTATAACTTAAGGACCAGATGTCCGATTAATGTGCCTCCATCTATGTTGAAATCCACTTGATGAGGAGGTCCTTTTGACATACTCCACTTGATGTTTGGACATTGCTGGAGTACGGTCGGGTTGGTCTTATCTTAAAACCCAACCAAGGCCCTGGAATGGAAAAACAAATAACTTTTAGACCGGGCGTCCGATTGACGCACCGTCTGTCCCATTGGGTTTCTTTTGATGAGACGGATCTTCAGGATAAAAAAACTTTGGAATTCATGACATTTTTTTTATCGAACCCCCTTGGCTCATGGAGCGTACCGTCCGAGAATCAGGTTTGCTGTGTGCAAGAACACTAGAGCTGGCTGCGACTGCGACGATGACGACTACACTTGGATAATCCATGGGATCGGCAGCGAGGACGAATATACATGGATCATTCGTGGGTTTGGCAGTGATGACAAATGTACTGGGATACTCTGTGGGATTGACATCAATGACTTCTATTTTTGTATCCTATGTGGGTCCAGTAGTATTGACCTCTGTACTTGTAACCTGAGTGGGTCTGGTAGAGTAGCTGATTTTGTATCCTATGTGGGTCCGACAACATAGATGAATCAGTGCCTACATCTGATCATCTCTATTGCTATACAAAATATGTATACCTATGTGAGATGAGTCATGACTTCAATCATTATCATCGATGTGATTGACTTTCATTCATGTGTGAACTGGGTTGTGTTTTCCTCTGTGGACTAGGTTGTTCTTGGGCTCGAGAGTGGGAGTCGAACTATAATTTATGATTCAGGTATATTTATGGGAATATACCTAAGTAGAGTTGGTTGATACTTCGTGATTGTATATTTACTGTGTGTTTTATCCTTCATGGATTCTTAGAGACCTTTAGGGGGTCTCAGGGTCCCTACTGAGTATCATATACTCACCCCTGCATAGGCTATTCCTGCACTACGTTGTATTGGATAAAGAAGACGAACAACACTGATCGAGGTGGAGTCTTGTGGATCTGTATGGTACCCGGAGGTGGACCACATGGCGGGACGTACACAGAGTGGACGGCCAGACCTGAGGAGCTGAGGAGACTATATGTACCCACCTTTCACGTGGGATTTCTGGAGGATGACTCGGTGTTGCTGTTATACTTTACTGCTACTGTACTTTCTTTTCAGTTGTACTATACTTTCAGTTGGGTTTGTATACTGGCCCATTTACTTTCCATCACTAACTTTGTACCCAGTTTTACTTAGTTCTTACTTCACTTGCGTACTCTTTTGTGTTTTTTACTTTATAAAGGCAATGCCTTACATTTTTATCAGGATTTACACATTTGGTGCTAGTCACCAACCCCTGCCCTATAGAAGGACGGTTTGGGGTAGTCACGTCATGGGCCACGAGAACGGGTCATTACATATCAGTCTCGAAATGACTTACTGGTCACTACTCTAGATTACCCTTTTTCAAAATTCAAATCATAGTAGTGGAAAAAATATGTTTAATGGCTAGGTTATAACTTTATACTATAATGTTTTTTTTGAAAAGAGACATATTTCTTCATGCAATATAGTCTATCTACTGAATAGAAGGTATTTAAAAAGAGCATATAATAAAATTTTTGTGGTGTTACATATATGTAGATCATTTACAATGAAAATAAATAATGGATAATATAGTACAACATATATAAATGAGATCTAAAGATTCCATGGAATATCTGTGTATTATCATTGATTTTTTAAAATATTCTCTTGATTTTCAATCCTACTATCTAAGATAAATTGTAAGGGGATACATTTTTATATATCGATCAATACGAATTGATCTCTAGAGAGTTAAATAATAGGCTATTCAATGCACCAATGATTATATTACCCATCATTGGTGAATGATTTATGATATACAATGATAAATCCAATTAAAATACTTGGGTTTATACTCATTAAAAATAAAAAATTGATATCATATACATACTTATAATTAAATATCCATTGGATGACCTACAAAACACTTGATCTAGAATTAGTAGTAATGATCCTCAGATTGACGATTTGGATAAATTTCCTATAAGGGATGAAATGTCCCATTTATACATATCATAAAAGTATCAACTATATATGCACACAAAAGGATCTTTATATTAACCAGTGAAGGTGGTTAATGATAATCATGGATAATGATTATTCAATCAATTACTATCATGGGGAGGTAAATACAGCAAAAAATGATCTAAGTACAAAGGTTCCTACAACCATATTAATGATTACAATTTAAATGGATCTAGGCTTCTTGGATATGAAATGGATGGTGATTGGAATAATTAAACACTCTTTATCATAAACTGATCAAATGACTGCACAACCAGCCATTATTGAGAGGAACAATGAGACAAAAAATGTTAACGAGGAACTAAAAAAGTTATAAAATATTCTATAGATAAAATTTGGTAAAGATAGAGTTATAATGTTTGAAACCTTGATTTTTGTCCCATCAAAACTAGAACTTAAGAAGAAACTTATAGATTATGTACATAGATCATCCTTCACTATTCATCTAAGATGTAATAAGATGTACATATATCTGAAAAAACATTGGGTGGGATAACATGAAGATAGATATTATAGAATATTTTTCACAATCCTTGGTTTTCCAACAAGTCAAGACTAAATGACAAATTTCTATGGGAATGAGGTAACCATTTCCTATACCATAAAAGAAATTTAAAAACATAATAATGGATTTTATCCTAGGACTCCCCATTACATCTAAAAGAAATCTAGGTGGTAGTCGATCACCATAAAAAATTATTACATTTGATTACAATCGAGGAAGATTTATCTCTTGAACAACACACTATGTTATATATAAGGTATGTTGTAATACTTCTTGAAGTACCACTCTCCTTTATATCTAATAGAGATATGAGGTTTTCCTCGAGGTTATGGAAATACTATCAGAAAGCACTAGTAAAGGAGAAGATTTTCAATGCTACATAACATCTTCATATAGATGTTCATTTAGAGAGTAACATTAACGATATAGAGGTTATGCCAATATTATGTTAAATGGATTTCCTAGGATGTTGGGAGCAAAACCTTCCATTAGTGGAGTTCTAATATAACAATAGTTTCCATTATATATTTCAAATTTTACCTTACAAGACTCTGTATGGGAAGAGATTTCAGAATCCAACATGTTGTGATGATGTTTTTGGGAATTTGATTATCAGACATAATCATATCCAAGAGATGACATAAAAGGTGAAATCCATTCAATTGTATATAAAATCTGCAAATAATTTACATAAAATCGATATAGAAAAAAATTAATATTACCTAGTGATTGAGGTCATATATAAGGTGTTCTATCATATAATACTATAGAAAAAGTCATTTAATTTGGGAAGAAAATTAATATTAGGCCTAGATACATCAAACCCCTTGAGATCCTCAATTGTATTGGATTTATAGCAAATAAACTAGAAATACTACTGAAACAATCCCAAATACATGATGTGTTCCATTTATCCATCATGAGGAAGTATATACTTCCCCCATCACATATAATAAATCTTGATGTGGTAAATTTGGATAATTATATTTAATATAAGGAACATCCAATGAGGATATTGGATTTTAGAGAAACTGTTCTATGATATAAGGCAACTCCCTCAGCCAAGGTGTTATAGAAGAACCATAAGTTTATTTAAGGAACATATTAACCAAAATAGACAATTTAATCATATTACCCTAATTTATTTTAGTGTCTGAGATGAAATTTATAGAGTGTAATTTTTAAATTGTGGATAATGTAATGAACCAAACATTTATAAATGAAATTCCCTTAAAATTTGTTAAATTCATTATAGATATATAAAACACATGTACTAATATGGTTATTTTTTAATTAGTATATCATGTTGGATTTAATGTATTAGTAATTATTTTTACCATTCATAATATAGTCATTGTATAGTTTCTATTAATATTAATCTATATTAAGAGTTATGATAGATTTTAATTGGAATATGTGGATGAAGTGGCATCCTCGACTAGTAGGATCATACGATATAAATCACATTTATCAGATTTTGTGTGGGAGTTAATATCAATATAATTTTCTCTTGACCAAGACCAAGATGAGATTCAATATTTGAATTAGGGGAACAACCATTTATGATATAATTTCAATCTTATAATGACCATATCGGGAACCATGTTTATAGAACTACCAAAATAAATACCCATCATCAAAAAACATATACTTAAGGCATACATTGGTGAAATAAGGGGGTTTTGTATGTTGATCCTAGTAGTTTGATTTTTTATATTTCTTTTTAATTAAATAAATATTATATTTATTACTTCTTATTATTAATTTATTAATTATCATATAATTGTTTTGATAAAAAATAGTATTTGACATGAATAAATAAATTTTTTTTTTGGGGAAATACATAGTTTCAAGTAAGACACTTTTTTGATAAATTCAATATTTTTTGAATTAAATTATATTTTAATATAATATTCTTATTATATAATAATTATTTAAATATTAATGATAATATAGTCTAAGAGATTGCAATGTAAATTTTATAAGGGTCATAAAGTAATTAATATAATTAAAATAATTCTCTTTCAATAAATAGGGTTTTTTATTTAAAAGTGATAATTTTAATATTTAGAATATTATTTTGATAAAATAAAAAATATTTTTATAATAAAAAATTAAAAATTATCTATTTTTGAATTCATTATAATTTAAGGAGACATTCATATTTTTTGGGTAAAACATAAAAACAGTATAAATATATGGTTTATATCCAGACATCACAATAGAAAAAAGTGATGTAATAAATGATATAAAAAGAATAGGTAAAAATATATATTTACCATTTAAATTAATTAGTTGTAATGTTGTTTTATTAATTTTATTATTTTTATAATCCCTTAAATAATTTTCTAAAAGTTATATGATATTTTATTATTTTAAAATCAATTAATTACAAAATGAATCACTACCACATTGTTGTGGTTATTACAATAATATTTTCATTTCAAGATCATATAAAATATTTGTAACCAATATTATTTGGTAGAAACCATTCTAAGAAAAAAATGTTATAGTTTTTATTATTATTTTATTAAAGTTTCCAAAACCTGTGTTTTTTAGACTAATAAATAATTTTACTCTATTTTTCTACAAAAACCCACCCATCCTCTCTATACTCTTCACTAAAAACCAATTTATAATGAATATAGCATCCCTATGACTATCTAAATACATCTTATGGTGTTCCCAACATCTTAATAATCACCTCCCAATCTTTTTTAAGTTACCTCTCAAGGTATTGATATTATCTTCCCCTCCTCTTTATGAAATCACTTTCTTTTGGTGATTCCTTTTGATATCCAATTTTTCATATTGAAATATTTTTTTACACATCATTTTTACTATCCTTATGTTGTAAATGTAGTGATATAACTTATTTTACACTCATTAAACTCTTCCATATATCTTTATATACAACCTCCATGCTACTGAAATTATCCTTTGATTTTTCATGCCAAATACTTTGGTATTGAATACCCTTCCCAATTTCCACTCAACAATATAAACCTATATATAAAGAAACTTAATTTTTTTGTGTAATTATATTTATTAAACACAAAAATATGAATAATTGGATTAAATTGGATTAAAATATTTCTATGGTTCTAGATTAATGTTCCACACCAAGTAATGTACATGATATAAGAATGGTGGGTTGGCCCGAAATTATATATACCTCCAATACATTTGGAAATTATTTGTATAATGAGATACCATGTATGGTTCATAGTAGGTTATACTAATAACATTATCTTTTAATATATCAGAGGTTATCCTTGAATAATTTTTATGATGACATGTTTTATGTTGTTTCTACATTCTTATGTTACCTTTATATTATCATATTATATCATGATTTTATGTTCATGTTTATAATTATCACCCACTATATGTCACCTTGATATGCCTCTTGAATAAAATTTATTTCATTAATAGTGTTAGTTTTTTATTTTTATTTTATGGGGAATTATTACTCACCCATTTAATATGTATATCCCTAGGTTATCCCTTTTAGTATTAGAAGAGAGATGGAATTTTAATATCATGTTAAAGTGTTTTAAATGACATTATTGTTTCACTATTTTAAATTATTATTTAATGTATATAGTTAACTAAATTAACTATTACATTTAATATTTTGTTTTTTAATTATGTGTTTTTTATATAATAAAGTATGAATTAAATCTTGAAAAATATATGTATTGTCATTATATACATATATAGTATGAAACACTAAAACCAGAAAAGAAGAGAACTAAAAGATATAGTTATCTGAACCCAAAAATTGAAAAGGAGTAAATAAACCCCAAAAAATGATATTATCGTAATAAAATATTCATCAAGGAGAGAATGTGGTATATTTATCTTCATAACCAGGTATTAATTATGAGTATTACCACAATTATATGTGTTAGATTGGAATTAATTCTAGTATCTCATCATAACCTCTCATGATCTATAGTGGTATACACATGCCTCACCAATGGAATTTCATAAGTGAGGGTTTACCTACAATAGTAGAGGACCCATTACTCATTTGAGCTCATATATGTGGTGGTACAAACAACATAGATATAATACCCATTCCCTGTGTAGTAATAGAGGGTACTAACCCTATATATACCAAGTAAGTGGTGGACCCACACCCTAATATATATGAATTACAACTTGGGAACCCATGGAAAATCATTAAATACATAAATATGAAATTTTTTTAGATGAATATTCAATACATTACATAATTATACACGTATTAGAACCGAAATGTTTTAGTGTCATTAGAGTCTAGAGGAAAAAAAACTTCTTTCAAGAATGATCTTCAAAATCTCACAAAATTTGTGTTCTCATGTAGTACCCTTCTTAGACATGGCCAATTTAAACCATTTCATCATAACCGTTGGAAATAAAAACATAATAAATGGTAATATTAAATGCTCAAAAATGGTAAACATAGGAGATAAAATTAAATGTTCTTAAGTTAGCATAAGAGAAGACTAAGTTTATGATAAAAAGATAATAAATTACAAAATTCATTCCCAATCTGTAATATATCATTAATAATTATTCATAGAATATGTCTTTTTAAAAGAAAAATAAGATAATTCATAAGAGTTATAAATCATCAATAATCAATAATGACTCATGGGAACATATAATAAGTATAATAAAAAAGTCATAGGTTCACACATAATCATATAGAATCATTTTATCAGTCAATGATCAGTACCAATACTATCACAATGGATATAGCCCCAAAATGGATTAGATTTACATTGTATTACATAATTTAATTTTCAAGGCTCACCGTTAATATTATCATAGTGGATAGAGTACCTTAATGAACTGTGTTCACTCTTCATTACAGTTCATATTATATCATGATATATCATTCTAAAATGAATTATTTGGTAAAATATATAATTTACCATCCTATATTTCTCAAAATTAAAACAAAAGATAAGTGTTAAATAATATCATAAATAGATTCATCATTTTAGAAAATAATAATTAACTCATGGGTAAGAAACATTATACATAATGATTTTTGTATAGCTGATTTATCCCAGAGGAATGAAATGGGTTTCAAATGGTTATAACTTATAACACCAACATTATAATAAATATAGAGAAATATAATGTATTTTATCATAACCTAATATTATCATTTAGGTATAAAAACATTGAAATATATTAATATAAATAAAAATAACGCTTTTGTAAAATTATTAAAATAAGATTTGAAAATCAAGAGAAGACATCCCTTTTATTTTAATAGCTTTTAAAAACTATAATTTAAAAAAAATCAGAATAATGTTTTCTTAGTAAAACACATGAATCTTGTAATTTAATATTTATTATGAAGGAAGGACACGATGATGTGAAAATTCATTCTTGTCATATACAAAAAAGAGAACATTTTTTCACACATTTACAAAAATTAAAATGTTACTTAATCATAGTTTTTAGAAAAATATTCCTTTCAAAAAAATGTAACTGAAGTCAAATGTTGTGAAAATTTCCTTTATATAACATTCCAAGTGTATGTGAAAAATTCTGTGAAATAATTTCCCAATTGGAAGAAAAATATTCATAGCCCAAATAGGATAAATATAGTAAGATTATTTTAAAAACATTTTGTTAATAATTTTATGTAACATAGACAGGAAAATGAAACAAAAATATTTAAACCCCAAAAATATTCTAAGAATAAGAAAATATATTTGGTTTAAAATATATATACAATATAAGTTATATCTTTATAATTTCAGCATACATAATTCCGCAAATAAATGAGATTATAACGTAAAATATTACCTTAAGTATCATCTTGATTCATATGTGGAAAAAACACATATATAATAAAATATATATTTATTATAAATATATTATAGAAACATATTCATATATATATATATATATATTACAATATAACATTCACTTACAATTTCTAATTACCCTTTTGTTAAAAATTCCTCATTAAAATCATTATTCAGGGAAACAATAGATAGTTTTACATGCATAACATGGTTTGACGATTCTTCTCTAGGAAACATAGTCATAGTCTCATCATATATAGAATTTAAATAATTTAATAAAAAAAAATTTTCATTATATACATCATTATAATTACCTAAATAAGGTGGTGATGAATGATTAATTACATTACTTTGTGGAGATGGTAGTCCTTATTTAGACCTGAGAAATGTGTCTATTTTTAAATGTTTAGAATGAATGAAATATAAAAAATAATTCAAAATTAAATAATGATTAATATATCCTAAATATATTTTTTATTCATTATATAAATATGTATGACCATCCATGATAGATAGTGATGATAAATAAAATTTGAGTGTTCGTGGAGGTTGTAGTCTACACATACACATGAGAGATGTTTTCATTTCCATATGATGGAAATAGAGATGAAAAAAGGGGCAACAAAAACATAAAAAAATTTAAATATTTTATAGATACATATTTAATCATACCAATAATTTTATGATTGGTTTTTTTGTATGTAGATGATGAAATAAATGTAAATGAACTTGGTTAAGAGTTATAAACTTCTTTCAAAAATCTCCCTCATCTTTCACCCCGAGCCATATAAGTTGATTTTTTAGTGTGAAAATGAACTATAGGTCTTAGGTACAAAGGTTATAAGGGTTTTTTAGTTGATATTGTTCAATTTAAATTGATTAAGCTGGGTAGAGTAGTGTGAAGAAAAGGTTCCCTTTTATATGTAAGGGGAGTGGCACACTGGTAATTATTCATAAAATTTAAATATTATAAGTGTCTTAGTTACAGACAAGTGGAACAGAAAAAATTCCACATAAATTATAATTTGGTTATTTTATAAATAAACCCATTAAATATGATATTTTGTGACATTATTCTAATGTATTTTCCTTAATAAACATGTTTTACCCTTTTACTGTCATTTTTTACCAAGGATAATATTCATAAAAAACAAAAATGAAATTGACATCATTAATAAATTTTTAAATCACGATTACAAATAATAAATCCATTTTTTAATCTTTAATTTGTATATTTTTAAAAAATTAATTTGAAAATAAATGTGAAAAATGAAAAACATTCTCTAAAAGAAAAATCATATTTAATCAAAAAATTGAACTTATAAAAAAATAAAATAAAATATTTATTCCAAAGGAATTATTTTTATTTTTATTATCAAATTTACATTATTTTTCTTCAAGAAAAAAAATAATTATACATTAATTTTTTTAAATTTAACAAATTACAGTTTAGAAAATATCATAAATATTCATTATTTTTCCATAAAAAACATTTTCCAGAGAAATAAAAAAACACCACTCTATGATGATTGTAAAATGATGTTTTAATAAATGATTTATATTATTAAAAATATAATTTTTAAATTTTATATAAATTAAAAATAACATATTTTCACAAAATATATTAAAACCCATTTTTAAGAAAAACCGTTTTTGAAGAATAAAATGATTTTATACTCATTTACTAATTAATAAACAAAATTATGTGAAGATTAATTAAATTAAATGGATATAATACACTAAATTAAGTATAATTATTTATCAATAGTGATTAATTATATCTTTTTTTATTAAAATACAATACACACAAATAAATAGTTTTATGAAAAATATATGTTTTATATTAAAAATATATTATATTCATTTCAAAAAAATTAAAAATAAACTTATGATTGACTTAAGTTTGAAAGTATTTATATAATTCAGTGTTATAACATTGTATGTATAAAATCATGATTTTATATAAATAAGTACATCAAAGTCATTGAATTTAATAATGATAAATATATATTCTAAAATCTTATGTTGTTATATTATACCACCCTTATAATAATTTTACATTAAAAATTACATTAATTTTATTCCATTAAATAAGGATAATTCTTACTCATCACACCCATGGGTTCCCACATAGGTTCCAAAAATATATTTTTTATCTATAAATCTTTTACAATGTGAGTGGTTAAAACAACCAGGTTTTTGTTTTCTTCATTTGTTCCGATTCAAATTTGGATCTCAGGTTTTCCCTCGTGTTTTGGATGCGACATGTTTGAATGTTGAGATTATATTTTTCTTGTATTTGGCCCTGAGGTCACTAATTAATTTCTTATTTCTATTTTTGGTGAAAAAATATATGTTTTTTGGTTGAAATCATGGAGCACACAGTTTGGGAACCTATTTCAAACTATACATCCTTCTTTAGGTAATCTTGAAAACATTACCCATTTTTTTCTAGTGTCTAACCACATGGTTAGTGTATGATTTGTAAATTGTGTGTTCTAACCATGTGGTATGTTCTTATTTTATATTATGTTGTTCACATTCTCCTCATGGGATGGATAACCTTGAGGAGAAACTGTGCAACTTTTTCAGGTCGTTAAAAATTTAAAAATTCCCTTTATGTCCTCTGGATATTTGACCCTAATCCCCTCCCATCCACCCCACTTAGATTTTTCATCATTTAGATCTCAATAAAATATTTATTTTACATCTTGGGATTGATCATTTGGGTGGTTCTTTCCCCGATTCATCAAGGAAACATTAATTAAGTTGTTTCTCTTTTGGTTAATTACTTCATCCTAGGGTTTTATTCCCTCTTTACTGGGTTCTCTTTTTCTAGAAGGGTGTCTGACCTAGGGAAAATTTAATCTGGTGTTTTTGAGTGATATATTGTAGTTTTTTGTTATTTATTTCCCTTTTAGGGTCTTTTAGAGTTGTGTTTTTTGTTCCATGCTAATTTCTGTATGTTTCTACACATGAGGAAGGTGGTTCCATTATCTAACATTTTTAAATGCATTTGATATATTGTGTAGGATTTTTAAATGTTCTCTATGAATATTTATAGGTGGTTTGAATACTGTTGAATGGATTTATTTGTTCATGTGATGGAAATGGATTTTTATAAATTAAAATTGCTAAATTTTGTGTGTAATTTATTGTTGTGTTTTATGGAAGCATCTCATGGGTTTTAGTAAAGGTATGAATGGGGTTAAAAGTGACGTTTTCAAAAGAAATTGATTTTTATGAAAAAAACGATTCTTTTTTGTGCACTTTTAATATGATATATTTTTGGGTAACTAAAAAAGTATATTTAGAAATAATTGGGTTTATAAGTGTATTTAAAATAGGGTTTGGACCATGTAAATGATTGATTATATTTTGTGTTCTTCTTATAATGTGTCAAATTGGTTTTATGAGTTATTAATGTAGTGATAAGTGTGTTTTAAAATGGTTTTGTTTTTTGTAAAATATACGGTGGTTTTTTATGAAAAAGGGTGGTTCCCATGTGATGGTTCATGAAAGCGGTGATTTTCGTGGTGTTTTTATAATTCATGGAATGTGTATGTGTGAAAGTGAAGAATTTTGTGATATGTGAAATTTCAAATTTATCACAAAGGTAATACCATGTATCTTGGTTGGATTAGTATATCTAGTATGCTATTGATATAGAACTATAAAGTATTGGTTTAATCAATTGGATTTACACTAGTTGATACTGTAGTCGAATGTCCCTATTTTGTTTAGTTAGATTGATAATTTCAACACTAACTAAATTATGATAATTTTTGACCACTACGACCATGGGGTGTCCTCTCATAGTGGCTTGGGCATGGTAAAGCTAATTTTTGTGGCTATTATAAAACCTTACACTGAGGTATGGTGTTCTAGTGTTTCAGTCAAACTAGATTACCCCTAGAGAATTACACATAGTGATCTAATGTGACATTAGTCTTATGTAATGTGGTACCATGTATCAGTATACAATGGTAGTTGAGTTTATTTTAATTTTTAGAATGCTTTTTTGAGAAATTGTTTTTATTGAAGTGATCCCTCTAAAAGTTTATTTTGGAAAATATTACATCAAAAATAGTTTTCCTCAAAAATTGTTATTCAAAAGGTTTCAAAAACATGGTATGGAAGTTCATGTAAATTATTCAATTAATTTTTAATCTTGTAATCTTTCTATTTTAGGTGGAATCCTACTAGGATTTGGATCACACCCTAAAAACATGTTTGTGTTTATATACACATTGTTATGTATGGCCTAGGTAAAAGAAATATGATTCAGGACAATGTATTTGGTTTGGGATACTGGTATTTTTCATGTTGTGCGTATTAGTGGTGGTGGATTGAGGGTGATTCATCTAATGTTTCAAAGAAGTTTTTAGAATTTTCCCACCCATTTTAGTACTACGAGTTTTTAATAAAATTGAAAACTTTTAATTTGAAATATTTTGTTCTTTTTCTTTATTTCATTATTTATTTTCATGTTGATTATTTATGATGGTTTCTTTTGCTAATTAAATTGGGTGAAACCATTACTAACATATGTTTTTAATTCCCATGCACTTGTTTCTAACCCATTGGGATTAAGAATTCCCTTTGGGCCATGCCATGGGTTGGGTCAGGTGTCTAGTTGGATGTCACTCTGGCTTGGTTCATGATGGTGGTATGGATATTCAATACACACTCTCTCTCTTCAGTCGAGATTCTCTATTAGTGGTTCCTCATAAGAAAGATCATGCTCCAATGATACAACCTTTTATTTATGTACATTTAATGTATATTTGATATATTTTTCAAAAGGGATATAGGGAACCCACCATTAACTTGAAGGAGATTCTGTGGAAGTTCTAAGTGATAAGAAAGAATCCAAATATGATTTATAATAATGAAAGGGTTTATATATCCAAAGATAATATTTCCCTTATTTATAAAAATCGTAAAGTTATTCCAGGTATATATTAATAGGAATCTTCCCACAAACATATCACTATAAATCAAATTGATGATTTTTAGAACAACTCTTTTGTCAACACTGAGATTCTATGATGTGATGGAATATAGCTCTAATATTCCCTATATTTCCAAATATAGCTCTAGTCTAAATATATTTCTTTCTCCAACATCATTCCAATACATTGGAATTATGATTTTCCTTCCATAGAGTCATTTATAAGAATCCATTTGAATGATTCATTGAAGCATATTTTTTAGAAACAAATTATTAGAAAAAGGTGTACATCCCAACCACCATTGAAATCCATAGAACAAGATATCAATATATCTTCTAGGGGTTTTAATGGTCCCATAAAACTAACCATATACCTGATGATAATATGTATTGTTTAAGGTTAATCCCATATTTAATGCTTTTTTAATAATTCTTTGAAAATTATAGGTAAACATCAGACCCTGATCAAATAATATAAATCAATGTAATCCATAAAACCATACAACAAAATTAACGTATATAATAATAACATGATAGAGAGAAAAATACTCTCTGATATAAATGAATTTTTTGAATTCATATAGTGACCAAATAAAACATAATTAACATAATAGAATTTATATTATATGGTGAGTCTATGGAAGAAATATGTGGGGATGTTTTCCCATTTTTTTCTAGTATATGTAATTATTATAACACCACCTTATACTTTTGTCTCTCAGCCTTGAAAAATCCATGTGAACTTGTTGACACTCAAAATATTGATATCTCTATACCTCTTTATAAATTCTAGGATTAATAAATAATGACAGACTGTGAACCTCATTTAATAAATCCATATTCAATTATAGTATTTAAGGAACATACACTCAGTTCTTGAACCATATAATTCCATCATAATCATGATATAAATAAGTAAAATTTCTCACCTTCATCAATAGTTTTATATCTCCCTTATACACCAATTTAACTATCACATGGAAAGATAATTTAAAAATCATCAGGGAAATTTAGGATCTTTACCCTTTAAAAATAATATCAAGGTCTATATTTTGAAAATAGATAATAATTGAATCCCTTTAAGTTGACATAATGGAAATACTATCATGGTCCTTCTTGCTCAGAGCATCAGCTACATTGGTCACCTTCCCAGGGTGGTAATGTATTGAGAAATTATAATCATTAATCAAATAAAACCATATCATTGTGATAATATTAAATCTTTTCTAGGTATATATATAATATAATAATTTATGATCAGTATATATATCACACCTTTAACCATGTACATAGTGCCTCCATGTTTTCTTTGAAAATTTTACCACTACTAACTCCAAATCACGAGTAACATAATTTTGATATTTAATATTTAAGTATTGTGAGGAATATGTTACTACCATGTCATTATTATAAATAAAATATCTCATTACCTTTCTTAATTAATCACTATATATCCAAAACCCTTATATACTATATGGTAGTGTGGGTAAAAGTAAATTGACCAACCCTCTATTTAGATCCTTGAAATTTCCTCACATTCATCTACCCAATTATACTTATATAAATGCTATTTAAACATTTTTATTTGTTTTTATATATAAAACCCCTAGATAATTTTTGAATTTTTTTCAAATTTATTTAATATTTTGTATATTTTTTAACACTGAATATTGCTTTGGTTAAACGAAAACTCTTTGTTTGGATTGTATTATACACAACACTATATTAATCTTGAACAACACAAATCACTTATATAATTAGTTGGTACACACAAAATTATGTTTTGAATGTGTTATAAACAATAATGAGTCCCTTTGATATCTTTTTTAAACAAATGAAAATGTTTTAAAAAACTAAATTATATTATTAATAATATTATTAAAATATTATTATAATTATCACCTAGCTGTTAGAATGGATGATATAAATGAGATTGACAATATTTTAAAACTATGTTATACAAATGTATATAAAATGAATACTTTTGTTATCAATTAGTTTTAATTTTTTTTGTAAACTCTTTGAGAATAAAGAAATTCATCTTCTATCAAAACTATTTTTCTACATACAAACATCATTTTATCCAAATAAAATTAATAAAAAAACACATTTAACAAATTTATAAATAAAATTTATATTTTATATATTATATAAGTATATTTATACTAATATAATATATTATATTGGAATAAAATTAAAATAAATCCTATAATAAGAATAAAAAGTGGTATTTTTCTACATAGTAATGTTACCATCTTTTTATTGCAACCTATTTTAAACCAAAATTTAGACAATTTTATATTTTTATTTGAATAAATAATCTCTTTCTCTGAAATAATAATATAAAAAATTTACTTTGTTATAATTTTTGAAAATTTGAAAATTAGTCTCATTTTTTAATGAATAGTGAATATCCCTAAATTTTAATTTAAAACTGGTTTTTAATAAATTAACAAAATTTTAGACATTTTAACCAATTTATAATTGAAATTGGATATAAAAACATTTCAAATGTTTTGGACTTTTTATCATTAAAGTGTCGTCATCTCATCTTTTCTGCAGGATTAGTTTTAATTTAATTTATGTGACTTCTATATTTATAATTTTAAAAATTAATTACATATTTTGAATAATAATAATAATTAATTCATAATAATTTAATCATAATTTTTGTCTAAATTTATTAGTTAAGGAAATTAAAATTAATTACAGCGATTAAGCTAAAAATGAGCTTAATTAATTCATAACATGGGAAATAAGGTGTAAAAGTGAACATAAACTTTTATAAAAAAATTATGGAATTTTTTCAACCATTAAACATATTATTATATAAAATGGTCTATTTTTAAACCTTTTTTGACAAGTAAAATGTGGGAATACAACATTATTTTTGAGAATACCCAATGTTTCATTTCCCCACTTATAAAATCCATCCTATCCTCCCCCTCCCATTACACCAATAAGAAAAATTAGTTGAGAAAAACATAAAAAATATCCTATAAAATGACCACCATTCATCATAGAAGCCTCACATTGGTCAGAAATCCAACTATGGATGTCCTTTGGTGTAACCAGAAAGAGTTACCCAAAGAAGAGATAACACCCTTCAACTAGCTATTTTGTTTTATTTTCATTCTCAACCCCTTAAAATAGTTTTATTACATGATTATATAATAACCTATGTATCCTAAATATAATAATATTTTTTATTCTAATTTTTTTACATACACTCACACACACTCCCATCAAATGGGTAACGAACTCAGTATTCATTTGTGATGAACTACCGCCCATGAAACGATGTCCTTATTTTTTTCCTTACATCTTATTCTTGGTAATTATGATGTAAATAATATTTTTTGTGTGATATTTATGATGTATTTATTTTTATTTAATTATTATATAACACAATCATTCATGCTTTACATTTTCTATTAGTACAATAACTTCATTTTTGGATGTGTGGACTACTACCTCCTGAAATCGATGTGATTTATTTACACTTTACATATAATGTATTAAAATTGAGTTAATAAAAAATATATGATAAATATTACATAATAATTCTACATTAATTTATATATATATATATATATCATTTAATTTCATTCAATCAATATGATAGGAAAATGGAAACCACATTCATGAATATGTATGGCCTACCGTCTCCATGAATCATGTATTCCATTTCATATTTCTATATTTTATATATTATTATTAATAAATATATATGGAATATATATGATGTTTATATCATTTTTTAAATTATTTAAATAATCAAATAATGATCTATGTAATAGGATCAGGAAAAAAATTCAAAACGTATATGAAAAAAGTGGCTATTACCAAAAATGTAACATTATCATGGAATTGTTAATAAGTGGGTAATATAAAATCACAATATAATAATATATGATATTATATATAATAATATAGTTCTTTGTTATGACTATTGTATTTTATTTATTTTAATATATTTGTGTCGGAGTGGGGTTTCCGAGCTCATAGACTTTTTGGTTATAATAATATAGTTCTTTAGTATATGTATAATGAAATTATATTTATTATAAATGAGTTTTGAACATGTACGAAGAAATCCAATATTTAAAGTAAGGGATTTCTCATCTCACTCTTTATATCTGTGAGATACATTCCATGTTCACCAGGAATTTCTTCTATGTTGTGTATATACTGACCATTATTTTATTATATGATACATATAATTATATTCATGGGTATTTAAATATCCATTTTATGATCTCTCTTTCATGGGGTATATGTTTCAGAAGTTATCTATTTGTTATAGAAATTTTTTCTCAATTTGTCTTCTTTGAAACACATGATATGTTATGAAACTATTATACTTTATAAGGTGTGTATACTTACCTATTAAATCTTATATCATAAATTTAATTTATTTAATTATATTAAAAGATTAAATTAATTTTATTCTTTTATGGGCCTTACAGTTCAAATGTTATAAAATAGGTAAAGTAATTTAATCTCAACTTACATTCTCTGAGACACATGTTTTGTTATGAACATATAGCCTTTTATGAAACATATATATTATGACATAACATGTTATATCTTGAATTTATTTTATATATTTATATTAAATGATTAAATTTATGTTATTATTTCATGGGGTTTATTGTTCAAATGTTTCCAAATTGGTAAAGTAATGTTTTCTCAATTTTCTTTCTTTGAGACACATGTTATATTATAAACCAATAGTATTTCATGATCTATATATACTTCTACATGAAATGTTATATAATTTATTTAATTTATACAATAATATTCAATGTTTTAATTATTGATATTATATTATGTGGTTTGTGGTTCAAATTTACCAACTTTTTAACATAATTTTGTCTCAATATTTCTTCTTTGAGATACATGTTATGTTATAAACATGTAGTATTTTATGATATGTATATACTAAATTTTTTTTGTTATATCATGAATATACATATTTTAATTATATTATAAGATTAATATGATGTAATTACTTAATAAGAATTAAGATATAAATGATTTAATGTGTTATGGGACACTTTGAAATATTTAATTATTATTTATCTCAAGAACTTTTTTAAATATTCATTCAATATTATTTTCCTAATAAGATGAATTAATTTAATTTAATATATTATTTATTGGGGTTATGATCCAATGGGTCCATTATTATTATATCAATTAATGTTTTAGGAATTTAATGAAATGTTATTATAATAATCATTTCTCATCCATAGGTTATACCATGGTAAAATTCATAGGAAACCCCATTATATTAATGGGTAATTCTATGATGAATTTTTTTTAAAGAATATATCTTTTCCATAGGTTGTAATAGTTTTATGTTTTTATAAAATCCATTTCATTTAATGGGTTATGATATGATATTTATGAAACCCATATCTATTTATGGGTCATGATATGACGAATCTTTTATTATTATTTTATAGATGGATGTATGATTTTATTTTTAGATTGGTGGAACCTATATCTTTCTCAAATTCATTGTGTAATGATTTTACCTCATGATTATGGTAGGGATAGATTGAGGAGGAAACCGAGTTTAGTATGAAAGGGCTGGAATGAAGAGTGAACTTTGTGCAGTGTAATAGGGCTAGAATGAGGAGTGTACTCAGTTCAGTATGACAAGGTAGAAAAGAGGAAAGAACTTAGATCAGAATGACAAGGATAAACTGGGACGTGAACCTAGTTCATTATTATGGGGATGGAATTGGATGTAAGCCCGATTCATTAATACATTGATAAAATGGTATGTGAACCTGGTTAAGTAATATAGTGTAAGAACGAGAAGTGGACCGTATTCAGTAATATAGGGTTGGAATAGGAAGTGAACCCAGATCAGAAATACAGGGCTGGAATTAGAAGTAGACCTGATTCTATAATACAATACTAGAATAGGAAGTGAACCGATTTCATTAATATAGTGTTGGAATGGGAAGTGAACTCAGTTAGGTGTGATAGGTATAAAACGAGAAGTGAACACAATTTAGTGTGATATGGATATAATGGGAAGTGAACATGGATCAGTAATTCAGGGTTGGAATAAGAATTGATCCACGATCACCAATATAGGGATGTAAAGGAGAGTGAACCCAATTCATTGAAGGAATTTTTAAACTAATAATTAATTGTAATTAATCCCTGACTACTATGTAAATCATTTTGTATCATTATGTGTCTTCCAAAAATACCATATCTAATCCTTATGTTTGGACATCGTGGATTATTATCATGATTCCCTTATGATTAATATTTTAGGAAATACTAATAATTATTCTATGACTCATGATTATGATATTTGATAAATAGTGTATGATCTTAAATTGTTATTATCTTCTTATAATACCCCAATATTCATATTATGCTTCTGTATATCCCTTATTAACCCTTACCAAGCATCATATCTCATCCTTTCCTATGTTTCCTTTACCCATGTTATGCAGAAATTTTTTAAGGAGTAGCAAAAGGGGAATATCATTATGGGAGATTTCTAAGATCATTTCTCAAAATAGAAGAATTTTTTCCCTATTTCCAATGATAATAAACTATTATGGTTCTGAGGAATGTACTTTTGTAATGTGCTGAATATTCATTAAAATGATGTAATATACATGTATGTTAAGACTATGTTTCTATAGTAGGTGAAAATGGAAATTTTTAGTCTAACATTGGACACTTGGAAGATAAAACATTACTAAGATCCCTAGGGATATTTTTAATGATATGTCAATGGACGTCTCTAAGGATTATCCTAAGGATGAGTTAATATATAGGAAAATGTATTGGAATTTTGGTAATGGATTGAGAGAGTGGATTCAAATAAATTGCATCCATATCTGGATAATACAAGTGGATTTGGATTTGGTCCCAATGGACATAGGGGTAATAACCCATAAAACATAGTGTTGAGCTAGAATCGATCAAGATCTAGTGTATGATAATGAGCCTTGTTGCACACCTAGTTTGACACTCCTGAGGGATATGATTTGGAAATTAAAAAACTCTTTAGGAACAATCACTGAGGAATTAAATCAAATACAACTATAAATAAACTATGATAAACATAATGATTCATATATTAAATATTTTTTCATGATTTAGGAATCCTATAAGTGATTTTTCATGATCATGTAGCTTTTTACACTAATAAGTGTTTCTCACCCTATAATATCGACTTTTAGTCAATGGATGAAACTAAAAGGAACTTTGGTAACATTTAATGTCTCATATGAGGAATGTGTAGTCATTATAAAAATCGTTTCCCAATGATTACATCTCATGAAGTGAATCAAGAATGTGGTAGGATTATTGGATATACTACTGATGATAAATTGGATAAAAATAACATGTGTATGGTATGGGATGTATTAACAGTATTTTTTACATTAATCATAAGAAGCATCATTCAATTTATTTTATTTAACCATAAAAACATTTCATATTTCATATTATAGAAAATGGGTATTAATTAATATGATGACAAATCCTGAGTAACAGTTTAAGAATTATGTTACTTGAATGAAGCATTTAGGATTAAGAATTTAATGATTACGTTATTTGAATCATGAAAGTTATATGTATTTTTAGTATAAGTCTTTCATTAATGATTTTAGAGGATATATTAAATGCTCATGATGATAGAGATAATTTATTTGATGGTAATGTGATATTTTGATTAAGGGAAGGTAACCCTTAATGTTTTCATGATAAAGAGAAATTTTTTTTTAGCTTGGATAAATAAGTGATTGATTTGGATAAAGTAATAGGATAGTATCGATGTCCATACAACTAATTATGGATTTTTGGAAAAAAGGTTTTTATCTTATCAATGAGGGATTTTTTAACTTATTCAATTGAAGGAATGATTCTTGTAATTAGTATGATAATGAAGCATGATTGTATTCGAAAAGAACATACGGTAATTCAGATTATTTTATAATTAATTTCTACCACTTATGTTATTTTAATTTTGGAAAATGGATTAAATATTAAAAGTAATAATAATTTCTAATTTCTAATACCATCAACATTTTTTTTCCAAAAATATTAGTGATTTTTTTAAATTATTTACAACGATTGACGTGTAATTAAGCTTAACAAAAGACTAAACCTTAAATATCTGAGGAAAAATGACCTATAAAATTTTCAAAAATACATTTTATCGAAATATTTAAAATCTATACGACCTTTATATACTTTTTTCTATTTTTGGATCCACTTTCAATTAAAATATGCTATAATTCCCCTTTCCAAAATTAATAAGAGTGATACTCCACCTCCACTATAAAAAACCTCCTCTCATATCAGTTCATCAAAAATATATGACACATTTTATAGAAACATGTCTGCCCAAATATATCCTCAACATCCCTACCCTCATATTATTGGCCTGAACATGTTCATAAATCTATCCATGGAAGCCCATTGATGAAAACATAAAGGAGTTACCTGATTAAGAAGTAACACCCTTCCTCATGCTCTTTAGATTAATTTATTTTTCCATTAAATCAATTAATTTTATTAAATGTTGTATAAAAACACTATTATAATATGTATAATGATATTTTTTATGTTAATGGTTGTTTTAAAACTTAGAAACACATCTATTTAATGTGTAACTAACATGCCATTTATGTGTGTCACAATCATCTGCCTCACGAAACAATGATTTTTCAATCCTCCATTACCGCCTCTCATGCTGGTCATTAAAATGGAAAAATTATTTATATATTGTATATATGATATTTATAATGTATTTATTATTCATTAATTTTTATATAAAACATAAATTTTTTTCATTCCATCTTGTGGGAGTACGATTATATCGTTTGTGAAAGTGTGGACTACCGCCCCTTCAAAGCGATGTGATCTATTTACTCTATTCACGGATTGTATTAATGATTTTTTAATAATACTATGTAAAACATGTTAAATATATATGATATGTAATTAATATATATATATATATAATTTTATTTCCATTCTCTTAATACGAAAAAGAATGGAAAGTAGTGTTCTTGTATACATACGACATACTGTCTCCCAGAACTGTGCATTTCATTTCATATCTACAAACATTATAGATTATTATAAAAAAATTATTTACTAAAAATATGTATATTTATTAAATTTTATTATATTCTGGATATTATAAATTTTGGATATAATTATTAAGAAAAACAAATAACAAGCCAAAACGTACATGAGAAAACTACGCAATTAACACCCTAAATAGATAAAACATATAATGATTATAAAAAAATGGGTTATATGATATTATTAGAAGTTAATATTTAATATTAATATAATTTCCAGGGTTTAATTATAAGTTAGTAACATATTTTAATCTCATATACTTGAGTATAATGTTAGACAACAAAAAAGAAAGAATAAGTCAAAGTATTTTGTCTCAATTAACATTCAATTGAGACTTATTTACTATTATGAACCGATTAAATTTTGTAAGGTTTATATAACAGCCTTTAGCATTTTATATCATGAATATAGTTATTCTCATGAAATTATAAGTTTCATTTAATCATATTTATTCATGGGGATTATGATTCAAATGTTTCCAAGTTGTATGAGAAACTTTGGAATGATTATAGATTAATTTTCTCAATAATGATTTATTGATATATCAATTTTAATTACATTAATCAAAGTAAAAAACCATTATTTTTTACTTATATTCCACTAATTAAATATTGATAAGAATTTATCTTCTATTAAATTCAGATATTTGATGATAAGGAATGTTTTTTAATTGTTAAATCGATTATTGGATATATGAGAAATTTTTTGGACTGCTATGACATGGGTTAGGGAACATTTATAGTTATAAATTGATTCATAATTGGTCTCATAGGATGAAATTTAGTTGAAAACCCTTTCGATCATATATCCAGTGTGATACAAATGGTCTAGTGAAAGGTCTTGCAGTAGAGATATGTTTTTCCAAACCAAATCAGTTTATAACCAGTAAGTTGTAAACCTTTCTATAAAAGGTATTGACCATAAAGGAACCATGTTACTAGGAAACATAGAATACAATAATTAATCATTTACCACATTTTTATTCATTTATTATTTATCCATGATAGATTTTTTCAACATATCCATGGATGTGTTTAATATTTAATTCATTAATTTAATAGCATGTTTTTTCAGTCACTCACCATTATATATAGAAAATTAAAAATATAGTTATTTGAATGGAATATGATATTATTTATTTACCTTTACCTATTTCTGATTTACATCCATTCAATATTTACTCTTATTTGCATTACCCATATTGGGCATTTTAGCTCACCCTTATTTTTCTTCCCTTCCATAAGAATCTTATATTTATGCTAAAAAGATATGAAAGGATACTCTATATGGAATAAATTTATCCTTGAATGAAAAAAATATGTTGTAATTAGTTTATTCATTTGTAATACAATACTAATGTATTTATATTGTTTAGGAATACTACTAAACTGATCGCTCCTTTGGGATTTGACTCTTTATAATCATGCCAATATAATGGTAATGGACACCAGCTTCAGTCATTCTAGGGTCAGGTCGCTAAATGTATATACTAAATATATATTATATTTATATTATGTTTTAAATTAATTTTATAATATTCTAATCATCTAATTAATATTATCAATGATAACAAGTCAAAACGTATTTAAAAATCAATGTGGATATCACACAAAACGAAACATTAACATGGAATTGTTAATAAAATGGTAATATAAAGTTATAAATAAAACATTATATGGTATTAAATATAATAATGTTGTTAATATAGTGTATGTATAATAAACATATATTTATTATATATGATATTTTAACATGTATGAAGAAAGTCAAGGCTAATGGAAAGGGTTTTCTCATCTCACTTTTTATATTCGTGAGATATATGCCATGTTCACCACTCATTAATTTTGTGAGGTGTATATAATTCCCATGATTGTATTATATAATACTTATACATAAATTTATGTGTCACGACCCCTTCCCACCAAAGATGCCCCTCCTAAGCTGGAAATGGTGAAAGGGAGAAAATGTCCCCCCGAGTCCCGCCTCCAGTAGGCCCTGAAGTGGCGACTAGCACCAAGGGTATGAGTTTTCACAAATATAAGAGGCATTACCCATTTTATTATTCAATATCGGGAAATAAGATGAGTCAAAAAACAAAAGAAAAATAACAAGTAAATTAAAATAAACCCAAATCCAAAACAATATGAATGTTTTATACAATACTGAAACAAAAGTATATGTATAAGAAAAGATCTAAATTACGATACCAAAAAGAAAGCAAGAACTGCAACCAACGAAACTCCAACGCCCAACTAACAAGGTCTCACACGATCCCTGAAGTCCTCCTGAAAACGTTAAAGTAAATGTAGGGTGATCATGCAAGTATACTCGGTTGGGAAACCTTAATCTCTCGTGCACAGGTGTAGAGACAACCTAATTCCCCATTAGAAAAAAAGAAGGAACCAAAGACTAGCAATGAATTTATCCACCCAACCATACAAGCCAAACTCACCAAATATCGCAAGTCAATAGAGTAGTATAGTAATTTTATCAATGTATGGGTACCCCGCACCACTTTCCCACTGAATAATGCTCAATCCCTCATGCCTAATGCTCTAATGATTCCCCCTATTCCTGAGCTAGTGCCGCAACATGGCCATACGAAGCTCGAGCTAATGCCGAAACCAGGCCATACGAAGCTCATAATATCCCGCCGGCACTCAATCCTCAGCCATAACCACATCTCATCTCGAAGACACCTGGGAACATCATCGCATCTCATCCAAAAACACCTGGGAAGATATCACATTCTCATCCTGAAGACTCTTGGGAAACATATGTCATAACATGCCGGAAGGATCTTGGACTATAGAACCTGGAAGAGGGAGCACATCGATGAACAGTAATCATCCATCCTTTAGATGTTTGGGAATCTCACCCCCCCCATCCCATGGGTGTTCAGCACATAGTTCTCAACATGGTTGGGGTGTGTTTACGAAACATAAAACGTATATATTTATATAATTATATCATCCACTTATCCCATCCTCATGATTCTACACAACATTTCTGACCACATTCCCCGGCACTACTACCTCAAAAGTAAGCAGACAATAAATATCCCCAAACCCCTTTAATCTTTTCATGTTTCAAGAGTTTTAGTTTATCAGTTCCATAACTACCGAGAAACTAACAATAAGAAAACCAGATCAATCATTCTTAAAAAATATCCATTCCAACCACAAATAAAGTTAGGAAAAACACAAGAAACACAATATCTTTTTCTTTTCTAGTCCAATCAATTTCATTTATTTTCCCTATTTAATCAACTACCATGCCCTACAATTAATTAGATAACTCTTCCACTTTTTATTCATATGCACAAGCCATCACTACTACCCTACTGCCAACCACTATAACCACATCACATCAGAAACAATAAAAGTACCAAATCATCATCCCTTTGATACCATTTACCACAGCTCTGCTTCCCATCACAACCATATCATACACACCAAGCCACAACCCAGCCAATCACAGACCTGCTTCTCAATTGTTCCACAACAACGCACGAAACACCTCTTCACATAATTAAACCCAAACCAAAACCCAAAAATTCATTCTTTCATTTAGTTTAACCATGGTGATCATACAATGGTTCAAGGTATTCATTTAATCATCCATCTTTACATGACTAACCAATTTGAACATTCTATGAACATCCATCCAAAAAAAATCCAGAAAAATAGGGCCACATTTAATTACGCAAGAAAAGGCCCCAAAGGAACGTGATTTTCCACAGGCATAAGTATATTCAATTCACAACACAATCAAAGGGTAAGCATTGATGGAAATAAAACAACAATAACAACAAAATTACCCCAAACCCGTTCATTAACCCGTTATTATCTTTATTTACTAGTTCAATCATATCTCATGAAAACAAGATGATACCCACCCCGCATGATGCATGAAAAAGGAGAGAGAAACGAAGGTAAGATCCCTACCTCAAAGGTTTTTTGACGAAAACCGCAACAAATGAAGAACGCACAAGAAATCTGGGATGATCCTCCAAGGATCCCACAAAGTTATCTTCTCCTAACACCACCAAGACCAAATGTCATCATATTTGGAATCCACACACGTTGATCTACCTATAATATTCATAGATATAAGAAAACGAGATAAGTGGAGGAGTAAATCTCAGTAGATCTATGAAACTAAACAAGAAATATCACATACCTCAAGAAACCTGCTTCGATTCGCCAAGAGAAGCCTTTGGATCGCCTCCAAAATTCTTGGGAGATGTTCTCCTACCTTCATTGGAGGGTAATCCTATGTTATGGCTACATATGATCATAAACAAACCATTTAGAGGAAAAAATAGTTAGATCCACAAATTTAGGATCTAGATTTATGTGCCCGCACGGTTAGTCTGCACGGTTTGACAAACCGTGCTCTAACCGTCTGTTAGCTTCTCCCTCATCAAACACTCCTCACATAGTTAGTTTGCATGGTTAGCCAAACCGTGCACTAGTGGTGCATTAGCCACTACCTATAAGACCATCCTCGCAGGGTTTGGCCACACTTTTTAGGCAAACCGTGCACCAACCATGCAAAATCTATTTCCCTTTAGCTTTCCTTAAAACTCCGCCCAAACGCACCCCCAAGTCACCTTGACCTCCTAGAACTCCTCCAGCACCACATTTTCACAAAATAATGGACTGGAGAGGTCCGAGCCATTACATCAGATACCTCTCAAAACATTATTGTCCTCAAGAATCCAAAATCCACTTAAAGAGAAAATGAAACAGGGTTTGAACAACCACCCATTGAGATGGCTCTCAGGATAAAACTTCCTTGTTACCAAAGAGCGCCCTCTTCCTTACATATCTCCTAAACTATATCAAACATACTTATCCTATCCCTCGTGAAAACATTAAAGGAATAATATTAAATCATCCGGTCATGTGGGTGAGAGGTTTTCCTTCCTCCATGTTAAGAAACTATCCCCTTTGGGCGGCACTAACTCGCCCGCACGGGTTTAGGCACATCCACTTTAATGCGTCTTAGCTAGGGATCAGGTCCTCCCCTCCCCACATTTCAGGACACTTCTTACACACTTGAAACACATTTCATAGTTAACCAGGTCAAGAATTACATTGTAAACAGGTATGAAACAAAACAGGATAACACTCAAAAGAACTATCGGTACTCGGCACACATCTGTGCTTCCCGTTCCCAGGTACTCTCCTCATACCCACTATGCCTCCATAGCATAGGAACCAAAGGATTGTTTCATCCACGCAGCATGTTCTCTTCATGACCTTTGATAATCATGGGTTTCTACACAAACGTTTCATTATCCCCGATATCTAGCTCTCCCCAGTCGAGGACTTGTGAATTGTCATGTAGGTACTGACGGAGCTGAGACACATGCATGACGTCATGCACCCTATTCAGCTGTGGTGGTAATGCCAGTTGGTAAGCCACCTCGCCAACCTACCGCAACAACTCAAACAACCTGACGAACCAGGGATAAAACTTCCTTCCCTTTCCAAAACTTCACTACCCGCACCGAGGAGAGACCTTCAAGAACACGTGGTCCCTAACCTCGAACTCCAAGGGTCTCCTCCTATTATTGGCATATGACTTCTGTCGGTCCTGAGCTACCTTAATCCTCTCTCATATAAGCTTAACCTTCTCCGTCAAGCTCTGCACCACCTCTGGGCCAAGAACACCTACTTCTCCAACCCCTGTCCAGCATACGGGTGAGCGGCACGACCTCTCGTACAAAGCTTCAAAAGGAGCCATGCCAGTGGTAGAGTGATAACTGTTTTTTTTAAGAGAACTCTATTATAGGCAAGTGTTGTACAAATTATCCTACTAGGCCCAAGACACATGCTCATAGAATATATTCCAAATTCTAGATGGTGCGCTCTGTCTGCCCATCTGTCTAGTGGTGGAAAGCAGTGATGAGTCATAATTGGGTGCGAAAAGCATGTTCCAATACTCTCCAGACCCACAAGGTAAACTGGGTATCCCGATGAGAGATTATAGATCTCTAATCTTCGTGAAACCACACCACCTCATTCAATTTCCTCTAAGCTAGGGCCTCTACCATACATGACTCCTTGATTGCTAGGAAGTGGGCTGATTTCGTCAGCCGGTCAACCACTACCTAGATGGAATTGAAACCCCCTTGAACTCTGGGCAGCTCTGTGACGAAATCCAAGGAGATGTCTTCCCACTTCTACTCGGGGACATCTAAAGGTTTTAACAGACCTCCTAGGACGCAGTGTTCAGCCTTCACATGCTGACACATGACGAACGTTGCTACGAACTCTGCTACTGCCCATTTCACCTCGGGCTACTAGAACTGACCTCTCAAGCCCTGGTACATCTTGAAAGCTCCAGAGTGTACTGTCAGGGGTGAGTTGTGGATCTCACCAAGAACTATCTCATGAATTTCCTCTAGAACAAAAAACTTCCCCCTGAAAAGCATCTGATTCAGACCATCCTCTGAAAATACTTCCAAAACATTTCCCTGGCTAGCCCGATCATGCATCACTTCACTCTCTATATCTCCCAACTGAGACTCCTCCACCTGCCATAGTAGAGAGGACTGAACTGTCATTTAAAACAGAGAACCTCTACCACCATCTTCCCATACATCAAGGTGTAGGGTAGCCAATTCTTCCATCGCCTTCCAGACATCTGCCAACTTTCGAACCACACCCTTCCTCCTACTCAAAGCGTCAGCCACTACATTCCCATTTCCTTTGGTGTAGAATATTTTGATGTCATAGTCCTGGAGGAACTCCATCCACCTTCGCTGCCACAAATTCAAGTCCCCGATGAGGTAATGCCGCCATAACTTCAGTGCGAACACAACCACCACAAGCTATAAATCATGGGCGGCATAGTTACATTAATGAGGAAGTAACTACATAGACCCATAATGGATCACTCGTTGCTGTTGAATTAGAATGCACCCCAAGTCATGGATTGAGGCATCACAAAATACCTCAAACATTACTCCCTCCTCTGGTAATCTCAGCACTGGGGCACTAACCAACACTCCCTTGAGAAAACAGAAGACTGCCTCACACTGCTCATCCCACATGAATGCTCGATCCTTCTTTGTCAAGGATGTCAAAGGTGTTGCAACACGGGAGATGTTGGGCCCGAAACTCTGGTAGTAGTCGTCTTGTATAGGGAAACTACGAACTTTTGCCACGTTCTTGGGTACTACCCAAGAAACAACTGCCTCAACCTTTGATGGGTCCACCTCTATTCCCTGCTCGGACACCACGTGTCTAAGGAAGCGTACATCTCGAGTCCAAAACATGCATTTAGACAACTTCCCATAAATTTGGTGTCGTCGGAGGACCTCTAAAACTATTCTCAAGTGCCCATCATGACCTCCTCTAATATGGAGTAAATAAGGATTTCGTCGATGATGACAACTATGAACTGGTCTAGGTATTCCCGAAAGATAGAGTTCATGAGTCCTCTGATCTCGGCTGGTGCATTTGTGATGCCGAATGACATGACCACAAACTCAAAGTGCCATATCATCTTCTGAAGGAAGTCTTCGAGATGTCACCCTCCTTCACCCTCAACTGGTGATATCCATACTGCATATTGATCTTAGAGAACCAACATGATCCCCTCAACTGGTCAAAGAGATCATCTATCCTCGGGAGGTGGTAACAGTTCTTGAAGGTTACCTGGTTCAGTCTCCAGTAGTTTACGCATAGCCTCAGGCCACCATCTGACTTCTTTGCGAATAAGACTGGAGCACCCCATGGTGATGCACATGGTCGAACAAAACCCTTCCTCATCATATCATCAATCTGAATCCGCAACTCCCATAGCTCCGAAGGTGCCATCCGACAGGGGCCCATCGAAATCGGACGGGCACCAGGTTGTAAGTCTATTCTGAAGTCAATGTCTCGTCAAGGGGGTAGAGTCACCACCTCATCCAGGAAGACGTCTATGAAGTCATTGACGATATCAATGAAATCTACCATATCTGTATCTACTGACTAAACTGATAGCCTGAATAACAAGGAAAGAAAGGGCTCCCCTCACCAGCTGCCCTCCTAGAAACCCCGCTCACCGATGAATGCAACACGTCGACCACCCACACCTAAAAACACAACCCTTCTTCAGAAACAATCGATGATGGCACACACCACGAATAGCCAGTCAATGCCTATAATGATGTCGTATGGCTGCATTTGCAGTAAAAAGATATCTCCACTAGATTGGATTGGCCCCAACATCAACTTACATCCCTGGAAAACACAAAACAAGTTAGTCTGAACGCCGACTGGCATATTCAAATCTAGTGGTACGGAAAGTGTCTTTATGTCTAGGCCCAAGGAACAGGCAAGACTAGGTGAAAAAAGGAGTGTGAGGCTTCTGATTCAAAAAAGGCATATTCAAGGGTACTAAACAAGATGATTATACCTCGAACGAATTCTGGCCCTAATGGAATTGATGCCTCTGTGGCATGAAACTACCAATGCCCAACTCTTATGCCTCTCAGCTATTGGCCACCCCCCCCGACCACGCCCTGGTCGAGGTCCCCGAGGAGCTCCATGAGGACGGCCTCCTCCTACAACGTCTTCCCTCAGAGGAGAGGGAGCTCACTGCCCCTACTGTTGCTGCTGGAAGGGCCTAGCTGGAGACTACTGTGGCTGAGGCAGGTGTTGTACTGGTCCACCTCCACTTTACTATACTCTTTCCCGACACTAGTTCTGATGGTGCCCACTCTAACACAAAGACCCCTCTAGGCTGGAGCCGGTACATTACATGTGATATTGGCATGGTTAGAAGGAATGAAAATCTTGTAGGAACTATCAGTTTAGTTGTCTTGAATAAACTAGATACATATATGTAACTCAAATTACATTGGAAAAGGTAACAAAATACAATACATAACAAAAAAACTCAAAACTGCATCCACAAGAACTCAAAAGAAGTCCTTCTCGTCATCACCTGTCGAAGGTATAAAATGATAGGGGTGAGCTAAAATACTCAGTAAGGGTTAAAAATAGCGAAATCATTAGTACAATAATAAGTGAATCATAATCAATCTGACCTAATCAATATGGAATAGTGAATAAATGAACAAATAATTCCATTAATAAACTGAAATTTAAATTACATCCATAGATTGTGTCGTAGTGAAAACCTCATGGATAATAATAATAATTGACAATGAATAAAAAGAATGATTATTAATTGGACATCATGTATCTGGAACATGAAACCATAATACCATAAAAATGGTTTAGTTCTATGGGTAGAAACCCGTCTGATTTTTTGAAACAAACTCGAAGGGTTTGTCACCAACTGTTTTGTCTCATGAGACCTACCAATGCATCGAGGGGATATAACAGGCCCCTCCTTCCACTGAATGTCCAAATAATTCTTTATACATTGATCCAATATAAGATCAAAATGCCTTTTCAATATCCATATAGAGCAGATTATACGGATTCATCAAAATTTCCATAATTAAAATAAATTTCCAAATAAACACCGTATGTAAAATGGTATACAGTTTAGACAAAAAACATATCCATGACATGAGATTATGACTATTTAATAGAAATATAATTTCAAATGGAAACGTGATCTCAAATGGGTAGTTGGTACGCCCCATAAGTATTATTAGGTGCACAATACAAAGATAGTCACAATGAAAACGGCAGCTGAGACTAAGTCCCTTACCACAATGTAATCGGTCGAACCATATGACAAGAACTTAATAACCACCATGTGAATAATTTAATAACATAAATATAAATATAATTATGTTATTATATATCAAATGGAAGTACAAATATACCAAATATAAGTACTAATTTGTGAATAATGGAAATCTCACAAAAATGAATGTGAGATGAGAAAACTCTTACCTTATGCTTGAGTGTGTTATTCGTTTATTTTAATGACCTGAATAATCATATTTTGATTAATTAATTAATATTTCCAAAACCTCCTATACATGTAATTTATTTATTATAACCTTATTAGGTTCATTCATGGACCTTTATATGGGTTCAATTGGTTCAATTTTCATGTTTTGGAAGCATTTTCTCCCATGGTTTTCATGGTTCATTTACTTATTTCCTTGAATGGAAGTTCATTTGAAACATGGTTAAACATTCAGAATTGTTAATACATATTACTAAAGAAATTATTGAAATATAAATTATCTTATAATTATTTTCGGTTATATACCATGATGATGATTCATTAGTTAAAACTTTAATGATGTTCGTTTAGATCGTTTTAGTGGTTCTTTGATAATAAGAAACTCATTTTGTTTTATAAATTAGAAACATGAGTACCAAAGAATTACAGAACAATTGGTGAGTAATAACACATATATTATAACATGGTTCAACAATATAAATGGTTTCATGACCATACTTGAAATAATTAATGGAAATTGAGATTACATCATTTGTGATGTCAGTATTTCGATACATCACAGACAATATTTTTACTTCTTTGAAAAAGTGGGGGGAAATAAGAATATTAATGTTGAATTTCTCATGAACATGATAAAATAAAGAATATACAAGATTTTGGAGATTTCATTACTCTTGGGTAAGAATAGATGATGAAATAATAAATAAAGAACTCAAAATAAAAGAATAATTTTGGAATCGTTTACAAATATTCAGCAGCCTAACGGCTATGCAACATGGTTTTATAAAATTTTAAAAAATGAGGGTACAAGGGTAACCTATCATTAAATGAATAATAATATATATTTGATCATGAATAAGAAGAAATATAAGAACATGGTATGGATATTTGAAAGATATACCACATAAAAGAGAACTTGAAAGGAAAAAAGAATTAAAATGAGAATTTTCTTACCTTGTAGAATAACCCTTAGATTGTGAAGGTTGGGACCATGAGGGTTTGAGGAAACCTTGATAGGACTAATATGGAGGTAATGAGGCCAGAACATCATTGAGTGAGAATTGGGAATGAATTAAATGAAGGGAAGAGTTGGTATTTATTGGAAAAGTGATGGATTATTTTAATAATTTTCAAGGGACACCTCATGAGTGGTTTTTACAAAATCATTGGATCACCCATGGTATTTTCCCATCGTATAAGACACATGGGACACCTCACATATTATTTTACTATAAAAAAGTCGACCATATTTAAGAAATCATAATTTCTTCATTAATGATTTCATAAACACACCATAACTAAAAACTGTATTTTTTTACTATTCACGGGAAAATCAATTATTTCAGAAATATTCCCAAAATTCTCCCTAACCATTTTTTGACGTGTATAATTTAAAATTGAAATCCATTTTTCAAAAATAATTTTTTAAATATTATTAAATTATATTTTAAATAAAGTAATAGTTAATTTGAAAAATAACAATCTTAAAGTGCAATTAGTTTTATTTCTCATTTAAAAACTACTTAAGATCTCATTATCTTGTTGCCTTAGGAAAATGAAATAATATTATTATTTAATATTTATAAGGGTCATATTACTATTCATAAGGTATGTTACTATTCACAAAAAATTAGTATTGTTCTATCAGACTCCAAATGACTTTTTAATCACAACTCTAGATGACTGTTTTTCGAAATTCAGACCATAGAATTGGAATAATTATATTTAATGGCTAGGTTTTGACTATCTCCTATATAAAATAGTGTTTTTAAAGGAACATCGTGATTAATATAATGCTTTTAATGGAAACATACCATAAAATTTTTTGGGTGCTACATTATTCCCTCTTTCAGAAATTTCATCCTCGAAATTTTATGAATAAAGCCCACTAAAAAGATGTGGGTGGTCCTTCTTCATGAAATCCTCTGGTTCCAATATTTCTTCATCCATATTCTGATTTCTCCAAAGATCCTTTACGAGAAGAGTTGTTCTATTTATCAATACCTTATCCCTTGTTTCATGAATCTTGATAGGCTTTTCACAGTATAATAAATCAGGTTCCACTTCTATTTATTCATATGTGAGTACGTGCATTGGGTCTAGCATCTACTTCTTTAACAACGATAAGTGGAACACATCATGAACTCTGGAGAGTTTTGGAGGCATCACTAAACGATAAGCCACAACTCTGATTGTTTCCAAAATTTCCAATGGTCCTATGTATCTGGGGCTCAGTTTCGCTTTCATACCGATCCTTAAGATTCCCTTCCATGGATATTCTTTCAGAAATACATTATCTCCCACTTGAAATTCCAAGTCCTTTCTCCAGTTGTCACCATAAATCTTATGCCTACTTTTGTGCTTATTTAATATGGGATTGTGTTATCTTCACCTTTGTCGCGGTCTCTTCAATAAGTTTTTGGCCTATATGTTTCCTCTCACTAACTTCATCCCAACAAGTTTGAGTGCGACATCTCTTTCCATATAATGCATCATATAGAGACATTTTTATACTAGAATGGAACTATTGGTGTATGATAATTCCAAAAAAGGAAATTATTGATCCCACATACCTTGGTAGTCAAGATAACATGACCACAACATATCTTATAGAGTTTGAATAGTCCTTTCAGATTGTCTGTCAGTTTGGTGGTGATATGTGGTACTCATATGAAGCTCAATATTCAAAGCCTTCTGGATACATTTCCATAATTTTGACATAAATAGAGGATCTTTATTAGAGACAATTGATAGATGTGAACCATGATGTCTCACAACCTCATTAATATAAAGTCTTTTAAGACACTCAAGTGGTAAATCCTATCATATTGAAAGGAAATGTGTTATTTTAGTGAGACGATCAACAATTACCCATATTGCATCATTCCTTCTAGGTGTCATCGGTAGTCCAGTGACAGAATACATCATAATGATGTCTCACTTCCACATTGGAATTGTAAGAGGTTTCAACACTCCTTTGGGATGTTGTCTCCCCACCTTCACTTGTTGAAAAACTAGACACCTTGACACGTAGTCAGCAATTTCTCACTTCGTATTGTCCCACCAAAAATATTCCTTCAGATCTCTATACATCTTGGTGCTACCTGGGTGTATAGAGAAATTTGAGCTATGAGAAGCATCTAATATTTCCCATTTTAGCTTAGGTACTGATGGAATGTATAACCTCTTCCTGAACTTCTGAACTTCTTCTTCATACATGAAGTTATCCAGTCTTCCATCCTTAACTGCATTAATTTTTTTGTGCAGATTCTTATCATAATATTGAGAAATTTTTACCTTCTCTATTAAATATGGTTTATCAATAATTTGAAAGAGGAGTGATGTTTCCCCTTCTTTAACAATTCCCATATCCATCTTCTGTAGATCCATAAACATCAGATCTCTTTCAATCCTCATTTGAGTCAGAAGGCCATGATCTTTCTAGCCTAACTCATCTGCCACCTTATTCGCCTTTCCTTGGTGGTAGTGTATTGAACAATTGTAATCTTTGAGTAACTCAAGCCATCTTCTTTGCCTCATGTTGAGTTCTTTTTGTGTGAAAATATATTTCAAACTCTTGTGGTCTGTATAAATCTCACATCTCTCTCTGTAGAGATAATGCCTCCATATTTTCAAATCAATGATTATGGTTTCTAACTAAAGATCATGAGTTGGATAATTTTTCTCATGAGTCTTCATCTACCTTGATGCGTATGAAATAACTTTATTATTTTTAATAAGGGTGAAACATAATCTATTCTTTGATGCATCACTGTATATTACAAATCCATCACTTCCAGATGGAAGAGTCAACATTGGAGCATTGACCAATCCTCTTTTCAATTCATCAAAGCATTCTGTACATTCATTTTTCCACAAAAACATAACTCCTTTACGCGTGAGCTTGGTTAGCGGGTTATCCAGTCGAGAAAAATTCTGAACGAACCGTTGATAATAACCTACTAATCCAATAAATCTACGTACCTCAGTTATATTTGTTGGTGTGGACCATTCTTGGATTTCCTTTGTCTTTATAGGGTCAACTTGGATTCCATCCTTCGAGATAATATATCTTAGAATAGAAACTGACTGAAGATAGAATTCACACTTTCTAAACATCCCAAATAATTGATTTCTTCTCAGAGTTTTCAGAATAGTTCGCAAATGATCCTCATGGTCATCATAGATTTTTGAGTATACCAGGATATCATCGATGAATACCACAAAAAATGTTATCAAGATATTCCTTGAAAACTCTATTCATTAAATCCCTGAAAACAGAGGGTGCATTAATTAGTCCAAAAGGCATCACATTAAATTCATAATGCCCATACCTTGTTCGAAATGCTATCTTTGGAATATAATCCTTCCTCACACATAGCTGATGATATCTGAATCTATGGCCAATCATTGAGAATTATTGATCTCCATGAATTTGGTCAAATAAATAATCAATATGGGGTAGATGATACATATTCTTTATTGTTATAGCATTGATTTCCCAGTAAGCAATGCAAATTCTCATGGAGCTATCTTTATTTTTTAAAAACAAGACCGGGGCTCCACATGGAGAAACACTAGGTCGAATAAATCCTTTGTAACTTAACTCTTCTAGTTTTTTCTTCAGCTCTACTAACTCAACAGTGGCCATTCTATATGGTGTCTTTGATATAGGTCTTGCATCAAGAATTAAATCAACAGAGAACTCAACTTCCCACTCTGGACGATGTCCAGTTAAATCCTCTGGAAATACATCAATGTACTCTTTCACTATGTCCACATCTTCAATTTGAAAATTTCGTTCCTATCCCATAGATATTGTTTTATCTTCCTCCCTAAGTATTACATTCAGTAGAACTACTGGTCGTGGTTCTAGATAAGAGTCAGGTGGCGAAGTTTCTGTGCTAATGACAAGAGATTCTACACCATTTACAAAAAATTGTAACTTCATTTTTCTTGAAATAAATCATCACATCCTAATTTGATAGACAATCCATACTGAGAATTATATCATATTCAGTCATGGCTATGATGATAAGGCTAGAAACAAAAGCACTTTTTGGTGTTTGGAGGGGGACTAGTCGACATGCCTTTGTTGCAATGATAAATCCCATGGGAGTTTTGACTGAAAACTCCTTTCTTAAATCAAATTGGACATATCAAATTTTCTTGGAAAACTGAGAGGATATAAATAAATTTGATGATCTAGAATCAAATAATGTGTTGGATAATTTTGATCAAACAATTAAAGTACCTTCCACCACGTCAGTAGGAGCTTCAACCTCCACGGTTGTAATTGCATAGGCTCTCCCTTTCTCTCTTGGATTTTTTTGAGTCAAGTTTCCTTGGTGCTTAGGACACTCATTTGAATAGTGTCCCATATATCTATAGTTGTAGAATTGAAAATCATTGAATTTCTTCTTCCCCTTGTATTCATTATATCTACGACCATTTTCTCCGCAGTTATAGCAGACTCCCTTGCCTTTTAACCATTTCCTGGGACGATTACTTCCACATTTCTCGTATAATGGGAAAATATTCGTTCCCTTTCGCTTCTTTGGTTCTTCTCTTTTTCCTTTGTTATCAGATTGCCGCTTCTTATCATGGATTCCTTTGAAAAAATTTGATCTAGAAAATTCCTTCTCTATTTTGATGGAACTTGTTACAATTTCATCATATGATGAAAATGATTGAGAAGCCAGTTCCCTTTAAATACATGGCTTAAGACCTTAAATGAAATGATAAATCTTGTCCACTGAGTCACAAACGTAATCCATGGAATACCTGGCTAGCCTTGTGAAGGTAGCCTCATATTCTGCAACACTGTCTTCTTCCCATTGCTTCAAGCCAAGTAATTTCCTCTTCATTTCAGTTTGTTTCTCATGAGGGAAATATTTTTCGTAGAATATTACCTTAAAATTCCTCTATTACATATCCTCTATATCTTTTTCCTCAGTTTTATTTTGAATCAAGGACCTCCATTGATCCGCATCGCCCTTGAGACAATATACTTCTAGTACAACCTTTTCATTTTCATTATATCATAATACCAGAAATATCTTTTCAAGGGACTTGATCCATTGCTCAGAAACCACTGGATTATTAGTCCTACTCATATATGGAGTCTTCTGCTACATGAAACGATCCAACACAGGTGTTGAATGGTTATTCATTATAGCTTGAATAATTTTTCCCAATATGGTCATGATTTGATCTGCTCCAAAGTTGACTATGTTGACTTCCTTAGTAGGGAGATCCCTACCTTTCCCACGAGTATTGATTCATCTTCATCCATTAGATGCAATTTATAAATAATGGGATACACTAGTTTAGATACTGAATCTCAAATAGAACAGAACTCAACATAGAGTAAAATTCTATGCATAGCTAAAAATGGTTCCTCTGAGGAAAAATTTACATTAAATCATTCATAATGGATTGTAAAGAAAACATGAATTATCCTAAGCATATCCCCTGTGAGTGTCATAACCAAGAGTTCGACAAGGACCGTTGTTAGACACTAGTTCCCATTCGAGACTAGCTCAAAGCGGTGTTTTTAGGTTTTTCACCTAGATACAGTTGTGCCAGAGCCGCCTCTTCCTACTCGTATCCAGACAGGGATGTATTGCTTTGAAAATCCACATAATATATTCCTTACCAAAATACCAGGATGATCTTGTACGTTTATCCTCAAATAATACCTTAGGGCTTTATTCCCTACTATAAATTTCCTAGTCTAGTTTCAAGGTGTTCTACTAAACTTCCTCTGATACGAAGTGTAACACCCCAACCCCTCTAGGCTGGATCCGGTGCAGTACTTGTGATATTGGAATGGTTAGAAGGAATGAAAATCCCAAAGGAATGATTAGTTTAGTAGTATTGAAAAAACTAGATACATAGATGTAACTAAAATTACATTAGAAAATGTTACAAAATATAGTACATAACAAATAAACAAAAAACTGCATCCACAAGAACTCAAAAGAAAACCTTCTCTTCATCACCTATCGAAGGTAGACAATAAAACGGGTGAGCTCAAATTCTTATTAAGGGTTACAAATAACAAAATCATGAGTAAAATAATAATTGAATCAAAATCAATCTGCCATAATCAATATGGCATGGTGAATAAATGAACACATAATTCCATTAATATACTGTAAATGAAACTAGATCCATAGATTTTGTCATAGTGAAAACCTCATGGATAATAATAATAACTGATAATGAATAAAGATAATGCTTATTAATTTGACATCATGTATATGGAAAATGAAACCACAATACCATAAAAATGGTTTAGTTCTATGGGTGGAAACCCGTCTGATTTATGGAAACAAACTCGAAGGGTTTGTTGCAAATTGTTTTGTCTCATGAGACCTACCGCTGCATCAAGGGGCTATAGCAGGCCCCACCTGCCACTGCATGTCCAAATAATTTCTTATTAATTGATTCAATACAATATAAATATGCTTTTTCAGTATCCTTATAGATTAGAGTATACCGATTCATCAAAATTTCCCTAATTAAAATAACTTTCCAAATAAACACCGTATATAAAATGGTATACGGTTCAGACAACAAAAATATCCATGATATGAGATTATGGATATTTAATATAAATATAATATCAAATTAAAATTTATCTCAAATGGGCATTAGGTAAACCACCTATGTATTATTAGGTGCACAAAACAATGATAGTCACAACGAAAACGGCAGCTGACACAAAGTCCCTTACCACAATGTAATCGGTCAAACCATATGACCAGAACATAATAACCATCAAGTGAATCATTCAATAACATGAATATAAATATAATAGTGTTATAATATATCAAATGGAAGTACCCATATACCAAATATATGGAATAATTGGGGAACAATAGAAATATCACAAAAACGAAAGTGAGATGAGGAACCCCTTACTTTATGCTCGAGTGTGTTCTTAATTTGTTTTAATGACCTGAATAATCAAATTTGGATTAATTAAAAAATATTTCCAAAACCTTATATACATGTAATTGATTTATTATATCCTTATTAGGTTCATTCATGTCCCTTTTTATGGGTTCAATTGGTTCAATTTTCTTGTTTTGGAAGCATTTTATCCATTTGTTTTCATGGTTCATTTACATGTTTCCTTGATGGAAGTTCATTTGAAACATGGTTAAACATCCAGAATTGTTAATACATATTATTAACGAAATTAGGGAAATATAAATGATCTTTTAATTATTTTGGGTTATATACCATGATGATGATTCATTTGTTAAAACATTAATGATGTTCGTTTAGATTGTTTTAGTAGTTCTTTGATAATAACAAACTCATTTTGTTTTATAAATTAGAACCATGAGTACCAAAGAATTATAGAAACATGGTGGAGTAATAACAAATATAATATAAACTAGGTCAACAATATAAATGATTTCATGACAAGACTTGTAATAATTAATGTAAATTGAGATTACATTATCTACGATGTCGGTATTTCGATACATCACGGACAATGTTATTAATTCCATGAACAAGTGGGAGAAAAGAAGAAGATTGATGATGAATTTATCAGAAACATGATAAAATTCAGAATATAAAAGATTCTTGAGATTTCATTCCTCTTGGGTAAGAAGAGATGAAGAAAGAATAAATAAAGAACTCAAAATAAAAGAATAATTTTGAAATCGCTTACAAAAATTCAGCAGCCTAACGGCTACGCAACATGGTTTTAGAAAATATTAAAAAGAGAGGGGACAAGGGTCACCTATCCAGAAATGAATCATAAAATAGAGTATACCAAGAATAAGAAGAAAAATAAAAACATGGTATGGAAACATGAACGATATACCACATAAAAGGGAACTTGAAAGGAAAAATAATGAAATTGAGAATTTTCTTACCTTGTAGAATAACCCATAAAACCTGAAGGTTGGGACCATGAGGGATTGAAGAAACCTTGAGAGGAATAATATGGAGTAAGGAGGCCAGAACATCATTGAGTGAGAGTTGGGTATGAATTCAATGAAGGGAAGAGTTGGTATTTATTGGAAAAGTGAGGGATTATTTTAATAATTTTCAAGGGACACCTCATTAGTGGTTTTTGCAAAACCATGGTATTTTCCCATGGTATAAGTCACTTGGGACACCTCACGTCTTATTTAACTATACATAAGTCTACCAAATTTATGACATCATCATTTCTCATTAATGATGTGATAAACACACTGAAACTAAAAATTGTATTTTGTTTACTATTCACTGGAAAATCAACTGTTTCAGAAAAATTCCCATGATTCACCCTAACCATTTATTAACGTGTAGAATTCAAAAGTAAAATCCATTTTTCAAAAATAATTTTCTAAATATTATTATTTTATTTTTTAAATAAAGTATTAGTTAATTCTAAAAATAACAATATTAAAGTGCAATTAGTTTTATTTCTCATTGAAAAACTAATTAAGACCTCATTATCTTTTTTCCATAAGAAGATGAAATAATATTATTATTTACTCTTCATAAGGGTCATATTACTATTCATATTACTATTCATAAGGGTATGTTACTATTCTATAAAAATCAAGTTTGTTCTATCAGACTCCAAATGACTTTTTAATCACAACTCTAGATGACCGTTTTTTGAAATTCAGAACATAGAAGTGGAATAATTATATTTAATGGCTAGGTTTTGACTATCCCTTAAATAACATAGTGTTGTTTCAAAGGAACACAGTGATGAATATAATGTATTTAATGGAAACATAACATATAATGTTTGGGGTGGTACAAACATGGCTTCCATAGATAAAACACCTCTGTCCCAGGTCCAAAGGAAAAGGGCGATGATCGGGAGATTAGAATTGAAACTGCTGAGGCATGCTCCCTACTGGTCGGAACCTAGAGGGCCCTGATGCTAGAGGCCTGCTGCGGACAGCATTCCCCTTCGACGAGCCCAACTGGATTCCCTCTCGCGACACGCCTCCCAGTGTTTTCATCCTCTCCACCACTTCAGCCTTCTTCTGGACCTCCAAGTATGTCGGTATGGTGAAGGGAGTAACATCATACTGGAGAGGATGTCGAAGTGCCTCCTCCAAACATCTCGCCTGAGACTCCTCATCTGGAAAGATGTCCAGAGAAAAAACGGAGGAGATCCTTGGACTTGACCCCCAACTCTCTCACCGACATGCTCCCCTGCTTAAGGGAGAGTAGTTCATGCCGCTTCTTAGCCTTCATTGTGTAAGAGAGGAACTCTGTCTAGAACTCCCTCCCGAAATCTGCCCACGTAAACTCAGTCTCCCTCTTCTCCCCGAGATAGAGTGTCCACCACTGACATGCCACTCCCCACATCTGGCTCACAGCCAGAGGAACCCAGTACCCTGCCATAGCCCGGATCAAGCTAAAAGATATCACCAGCTCCTCTAGCTAGCTCTCTATCCTCATGTTAGAGATGTTGCCCTCGTACTTCCTGAGGATCTTCCGCTGAAAGGAACGAAGCCTCTTCTACCACTGATCGTCCTCCTCCTCTCGGTCAGCCCTCTGTCAATTAGCCAAGTCAACCACCTGGGTCTCGATCACCTGCACTACTCGTGGTCATCTCCCAGGTGCCATAGCTGCAAGTTAAACAAGGAATGCCTAAGCCCGATTTTTGTAGAATATTGTTCTTAAATTTTTCTTGGACTCCTTATTCATTTTAAACCCCCAAAATACCCCAGACACACAAGAACACAAGTCATCATGATGCATGTACCTTTCCTAAGGTATCTACCCTACAATCAATGTAGCCTCACTTGGTCGTTCGGTAGGTTCAGAGTCCTTGCATTGGTTCACGAGGGGTCCTAAAATCCTTTGTCCTAGCTAGTATTCCCTAGCCTACTTCATGCTCCATGATCACCTGACACTGTTTACCTACCATCCCATGCAATCCTCAATGTGCCTACCTCCAGACTCCATCCTATCTCTCAACAATATGCCCCTCTAATACCATTCTGTGATGACCCCCTCTCACCAAAGACGCCCCTCCTGAGCTGGAAATGGTGAAAGGGAGATAATGACCCCCCCGAGTTCCACCTCAAGTAGGCCCCAGTGTGTCGACTAGCACCAAGGGTTTGAGTTTTCACAAATATGGGAGGCATTACCCTTTTTATTATTCATGATTAGGAAATAGGATGATTCAAACAAAAAAACAAGTAAATAAAAATAAACTCAAAGCCAACCCTATATGCATGTTTTATAAAATACTGAAACAAAATTACATGTACGAGAAAAGCTCCAAAGTACAATACCCAAAAGAAAGCAAAAACTGCAACAACAAAAACTCCAACGCACAACTAGAAAGATCCCGCACAGTCTCTGAGGTCCTCCTGAAAACCTGATAGTAAACGTAGGTTGAGCATAGAAGTATAATCAATAGGGAAACCTAAAGCTCTCAGGCACAGGTAGGGAGACATCCTAATTATCCGTGAGAGAACAGAAGGAAGAAAATCCTAGCAAAGAATCAATCCACCCAACCTTACAAGCCACACTCACCAAATATCGCTTGTTAATAGAGTAGTATAGTAATATTATCAAAGTATGGGTACCCCGCACCACCTTACCACTGAATACTGCTCAAGCCCTCACGCCTACCGCTCGGATGCTTCCCCCTCTTCTTGAGCTAGTGTCGTAACCTGTCCATATGAAGCTCGAGCTAGTTCTACAACCTGGCCATATGAAGCTCATAGTATCTCGTCGACACTCAATCCTCAACCATAACCACATCTCATTATGTATCCCACCGGCACTAAATCCTTGGCCAAAAACACATCTCATCCTGAAGACAGCTGGGAACCACATCACATCTCATCCCGAAGACACATGGGAACATATCACATTCTCATCCCGAATAATCATGAGAAACATCTATCGTAACCTGCTTGAAGGATCTTGGGTTATAGAACCTAGAAGAGAGAGCACAGGGAAAACCAGTAATCAACCATCCTTTAAATGTTTGGGAATCTCACCCCACCCCCCATCCCATGGGTGTTTGGCACATAGTGCTCAACATGGGTGTGGTCCGTAAAGAAACATAAAACATACATATTTATATAATTATATAAACCACTCAGCCCATCCTAAGGTTTCTATACAAAAGTTCTGAGCACAAGCCTCTGTACTGCTACCTCGAATGTAAGCACACAATAAACAGCCCTAATCCCCATTAAACATTTCATGTTTCAACAGTTTTAGTTTATCAGTTCTTTAACTACTGAGAAACTAACAATAACCAAACCAGATCAATCATTCTTAAAACATATCCCTTCCAACCACAAATAATGTTTAGGAGAACACAAGAAACACAATACCATTTTCTTTTATAAGCCAATCAATTCCATTGATTTTCTGTATTTAATCAAATACAATGCCCCAAAATTCATTAGCTAACTCTTCCAATTTTTATTCAGATGCATAACCCATCCCTACAACCCTGCTACCAACCACTATAACCACAATACATCGAAAACAATACCCATACCACATCATCATCCCTTTGATACCATTTACCGCAGCTCTGCTTCCCATCAGAACCATATCATACACACCATGCTACAACCCAGCCAACCATAGCCTCGTTCCTCACCCGTTCCATAACAACCCATGAAACACCCCTTCACATAATTAAACCCCAACCGACACCCAGAAATTCATTCATTCATTTAGTTTAACTGGGGTGATCATGAAAGGGTTCCAGGTATTCATTTAATCAGCCAACTATACATTATTAACCAATTTCCATATTCTATGAAATTTCTTCCCCAAAACAATCCAGAAAAACATGTCCACATTTAATCACGCACTAAAAGGCCCACAACGATGGTGGTTTTCAGTAGGAATAAGTATATTCAATTAAAAACACAATCAAAGGGTAATCATTGATGGAAATAAAACTGCAATGACAACAAAATTGTCCCAAACCTATTCTTTAACCAGTTATTATGTTTATTTACTGGTTCAACCATATATCATGAAAGCAAGAGGATACCCACCCCACATGATGAAAAAAAAGGAGAGAGATATGAAGGTAAGATCCCTACATCAAATGTTTTTGACAAAAACCCCCAACAAATGAATAACATACCAGAAAGCTGGGTTGATCCTCCAAGGATCTCCCTTAGATCTCTTCTCTTAACACACCCAAGACCAAATCTCATCATATTTGTCATGCAAACATGTAGATATACACATAACGGGCATAGATCTGAGAAACCAAGAGAAGTGTAGGATTATATCTAAGTAGATCTAAGAAACCAAAGAAGAATGGTCACATACCTCAATAAACAGGCTTCGATTCACCCAGAGAAGCCTTCGAATCACCTCCAAAATTCTTGGATGAAGTTCTCCAACCTTCAAGGGAGGGTAATCCCGAGTTGTGGCTTCTTAAGAGCTTAAAAGAACCATTTAGAGGCAAAAGGATTTAGATACACAATTTTAGGATCTAGATTTAAGTTCCCACATGGTTAGTATGCACGGTTTGACAAACCATGCGCTAACCATGCGTCCACTTCTGGCTCGTCAAACAATCCTTGCACGTTTAGTCCACATGGTTAGCCAAACTGTGCGCTAGCTGTGCGTTAGCCACTGCCTCTAACACCAACCTCACACGGTTTGGATGCACGGTTTAGGAAAACCGTGCACCAACCGTGCGAAAGCTATTGCCCTTTATCATTCCTTAAAAGTCCACCCAAATGCAGCCCCAAGTCACATTGACCTCCCAGAACACCTCCAGTAACACATTTTGACAAAGGAATGGACTGGAGAGGTCCAGGACATTACATCATGGGTATTTACTTATAAATTTTATGAGCTCTATTCCATGGGGTTTAATGTTCAAATATTAAAATATCAGTAATGTAATTATGTCTCAATTTTCCTTCTTCATGATAATTTTTATATAATGTGGCTATAGTCATTTATAAAGTGTATATAATTCCCTTGGACAATTTTATATAATATATATAATTATTTTAATTATAATATAATCATCATGTTATGTTATTATTTCATGGGTATTATGATTCAAATGTTTCAAAGTGATATGGGACACATTGAAATGATTAAATAATATTTTTCTCATTAATTGATTTAAATAACCATTCAAGATTTTTTTCAATATAATAATTCATAATTTTTTTTATATACATGGGTTATGATCCATGGTATGAATTAATATTCTTTTTATTGTTGTTTTATATGTTGGATGACATGTTGTTTACCAGATCCTATTTTTCCTCCACAGGTAATACCATGATAATTTTTTTTGGAAACATGATTCCTTTCATGGTCTATTCAACAATGTAGTTATTATGAATAATTTATCTTTTCCATGATTTATGATAAGATTAAGTGTTTATAATATGAATTTCATTTTATGGCTTATGATATGGTATTTATGAAACCTATCTCTTTTAATGTGTCATGATATGATGAATGTTTTAGGATTTTGTGGCATTTGGATTTATGAATCTATATTTTGATGGGTAGGACAAAAATCTCCCTTCAATTCATTGGGTAAATATTTATATCTAGTTAATATGTAAGGGCTATAATGTTCTGTGACAAATTTTCTATATGATTGGTCTTGAATGAATAGTAATATCAGTTTAATATGAAAGGGATATCATGATGAGTAAACTCTATTTAGTATGATAAGGATGGAATGAGGAATGCACATGATTTAGTATGAAAGTTAAGGAATGGAAAGTCAAAATAATTCATTAATAAAGGGATAGATTGGAATATGAACTTGGTTCGGTAATACAGGGCTAGAATGAGAAGTGAACTAAATTTTGTAATAGTGTGTTGGGGCGAGAAGTGAACTGGGTTTGGTAATATGTGGATAGAAGGGGAATTGATCTTGGTTTAGTAATACATGGATGGAATGGGAAGTAATCTTTATTTAGTAATATTGGTATGGAATAGGATGTAAACCTGAATCAATAATACATGTCTAGAATAAGAAGTAAACTCAGTTTAGTATGGATGGACATGAATAAGAAGTGAATTCGGTTTATTATAGAAGGGCTATAATGAGGAGTCAACTCATTTGTATAATGTAGGGTTGTAATGAGAGGTGAAACCAGTTCAATAATATATCGATAGAATGGGGAGTGAACCTGATTTATTGAAGAAGTTTTCTCACTAAGGTGTCCTTGGTAGTAGTCCTTAATTACTATATAAATACAGATATATGTTTATATGACTCCTAAAAATTCCATGTATTATTCTTATGTTACACTACCATGTATTATGCTCTTGATTCCCTTATAAATCCTTACATATGAACTGAAAATCTTTATTACATGACTCCTGATTATTATCATTGTTATGTATGGTATGATCATAAAATTTTATTATCTTGTCCTCATACCCCTATGTTAATATTTAGCTAACATATCTTCTTTATTTATCCTTATTAATCATCTGAGTTAAACCTTTCTTATAGTTCATTTCCCCATGTTATGAATAATATGTTTAATTACGACTTCTACTAGGGGAATATCTTTACGGGAGGTGTTGAATATAATTCACCAAAATATAAGAATGAATTTTTAGTTTCCATATACACTAAACTATTATGGTGTTCTGGCAATTACTTTTTTTATGTTCTAAATATTCATAATAAATGATGTAATATAAATGTATGTTAGGCCTGGGTCTCTATAAGATAGTAAAGAGAATTTTATCAAAAAATGTCTACAGTATCCATCCATCCCAATAAAATTATGGATCTTTGTAACCATGTTTAGTTTGGGAAATTTTTCAATAACTAATATCTTTAAATGATCCACTAATGTACCCTATCATTGAGAGTATATGACCTAATAATTAAACATTATACAAAATATATGTATACATCGAAATTTTTTCAAAAAACATATCCTTACATGGGGTCCATAATAAAAGCTATAATGATCTTCACAAACTTCATTTATCTATTAATATATAATAATATAATCTTTACATACAACTGAAAACTAATCAAGGTAATTTCAAAAGATTCTATTTATATCTATAAGGACAGTGGGATAATTTGTAAGTCCAAATGGAATCATTATAAACTCAGATTGCCCATACCACATATAGAAGGTTAGATCGGGCATATATTCCTTATTGACCATTAAATTTATGATATAAAAAATGTAGTAAAATTATTTAAAATTATTAATATCTATGTAGTTGATCAAAATAGACTCCAATATTTGGTAAAAGATACTTTTTCATGACATTGATCATGATAGGTTCATGATAATCAATACTAATTTGGTTTGAAAAATCTTTATCTTTAATGAAAAGCACATGTGATCACCATGGTTGCATACTCATGCCTATGAATCCCTTTTCTAAATTCTCCTAGTCTTTCTTCTTTAATTCATTCAACTCAAATGGGGCTATTCTATAAGACGTATATGAAATACATGAACCACAATGTATGAGTTATAATGAAAACTCAACATCAAAATTCGGTGGAAGAATAAGAAATTATTCAATAAATAAATAATTATATTTAAAATTTATAAGCATATCATCAATTTTGAGTTTCTCTAAAACCTTTTTAGTTAAATATACATCATGAATTGGTAGTAGGACTCGTAAAATGTAAGTGATTTCATTGGAAGTTCATATTCATCCTTTCATGGATAGATATTCAAATGATGATTCGAAATATAAAATGTGACATTCCATCCATAGAAATGTATGTGGGATCTATATAAAAAAATCCAATCCATTTCCATAAAATATATAAAATTCACATATATGGAGAATAACAAGATTTTTAGGAATCACGTTCCCAAAAAAACTTATCACAGAGGTTTTATAGACATGAGAAGTTATCATCATACATTTAATATTTTTACTTTTAAAAAATCTAATCATAGTTATAGTGATGTGATACCCTTAAAAAATTATTTTGATATTAAAATGTAAGTAGTTACATAATGAAATAAGTCATTTTTAGTTTAGGAGTGTACGGTTAGTGAACCTTTCAACAATTATTTTTTTTGATCCACTATAGTAGTTGTGATCACATCATATTTCCCTTAGTCTTTTGGATTAATAGGTTAGTGTATTCTATTCTCATCATTAACCCTTATATTCAGTAATTTATTGGTATATGTACACACAACTTGTAATTATAACATTGGATTATGGGTGGTGGATTCAGTTTATCTTTCTCTAAATATATTTCATTGAAAAACTTATTCACGTCACATTGGTATTCTTTTTCTTGATAGCCATATGCTTCACACATAAAACACATACATGTCCCCTTAAGGAAGTAAACTATATGATTACTTCAACACATTTAATATTAATGGAAATTAATTTTATTTCCTCGATTGTTCATTTTACAATAATTTCTTAAAAAATCAATCCTTCAATTCATGTCTGCAAAACTATTATAATAATGAGAGTCACCAATATTTATTTCGTACATCAAAGTATTCCAAATGAATTTTTTATCTTTCAAAGTCTCTTATAGCTAACTCCTTTTAGAGACTTTTCCTTATTTCACTAAATAATAAAAAAGTTTGTCTTTCAGGTTAATAATAAAACATAAATTATACCATTAATGTTTAGTGAAATTTACCTCCATGTTATTAATTTATTAATTATCCTAATAATTTATTTATATAAATTAAATTAAAACTGTAGTTTGAATATTTTTGGTAAATTAATTACTAAAAAATACCTTCAAAAAATCATGTCATATTTTTATGTCAATTGTATCATCTTAGGTCATTTTTTTATTGTTGTCCATCATTGATCAGCCTCACCTACCAATGATAAAAAACCAAAATAACCTCTCATGATCTGTGAACTATATAATAGAGCATATTTTCTTTTATGATTGATCCCTTACTCTAAAATAAGTGGCTAAAAGGAACCGACATAATAAGGGGATGTTTCTAGATAAAATACTCAATGGTTATTTGTTACTTTCTTTGGCTATTTGTAAGTTTACCGTGATTCATTCCACCATTCAATGATTCATGGATTTCTATGAGAATATCCTTAAAATTTCACATTATATCTCCCATATAATTTTTTTCACATGAGGATATTCATTTAATTTTTCATCACAATTGTTTTATGATATTCCTCATAGATATCACAATTGAATATTACCAAAAACCATATTTTGAGAAATGAAAGTCACTAATTAGAGAGTTAATTCATATATCCATAAACTAAATTTTGAAAATTAACTAAATTATGACACTATATTATCAACCAACAACAATTAATGTTTGTCATATGTTTTCCAAGATTATATCATGTCATAATTCATAATGGTTTATAAAAAGAATATAAATTACCTAGAAAATATTACAAGGTAGTGCAAATATATGTGTAAAGTTATGAATATTTATCATACACTAGGTGAATATTGAGTTAATACACAACTATCATTTTTAGATTTTTTAACCCTAGGTGCATCTATTTCATATCCTACATCCACTTTTTTGTATCTAGATATGTATTTCATTTCATGGAAAACACCTAATCTCTTCCTTACAAAAAGATCATGACGTCATCTTATACATAGACTTACCCTTAGGGTATTCACCAATGATTTTTTGGTTATAATATCTATAAATAACTAAATAATTCAGAAATACCTAATTTAGTGACCAAATAATTTCATATATCAATGTTACATAATTTTATATGAATATTCAACATATTACATAATAATATATTCTTCAAATCCGTAAAGGTTTACTATCTTTGAAGTCTTTATACATAATAAAATTATTTCATGAATGATATTAAATAACTATTATAAATAAATATTCACATAGTATCCTTCCTAGATATACCTAATTTAAAGCCATTATTTATAACCTAAGGAAATAGATTCATACAAAATAGTGATCTCAGATGCTCAATAAGGGTAAAAATAAATATTATAACTAAGCATAAGATAAGAATAAGGGTATGATAATATGATCATTTGTTATATATTATTAATAATGTTTCATTTCCTAATAATTTTATGATAAAAAATTAATAATTAAATAGAGTGTGGAATCATCCATAATCTATCATGGGACATGATAACATATCATAAGAAAAAGACATACGTTTTTGTAACACACAATGTCATTTACATCATTTCCTTAGTTAAGGATTACTACCCTGACTATCATAGTGGAAAGAGTCTCGTTGTATATTGGGTTAACCCCTCAATTATTTCTATAGTCATGGATCACTTCCAAAAAATTCATAGTGGATAGAGTGTGTTAATAAATTGGGTTCACTACCAATTTTAGTTCATATTATCTCATTAGATATCATTCATTACCCAATGAATTAATAGTTTATATAATTTCTGAACAGCTAATCATATAATAAAAACCATACATTTTTCTTATAAAAGACCATAATAATTATTTATCAATTCATCATAGTTTATTTTATACATTGGAAAGAAACATATTTCATAAAAATTTCATCATAACATAATTAATACACAGGAAATTAGTGGCTTTCAAAGAATCATCCTAAAATATTGTCATTATTTGACATATAGAGAAAAATATTGTATGGTATTATTATATATATCTCAAATTAAGTGTTTAAATCCATAATGTATGTTAATATATATGAAAATATTATTTTATTATTGTTTTAAAAATATTCTTTGTAAATCAAGAGAACACCTAACTTTTCTTTTTGTAAATTATAAAAAACAACAATACAAGAAAAATAGGAATATGATTTTATTGTCAGACCATTGATTATTTTAAATCACAATTTATTACTAAGTTAGTATATAATGGGGTGAAAATATTTTCACACCAATTACATTAAAATATAACATACTTGTCACTTTTTCAAATAGTCAAAAATGGAATGTGTAGAAAACATATAGAAAATTCATTTTAAAAATTTCTAAATAAATTAAGAGGTATTAAATGGAAGTTCTTAAATAACTTCATGTATATGTAAAAACATTTATGAAATAAGTTTATGTACATAGATATGGAGGACCAATATTCTCATCCCAAAGAGATGAAATATGGTCATCTTTTTTAAGAAAATTCATTATTGTTTTAAGTTCCATAGAGAGGAAAATGAAAGGAATTCATAGAAACCCCAATTATAACTATTGGGGAGGAATTTATGTGGGGTTCAAAAAATAATGACCACATAATTTCCCACATTGTAAATTAAATTTAGATAATCCTGAAAATAAATGCTATTGTAACATAAACCATTACCTTATGTCTTATTTTTCTTCGTATGCATTCAAACATCAGGTATAAAAAATATAATTTTTTTTACATATATTATGAAGTCATATATATATTTATTTATTAATATATATCATTCAATTATAATATTTAGTAAACATTTTATTAATTTTGTTTAAATTAAAATATTTTTTCGAGTGCAAACATATATGTTTTCCATCCAAGTTTCATTTCAACAGTTCTGATCATCGCCACATGTTCACCATTTAATTATATATAAAATATGAATAATTTCATAAAAATAATATTTTTTCATTATATAATCTTTGATAACTAGGTACATTGGCTGGTGATGAAAAGTAATCAATTCCTGTTGTGGAGAGGATTGTCTGGACGTTGGAATGAGTAATGATTCCATTTAAAAATGGTTATAATAAAAGAATGGTTAATAATAATTCATAATTATAGAATCATTATTACATAATAAATATCATATATATTCCTTAAATTCATCTATATAACCACACTTGAGAGAAAATGATGAAAATTAAACACATCACTTTATAGAGGTGGTAGTCCACACTTACAGATGACTGATGTTTTCATTACCCATTGTATGCAAGAAGAGATAAAAAGGGATGTAACATAAAATTAATAAAATTTAATTGTTTTTTAATAAATAATTTTATTATTAAATCTTATTTATGATATTTATTAAGGATGTAGAATAATTTGTAAACATGAAATAACTCTGTTAGTTGTTGTACCTCTTCTATTGAGAACATCCTTTGGTTTACACCTTATAAATTCTTGGTAATTATTTTGGTGAAAAAAAACATATAGGTAATTTGGAAACGCTTTTAGGGTATTTAGGTAGATATTTGTTGAGCGAAACATCCATTGGTTTTTAGGGAGGTGATAATAGAATGTACCCTTTTTTACGTGAGGTGAGTGGGACAATTTTAATTAATCATAAAATTTAAATTTTATAAGTGTCTTACTCATCAACATGTTCTACTAAATATAGAAAACTAAAAACTATAGTGATTATATCATTATACCCTCACCCAATAAACATTAATATGAGTTTCTAGGACCACATCAAAAATTTTAAACACGATTAACCTGTTCTATCCTTTTACTATGGGACAATATTTTTTCCATGGTTAAAATTCATAATGATCAAAATTTTATTTGAAATCATTAATAAATTGGAACTACCTAATTAAATATTCGATATAAATTTTTCAAAATTATATTTTTAAATTTCTAATAAATGAATTTTAAAATGAGTGTGAAAATGCAATAAAAACTTTATTTTAAGAAAATCCCCTTTAAAAGAAAAAAAGCGATCATATTCAAAAAGAAATTTATTCATATGAGAGTATTTAAATTTATTTTAATAATGGGATCTTATTTTTCATTAAGAAGATTCCAATACATATTGGAAATTTCAAAATATTTTATTTAATTTAAACAAATTACAGTTATGAAACAAATCATCATATTTTAGTATTCACTCATAAATAAATAATTTCTTAAAAATACCAAAATCATAATGCTCTGATATTTTATAAATGATGATATAAAAAATTATTTCAAATTTTAAAACAATTAGTAAAGTAAAAAAAAATTAGTTATAAGATCTATGAACAAAATCATAAAAAATAACTTTTTGAAGAAAATGCATTTTTGAAGGATAAAATTACATAATTTGGATTACTTAATTATTAAAAATAATAATTAATGTTAATTAAATAGATTATATATAATATAATCATTTCATTAGAATCACTTATTAATAGTGATTAACATAATCTATTAAGGTAAAAATATATTGTTTATATAAAAATAGTTTTTTGAACAATATCTCTTTTACCTTTAAAGTATTTTATTTTCAATTATATGAAATTGTTAATCAATGAGTATTAAATTATTCATTCCATTAAGGTTAAAATATTTATATATATTTCAATTTTTAAACTGGGTTAGCCTATGATCTAGACTACGGGTAAATAAGGATATCATAAATTATGAAATTAAATAAGATAAATATATATTCTTAAATCATAGGGTGTTATAGGATCGACCACGATGTCTCTCAGAAAGAAAAACTCAAATTTTAACATGAGAAAACCATTCCAGGAGACGAAACCTACTCACAAAACCTCATTTCATATCTCAAATATCCAAATATAGACCGCAGTTGTTCCCTTAGTGGAATTATACATAAGAAGGGATACCCTCATGTTCAATTCTAATCCCATGGAAGGGGATGCGATGAATAGAATTTTTTGGAACATTACATATGATATTAGATATGATAAAATAATTTTCGATTAATAAGGCACTTGAAAAGTACCCATATTCTTATTTCATGTTTCATTAATGGAACATAATGCTTGGAATTGGTGAACATGGAATGTATGCCACTCATGTTCCACATGAATTTACTCTATTTGCATAATAATTAGGCTAGATTGAGTAACAAGGAATGTGTAATAAATCTACATTACATGTGATATATATATTTGTCTATAACTCAACACTCCACATATCTAAATGTAGACAACATTTGTTATTCAAAACTACATATCATATAGTCTTTTTATCAAAACTGAAATTGGTTACCTTTCTAAAATCCATTGTATCCTCTGATTTCACCTCTAAATTAATCTAGAATATTTTCTAGAACCACAATATTTAAAAATAACACATCTGATCATTGATTCCTAATCTTTAGTGGACATAAAAATAGGTTCTAAACAATCAATGTAAACTACCATTGTGAATTATATTTCCACTCAAAAACAAACAAACTCATTAGTCTCACATGATCATTAATTTTCCCATCATATCCCCACAATCCACCACATCTATAAAAAATTATACAAGACAACACAATTCCATGGTCTGATTATGATTTGAAATGGTCCAATAGTAGAATAACTATCTAGCCACATGTCAATGATTAATACAAAAATAATATGGGGAGAATGACACACCTAAAAAGTGATATAATAAGTTTTCATTAAAATCCTATCCACCAATATAATAATGTAAATAAACAATAGATGAATAATTAATACAATAGAGGGCCATTCAAGGAATAGAGTTGAATCCGAAGTAAATGTATATTGTCAATCCTTACATGAAATCATAAATAATATGGATATAATCCATAAAAAAATAACGATCTCATAAAATGATTGATTGTTGGTAAATAATGGATCTAAGACTATGAAATTGGTTGTCCTCATAAAATAAGACCATTGATCCATAATCCCTCCTTAGTCGCTAATTAGAATCTCTCCTCACTATGGCACTAAATTTCTAAATTTCTAATGCTAACCCTATAAAATCATCATAAAATGAATTAAATAGAGGTAGTTATTAGGTTTATAAAAGTAATCATCTAATTAATAAATACAATAATTAATTACCTAATTTTATTTCTTTAAATATTCCCATGAAAAAATATATTGTGAGACCTGATGTGAATGGAATTCATATTGGTCTTACATCTAACCTTGTATTTTAGATTTAATGGAGGAAATTGTTTTCCCAACAATGATTTAATTGAACAGGGAATCCATTATATAATAAATAGTGTGACTGGGGATTTATATATTTAATATATCAATAATGGATTACTGTGAAACTGATAACTCGACATCAAATCCTTATAAAAAACCAAAATTATATTTAAAAATATTAAAATGGTCCTATTAGAAAAACAGTAGTCATTAAATATATTGAATCCATGATGTGATACAATACATTTGTATGGATAAAATTATTTTGATTAGGTTATAAATATTGATAAAAGAAAATTAACATTATGAGCTATATTTTTCAAATATAAGTATGTGTTTTTTGGCATGGAAGAAGAAAAATAAATTTAATTTAGGTAGTGTAGAAGAAAATTATGTTGAAACTATAAATTTTTTCACTAGATGATTTAGATTAATGTTTATTGATAATATATAATGGTGAATATCAAAAACCCATGATGAATTGGTTGTGACAGCCAATAATTTTTTCAAAGAATCTAGTTCATCACTCATGTACAAAAAACATAGATACTAAATAGAACTTTATCTAAGAGAATATTGAAAAGGGTATAATGATACTTGAGTTTATTTATATGATGAATAAAAATGAAATATTTTAATTAATTATTTTATATTTGATATATTTAATTATCTAAGGTTGAAGTTTAATTTTATTCATTTTCCACTTAATTAAGGAATGCTAGAAATACCCCACAATTCTTTTGATTCAATTTTAAAAGAGGGAGGATCGATACAACTCATGTTACATGTATATTTTTTAAGAATATATACTTTTTTTAATTATTAAAGTGTGTTATAATATGACATGGTTGAATTGATTAAGGATGAGAAAATAACATTCATAAGTTAACAATATCTTTTTAGTGAGGTATGTAAATTTCTAAAAAACATTTATTTATCTAAAAGTGTGATGTAAAGATATATTTTTCATTTTATATAAGGGTGTGAATTTGTTCCATTATTGGGGTTGAGAACAAGACCAAAGGTGGATTCAAAACCAATGTAATTGATAAAGATATACATTTTTATATGTAAGACAACTTCATTTTTTGTTTATATCACTTGAAATTTATTTATAATTGTTACTGAAATCATTTATGGCTATTAAAGAATGTTTTAATAATGAAAATGATATGTTGTTTCTAGGAATCAAAAATTTATCTTTACATGTATAAATAAAATGTAATTTCCAAATCTCATATAAGTGAGTTTCTAAGGATTAACTAGTCACACATGATTGAGTTAGGGTAAAATGTAGTTATGTTTCACAAAATATAATTGTTAACTACTCTTGGAAGATTATGCTGAGAGATCAAATAGTATTGTACAACTACATGGATCTTTTCAAAGGTCAAATATGATCAATTGTTTCTTATATAATTTTATAAATATCATTTCATTGACATTATATAAGTGGCCAGAATCTATGAAACATTAAACAATATTCTTCAAAAGATTTATTTTCATTATTTGTGAGTTTTTTATGTTTTATTCAAACTTAATTTTGGGGATAAGTATATAAAATTAAATTAAAATATATTTTATAAAATTATTCAAAAATAATTAAGAATGTGAAATTGAAGAAAACCATTTTAAGAACAATAGTGGATTATTTTTAAGAGTATATTAGGACAAATAATTTAAAATTATGATTTGAATTAACAAAATTCATTAGGTGTATTAATTGAAATTATAAATATATATACATGAGTGATATTTACAAAAAATAATTGAATTTTTTTTCATTGAGAACAGCACGTGTGATAGAATTTTTTTGGTGAAGAACTTTTGTGTGGGGTTCTATGTATTTATATTCTTGAGAAACTAGTAGAGTACATTCATCCTAAATTTTCTTAATTCATGTGATATTATATAATTACTAATAATTCCTTTTTTCTATTAATTATTTTACACTTTTTGAATGTGAATAAGATTTATATGTTGATGTTAAAGAATTATAATGATTTGTGAAGATGTTTTTTATTTCAGTTCATTGAAATAATTATATTCAAGAGGGGACTTATATAATATTTAAGCGATAAATAATTATAACAAAAAAAATTTATAATTATGATATTTTCCATTTTTTTATTTAATTTATTAAATTAGTTGATCTCATGTTCTTTATATTTAACCAAACATAATAAATTCATAGTTATTGGTGAACTATTTTTAAATTCTTAAGGTTTGTGAATTTTGTTATTATTTTTGTTTAGAAGGGTAGAAAATAAATTTTTAGTTCTTAAAATTTAAATTTGATCATTCCATTGAGATTTGGACATTATGTTTATCCTTGGGAAATGTTTTGGTAAATTTTAAAGGTACTGAGATATACTTGTGAAGTATAAGTGGTGGTGATATTCATTATTATTATTTATTTATATAATAAATATTTTATGAATTGTTTTTGTAAAATAATTATTAAGTCATGGAAGATATTTTATTAATACTGGAGGTGATGTGTGAATTTATTTGTGTTAACTATTAGAGTAGATGGAAATTTAATATAATTAAATATGAGGTTTGATGAGATGAATTAATTAGAATGTATCATAATGATTAATGCATGGTTAATCTTGGAATTAATTAATTGAGTCATAGTAAATAAATGTCACAATTCATTTTCCATATATAAAATTACATAGAGACTCCATTTTTTCTCAATTATCTTATTTAACAAAAACACTTTGTGATAATGTAATGATGAATTGGAGAAGGATGAACGAGTAATGTGGTTATGGAAGAATAATCAGTGGTTATCGTAAATGTATTGAGAAATAAAATTTATAGTCAAATCTAGTTAAGTGAATCAGATTATCATCTCATCTATAATTCATCAGAATCAACTGTGTTTCTAATATTTCATGATTGGTAAATTATTTATAATAATATTAATCCATGATTGTGATGTAAAATAAAAATAAGAAAAATTATAGACATTGATTTTGGTGAAATAATTATTCTTATTTAATACATCAGTTGATATTTTATTCTAAAATGTCAAATATTAATTAAATTGACAATTTGTGGAAATTATATGAAGGTATTTTTGGAAATATAATTTTTTGAATATTTAATATGAATTGATAGAGTTGAAAATTGTTGAATTTTGAAAATGAATATTAATTATTGAATTTTTTGTCAAATATTTTCTATAATTCACATTTAAATTATTTGTCATATTTCTTTGTTTAATATTAATTTTATTAATTATTTATGATAATTTTTTTATCATCTATTTTTTCCCAAATACGTGTATTGTTCTTATATTTTTATAAATTCATGAAAAACACCTTGGATGTGAGATGGTTGAATTTAGATACAATGTAACATTTCATTCCAATTTAGAACTTGTGTCATTACATTCTTTGTAAATTGTATTGAACTGTTGATGAGGGATGGTTGATGAAATGGTGGTGAGTTACACAGTGTTAGGACCTATATGCATGTATTTTTTTTATATTCGAAAGTTGGAAGAATTTTTTTTAATAAGTTTCATGGGGTGTTTTATTTTTTATAAGGATTGTAATACATTTTCATTTGGTGGATCTATATATATTTGAGGTTATATAGCCTGATACTTTTGAGATGGGAATATTTTGTGATTAATTGATAATGGTATTATTAAATGAAGCCAATAATCCATATATAACCTCTATAGTGTGAACTATTAGTGTTGAAAATTTGAAATGATATGGTAGATATTGGGTATGTATTATAAAGGATCATTTTATTTTTTTAAAATGTGATTGTTCTAGTCTAGGCCCAAAATATGAATAATACTGGTGATAGGGAATGGTTATACTGCCTTGGATCTAAATTACTACAGACCTAGGTGGAAGCATGGTATATTTTTGTATTATATTTATATATCTTAGTAATTTTATATGTGTGATGTCCTATGTGGTGAAATAAAATGATAGGGGGTATTAATCCATTTTTTATTTGTAATAGTTATGTAGAAGTTTTGATTAGTGATATAGAAGTTATTGTGTTTTGTGATGATGATGTAATGTTTTTTTTGTTTATATAGAATACAATGTTTTTTATCTGATGTGTGGTGGTGAAATTGAATTTTGATGTGGGTGAGTCCCAAAGGGTGGACACCCAATTATATCAAAAAAGTAGCTAAGTGTGGGAACATGGTAATATCATAACAGTCCTTGTGGATTAAAAGGTTCATAATAGAAACATGTTTTTTTGGGGAGTTTCTATGAGGGTGGAAAATAGTAATATGATTAAGGGAACCTACGGTTGGAAAACATAATAAAAAATGGTGACACCTTAGCATGTTCCTTATGGGGGATAGGGACTCGGGGTGATGTGATTGATGATTAAAAAATTCATTATATGTGGATAGCTACTAGGTGGTGGTTATGGATAAATAGAAAGTACCATATGAGAGGATAACTACATGGTGGTAATAAGGTATTTTTTTAAAGTTATTTATTGTTGGATATCATGATTTTATAGGTGAAGAAATAGTGAGATCCATATATTTGAAAATCTAAATTAGGGATGGTGGTTGTTATTTCGGGGGTTGTATGAGGGAATGTGAATAGGATGTGATATATTTTAGAATGTGTGATGATGTGGTTTGGTTGGAAAATTATTTATTGGGAGATGATTGGGATTAGTTTTTTTTGTTTTACTTATTCTATACACATGTACATTAGTATACTTTATTCAAAATTAGACAAGATATTTCTAGGGATAACTCTACTTTGTGCACTTATACTCTCACCCCTACTTTATGTAAACCATTTTTTAGATTATCTTGACAGTGTTATTGGTGGAATCAAGGGACCTTGTCTATTGATATTATTGATTTTATAGTGGAGGCGGTTTTAGTATATCTTTGTTATAACACCATGATTCTTTTTAAATAAATAGATTAGGTTTGATAGTGTACACGACACACAACACCTTGCTTAAACGAACTATGAAATACTATGATTTAAATTGTAACATTATAACCCATCCATTGAACTGGAATGTATGAAAATTATGTAATAAATATTAAAAAATATATTGAATAAATTTTTTTAAATAAGTACTCAATATTCAGAAAAGTTATTTAATTCTTCTGAAATAATTTTGCTTCAAAAATTATTTTTATTAATATTTATGAGAAAATATTATAATTATTTATAGAAATTATAAAAGTAATATTTTATAATATTAATATCATTTTTGAATAAAAATAATAATAATTTTTCCTAGGTTTTAACATTCATATTTTTCTAAAAAGGATGATTTTTTAGTGAATAGTGAAAAATAAAGACTTTTTATAAAAAAAATATATTATTTTTAATAATTTTAAACCCCATTTATTAAAAATATTTTAAAACTAAAATTAGTTATCTTTCATAATTAATAGTCTACTTAATTTCTCCTGTGTAAGTTTAATGATTTAATATATCATAAAACATTTTTATATATAAAAAATCATTTTTCTAAAAAATTGTATTTCATTATATTTTCAATGATTATTTTAATTATAATTTCTTTAACATATAATATTTTAATTTTGAAAATCGATTCCATATTTGGAATTATTTAGAGGAAATTTAGTAAATATTCCCATTTTATATTTGGTTAATATGAATTGTATATATGGAAAAAATTTATCACCTTTATAAATGGTACGTCGAGATATTCTTGGTTAAAAATTACTGATAAGGTCATAATTATGGGTCCAATTGGACAACTCAAGAGAAATAAATGTTGATATTTCTATGATATTTTAAATTTGGAATAATTTTATAACATAGATCCCCTAATTTGATAAAATCACTTAGTTAATAAAAACTGTAGTATTAAATAATTTTATATTTGGAAAATATTTTCAAAAGCTCAATAAGAGCATTATTATAATAAATATGAAAATAATTTTAATTTTGAAACTATTATACACAAAACAAAAATTATATATATATAACACTAATTAATGTTAATAATAAGAGTATAGATTTCTAGAGTTTTAGAAAAATAAAATTTGATTCATTTAAATCAAATAAGACAAGATAATAAAAGAAAATAAGTAAATAAGATATAGTGGAAATTAACTAGGGTTTTAGTCTAAAGATGATACTCAATCCCCTCCACATTGAAATCACCTAATTTCTTGTAGTGTATGACAAAATTAACTAATCCACACCCTGGATCAAGTCTTACAAACAACATGAAATAGGGTTGTCTGACACAAACAATCTTCCATATTTATACATGGGATAAACAACAAGAATATGTCACACATGACATATTCTACAGTTGAATATTGGAATTCACCAGAGAAAAATATAGTGTTTCAATCTCTCTCTATTTTAGTGAAAGATACTATTTTTTATACATAAATATAGTATATAGAAATAATGATCAAATATAAGGAAAATAAAAAAAAGTGTCTAGAGTTTACAATATGAAGTACTTCTCAATCCAAATATCATCATATTTTTTATAGTCCTTGAATTTTTGTTTCTAAAAATCTCAAATAAGTTGAATAGAGAGAGCATTAAAACAGGGGGTGTGGATGTTTGGAAATCTATTTATTTTAGTTTATAGTGGTCTAAGTGTCTTCCACACAAATGTGACTATTATTTCTTTTGTTTTATTGAGTGAAAATATATGATTCTATACTAATGTATGTAGAAGAGAGTCCTTATCCTAAACCTACACACATAATTAAATTCCTTCAGAATTATAGTGCTCTAAATGAAATTATCTATTTCAGGATAATAATAGGAAAACTAAGATCATCATACTGAATAACATATTTAGAAAAGTACGAGTTCTTATTTAAGGAAGTGGGGAGTTGTTTAAAAAAAATTCTCAAATACATGTTATTCTGTCTATAATATAATTCTTATACTAGAAATTGTAGAATAAATTTTGAAATTAATTCTATATGTCTATTGTAGCACTCTAATTGTAGCTTCACTAGAGATATCTCTTCAAAATAGTTGTTTTGTTAGTTGAATATATTCTCTAGAATTATCAGTTAATTGGTAATATATCCTCTTTAGTGGTATATCTATCAAATGAAAACACAACTAAAATGATGGTATATGTTCCCGATTGATGTACCATTATGATGGTAGATTCATCTATCTATGAAATCATTTAGAGGTAGCATTGGGTAATAAAAATATCTACTACTGGTATATCCAAATGAAATAGAGATATATTATTGAATTAACAGTTTCATGGAGTGGTAGGGTAGTTTATGTAATGTTAAACTGGAGTGGTAGCATGTTTTAACTAATGGTGTGATGACCAATAGCTCAATACATATGAAATTGTTTATATTTTGGCTGAAATTATATTTTCAGTAATAGTACATAAATCTTATTACAAACATTAAAATGATTGAGATCATTAAAATAATATGTTTTTTAATATTTCCCAATTTCTTATGATAAAAAGCATAGAATTTAAAACCATATATAAATTCATCAACACATGAATAATAGATATAGATGAATATTCTACTTTACATTTCTAGTCCATATGTGATGTACCTAGTTATATATTTAAACCATATAAGTATATGGGTGATATTACATTAAAGTACACATGTTCTGTGAAATTAAATTCAGTTACTCCCCCATTTGGTATTATCAATAAAGGAAAAAATAATAGGAAAAGAAAGACAATAACATACATAATGATGAATAGAATAAGTATTATCATTATATATCAATGTCAACAGATTACATAAAATATTGAATACTAGAGAACATACAAATTACCTATTAAACCACTAATTAGAGTCATATAAAACCTATTTAACGGTTCTAGAAGTACGATCCACTAAATCATATCCATTTATAGAAACTAGAAGTGTAGGAGACCAAAGGGAAAATGTAGACGCCATATGCCTGGGTTGTTGTACATCATTAATAGGAGTAACTACAAAATGACTAAAATTAAAATATGTAGTGTTTAAAGTGGAATAAATGGTGTAGAAATAGATCTAGTCATATGTATATATGGGGATGCTATCAAACCCATATTTTGGAGTATAAAAAGGGTTTCACCATATCTACAAACTATATGATCACTGAAATACCTTTTTCTATATCATTGAATAAATTAGACTTCTCCTCTATGAAAATCTTGATTAGTAGTGCTAGAGATTTTATATGGGTCACCTACTCCAAGAAGTCCCTAACAAATGATGGAATCAGTAAATTTTCAAATTAAAATTTAAAATAGACATTAAGATCTTGATTATTATAAATCCTTGATATATAATAATAAATTTCATTATTGATAGTATCTCTATCACTATATTACTTATTTATACATTCAATATCCAATTTATCAATATTCTCAACATGTGATTTGATCTGTTGAACCTCATCCAAGTAAGAAGAATAAATTATTGGAAACATGGCTATTCTATGCATCAATTTGAGTATGGTTTGTGTTTGTTGTCAATAATTAGTGGATGTTCAGAATGTGTATGAGAAAAGGGATCTTACAGTTCATGTAGACAATAATATTGAAGGTGGTGTCGTTTCCCAGTGTTTTCCAAATATTTGGGCCTCAAAATCAGAAAATGAAGACATGGATTGTTGGTAAAATAAGGTGTTCTCAAAGAAGAAGTGGTGCGTGAAAAATAAGGGTTGTGTGTGAAATAATTGAGCTGGGCGCGAAAAACAGCATGGTGTACGAAATAGTGGATCGAGGTTTTTCGTGAAAATAGTGTTTTAGAATCAGAACATTGAAAAATGGAAAAGGCATGGGCTGCGTGAAAAATCTAGAGATGTGCACGAAAAACGATACAAGCGCAAAATATTACGCGCCAGATGAGAAGTTTTTTGTGCCACATGGGGTTTTGCGCGCGGGGGTCTCAGATGCCTATAAATAAGAGGTGACCCCCCTCATTCCAGATGGTTAAAGATTTAGAGAAGGTTCAAGGTCTGATGCTCATAAAATGATCGCGTAAAGGGGTTTGTGTGAAATATTCTAGGTTGCGTGGAAAATTCCAGGATGCGCAAAAAAGGAAGAGCTGCGTGTAAAAATTGGTTCGACGCATAAAATATTCAGTTGCACGAAAAGGGTTTTGTTGCGCGAAATGTCTTTAGGTGCGTAAAAGGAAGTTTTTCACGCAATATTAAGGTCTTGGGTGCAAAGGCTAGGTGTTGCGTGCAATTGTCATTAAAACATGTATACACGTTTTGATTGTCCGGATCTGTGGTTAAGTGTGTTCAAGAGCATCAATTTAGGGTTTCAATGCAAGCATAGTCTCATGCTCAGAAAAGACAAAGACTTCAATACAAATCTACTAAAGATACCTTTGCATCTATAAACTGAGTGGGACTTCACCAAATGTAGTGAGCTAGGGGGAGTCAACGGGAGTGACACGAGGGATGTAGTGAGATATCCCTGAACGTTTGTAAAGGTAGTGAGCCTGGGACAGAGTGACTATTCCTGAACCTTCTTAATCCACAACTAGTGAAGATTAGTGGAATTTTGTACGACTGACAACCTTTCATCATATTCTCCATGGACGTATCCCTAAGTGGGGAACCAAGTAAAAAGTGGTGTGCCATTTCTATGCATGTTAATGTTTTCATTCTGATCATATTCATCATACAAGTTTAACAAGTTCCTACCAACGTGGGAACAAGATCCATAACATTAAAAGAAAAAGTGATCACCCTGATTCACCCCACCCCTCTTAGGGTGTCTCGGGGTCCTACATAAATTCCATCCATCACAACATGTAAACCCTCTTTGAAAATAGATCTAATCAAATTAGTATCTAATAATGTGGTATTTTGAGGAGGTGGAACTTTGGAAGATGATTATAATTCTTTAGAAAGAGACTCAATTCTCTCTAAAAAAGATTTCATTAAACTAGTAAAGCTGTTACATAAATCCTCCGTAGTAAACCATATAACATCCTTATACTCCCCCAACCTATTATTCCCTATATAATGTTGTTATATATATGGAATATCCTAGTTTGAATGTGAGAAATAACCAATGTTACAATCATCAGGGTGTCATATTCACTAATATTAGTTTACTGAACTAAGGAGGGCCTAATCAACCCACAAATATTAGATAACATCTCTTCCATAAAAGAGTCAAATTCCCCTTTAGTAAAATACCTAGAATTTGGAAGAGAATATAAAGGAGGAAGATTATTCATATAAAAACTAGGAATAATAACATACTCATATATAATTTCCATAGTAGGTCCCTATGAAGAAAAATCATATAAATATTTTTCTATATCAATTCAGTCTAATAATGATCCTTTATGGTACCTCTGGTCAACCGAAATGGAAGTTCCACCATGCTCTGGTGTACTTTTTTGATCATCATCATCATCATATAACTATGAATCCTCTTAACCAAGATGACAAGATCCAAAGTATTTCTCCCCCTTAAAAGGTTCTATGTCCACATCCCTACCAGATGAAACTGGCTCAATATAAATTCCAGATCTTTGTGCTATTGAATTAGAAGGATCATCCCTACCACTAGAATCTTTGAAAGCTAGATGAGAAAGAGATCTGCCTTTCAACTCACCACATGATGATATGTTGGACTTAGTCGTAGTCTGATAATCTATGGTTTTTGATCCACATCACCTCCATCAACCTCATACTCTAAGTCATATGAAGGAACGAACACCTCCTTAGAAGTCTCAAAAGAATATATTCCAACCTAATCACCATTATAGACCTAAATCCCTTATGATTCATCATATTCTGTTAGCAAGCTCTCTATATTGGGAAGGGAATGATCTGGAATGACATATCTATTAGATATAGCATGGCACATAGCCTCGACAGGGTCATTTAACTCTTCCACTAAGATATTCACCTTTACCTGTTCCTCATCATTAGTTTCTTCTTGAGACTCAAGATGAAATTCCCCATTAAAGGAATATTATACTACATCATCTATCTCTAAGATTAGTTCAACTATGTCTCTAGGTTTGGTAAGTTTCTGCACTAGGTTAAACTGATCATAGAATTTATTATTATCAAATACCCACTTATTTAGAAATGTTTTATAGTTAACCCTAATCCTCTTATATGTTACCTCATAGATGCAGAAACCACCACATTTGGTCACTTAATCTTAAAATTCACTAACAAGATTTCTTACCTCTAACATTTAAAATAATAGGATAGGATAGTACAAATAATGTTAACTATAGATGTTATTTCTAAACTTCATCATATAGATCATCAGATATCTACACAAATTTATCCAATCTACTCTATTCATAATAAATTAGAAAAATACATATTGATACCTCCTAATGATAAATTCACCTTTCATGCAACATATAATGTGTTGTATAAATTGAATCAAAAAATGGAATTCATAATGAATCACTATTATAATAGGCCTTCTAACAGCAGTGTTCTTTGTAATCTCAAACAAATAATTTTTAAACAAAAAGTTCTCAAGATTATTTTGGAATGATCATTGATAGTTTTTTAAATTCCCTTATGGGAAACAGTAAGACACCTTTCCCAGTAATTCAAAGAAAATTGTTTCTCCTTTCTACCAATTGTAGTCATAATAATATTATTCTTTTCTCTAAAATTGTACTCTGTAAACTGATAAAAATCATGAACCAACCTAGGGTAGAATGGCCAATCATTTTTAAAGAACCATTAAACCCATATGTAGTCAGGTATAACCTTAAATATGAGTGATGTTTTTATAACTAACAATGAAGAATCTATATATTTCTGAGTGATGATAGTTCAATATGTGAGTTAGGGGTTCTTTAGATCTATAACAGACCGAAACTATTCAACTTGGTATTTCATTAAGGTATGTGTCTCATTAGGTGACACAATGGGTTGTATGAATCTCACTATTTATATACATATTCAAGGGATGAATGTAATAATTTATAGAAGTTCGTGAGTGGAGAGAGAATGAATAAAGGGGTTTAAATAAGGTGAATAAGTGAAAGAGTTTCAGAAACTCATATTATAATAATTTACTATCATTTAGGTATTTAAATTAGAAATATTTATAATAAAAATAATTAAATAAATACTCACTAGAGAGAAAAAAATAGTTTAAAAAATTGAAATGGTGGAAAAAAATTTATATCATAACAGTAAGTTCTCACAGAAGCACATAATTATTGATTTTTACGATCTCTTCTATACGACAGAACATCGTTCCATGGTAGAATGTAATGGTACTATTTTATGGTATAATCTATATGGTTTCTTATAAATGATAGTATTTAATGTTACACCACCATAGTAGCATGACTAACAGTAAAAACCAATAGTATAATAAAAAAATTGACCATTACTATTGATCATCATGATCTATCATCACGGTCAATCATCCAAGGTAGATTGTAATGTTAGATAACTACCACGTTCTTATTTATACCAAGAAATAAATAGATCAAATAATAAAATATTAACCAAAATTTATCATTCCATGTTCATGTATAATACCAATTAATATTTCAAAAGTCAAAGGCTTTCTGAATATATTAGTAAGATGAGGTTCAGTTCTTATGAACTCATTAGTTATATCACCCTTTTAAAAATTACCTCTAAAAAATTGATGTCTGACATCTTTATATTTAGTTCTAAAATGATACACATGTTTTATAGAAATTATATTATCACATTTATTGCTAAAATTTATAGGGATATTTTGAACTTTATATCCATAGTCTAGTATAATGGGTTTCATCCAAAGAATACATGAATAACATTTTCCAGCTGCTATGTACTCAACATCAACTACGTATAATTAAACTGAGATCAATTTCTTACTACACTGTGAATCTATAGAAATTCCAAAAAAATTACATGTTCTAGAGGCAGTTTTTATATCTAACTTAAAACCACCCAGTTCAATATCTAAATAACAATCTAGAGCAAAATCATTCCCTCTATAATAGAAAAATCCAAAAAATTTCGTACTTTTTAAGATTTAAAAATTGAATTTGATAGTAAGAAAATGTGACACTTTTAATTTTCATGAAAGAGGTCACATAAACACACACATAAACATATATCCTTTTGTCTAGTAGTAAAGTATAAAAAGCTTCTAATTAGACCTCTATAAGTGGGAGGCTCAATTGGTTTCCCAGTTTCATCATGATCCATCGTACAACTAGTAATAATTGGAGTATAATAACTTTTATTAATATCTATAAAAAAAAATTTAAACATTATTAGTTTACTTGATATTATTTACAATAATATTATATTTATTTTTATGAAAATGAAAGCTAAAAAATAATGGATGTTGAACCATCAAACTCATTTTAAATTCAATTTTCAGAATTTTTCAAAATTTAGTACAAAAGGAATTTCTTAGAGATCCAAAAATACTATAATTAAAATATATTTTTACAACTAAATCACCTTTTAAAATAATTTTTATTAATAATGTAGTGTCATATATTCAATTAGTAAACCCTTTTGAAATAGAAAATGAGTTTATCCTATGATATCAATCTCTAAGATATTATTTTAAATAATAGAAATATTTTCTTTATTTAAAAATATATTCGGATGGTGAAGGTTTCAAAATATAAGGGTTTTTTAACAAAAACATCCTCAAGTATATAACCATTTAATAATGAACTCTTGACAACCATTTGATATATTTTGAAATTCAAATGTGCTACATAGGAAAAATTATTTTGATAACATCACGTCTGCAATAAGAGAAATAGATTCCTCATAGCCAATAAATTTTTTTAACATTATCCTTATGCAATTAGTATTTTTAATTCTTAATTATTATTCAAGAACCATAATAATTTTTCTAAACACACATTTACTTCCAATAGTTATATAGTCCTTGGGTTTTTGAAATAGTTCTCAAACCCTATTTCCTTCAAACTGGTTTTACTCTTCTTGGAAAGATGTTAACCAAGATTAAACATTTATTTCCCCATTAATGTTCTAAGGTTCAATATGTAATAATAATTATTGATGTTCAACTTGGTTTCTATGATATGATATGGTCTGGGTTCCATTATTTGGATCTCTTTGAATGTAATCTAATAAATGGCATCTATAAGATGTAATAGCCATAGGAAGAGATGTGTTTCAATCTGAATTTTCATCTAAAATTTTATATTCATGAATTTCATTAGAACTGGGAGATTAAACTATAGTAATTATGAAACAATTATCACTAGGTTTAGGAATTATGTTTTATTGGAGAGGTCATCCTCTAGATTTTCTGAATGGTTCTTAGGATCATGTAGATGTATTTCATCAATAATAACATGAAATTATTCTTCCACAATCATTGAACTTTTTAATAAATAACCAATTAGATTTACTTGTTGTAAATTATCCATAGAAAATAACTTCATTACATTTGGATGAAAATGTGTGTAATTAATATTTTATATTGACTATAAATACTTTACAACCAAAAACACAAAATTAAATAACCTTTTATTTTATACCATTCCACAACTCATTAGGGGTATTAATAAGAATTCTTCAAATCATAAATCTATTACTTTTATAGAAAGTTATATTCATGGATTCTTAAAAACTATGTAAATAATAATCATTTAGAATGGTCTAGGAGATCCCTGGACGGGTTTTATTTATATTTTCTTCAACAAAATTCAATTGTGGAGTCCAAAAATTATAAAATCTGTGATAATATCTATGTTGTGATGATATTGATTCATACTTTGGATTTTAAAATTCACAGGCATGATTACATCCTAAGGCCATTGTATTATTTCTACTAATATGTTTTAAAGAATTTGTATATATATTACAATTTGAACGAGCTTATATTTTTGAGTAAGGATAAATACTAACACATATCTTGATTAATAATCCAACATAAAATTGGAATATGGTTTTCTTATTATACTAAAAACTCTAGAAGGTCTAAAATAATCCATGGGAACCATGTCTAATGGTTGAGATGTTGAGACTTTTTCCTTTTATTTTATATATATTTTTTGTTTCAATGCCTTTTTATAATTATTACACACACTACCTGATGGGAATTCTATTATTGGTACATCATTGACAAAACCATTCTATGCCAGCATTCATAGAGAGTGTATATTGTAATGGCCAAGTCTCATATGACAAATCAATTATTCTTTGTAAAGGGAATGAAAATGTAAATCATTATCAGAAAATAATGGATTTTAATAAATAATATACACATTATAATTTCTCATAATAGTAAAAACTAAATCATGTTGGTAATCAAATACATTTCTATAATTTTTATTAAACATGATATGGTAACTATAATAACATAATTGTGAAATTCTAAGAATATTTTACAATATTCTATAGACAAATAAAACCTTATATGTTACAATAGTACTAGAGATACCAATTTAGGTAAGTTCAATTATTTGACCTTTAGAATTATTAATAAAATTGAAATATCTTCCATCAACATTAATTTTGTTCTTGAAGATTTAGTAGTCCCCAAAAATATTTTTGTAACCTCTAGTGTCCAGATTATATAATTTCATACATGAAATTTTCACGAAATTTCTCTACAAAATACTGTTAAACCAAAAATGGTTTTTCCCCATATATTCGTGGATCTAGAGATATAATTAATATGTTCTTCAGAAATATAAATTTTTCTTACTGGTTTCCTATAGAAAAAAAGAATTATAGAAATGAAAACATTATTAGTTTCAATAGAATAAGAAATATACACCTAACTGGTAACGACCCAAAATTTTGAATAAATCTTATTTCCTAATTTTGTGTGTTATTTTATACTCAAAAAAACTGTTTCATTTGATAAATGAGTATAATTAAAATGAGACCATTGGGTTTTGACTGTTATATGACCATTGGCCAATATGACTGCTGTAAACTAAACGTTTCGATTATTGTCTCTAAATACAAGTAATCATGGTTAATTATTATAGAAAGAATATTCAACGGCCTCACCCAGTAGTCTTGGACTGATCGAAGCCCATCTAACAGAACTTGGGATGGAGGTAGCACCACTGGACTTTGCTCTGGACCAATCCCAAGCCGAACTTCATCATATGAAGCTAGAACGGAATCACCTTTGTGAGGTGTTCAAAATAATATAAAGTACGACTCGTGCGATGTTGGCTGAGCCTCCATCAGATTCTCTCACATTAGAACTGCTTACACTTAGGTCCTATACTGGTGTGATAAGGGGCTGTGTAAGGAGACCATAACTGCCTTGTGTAATCCTTTGTTTTAAATAAAAACTGGGATTTCTTCTTATGATGATGTTTATGAATTTTCAAATGACCGGATAAATATAGTATGAATATTTTTGATGAATTTTAGAAAAAATGATAGTTTAAAAATGTTTATGTAAACCTTAAAAAATTAAAAATGTTTAATGATATTCAAAAAATGGTCTTCTACAATTATGTTCAGTACGAAATTTAGAGTTTAATGAGATCAACTTGTTTTTGATGAATAGTAAATTATGAATATTGATTTTATGCATAGGATTAGTAATGTGACCAAATGGATTTGTAACCTCACTTAAAAAAGTATTAATATAATCTAGGCACCTTGATTAAGTAATGTGATTCAGTAAAATGGTTAAATAACGATTTCATAAATTATTATTGAAGTATTATTTTTTGGGTGAATACTGATTTTTAATTAAAAATTAAATTAATATTATTAAGAAAATTATTTTTATAAAATGGATTTCATTTTTGAACTCAGAGCATCGATGTTATGTTAAGGTAATTTTGGGGGTTTTTTTCTGAAAAAATGAATTTTCGGTGAATAGTGTATTTATTTAAAAATTAAATTAAAAATATTTAGAAAATTATTTTTATAAAATGGAGTTCATTTTTTAAACCAGAGCATTGATATTTGGTTAATGTGAAATTTTGGGATTTTTCTGAGAAAGTTTAATTTTCAGTCAATTGTAAAAAATACAGTTTTTGGGTTTCAGTATGTTTAATGACATCATAACTGTGCCATGATGATGCCATGAGATATATTAAGATATGTTCGATCAAAGGTGATGAATTATTGTATGGGGTCCCCATGTGGCCTGAGTCCATGGGAAATACCTTGGAGAGCCCATGGTTTTGAAAAAACCACTTCTGAGGTGTCCCTGGGCCATTAATGCCTTGTCCCCTCATTTTCCCTATAAATACCAAGCCATCATCTCATCCATTTCGACTCTCCACTCTCCCCCAACGATGTTCTGGTCTGATTACCTCCCAAATAGTCCTACCAAGGTGCCCCCAAGCCCCCAAGGTCCCAACCTTTGAGTTTTAAGAGTTACATTTTAAGGTAAAGGATCTGACCCCTCTCTTTCTTTTCAAGTGATCTCTTTTATGTCATTTATTTTATGCTCCATGTTCTTATGTTGGAGGATGTTCTTTTATATTAATTATAATCTCATTTTTATGTTAATATGATGAGATACCCCCTCTTACTCTCATCATTTCGTTTTATGAATGATTAAGTGGTGTCTTTAGGCTGCCGAAATGTTTGTAACGGATTCTCTCACCTTTCTCATTTTCAAGTTCTATTTTCTTGTCAAGTCTTTCATGTTTCTTTTTATTATGTTGGGGTATTATATATATATCTATCATACTGATATTTTATGTTCATATATTTAGAGACCCTATTTTATCTCGTTAATTCCTTTTTGTTGATGTTTAAGTGACACCGTTAGGCTGCTGAATTTTTAAGGGATTCATTCACCTTTCTCATTTTTCAAAGATCTACTTTCATGTCAAGTATTTCAAGTTCCTTTTTTATTATGTTGGGGGATGATCTCTATATCTATCATAATGATCTTTTATGTTCATATGATGAGAGACCATATTTGATCTTGTCAATTCATTTTTGTTCAAGTTTAAGTGACGCCGTTAGGCTACCGAATTTTTAAGGGATTCGTTCACCTTTCTCATTTTTCAAAGATCTACTTTCATGTCAAGTATTTCAAGTTCCTTTTTTATTATGCTGGGTTATGATCACTGTATATATATTACTGATCTTTTATGTTCATATGATGAGATACCCTATTGGATCTCGTCAATTCATTTTTGTTGATGTTTAAGTGATGCCATTAGCTTGCCGAATTTTTAAAGGATTCTTTCACCTTTCTCATTTTTCAAAGTTCTAATTTCATGTCAAGTCCTTCAAGTTCCTTATTATTATTTTGGGGTATGATATCTATATCTATAATACTGAACTTTTATGTTCATATGATGACACACCCTATTTGATCTCATCAATTCATTTTTGTTGAAGTTAAAGTGACGACGTTAGGCTGCCAAATTTTCATAAGAGAAATCTTATTTTTGTCTTCCTTTCATGTTCTTCATTTAACATGTTATATCTTTAAAATTTCATCACCATGTCCTAAAATACTTTATATTATGTCCCAATACTATTTCATGGATCATTTATGAATGTTTGACCCATGTCCCTTCTCTTTTCAATGTTTTCTAAAACCCCGAAACATAGCTGTTATGCTGCAGAATTTCCGTCTCAAAATGTCTCTCTCTTTTTCTAAAGTTATTTTATTTTATTAAGTGAATACTCAAAGCTCTATCATATATAGGGGTATTACCATATATACCAGGATGTTCTATTTTAATTTCTGGGATTTACATACATGAGGCCCACCTTCCTTTTCTGTGGGTTTTAAAGTGACACAAAGATCATGTCTTTAAAGCAGTTTTTAAAACGTTATGAATAGGAAATGAAACCCATTTCTTTTGTGATATATGGTTTGTTTATGAATTTATTGGTGATGAAATATGTGGCTCACATGATAATAAATACATTTCAAAGGTACTCCCAGATAGCGCTCCAATGCATTGGGTAAAGACTTATTCTCTAGAGATTTCCTTTTAGACTGATACCTTGGTGAATAACCTTGGTAATTTTTAATGACACCTTGGGGATGGACATTGGGGAAACGAAATTATTTTCAATATTAAATGTTGTATCCACATCTTCAAGTTATGAATAATTTTATTTTTATTATGATATATCTCATGATTTCTTTCTCATGCCTTAATGTTATTTTGATGACCGCATTTAAGTATCTCAAGTTCACATGTAAAATTTTTCTATTGTTTCCCTTACTAGGCCTTCTGCTCACCCTTTCTTTTGATGTATGTCCCCAGGTTATGAGATGCAGTTATGAACCTAAGATGAACATGAAGATAATCCTTTCATGTGTTTAAGAATAATGTTTTATGTTATCATGTTTTAAGTTCCTTGTTTCCAAGACACTAAACCTTAAAGATCCTCGGTTTTGTAAAATGTAATGAAAGTTTATGTGATAAAAGGGCGGGATGATATAGTTGGTATCAAAGGATGGTTTAGTTATATTTGGAAATTAGGATATGAAAACATTAGAAAGAATCCTATAGAAAAGTTTATATATAGGAAATATTCCAGGTATTTTGGTGAGTATTGAGTAATGGGTTGCCAAGAAAATACATCCCTGTCTGGATATGAGTAGATAGAGGTGTCTCTGGCACAGATGTACATAGGGGTAAAACCTGAAAAAACACCACTTTGAGCTAGACTCAAATGGGAACTGGTACACGAAAATGGGCCATGCTGCACTCTTGGTTACGACACTCCCGGGGGATATTCTTTGGTAAATTCAAAAGCTTAGTATGAACCATTATTAAAGGAACAAAGATAAAATCAAATAAAGATTCACATAAGAATATATGATCATAGATAGACTAGATTGGAATCTAGGGGGTCACAAGTTAGGATATACATTTATTCTACAAGTTTATCCTTTTATTCTTAATGTTTCCATTTCATGGTTATTGGATAAGTATTTAAGCCCCTAATTATAGTTTATTTTCTTAGTTAATGGCGAGAAATGGAAGAACATGTCCAAACAACCAATGTGATATGAAATGCGAAAATTTCCGTATTAATATGACAGAGATGATTAGGGGATTAAAAGATGGTTATTATTTTGGAAGACGTTCACTATTTTGGGGACTCTATATGATCAACGTAAATAGATTACTACGGTATTTTCATTGAGGAGTAAGGTTTACTTATATTTTGTAGAATCAATGAATTTAAGGTGGACTTATAGAAATTTAGGTTAATTATGGGAATAATTAACTTATCTTCGGTAAAATATGTTTTGGTTAGCTAATTTTGTTATAAGATGTTAGGTGTGGTTGATGTTGTTTGGAGATGAACAATGCAGTTTATTTTGAAATACTATGTTATCAAATCCTTATTGTATTTGGGTTTTAATCTTAGTTTGGTTTATTTTGAGGAATTTTAAGGACTTTTATTTATGGAATGGTCTATGATGAACTTTGGGGAGTACAATAGAACTTTGAATATTTAAAAGTCATTTCCAATCCTATGGAATTATTTCTTTTTGAAGAGTTGTTTTACCTTATCCTTTCTGTTTTTGGGATAATGTTTAAAGATAGAAGAAATAGATAGTTATTCTTTTGTGGATTATGTGACCCTCTAGAAGATGATTATTGTTCTTTTGATGAGACCAAGTGTTTTTTAATTCTCATCGTTTGGAGAAAATATTAGTTTTCGTAGAGACTTATAAAATGATGAAACTATACTTGAAGGTAGGTATATTTCCTTATGTTTTGTTCTATGTTGTAAATGAATTCCTCAAAATTATGAAAAGGAACGTAAACCAAAAATGTTGATGGTTTCCGTTTACTACTAGGTAATCAAAGACCATTTACACACATTATAAGTTTGGGATTTTCATGTGGTTAACATTCTCCTGATCATGTTTTCTATCAATCTACTTTAGAACCTGACCCTTTTTTTCTCCTCCATGTCCATGTTTTTCTACATGGAATCTTAGTATGGGTAAACTCAGGTGGCCTTTGTACTTCCTTTTCTTTCTTTTAATGTAGTAGTGTTACTGACTCTTTTTCAGATGTGGGACTTTCAATGAAATTTCAAAACCCAATTTTAAAAAATTGCGAGGACGCAATTTCTTAAGGGGGGAAGATTGTAATGACCCGAAATTTCGAATAAATCATGTTTTCTAATTTTGTGTGTTATTTTATACTCAACAAAACTGTTTCATTTGATAACATGAGTATAATTAAAATGAGACCGTTGGGTTTTGACTGTTATATGACCATTGGTCAATATGACCACTGTAAACTAAATGTTTCGATTATTGTCTCTAAATACAAGTAATCTTGGTTAATTATTATAGAAAGAAGACTCGATGGCCTCACCCAGAAGTCCGGGACCGATCGAAGCCCATCTAACAGAACATGGGAAAGAGGTAGCACCACTAGGCTTTTCTCTGGACCAAACCCAAGCTGAACTTCATCGTGTGAAGCTAGAATAGAATCGCCTTTGTGAGAAGTTAAAACTGATAGAAATTACTACTCGTACGATGTTGGCCGAGCCTCCCACAGATTCTCTCACCTTAGCACACCTTACACTTAGGTGCTATACTGGTGTGATAAGGGGCTTTTTAAGGAGACCATAACTTCCTTGTGTAATCCTTTGTTTTAAATAATAATTGGGATTTCTTCTTATGAGGATGTTTATGAATTTTCAAATGACCAGATAAATATAGTATGCATATTTTTTATGAATTTTAGAAAAAAGGATATTTTAAAAATTTGTATGCAAACCTTAAATAATTTAAAATGTGTAATTATATTCAAAAAATGGTCTTCTACAATTATGTTCAGTACGAAATTTAGAGTCTAATAAGATCAACTTGTTTTTTGATGAATAGTAAATTATGAATAGTGATTTTATGCTTAGGATTAGTAATGTGACCAAACGGATTAGTAATCTCACTTAAAGAAAGAATTAATATAATCTAGGCACCTTGATTATGTAATGTGATTCAATAAAATGGTTAAATAACGGTTTCATAAATTATTATTCAAGTATTAGTTTTTTCAGGTAAATAATGTTTTTAATCAAAAATTAAATTAAAAAATTTTAGAAAATTATTTTTATAAAATTGATTTCATTTTTGAACTCAGAGCCTCAATATTATGTTAAGGTAATTTTTTGGGTTTTTTCTGAAAAAATGGATTTTCAGTTAATAGTGTATTTATTTAAAAATTAAATTAAAAATATTTAAAAGATTATTTTTATAACAATGGAATTCAATTTTGAAATTAGAGCATTGATATTTGGTTAATGTGAAATTTTTGGATTTTTCTGAGAAAGTTGAATTTCCAGTGAATTGTAAAAAATACAGTTTTAGGGTTTCGATATGTTTAATGACATCATAACTGTTTCATGATGATTCCATGAGATATTTTAAGGGATGGTCGACCAAAGGTGATGAAATATTGTATGGGGGCCCCATGTGGCCTAACTCTATGGGAAATACCCTGGGAGAGCCCATGCTTTTGAGAAAACCACTTGTGAGGTGTCCCTTGGCCATTAATGCCTTGTCCCTTCACTTTCCCTATAAATACCAAGCCATCCTCTAATCCATTTCGACTCCCCACTCTCCCCCAACTAATTTCTGGGCTCATTACCTCCCAATGAGTCCTCCCAAGGTTCCCCCAAGCCATCAAGGTCCCAACCATTGAGTTTTAAGAGATACATTTTAATGTAAGGGATCCAACCCCTCTCTTTATTTTCAAGTGATCTCTTTTATGTCATTTATTTTATGCTCCATGTTCTTATGTTGGAGGATGTTCTTTTATATTAATTATAATGTCGTTTTTATGGTCATATGATGAGATAACCCCTCTTACTCTCATCATTTTGTTTTATGAATGATTAAGTGGTGTCGTTAGGCTGCCGAAATTTTTGTAATGGATTCTCTCACCTTTCTCATTTTCAAGTTCTATTTTGTTGTCAAGTCTTGTATGTTCATTTTTATTATGTTGGGGTATTATATCTATAACTATCAAACTGATATTTTATGTTCGTATGATGAGATACCCTATTTGATCTCATCAATTCATTTTTGCTGAAGTTTAAGTGACGCCGTTAGGCTGCCGAATTTTTAAGGGATTTGTTCACCTTTCTCATTTTTCAAAGATCTACATTCATGTCAAGTATTTCAAGTTCTTTTTTATTATGTTGGGGTATGATCTCTATATGTATCATAATGATCTTTTATCTTCATATGATGAGAGACCCTATTTGATCTCATCAATTCATTTTTGTTGAAGTTTAAGTGACGCCGTTAGGTTAACGAATTTTTAAGGGATTCGTTCACCTTTCTCATTTTTCAAATATCTATTTTCATGTCAAGTATTTCAAGTTCCTTTTTTATTATATTGGGGGTATTATCTCTATATATATCATACTGATATTTTATTTTCATATGATCAGAGACCCTATTTGATCTCATTAATTCATTTTTGTTGAAGTTTAAGTGACGTCATTAGGCTGTAGAATTTTTAAAAGATTCTTTCACCTTTCTCATTTTTCAATGTTCTACTCTCATGTCAATTCTTTCGAGTTCCTTTTTATTATGTTGGGGTATGATATCTATATCTATCATTCTGAAATTTTATTTTCATATGATGAGAGACCCTATTTTATCTCATCAATTCATTTTTGTTGAAGTTTAAGTGACGCCGTTAGGCTGCCGAATTTTCATAAGAGAAATCTTATTTTTGTCTTCCTTTCATGTTCTTCATTTAATATGGTATATCTTTCAAATTTTATTACCATGTCCGCAAATCATTTATATTCTGTCCCCCTACTATTTTATGGATCATTTATGAATGTTTGACAGATTTCCTCTCTCTTTTCAATGTTTTCTAAAACCCCGAAACATAGCTATTATGCTGCAGAATTTTCGTCTCAAAATGTCTCTCTCTTTTTCTAAAGTTCTATTATTTTATTAAGTGAATACTCAAATAACTCTCTTATATAGGGATATTCCCATATATACCATGTTGTTCTATTTTAATTTATGTTCTTTAAATACATGAGACCCACCTTCCTTTTCTGTGGGTTTTAAAGTGACACAAAGATCATGTCTTTAAAGCAGTTTTTAAAACATTATGATTATGAAATGAAACCCATTTATTTTATGCTATATGGGTTGTTTATGAAATTATTGGTGATGATATATGTGTCTCACATGATAATAAATACATGTCAGGGGTGCACCCAGATAGCGCTCCAATGCATTGGGTAAAGACTTAATCTCTAGAGATGACCTTTTAGACAGATACCTTGGTGAATAACCTTGGTAATTTTTAATGACACCTTGGGGATGGATCTTAGTGAAACGAAATGATTTTCAATATTAAATGTTGTAGTCACATCTTCATGTTATGAAAAATGTTATTTTTATTATGATATATCTCATGATTTCTTTTTCGTTCCTTAAAGTTCTTTTCATGACCTTATTCAAGTATCTCATTTTCACATGTAAAATGTTTCTCTTATTTCCCTTTCTGGGGCTTCTACTCACCCTTTCTTTTCATGTATGTACCCAGGTTATGAGATGTAGTAATCAACCTAGGATGAACATGAGGAGAATCCTTTCAAGTGTTTCAGAATAATGTTTTATTTTTTCATGTTTAAAGTTCTTGGTTTCCAATACACTAAACCTTAAATATCCTAGGTTTTGTAAAATGTAATGAAAGTTTACGTGATAAAAAGGCGGGATGTTATATAACTAACTGAACAACAATTTAGGAGAAAATTGTTTTTATATATTTTTCTCTGTACAGGTTAATAACCAATTATTATAGTTTACTTTGGGGTATTTATTTTACCAAGAATATTGGTTAAGGTTTATGTTCCCTTAGATAATATCTCTAGATAATTCTTAAGATTCCCCTGAGATATTTTTAACTCATTATTTTTTTAGTTTTTGAGTATTACTATATTTTAATATGGTAATATTAGTTTTATTTGGAGCATAAATAACATTATTATTCTTTCAACTTTTATATTTATCCATCAATTAAATGAATACCTATTCTTAGATGTTCAATTATTCAACTAAATCCTCATTGAACATATTTTATTCATTATTTTCATTTTTAAAATGTTTTAAAATGTGAGAAGGAGATACATGAAAATATTTGAATCATCAGTCGTGTTTTTCATGAAAATCATAATATATTTATCATTTCTATCTTCTATTATTGATTCTAAATCACATAAGCTATCCTCAAAGGCATTCCATGTTTATATCATATCCTTTTCTTATATTTTTACTTTTTCAGCATACTTATTCTTATATTCATGAATGGGAAATATTTATTTTATGTGTCCTTCAATTTTGCACTAATTGTAGGTTATTTGATTTTTGGAATCATACTTTTTCCAAACTTTTCTCTAATTTCCTTTTCTATCGTACTTAATTACAATGTTTGATTTCTTCAATAAATTCTTCTTCCTATAAAACATCTTAAAACAAATGGATAAAGGAATTATTTATTCATAACTTCTAGATGGTGATTTTTCATCACATAAACTTTCATCATTGATATTATCTTTTTTTAGTTAGGGGTATTAAAGGATAATGACTACCTTTTTGGTACATTATGTTCTTTCTTGTTCACTATTAGTTCCACTTCACAAATCAAGAGTGTTCCAATGATTTCCTTCACTATTAACATACTTATATAACATTATTCCCATAGGGAAACATTGGTTACTCTCCACCTATCTAGTAATCCAATCATAATTCTCATTATTTGATCACTCTTATCAATTGTGTTTCCATTTTCATGCATCATGTTAACTATTTCATTAAACCTATTATACATTTGAGAAATGGATTCAACATGCCCCATCTTAAGTGTATCATATATAATACTATAAGTATTTAACCACATTTCTATAACATTTTATGTTCCTTAATGGGAAATAAATAGTTTATCCCATGTTTCAAAATTATTTCTAGAAACTGATTTAATAATTAATTCATCCCCTCACAGAGCCTGGTAAAAGAAATTAATCACTTCATAATTACAATCATATATAGCCTTATTATCACGAATCCAAAATTCATTAGGTTCTATAGGTATTTCATATTTATCTTCATTAATTGTTCAAATATAGATTCTCATTTTATCTATTGGAATATTTATTTTAATCATCCATTGAGCACAGTTAGTTCGATTAAAATAAGAATTTTGGTTGCTGGTTGTTTCTTCATGTTTAGTATTATCTATAAAGATATAAATTTTAATAAAATATAATTTAATGATCATTACATAAAACTAGATCAATGTAAAAAATATTTTTAAAGGTTGTCTAATACGAAATTTTATTCCCAATAATAAACTCAAGAGGGGGTAAATTGTTCTTCCAATGAATATTTCAATTTATAATAATTTAAAAACATTAATACCCAATTTTTAGAAAACAAACCATTTAACAAAAATGTATTATTATAGAATTTTATCTTTTTAATAGATTATATGAAGCTCAATCATAGCTCAGTTAAAATAAATTTTGTTGGGTGCACTAGGTCAAATACTCTGAGAAGTGGGGGGGGGGGTGAATCAGGGTATGAACAATTAAAAAAACTGATCCTTTTGACCATATTTCATTGTTAAAAAAAACTCTCTTCTATCACTTTCCCAAAAAAATGTATGACCCAAAATTAAATCATTCATGAGGCACAACAATTTTTATTTGGTTCAACATCACTAGCCTATGTCCAATGACCATACAATAGAAATTTTCTAATATACCAAATCCACTAAATGTTCAGGGATGTTTATAATGTTCATAGTGGACTCACTATACCTCTCGGTTTACAACCAATCACAATTTGAAATCTCACAGCTCTCTCAAGGGATGTGTTCTCACTACTTCTTCAAAATATCCACTCATAGTTTATATACTTTTAGGTCCCTTCATTATCTCAAATTAATTCATCCTCAACCATGTGTAGATTCTCTATTAATGTCCCACATTCATCCACTGATGAATTCCAAATTTCCACATATGTACTAGGAAACTTCAAATCGTTCACACAACCCTTATAGAACCTTGCATGAAAAATATATTGTTACGTGAAGCTCCCTTCTTACGCACAGCACCAATCTAACTTTCATTTCCAATTAATACACGCAACTCCAATTCTTATATGGAATACCCTTTACATGCAATATTTATGTGATTCAGAGCATGGATTTCCTATAAGTGTTGAGCTACTAAAATGTGGGGGGGGGGGGGGGTTCACCTCTTATTTATAAGAATTATCGACCCTACACAAAAACCCCCAATGCCCACTTAAAATCCACATCGAGTGCGGAAAACATGATTTTAGATAGTATTTATTGAGTATGTCTCTTTTTCACAACACCATCATTCACTCATATTCTATATTATCTATTCACTTCATGCATTATCCATATTTCTGTGATTTGATCCTAAAAAATTCCTTTCATGCAACATTCAAAACCTTCTTCAATCTTATGTGAATCTTTTCCAAAAACACATATGTAAAGACCCTGAAATTCCATGATTTTTTTAAATACATGGGATTATTATGAGTCTGCAGTATCTGATAGCTCTTGATTCCGAGGACCAGTGTTCCCGAAATCAATTTCTGATGTTTTTCTCAGGTACGTTCAGTAAATGTACGTGCGAGACCTTTACTATAGTTTCATTTTATTGAGGTTAGAAGTTAATTTTTTGGGATTCTAAATAAAATAAAATAATTATATGTGTATATATTTTTATATGATTGGTGGTTAAAACCACCATGTAAAGGTTAGAGGTAGGGCCCACCACATCCTAACCTCCCTTGGGAGGATATAACTAGGTGGGGCCCACTCATGTATGAACCCCCTTTAACCCCCATGTAACTTTCATTTAATTTGGGGAAATTTATTAAACTTCCCCAAATATTAATAAAGCCACCTCTCCTCTTATAATTTTAAACCATCCACTCTCTCTCATTAAGGTGCCAACACCCATTAATTAACGAATTGAGATCCCACAATTAATTCATTAATTTGTAGATATTTGAATTGTTTTGAATTCCATTTGGAATGAATGGAATGAATAAAATAATAGGGAGGCTATTATTTTAGTTTGGGTGGACACATAATAGCTTTGGGGAGAAATCTTGGAGAAACAACTTCTTCCAATGAAGAACGACCTATTCCAACGAAGAATGTGCCCCATCTCTAAAGAACATGAAGCATCATCTTCTTTCTTCTTCAACCGGATCAAGGATGGGAATCAGCACCGCCACCGAAGTACATTGAGGGCGTCGTCTCAACTCATCTTTACCGAGCTCTACCTCCTACGACATTGACGGAATGATGTCTGTTTTCCATGATGTATGTCTTTCATGACTTGTAAACGTACTATGACAAATAAAAGGTAGGGGGATTTAAATTTCTTGGGATTGAAGTTTTCTGTTCTCATTTGTAAACGACGAACACGGACAAGCCAATGAACATAGTGATCCGCAATTTGATCATTCTTGTGGGTAAGGGAAGAACTCCATGCGGGGTATATATTTGGGATGGATCGACCCTGTTGATGATCATTATTGAACACTGTTATGATCTGCTAATGCGGAGGGTGTGGGCCAATTTGAACATGGCCCTATTCCCTCTGCTAATCTTGTGATTTTCTTCAGCTTGTTTCATTCTTTGTGGGCGATGGGACAAAGTGATAGTCACAAAATCCAGATGGTCCAACGTTGAGTGCGGTATCCCATGTGGACCCCTGGCGCTGACAGATCCGATTTTCAACCACTAGAGAGAACTCGGTGGTCCACAGAAGGTGGGTTTCCAGGATGTGGCACCAGTGACTGGAGGCGGAGGTGGCGGTGGTGGACGCGTGCCGGTTGCATTGAGGGACCAGTGGCTGCTCGGGCTGCTTGGTCCACGAGATGATTGACTGGATGATTCAGTCATCTAGCTGGTGAACCGCGGGGCCTGCAAGCACCACGTGGAAAAGGATGCGGCCCACGTCCACGGGCCACTCGACTAGGCAAACCAGCCGGGCTGCAGAACTGCAGCGCCCGCAGGCGACTCGTGGGGAGAACCGCGGCCCACAGAGTGGGCCGCATGCGCTAGGCCGAACCAGTCGGCTACAACCGACCGAGGCAGAGGAGGAGGCGGCGCCGCGTGGCGTCACCAGGAAAAATGTACCGTCCCGTAGCATGGCCTGGGTCCGCGAGTGGGTTTTGACCCACCGGTCCAGGCCGACCGTTAGCCGGTTCGGACCCACCGAGCCGAGTCGGACCCACCGAGCCGGGTCTGGCCGACCCACCAGGCCACTCGGCCTTACGGGCCGAACCCATCTTCGCTTAAATGCAAAAAACTCTTAGACCATGCGTCTGATTGACACTCCGTCTATGGAACTGGGACCCTCGCGACGAGGCGGTCCTTTTGGGATACTATATGTGAGTTTTGGAAAAATTTGGAAAATGGCTGGGTTTGGATTGAGCGTAAATCCAACCGGGCCCCTAGAACAGAAATGCCAATAGCTGTCAGACCGGGGGTCCGATTGACACGCCGTTTGTCGCGTTGGGTTTCTTATGATGATATAGTTCGATGGGATACATCAAATCATGACTTCTTGATAGTTTATTTATTGAAACATGGCTCAAGGAGCTGACCCTCCCGGAATTGAGTTTTCTGTGTGCGGGAAACCTAGGGTTGGCTGTGACTGAGATAACGGGATCCTCTGTGGGTTCAACAGTGATGATACTATACGAGGATCCTCTGTGGGTTCGACAACGATGACTACTTTGCCAGAATTCTCTATGGGTTTGACAATGATGACTACTGTATCGGGATCCTCCATTGGTTGGACAGTTCTGACTTCTTTTCTTGTATCCAGTGTGGGTCCGACAGAATAACTGGTCCTATATCCTGTGTGGGTCCGACAGCCTAGCTGGTCCAGTATCATGTGTGCGTCTGACAACTTAGATGAATCAGTGACTAAATCTGATCATCTCTATCACTCTACGAAAGATGTATACATGTGTGAGCTGAGTCATGTCTTTCAACCATTAACATTTTCGGTGACTGACTTTACTTCCTTTGTGGATTGGTTTGTTCTTGGGCTCGAGAGTTGGAACCAGACTATGATTGATAACTTAGTTATATGTGTGGGAATAAACCTAAGTTTGGTTGGATGATACTTCATGATTTTATATTTCTACTACGTTTTACCTTTTGTGGATTCTTGGAGACCTTCAGGGGTCTTGGGGTCCCCTATTGAGTATTGTTATACTCACTTCTGCACGGGCTTCACCCGCACCTTATTGTGTACTGTATAGACAACGGAAAACAGTGATCAAGGCTGAGGGTGACAGACTAGAGAATGCTTGGAGATAGACTATATAGGACGTACCGCATGGATGAGTTGTTCGAGTTCTGTACCTATCATTTAGGTAGGATTCCCCGGTGGAAGATCGAGGAGTTTTTTTCCATTTTTTCTTGTACTTATTGTTCGGTTGGGTTTTTATATGGGCCAACATACATTCAGCACACTTTTATTTTATATTTTAGTACTTTTTGCATCTACATATTGTGTCAGTCAGTGTGTGTTACAATTTTTAAATACGATTCCTTCCCTTTTATAGGGATTATGCCTTTGGTGCTAGTCGTCAGCCCCTGGCCTATGAATGGCAGGTATGGGGTAGTCACGGCACTGGCCCTGAGGATTGGTCGTGACAAATTGGTATCAGAGGAGTCAGTTTTACCAAAGAACATGGACACAGATTCTTTTAATGGCAATAGTGTTAAGTTTTTTAGGTGTGGTTATCAGGTTAGGGAAATCGGTGTTGCTGCGGCGGCTGATGTATCCATACAAGAGGACTCTGACTTCTGATATACAACTCAGTGCATGAAAACACTGATTGCGTGTGTGTTTCCTTTGAAAATGTTATCTTCGAGATTACATAGTGTTAACTCCCCAGGTATATAGTTTTAACCGTGGTGCACCTGTTTCTTTTCAGGATTTCCCCCCGAAGGTAGCCAGCTGGGGTTCTGAGTTACGTATGAGATGGTAGCCCACCGAGTGACAAGTCCTCGGTGTGGGGCCCCATCACAGTGTAGGTACCAATTGTACCACAACCCATTGGGCCACCAATACCACTAGCTCCGGCAGTAGAGGGTGCACGCCACCTGTGTGCGTTGCATGAGTTCCAACACTAGAGGTTGCCCCGGTTCTAGGGAGAGACGTACCCACAGGCACCTTAGGATTGGATGGAGGCTGTCGTGAGAGTTTTCAGATTGGTAGAGTCACCAGCTGACCTCATGGCGATCCATGCCGTGAGTCTCATGCATGTAGAAGCAGGCAGATGGTGGAGCATGATGCTCCAGGTGCATAACGAGGCATCATTACTCTGGATATACTTTGAGAGTCTATTTCTCTCAGAGTTTTTTCCTACCACACTTCCTGTGGTGCAGATTCAAGAGTTACTTCATCTCCAGTAGTGCATCATGATAGTAGCTCGGTACTCAGCAAGGTTCACCGATATCTCGCACTACTCCACAGATATGGTATAAGACCCATTCTTTAGGTCCTGGACCTTAGAACAAGGATTTAGGCATGAGATTATGGCTTCGATGATCCCCCTCAGCATCTCGACGTAGGAGGGGTGCTGGAGCGATCCCTTCTAGTGGAGAGTTTTCTCGCTGAGCAGTCACCAGTAGCGAGACCCACCACAAGGTTACAAGTAGCGCAGTCTTCTACAGCTGGAAGTAGAAAAATGTCGCAGAAGACCAAGAGGACCAGGCCATCTGGTGGGTGACCCTTGGATATTGGTTTTGTTGTGCAGGGCACACAAGACAGAGCCAGCTATACGAGGAGAATAAAGTGCTATACATGCGGCGTGAAGGGCCACATGGCTTGTGACTACCCGACCCGCCATGCAGATGAGAAGCAGACAGTATAGGGACCTCCTAGGATGATGTATAGGTTCCACCCTGGTGGTCCGCTATGAGCAGGCGGATTGGGGAGAGGAGCTGGCCGAACAACATGTGGTGGAAGACATTTTGAGGCTCTACAACCACCACCATCAAGATGTCCACCCCGACCATATGGAGTGGGAAGACATAGGTGGGCTCAGCTCCAGGAAAATGAGCCATATGACAACGGCGCACCTGAGATGATTCAGGACACTATCTGTGTCTAATCCACCCTTTCTACAATACTTATAGACATAGGTGCGAGTCATTATTTTATTTCCATTTCCCTCATTCAGAGCTCAGAGATTCTCAATGGAGTGGTTGGATCGATCCTTATGGATAGAGACTCTTACGAGAGCAGACTCGATGATTATGCACTTGTGACGGTAGTGCGAGCTTACTCTAGGAGGCGAGAGCTTTGGCTGGGATCTTCTGGTAGCGGCTTTGAGGCCTTACGACGTCTTCTTGGGTATGGACTTGTTATCCATTGTTCATGCTCATATTGACTGTATTAGGTGCAGAGTGCGGTGTATCCATATGGATGGGACCAGGTTCACCTTCACCGGCGAGAAGGGAGCCTTTATAGTGCATGATGGACTTACACATAAGAGGGGACAACCGATCACACATTAGTTGGCTAGTGTCATCCTCGAAGAGGTTGATGTGCGGAGTCCAAGTTTTCCTGTTGTGATGGACCAGTACACGAATGTTTTTCCTGAAGACATTACAAGACTACTTCCCCACAGAGAGGTAGACTTCTACATTGACCTGTACCCCAGGTTGGAACCGATATCTACTCTAGCAAATCATATGGCTCCCACCGACCATTGTGAGCTTCAGGTACAGCTAGAGGATTTGCAGGGGAAGGGATTCATCTGACCCAGTGTTTCAACCTTGGCATCCCTGACTTTTTTTGCCATGACGACAGATGGGAACTTGCAAATGTGTTTTGATTACCATCGCCTGAACTAAGAGACCATTAAAAAGAAGTACCCACTCCCAAGGATTTATGAACTATTTGATTAGCTCAATGGAGAACAACGGCTCTGGAAGATAGACCTTAGGACAGGCTATCACCAGCTCAGAGTTTGGGACGAGTATGTGCAGAAGACAACCTTTAGATGTTGGTATGGCCCTAGAAGTTCTCGGTTATACCCTTTGGCATAACTAACGCTCCAGAATTGTTCATGAGTCTCATGAACAGGATCTTCCAGCCTTACCTCGATCAATTTGTCGTATTCATCATAGATGACATGCTGATCTACTCGACTACTGTGGAGGAGCATGCCAACCATTTGCTGGTAGTACTAGATACACTCTGAGAGTAGCAGCTTTATGTTAAGCTGTTGAAGTGTCAGTTTTAAATTCGAGAGGTTCACATTCTAGAACACTTCATCACCGAGGCTGGAGTTGCATTGGATTCAGTGAATATCAAGGTATTACTTTCTTGGGAACCACATAGGAGTGTGATGGAGGTATAGAGTTTTCTGGGACTAGAAGGATACTATCGTAGATTTGTGTCAGACTTCTCCAGAGTTGCAACATCGCTTTTAGCATTGACGAAGAAGGGGAAATCCTTCATGTGGTCAGAGAGATGCCAAAAGAGCATTCAAGAGATGAGGTAGAGGTTGACCAGTGTGCCCATATTAAGGCTACATGTGGAGGGCGTTGGGTACATAGTTTACTATGGTGCATTAGGGACTAGACTTGGGTGTGTCCTGATGTAGGAGCGAGAAATTATCGTGTATGCTTCTAATCAGCTGAGACATCATGAGCATAACTACGCTACCCATGACCTGGAGTTAGTAGCAGTGGTCTTAACCTTGAACATGTAGCGACACTATATTATAGGGGAACATTTTATAGTCTACTATGACCACCAAAGTCTCAGGTATATCTTCTCTCAAAAGGACATGGCCCTGAGATAGCGAGGATGAATTGAGTTACTCCATGACTATGACTTCGAGATAGTTTATATTCCTGGGAAGGGGAATGTTATATAAGATTCTCTTAGTAGGAGATCAGGAATTCGGCTACTAGGAGAGGTGACAGAGTAGTTTTCCGCATTGTAGATATCTTTTGTGGATAGAGATGGAGGAGCAATTCTGCAGTCTCTCACAATCACTCCTCTACTTCTTCAGTGATTCAGGGAGGCACAACATGGGGACATTGACTGTGAGATATGATGTGCTCGGATATCCACAGGACATTCACCTGATGGAATTTTTGAAGGTGGGGAACACGTCATTCTCTTCAGAGGACATACCAAGGTACCGATTTCACTTCAGGATGAAGTGCTGCAAGAGTTCCACACATCTCCTTTAGTGGTACATATAGGAGTGGCGAAGATATACTAGGACCTCCGATGATAGCACTAGTGTCCACGTATGAAGAAGGTAGTAGAGGAGTTTTTCTCACGATGAATTACTTGTCAGCAAGTGATGGCGGAGCACCAGGTTCCAGTTGGCCTTGTTCAACCCTTATAGGTACCAAAGTCGAAGTGATATGGGATATCGATGGATTTCATGATGGGAATACCATGTACATCCATAACACATGAAACTATCTGGGTGATTGTCGACAAACTCACCAAGTCGGCCCACATCCTATCAATCAGATATCAGGGCTCTATAGAGAGCATGGGATGCCTCTATGTACAAGAGATCGTATGGCTTTATGGTGTTCCATATATGATCTTCTCCAATCAAGATGCTCATTTTACTTCTTGGTTGTGGAAGCGGTTGCGGGAGGCTTTCATAACGCAACTTCGCTTGAGCACCGCCTTCCATCCTCAGATGGATGGCCAGACTGAGGGCACCATTAAGACTCTTGAGGACAAGCTCTGTGCATGTGTCCTCATCTTCAGTTATAGCTGGGAGGATCGAATACCCTTGGTAGAGTTTGCGTTTAACTACAGCTACCACTCCACCATAGGGATGGAACATTACAAGGCACTTTATGGCTGACCTTACAGATCACTTCTGTGGTAGAATTACCCAGGGGAGTCATCACTTGTAGGACGAGAGATGATGTAGGCTATGATGGAGAAGGTGCAGATCACCCAGGAGTGGATGAAGACTGCACAAAGCTAGCTGAAGTCAGTATTCTAATAGGACGTGGAGACCACTGGAGTTCAGGTATAGTGACAATGTCTTTCAACGGGTCTCAACTCGATGAGGTTTACAGATATTTGGCCGAGGTGACAAGTTGTCTCCGTGATTCATCATACCATTCCAGGTCCTGAATAGAGTATGCGAGTTGGCATACCTCCTAGCTCTTCCACCTCAGTTGTACCAGGTGCACGACATCTTCAACATATCTCAAATGAGGAGATACGTGCACGACCCATCCCACATCATCGACCACGGGGAGCTGGACATCGATGACGGGGTGACAATCATGGAGGTTACAATGAAGATTGAGGATCGAAAGGAGCAGGTCCTACGTGGAAGGTCAATTACTCTGGTGCGTGTTCGCTGGCAGCACAGAAACCTCCAGGAGAGCACATGGGAGTGGGAAGATCAAATGCGTGCTCGGTAACCTCATTTGTTGCATTAGTATGAGTTGTATCTTACAGAGACCTAAATATCTGATGTGTGTAAAATGTAAAGACCTAGAAATTCCATGAAATATTTTTTAATACATTGTATTTTTACGAGTTCATAGTTTTTTAAGGTGCTTGATTCCAAGGCCCGGTTTTCCCAAAATCATTTGCTGATGTTTTTCTTGTGTACGTTCAGTAAATGTATGCTCTGGATTTTATATCATTTGAACAGGTGCTCGGAATTGAAATATGAGGGCACAAATGAACTCACAGTGCCAGTATTCATTTAATGAGACCTTTACCGCAGTTGCGATTTATCAAGGTTGGAAGTTAATTATTGGAGGATTCTAAATAAAATAAAATAAAATATGTGTACATATTTTTATTTGATTGGTGGTTAAAATCACCATGTGGAGGTTAGAGGTGGGGCCCACCACACCCTAACTTCCCTTGGGAGGATATAACTAGGTTGGGACCACTCTAATTTGAACCCCCTTTAACCCCCATGTAACATTCATTTAATTTGGGGAAGTCTATTAAACATCCCATGAAATTAATAAAGCCACCTCTCCTCTTTTAATTTTGAACCTTCGACCTTCTCTCATTAAAGTACCAACACAGATTAATTAATGAATTGAGCTCCAACAATTAATTCATTAATTTGTAGAGATTTAAATTATTTTCAATTCCATTTGGAATGCATGACATGAATAAAATATTAGGGAGGCTATTATTTTCGTTTAGCTCGACACATAATAGCTTTTGGGAGAACCCTTGGAGAAATGACTTCTCCCAATGAAGAATGACCTATTCCAATGAAGAATGATCCTTGTCTCAAAAGAAGGTGAAGGATCTTCTTCTTTATTTTTCAATCAGAGTAAGGAAGGGAAGAACCGTCACACATGAAGTACACCATGTCCGTTGTCCCGACTCATCTTCACAGAGCTCTACCTCCTCCGATTTTGATGGAACGATGTCCGTTTTCCATGATTTCCCACTTCCATGACTCATCAACGTACTATGACAAATATGAGGTAGGGGTATTTACCTTTATTTGGATCGAAGGTCTCAGTTCTTATTTCTAAATGACGAACGTGGACCAGCCAACAAATAGGAAGATCCGCAGTTCTATCGTTCTTGAGGTTAAGGGAAGAATTTCATGCGGGGTTTAGATTTGGGATGGATCGGTCTTGTTGATGATCTTTATGGAACCCTATTATGATCTGATAACGGGGAGTGTGTGGGCCAATACGAACATGGCTCGATTCCCTTGGCTGATCTTGTGATGTTCTTTGGCTTATGGCAATCTTCGTGGGCAAAAAGAAAAATTGGCAACGAAGGAATCTGGGGGGCCCAGAGTTGAGGGCGGCATCCCGGGAGGTCCCCTGGTGTAGAAAGATTCAATTTCTGACCACCGGAGTGAACCCGGTGGTCTGCAGATGGTGGGTCGCTGGGCGGCGCCGCCGATGACCAGAGGCAGCGACAGTAATGGCGGTCGCGCGCTGGCCGCGTGGAGGGACCTACGGCTGCTTGGGCTGCTCGGTCTACTAGATGACCGGCCAGCCAATTTAGTTGGCCCGCTAGAGAACCGCGACGCTCGGAAGTGCCGCATGGGGAGGACTGAGGCCCGCAGCATGGGCTGCTTCTTCTAGGCCGAACCAGCCACCTACGACCGACCGGGGCAGAGGAGGACGCGGAGCGCCGTGGTGCCGTTGGGTGAACCGGACTAGCCAACATCATGGTCCTGGTCCGTGGGTGGGTTGTTCCCCATCGGGCCAGTCCAATCCCCAGCCGTGTTGGACCCGCCGATCCGGGTCGGGCCGACCCGCCAGGCCACTGGGCTTGACAGTCCAGGCCCATCATTACTTATATGCGAATTACTATTGGACCGCGCGTCCGATTGACGCAGTGTCTATAGTACTGTGACCATTGAAATGAGGTGGTACTTTTGGGATACTCTAAGCGAGTTATGGAAAAGTTTGGGAAATGGCCGTGTTTGGATCGACCGTAAATCCAACCGGGCCCCTAGAATGGAAATTCCAATAACTCTCAGACTGGGAGTCCGATTGACGCACTGTCTGTCGCGTTGGGTTTCTTATAATGAGACAGATCTACAAGATACATAAACTCAGGAATTTGTGATAGTTGATGTATTAACACTTTTATCGAGGATGAGACCCTCCTAGAATCGAGCGTTCTATGTGTGGGAACCCTAGGGTCAGCTGCGATTGAGATGATAGGATCTTCCGTGGGTTCGACAGCGACGATACTCTACCAGGAAAACCTCCGTGGGGTTGACAGTGATGACTACTGTTACAGAATCCTCTGTGGGATTGACAGTGATGAATATTGTACCAGGATCCTCTGTGGGTCCGACAATTCAGTCATCTGTTCCTGTATCCTATGTGGGTCTGACAGAATAGCTGGTCTTGTATCATCTGTGGGTCCGACAGCTTAGTGGGTCCTGTATCCTGTGTGGGTCTGACAGCTTAGATGAATTAGTGACTACATCTTATCATCTCTATCACTCTATGAATGATATATACATGTGTGAGGTGAGTCATGTATGTCAACCATTATCATTGTGGTGATATACTTTACTCCCTTTGTGGATTGGTTTGTGCTTGGGCTCGAGAGTTGGAGACAGACTGTGATTGATAACTTAGGTATATGTATGGGAATATACTAAGTAGGGTTGGTTGATACTTCTTGATTGTATAATTATACTATGGTTTATCCTTTGTGGATTTTGGGAGACCTTCAGGGGAATTGGGGTCCCCTACTAAGAATTGTTATACTCACCCATGCACGGGCTTCACCCGCACCTTGTTGTGTACTGTGCAGACGACAGACAACAGTGATCAGGGATGAGGGTGACGGACAGGAGGCTGCTCGGAGCTCGACTATACAGGACGTACTGTAGGGATGAGTTTTTCGATATCTGCACCTACCCTTTAGGTAGGATTCCCAGGTGGATGATATAGGATATGTTTTCAATTTTTACTTGTACATGTTGTTCAGTTGGGTTTGTGTACTGGCTCACTTACTTTCAGCATACTTTTCTTTTTATATTTTAGTAATTTTTTCTTCTATGGATTGTGTTTATTCATGGTGGGTTACAGGTTTGAAAAGGAAATTCCTTCCCTTTTATTGAGATTACGCCTTTGGTGCTAGTCTCTATCCCCTAGCCTATGGAATGCGGGCTTGGGGTTGTCACGACACGGGCCCCGAGGACTAGTCGTGACAACATATGTCCATTCATCTGATTCAGAGGCCAAAATTTCTGGCAAACACTGGAAAACAACACCACCTTGACTCTATTATTTTTGTATCACCTCCAGATCGTCTAATAATTTGTCTTCGTTCTTTGTCAACATATATATTTATCAATATCATTGTAACACCACAACTGACCAGGGAAACCCTTTTTGTCAAAAAACACAAGCAACCCAAAAATGCTTCAATATTACCTTGAGGGATTTTTTCCCAACACTATTGAAAATAAATTAACTTTTGAAATAAATATACTTGAATCCATCACAATATATAAAAAAATAATTTAATTTAACTATCGGAGTATACTAATGTTTATATGTATAGATAACTAAAAATAGATCGATTAATATCAATTAAAATAGAAAAACCAAATCAATAAATAAGATACAACCAAATATAACAAGGTGTTTGGCTTCATGTCATGACTAAATCCACTCCATATGGAAATATCTCACTAAAAAGAAGTTTATATTAAAATAAACTGATTAAAAATATGAATCAATTATTACAAACATTATTACACAAGGTTTGGCAGGAAAAAAGCCTATTACATATCTATATATAGGATAACAACAAGAATAAGTCACACATGGACTCTTACATAGTTGTAAATGGGAATAAAAATGAATCAAATAGGGATTTTGTGTCAACAAATCTCTAGTTTATATAAAGATACTATGTTTTATAAATAAAAAAAGTAAAAAAAAACATAGGATGAATGTAAATGTTAATAGAATGCAAAAATGTTTTGAGAGGAATATATGAAGTGCTTCCCAATATGAATATCTTCAATTTTTCAGGAGTCCATGAATTTAACATTATAAGAATATTGAAAATGATTCAATGAAATTATTGTCAAATATATTTTCATGGAATTTGGATAATGATTTTTATTTTATTCTATGATTATTCAGGGATCATCCACACCCATGTGACTCATATTACTTTTGTTTTAGTGTGTGATAATATCTGATTTTATGCCCATGCATGCTCCAAAGTGTCATTATCCCATACACACATACATAAGGAACGTTATTCTGAATATATAGTGCTCATGTTCTAATTATACACACCAATATTATAATAGAAAAACCAGGATCCTCCTACTAAGTAATTAATCACAAAAAGTATGACATTTTATTTAATACAATTAGAGATTTATTTAAGAATAATAATTATTAAATCCATGATATTATTTCGAAAATTAAATACTTAAATTATCCATTGTATAATTTTTTTTAAATTAATTTTGGATAGTTATAATAGCTCTCTGGAGGGTACATCACCGGTGGTAGCTCTTTTGAAAGGTAGCCCTATAAGCGGTATTTCGTCATTGGTGGTAGTACTTATCTAGATATATATCTTATCAAGAAATAGATCCATCTAATAGTATAACTATTTAACCAATGTTATATTTTCTTGATGTAAGTATCATTTCCACTTTATATTCTTCTAATGGTAGGTATATCTGGTGGTACCACCAAGAGAAGGTAGTAGTTACTCATGGTCGCTCCAAAAAAAACTGGCATAAAATTGTTGAACTCATGGAAGAATGGAGTGTTAGAATAATTAAAATAGTGGTTTATTTGAGTGGTTTGATGATTTAACTAAAGGTTGGATAACTATTAGCTCTAAATGGATGGAATGTTTTATATTCTAGCCTGAATACAATTTACTTTCATAAAAATTTATACTTTTTAGAATCATAACGAACTTGATTTTTAATCATCAAGATAATAAGTTGATCACCAATAATATTTAATATTAATTATTATTGTATTATGGAAACTCAAACTGTACCACCATTAGCTCCAAATTAATATGTTCAATGGACACTTTTCTTGGAAACTTGCTAATATAAAATTTAAATTAAATGATTTTACAAAATTTCACTCTCTTAGTTTTAAATAACCATTATGTTTCCACATTGGAAAAACTAATGATATAAATGAATATACATATCAATTTTTGGAATAATGAAATGATATTAATGATGTTAATTCTTTTTTAGTCAGATAATAAAATATATAATAAATGAAATTAAAAATATTAAAGGTGATATAATTTCAGTGATTAATACTATTCTAAAAAATTTTAAGATGATTTTTAAATATTATAGATGTATAAATGAATTATATTTGAAATAAAAAATTGTATTTATTTATTTTAAGACAAATTAAATTAATAGTGTTAAAATTTACCTTTATGATAATTTATGAAAAAAATTAAATTGTTTAAAAATATTTAAAATATTGGTAGAGGAAAAGCATGTATGATATGGTCAAAAATCATATCCCTTTTCCATTTTTTATGAATATTTACATTATATATAAAATTATAATCCTTCATGTGTTAAATAAAATGTTACTATGGTTAAGGATAATTTAGGTTAATTTATGGTTAAACCAAATAAAATGTTTAAAACACCAAAAACATATATCCAGCATTTATTGGTTGTTTATAATTCATCCATATACTACCCATGGTTCGGATTCCTATCCATTTGGATTCATTTTTCTTAATAATTAATTTATTAAAATTTTATAATTTACAAAATTCCAAAAGTGTCCCCCACTTCAATTATAAAAGGGAACCTCCACTTTCTCTTATTTACACCCTATTTATCCATATACCTTGAAACAAATATTCCCATTTATCTTATATAATTACATTTGTATTTTATAGTGGTACTTTTTATACCAAAATACCTACCCTGGGTCACTAAAGAAGAGATCTAAAGACTTCTACTAATGTATAGGTAGTCATCGATAACAAGTTCTTAATGTTTATTTCTTCTTATAATTACTTGTAATTTTTTTTACCCATGCTAAGATAATTAATAAAATATCATAAATATACTGATAAGTATTATTATTATGGGAAACCCATATTATCAATATTTTTTATCATATAAAAATAAAAATATATATATGGTGCATATGTATGGCTTATCATCTCTACTTAGCGGTGTTACTATTTTTTCATCACCATTTCACATGGATTGTTATGAAGATAAAACTAAATAATATATATGATATTTATGAAACAAAAAATTTTCAATAATTATAATATCATATGTAAGTTCATTTATTCTAATCCAGTGGAATACAATAACAATGATCATGTATATGTGTGTACTACCACCTCCACAAAGATATGTGATTTGTTATTAATTTCTATTTTCCTTGTATAGTAATAACGATGGATTTGATGAATATTATTGATTTATATGATATAATATTAATTATTTAAACCATAACTATTACGTGCCTTTTAATTTTTCATCCGTTGAAAAATAAAAACATCATTAATTCGTACATACGACCTACTACCTCTATAAATAGTGAAAATAATTTTTCTATCTCTAAATTTTATGGATTTCTATAAATAAATATAGAGTTAATATATATTATATTTATACCATTTTTTACAGGCTTAATTTTTATGTAATTATGATCAATTTATGAGGAATAGAATTTCTAAACCAAATCATATATGAAAAACAAATTGGTATTTACCCGAATTATAATTTGAACAAATAATAGTTAATAAATTAGTGATAAAACATTAAAAGTAAATATTTTATGGTATGATACATATCTTTATGGTTATATAATATATTTATAAAAAATATCTATTTATTATACATGTGTTTTATAAATATACATTGGAAGTTGAACCTATAATAAGATATTATTTCCCAATATCATCATGATTCTTGATTGTTTATGTTTAAGTCACCATTAGAAGAATATTTTTCTTCCATCTCCTTATTTTTTTAAAATATTTTAAATAATATTTCTAATAATCTTACATTATTTTTTATGTTTAATTTTACCCATCTTTTTCTTTATAAAAATGGTGTGAATGGAATCTTCTATTCATTTTTTGAAAGATGTACCTTTCAACATTTTTACAACAGTGTGAAAGGAATGTTTTTTACTTATAGTTCTTGATTATACATTACATAAATCATGAATAATATTCTATTTTATTCATTATTTACATTATTAAATTATCATTCTCAAATAAATTTTTTCCTTCATCTTCGTGAAGTTTTCAATTAGTAATTTCAATGTTAAAATTGTATTTTCTTGAAGAATTTTGTAGTGATCTTTTTAATTTATTTTCATCTATGAAAATATAATTTTAGGAATATTTTATTTATTGAGGATATTATATTTTGATTCTAGGAAAAAATATTTTTATTGATGGTTTATTATTATTTTGACTATGGAAGGTATTGATATGTTGTATGTTAGTTCTTCTAATACAAACATTTAATGATTTCTAAGGCATTTGATTACATTGTGTGATTTGTTAATGAGAGAAAATTTTGTTACTAATGATGTGATGGTTGGGGCATGGAATTACATAGACCTAAGATACCTTGTTTGGTCTCATGTAGAAAAATATTTTATTTTTTTGTTCGAGGCATTAAATATTTATGTAAGATGTCTTGGAATGAGGCATTGACAGTATGTTTAAGATGTCTTGGAAAGAGCCCTCGATGTTAATTTGTAGATTTATAAAAATATGAATTCCATCATTATGAACTCATTAATAATTTCCCATGTAACTATTTGAATATTTTTATATCTCTATATAATATTTATATCATGTGATTATTTTTATTGAATTATTTGATTATCATTTATTTAATGCCATATTATTCATGTCATGTTTTTTTCAATGTGCACATACCCTTACAGAGTATCTGAGGACACTCATTTATTATATTTTTTTACCAAGGATTCCAGGAAGTGTTTTATGATTAATATTCTGGGATATTCTAACGGGGAAAGTGATGTCCACAAATAAATTACTATTTTGTAATTTATATTTTCAAATGTAGATGTGAAATTCAGGTATATAACTACTTCACTATGACTAATAAACTATTCTATCCACTGGGATGTGGTTTTTTTTGTATCTAGTTCCAATTTTATAAATTAACCACTAGTTTTGGTCTACATGGGTTGAGGTATTTATGTTTCCTAGGTCATACAAGAAATGATATACTTATGGTTATTTCATATCTATGGATTGACAGTTATCATCTAGTGATATGTTATGATGACTATGTTTATTTCATTCAACGTGTGACTATCAATATTAATGTGAATTAGTGGGTATTTTTGTTTTAAATTATATGTATATATATCATTGGTAAGAGGTTAGACTGTCTATTTTTAGTTTTGTCAGCTATGTGATTCCAACATGTCGTTCAATATGATGTTTTGAAGTAATCTCCCAAGGATGTAAATTGGAGAGTATACCCACGAGATATAAAATCTTGGATGATAGTATTGTGTGTGTTTTAGAAGTAATATTTTTTGAAATATGTGATACATATTATCATTTCTAAGAGAAAGTGTTTTTTAGAGGAAGAGGAAATATTTTTTCAGTTAATCTAGATGATAGATGGGCATTGTGTTCAATTAGTAGTATGTGTGTTGTGAAATTTGGAATAATAATGTTAGAAACTTTTATAATGAATTAATTTTCAATATATAATAAAATTTTATTGGTTTTTGGATTTATTTGAGTATGTGTTTCTGTCATATTCTATTTGGATCGAGAGTCAGTAGGAGTTATTGGTGATATAGAATAATAATTCTTATATTTCCAATTTTGTTCATTAGAGGGTTATAAATCATGAGTTTTCGAATTCGTTTTGAGAGAAAACCTTGATCTACGTAGTAGGGAAAAAATATAAGGTTGATATTTTGGAGAATTTATTATCATGGTGAAGTTTTTTTTAAATAATTACCTATTATAGTGTAGATCAGAGTGGATCTAGATGTGGTTATCCATGATTTTTTATGTAATCAAATATAATGTGGGGACATGGGTGTTGGATACCAACCCAATGACATTTATTTGGTGTGGGAAGTATACATCCATTTATTTGGACCTCATTCTTACAATTTTTCACATGGAGTATCATTGAACATCAATAACGTATATTTATATGTATTGATGGTTGGTAGAGGAGTCATGAATGGAGTTTTATTATGGATGGAATGCCTTGTCAACCTCCTTAGTAGCAATTTAATTGTAAAAACATATATGAACATTGTGACCACTAACATAAGGAGGTGATACAGGAGTAATTATTGAAATATTTTATTAAATTTAAAACTATTGAGAAGTTAGATTTATCTATAAGGGAATATGGGGAAGAAAGTTTAGTTGAGGGAAACTCCAAGGTATTTAAGGTTAGTGAGTAGATGGATTAAAGGCGAATTGAGGAATGAGTTTCATTTACTAAACTCTTGTTTTTTATTGATTATAATTTATTTCATTTTTATATCACCCCTTCCCTTTTTTATGAGTTGTATCTTCTAGTATAATGTCATTAGAGGCCATTGGAATTTATTACTCCATTGGGTGTTCAGAAAATATTGGAAGATGTGTGTATTTGTGAGTCTTCTATAGGGATATTTTAATACTATTAGGACAAAAATTGTTACACATGAAACCATAAGAACTTATTTAATAGATTGATTGGTTATAATTCATATAATATTTTATTTTGTATTATATATTATAGGTGATTTTAGCCTATTTGGATGTTTTCTATGGGGTGTTTTGGGGAAACAAATTCAGGCTAGATACAAATTGAATCATAGATTATTACAGACCATATTGTATGTTAAATTCTTGGTACCTCCAATGTGGAAAAAGATAAGTTTCTCTAAGTTTATGGGGGTTATATTTATGTGTTACTTATGATATAACCTCATGTTCATGTGATTGATTTTAGGATTTAGTTTTATCCAATTGTTCCTCCAATTTATTTGAAAACATATCTTATATAACTTGTAGAGATTATGAACTGAGAATAAAAATTAATGAGTTATTGATGTGGGTTTTTTTATAGTGTTTCTCTGTGTTACGATTTTGTATTAATCACTATAAAAGTGAACAAATGTTGATCTTTTCATTTTATTATCATAGGTTGAATGAAATTAATGTGAAAATTTTCCATCTTATTTTAATGATAAATGATTTGTTCGATAGGTTTAATTAGGATATTTTATTTTTAGAGATTAATTAATGATTTTTATATCATTAGTAATATTTATAAGTATTAATTATCGGCATGTGAGTTATAGTTTTGGGTTATATTATTACAGATATCAGTGTAGTTATATACCCATAAATGTTTTAGATCATTATGATAAGGAGTCATCTAAATAATTTTTATGAAGTAAGTTGTCTATTTTATATAGTTGATTATTATAAGGGGTTTATACATTGGTTTTTATAAATTTTTAATCTATTATTAACTTTTACTAAGAATGGTTATTATTATTTATCCGAAATTATTCGATAATGATTTTTTATATTTAATATACAATTTGATCATTATCCCACTCTTTGATTTACTATACATGGTTTTCATTATGAGTTCTATTAAAATTACTATAACTAGTGTTTTAATGTGTCTTGATATAGAAAATGTAAATAATTATATATCTTTTTAGGTATTTACATCACCTTGAACATAATTTTTCTACCAAGGTTTTATATATTTTGTAAATGGTGTTTATGATTGAACGTTGGAGGAACTATTAGCTTGACAAATACTTTGTGGTTTATTCTAATCCACAAAAAATGAGGTAAATATTTTTTTGAAATCATTTAAATTTGTGGTATAAATTTATGCTATTATTATTGTTTCAAGATCACACATATCCATGAAAAGTGTAATGTGGTGGTTGATGCCTTGATTTTCATGTCTTATGTTATGGATGATCAGTGAATGAGAAAGAAATGATAGTTGTCAAAGTTATTAAAATCTCTTTATCTTCATTAAAAAAAAAGATTATGTATATTTGTTTATAAAATTATTATGGAATATTTTTTAATGAAATGTGTGGAAATGTACTAGCAGGGTGACCATATGGAAAAGGATATGTGAAACTGGATTATCAATAGCATGCTTTGGAAGGTTGGATTGAGGATGTTAACCATCAGGCATTTTTTCATGGGAATATTTTCCCCCATGATTTGTGGCATTAAATTAGTCATGATCCCGATACATTATCTTTGTGAATTAATTCAATTTTTTAAAATATGTATCATTTATTGAAGAGTAAATTTTAGTATCCTTTTATAATTAATTTGGTAGATGAATTATATTTTATATATTTTAGGTTCTATCTGGAAAATGTTAAACATAATGTTTCGTTGATATTATTATATCATTTAGAATTTCCCCAATGGAAGTGGAATGTTATTTTATATATTTTGTTATTTTTTTCATTCACCCTGAGATAGACTGATTCCATTTGGGTTAAAATATACATATTAAGTATGTCACCTCATTTATTACCAACTAAAGAACCATGTTTACTAGATAGTTTAATTATTTTTTATGTGAAAATGGTATAGAGGATTCATTATGTTCCATGTATGTTAGTTTTATATCATGATTCATGGTTTAAATAATATATGTGGAAAGGATTTGGGTGTTTCTTTTGTAAGTATTTGTTTCTTAGCATCACATTTCATGCATATATTGATGGTTAAATTGAATGGATGGTCTAAATATTAAAGAATATATTAAGAGAATGAATCATGGAATTTTTAGGATAATGAGTAGACTATTAATTATCAGTGGAATTTTAGTATAATAATATTGATCATTCTTACATTGGTATAGACCCTTAGGAGGCTTCATAAAGAAAACTATATGATTCATCATTGTATTTTATTGAGGTTGTTGAGGTCATTATAGTCAGTCTTTATAGTTGTATAACATGTGGTCTTGTGAGTCGTAACTTGAAATAGAAATTAGAGGTTTGGTAAGGGAACCAATTTTACATCGAGATTTATTAATATATTTAAATTATTGTAACATATTAGAGAGGTAGATTATCGTTTGGAGTTACCAATGTAGTTGTAAAATATTCATGAGGTAGTTTATGTGTCACAGATTAAAACATTTTATCATTACCCTTCACATGTGATTTATATTAATTATGTATATATCTGGATGGTATATGTTTTGTGGAGTATGTCATAGAAATTATGAACCACATACAGAAATACATATTATAAGGAGATATTTATTCTGATTTATTTCTTTTAAGGAATGTTAATATGGAAGAAAGCACTTGAGAAAAGGGAATTTAATATTCTAATTCAGTGTCATATTTTTTGGGATTTTCATTATGTATTGATGTGGGATTTAATTGTATTGATATATGTTGAATAAAATTATTGTGGTTATGTTTTCTAATTTCATCATTAAGGATGAAATTTTTTGAAGTTAAAATATTTAAAATAGGTGTATAATGTTGATACTCTACTTTTAATGCTTCAAATATAGTGAATTTTTATAGGTATCCAACATTTAAGGACAAAATGATCATTTTAAATGATTTTTAATTTAGTTTTTTCTCAACCCATAAGACTCAAGATGTGATTTTTACCCTTGGGAGGTGGTTTGGTAATTTTAAAAGGTAAATAAAATTTCACATTGAAGTGTTAAGTGGTTGTGTATTTTCATTAGTATTTATTTACTTAAGTAATTAAAAATTTATTGATTTTTTTTAAAAAATATTCTCTAGTATGAGATATTATTTTTGTTGGAAGTGGTGACGTGGAGACGTTTTTTGGGTCATATATTTGTTTTGGTGGAATTTTATAGGAATTAAGTAAGATTTTTGGTATGAGGAATTAAGTATAATGTCAGGGATTATTAGTGTGTGGTTAGGATTGGACATAAGGATTCGAATTATAGGAAATGAATAGGAAAATTTATTTTTAATGTAAGAATTTTTTTAGAGAATCCATCAATGATCTATTATTCAAAATAAAAAAATCCTTGGTTAAAATTTAAGAAAATATTAGAAAATGATGGGAGAGGAATGAGATTAAGGTTAAATGATCAGTGGATGTCATTAGAGGATTGAGGAATAAAATTCATCAAGGAATTGAGGTAATCAACTTAAATTATAAGATCTTTAAGAATCCTTCTGAGTCTACCATGATTAAGATATTCTATGTTAGGTAGATAATTCAAAAAAATATGAAGGATAGAATATTCATTGAAATTAAATTAAGATAATTTATGAACATGGATTTGATGGAGTAAATATTTTTATTGAATAGTTAGGTTGATCAATATCTTAAAAACATTGGAATATTAGAAAAATTGTTAATTGGTGGAAATTAGGTGTATATATTTATAGAAATTTAATTCTATGAATATTTAATATGAATTAATGAAGTTGTAAAATTATGACCCATAAAAATAAATATGTTACAATGTTTTTTTGTTGAATTTTGATTATAATTCACATAAAAACTAATTAAAATGTGTTTATGGTAGAAAGTTGAGGTTGATAATTTCCTATGTGAATTTATTAAAATTTTCTATGTTTGTGATATGATAATAGATACCAAAATATAAAAAAATCATTAATGTTTCACTGGAGTTCAGAGGATATAATTTACATACATTGGTAGGGACCATGAAAAATCAACAAGGGTTTTATGAAATGTTCTATAAATTGTGTAGAATGTTTTGTGATGGGTGGTGGGACAAAGTATAATCAGGTTACATGGGTAATTTCCATAAATTCATGGGGGTTATTCCACAGTCTATATTTACAATTATTTCTTATAACAATGTTTCAATAGGTGTACTATTTTATAAAATTACTCTGACACACTGGTATAGGTACATTAAATATAAACTAGGGGCTATATAGCTATATGATTTTGATAAATGAATATTATTGGATGAAATGATAGTGTTGGTAGCACTTAAAACTAATAAAAACCCATATACAACCTCTCTTGTGTGGATTGATGGTGGTGGGAATGAAACATGATGTGTGGATGATTAATCTAGATTATATAGAGTCATTTTTATATTTTAAATATGTAATGGTGCTAGAGTATTCTTGGGATATGAGGAATGATGGTGATGTGGTGTGGTTATACTCCCTTGGATCAAAATATTGTTAGACCTAAGTGTATTTGTGGTATATCTATGTGTCCTTTTTATATAACCTATGAACTTTTTATGCGTAAGGGGATAGCTCTAGAAAAAAATATATTTTGAGTCTCTGATTCAATTTTTGATATCTAATAATAATGTGAATGTTATGATTATTTATGTGATGGTGGTTGTGATATGTGATGATGATTAAAAAATAATGTGATATTAGTGTGGATAACATGGATTTCTATAGTAGATATTTGATGTGTGGTGGTGAAAATGAAGGTTGAGAATTAGAGATTCCCCAAGGGGAGACACCTAGTAATAAAATGAGTGTATCTGAAGGTGGAACGCTTTTCAATGATTGAAATTTATGGTAGGGTGACTGTCTAATGGTGGACACCTAGAAAACCAATGAGAGTCCTTACTGTGGTAAAAAATCCCAAATAATAAATAGTGAAATCGTACAATGATCCCTATATATATCTACTTTTTTATGATTATAGTTGATTCAAATGTTCTCTATAAGAATATAGCTTCTTGTTGGTTGGGTTTGATGATTACTGAGTTCCATGTGGTTGAATTTATAATTGGTGGTGTTGATGGATATTCTAGAGGGTTCAATATCAGTGGATTTCTACATGATATATGTGACGTTATAGTAAGGACCATGTGGGAGGATAACTATACATATGTGAGATTATGATGGTTATTTTTATTGAATTCAATATAAAATTGAATGTGTTTAGGATGTGATATATTTTGGAAAGTACAATTATGTGTGTTGTAATATAATTTTTTGGATATTTTCTTATGTATATATGTTTTGATTAATTTTTTTGTTAACTTATTCTATAAAAATTTAAATTTGTATGCACTATTCACATAGAAACATGATAGTTTTGAGGATGAACCAACTAAGAATGTTTATATTTTAGCTCATAAATTATATAGAAAATTACATATTTTGTTAATATAATTAGTGAATGTTTCAAGGAACCTTTAATATAGACATGAGAGACTTTCTGGTCGATGAAACTGTACTATAACATATCTATGTTATAAAGGATATTATCTATATTTTTTATTTTTTATTATCTATGTCATAACATTGTATGATATGACTTGCATTTATAAGAATTATTTATATGTTGTAGTTGTGAATTCATCTTATTAGTCATGGTGATGTGTATTTCTCATTAATAATTGGTAATAAATTCCATAATTATATATTATTATGACTTCAGTGATAATTTCTATCTCATGGTCTGTTAAAAGAGTTAATCAAGGGTCGCACTCTATCTCACATCCATCTAAAGTGGAGTCCCAATAGTGTTTGGTTGTAACATAGTCTCCCAAATTGGTGGGATGACATTGTAAAAATATATTGTGCCATTTGTTTATGTTTTATTTTTTGTATACGGGTGAGAGAGTTTTAATTATTTAAATGTGTTTCAAATGCTCAATGATTAATGGATGTCATATTTAATGATATCATGATATTTTAATAAGTGATATAATCATACTAATTCTTATATGACCATCTATAATAAAATGTCATTTTTAGGGTCTGATGGGGTAATGCATTTATTATAATTATTTCATTAATTTGGATGCTACCTTATATATTTTTTATAATTTATATTAATTGATATGGAATATTTAAATAATTTCTAACATTAATTTATGGATTTCAAATAATAAACTCTAATGGGTAGTAACATTCTATGGAAAGAGTAGGCACCTGAGAGTTTATTCTCTTCCTTAATTCAAGAGAATTGAGAAGTATTATTTAGGAATTGGATTCCATCATGGGTAATTATATCTACTATTTCATTATAGTCAAATATCTCTCCCCTACCTGAGAAGTCATTTATTTTTTAAATGAAGGTGCTAGCACCCATCTATCATATTGGGAATCCTAATGTAGAGAACTGGTATTCTTAGTCCAATGGATTACAAATTAAGACATGAAGCCTATGATTTCTACTCCTATGATCATCATAAAATACACACCAATGGGATGGAGATTACTAATTTATCTATATAGTTATATTTTTCACTATAAAACACATTTGATTATTGAACAAAGATCAAACATTATTTTGTCTTTCTTCCACTGTTAAATATCATTAGAATATCTCTTAAAATACATCTATAGTATCTGATCCATGTACTTTAATGATTATTCCTGATAAGGTCACTAATTATATAATAATTTTATATCACAATTCATTTTTGGTTATATAATACAATAAAGTATGATTATTTTTTAAGCTGTAATATATAACTGCAATATATTTTAAGATATGATATAAATAGAGGATTCCATATTGTAATGTGTCATTTATTACAATATGACATATCAAATAATATTTTATAGTCTTGGTATTCATAAAAAATAGATCTTTGTTTCTTATTTATGATATCCCACTATGTTATAAAATAATAAATGAATTATATGATAAGACATGTCATAAGAATATATATATATATATATATATATCATATTTTATAATTGAGGGTTATATCAAAAAATATGATACATAAAACAATATCTCATATATCACTAATATTTCATTACAGATCGTCAATCATAAAATATGGCATGCTTAAAGAATGTTTAATTTTTTTAAAAGTTTTAGTTATTGTTTATAGATTTTTTATAAATTATAATTTAAAGGAACTATAAAATAAGAATATTAATTATTAAATAAAATATGAAAATTTCATATTTTTGTCTCATGTTTATAAAAATTAATAATTTTTTTTATTAATTTACACTCTATTATTAATATTTATTAATTATTTATATAATTTAAATAATTTGTACACATTATTTATGTGATAAATTCCTTCTACAAAATACAATCCTAAATTACATGCAATGGTATGACACTGTAATATTTACATCATCATCTACATTAATATTGGTTTGTTAATAGAGTTATAAGTCAAGGATTGGTGTTAAATATAGTTTGTGATTAATAACCTTTCGATATATTAGGAATTGAATTTTGTATTATGTATAGTCTCTCAGGGAGAGGGGCTCATGGTTGGATTTCCCACCAACCTAGGGGCTTATTCCTTGTTCTACAAAGGTAATGGGTTGTCTATGAATCTCTTCATAATTACTCATGTTGATATTCTAAATATCGAATACATATATACCCAACACATAAAAATTTCATGCACCTTATATATAAGATAAATTTGTATATATATGAATATTTTTTACTTCTGTTTTTTGGGTAAGAAACACAAACATGTCCATTCTGTAAGGAGTTACACATTAATGTGGTGTGATTACATTAATTTAGTAGATGGGGTGTAATTTAAAAACTAAATAATTAAGAGAAATAACACATAAAGGAATAAAATATAAGATAAAAAATATTTCATGAGGTGAAATGTGTTTCATATGATTGGGATGTATGTTGGATATGTGATACTTTTAAAAAAATCACATAAAATTCCATGGGCTTGATTCCTTTCAAAGAATAAGTTTTAAAATAAAAATAATTCATTATAGGTGACCCTAATTATTATGTTCCCATGGATTATTTTGTGTCAAGAAATTATTTTATGAGGTGACCATAATAGTTAGGTTATTTATTCTTGGAATTTCCTTTTGGTTACATTTTTTTAAAATCCTTAATTTTTAATAAATCATTGTAATCAAGTTGAGAAAATACTGAGAGGATTTGGATAAATATTTTATCCACTCAACTCTATATTAATCATATATTATATGATTGAAATATTATTTGTCTTCAATGAATAGTTTTGTCTTATTTACTTGCTCAAAACTGTATAAGTAATGATGAAATTGGATCTTATATCACTAAAGATATTTGATATATGTGGTAATAATTTTTATTGGGAGTATTTTTATTAAAATTCAATGATTAAAAGAAAAAATACTTGTTAATTACCCATATAAATATCACGTTTATAAGTTATGTATTACATAATGACAAAAATATTGAAATCCCTCATTGGAATGACCAATTAATCAATCCAATATTGCTATATATGGTTGATAACTGTTATCAAAGTGAGGGATTCCATGAATTTGAATGTGAATGTTATAAAGATAAAATTTACTAACTCCGACTCAAGGTTATTAGATATTAAATGTGTATCAAAAACTGTTTCTGAAAATTAAATACTCTAATAGAGGAGGAAATTAAAAAGGGGTGGATTAGATCTGTGTGATAGTAATAGTCAATGATTAGCTTTTTTTAATGTTATATTTTATGATTTTACTTTACAAATTTAACTCGTCTTACAATTATAAAATTTTTATTATGTTCCCACCATAAAAATAATTTTAATTTTTTTATTTTTATGAAAATGAGAGGTTTTATGGAAATGAAAATATGATAAATACTTTATCTATTCTAGACAAGTATAATCATTTTTATAACATTCATAATAAGAAGGTAAGAGTTGGTAATAATCCCACTTATCTTTGGTTTTAACTTCATGGTAATATAAATTAAAAATGCATCCAAACACTCTATAGAGATGGATTATTGGAACAATATGATTATGATTTTTTTTGAGAATTGTGAATATTTTTTAATATGAAATACGACTAACAATTATTTTATAGTAAAATTTCAAAGGGACACTGTAATATTGGATCTCATATATAGTGATATGTATTTACTAATGAGTACTCATGAATTTGGTGGTTTTAGGTACTTCAATACTTTTACGGATGACATTAGTCAATCTATTTATGTGTTTCTACTAAAACTCAAATATAAATTTTCTTTAAATTCCTAGAATCAACATGGTAAGAGTATTAAAATCTACTAGTTATATCAATTTGTTGAATACTTAATCCTATAATTCATTTATCATATATTTCATTGTAAAATTATTTTACAACTAACCCCTTGGGAAACACCATATTGGAATATTGTGTGTGAGAGGATTAATTATAACCTATTGGACCTAGTTTGATCGATTATTAGTCAGTGTGACCTTCTTATTTCATTATGGGGATATTCACTAGAGACTGTTCCATTTTTTAAATATAATTCCATAAAAAGAATTCATAATGACACCAAATGATATGTGGTAGTGGAAACATCCTAGTATGTCTTTTATTACGATTTGGGTATGTGAAGTATATTTCTTCAACTTGGATTTTGAAAAACGCAATCCTAAATCAAAGAAAATATTTTTTTATCCAATAGATACTATGAGATTTTATTTAGATATTATTATAAAAAACAATTTTTTTGTTTCGTGGGATGGTTTCTTCCTTGAGTAGTTTCACATTGATTGACTGGATAGTGCAAGAAAGGTTTAACATTAGGATATTTAAGACCAAAAATTAGAATCTATTTCTAAGGTGGAGGATGATCCAGTTCTGAAAAGAGTTGCATAATAATATCCAAATTAACTTAAATAAAAACATATAAGGTCTTGTTGGATTCCTTAGGAGAAAATGGAATATGGATTTCCTATATATAATGATATTGTGCCATTAGTCCATGATTTGGACTTCAGGTTGTTGGGACTTTAGTCCTTGTTGATTGGTTCAAGGGACTATGGGACTTTTATTCATGAATGGGTCACCACTCTACCACGTTTAAAAGAGGAATTTCATTTTATGTTTAGTAAAAGAGGTCTATGAACCAGTATATTTAAAAAATGTGATGGTTTAAAGTGAATATATGATGAACCAACAACCTATTAGGGGGCCATAGAGAGTTCTAATTCAATGAAATTTATGAAATCCATGGAATATAAGGTGCACTCCATTTACAATAACCTTGTTTAAAACATTATGGATTCAATTGATAGGGTGATACCCACATGGTGAAATTGGGTCTTCTCAAAGAAAACAGACATGTATGTTTGATTTTCTAAATATAAAAATTCCTTGGATGGAATCTTTTATAATATAATTCATCATATTTAATATAGAGAAATATTTTTCATTTATTATGATGATAAAGTCAATTCATATTTTTCTACCCATAATAGATTATTTTTATTTAAATATATATTAAATAGTTATTAAAACCATTTTCTTAATGGTAATTTTGTAAATAATTTATATATGATAAAACATATTGTTTTAAGGTGCCAGTTAAGACTGCTAAGATATTCAATCTAGAATGATCTATTTATGCAATGAAACCAGATTCTCAGAGTTAGAATGTCTTGATTAATGATGTGATTAAGTAGTTTGGTTTCATAAAAAATACATAAGATTATTTTAAACACAAGAATATTAGTGGGGTTATATTACTATTTTGATATTACTTGTGGTTGTCATAATACTTATCATAAATTATTTCCCAAGACCTCAGTATGTGAATGATTATCGATGTGAAACATGGGTTAAGAAACCAATATAAGGTGTATAGATATCATTATATATTTATATATAAATTATCTTGGACATAGATAATACACATAAATATTTATATTTATTAATATTTTTAGAATAAGGAACTATAATAAGGGTTATTTAATTGTTTATCAAGGAAAAAATGCTAAATTTATTTGGAAACCTTCTAAATAGTTATCAAGGATAGATAAAATTCTCTATGAAAATTACATTGGTTCTATCATGCATTACATGTCTTGTACTCAACCTAATGTAGAATATCCTTTAATAATTACTTATAGATACTGATCTAACTATACTGAGAGTCATTGGATTACTGTGAAGAAAATTTAGATGTACTTATGAAGGATTGAAGATATGTTTTTGATATTTGGAGGAGAAGATGATATTTTACTAAAGGGTTTCTTGGATGTCAGTTTCAAATTCTACATAAATGATATGAAATATTAATTTTTATTTATTGTTTTCATATATAGGGAATATATTAGATAATAGAGATCCAAAATAGCCCTAATAAAGGGCTCATGAACATATTCAGAGTATATCACTAAATTATTTGTCATGAAACAATATATTTCGGTAATGAAGATCACCTCTAAACAATAGGTGCTACAAATAATTGGGGGAGTGATCAATATTTACTATGACAATAATCGATCTATTGCTCAATAAAAAAAGATTGAGTCTCGCTAAAGGACTGAAATAATTTTTTAAATACCATATTATATCAATGATCATTATGTAAGGGTAATGTTAAGATCTGTTGGGTGGATATTTATAATAATGTATCAAATATTTTTATAAGTCCATTTGTGTATCACAAGAATGATGTTCCTGTATAGTATCTTGGTATACGATACATAAGTGATTGTTGTTGTGGTTTCATAGTGTATAATTTTATTTTAAAAATAGAAATATCAATTTATCATTCATTTATGTGTGCTTAAATTTTCATTATATGATAGATGGAATGATAATATAGCCTAATATTATGAATTTTAGTTGTACCTAATTGGGAGAGTAGTTTGTTTTGTGATAATATGTTAAAATTAGTGTTCATTTTGAACTCATGAGATAATAAATGGAGCCTTATTATTTTAAATGACTTATAAATTATATCACAGAGAATATCATATAGTCATAGATATACATAGAGTCATATAATTATGATAAATAAATTTTACCTTTATTTGTAGTGATACCTACTTTGAGAACCTCTATAATATGATACTTTTTCTATGAAATTCATTATTACATAGATAATATGGGGTTGGTTGGGTATGTTGTTAATCATGACGTCAGTTAGTGCACAAACTATATTGATTTTTTTCACTCATATAATGAGAATGGGTAAATGAAACATAAATAAATTAGAATAAGGAAATGCATGATCATGACTATTAAAGTCATATGAGATGTTTTTGGAAACTTTGATGAGGGAAATGTGATGTGATCATCTTCTTGATGAATGAAATTTGATGTATTCATTACCCATGTCAGTCATTTCAAGAGAATTGTTAATATTTGAGATGGACAATACTAATATACATTGTTCCATGTATAGTGTCCACTTACTGTCCTTGGTAAAATGACTATATAAAAATTCATATGATGTAAAATACATATATTTTTTCTAATATATTTGTATGATATTTGAGTGTGTTTAATGGAGATCACACTAGACACCTAAGTAGCCTGAATAGCATCAATTCTTTACTAGAGGGTTCTCTTTTATAATATATATGAAATAGGGATTTCATATTTGATTCCAATATTATTAAGGCCCATAATGTCACATGGTAAGGACATTGGATAAGGATTAATATTCAATGGAATGTTTCATTGTAAAATAAATATAAATTGATAAATCATATCCAAAAGTCTTTTGGATAGATTCTTAAAGTGTTGTGAAGTTAATAAATACGTCGTTGTGAAATTTAATCTGTGTGGGATATTATTTGAAATGTAAAATAGTTAACGGATATCATATTAAATGATCTCTTAAACAACCATGCACTTTATTAAACTCATAAACATGATTCAACACATAAACATGAACCTATGAAAACACAAAGGATCTATAGGTCTATTGTCTTGGGAAATTAGGATCATTACATAACAACATAGAACATAAAACCCAACCTCATTATAGAAAACATCTTTACATTGACCATAAAATTCCATTTTACATAGAATTGCATGGGATAACTTGAGGACATGCATAATAAATCGTTGAGATATAAAGCCCAACAAGAGAGTAAACAAGGCATAAAAGGAAGAATATATTACATGTAAGGAAATAGTCATATCAATGGAGAACAATAGAAACATGATCCTAAAGGCATGATATAAAATGATTATCATAACATGGAAATGTAGAAACAACATTTAACATGATATTAGTATGATCCATGGTTCATTTCACCTGGAGCATGAATAACCCTCATTTAACTTGGCTTTTCATGATACTAATCATTACCCAATGCATTGGAGATTTATCAGGGTGCAGCCTTGTTAATCAGTTAATTCCATGCATAAGTGTGCCACATGGATCATATAACACGAATTATATAAACATAATTATTTCTTCTATGATAAAGTAATTCATAATTCATACATGAAACTCTATTTTGATTTTGTAAATGTGCAAAAAGGTGAATACCCTTGATTGAGAAATGGGCATTGTCTTTACTACAGAATGGCTTTGGCTTGACAAATCATGGTGCAATTTCTACAGTAGATCAACATGACATAAGAATCCATAAAAATGGATGATGAGTGATAAAGGGGTGTCTCGTCATATTTACATGAATTTTAATGTAAGGGTTTATATAGATACATGTCCCAATATATGTAATGGAATTTTGATTTATAAATACAGAGAATTGCTTGAATGTAAATGAGGAGAGAGAAATTCATTATGGAATTTCGGCAAGGTAACAGTTGTATTTTGGAGGCATTAATGGGAGATAAAGGGGTATATCATATTTTAAATATATTAAATGAAGCATATGGGAGGTTTTTAATCATAACCCAACATTTTTAATTGAAAATTCCAGGGTATAGAAACCTAAAGATATTTAAGAAAAAATGAGAAAGGAAGAAATCTCTTACTTGGATGTGTGATCAAAAAGGCTTGGGAGGGGCTTTAGTGAGTAATATTGGGAAATTAGTGTGCCTTGATAGGGTTATAGAGATAGGTGGAATGGTTTGGTGGAACTCCAAAGGTTTTGAGGGAAGATAAGTAGTATCTTGGTTGGGTTTATATAGGAAAAGAGAGGGAATTCATTATTATTTTGGTTTTGGACACCACACATTAAAATAATCAAAAACACAAACCAAACCATGGTTTTTTTCAGGTTTACTCCAAATAGGATGGGAAAAAATTATTTTATAAGGCCAATGCATGAAAATTTTAAAATATTTGTCTGGCTTATGTCGAGGTGAGTCACACTCTCAAGGAAATACTTTTAAGAAGATTAAATGTTTTATAAGCCGTGGAGGGTCAACCAAGGATTTGTAAAAAAAGTCAAAAAAAATCTAAAATCACATTATTTTAGAGGTAAAACATATATTCACATAAAACATTTTTTATTGTATTTTATAACATCAATATTGGGTTATTATGATGTCATAAAACACATTATAAATTAAAATGGTATTTATTTTTTTAACTAAAAATTTGATTGTCTCTGAAAAATATGGTAAATTTCCCAGTGGATAATTTCAATGTCCTGATTAAAAAAATAAAATTAATTTTATCTAAATAATTTTCTAAATATTTAAATTTGTTACTTTTAAATAAAATCCAATATTTGTCGAAAAATCATGGTTTTTAACAAAAATTTCTTTTAACCCTTAATAAAAAAATACAATTTTATTCATAAAAAATATATGATCATTTATATAAAATAAAATTTAATTTATTAATAATATTATATTAACATCTTATTTAATTTAAAAATACATTAATTCATCGTAATAGATTTCTTAATTTAATATTAACTATAAATATATTTTTTATTTAAAAACTATTTTGAAAGTAACAATAATAAAATGAATGTATATTCTCTATACAAAAATAATGTACATAATAATAGTTCTATGTTATGGTTTCATAACCCCTTATAACTCTCACATAAGAACTAAGGGTATGCAGTGCGATGGTTATAGACTCTTGGGTGGCTCGGACAACATAGCTTGGGTGGTAATCTCTATCAACATCCACTTCTTCAACATATGGTTCTGTTCAAGCATATCATTTTAAAACACGGCTTGGACTAGGTCAATAGAGAAGCCAAAGGATGCCCCCTACTTTCTGAGATCTGAAAAAAATGGGATTCATACAGAGCAATTATACTGAATGAGTCCATCACCTCCTTTGTCTAAGTAAATTGGATTTGTAAAAGCCCTATATTTATAGAAACAATGTCATCAATTTTCAATAGATATATTAGCAACGGTCACAATTCTTAACGGTATTTTGAAATTAAAAAACATAAAACCAAATAAGTTCATATGTTATATAGCCATTTTACACAACAAGACATTTAATCATTTCAAGGGAAATTTTCATTGAAAAAATTTTGGGACATGGCAGGCTTCCCCCATTACAAATATTTCCTTGGAAAATTTTTTTTCCCAAAAAAAATCGATGTGGGTAACTCTGCTTCATCACTTCCAATAATTCCAACATTTCCTCTTCAAACATTTGGTTTCTCAACAACACTTTCGTGAGGGGAATTGTATTATTCCATAGAACATTTTCAGTATGATCTATGATTGTTACCAAATTCATTTCATAGGAGAGGTTGTTATCCAATGGTACCACCTATTGATTGAGTACATGCGATGGGTCAGGGATGTACTTCCTGAAGAGTGATACGTGGAATACATAATGTACTTGAGACATGTTCAGTAGGATTTCTATTCGATAGTCCACTTTTCCAATGTGATCAAGGATCTAAAAAGTTCCAATATACCTTGGACTATGATTTCCTTTCATCCAAAATCTCATAACCCTATTCCATAGTGATAGGTAATGAAATACCATGTCTCTGACATCAAAATCTAGGTCTTGTCAATGATTATCAGCAAAGAACTTTTTTCAACTCTAAGAAACTTTAATGATTTTTTGGATGGTCTTAGCCTTCTCCACCATTTCTTCAACCATTTCCCAACCTATGAGTTCTCTCTCCCCAACATCATCACTACACATTAGTGTTCTGCACCTCTTCCCATATAGGGCACCATAAAGATCCATTTCGATTCTTGAGTGGAAACTATTATTGTAAGAGAACTCAACCAGAGAAATATGTTGATCCCATCTTCATTAAAATTCCATTGAGCATGATCTCAACATGTCCTTATGTGTATGAAATGTCTGCTCTGATTATCCATCAGTTTGAGGATGATAAGTCATACTGAATTTCAGCACATTATTCAAATCATGTTGAAGACTCCTCCAAAACATAGAGGGGAATCTTATATATAGATCAAATATAATAGATAGTGGTAATCAATGCATCCTTACCACTACTCTGATATATATTTGTCCCGGTAGACCCAATAAGAAATCCTCTCGAATTGGACTGAAGTGTGATGTCTTTGTAAGATGATCCACAAAAACCCAGATAGCATTGATTCATTTAGATTTCTTTTGAAGTTCAGTGACAAATTCCATGGTGATATTCTCCCATTTCCATGCTATTATGGTTAATGGTTGCATCATACCCCTAGACTTCTACCACTCATCATTCCACTTGATGACATACTAGGAACTTTGATTTATACTCAGAGATCTCCTTCTTCATGTTACCCAACCAATAATGCTCTCAGATATCTTGATACATCTTTTTGTTTCCTAGGTGAATGGAGAAATTTTAACTATGTGAATCATTAAAAGATTATTATTTAACTCTAGATTTGATGGAACACATAGTCTTGTAAAAAATCTCACAATTTCATTTTCATTAACATTGAACTCTTAGTATTTCCCTTTTTTATAGTTTCCACTTTCTTCTAAATTCACACATCATCCTTTTGGTCATCTATTATACATTCCAAAATAGATCATTAATAAATCATTTTTTAAAGAACTGATGATGTTCCCTTATTTATGATTCTCATTTCAATCTCTATAAAATCTAAGATGATTGGATCATTTTCAATTCTTATCAATGAACGAATCATTGGATCCTTTCTACTTAGAGAATATTTTACATTGTTCTCTTTCCCAAGGTTGTAAGGGACTGAGTAGTCAAATTCTTTGATATGATCTATCCATATTCATTAGCGCATGTTCAATTCTTTCTGTGTGAAAATATAAATGATGCTTCTGTGATCTATGTATATTTCTCACTTCTCCCCAAAGAGGTAATGTCGCCAATTTTTTTATTGAAGACCACTGCAGCCCACATCAGATCATGTGTTTTATATTTTTACTCATGAACATTATATTGCCTGAAAGAATTGGAAATTACTTTTTCATTTTGAATCAACACACAACCCATTTCCTTTTTCGAAGCATCACTAAATACCACAAAAAGTTCAGCACTTGTGGGAAGTGTGAGCACGGACATAGTGATAAGATTCCTTTTAAGAACCTTAAACCTCTCTTTGCATTCATCAGTCCACTCAAACTTGAATCCCTTCTGAGATATCATGGAATGATGGTTTCACAATCATGGGAAGTTTCTCAAGAATCGGAGATAATATCCTGCTAACCCCATAAATCTATGAATATATGTTACAGATGTTGGCCTCAGACATCCCTCAATTGCTTCTATCTTGGAGGGATCTATAGATATCCAATTTCTCTTCATGATATTAACCAAGAATGATACCTCCTTCAACTAGAACACAGACATGTTTTACATTTAATTGAGTATCTCATTTTGAAAGGTCCTTAGTAAAGTGCTTAGATGATCCCCTTGATCCTCCTTGGTTTTGGAGTATATTATAATATCATTGATGAAGACTACCACACAGATTTTGAGGTAATCTCTATGAAATTTATTCATCATGTCCATGAATATTTATTGAAAATTACTGAGTCCAAAATGAATTACTATGAATTTATAGTGCCCATATCTTGTACAACAATCAGTCTTGGGTATATCCTTCTTCATCAACCTTACATGGTAATATACCGACCTCAAATCCACTTTGTAGAATTATTGTGCTTCATGTTTCTAATAAAACATTTCATCATTTCTTGATAGAGGATACTTGTTCTTTGTCGTGATTTTGTTATGCTCATGATAATCAATGTAAAGGTGGATTGACCCTCCTATCTTCATGAAGAATAGGACTTGTGCACCCCATGGAGAAGCACATTGTCTTATAAACCCTTTATCCAGATTATCCTGTAGTGGTTTATTCAGCTCCTCAAGCTCCAAAATATCCATTATATACATTGTCTTGGATATTGGAAATTCCCTAGGTATAATATCAATCAATAATTCAATATCAAGTCTAGGAGGAAGACTAGGAAATTCCTCAGGAAACACATCATGGAATTCCATCATAATAGGATTGTATTCAAGGATGGATGCTTCCTTAGAATCAGTCATATAATAAACATACACATGCACACATTATATTAATATCCATGCTTGTGATGATATTTCTAAAGAAGATTCATCCTCCTCATTGCACTTGTACATAAATGGGGGGTCGATTTTTCATTTGGAGTGTGATTTTCCTCTCATGGAAATTTATGTTTGATCTATATATGTAAAGCCAATTCATGCCCATAATTTCATGAAATTACACTAAAGGGAGCATGACAGGGTTTGACAAGAATTTCAATTCACAAATTGTGATTGGGGAGGAGTTATATTCATGGGTTGCAATGAGTTCCACATTTTCGGTTCTCAATGACATCTTAACTACCATTATTATTGGTGGTGTTGGGATTGTTCTACTAGACTTTTGGGATATAAAAGAATGAGTAAAACTATAATAAAAAATTATGTTCCATATTATTTAATGAATAAAAATCTTACCTGTCACCACTTCATTTTCAGGGTTCATTTTCTCTATATTGATGGAAAAAACCCCACTTTGCTAACTTCAGACTTTTTGGTTTCCTTTAAAAACCCTTGGCTTAGCGAATTAGTTTTCAATGTTCCCTGGTTCATTTTAGTTGAGGTAATGAACAATGAGTTGAGGTTCTAAGGGAGAATTCCTCTCCTCTGTCGTAGTTGTGGGTTTTTCTTGTTGGTAGTCAATATGCAGGTACCCTTCTCTTCCACACCTAATGACTTTTCTCGTCCCTTTCAAGAAATTTCATGGGTTCTCCTTTCTGCACCTTTGGCAAGTGGGGTGCTAGATTTTCATATCACCATTGGATTTATCCATTGTACAACTAGAATTGATGTACACCATATGCTTCTTATCCCCCTGAAACCCCTAAGATTCGACGATCTACATTTCAACGTTGATGGCATATCAGACAATTTCCACATAGGTCTTGAAGTCACAGATCAGTAGAGCTTTCTAAAGGTTAGGTTTTATCCCACTAAGGAAGTTGTCAACATTGCATTCTGGGTAACAACAAAGACCGTGGAATATCATTCAATCCTTGTGGTGTTTTCTTCATACACTACAATGGATTCGTCCTCTTTTTCCTTAAGGTAATGTAAGTACCTTTCCATCATAAGTCAAGGTGTGGAGGGAAAATATTTATCAAAAAACATTTTCAGAACGTCCTCCCATTCCAATTCCTTGATATAATCCTATGGATTCATATTTTTTATTAATTTCAACCATTGATAATATATACCCTCCATACAATAAGCATCCCGAAAAACAATCTTTTGTTTAGAACATTGAAGGATGAAGAATATCATTTCAATAGAGTTTATCCCTTTTTTGGCAATTGGGGGATCATATGATCCATTAAAAGTAGGAGGAATTTGTCTCATGATGCTCTCAATTGTGACATGTTCTTTCTTATGGGGGTAAATATTATTCTTGAACCATGTTTCTATTAAAAAAATGTGTAAACTGAGGGATTATCATGACAAAATTCACGATTCATACTCACATCAAAATGGGAATCTCATTAGAATAGTCAGCACATTGATGTTCGCATCAGTTGTTAGTCTGATTCTTAATATTACCAACCATTGGATAGAGTAAAAGAAAAGTTAGGGGTAACACATAAAGGGTAATCCAAAGACAAAAATTTGTTAATTATAAATTACATTTATTTCCTTAACTTATGAATTTATAGGCTTCTGTCTATGTTTTACCTGATATACTTCCTAACAAATATTCTTTAGGGATTTTTCCATTAATAATGGTTCATACTAATCATATGAATTTCCCAAAGCATATCCACCAAGAGTGTCATACCCAAGGGTGTATCAAAGCCTGTTTTGTGCACCATTTTTATTTCTAGTCTAGCTCATTGCGGTGTTTTCGGTTATTACCCCTAGATACATCTGTTCCAGAGCCGTCATTACCTGCTCAAATCCAGATAGAGATGTATATTCTTGAAAAACCACTTACTCAATACTCACCAAAATTTAGGGTTGTTTCCATTATATATAGTCTTATCCAAAATTCTTTCACTATGTTTTTCTAATCTTAATCCCAAATATAACTAAACCTATCCTCTGATACTAACTATAACAACCCTGATCATTATTACACAAAAAACCTGATACATTACATAAAATTTCACTTAAGAATACTTTGGGGTTCATTAGGTATAGTGTTTTGAGAAATTATGAAAATTACATAAGAACTTAGAACGTAAAACCCAACATCATTATTGAAAATATCTTTTACATGACCTGAACATTCATTCATACTTATCATTGCATGGGTTAATATGAGGACATCAAAAATAAAATGGTGAGATATAAAGAATATTAAGGGGTAAAAATGAATAAATGAAAGAATGTAGTACACATTAGGCAATAATAATATTAATGGAGCACAAGAGAAACATGAATATAAAGGCCTGATATTGCATTATTATCATAACATGGAAATGTGGCACCAACATTTAACATGATATTACCTGATCCAAGACTCATTGCACAAGCATCATGATTAAAACCTCATTAAACATGAATTTTCATGAGTAAACCCTCCTTGAACTTGATGTAACATTATTCTAATCATTACCCAATTCATTGGAGAGCTATTAGGGCACACTATTCTAAATCATTTCATTTATTGAATAAGTGTGCCACATGGATTCATTAAATGTAATAATTTATTCCATGATAAGAAAACATGGAATTTTTAAATTAAACTCAATAATAAATAATTAATTTTTTATAAATGTGAACACCCTTGATAGATAAATGATCATGGTATTCACTACACAATGTCTTTAGCTTGGAAAATCACAGTGCAATTTTGAGAGCATAATAGCATGACATAAGAATTCATTAAAATTGTTGATGAGAGAGAGAGGGGTGTATCATTATATGTACATTATATGTATATTTATGGGGTCATATAAATACATGTCCCAACATATGTAATGGAATTTAGATTAATAAAGCAAAATAATTTATTGAATGTAAATGAGGAGAGAGAAACACCATACAAGATTTCTACATGGGTTCAGGTTTATTTTGGAAGCATTAATTAGGGAGAATATAAGGCTCCAGCCTTAAACCTTACTTAAACTTGAGTTATTACAAGATTACACATTGAGGATCTTTTCAGGTTTAGAGTTTTAGAGAATTAGATCACGAATCTTGCATTACATTCCACATTTAAACAAGGTGGTTACATAAAAGACAATATTCATTCTTCCCATCAATGGAAACCTATTTAAAATAAAACACAGATTCTTTCTTGACACATCCTTGACACTATCGTCACATCATGTACCTTTCCCTTGACCTGTGAAAAGCATTTCAAAAACTTGGGATGAGCATAAAAAGCTCAATAAGGGTTATAAAAATATGGAAAGGAAACATGAGTTCATATATACATAATAATGAAATCATACTTTACCCATAAAACATAGGCATATCAAATCATGAATAAATCATAGAAAACATAAGACATAAAGGTAACTTGAAGCATTCATAGCATTCTTACGTAGGGAGTAACCCTCTTGGTTACGTTTGGAATACCCATCAAAGTATATTCCCTAAATCTCTTCGGAGAAACCTTAACGTTTCACTCCTTCGCGTTACCCAATGCATTGGAGAGCTATATCGGGCTCACATGCCCTTAGTTTATCACGGAACCACCCGTTCTTCATAACAATGCCCAAGAATCATAACATAATCGTATCACATAAACATGAATAAAGGAAACATAACATTTCCACATTTCAATCACAATATAACATTTTAGGATATTGAAATAATGAATCCATTCAAAAAGAAACCATTTAAAACATTTAATAAAGAGATTTTTGAATCAAAGTGTCCCATACCACCTTGAAGCTTTTAACATTTTAAACCATTAATATCCATATAAATAAATCCTTAAAACCATATTGAAAACATGGATATTAATAAGTACAAATAATTAAAACATTTAAAACGATATTTTGGTTAAAGGGGTTTTACCAAAATTAGAGACACTTGAATACAATAATCGAGGAATAAAATTTAGTCAGAACTTTATAATATCATGAGAATAAAAGGATTCATGATATAATACTCCAAAGGACAGTATATACACCATATAAGAGTGAATTGGTGCATAACAACAATGAACCCTCGACAGAAATGTCAAATGTGATGAAATCCCTTATAAAGAAGGTATCCTTAAATTAAGGACAAATAAATCTCAAAAATATGTGTGAAAAATATATATACACCCAATATAAGTGGATATTAAGTGTAAAACAATAAAATGTCATTCACACATATTCAATGGATGACATATTCAATTACTACAAGTTGAACCCAAAGAAATCGAAATTGGGTTAAAAAGTTCCCTTGACAGCCTAACGGCATCACATCAAAATGAGTTGATGAGAGATAAAAAGTGTATCTCATCACTTGGACATAAAATTTACATCAATAAGGATGTATGAGAACATATACCAACATAAAAATATGTAAATTAAAAGACCCAATAAAAGAAGTCTTTTAAAAAAGAGGAGGGTGAAAGGTTCCCTTACTGACTTGGGTATCTTTCAAAACATACACCCCATGAAAGAAAGACAATAGGTCATTGATGTAAATACTCATAAACGAAATTATATTACAGAAAGAGTAGAATAATGGGTAGTACATACACCACTCAATGGAATTTGTGGAAAATGTAGCATAAATCTCACGGGAATAAAAGTGAGATGAAAAAATCCCTTACGAAAACACGGCAGCCTAACAGCGCCACATAAAACTTCCGAATATGGATTGATGAGATCAAATAGAGTATCCCATCATATTACAATAGAATTTACAGAAAGTGGAATATAAAAGATCATCCCAATAACAAGAAATACGAACTTTAAAAGGAATGACATAAAAGTGTGCTCTTAAAAAGAAAGAGAGGAGTAGGATCCCTTACCTCGGGTCCGACTTGACTCGATCATTCTTTAATCTCCTGAATAATAAACATGAGTTAATTTATAATTCCTTAAGAACCTTTTTCAAGTTCATTATTACTTTTATACCACTTATTACCATGTCATAAACATTATGTAATCATTTAAGTTAATAATATTTGCTTTGCCGATATTTGGTTCTTAAGTCGAAAGTGGACTTCTTACAATTACATGTTGTTCGTGTGGCCAAATTTTTATTATATCCATAATTGTATTCCTTATTTAGATATCATATATGTCATATATATCCAGTACATGAATGAATTTATAACATTACATAATCGTTTAGAGGTAAGAAATGAAATGCACCGTTCATGGAGACGATAAGCCGTACGTACGCATGAACGCTACTTTCATTTATATTTAGTATTTTATAGAATGGAATAATAATGATATAAAATTATATTATAATTCCAGTATAATATAATATATAATATCGTATTTCCATCCTTTATACAACCCACATATGGTATTTAACGAATCAAATCACTTTGAGGGGGCGGTAGTCCGCACTTCCTTAAATGAAGATATCGCGTATACCCATAATGGAATCCATAAAGGTAAGACAAAAATGAAAAATACATAATCATAAATAAAACATAAACATATTATATATCATATATAAAAATAGTGACATCATAATGGCCACCTTTGAAGGTGTTAAATGAGTATTGAACAATCATCGTTTCGGGAGGCAGAATTTCACCATCCACGGAAACCGTATGTTCTTTAACCATTTGATGTAGTTGTGTGAGAGTGTAGCTCGAATAAATCTTATAACAACATACTAGTATATTGAAGATACTGGTGTTGTTACAAAATAAGTAAATAAAAAGATTTTAGGGAGTTGGAGAAGCAAAATAAAACAAATGAACATGAGAGAATGAATTACCTTTAAAAGTGTAACTCCTTTTGATTTGAGCCTAAAGGCTTCCTTTGAAAGGATTCTTCCCAAAGGGAATCCTCTAGGATGAGAAGAGGAATGTGGAGAGAGTAAATGGGCAGGGGTTGGCCGAGCCAAAGGCTTGAGGAGTTTGTTAAATGAGGTAGAGGTGGGGGCCTTTTATAAGAGGAGAGGAGGGGCACTTTTGGAAAGTAAAGAAATATTACTTTATTTGAAAATGTGTTTCGGTTTCAAAAGGTCCCACATTGCTATAATTCGTGGATAAGGTGATAAGGCTTTGAAATCCACTCATCCAATAAGTTTTGGACATGTTTAGTTCATATATTTTACATTATCTTTCCATTTTATTTAAATCGTCAAATAATGATGTCATCACTGCATCATTATTATGTCATAAATAATTTAATTTATTTAATGTCTAAAAATTATAAAAAAAATACTATGATGTAGGAAATATTTTTAGATTTCCAATTAATATTTATAATCAAAAATATGACTTGTATAACCCCACTTAAAAATTGTTTTAGTAAAACATATCATGTTTGTGTCAATTTTACTTTTACATTAAATAAAATGTTATTTATGTCATTTCCCAACCAAAGTGGATCCATGGGGTCCCCAAGTTGACCCATGGATTTTCTTGGTCGGCCATGATACAACCAATGAGGGTAAGACATGTGTCAAGCTCATCTCATTTTATTAAAGCATTATTTTTACCTTAAACTACACTAATTACCACTAATCGCGATTAAAAACTTAATAAGTTACTATTCACCAAAAAATTATTTTAATCTCATTGAACCACATTTTACTTCTTAATGACAACCATGTATGTCGAATTTTTGAAAATCAAAACACAATGATGGAAAAATTTCATTTAAACGGAAAAATCAGTTTTTATAAGTACCACTTAGTGGTTTCACTATTCATCAAAATTTGAAGTTTTTCAGAAAAATCCCAAAAATTCACCCTAAGCTATATTTGATATTATGAATTCAAAAATGAAGTCCGTTTTACAAAATTCTAAACATATAAGTCACATTAATTAATTTAATAATTAATTCCCGCTGTCATGACAAATAGCGTGTTTTATGAAATAATAAGTATCAAAAGATTGACACTAGTTTAAGTCTGATTTCAAAGTGAAATTGATTCCAACGACCACTATTGGATTTAATGGTAAAAATATTTTCTAATTTCACTTTAAAACCAATTCAAAATATAATCTAATCATATATATAAATTAGATTAAAAAGTGGTTTTGAATTAAAATACAACATTTTACACTATTCATTAAAAAAATGAACTTTATCGGAAAGATACCAAAAATTTACACAAAGTAAATTTTGATGTCCCGATTATTAATAAGAGTTTTATTTGGTCCAAAATAATTTTTAAGAGTGAACAAAACTATATTTAATGATGGTTCTCCATCAAAAGGTGATAAGTGAACCTTTAGTGAAAACTAGGGCATATATGCCTAAAATTGAATTCTTTCCGTATTTTAAGCCTTTATCTTTTATTGTATAAATGTAAAAATATTTAAGAACATATATAATCATATTTTAGGTATTTCTATCCATTACCGCCATTACAATGGCTACATGTTAACTACCATTTAAAATAATATTATTTTATTATTAGAGTGCAACATAAGATTCCCAAGAAACTCATTGTTGCGTGTTGGGTACGCCATCGAGCATAGCATCCCCTTTAAAGTCATATTAATATTTTATTCAAAAATATGGATAAATATGAAAATGTCATATTCCTTATTTACCTGGGGTGTTACATCCTTCCCCCCTTTTGGGAATTGCGTCCTCGCAATTGTAAAATTACGCTTGGAAACATCCTTGAACGTCCCACATCGGAACAAGAGTCGGTAAAACAATCACTTTAAAATAAAGAAAGATAATCACAGAGGTCACCCGAGTTAACCCATACTAGGATTCTAAGTATGAAAATATGGACATGGAGGAGAAAACATAGGGTCATGTTCCGATGGAGAGTGATAGAAAACATGTTTAGGAGAAAGTTAACAATAAGAAAATCACAAACTTGTGATGGGTTAAACGGTGTTGGGTTCCCCAGTAGGAAAAGTTAATAGACAACATTTTTGTTTTAAGTTACTTTTTATTGAGGAATTTATTCATAAGGAAGCATAATCACTTATCATGTTGACTTTCAACTTTTACTAGATTCCTTAGTCAAACTCATATTTTTTCCAAAAGACGAGTATTTAGGGAGACTTGTTCGCATTAAGAGTACTATAATCAACTTCTAGAGAATCACCTAATCCCAAAAAGATAACTATATACATCCCATGTATTTAGGCATTAACCAAAACCAAAAAGGTTAGTACAAGATCAGATAATCCAGAAAAGGATAACCCCTTATAAAAAGAAAATCTATTCTTAATCTCCAAAATTTGTCCAACAAAACCCAAAGTTCAACGAGGACCATCCGATAAACAATTTGTCCATAAAATTCTTCAATGTAAACCAATATAAGATTGAAACCCAAATATTTGAAGGATTTAGTCACATATTATTCCAAGTTAAATCGTAACATTTATCTCCAAACAACATCAGTTGCTCCTAAAGTCTCACATTGAAAAGTAATTATCCTAATCACATATCCTCCAAAATCAACTTACTCTTAATTCATAAAATCATATAACTAAAAAGAATCAGTCAAACTAACCAGGGAATTCACGTAGTCCAGTGGTAGGCGATAAATACCAGTCGCACTTTGGTTGTGGGTTCGATTCCCGCAGCATTGTCCGACGCGACGGGTTGTCACACGGTCTGCGTGTTGTCCTTTTTCCAAAACTATATAATTCTCAAATCATTACCCAAAAAGGGATAAAATCATCAAAATAACCATAACATAATTTAACCTCAATTTTATCTCATGCCTTTCACTTCAATCATAACATATGGTAACCCATAATTACCTCAAAAGTAAGGATCATATAAACCCAAATGGTTCTTTATAACTATGTCCACAAAAGAAAAGATAACTATTACTTGAATAAAATTTTCCTATATTAAACATCAGGGTTACACATAATATAAAAAGTCTCTTAATGTAACCCCATCATCAAAAGAGACTTAATACTCTTAAGAATTTTACCCTAACTCTTGAAGCCCTTATATGTTGACATCTTACTCATTCAACATTCTTCATGATCCATTATCCATTCCTTTCCAACTTATTCCAAAATACCTCTTTCCTAAAAACAAAATCATGAATCATATCCTAAGATTACAAAATAAGAAAACAATAGTCATGAAATATTACATACCTTTGATTGGTCATTGTCAGTTTCTTCATCCTCAATCGGAATGGCATTAGGTATTGGTAAACGAATATTGGTACGCTCTTGGTGACCCCATTCACGAAACTTCTTCATAGGACATGTGTTTGCATAATGACCATGCACACCACATTTAAAACATTCAATTGATCCCTCAGAAAGAACTTCTTTCCCTTTCCTCGAGTCAACTGGATGCTTCCTTTTTCCATGGAAGGTTCTTGCTTTATGACCTTCATTTCCACATCTATAGCATATTTCTGTCCCTTTGAAACATTTTCCTAGGTTTTTCTTTCCACATCATTGACACATAGGTTTTTGAACACACTTACCTTTATGATTATTACCTGTACTTCCGTAGGGATTTGTTTCTTGCATATATGATGCCTTAGAGAAATCTCCAAGGTTTAGGTGGTCAATCATGACTCCAGATAGTTGGTTGAGGATAATCAAAAGAGTTCTCATTGCAGCTCCCATATCATTCAGTTGCTTGCTCAAAGAACTGTCACAGTTTCCTTCACATCCACTGTTACTTTGGTGCCTGCTAGATCCAGCCATTTACTAAAACCAAAAAGGTCAGTGTGAGTATATCAACAAAACCATCAAGTACTAATGAGTATGATAGACAATAAGATATACTTACTCATTCACTTTATCTAAAACTGAGACTCTTTCTGAAATCCTAACCATTATGGTAATTCTCAATTATGCTTAGAGAATACCCTAACCTCTAAAGTTATCTAAACCGACCATTGATACCAACTATGATGCCCCAGCCTTAAACCTTACTTAAACTTGAGTTATTACAAGATTACACATTGAGGATCTTTTCAGGTTTAGAGTTTTAGAGAATTAGATCATGAAACTTTCATTACATTCCACATTTAAACAAGGTGGTTACATAAAAGACAATATTCATTCTTCCCATCAATGGAAACCTATTTAAAATAAAACACTGATTCTTTCTTGACACATCCTTGACACCCTCGTCACATCATGTACCTTTCCCTTGACCTGTGAAAATCATTTCAAAATCTTCGGATGAGCATAAAAAGCTCAATAAGGGTTATAAAAATATGGAAAGGAAACATGAGTTCATATATACATAAGAATGAAATCATACTTTACCCATAAAACATAGGCATATCAAATCATGAATAAATCATAGAAAACATAATACATAAAGGTAACTTGAAGCATTCATAACATTCTTACGTAGGGGGTAACCTTCTTGGTTACGTTTGGAATACCCATCACAGTATATTCCCTAAATCTCTTCGGAGAAACCTTAACGTTTCACTCCTTCGCGTTACCCAATGCATTGGAGAGCTATATCGGGCTCACCCGCCCTTAGTTTATCACGGAACCACCCGTTCTTCATAACAATTCCCAAGAACCATAACGTAATCGTATCACATAAACATGAATAAAGGAAACATAACATTTCCACATTTCAATCACAATATAACCTTTTAGGATATTGAAATAATGAATCCATTCAAAAAGAAACCATTTAAAACATTTAATAAAGAGATTTTTGAATCAAAGTGTCCCATACCACCTTGAAGATTTTAACATTTTAAACCATTAATATCCATATAAATAAATCCTTAAAACCATTTTGAAAACATGGATATTAATAAGAACAAATAATTAAAACATTTAAAACGATATTTTGGTTAAAGGGGTTTTACCAAAATTAGAGACACTTGAATACAATAATCGAGGAATAACATTTAGTCAGAACTTTATAATATCATGAGAATAAAAGGACTCATGATATAATACTCCAAAGGACAGTATATACACCATATAAGAGTGAATTGGTGCATAACAACAATTAACCCTCGATAGAAATGTCAAATGTGATGAAATCCCTTATAAAGAAGGTATCCTTAAATTAAGGACAAATAAATCTCAAAAATATGTGTGAAAAATATATATGCACCCAATATAAGTGGATATTAAGTGTAAAACAATAAAATTTCATTCACACATATTCAATGGATGACATATTCAATGGCTACAAGTTGAACCCAAAGAAATCGAAATTGGGTTAAAAAGTTCCCTTGACAGCCTAACGGCATCACATCAAAATGCGTTGATGAGAGATAAAAAGTGTATCTCATCACTTGGACATAAAATTCACATCAATAAGGATGTATGAGAACATATCCCAACATAAAAATATGTAAATTAAAAGACCCAATAAAAGAAGTCTTTTAAAAAAGAGGAGGGTGAAAGGTTCCCTTACCGACTTGGGTATCTTTCAAAACATACACCCCATGAAAGAAAGACAATAGGTCATTGATGTAAATACTCATAAACGAAATTATATTACACAAAGAGTAGAATAATGGTCAGTACATACACCACTCAATGGAATTTGTGGCAAATGTAGCATAAATATCACGGGAATAAAAGTGAGATGAAAAAATCCCTTACGAAAACACGGCAGCCTAACGGCGCCACAGAAAACATCCGAATATGGATTGATGAGATCAAATAGAGTATCCCATAATATTGCAATATAATTTACAGAAAGTGGAATATAAAAGATCATCCCAATAACAAGAAATGTGAGCTTTAAAAGGAATGACATAAAAGTGTGTTCTTAAAAAGAAAGAGAGGAGTAGGATCCCTTACCTCGGGTCCGACTTGACTCGATCGTTCTTTAATCTCCTGAATAATAAACTTGAGTTAATTTCTAATTCCTAAAGAACCTTTTTCAAGTTCATTATTACTTTTATACCACTTATTACCATGTCATAAACATTATGTAATCATTTAAGTTAATAATATTTGTTTTGCCGATATTTGGTTCTTAAGTCGAAAGTGGACTTCTTACAATTACATGTTGTTCGTGTGGCCAAATTTTTATTATATCCAGAATTTTATTCCTTATGTATATATCATATATGTAATATATATCCAGTACATGCATGCATTTATAACATTACATAATAGTTTAGAGGTAAGAAATGAAATGCACCGTTCATGGAGACGGTAAGCCGTACGTACGCATGAACGCTACTTTCATTTCTATTTCGTATTTTATAGAATGGAATAATAATTATATAAAGGTATATTATAGTTAAATTATAATATAATATATAATATCATATTTCCATCCTTTATACAACCCACATATGGTATTTAACGAATCAAATCACTTTGAGGGGGCGGTAGTCCGCACTTCCTTAAATTAAGATATCGCGTATACCCATAATGGAAGCCATAAAGGTAAGACAAAAATGAAAAATACAGAATCATAAATAAAACATAAACATATTATATATCATATATAAAAATAGTGACATCATAATGGCCACCTTTGAAGGTGTTAAATGAGTATTGAACAATCATCGTTTCGGGAGGCAGAATTTCACCATCCACGGAAACCGTATGTTCTTTAACCATTTGATGTAGTTGTGTGAGAGTGTAGCTCGAATAAATATTATAACAACATCCTAGTATATTTAAGATACTGGTGTTGTTACAAAAGAAGTAAATAAAAAGATTTTAGGGGGTTGGAGAAGCAAAATAAAACAAATGAACATGAGAGAATGAATTACCTTTAAAAGTGTAACTCCTTTTGATTTGAGCCTAAAGGCTTCCTTTGAAAGGATTATTCCCAAAGGGAATCATCTAGGATGAGAAGAGGGATGTGGAGAGAGTAAATGGGCAGGGCTTTTCCGAGCCAAAGGCTTGAGGAGTGTGTTAAATGAGGTAGAGGTGGGGGCCTTTTATAAGAGGAGAGGAGGGGCACTTTTGGAAAGTAAAGAAATATTACTTTATTTGAAAATGTGTTTCGGTTTCAAAAGGTCCCACATTGCTATAATTCGTGGCTAAGGTGATAAGGCTTTTAAATCCACTCATAAAATATGTTTTGGACATGTGTAGTTCATAGATTTTACATTATCTTTCCATTTTATTTAAATCGTCAAATAATGATGTCATCGCTGCATCATTATTATGTCATAAATAATTTAATTTATTTAATGTCTAAAAATTATTAAAAAAAATACTATGATGTAGGAAATCTTTTTAGAATTCCAATGAATATTTATAATCAAAAATATTACTTGTATAACCCCACTTAAAAATTGTTTTAGTAAAACATATCATGTTTGTGTCAATTTTACTTTTACATTAAATAACATGTTATTTATGTCATTTCCCAACCAAAGTGGATCCATGGGGACCCCAAGTTGACCCATGGCTTGTATTGGTCGGCCATGATACAACCAATGAGGGTAAGACATGTGTCAAGCTCATCTCATTTTATTAAAGCATTATTTTTACCTTAAACTACACTAATTACCACTAATCGCGATTAAAAACTTAATAAGTTACTATTCACCGAAAAATTATTTTAATCTCATTGAACCACATTTTATTTCTTAATGACAACCATGTATGTCGGATTTTTGAAAATCAAAACACAATGATGGAAAAATTTCATTTAAACGGAAAAATCAGTTTTTATAAGTACCACTTAGTGGTTTCACTATTCATCAAAAATTGAAGTTTTTCAGAAAAATCCCAAAAATTCACCCTAAGCTATATTTGATATTCTGAATTCAAAAATGAAGTCCGTTTTAAAAAATTCAAAACATATAAGTCACATTAATTAATTTAATAATTAATTCCCGCTGTCATGACAAATAGCGTGTTTTATGAAACAATAAGTATCAAAAGATTGACACTAGTTTAAGTCTGATTTCAAAGTGAAATTGATTCCAACGTCCACTATTGGATTTAATGGTAAAAATATTTTCTAATTTCACTTTAAAACCAATTCAAAATATAATCTAATCATATAAATAAATTAGGTTAAAAAGTGGTTTTGAATTAAAATACAACATTTTACACTATTCATTAAAAAATGAACTTTATCGGAAAGATACCAAAAATTTACACAAAGTAAATTTTGATGTCCCGATTCTTAATAAGAGTTTTATTTGGTCCAAAAGAATTTTTAAGAGTGAACAAAACTATATTTAATGACGTTTCTCCATCAAAAGGTGATAAGTGAACCTTTAGTGAAAACTAGGGCATATATGCCTAAAATTGAATTCTTTCCGTATTTTAAGCCTTTATCATTTATTTTATAAATGTAAAAATATTTAAGAACATATATAATCATATTTTAGTTATTTCTATCCATTCCCGCCATTACAACGGCTACATGTTAACTACCATTTAAAATAATATTATTTTATTATTAGAGTGCAACGTAAGATTCTCAAGAAACTCATTGTTGCGTGTTGGGTACGCCATCGAGCATAGCGTCCCCTTTAAAGTCATATTAATATTTTATTCACAAATATGGATAAATATGAAAATTTCATATTCCTTATTTACCTGGGGTGTTACAGAGAAAGGGGTTTATCATCATTAAAAAATAAGGATGGATGTATATGAGAGGTTATAAATCATACCCCAACATTTTTAATTGAAAATACTAGGATATAGAATCATAAAGAAATATGGGAAAAATGAGAAAGGAATAAATGACGTACATTGAAGTTTGATGCCAGAAGATTGGAAGGGTCTTAATAAAGGCTTCTTAGGAGATAGAAAAGACACAAGAGGAATATATAAAGTGGAGGGAAGGTTTTGGTTGAGCTAAAAAAGTTTTTAGTGTAGAGAAGTGGGAGTTTGGGTGTGCTTATATATGAAAAGAGAGGAAATTCATTATTATTTACGATTTGGACACCACAAATTAAACTAATCAAAACAAAAAAACAACGCTTGGTTTTTTCCAAAAGGTATTGGTAAAAATTATTCTATAAGTCTAGCGGCCTATATTCTTAAAATATTTGTCTTTATTATGTGGAATTGTGTCTCACTCTCAAGGAAATCATTTTATAAATATAAAATGATTTATAAGTCTTGGATGGTCCACTAAGGCTTTGTAAAATAAATAAAATAAATATAAAATCACATTATTTAAAAGGTACAACATTACTAGACGAAAATAATGTTTATTGTATTTTATTACATAACTATTGAGTCATTAGGATGTCATAAAACACATTATATATGTAAATGGTATTTAATTTTTACCCAAAAACTCGACTGTCTCAGAGAATTATGAAAAATTCACCATTGGATAATTTGAACATCATGATTCAAAAAATAATAATCATTTTATCTAAATAATTTTTTAAATCTTTTAATTTTTACTTTTAAAATAAAAACCTATATTTATCTAAAATTCATTGGTTTTGAAAAAAAATAGATTTCAAACCTAAATAAAAATTACATTGTTATTCCTAAAAAATATATGATAATTTATTTTTAATAAAATTTAATTTAGAAATAATACATTATTAAGATACTATCTAATTCAAAAATCCATTAATTCATTGAAATATATTTCTTATTTGAATATTTATTAAAAATACTATTTATTCATTATAAACTATTTAAAAAGTAAAAAAATAAAATGAATGTATATTTACTTTTCAAAAATAATTTACATAATCATAGTGTTAGGGTATTGTTATATAACCCCTTATAACAGCCGCATAAGACCTAAGGATACTGTGTGTGATGGTGATAGACTATTGGGATGGTTCAGATAACATCACTCGGGTGGTTTTCTCTATCAACTTACACTTCTCCTTTATGTTGTTTCATTCGATATTAACGTGTTATAGCTCAGATTTAGCTTGGTCAAGAGTGAAGCCCAATGACACCACCTCCTTTCCGATCTCTAAAAATGGGCTTCGAATGGAGAAATTCTACAGGATGAGGCCATCACATCCATTGTTGGAGTAAATTGGGTTTGTTAAAGCCATATATTTATATTACTTGTGTGATCTGTTTTGAAAGACTAAATTAGCCATGGTCACAATTCATAATGGTATTTTGAAATTAAAAAACATAAAACCAATAATGTTCATATTACATATAACCATTTTACATAACAATATAGTTAACCAGATCAAGTAGAATTTTCATTGATAAATTTTTGGGGCATTACAATATCCCTATATTGTAATAATATATATATGCATATTGGTGATTATACCATAGCCTATGATATGATGTGATAGTAGAGTGTGATGGGAGAAACCCTTATGATAATTCATGAATCAATTTTTCTACCCTTTTCTATTTTTGGTCCATTATTATACATGAGATGTATTTTTTAATGTATGTAAATCATTCATTGAATAAGTTCAATAAATTAACTCCAATGGGAAGTGATTTTCAATGCTAAGAGTTGTAACTTGATGTATGAATCTTCGTTAAATGAATAGTATTATGAGGTTATATTGAAGGGAAAGGGTTCCTTCTTTTGTGATTTCCTCTTTCATTGCGTGATAGTCAAATCACTCTCTACTACCAAAGAAGTAATTTTTCACTGTAGTGAAGGATATAGAACCCCATTTATGTTATGGGAATCCTCATGTTATGTACAAAGATCTTTAAATAGATGGATTACCTATGGATTTATGAATCATACATTTCTTTTACCTTGGGTTCATCATCAAGAAGACTCCATCGAGGTATATCATACTAGTTTATCTCTATAGGTACTATATTTTTTGTAAACTTATACATGTTTAAACCTTACTAAATATTGGGAAATGATTAGATCTATTTTCATTTCTAAACACCCTAAGATGTTCACCAAAAACACAATATAAAGAATCCAAATGTTAAAAAGTTATAATAAATTTGAAATTATATATCAAATAAAAATTATATTTAATTGTATAGATTTTAATGTAATGGAGATAATGGTGGTTATTAATATATTTTAATTATTATTATTTCATTGTAAATGATAACAAGAACAAAGAATTGAATGGAAAATATTTATAAGCATAATAACCAAAATTTATCTAAAAATCCCTTTTTAACTAATTTATCACATGTTCTATAGGTTACATTGTTAAAAATTTCCTTATAAATTTTATTAATAGACTTCTTGTGATTAAAATTTCAAATAATTTTATTTAAAAAAATATTTATAATATTTATAATAAATTATAAAAAATGGTTTTATAATCAAGTTTATTATTTTAAAATAATAATTTATTATTTATAGTACTTAATGTTTTTTTATTTAAAATTATTAACTATTATAATTCAATAACTCTAATTTATAATTATTGAACTATTGTAATGATTGAATGGGTACACATTAATTCTATATGTTTTGGACTAAACATTAATTAAAATTTAAAATTTTGTTTTATTTTTTATATATAATCCTTGATCCATTTATAGTGTTTTGGTTAAGCTAATAAAATTTCTAAACCATTAATTTGTAGTACGATTCGATTTAGATTACATATTAACATATTTTTTATGCTAAAATCTTAATATAGATCTATGGTATTTTGTAATGATTATCTAATAATTATAATATAATTTATTCATAATCTTCAACTTCATGACATGATTTTACCCTTGAAAAGCTATCAAAATACCACTTTCACTACTAATATAATGGATTTAGTGACCACAACATCAGTCACTTTTGAGTGGCCACTATATCCATCAATGAAAATAGTTTTCTTGTCGCTAAAGGTTTCCACAAAAAATGAAAGGGTGTTTATATTGGAAATAATATGTGATGTGGGGATATAGGTATGACATAGGGGGATGAAGAAACCCTAAACCTACCAACCATGATTGATTAGGAGTGGATATAGAGTAGTAAAATAATTATAGTGTGGTAGAGGTATGGCGAGGTGACCAAAGGGCCATTGGGATTTTTTCAGGGCCATACAATAGTGTATAAGGCATGTTAAAGGTGATTAGGTTATTTAAGTTAGTAGAATAGGTGTTTGTGGATTGCTGTAAGGGTGATCCCTAAGAATATTACATTGATGGTGGAAAAATCCTATCATTTTTAGTATTATAAAATACAATTTAGAGGTCACTAAAAATACATTTAAAAATTAACAAATCATGATGAACCACTTATGGATGCATGGAAGCGCAAATTTCAAGAATTTTTTATATTTTAGAATTTATCCTACACATTGAGCCCAGAATTATAATTGAAATAGATGTAAAATATAACGAGTAAACAAAAAATATATGGTTTTCTCTTTAATAGGTGTGGTTTTATTAAGACTTAAAAGGAAATAAAAACCATAAGTGTCCATTAAATCTATAACATTAATTTGTCCCCAAAACAACACACTGTTTCAGTTTGGTATGGTTTGTTTTTATTGGGTTTTTGGTTTGTTTTTTTGGGTTTGTGTTTTTGTTTGATTCAAGAATTTACTTCCAACCCTAATTGTTATATAAAATTTTAAGAAATATAATTATTTCTAAACTAATTATTATTAAAGTAAAAAAAACACAAATTGATTACTTTTAAAATAAAAACCTCTTAATTAACATTTTATGAAAGGAAATTAAATAGAAAATAATTAAATTAATCAAAATTTCGTAGCAATACGTATTCTTAATTTATTTAAAAATATTATTTAATTGATAATAACTATTATAAAAAATTTATATACAAAATAATTTGAAAAAAATTAATTATTGAAAAAAAAATCATATGGTCATAAATATTTTCCTTGAATTATTCATCATAATTATAATTTTCAAAATTGAAAATTATGTTCATATCTATAAATAAATTCAAAAATAAATTTATTAGAGGATTCATAGAAAAAATTAAAAATTGTTATCCTATTGAGAATCTTTATTTTTATCAAATTATTTCCAGAACCATTTTTTAAAATTTCCTATCAAGATTCATTCTAATTATACTATTTAATGTATATGATAATCATGATTAGAAAAAATTAAAATAATAACTTCATTTATTTAAGGTGTAAGTTATAAGAAACAAACACATGTATTGTACCATCATTGATTTAGTCAGCCAACACAATGTAGAGTTGGATAGACATATATCCTTAGGTGTGCCTTAGGTCGTCATAGATTTTGTTGATTGATGGTAATGTTTTATAGATATTGTTATGAGAATATATCTTCTATTATATAATCATATATAACTGTGGAAAAAATATAACCCATCATCCTCCATAAAAAAATATTAAAATTATAATTATACCAAAATGATAACCAGTAAAACATTCTATAATAAAACATATACCCACTATAATTACATATAAAACATACACATAGAACATGATTTACCTAATGGTCAATCATATACATTGTTGATCCTAAAAATAGAAAATAATGTGTAAATATAAAAAAACTAGGTCTAAGGCTCTACATGGCCTCATCTCACAATACATTTATTCCATATTATCAACCATTAAACAAAGGTCCCATTCCCTTACTTATATCACAAACCATGATGTATATATTCCCACCAAAGTTCACGTGTATCATGTGATAAATATACTCAAATTATTACCACAAAAAATGTCCCCAAATAAATATAATTATATATCGGAGTATTAAAAATACGATTCATCAATGGAAAAAATATACATACTATCATCATTCTAGGAGGATCTATATTGACACCAAAATGAATGACCATGTCTTTTGTATAATGTTCAAAAAAGGAATGATGCTCTGATGGTAAGATCACAACCTGATGGTGAAAATTCAATCATCATTCCTACTAATAGCATGGGTTAATGAGTAATCACCAAAAAAAAATGTGAATGAGGTATTAATGTATTGCTACTCAAGGAAAAAATAATAATTATATTATTAATAAAGGAATAATGAGTATCACCAATCCTCTACACAAGGATAAATTATGTATCACCAACCATACTATTGGTAAATGATATATCATCAATTCATTTACCTAGGTGATTGATATATTAAAAACTAAACCATAAATTTTAATTATGTATCATAATATTCATCAACATGGTTTGATGATATATCACCAAAACCATAAAATATGTGAATGATATGTCAATGATATAACTATATGTATTTGGGTGTTCATATAATGAACATTATTAGTGGATGAATAATGTGAAATGCCTAATTTATTTTCAATAGAGGAAACATGTAATAAATATGAATAACATAAAAATAATATATTAGCTATTGTAGATTTTATATTTTACTCCATCATATAGTAAGATTGATAAATATCACTATAAAATAGCATAAATGCCTCTCACCTTAGAGGAATTTTATTGGCCTATTGATCCTTGTTCTTAGTAGGAAAAATTGGAGCTAAAAATGGGGTGATAGAACCTACTCTCAAAGAAAAGTGTCAATCTAGGAATGAATATAGTTTCAACATGGAAAACATGAATTGAGAGTACACAGAATAGGAGATATTTAGTCATTTTATAAACTATTTTAATTTAATGAAGATATTTGATGCAAGGAAATCATACTAGTATTACATGGTGGTAGGAAAATGTTACTTCTCATTGGAATGTTAAAATTCATTTAAACTCATAAAAAATATTATTTAGGAAAGATCATTAATGAATCAATATTATTGATTCATAACTAAATAAACCACCTCTGATGACATTTCCATGTGCATGTATGAAATTTTCTATATCAAATATTAATAAAAATATATGATATAATACAATTATGTATCATGAACCATAGATAAGCATTCGTATATTGAATAATATAATTTAGATATATACTAAAACATGATATCCCTAATATTTGTGCATTTCTACTAATCTACCATTTGAAAAATATAAATATAACTTTATACAAAACATCACAAATCCTTATGAATCCATCCAAAGAACCTTTGGATATGGCTTATCAAAACTATCTTTATTTTAGAATGAACACTGTGATAAAAATTTATATCTTACTCAAAGGCCTGACTATGATACCATGCATTCCATAGTAGTGTTGAAAAAATATAAAATATTCATTTCATAAATGAACCCAAGAGTAGCCTCTATGAAATCAGTTGTGTTACGCATGATACTAAATGGTCTGGTGCGATATCATTCCAATATAATCAAATATCTATATGAACATGTCCACCATAATATGTATCACATACATCATATGTCTTTGTTTATCATTACATTTTTCATGAGATCAAACGTCCATTGGATATGGAACACGTCAATATATTACCGAGCATTTCATACATTATTGATTCTATTAAAAATATTTTACCTTGTTAATGTATACATCACATTTAATTCATCTAGTATATGATGACATCACCTGACCATCATTAAAATACTTAAGAACATCACATTATACTTAACTATCCATAACCTATTAATTCATAAGTTTAATTTAGTCCAAGTCCCATATGTATTTTCTAATAAAATGATTGAAAAAAAATCATCATGTTTGAGTTCCAACTAATGATATTATAAAAAAACACACACAATATCCCCTTATTTGAAAATCCTAAGGGCTTGTGTAAGAATGGTATAAATGTATGAATGTTCTCATTATAGGTATCTCACTAACCTTTGGAGATGGGTATTTATTATAAGCATAAACAACTATACATATTAATGTGTATATAACATTACATGAGATATACATTGGAAGGTAAATCTGAGTAATAATACACGACTTATTAACTCACGTGTCTATTATTCATATCTCATATACATACCATTATACTATGTATAATATTTTACTAATGACGACCCAAACATATCATAACACCACATAATACTCCCTGGAAATCCTCAATTAGGGGAAAATCAAAGTCATACATTGAGGGGTTATTATAATTTAACAATTCATGTAAATTAAATAATAAAACAAATGAATGAATGATAAATAGAGATTTCATTTATTTATAAAATAATTATACATTTACAACCATTAACTACAATATCTTCTATATAATATACCATGGTATTTAAAATGACCCTCATTATTTTAAAATAGTAATAGTAACATTAATATATCCACTAAATTTCTCTCCACAGTCACCCAGTATATCCTAACACCACCTGTCTCTCTTGTTTCCGACATGATATGGTATTTTTAAGGATTTTTTTGGTCCTTTGGTGTGACTAAGGTTCAATATCTTGAGAAATGGCTCTATTTTTATCATTGTAATGCTTGATTTATACTTTGATTATGAGAATATATTCATGTTCATAAATGAACATTACAAACCAAACTGTTACCATCATAGAATCAAATATAGTTATATATTCCAAGTCTATTATTAATTTTGCTAAAATATATTTTTTTTAACTATCCAAATTTATAGCTCCACCATTTATGTAAAACCAAAAAATTTCATATTTAGATTTTATATTGCCTCAATATGATTGAAAATTTTCATCACTATTACCCTTTACACAGATCTCACCCTCACCATCAAATACCATGTATATATACATAGTCATATTTATGTACTTTTGGATGATTATGAGATCAATTTTAGGAGTATCACTAGGATTGGATTCGTATTAAATAGTTATTCTAATATCATAGGTGAAATTAGATCAGATTCACAACAAAATATATAGGATACATCATATGGAACAGACATAGGGTATTCAATCCATGCATAATAAATCTTTAAAAGGATCATGAATGTTACTATTATTTGTTCCATGCAACACTAGTAAATACCCCTTTTGGTGTTCATTATGTCGAATCACTTTAACCCTTTACCAATTTCTATTTCTTGACTCAGTCAAAATAGTCTCATTGATCCATCTCTATAAATATTCATACATAGTATGATGGATAATTTAAACATGTCTTTAATAGAGAATAATTTAACCAACCAAATCCTTATATAATATTTTACGGTTTTTTATTTTAAAAAATAGTATGTATTGGATGAAAAATATCAAAAAAAGTATTACACTCTCTCTAATTTTATTTTATACACAGTAACCATTTGAAATCATAATTAAACCAAGATATTGTTTTTAATCATTATACAATATATTCTATGTCCAAGAATCTTAGTTTAATACACAAATGGATCATTGGAAGTTTTATATAATAAAAATCATTAAGATCTTCAAAAACTTCATCCTACACCATATACACATCCATGACTAAATTCTGATTTTGGGAATCAGTTTTACATCCATTTTATATATATAATAAATATTCTTGATGAGAAGAGTGAAATAATTTTTTTGATCAGGTAGATCTCAAGTGTTAATGAATATAAATAATAATTTAAATATGTGAATGGAAGAGGGGATAAGAATTTTAAATTAATGAGGAATAGTAAAATTTATGGATGATTTGTATTATTTAAAAGTCAGGATATGTAGATATGTTTTATGTGATTCCTGAAAGATTATTTGTCATTGATAGGTGTTTAATTTTATTTGATATGATGATTAAACCTTGTATATAATGGAATTCCATGTCGATGGTGTGGTGATCTAGGCTTAATGACTATAATAATTTTTGTGGGGGATTTTTATAGTCAAAACCATTTATATTTTCGTTTTTCATGTTTGTGTGGTTGAATGAGTAAACCATGAAAAAATTATGTCATTTCCAATGTTTTATAGTTGAATTTTTATTTTAGAACTACATGGATATGTTTTAAATAATTTGAATGAATAAGATGGAAGTCATGGAATAGGAGGATACTATTACATTATGATTATTAGGGAATGGAATGAATCTTGTTATAACATAAGTAATTTCAATAATACTTAATGGGGAATCATAAATTGGGGATACATAATATTAATGAATATCTTCGTTGCATCGTGACATGAGGACTTGTGACATGTCTTCATTATTTTCATCGTAATGAAGAAACAAATCAGAGGAAGATAGGGGTGAGATTAATTCTCCAACTACAATGGATAAAGTATTATGTCATGAATGTTTATGGATGAAGATAAAAAAATTAGATTCTTGGGGAAAAAATTAAGAATTGACGAATCATATATGAAATACATTTATTTTATGGTGTGGAAAAAAGTTTCAAACCATGATTTGATGAAGTATAATGAAAACTAAATCAATTAATTGATAGTTATATTATCATGAGGTCCCATTAATTGTGATTTTTTAATAGTTTAGAGATTTATAATGTTTTATTTCTCAATTACTTTGAAAATTTGTGGTATTATTTTTGGGGAGATACATAGCATATAAAATTGGGTTTATAATGACTAATTTGAGATATATTGTGATACGAAAATAAGGAAGTATATATGGGATATATAAAAGAGATATTTTTGGATGATTTATGTCTATAAAAAGATGAATTATCTTGCATAATAATCATAAATCATTAAATTAATCATGGATTGAGAGAATACATTAGGTTTAATGGTTGTATAATCTATTAAAAATTATCTATATATGATATTTAATGGCTAGTATGAAGGTAATAACTTTATTATGTTGAGTTTTATTGTGATGGGTGATTGAATAGTGTAGTAATTTTTGATTAATTATAGTTTTTTTTGGTTTTCGTAGTTATAATTTCAAAAATACATTTTTATCCTTATTTGAGAATGATCATTGATTCATGGATTAAATTTTATCTTTTTAATGCATAAACTAAAGGACATTCATTAAACCTATATTCTATCATATTAAACAACATACTTGAACCATATCTATGACAACCCTACTTTTTATTACAACTTAAACATGATATATTACATAAAACATCACTTGATACAAAAAAGAATATTGATAGGATTAGTTTCTATGGGGCTTAGGATCATTACATAAAAACTTAAAACATTAAATACACCATCTTTATTGAAAACTTCCTTTACATGACCACTACATTTCCTCGTACATAGCATTGCATGGGATAACCTGATGACATGCATAAGAAAGAGGTGAGCTATAAAGCCCAGTAAGGGAATAAACTTGGAATAACATGAGAAGTACAAAACATGATAGACATTAGGAATATCAATAGATAACAAGAGAAACATGAACATAAAAGAATGATAAAGCATGATAATCATAACATGGAAATGTTGGAACAACACTTTACATGGAATTAGCACAAGCTAAGAATCATTGCACATGGAGCATGATTAAATCCTCATTGCACATGAAGAACAATTAAACCCTCTTTGAACTTTAATTAGCAAGATTCAACACTCATTTAACATGACTTATAATGATACCATACTTTACCCAATTCATTGGAGCGCTATAAGGTCGCACCCTTATTAAACATTTCATTTCATGCATAAGTGTTCCACATCGATCATAAAACATTGATTCATAAAACATAATCATTTATTACACGATACAGGAATGTGGAATTCATACATGAAACTTTATTATCAATAAGTAAATGTGCATAAAGGTGAATACCCATGATGGAGAAATGTGCATGGTATTCACTACACAATGGCATTGTCATAGAAAATCGGTGCAATTTCGGCAGCGTAACGACGTGATATAAGAATTCATAAAAATGGTTGATGAAAGAGAAAGGGTTGTATCATCATATTTGAATGAAATGGAATGTAATAGGGTTATATAGCTACATGTCCAAACAATTTTAATGTCATTTAGATTCAGGATACAAAAGTATTGCTTGAATGTAAAAGAGGAGAGAGAAGTTCCTTTTGGAATTTCGGCATAGTAACGGGTGTACATGGGAGGCATTTAATGAGAGTGAAAGGGGTCTCCCATAATTAAAACAATTAGAGGAAAGTATGGGGATGGTGATAAACCCTACCACATCATTTATTATTGAAATTAAAGGGGCATAAAAACTTAAATAAAATTGGATAAAAATGAAAAAAGGAGGAAAAACCCTAACATGGAAGTGTTCTTCCAAAGGATTGACAGAGGCTTGAGAGAGGCCTCTTGGGAGATTGGGGCACCTTGGGAGGATTCTATAGAGATTAGGGCAGAGGTTGGACGAACTCCAAAGTATTTGAGTGAGGATGAAGTGGGATCTTGGGTGGGTTTATATAGGAAAGATGAGTGAATTCATTATTATTTATGTTTGGGACCCCTTACATTAAACTAATCCGAACCAAATATCAGCTCATGGTTTTTGCCCATGGATTTTGGAAAATGGGAGAGGGAAAAAATTTTATAAGGATAAATTCCAAACTTCTTAAAATAATGGGGTTGCTTATGTGGAGGTGAGTCACCCTCCCATGGAAAATAATTTAAAAAGACAAGATGTTCAATAAGTCTTGAGGGGTCCATTAATGTTTTGATAAGTAAGTAAAACAAATCCAAAAGCACGTTATTTTAATTTTTAAACATATATTTTCCGAAAATAAATCTTATATTATTTTATTACATCAATATTGGGTCTTTATGATGTCATAAAACACATTATATATTTAAACAGAATTTAATTTTTACCCAATAAATTGACTGCGTCGGAATATTATGAAAAATTCACCGTTGGATAATTTTGATGTCTTGATTCCATAAAAAACATTTAAATTATCTATATAATTTTCTAAATATGTTAATTTACACTTTTAAAATAAAAAATGACATTTATAAAAAATTCACGGGTTTTGACAAAAATGGCATTCAAACCTTAAAAAAAATTACAATTGCATTTAAAAAATTATATGATCATTTATATATAATAAAATTAATTTAATAATAATAATAATAATATTTTATTAAAATATTATGTAATTCAAAAATCCATTAATTTAATAAAATAGAATTATTTATTAAATAATAACTAAAAACACTATTTGTACTTTAAAAACTTTTTACAATGTATAAATAATGACAAGAAAGTATATTCAATATTATATACCAATAAAACAATATACATGAACATAGTACTAGAGATTTGTTACATAACCCCTTAAAACAACCGCATAATACCTAAGGGTAAGGTGTGCGATGGTGACAAACTCTTGGGGGGGCTCAGATAACATCGCCCGAGTGGTAATCTCTATCAACTTCCACATTTCCCGTAGACGGTACCGTTCGAGCTTGACATGATGAATCTCAGCTTGGGATTGGTCAAGAGAAAATCCCTAGTATGCCACCTCTTTTCTGTGCTCCGACAAATGGGCTTCCAATGGAGCAATTCTACTGGATGAGGCCATCGGTTCTTTTTTCTTTGTAAATTGGGTTTGTTAAAGCCTTATATTTATACTAATCATGTGATCATTGTTCAACGACTATAAAAGTAACCGTCAAAATTCTTAACATAAACCAAATAAGTTGCCATTTTATATAAAAATTTAATATAGAGAGACATTTAATTAGATCAAGAGGGATTTCCATTAATGAATCTTTGGATCTATACAATATTCCCACCTTAAGAAATTTCTCCCTCGAAATTTTGCTTTTCCCACACTATAACAGTTTTTGGGTAACTCAGCTTCATCATTTCCTCAGATTCCAAAGTCGCTTCTTCAAACTTGGGATTTCTCCACAACACCTTGATGAGGGGCATTATCATATTTCATATAACTTTCTCTCTATGATTTAAGAACTTCACTGGTTGCTCCTCATAAGAAATATCATCTTCCAATTGTACCACCTCAAAAGAGAGTACATGTGAAGGGTTCGGTATGTACTTCCTTAAGAGGGATACATGAAATACATCATGTACTTTGTCCATGGTAGGTGGAAGTGTTAGTTGATAGGCCACATCCCCGACATGATCATGAATCTCAAAGGGGATGATGTACCTTGGACATAACTTCCTTTTCTTTCCAAACCTCATGACCCTCTTACATGGAGATATGCGTAGAAACGCCATGTCTCCAACTTTAAACCCAAGGTCTCGTCGATAGTTATCTGTATAACTCTTCTGTCAACTCTGGGATACCTTGATATGCTACTGAATGGTTTTCACCTTCTCCACTATTTCATCAACCATTTTTGGTCCAAGCAGCTTACGTTCACCGACCTCATCCCAACACATCGGTGTTCTGCACCATTTCCCATAAAGAGCTTCATATGGTGCCATTTGGTTGCACGAGTGGAAACTGTTATTATAAGAGAACTCAACCAGAGGAAGATATTGATCCCATCCTCCTTTAAAGTCCACTGATCACACTCTCAACATGTCCTCAAGTGTTTGGAGAGTCTGCATGGATTGGACATCAGTTTGAGGATGATAGGCCGTACTAAAGTTTAGTTCAGTATTCAGAGCATGTTGAAGAATCTTCCAAAACATTGAGGAGAATCTTGGATATCGGTCAGACACAATAGATAGTGGTACTCCATGAAACCTTATCACTTCCTTGATATATATTTGTTCCCGTTGATCCAAAGAGAAATCCTCCAGAATAGTAATGAAGTGTGCAGTCTTTGTAAGATGATCCACAACAACCCAGATTGCATTATTGCCTTTGGATGTCCTTGGAAGTCAGGTGACAAAGTCCACGGTGATGTGCTCCCATTTCCATTCTGGTATGGGGAATGGTTGCATCATCCCCTTAGACTTCTGCCTCTCTGCCTTCACCTGCTATCACACCAGGCACTTTTATGTATATTCAGTGATCTCCTTTTTCATATTATCCCACCAAATGTTTTCACACAGATCTCGATACATCTTTGTGCTCCCTGGGTGAATAGAGAAATTTGAACTATGTGAATCATCCAAAAGTTCCTTCTTCAGCTTCGGACATAATGGAACACATAGAATTTTCCCAAATTATAAAATTCCTTCTTCATTAAAATTAAACTCTAAGGATTTCCCTTTTTTGATAGCTTTCACTTTTTCCTGAATTCCGACATCATCCTTTTGAGCATCCTTTAACATTTCCAAAATAGACGGTTGAGCAATCATTTGTGAGAGGATTGATTATTTTCCCTTCTTTATGATTCCCATGTGCATATTCATCAAGTCTAAGAAGATTGGATCCCTCTTAATTCTCATCCTTGATAGAATCGTTGGGTCCTTTCTACTTAGGGAATTTTCCACCTTGTTCTCTTTCCCATGGTGGTAATGTATTGAATAGTTATAATAGTTGATGAGCTTTATCCATCTTCTCTGGAACATATTAAGATCTTTCTATGTAAATATATATTTAAGACTCTTTGGGTAAGTATATATCTCAAATATCTCCCCATAGAGATAATGACGCCCTATTTTCAAGGCAAAGATCACCGATGCCAACTCCAGATCATGCGTTGGATAGATTTTCTCATGGATTTTCAACTGCCATGCGGCATAGGATATCAATTTATCATCATGCATCAGCACACAACCTAAGCCCTTCTTCGAAGAATCACTGAATACAACAAAAAGATCCCCAATTGAGGGTAAAGTGAGCACACGTGTAGTGATAAGCCTCCTTTTCAACTCCTTGAAGCTTTCTTCTCATTCATTACTCCAAGAATAAATTACTCCCTTCTGAGTTAGCATGGTAATAGGGTTGCAAAATCATGAGAAATTCCTCACAAATTGTCGATAATATCCAACTAACCCCAAGAATCTATGGATATTTGGTACCGATTTTGGCCTCGGCCATCCCTCAATTGCATCTGTTTTGGAGGGATCCACAAATATCCCATTGCTTGTGATTATATGGACCAAGAATGAGACCTACTTTAACCAGAACTCACACTTTCTGTACTTTTCATAGAACTTTTCCTTGTGAAAAGTCTCTAGTACTGTTATTAAATGCTCCTCATGATCCTCCTTGGTTGTGAAGTATATTAGAATATCATCTATAAAGACTAAAAAATATTTGTTGAGGTAATCTCTAAACACTCTATTCATCCTGTCCATGATGTTTTCATGAGAATTGGTGAGTCTTAAAGGCATTACTATGAATTCATAGTGCCCGTATCTTGTACAAAAAACAGTCTTGGGGACATCTTCCTTCTTCACCCTTACTTGATAATATCCTGACCGTAAATCTACCATGGAGAAGTATTGTGATCCGTGTAGTTGATCGAATAAGTCATCAATCATTGGCAGAGGATACTTGTTCTTTATCATGATTTTGTTAAGTTTGCGATAATCGATGAAAAGCCGCATTGATCCATCCTTCTTCTTGATGAAGAGGACTTGTGCACCCCAGGGTGAAGCACTTGGCAGTATAAACCCATTATCCAGATTCTCATGTAGTTGTTTCTTCAGCTCTTCAAGCTCCACGACAGCCATTCTATATGGATTCTTGGATATTGGTAGAGCCCCTGGAATAAGTTCAATTGAGAATTCAACATCTATTCATGGAGGAAGACCATACAGTTCCTCGGGAAACACTTCATCGAATTCCCTCACAATTGGCATTTCTTCAACTGTGGTTTCTTCCTTGGACTCAATCATCTATGATAGATACGCATGCTCATAGGGCAGTAATATCCATTCTTGAGATGATGGATCTAAAGAAGATTCATCTTCCTCCTTACACTTATAAAAAATCAGGGTTTATTCTCCATATGGAGTGTGATTTTCCTATCCCGACAATTTATGTTAGCTCTATATTAGGAAAGCCAATCCATTCCAAGAATTGCATAAAATTCCACCAGAGGGAGTATGACAAGGTTCAACTAGAAATTCAATCCACAGATTATAACAGGGGAGGACATATATTCATGGGATGCAATGATTTTCCCATTTTCCGTACTCACCGACATCTTCACTTCCATGATTTTTGGTGGTGCTAGAATTGTTCTACTAAACTTTCGAGATATAAAAGAATGTGTAGAACCTGAAACAAAAACTATGTTCGCTATTCTTGAATGAATAACTAGCGTACCTGTCACCACTTTGTTTTTGAGGTTCGTTTAGAAATGAACAATGCGTTGAGGTTCGAACAGAGCATTCCTCTCCTATGTCATAGCTGCAGGTCTTTCTTGCCGATAGTTAACAGCTAGGTGCCCTTCTCTTCCACACCTAAAGCATTTCCTCATCCCCTTGAGGCAATTTACAGGGTGCTTCTTTCCGCACATTTGGCAAGTGGGGTGCTGGATCATCTAAGAACCGCTGGATTTATCCATAGGAATGCCAGTATTGAATTCTACCATACGATTCTTCTCCCCATGATACCCCTGTGATTTCCCAATATCTATTTCGACCTTGAGGGAACATCAGACAATTTCCTCATAGCTGTCGAAGTCAAGGATCGCTAATGCTTTCCGCAGGCTAGGCTTCAGTCCACCAAAGAAGCGTTCAACCTTGCATTTGGGGGTAACAACAATGATGGAATCGTATCGTTCGAGTCATGTGTAGTTTTTCTCATACGCTCCAACAAATTATTCTTATTTTTTGATTGAGGTAAAGGAAGTCCCTTTCCATCTTCAGCCGGAGGGTGCGCGTAAAATTTTTATCGAAAAACATATTCCATAAATCCTTCCATTCCAACTCCTCGGTCTCCTCCTCAGGCTTCGTATTTTTGATCAACATACACCATTGATCATATTCACCCTCCATTCAATAAGCCGTGAAGAGAACCTTCTCTTGTTAAGAACATTAAAGGATGTAGATGATCTTTTCAATGGAGTTGATCCATTGTTCAATAATCGTGGGATCATATGATCCCCTAAAAGTAGGAGGCCTTTGTCTCATGAAGATCTCTATAGTGACTTGTTTATTCTTAAGGGGGTTTGGACATTCCTATAGACCTATTTTTCTATTCAAAGGTTGAGTTATCTGTGAGAGAAGCATGACAAAGTTCACGATTCCCGCTCCCATTAGATTGGGCATCTCATTATTATAGTCATCACACTGATCTTCACATCAGTTGTTAGCCCGAGTCCTCCTATCACCAGCCATTGGCTCGAATAAAAGGAATGTTAGGGGGTAACACATAAAGGATAATCCAAAGACAAAATATGATGACTTATAAATAAACATTTCTTTCCTTAACTCATGAGTCTATAGTGTTCAGTCTATGCTTTTCATGATCTACTTTCTAATATATATTCTTAGGGGAATTTTTTTTATTCCATTAATAAGGGTTCATACTCAGTTTGTGAATTTATCAAAACATATCCCCCAGGAGTGTTGTAACCAAGAGTGCAGTAAGGCCCATTGTCGTGCACCAATTCCAGTTCGAGTATAGCTCAATGCGGTGTTTTCGGGTTTTACCCCTAGGATACATCTGTTCCAGAGCCGCCTCTACCTGCTCATATCCAGACCAAGATGTATTTTCTTGATAAACCTCTCACTCATTACTCACCAAAACATAGGTATGTTTTTATTATACATCGTCTTGTCTCTAAGGCTTTACTAGGTTTTTCTAATCCTAATCCCAAAAATAACTAAACCTATCCTATGATACCAACTATGACAACCCTGCTTTTTATTTCAACTTAATCATGATTTATTACATAAAACTTCACTTGATAAAACATAGAATATTGAGAGGTTTAGAGTATTTGGGCCTTAGGATCATTACATAAAACATAAAACATGAAATACAACATCTTTATTGAAAACTTCCTTTACATGACCACTACATTTCCTCATACTTAGAAATGCATGGGATAACCAGAGGACATGCATAAGAAAGGGGTGAGCTATAAATCTTAGTAAGGGAATAAACATGGAATAAAATGATGAGTACAATACATGTTAGACATTATTCATATCAATAGATAACAAGAGAAACATGAACATAAAGGCATGATAAATCATGATAATCATAACATGGAAATGTGGCAACAACAATTAACATGGAATTATCATGAGCCAAGACTCATTGCACATAGAGCATCAGTAAATCCTCATTTCACATGAAGCATGAGTAAACCCTAGTTACAATTGAATTAGCATGATTCGACACTCACTACACATGACATATCATGATACTACACTTTACCCAATGCATTGCAGCGCTATAAGAGCGCACCATTCTTAAACATTTATTTCCATGCATTAGTGTGCCACATGGATCATAAAACATTGATTCATAAAACATAATGTTTTATTACATGATAAATAAATGCAGAATTAATACATTAAACATTGTAATAAATATGTAAATTTTCATAAATGTGAATACCCTTGATGGAGAAATGGGCATGGTATTCACAACACAATGGCATTGTCTTAGAAAATCGGTGCAATTTCGGCAGTGTAACGGCATGACATAAAAATTCATAAAAATGATTGATGAGAGAGAAAGGGGTGTCTCATCATATTTAAATTAAATGGATAGTAAGGATTCATATAGATACATGACCAAACTATTGTAATGGACTTTAGATTCATGATACAAAAGTATTGCTTGAATGTAAAAGAGGAGAGAGAAGTTCCTTTTGGAATTTCGGCATAGTAACAGGTGTACATGGGAGGCATTTAATGAGAGAAAAAGGGGTATCCCATCATTAAAATAATAAGAGTTCAATATGGGTGAGGTGCAAAACCATATCCCATCATTTATAATTGAAATTAAAAGGGCATAACAACTTAAAAAAATGGACAAAAATTAAAAAGGAAGAAAAAACCCTTACTTGGAAGTGTGCTTCCAATGGCTTGAGAGAGGCTTGAGAGAGGCTTCTTGGGAGCTTGGGGCACCTTGGGAGGATTCTATAGAGAGTAGGTCAGATGTTGGATGAACTGAAAAGGCTTTGAGTGAGGAGGAAGTAGGAGCTTTTGTTGGTTTATATAGGAAAGGTGAGTGAATTAATTATTATTTAAGTTTGGGACCCCTTACATTTAACTAATACAAACCACAAATCAGCTCATGGTTATTGCCCATGGATTTTTGGAAAATAGGAGAGGAAGAAAATATTTTATAAGGGCAAAGTCCGAACATCTTAAAATAATGGGTTTGCTTATGTGGAGGTGAGTCATCCTCCCATGGAAAATAATTTAAAAAGACAAGATGTTTAAGTCTTGAGGGGTCTATTAATGCTTTGAAAAGTAACTCAAACAAACCCTAAATCACATTATTTTAATTTTAAAACATATATTGTCTGAACATAAATCTTATAGTATTTTATTACATCACTGTTGGGTCATTATGATGTCATAAAACACATTATATATTTAAACAGTATTTAATTATTACCAAAAAAATTGACTGTCATTGAAAATTATGAAAAATTCCCCATTGGATAATTTCGACGTCCTTATTCCAGAAATAACATTTATTTTATCTAAATAATATTCTAAATATGTTAATTTTATTCTTTTAAAATAAAAGCCATCATTTATAAAAAATTCACGAGTTTTGACAAAAATGGCTTTTAAACCTTAATAAAAATTACAATTGTATTCATAAAATTATTTGATCATTTATATATAATAAAATTCATTTAATAATAATAATATTTTATTAAAATGTTATTGAATTAAAAAATCCCTTCATTTAATAAAATATAATTGTTAATTAAATAATAACTAAAAAACACTATTTTCACTTTAAAAACTTTTTACAATGTATAAATAATGACAAAAAAATTATATTCATTTTTATATACATAAAAAATAATGTACATTAACATAGTACTATCAATTTTTTACATAACCCCTTAAAACAACCGTATAATACCTAAGGGTAAGGTGTACGATGGTGACAGACTCTTGGGTTGGCTCAGATAACATCGACCGAGTGGAAGTCTCTATCAACTTCCACGTTTCCCGTAGACGATCCCGTTAGAGCTTGACATGATGAAGATAAGAGTGGGCTTGGTCAAGAGCGAAGCCCAAGGACGCCCCCTCTTTTCTGAGCTCTGAAAAATGGGCTTTGTATGGAGAAATTCTACTTGATGAGGCCATTGCAGTTTTGTATGAGTAAATTAGGTTTTTAAAGCCTTATATTTATTCTAATCATGTGATCAGTCTTCAACAGCTATAAAAGTAACAGTCACAATTCATAACATAATCCAAAGAATTTGACATTTTATATAATCATTTTATATAAAGAGACACATATTTAGATCAAGAGAGATTTCCATTAATATAATTTTGGATCATTACAATATCCAATGGTATACATATGGATTATATCATAGGCTACAATTTTCAAGTGCCATAAATACAAATTTTATGTGTTTAGTTTTCCATATTGTAGAGTATGACGAGGTATATCATAGATACCCTGATATTTCATGCATAAAACTCATCTTAACAATCAATTTATTCTGTTTATGATCCATGAGAGGAGTCATTTATTTCATGGATATTATTTATTGAAGCTTTCAATTAAGAACACTGTAACAACAAGTAAGATGTGATTTTCCTGAGATGGAACTTGATGCATTCAATATGGTTGTTTCTCTTAATTAAAATAATATAATCATAGTTTACTATATAAGGTAAGAGTTTTATCAAGTTAGAGTACTATTTTTTATGAAAACATTGAAGTATATATCTTCTCCTTGGTATATAATTCACTGAATGGTGGAGGCTCTAGAACCCCTTTAGTGCATGGGAATCGTAAAGATATGATCTAGAATCAAATCAATGTATTTTTGAAAAATAATGAGGAAGAATTGTTTCCTATTTTGGTGATCATCATCAAGAGTACTTCATCAAGACATAGACTATTACAATCAATTTTTAGTTTTGCAATATTTATTTCATGCAAATTGATTTCTAGAATATTTGTCGATATATTCATAGAGTCCGTTTACAATTAATGGTCTTGAGATGATCACCCTAATCCCATCAGTGGCGTCATGTCCTTATTCTCCAAGGAATAATTGTGTTAATTTTTTGCTTTTTCAAGGATGTTTATATCATAAAGTGTTTAGGTTGTATCATAAGATATGATGCGATATATTTATTTTATTATTCATAGTCATAGAGTATGACTGAGACATATCAAAAATTAATATATAATGAAAACCCAAGCATTCAAACTATTCACTATCATATGTTATATGATATTTTATAATTTCTCTTGAACCATGGATTACCTTAAAATTGTGATCTTACCATAAATATGATATCATCAAAATCATAAAATATGACATTATTTTTATGATAGAGTCAATAATAATCCATTATAACATCATAACATATAATTGATGTAATATCATTACTTTTTATAGGTTTATAGATTATTTTTCTCATATCTATCATTCATATTTTATTACTCAGAAATATATTATTAATCATAAAATATGGTATATATAAAAAAATTTAAAAATTTAATTTTTTTACATTTTACATATAGTTTATAATTTCTTAAATAAATTATATTTGTTAGTAATTATTAAATAAAAATTTCATGACTAAATAAAAAATAAAAAAATTATATTTTTTATCATGTTTTTAAAAAATAAATAATGTGATCATTTATGATTTTATTCATTTATAATATTCATTATAAATTTTGTATAAATTTTTTATATTGTGTATGATAAATTTATGAGATAAATGTATTTTAGGCAAGTGATCCATGTACTATATTCTAGGTGTGACATCATAAGATCTAGTTTTCATCTACCTTAACCATTTTATTATTTTTTTATGAGTTTAAAAAAGGTTTTTGAATATAGTTTCTACATAATTGGTTTTAGGTTATTATAAATTAGATTATATCGTGAGTAATGTATCCTTGGGGAGAGGGATTTTTTGGTTTGTCAACCCAATGTCATGGAGGCTTATACCATTTTCTATAAATGTGAGGGGATAAATGTTTTTATCTCTATGATTACTCATTTGTAGATTATCATTCCGTTATAACTCTATTATTTTACTATAAGAGTTCATATACCATATTTATGAGATGGTTTTTGGTATATATGAATATATTTTGACTCTACTTTTGGGTTATGTAAACTGTTACACATTAATGTAGTGTAAACAGATTAATATAATATATGGAATAAGGATTCCAAAACTAAAAATTTATAATCTTACATAAACTATGGAATTTTAAACATGAGAGAATAAGGATTTAATAATACGTAATTGATTTAATATTCATGATATATATGTTAATCTAGAGGAATTTTTCAAATACTCACATATTATGGGTGATATTCCTTATAAAGAAGCACATGTCATGACCTCGATCATCGGATGGGGTAGGATCCACTATAGTAGGGATCCCAAGGATTATATTTTATGATGTATGGTGTAAATGTATAACCATTTGAGTTAGGTAACCAAATCATATAATGAGATTTTGGTGACACTTAGTTGGGAAACCCTAAGAGTGAGGATAGTAGAGTAATAGAGGTTTGTTTTACCAAATATTATATATGAAAAAGTAGTTTCATATTAGACTATAAAAGAATCATAAGTTTTAGGATTCAGATGATTTTTGGCCTAAATTTCTCATTGGTCAGAGAAATCACCACATGGACTCATCATATAGAGAAATATGGATCACGGTTCACTTAATAGAAATGTTATATAGAGTGATCATTTTTTGTGGGATTACATTCAATTAATGTCCTAGATGAAAAAATAAATATAACGATACTCACACATAGATATGTATTTATTTTAGATTATTACTTATATCATCATAATCATACTGATAGCTATTATATGTATGGCCTATATGAAATTTCAATATTCGTATCAAAGTTTGAGAAATGTTATCCTAAATTGGAATTTTCTTCATTTTAATATGAATGATATTGATTTCATTTTTATAACTCTTAATCATGGGTAATAGATACTTGGTGTGAATCCCACATTTGTTATAATGAATCAAGATCAAAGATTTTGAATAATTAATTGCCAGTTAAGTAGATATTCATGTTGGTAAGGGAAAAGGAGTTATACTATTATAGATATGAACTTATGACCTGAATTTACAAAGTGAATGGGTCATATAATTAGATAACTATTATAATGTTTATTCCATAAAAAATATTTTATTCTTGCATCTTTTTTGGAAAATAAGTGATTTTCATTCACTATTGTGAACAAAAATTGTTCTATATATTTTAATGAATTGTTTTCGAGCATTGGGAATATTATAAATTCCTTATATATACTAAATATGGATAATCCTATCTATATTATTCAGAATAATAAGTTTATAATAGATTCTAATTCCATCAAGAATTGTTATTTAATACATAGTCATACAAATGAGAAAATCAACCAAAGACTCTATTTTGATGGATTATTGGAACCTTTCAATTATGAGTCATTTCTGAATTGTGAAATTTTAAATAGAAAATATGACCAGAGAACATTATAGAGGGAGAGTTGAAAGGGATAGTCAACTGTTTCATTTCATATATCGTCATGTATGTTGAATAATGAGTACTCAAGTAATTGATTGTTATAAATACTATAGTACTCTTACTGATGACTTCAGTCGGTATACATGTGTGTTTTTATGAGACAAAAGTATAATTTTTTTTTAAAATTTCTATGATTTACAAACAAATTAATTTATAAATTTGTATGAGTTATTAATATCCTATAATGAATTTAGGCCAGTGAATACATGATCTAGGAATTCACTAAATATTTAAGAGATTATAGGATTATTCAAATATTCACACCATCAAGAACAACATAGTGGAATATTGTGTCTAAGAGGAGGAATCATAGACTTTTAGAAGTGTTTTGATTGATGATGAGTTAGTGTGACCTTCCTAGACAATTATAGAGTTATACTCTAGAGACAACAACATTTTTGTTGATCCATGTTCCATATAAGTTATTCATAACAAAATTATTTTAGATATGGAATGGGAAACATCTTGGTTTTCCTTGTGTGAATATTTAGCATTTTTAAGGATATGTATGTGGTTTTTATTATGGTAAACATAACACTATGTATGAAAAATCATATTTTTTAGTTATCCCATGGAAACTAATAGGAATTATTCCTAAAATATTAATGAATGAAATCTATTTGTGGACTGATTCTCTATATTACACGAAAAGGAATACATGATAACAAATTAATTGAGATGGCTATTGTGCTTGTGAAATATCTAGACCAATAAATAGTATGTGTTACTAATGTGTGTGTTGAGTTTATTCCAAAAATATTTGTTGAAGATGAACTAGCTCCAGATAAACAAAACACATTAAGGCCTTATAGGATTTTTCAAAATATTTTTATATATAGATTTCTCATAGCTAGTGATGATGAGTTAATATTCATATATTATTAACATTGATCCTATAAATAATACATTGATCATTATGATTCTGAGAAATGGTTAAAACCATACACTCTTAAATGGACTCCACAGACACTATCAAATATTAGAACATGGTGTATGCATATGAAGGAATGATACTTGTAAAGTGAAAGAGATTTTTCTATAAGAAAATTTACTAGTATGGTAGAGTGTATACCTATAAATCAAGGTTAGTTTCAAAATTTTATAATAAAATTAATAGTATTTACATTGAAGAGACCTTTCCACCATAGTGATGAAAATTGTTATTTGGGTTTTTTACAATCCATGAATACTCATTTTGATTATTAGATATATTAAGTTGATAAAAAAGTAGTTACTTAAAGAATATTTATTCAAGTTTTTGTATTTTATATAAATGAAAGGATTTAATGTTCCAAATGATTTTTTAAGGTATGAAATTTATTGTTGTCTATTTATGGATGGAAACAAGAGCCTTAGAGATAAATTATTTCGTTTGATAATGAAATCAAAAAATTTGGTTTAATAAAACTATAGTTTATTATTTTGTATAAAAGATGATAATTGGGAGTATAGTGGTGTTTGTGATATTGTATATGGATGAAATACTTCTTATTTAAAATGTTATATCAAAACATCACTTTGTCAAGAAGCAGTTTGGTAAATTATTCTCAATAAAATACATTAGTGACGTAGCAGACATACCAGGTAGAAATATCTATATAAATATATATAAGATGTTTCATGGACTCTGTCAATATTAATAACTTATTAGTTATATAAAGGATAACTCCAAAAAAGAAACTTTACCAAAGGTTCAAGGAATGAATATTATGTGAATTTGGGATCCTTCTAATGTGTTATAAACATAGATTGATTTTTTTACATCCTATATTGGTTGTATCATGTATTCCATGTTGTGAACCTGACTTAATGTCACCTATACTCTTATAGTAATGATTAGATTCTAATATAATACTTGTGAGTCACACCGAATTAATGTACATAATATTATTAAGTACTTAATAAAGAATTTTGATATGTCAATGATCATTATAGAAGATGAATAAATCTATGTAAAGGGTCACATGGATGTGTGTATCCAATCAAACAGACATGATATAAAAACTCAATCTAGTATCATGTTTTGACTCAATGGTGATTATATAAGTTAATATAACTCTAAAAACCCACAATTTTGGACTCAAAAAGACTGGTAGATTATAGAGTTTCACCAGATACTATAATGTACACTATTTTGATAAAAAATCACCTCTGAACAAGTTGTTGTTCTTAGTAATAAGGGAGTGATCGAGCTTCAATTTGACAATAATTGATTTATCACTTTGTATAAGTAACATATATGTTACTAAATTATGAAACACATCCTTTGTAAATACTATATTCTATAAGAGATCATTGAGGGGTGAATTTTTGATCTATTGGGTGGCTACATAAGACAATGTAGAGGATACATATATGATTCCTTTACTATAGTATAAGAATTGGAACCATGTTGAGCATTACGGTATTTGATACTTACAAGATTAATTTAATCATTTTATAAATTATCATGTATTTACAAAATAGTTAACCTCTATTTATCAATCATTCATGTGTGGTATGCCATATTTTACATGAAGAGTTTAATAATAATATCACCTCAAAGTATCATATTGTGTTGTACATAATTGATGATCATTCTGGTGTCGTATGGAATGTTATGATAATATAATATTAACATGAGTGGTGTACCTATAAGAAAATAAGATGAGACTTATTATTTGGACCGGCCTTCTAAGTATATCCTAAGGAATTTCATATAGTCATTGATATAATTTTGGGTGTATCATTAATATAAATTCCTTTTTACATGAGTTTTTATAAATAACTAGATGTATTACCTTCAAAATTGATACCTTTCTTATGTAATCAATTTCATAATAGATAATTAGGGGTCGTTGGGTGTGTTTTTAATCATTTAATCAACTAAAGCACAACCAAGATATGATTTTTCTACTCATATGATGGGAAAATATATTGAGACAATTATTTAATTAAAATAATAAAATCCATTTCCAAACATAGTTGAGTCACATATAATGTTTTCAGCAACTTGGATGACATTCATGTGATGTGTTCATCCACTAGATGCATGAAATGATAAGAGTTCACTGACCACGCCTGTCTTTATAAGATAATTAAGAAACAATAAAATGGGACATACTAGATTTACATTGTTCTATTTATACCGGTGAAATGATGTAATAAATAGAGTGTTTATATAGTGATACAATATTAATATATGATACATCTTGTACTGAACATGAATGTATGAGATATAAGTAAGTTTGGTGGAGATCACATCAATCCCATTAGAAACAAGTGTTTGAATGAAACTATTCTAGAATCCACTCTTTGCTTACATCAATGAAATGGGGATTTCAGTTTTTATCAATACTTCTAAGGGATACATGGTCAAATAGTTATTCCATTGAAAAGGAATTAAATTTTGGGCAATTTGTTTTCCCAAAATGAAGGTAGTTTGATCGACTGTATCCAGAAAAGTTTAGGATGGATTCACAATGATTTGTTATTTTTTAATAAATTCTTTATGGTATTTTAGTAAAAATTTAATATTGATGGAATACAAAAACAAGGTTTTCTTATTATGAAGTGTACCAAAATCATATCATATGATATAGATATTATGCATATAATCTTGGTGGGTGGGATAGTATCATTAAGAAAAATGGGTGTGTCTCTATTCCCTATCATAGTGTTTGATTGGAAATACAACATAGATAATGGTTGTGAATGGATGAAACTAACCTCCTCACTTAGTTTCATTGATTTTTAATCTATAAGATAGAAAATTTGTGGAATGGAACTTATTTATTAATTTTTTCTATGAATAACACTCCAATATGATGTAATCTATAAGAAACTTGATATATCTTGTGAGACGTTCGATATAGATGTTACTTTTCATTAAATGAGGAGCAATTGAGATACTGGAATAAGGGAAAAAATCTTGGATATTAAATTAACCTATTACATACAAACATTATTGAATCTCTTTTCTTCCCATTATTTTTTTAATTATACAATGAGGGTTCATTCCCCAATTTAGTGTACGTGAATCTTCAAGATACGATATAGAATCTAAGAATGTTAATTTAACAAAGGATCCAAGATGCTTTACTTGCTACTTTTTAAATCATCATCAATATTACTCCATTGATATGGGGGTAATTTCAATTATATTCCAATTATACAATATTTTCCATTTTCTATGCACATTGATTTATAAAAGATAGATATGGATTGTTCATTGGGTTCCACCACTACCAATGGTCATATGGTGATCCACCCCAATCCCATCATTAACAAAATTTTAGATTCTTAAATTTCCTTAATAGAGTTTAATTTATATTTTTGAACATAATTTTAGATCACCTAATTATTAAATAATCTAATGTACTCAACCATCATAAAATGGTAATTTAGCGATTAGAGAGTGAATTATAATTCCAAGGGTTCATTTAAATTCAATTACAACAATCATATTAGTACCCATTAAATCTTTTTATGCCTAAATTTCTCTAGATTCGGGATTTATAGAAACTCAATACAATCATAATTCACAAGTTTTATTTTGTAATTTTACATTCATTTAAATAATTTAATATTTATTTTTCCAAACATTAGAGTAAGTGTTTTTGTATTATGTACTTTTAAATATGTTTTTGAACATATACTATAAACTTTTTAAAATTTAATATTTAGGAATTAAAATGTGAAATAATATAAATTCTAAACAAGACGCCTCGTGAGAAATAAAGAAAACCTATGTGGGTTAAATGTTTTTATCGTTATTTTAAATGAAATAGAATTTATTATAGACAATGTTTTGATAGATCGGTAAAAAATTCTTTTTTCTTTTTTATTATTTTTTTATATTTGGGGTGCTCATATTGTTATTTTTTGGAAACTTATTTTGGTCATGTGAGTACTAAACTCAAGAAAAGGTTATAAAATACAGAAAAATATTTTCAAATTAAATCTCATTTTGTAAAGGATATTAAAGGATATAATAATTAATATTAAATAATTATATTTGATTCAGTTCATGATACAGATAAATTTGTGCATGTAAGACAAATTGATATAAAATAAATTTAAAAAAATTGACTTCCAATATGTTTTGGGATAAAATATAGTAATATGGTACCATTGGTTATTGTAAATTAGATAAAAATAAATCCTAAAATACTCTAAATAATCTCAAATATAATTAAATTTGTTGATCTACCACATGAAATCCAAACATACACTTGGAATATTTTCTTAACCTTTTTGATACATTTTGATTTAACAAAATTGTCAAAAGCATGGTTAGTCTTACGCTGTTTAAATTATCATTAATAGATAAATCAAGATAGTGGATCCAAATCATGAAACCATATTCCCAAAATAAAAGGGATGAGATGATAACAAAATTATTAATTAGATTATTTCCTCCCAAAGAAATAATGATTATTAAAAGAGTTATTTTAAATTTTTATCAATTTAATAATGATTCAAATTACACTTCCTGGAATGGGTTTACAGACTTTTTAATGAGGTGTATTTACAATAGTATAGAGATGTGGTTTCCAATTCAGTAATTTTATAATGTTTTATCTAAAATAAACTAATCAATCATGGATACGTATACTCTATATTTGTTATGAGGAAGTTATCTGGATAAAGTTACAACGTATTGGTTGAAATATTAGGAAATTTTTATTCATTGAAAAGGGACTGGTGGTTCAGATAACGAAATAAAATAAAGAGAATTAGGGTTTTAAAAACATCAATATCCATTACTTTGAAGTCAAATAAACACATTAGAGGAATCCTTGTAAATAATCATGATTACGTTCATGCATTCCAATGATGTTTTAAAATAATATCTAAATGGGAAACCGTGTCACTGCTAATTTTTGAGATTCATGTTTGGAAATTAAAAAAATTCAAAGAATGAATAAAAGGATTATTATCTTTCTACGTAGATATCAACCTATATAGATTTTTAAAGGAAATAACCTTAACAAGTGTCCAAAACCTGAATGAACGCGTTGAAGTGGTGGGAAGCAAATAGAAGAATAAATCTAGAAAAGATAAAGGGGGAGGAGAATAAATCTAAATTGAATTTTGATAACAATTATCAACAATTTTCAATCTTATATTACCATTCTAAATTTTTTTAATAAATAGATAATATATAAATAGTGTATGTTTATAGAAATATTTAAAAACATTATATTAAAATAAATTTTTTAGAGGCTTTACTATGCATACACACATATATAAAGTCAATAAAAGAATTGGTTTCAAATAAGAGGAACCTTAAGGTGAAAATAAAAATACCACTCTCAAAATAATTTATTATCATGGTTTTGAGTAGTCTACCATAAAAACAAAAATATCCGTGTATTATATAAATCAAATGAATACAACAAATTTTGAGATTAATTGGTGAACACATTGGTGATATATCCTTGAAGTTTCATTGGTAATATTTTAGTTAAAGAAGAAAATATTTAATTTTATGTAGATCCTCTAGTACATAAGATAAATGAATTAAAAAAATTCACTTATTTTCGAAACACCATTTTTAAAAATCATAAGATCCCTAATAAACCTTAAATGTATGTAATTATATTTAATAGTGGGTGGCGATAGAGTGTATTTTAATATTATTCAATAAATAAAGAGTTTTGATAGATAAGGTAAGAAATTGAGTGAGGAAAGAAATATGGAATTACATGATTTTTCTTCAATTAATTAGTTTAATGAAGCATACACCGTAAGGAATAATTAAAATGGTGAAATTGATGAAATTAATGATAAAAGATGGTTGATTAAAAGGAATTAATAAATTTTAAATTTTTATTTAGAATTGAGAGATAAAAGAGGGCCAACAAGTTTGGTTAGTGCATGAATTCACCTTTGTTTATCGAGATAAACTAAATATTAATGTATTATTCATGTGGAAGTGGAGATAGAACTTCCTCAATGAAGATTAAATAAATATTTAGATAAATAAATAAACACCATCTCTATAGAGGAGTCTCAACAAATCCATTGATTTATATATATTGTGTAAATTCATTCTATTATTCTATTACTTCAAATGGTTAGGTAATATCTAAATTTAATATATTAAAAAAAGTTCTTATAGGAGGGAAAATGTTTATTAGGAATTGATTTCCGGATTTATTTAGGTCCTAATATTGGACACTGTTATATTTGTCATATTTAATCGAATCGATATTTAAAATTCAAATTATCAATTATGATTTTAGAGGTTCATGATGATTATAAATAATGAATAAGATGATATATGGACAAATATTTAGATAAGAATATTAAATGGATAAGTAAGTGTTGTTTTAAATTACTTATCACCTCACATTTCCTGAATATTCATTTATTTCTAATATGAGGAATATTAATCCTACAGCTAATTTTCAAAAATTGATGATATATTATAAAAGTTTATTCTTAAAAATACCATCATTCCATGTTTTAATGTTCCTTTTTTATAGTATTTAATTTTTATTTCATGAAGGGAATGATTAAGTATAATCTTAAGAATATATATTAGATGAGTCATGATTTAATAATATCGATTTATATATGTTTATGAAATTCATTAAATACTTTTATGTGTTTATTTTCTAAATTTTATGTTAATTTAATAATTGTTATTATTCATTCAATGTGTAATTATCTAGTATTTTGTTTCTAATACCCTACTGGTTTTCAAAACCATTTTGAATTATTCATTATATTACCCTATTTCTAGAGAGATTCATATGGTTTTTATACTAAATGAATCTCCATTGAAATTGTTTCAATGTTTTGAAAGAACAAAATCACATTAAAATGGTTGGGGAATTTTTTTATTATGTCCCATTATTACCATGTAACATTATTTATGTTTTATCTCTTGTTAGCCCTTAGTGTCTATGAATTACCTAGAGGGTAATCTTCATTATATTCTTATATATCCAAACTATTCATCTTTTTACATTATTTTCATGATTTATAATGAAATATGTATATGGGAAGAGATTTTTTTAAATTTTTAGGGGATGTTTCCAAAAATTGAATGTTAGGTTTTATCATTGGTAATTGGGAAAAGATGTTCCTAAATTACCATTCATTATAAGTTCATGGTAACGGCTATAAAAAAAGAAAAAAAATGTTGAATAGAGGATAAATATTCCAATGTTCTCCTAATCATGATTTTCTAGCATTTGATGAAAAGATAAAGAAATTGATGAGTATATCATTATGAAGTGTTATTTTTAAGGAGGATTTTTTCATTGGGAATTATATTTGTAAATAATCAATTGTACATAAGAGTTAAGCCTCATTTTAACCTTTAATTTTAATTTCCCAAATTAATTTTTGAGAATCCCATAATATGATAGATATTTGATCCTTTAATTAAATACATCATTAATGTTTTTTATATTTCCATTAAATGATATATATTTTGTTGTTTTACAAGATTATGGATATGTTAAATGTACTCAAGTATTATGAAAAAATCTAGTTAAATTTCAATTATGTAATTATTGAAATAATATTTTTGATAGGTAGATCGCAAGTGTTTATGAATAAAAATAATAATTTTGAAGTTATGAATGGAGTGAAGGAGAAGTAATGTAAATTAATGTGGAAAATGAAAATTCATGGTTATTGGTTTAATTAAAAATTGAGGAGCTAAAGATAAGTTTTAGTTGATTCATAAAATTTTAATGATCATTGATAATTGTTTGATATTGTAATATATAATGGATATTATTTTAAATTGTTTAGAGATCTTTACATGGGGAAAATGTAGATTTTATTTGTAGAGTGGGGTTTGATTGTAAAAATTCATGCATAATTTTTAACGATTTTGTGTTTAAATTAGTTATTCCTCACCAATTTTTAAGGTTTTTAATGTTTTATGGAATCATTAATAATAGATATGAATATAAAGAAGTTGGGATGATTTTCTAGGAATAAGTTGGAATTAAATTCCTGGAAGGAAATTATTGTACTATAATTATTATGGACTAGAATTAATGATGGCATAACATACAGAAATATTATTTTACCCGATAGAGGAGCACAAATAAAGGAGTTAAATTTTTATATTATGATTTATTGTGTGTGTCATGACATGTTTAAATATATCCTAACTTGGTAAATTTGTGTCATAATGAAATAAAATTATAGAAATATAGATATACACATAAATTTCCCATAATCCTAGTCTAATCATAAAAAATGGGTTTATTTAAAAATATATATATAATTTTGAGCTTCATGTTCATATTTTTTTGGATCCACAACATAATATGTCGTGGATATGATTGTAGTGATCTGAACTAGGTTATCACACCATGAATTGGTCAAATGCATTGAAATATAGACGCTTAAATTTATATTTTTGTAATTTAATAAAATTTTAAAATATTCTTTTCTCTATTCATTTAGAAATTTGAAAATATAATTTGGGGATATACATGGAACATTACATTCAGTTATTAGTGAATATTTTGAGATTTATTGGTATTAAAAAAATGCGTTTATGGATATAGGATATATTCATAGATATTTGGATGGATTTTTATCTATAAAAGGAGTCATTTGATTAGGGAATGATCAAACCTTGTTAAATAAATCCCTTCACGAGTACCTCGATGGATTTTTCAAGGGTAGAGAATCATGTTAGCCTTAATCATAATTGCTCATTCATGGATGGAATGTGAGAATTTACATTCATATAATGATTTTTTTAATAAATGGGTTTTAAGTATTTGAGTGTCATATTTTTATTCGAAGCATTCTTATGTTTTTTCTTTTATGTTTTCTGTATATCATTTCATCATTAATTTGGAATGACCATTGTTTCATTTATTGATGATTTTATTTTTAATCCATTAACTATTGGTCGGATTCTACCCTAATATATGACATATAATGTTATATGGTTAAAAATGGTTTTGGATCATCTAACTAAAAATAATATATAAATTAATTAATCATAAGAAAATAGTATTTTTGTGATTATAGATTGAACACTAAGACCAAAAGTTCATTTAAATTCAATATCGACAATAATATGACTGAAACTTATATATTTTTATAATTCAAGGTCTAATGAACCTCAATTTGTAAAAATATAATATTCTCACTATTCATTTTTTTCATTTATTTTTAGATTCATTTTAATTGTTTCAAATTAATTTATCTTAAATTTTGAGCTATGATTTTCATAGTGAGTACTTGTATATGTGGGTTCAGACATAGAAAATCCACTTTTTATGATTTAGTGGTTTATATTAATGAAGAAAAATATTGTAAATTCTAAATATGGTACAATATTGGTTATAAAAACCCCCTATGGTTTGAAAGTTACACTCATTTTCCTAACCAAATTTCTCTAGCATGTACATCATTATAAAAAATTAATCCATGAATCATATTTTCCACAATATAAATTCTAACCTCCCTTATACTGGGGGGGATAATTTTCACCGTTCACATTCATTATGTCCACTCTATCCATAAATATTTTATTATCACTATTTTATAATTAAATTAAGAAAAATAACCATTGAACAGATATTATGTCAAATACTCATCTAAATACATTACACCATGTGACTATCATTGGTGACCAACACTAGGAAAAAAATCATCTCTATAAAGAAACTATAAAACTATATAATAATAATGTTCCATTATTAAAAATAAATGAACTATCGATATTTATTTAACTTAAGCATCATTGGATAAAAATTATCACTAAAAAACATCTCAATCCCAGTCCACATTATATCCACACACAACTTCACTATCATAATTTTATCCTGCCACTTAAGAGATTCACCCATGAGAATGTAAGTAGTGAAATACACTTATGAAATATCTACTCTACGAAGAAAATATAAGATTATGTTAATCCTAATAAACCAACAATCAACTTCCTACATTCCTTGGTTTCCCCTAAATATAAGATGATTTTACTTTTGGAACTCTGCATCATGATCCACTACATTATTTCACTCTTGATCAAGTCCCTTACCAATAACATAGACTACTTGGACAACATTATTCAATATTTTACCAAAACTAACCATTTTCCTAGATCCTTTCTCAGGAACAATATCCCTTCTTTAATTCTTATCCCCTTCTTCAAAAAATTTCTTTATGAAATAGAACCTGTATAACACAATAAACCAAAAAAACACACAAGGTTCCATATAGAAATTTCTTCTAGTTGAACCACAAAGACTTGAACATATAATCTCAATTATATGTTGATGGAGATCTATTCACATTTTGGTTAATTTTTATTCATTGTATAATATTAACACAAGAAACAATAAATAATATAACTAAAATTATTTCACAAAACAAAGACACTTCAAAACAAATTTATTTCACTTTTAAAAATGATTTCAGGTAAGAAACCCATTTATTGTACTACTATATCACATGTATATCATCTATATACATGCATATTAAAATGTAGTAACACACTACCTAACCCAACCCATAATGTTTATAGACACCTATAGAGAACAACTATCTAATACCCTATAACAAATTATTTGACTCTTTTCTTACCAGAACACTTTGGAAAGTCATGTATCTATATAAGGCTATATGCTATGAGATTTTATGGTTTCCTATTGAATTTTGAATATACTGTTCTCTACATGTACCAAAATACCTAGGACATAGCCTCTAAAACACTACCCTAATACTATTTTTGATGAACCAAACTTAATATCCTAAATCCTGAGCCCAATGATGATATCATTATAGTGCCTCAAAAAAATTCTATGATCACTAAAGGCAGGTCACTTGAACCAAGGACTAAACCTAATATTTTAGGAATGATTTACCCACCAATAAATACATGATATATGATATATAAATGAATAATTTTAATCAATATAAAATTCATATAAAAACTTTTAAATAATTTTAAATGTAAACTAAAAGAAAATCATTTCAACATAACATAAACTTATGTTATCAATGTAAATACCTAGACCCCATTAGTATGCATCCAGTGTTTAATTTTTTACGTTATCATAATATACAATGAATTGAATCCCAAATAGAAAAATATTTTTTTAGTTTCAGTGAAATAGACACAAACATGAAATTCACATTATAATTGAAAAATAAAATACATAAAGTTTTTACTTTAAATAATAAATTATTCAACATAACATATCTCTGAAAATAATTCATAAAGAAATTCCTGGTATCATAAGAGAAATAAAACATCAGAAATTTGTGATATAAAATTCTCATTAAAGTTAATAATATAGTGGAATCCATTATGAATAAATATGAATTATTAATATGGTAGGGTAAAAAACTAAAACACATGATGATTAATTATTTTACTGATCATAATATGCCATAAATAAATTATTATCAAATAAAACCATAAAAATAATGATATAATCTTGAAAAATATCTATGTATATTATAAATATTCAAATAATCAAATGGAAATCAATAAATGCTCTTAGAATTAGGGAATTCATAATTCTGGATATTTAAATCATAATATCAAAACCTTTTAGAAAAAAAATATTTGTGGGTAAAAAACATATAATTTGACCAAATGATTTTTCTCATGGTATATGTCAATGCATCTATGGGATATCTATAATTGGACCATACTGATAACATACTCATTATAATTCATCCCTCATATAAAATGGGTAAAACATCATCGACATAAATAATTTCATTAAAAACTAACATTCAAAATGATAATAATTACCCATTAAATAATCATAATCATAAACAATCTAGAGTAAAATGGTTAATGAAAATAAATTTATAAATACTCATTAAAAATGAAAATAAACCATCCAAATAAATAATAAGGATGATATCAATACAACAAATCCCTCGTGGATCGTATTCTCAATAAATTTTTTATTCATCGATGAATGAGCTTATTAACAAAAATAAGGCCTCTAGACTGTGGGAAACGAATTAAAGAAGGAATATGGGTAGTTATTTGCTAAAAATGGTCTTTGTTAGTGTGAATAGGGGAAGGGATATGTGACCTTTTATATGTGTGGGAGATGATAAACACAATTTTTTTAAAATATAATGTGATAACCACATTATTATCTATTCATAATCCACCAAAATTTGTAATTATATATTTATATAGGTTTTATGGTTAATATATGGTCATAAAATACATTTTAGGTTGGTTTTAAGTTATTTTTTACCCATATCTTCTTATTTTATCCCTCAATAAACCAATTTGTACCATAACCTCGGTAATTAATTTTTACTGTTCTCATTATTTATTATGGTCAAAAAATTTGATGACCTTAATATATAATATAAGTATATCTGATTAAAAACATTAAATCTATTTTCTCAAATTCAATTCATAGAAGATAAATAATTCAACTTAAAATTAATCCTAAAACATGATGAAAATGTTATTTTATAAAGAGATAATTATCATAGGTATATCAGGTTTTATTATTGAAATTAAATATTATATTGATCTGAATTAACATAAATAGATAATTATTAATATAATTGATGTAATTTTACATTAAAATTAATTTAACATTTAATTTATCTTTTTAAATAATTTAAATGAAAAGGGAGTTTTAAATAAAAATCAGAATTTTCACTATTCATCAAAAAAATAATCTATTCTAAAAATTAACACGAATTAAATCATGTTAATGTCTACATAAAGATTTCAAAAATTAACTTCAATTTTTAATATAATATTTCTATAATTAGTGATAATTAATTTTAAATTAGGTGCGCAAATCACAACTAATATTCATTTTAGAAAAATATTTTTTTTTCAGAAAACATATATATTTTTTATATAGTTTTTATTTAGTTTATAATCAATAGATAACCATTGAATTTATTATATACATATTTGAACTATATAATTTTTTAAATTATTTATTACTATTCATACCCTCCTTAATAGATAGGATAAAATGGTTATATATAAATGTTAATATTTTATAAGAGTATCATGTTTTAGTTTAATATTTCTTTGTGTGCACCAAAAACTATCAGAGAGATTGAATTTAAAGAAACATATCATTAATCCTTGGATTTATATATTATATTTTTAGTTTTGTGTCCTGTTTCATATGTTAACATGATCCTCCTCTTTAAAACTCTAAAGGTGTTAAATTTTACCCCACTAAATTAAATTGTGTCCTCGAAATTTAATATTGATCTTGTTAATCAAGTGTTTGACATTTGAAATGAATTAGTTGGAAACCCACATGATAAAATTGTTTAATACAATATCCTCTTGATAATACTGAAATTCAAGTAAATAGTTCATCCATAATAACACGTTGATATGTTTTTACGAATTAGAACATTTTGGGAAGTTAATACATAGGCATTGAAGATAATAATAATGACAAAGTATTAATATAGATTGATTGAGAACATATACATGATAAAATTATCCACCAAAAAATCAGATATATATATGATGATTTATTATATCATTTATTTATTATAAATCAATTTAATTTTTAAGATTTTTTTTCTTATGATTTTTTTCCTAAATGTGAGGGATTATGTTACCACTATGACTGCAAAAACCATCACATATACTTCATTTCGTCCTTTCTTTTTTCTTATTTCAATTCACACTTCATTTCTTACTATAATAAATGAATATCCAATAGAAATGTTGTTTCCCAGATAAATGAAATTTACTTTTAATTGATTTTTATCTCAATAAAATAATTACCATTCATTCCATCTATTTCTAGATATTTTCCAAGACCAAAACGGATTGAAAAAGTTATCAAATAACACCCAAAGTTCAACTTAATTCATTCCATAAATGGATAAACATAAGAATTATCCAAAAATGTATGATTATATTTGAAGTCCAAAAATTTAAAACAAAGTTCTCTATATTTACATTATATTACCCATACAATATAATGTGGATCTTAAAATCACATTAATAATATGTGAATACCTTGATCATTATAAAACTATAAAGAAAAAATGAATTACTCCAAAAATAAAATCTCATGACATTAAATATATTCCACAAATTTAATCATGTAGTTTACTCCAATATCAATCACTAAACATTTTCTCGGATACCAATAATATACACTAAACATAACTTTTTAATTACTATATCACCATCATCCACATATTAAAGGTAATATTCCGTCAATTGTGTGTTTTAAAAAAATATAACTTTCCACAAAATCACTTTTTGTGGTTATCTGTGTTATTCATCATATGATTTCAAATCCTTATAGAAAATGTATTGCAGCACATTACTCAAACATTTAATAATTAGTATAACTATAATATATTTGATTGAATACTGATATAACATAATTCTTAAATTCAAATACACATTAATGTTTGTCATTCCACATCAGATGATGTATTATCATAAGTTTGACCTTGAACCCTTGACATTATTTGAGGTATATTCCCTTGATATTAGGGAATTCATTAGAATAACTCCCCATCTTCTTCAGTCAAAACACTAAATATAAAGGGTTTTATTCTTACCCTTTTAGTCACATTCCTGATGGCCTTTATCTCAAAACATTGACCAAACCCCCATTCTCTTCATGTAAGTACCAATTTTTTTCTTTCCAAATTTATCATGTGTTGAAAAATACTCCATTCCCTTCTTCCCCTTGTTTTTTTCACTATCATCCTCTTCTTATATATATATTCCCTTTGAAACCATAATACATTTTTAATTAGTTCTCATTCTTGATATAACATGATACTATGTCCTTGAATGATGAGAATGTTTGTGAGACTAATTTCATTTAAAGGATAATCATATGGCTATCAATGAAATGATCATTTTCTCATTAGATTGTGACATTGATATAATTTCCATTACATATACTTGGTGTAATTTTAAAATATTTGTATACACTATATTATATCATATCAATTTTTATTATAATTTTTAATCTTTAAACTAGTGAAACAACTAACATAAATTGAAAATTTTAGGCCATGCTAATATTGTAAACAAAAACATGGCTATATTGGGGATTGTTTTAAAATTGTAAATATATTTTCAAATACTTAATAATAGTTTATAAAGAAAATGTGATTTATCCTATGAATATCCCCTATGAGTTTCAAACTGAGATCATAGTTAGTCTCATTTTTGTGTACTAGGTAATGCTCGAGTTAATCCAAACACATCCTTTTTAGCCTTATTAGCTTAGGTACATATGTTATAGAACCATGTCCAATTGTAGTATCCATATATGTATGTATTAATAGAAAAAACCATATAATCCATACATTTCAAAAATATTACAACAATATTTTATACTTATCCTCTACATTATTCATAGAGTTATATTAATTAATCTATATTTTACAAAATATAGTTCCTAAGGTTTCTATTAAAATTCATCTATTTCCATCATTAAATACCGTGACCCCAATAGCCTAGATTTGGTGATTACTTTATTTCATTATAATAAGATAAATGGAATAACATCCCAAATGGATTAATTGTTATGTATTATTGGTATACTATATATATACTTGAAACCCACATTATAATTGAAAATACAAAATATATTAAGTGTTTTATTTTATAACCCCATCATTTTTTATTATATATCCCTACATATCAATAACAAAAAAACATCATGATATCTTTGGGAAAGTAAAACATAAGAAAGGTGTGGGATCAGATTCATATTAAGGGTAATGATTTAATAAAATAAATCATGAAAAATAATAATAATATATATAAAGGTAAAAAAACTAAATCACTAATCATTTAATAAATAAATTGAGAATAATATAGAAGAAATAAATGATGATAAAATAAATCCATATAAATAATAACATAAGCCTGAAACTTATCAATTTATATTATAACTAATACAATAATCCCATATACAGTAATAAATTAAATCATAATAAGGGAATACATAATTAAAGACATCATAAAAATATTACAAAGACTTTTTATAATTTTGTTTAAATTTGTGGGAATATTCTCATGTAATACAGATAACTAATTTTTCTTATGAGACCTATCGATGCATCAATGGGATATATATAACTAGTCCCCACCCATCACATTATAATTACAATTCATTCTTCGTATTAATGTTGTCCAACGTAATCAACAAAAACCCTCACATTAAAAAAATGACCTTCAACATGTTAATAATTATCCAAATAAAATAAACATAGTTACAAACCGTCCTCTGTAATATGGTGAGTGGATATAAAAATGAACATTCTTAGTCAAACAGATCATAAACCATCCAAATAAATAATATGTACGATATCAATATAACATGTCTTTAATGGAACATAAGTTCAATAAAGGGTTGATGTCATTAGTGAAGGGAAATATTATAAGAATGTTAATAAAACATTTTTGGGGAATATAACATTTTCAGTTTAAAAATATTTTACAAATAATTAGTTGAAAACATATTTTGAACATACACATTAAAACAAATATTCCTATCACATTTTTGGTAAAATTCAAATGAGCATTGTTTGGAGAATTACATAAATATTCCTTTAAAAAATTAAAAAACTAAAAATTTGTGAATAATTATTTATTAAATATATTTATGAATGTTAAAATCATTTTTGAATTCATTTTTAGAAAACATGGTTCTATAAGAGCAATATTTTTTATCAATGTTAGAAATTGTGTCATGTTTTCTTAAAAAGATTTTCTTAATAATTTCAAGTACCAAAGAGAAGGAAAATGGTTCTAATACTTGAAAAATATCATGAATAAACATAAAATAATAATATATATTAATTTTATGAAATAAATATCAAAAACTTCTCCCAACAGTGACTTTAACATGAAAAATCTAGAATAATGATGACATTGTGAAACAAACCCTTACCGCTTCAGTAAGTTTTGAATCATGATCCTAATAAATGAAATAAAATAAAATTAAACATTAATTACCATGAATATAAATATATAAGTGATATAAAATATCAAAAGGGTACTAATACACACTACGCAATAGAATAAATAGTGAATATTGTGTATGTCTCACTAAACTAAAAGTGAGACGAGAAACCCTTTAATAAGGTTCGACTTTTTTCATATGTATATGAACCACCAGTATAATATAAAATATGTTTATTATAAGAATATTACATAAAAATAATCATATATCTCAAAAAATATATGATTTTCGTATTTTCTTTTGTCACTCGTTTATTAACATTTCATTCTTTAGATCATTATTTCAGGTGATAAGTGCATCATATTTCATGCATATTTCAGTATAGTATTTTTGGTCATTTTAATTTGATCAATGTTACATAATCCTCATAATTTTATCTGTGATATAAATATTATACATATTAATTATATATTTATTTATATTATTCTTTTAATGTTATATGTGTGAAATGTATTACATCGTTCATAGAGATTGTGGGTCATACGTTTGGTTGAACATTGTTTCCATTTTTCTCAGAGGATGGAAGGAATGAAATAAAAATATTACTTAATATTTAATTAATCATTATTATTTAATATATTTAATTTATATTAATCAATAAATCATTAATTACATCCATGAAAAATAATATGATAAACATTTCACATTACAACATAGAAGTGGTAGTTCACGCATACGTACAAGTGACATTATTTTTTTCCAGTAGATTGGAATGTAAGAAGTTAGATGATATATTATAATTAAATAATTGAATTTATTTTATAAAAAACACATATATTCAATGCATTTAACCTTACTACTTTCTATTTAAATGGTAGGCGAAAAAAATAGTCACCTCACTTTTCGAGGCGATATCTATTACACAAATAAGCGATTTTATCAAATCCCCCATGGAATACAAATTAGGATGTCATATATGATTTAATAATTAAATAATTATAATAAGTTCATAAAATTATATATATATATATATATATATTCCAAATACAACAGTATAAACATCCATCAAAGGTTGTGATGGAAAACTAATTACATTGGTTTGTGAGGTGGTAATTTTTCATACACATGATTGATAGTTTTGTTACCCATTTGAAGAAAGTGTATATGGATATTGGTTATTAAATTAACAAAGTAAAATTTCAGTACATTTTATTATATTTCATTATATTATCATTGTTGAATAGTGTTTTTAGTAGGTGTAATAATAAATAAAACAAATATGCACATTTATGAATTATACCTCTTGTCGTGAGTGCCTCTTTAGGTTTATTCCAGAAGCCTTTGGAGGAGGAATTTATAATCAAGATAAGTAATCTAGGATGTTTTATGGGAATTAGGAAAGTTATTTTGTCAGTCCTTTTTAAAAAAATGGGTTTTTATATGTGATGAAGAGAGGAGAGGTGTGGGCTTTTACAGTTGGGGGTGATAAAACACATGAAATTATGGAAAATATAAAGTTATATGCATGTTTTCTCATGCCAAAATCCACTAAAATGAGACATTATCAAATATTTGAGGATATATATTACAAATATGCCTCTTAAATTTGTATTAGATAAGTTTAGGTTCATTTTTATCCCTTACCTTCTTAGTTTAACCACACCCTGATAAATCAATTTTTTTTCTAAACTGTAGTAATGAATATTTATTTATTTTCACTATTCCTTATTATAAGAAAAATATTTTTACCTTATTAGATAATATAAATTATTATTATATCAAAAATAGAACCTATGTTTTCCAAAATAATATCATATAAGTGGTGGAATTCGAATTCAAATTAAATTGTTGGTGTGTCGAAAGAGCGGTTTTCCAAAGATAAAATTTTCATATGTATATTATATTTAAATATCAATATTCTATATTCAATTGTTTTGAATGAAATAAATTAGTATTATTGTAATATAATTTAAAAAATATTATTTTAAAACCAATTTAACATATAAATTAAAATTTTAAATAATTTAAATGAAAATGAATGTTTTAAAAAAATCAGTATATTTCATTATTCATTAAAAATTAATCTTTTTAGAATGTTTTAAAAAATCACTGATATAAAAGTTTTACATGAATATTTTAAAAATTAAATGAATTTTTTCATATATATTTTCTAAAATATTTTATAAGAAATTTTTAATCATGTGTGCAAAGAAGAACTAGTCCATCGCTTAGAAAAATATAATTTTTCAAAAAAAATCTTTTTCTTTATAATGTTATTAATTGACAAATAAATAAACAAAAATTGAAATTATTTTATACATGAGTAGACCATAAATTTTATATATTTTAGTAATTATTATTCATACCGTACATCTCAATCTATAGGTTATAATGGTCATATTTATATAATAATATTTTTAAAGATTATTGTTATTTTTTTAAACTCGTTGTTATGTACAACATAAGATATCAAAGATATTGAATTTAAATAAATATATCATAATTTAACAGGGTGTTATTTTCTCTTCTAGTCCTGGTGTTTTGTTTCATACACTCTATTTGACATTATTTTTACTAAATAAAAATCTCTAAGTGTAACATTCATTAATCCAAACATGATATGACAACTAAGATATATGAAGCCCACCTAATGGGGATGATGCAACTCCTCTTGAAGTTTATGAAAAAATTATAACACATAAACCATAAAATTATCTCATAAAATTTATCAATAATTAAAATTAAATCATTTACTTTAATTTCAACATAATATTAGGAATCTACATGCTTTATGAATTGTACAGGTTGCGTTGAGAATAAAAATACCTTATAAGACTATATCACACTTATGAAATCCCATACAAGACACATTACTAATCATGAAACCAGTGTAATTAAAAATGGTTTATCACATTTTAAATCAAAATAGTTTATTATCCATAACAGTTAAATCAAGGTAAAAGATGAAAATAATATAACAATGTTTTTTTTTTCTAAAATCAAGGTAACCCAGTCTAGTTCCGTCCCAACATAAATTTATTATAACATTATTATAATTTAATGAGAAATGACTAATAATGAGTCATCTATCTTAAATATTTTTCATTGGTCATAGAATACTGAATGCCCTATGGGCATCCTTTTTCCCATAGGTCTTCCAAATTTATAAACTTTTAACACAAATCAGACAAACATCTAAACTATAGGGTAGTATCGGATATTCATGTATGAGTTCAAGAAAACATAGATAATGTTGTAGAAATTGTAAATTATAATAACAATGACCCAAAATAATTATGATTTTCAGAAATTAAATCCAAGCTATTGAGTATTTGATTGATGAATAGCACGGGCAATTAAAATACAAAAAATGATGTTCAGCAGAAATGAATCCATGTTCATAGGACAGGTATGAAATAAATAATAAACCATTATACTATAATACAAATCATGTAATAGTGAGTCCATTGGTGATGGTAGATGATCTCCTTCCAAATCACTCCTTTTTCTCATGGTCAGATACTTCGGATTATAAAGGATGGGTAACAAGAAACTATATTTAAGAATTGTCCATGGACTAACCCAATGGCCATAGTGAAAGTCTAAATCCTAGATATCACATTAAATAAAGGTATTCAATCCACTAAGAAAATGGTCATGCTCAAAAAAATAGTGTGATGAAACCCTTTTCCTAACACTACTCAAACATTTCATGCAAGAAGAATCAATAAAAACAAAAAATGAATAACAAACATGAAATACAAATATTTATTTAAATCAATAATCAATAAATCATATAGTAAATATATTTTCATCACATATTCCTTGACATAAATAAATCAACCCATTATTTTATATATGAGAGGGTGAGATGAAATAATGAACAAAAATATACAGAAAGGAGGTGGAGTAGGGCTCTGAAGTGGTGCGTTTCATATGCGTGGTATCCCTCTATCTCTGATCATCCTAAGAATAGTGGTTAAGGATTATATTAATAGTATTTTGATTCAAAACCATTAGAGTTAGTGTATTAAATTTATGTATTCTATTAGGTACACGATGTGTAATCTTTAAATGTATTATAAGTTTTAGCATTGGTGGGATCCATAAATCACTTTATATGCTGATACTTACACATCATGTGTTATGTACATTGTGTGTTATAGATTATCATAGAAAAATGTAATTAAAAACATTCACTAAGTGGTGACCTACTCTCTTAATGAACTCACACCTTTTATTGTTAACACAATGTGTAAATATCATTTTCCATCTATTCAACATTCTCTACCTTTTTATAATGTTTGTATTCTTCAAGATAAATCTACTATAATTCAACGCATGGAGATCATGGGGTGAGATGTCTTTTAGCTCCAATATTCACCTTTTTTATATTATTTTCCACATATCTATTATTTTATACCATAAAACATAAACAAATTGTCCAAGAAATGGAAATATTAATCACATAAATAAATAAATCTATTAATTAAAATACCATAACAATGTACATATAAAATACTCTTATCAGATAAACCTGCTATGGATTTTCATCTACTTGAATTATTTTTTAATATAATTGAAATTGGGGATAATATATAGTTAATGTAAAAAAACTAAAAATATTATATAAGAATTCTAAAAATATTAAAAATGATATAAATAGTTATTTGTCTCTTACTAAATCCCGGTTTGCAATGATTTATCACACGCCTTGTTCCAAGGGATTAAATATTCACCATGTTCCCTAGGAACCCAGGCCTTCGACCTTGATTGAAAGAACTAGCCATCCATGATGGTTACCAACAGTTACCAGTGTTCCCAACACCCCTTTCTTATATAAGGACCCCTGAGCCAGCCATTTGAGGAGAGGTAAAAATTGGAAATATTTGATCACACAGAGTAATCAATTTAAATGCCCAACCCTTCCATGATTCACCTAAAGTGATTTTCTAGTTAAAACCTAATGTAATGTCGGGAAATAAATTATATTTGTGTCTTTTAATGATTAGGAACTCTGTAATTGACCATTGTTTCAAAGTTATATTCATAACCATGGTAAAAACCCCCTCTCAATAGGTGTTATCAAGAGACTATGGTGTGTTATCATGAAGCCCAAGATATCTTCTAATGGAACCACACCCTTTTCTCGTAGGCTATATCATGGAACTAGTTCTCATAGGTTCTATATTTAGGAATGTGATCATCCCACAAGGACTTCTAAACATAGAAAAAATAATAATTTTAATTTGGATCATTTTCATTTTACCTAAATGGGTTCACATTCACCTAGATAACATTGATTTGTGCCTATTGTAAAATCTCATCAAATTAGAAGCATCTTCACATAAGTAGTCCATTATGGTTCATACCCATTTTTTATATTCCTCGATCATGCTATCGAACCTTTTTCATCAAGAAATTCCACAACCAAACTATATAAATTATATTTTAGAAAATTCATTCACCAAGGTTATATACATAGACTAAATCATTTTCCCAAAAGATATATCCAACAATCTTTCATACAAGACAAATCTTTAAGCATCCTCATCCACTTTAGCATCCCCTATGACCACCTAAGGTACATGACTAGGTTATGTACATCATCTTTCTCCCATTAAATCATGTATTACATTAATAATCGAAGGATATCATCTGATGAGATATCTCTTACAAATATTACACCGTAACCAGTAGAATACTTTGGTCATATTCAATCATGTGTTCCGTTGATAATAAAGATACATTTAGTTAGGAAACTAGTTGGACTCATCCCATACCAATACATTCATCCAGTCTACACTAAACATGTCTTCATTTCTCTCAAGAATATAGAAATACTACATGTGTCCATAAATTAGTGGTTTATTAACACAAAGGGGTTTCTAATCTAGTATAATACCCGATCTACGTTAACCTGATTTGTTTTTTGAGTCAAACCAAGAATGGATTATCATAAATAGGCTTTATAATATACCATTTCTATGTACCTTTCCCCCAGTATTCCCCAATTCATAACATTAAACTTCTCCAATATGGTCATAGTAATACAATAATAAACTATTCGATATAATCATCTTGAAATCATTGACATAAAATACAAATCATTTGTCCCATCATAAGACCTATAAAATAAAATAATCAATCATGTTCAGATGAAGATAAAATTATCATCATTGGTCATGGAGGAATTCCCATAAAAATAACAACATTTAATATAGATGTATGGCCGTTAAATAAACCAAAAACGTTTTTTTCTCATAAAAATAAAGGGTATGATGAATCTCATTAAAAAGGCATCATATTATGTGTTTTTTACTCCCTAAACATGGATAAATAGGTAAACCTTCTCATGGGTTTATTCCAAAATCAACAACACTAATTGTTTCCCTTGATAGTGATAAATTCCAGAGTAATCGAATGAATGGCATTAACAAATATCACAACTGACCAATGGGGGATGAACAATAATCTATCAAATATATAGATAGATAAAATCTAATATATATATTTTTTCACAAAGATTCATAGTTATATTAAATCACTTCTATGATAATGGTAATTGATATTATTACTAGGAATTATTTCATAAATATTCCATAAAAATATAAAAGATTCCCATAATAAATAATAATCACCTTCATTGGATGGGTCAATATTCTATAATATAAATATCAATGTTTAATTAAAATCATCATAATTTATTCATTATGAATGTCTAAATTTATAAAGCATACATATAGTGAAATGGTAATAAAACATGATCACACTATGAATAGAAATATTGAACCTGACATGACATACATTACCCATGATAATGTTCAATTGACCATGAAGTCTCATTTTTTGAGGTTTTAACTGATGGGTTAATTTTATTTGTAATCTCCTCTAGTTCTTATGAAATCATAATAGATCTCTCAATGAATAAAATAAAAAGAATTATATCCACTGAACTAGTTGAGTTAAATAATAGAACAACCTAGATATCGAATCATGAGCAACAGATGGCTCCCCGGATAAATTATTTGATCATTATGATAGTCACAAGTTCATGAACTTAATAAGAATTATTTCTTACCAAATGTATCCAATTTTTAGTGGTTAAAACCCCTGTTTGGTATTAAAATCAAAACCACTCTATTCAAATACTAGAGGTGGATCATGAGACCCCTGGTGAGTTAAATCCCTTTAATCCATTACATAAACTATATTCATGTATGTATCATGAAGACCCTTCCATAAAATAAAAAAATGGATGATTTTTTATTAAAACTAAAAAAACATACCTCCTATACCTAATATAAATAGATGATATCATTCAATATATACCTATGGCCACCTAATGTGAACCTAGAGGGGCTCCAAAAAACTGTTGGTTCCACTATAATTTTTTAACATAATACTAGAGGAATACATTAATAAAGATGTCACCTCTATATATATCTAAACTAGGGAACATGGGAGTTGGTAGTAAAAAGAGTTATTAGATGTCAAGGATCATGATTCATCCCATACACCCAACTCCATCAATTTCATTAACAATATATGTTATATCTCAATAGTGACTCAAGGATTATATCAAGTAATCATTGTCAAGAAGCCTCGGATTATGTCAAGGTAAGAATAATAGTTATTTAAATATTTCAATGTCTAGTGAAGGAATAGAATAACCACTAAATGTTAAACAACATTTTCTATATAAAACCTCTAATATAGGGTTCCTAATATACATAATGGACCTACATCCTACAAGAGTGTGATCCTAAAAAGAGATAAAAAAATCAAAAAAGATCTCACGTCAACAAAGAGGAAGCCTTAACTCATAGGGTTTGGGTGATTTTTTCCCCAACCAGCCTTATAGTCATGAAATGTGAAATGGTGTTTAGTTTTGTTTTTATTGGATTAGATTACACCCTTATGTATTATACTAGGTAATTTTTAATTTCCATACAATTGAGATACCATGTTTTTTCTTGGTTTCAAGAAACTCTGAAAAAAAACATTACTGTTTACATCAATGTAATTTTATAAATCATACCCTTTATTGGGGTTGAGTTCTGTAGAGGGTATGAAATATTTTCTCAATATAATCATCCATGAATGATTCCATAATTCATATCGAAATTATCTTCATGGATTTGAATCATTACATTAAAAGGGTTTCAATACCTTGAAATCTTCCAGTATAGCATGATCAAATGAAGATTATGATATTTCCTTTAAAAGATACAAAGAAGATGAAATGTACCTTTACTAATATAATTTTATGGTGAATATTATTTTTTATTCATAATTAATATTATCAATTGTTATTATATAGTCCACATAGATAATTTGGAGCATGAAATTGATATATATAAATATGATGAGGAGGCATATATTTATAATATGGTCTTCCCTGAGTTGAAAGAACACGATGTCCTACCTTTCATAAATGGATGAGTCATAATTTAGGGCATTTTAAAATATTAAACTATCCCTAATTAATGATATTATTACATAGAAAAGGGTAAATAATTAGTTTCATCCATATCCCACCCTCCAACTAAATATGTTTAACCACTATATATGGAAGAAAATATTTCCTAGTATGAAGTCATGTTAGAATAGTTGAGGTGAAAACCCCACTAAATACTATTCTCTTGATAACAAAAATATTCCTCCCTTAAGTAAAGAAATTTAATAAGATGAGAATTATTTACAACTAACGGTAGAGTTCACCCATTAAACTAACCTAAGATCAAGGTAATTGGTCTACTAGATAGCAGCATCAATTGATTGTTAGTAATTTCTTCCACTATGGAAACAATCCTCTATAGTTCATGAAATATATCACATGCCAACATAGGCCAGTTATAAGACATATGTCTAGATAGGAAATCCATATCATCCTCCTCCCACTCTTCCCACTCAAGAATCATCTTAGAGAGTAATAAAAAATATTTTCTAAAAACATTTGAATCTCTTTCAATTTGGATGGAAGATATGAATGGATAATGTGAACTGGCGAAAGTAGAGATAAAATCATTACCCATGTCGGTGGATATTACTCCTTCAATCAAATTTTTAAATTCAACCATCATGATACTAAATTTAATTGAAGAGTAAAAATGAAATATTTTTCATATGCATCATAATGTATCCCTTTATTGGAATTCCAAATAATCATGAAGTAATGAAACTCATATGGTTTTTGTAGACCTTGTAAAGACCTTTGTTTGTCTAGTATATTATCCTAGTGTCAAAAACCATTACTAGTTCATAAATTATTTAATTTAAACTCCTTAATATGTTTTGTTCAACAATGAATAAGATTGATATTTTTTACGTTTTATATTGAAATAATTAAAAAATTGTGGGATTTTAAGACATTATAATGAGATAAAATGAAAAACATTTTCCCTAAACAAAGAGCTCCCACAAGACAAACTACTGGATATCTATACTAATAATCACTATGAGGAGCTACAAAAATCACTCATCCCATTAAAACAACATATATGATTTTTATATTTTTTTCTAAAGTGTCACAACATTTGGAAAATACACTTTTCACAAAAAAACCAAATCCTAAATGATATCCTTGATTCATGGGAAGAAATATTGTATATTAGAAACTATGGTTTTCACCTTCAAAGAAACATTGATGAAATACATAGGTTATCATCCTTCCAAATGTAATGAAACAGCTCCTATTTTTTACTAATAATAATGCCCTCATCATGATATGAATAAAGAAAAAATTGATGCAATTTAAATGATATAAAGTCCAAGAATATTCCTTATAAAAGAAGAAGGTCCCATGGTACATTATTTATACTCTAGAGAAAACTGATTCCTATTTTTAAAATTTATGACATCTAATTTTGTGAGGATAATAATCTTCCCAATTACTTCCCTTAAAATTAGTTGTTGGGTTACAACCCCTAGAACTGCTTTATTTCTAATGAATTTCTCTAGAAAATGATCGATATTGGATGACTAAATCTAGAAAATCCTCAATTCAAAGTCACTTATATATCATTTAATAAAAAATATAAGAAAAACAATAATAATGATAAGATGTACAGTGATAAAATAAATAGAAATTTTATTGTTGTATAACCATGAAATTGATCAACTGTACGCTTCCCATAATCAAGGCAGGAATTATTTAATTAATCATGATCCCAATATATATGGTGAAAATTTTATCTTCATTTTTATCCATATTTATTTGTTATCAACATTGATAAATAAAATAATAGAATAAAATCTCTCACATGAACCCATGATATTCAAAACACTTCTTGATTCATTTCCTCTATTTTTCGGAAGGATGAGGACCACACCCACAAAAAAAATTATATCTACTAAAGAGACACATTATGGTGTAGTTATAATTTTCCATCTAGAATACCTCATCACTGATTAATGTGGTATATATAAAACAGAGTTCCCTACTATAAATCATGAGGGAGACTCTAGAGGTTGAGGAAGGTGGAGATGTGGTGGACTCCAGTGTTCAGATATCATTCTATTTGAGACAAAATATACTACCAATTTTTGAAGACAAGTGCTTTAACCAACCACAAAAGGGAATCAATTTGATCTTGAGTCTTCTAGGATCATCCTGATCTAATCAATTTAGTAGATTGATTATAAATAATGAAATCAATCAGATAACCTTGATACATGGTAATGTTATCTAATATTGAAAATAGAAAAAAAGACACCCCTTACATTATGTATTCTCTTAGTGAGGGAATTATTGCTCCAAAAATTATATGAATTATGCTAATAATTACCACAACACAATAGATATACATTGAATCATGATCATATATAGAAACATTTTTTTCATTATGATGAGTTTATTGAAGTTCAATATATAATTTTTTATTTGATTTACCAGGTGGGGGGAAAGAATATTTTGAATAGTATTCTTCACTTTTCATGGTGTGTTTCATTTTTCATATCCTTTTTAAACCCAAAAAAATTCTATATTTATTACTAACAATTGTATTGATAGTATAATCAGATTGGATGTTATGTTTTAGTGGGTTTATATTTCATCAGATTCATGGGATTAATTCTCTTAGTATCATGATATTTTTTAACCTCCACCATTGAATAATTATAGATATTATATAACATTTTAATCATTGTATTTTTAGGCTTGAGAAATGTTCACTGAGTCTTACATTGAACTTCTTCCTTGGTAGTATGTTTTTAATCAAGATATTTCATCACCTTACCTTATTCTTCAACTTTAATCTTAAGTATTTTAAAATCCCCAATAGAATTACATTCCTTATCAAGGAATTCATCCTTTAATTCACAATTATTATCACATAAATTCTTCTACATTATGGTTTATTTCTTGAGTCTTTTTATTTTTTTTAATACATTATAAATGTTCTAATCTCATATGATATTCCCTGTAGGGTTAATTACCATATTCTTCTTCACTATTTTATGTATCTTCCATTATTTCGACAATAAAAAAGAAGGTTTTGAACTTCCCCTTATTTTTATCTTTTGATGAAATATTTTCAGTGGATTTTTAAGAAAATATTTTACACAATATCCTTATATTAATATTTCAGGATAAATTTTTCATTACCCTCATCTATTGTATACATTTCCTTTACTTTTTTGGTCTACTTCAAACTCCAATTATTTTATTCAAAATCATCATCATTGTTTACATATTTCTTCTTTAGAAATTTTATAAATAAATATCAAATTCCTTCATAGTAAAATAAAAATTAGTGGGATTTTGAATTTTTAATTACCTCTACATACCCAGTATTTTTCAGATATGAGGGATACAATCATGTTATTCACTTCCTGATTATATTCCTTATATTATTATTTAATAAATACAACTACCACATGTTTATATACAAATCTTTATATACTCCCTATAGATATAAAATACATCACTTAAATCATTTTACTTTTGAATGTTAGATAATTCTTCATTTAATAGGAAATAATAAATTCATGTTATTGATCAAGATATAAATTATCTATATCCTAAAAAGAATATATTACAGTATCAAACCAATATAGAATGTTCCTCATCAACATTAGAAAAATACTAGTATATTCAATGACATATCTAAATCCTATAATGTTTCTAAAAAATTCATTAAATCTAGTAAAATTGAAATCAGTAGTTCCTGTTTCCACCATTATGATATATTCAAACATACTTCTCCAAATTTGAATCTTTTTTTTCTATCACTTTTAATATTTCTCTCAATGATACTTTCATTTTTGTCCTATGTTTACTTTTTTGTCTTCTGATCCATCACATTAATATAAATATTTTTTTATAATGACATAAGAATTAAATATTCATCTTTCCCATCAACCTCAAGATTTATTTTTTTAGAAAATTTCATAGGATCATATTTGACAATGTGAAGAAAACAAATTGTTGATACATCAATCACACAGAAGAAAAGATACATGAGATAATGTATCATTTCATTTCTTTATCCATGAAATAAATTCATCAAGGTTAGGAATATATTTGCTATTAAATAATTTGATATGATATATAATAATAAAAGTAATGATCTTTTAGAGGGAACCTAGATGATCTGATACCACTTTAGATTTATACTCTCTATCTCTTTCTTTGTAGTCAAGATTGAACCATGGGGACTTTTATTAATAATTAATTTTGGTACATTTAAAATCAAAAAATCATCATCTAAATTAATAAAAATTATTATTATGGTCATAATTTTTGGAAATGAAAGAAGCTCAAACGTTTTTATAATGAATTGAAACTTATTATCTCCTAAAACAAAAAATAATTTGAAAAAAAGATATTGTAAACAAATAATAAAATAACTAAGAACAACCAAAATGATATTAAATTAGGTTATCTAACGTAATCATATTCAATTACCTCATAATGGTTTACAAAGATAATGTGATTTACCAATGTATATCCCCTGAGAATGTCTACATAACAATGCAGTCTTAGGCTCATTCTATGTACAGTCGAGTAAATATAGATTCAATTATCAATAAAACTTTTTTAGAGTGATTACATCTATATGTATTTGTTCAATGCCCCCATCAAAAACCACATCCATTGACCTAGAAGGAATTAAATTTCTAGCAAAACCATATAATATTGTATTTAATGAATCTTAAGTATGTTATTATATACTAATAATCCTCACTTAGACGTATCCCTATGATTTTATATAAAGTTATCTCATTCTAAACCCTAAAAAATTGAATTATTTCCTTAGTATTAAATCATATATTGTCCCAAATATTTACATATTCCATAAAAATGATTATCAACCTTAACTTATCAACCCTTAAATTATCCTCAACAATCATCATAATCTTTAGGGTTGTCTAAACATTTCTTTGACACCAACTATGATTCCTTGGACCCATACTCTCAAATGCAGTGTCATGAACACATACTTTACATATTCACATTTATAATACATTTAAAATCCAGGATATAACCGTAATTAATAGAACAATGAAAAATTATTATTTCATCTCTTACCTCATGTATATATTTTATTTTTTGAATATTTAGAAAATTAGTGAAATACAAAATCAAAAAAAAATGTGTTCTTTCATTCAAACTGTAATTTTTTTCCATAATAAAAAAATTACTAAATAAAAAATAAGTCCTTAGAATATCCTATAAATTATATACACAATCTATAATGTTATATATATCATGTGTAATAATATTCATTATAAACTGTGGAAATGTAATCATATGTAGGGGTGAGCTAAAACACTCAGTAAGGTAAAACATACAACTAAGGAGATCATGACATAATCATGGAATAAATTATATCAAAAAAATATGTATACAACACATTACCCTAATAAACTTGATATTTATAGTATTTTACATCCATGATAATAAATAAAAAACATAGATATTAATAATAATTATCTCATATTGATGTAATTCATAATGTTTGGCCTAAACACATGATGTTTAGGCCTTATTTAAAGACATTATCTTATAATGGGATGAGATATACACCTAAAACAAACCCATTTTGTCACATGAAACATACCTATGAATCGATGGGATTTATAATTCAAGACCCAACCAATCACCAGATTAAATCAAATGAAATCACCATATGATTAAAAAATAATTTTTCATACCATTCTATAAGGAATCTATAACACAATTAAAACATGGTTATTTATATAATTATAGATATATAATTTCTATTCATAACCAAAATACATTAGCAGTTAATATTAATCAATCATATCAATACTTTTCCACATGTTAATAAAAGGGTTAACATGATCCTAACCATCCATATAAAGAGAGTGGGTGGACAAAAAATACATATTCAACATTCCAATAATCATATGAATTGGAATAACCTCATGTAGAATTACAATACTTTTTCCACAATAAATAAATATATATTTATTATAGGTGAGAATTTATCAAAAAAAATTTATAAAATGAGATGTTCACATTGTCTAGCATATTGTGTTTACAGTTAAATCAACGATAGAATCACAGGATCATAATACATATAGAGGGAGAATTAAATTGTTTAAAAAACAAATACCCTATAAAATAAGGAAATTTAGGCTACTGTTGACATAAATCAAAGAAACCCTCATAAAAATAATACATTGAATGGTATGAAAAAAAAGTAATCAAAATTTGGTTTGTTTGATACTGTGAGTTCAATACCCAAATGATAACACACACACACACACAAAAATATATATATTAGTATATATATCATTAAACATAAATCCCTTTACTCAAAAACCATTTGAAAATAAAAAAGGGGAGTAAAAATGAAAAGTAAAAAAGATCTTTTAGAACCATTTTTAACATTGATGTAAAATAAAAATTTTAATAGTAATTTAAAAAGTAAATTTTGATATGGTGATGTTAAATCTAAATAAAACCATTAATTTTAAAAATACACTCTATTAATGGAGTCATTAAACAACATAAATTATATCTTAGATAAATAATAAGATGAAGACAAAACATAGTCATGTGAAAGGAAACCCCATTTATATTATTTTCAAAATTCCTATGTTCAAAAACCACATTATAAAAAGAGTATAAAATATTAATTTTATTAAAATTTAATTTATCCAAATTTGATTATAAAATACTATATAATGAAATATTATGGTTGGAGAACACATTATTGGATTGATAGAGCTAATGATAAAATAATATAACTCAATGAACACAAACTTGAGTTCTCAATATTCCTTATATGAAACATAATCCATGAAGCAAGAAACAATTGGTAAAGTGTTTTATATGGTAAAAATGTAAAAAATTATAAAATACTAGAAAATAAAATCAAAAGAAAATAATGTATCAAATTTTATGAAATAAGTTCCTGTGAATGATCATAACTCAATGAATGAAAATTGTGTTTCCCAAAACTCTTATGAATGGGGTAACTCGTGATGTAAAATACATTTGATGAAAATTACTTGATTTGGATTAGTTTATCACCTTAATTATGATGAATGAATTAATAGAACATTCATGGGACTTTAAATAAATAAATTAAATATAAATGAAACAAGGATTATAAGATAAAATATGTCATAAAGAATCAAAATTAAGACAATGAAACCCCATATAGATTGAGTAACACATTAATAAAAAACCATAAAAGATAATGACAATAATTAAACATCAAAATTTATTTAAAATATAATTCATGATATGATATCTCAATTCGGTATTTCTCAAACCACGTAAATAAAATTATGTTCCTACTACCAAAAATGAATCAAAGGGAGAAAATTGAGATGAAAATCATTACCTTGTTCCTGATTCAGTTTGAACTTTCCCCAAACATATTTGATAACTAAATTATGCTCATTAAATAAATTAAAATTAACCTTATTACTAATTATGAAAATTTATTCTCCTCATTTATAATCATTTATACAAATATATAAAATTTAATTTATAACTATTTTTAACACTTTTTATAATTAATCATTATTTTTTGGAAGTAGTTTTTTTAAAAGTAGTGTTGGTTTATATTATTTTACAAAATTAAATCATTATTAGATAATATTGGATAATGGAATAGATATTACCAGAAAATTTTTAAATCTTTAATTTCCTTATATGGTTTTTTTGGTTATGATTAATGAGGTTTAAATAATTGAAAATCATTTTTAGTGATTCTTAATGAATGAAGGTTGATTTGTTAATTAATGCCTTAAATATTGATATAATGTTACCAGAACCAAAAAATTATTCAAAAAATTATATCTTATTATACCAATAAATATTTTCTAATATTCAACCATGATATAAATTTACAATATTGATCAAGCAAGTGATTAAACTGAAATGTACATGAACCAACCCTGATTAATTGATGGTTATGTGGTGATATAGTTGTAATATCATTATAAAATAATTATAATGTTATTATTTAGTATATATTTGTTTTATATATTAAAATTTTTAGTTATTTATAAAGATAATATGACTTACATGAAGTCATTAATTAGAAAAAACAGATCATTTTTCCATTTATTTTTTAAACGATTGAATTAACGGTAATAATTTATTGATAATATAATTAATTCATTATATAATTTATTATACCATAACCTTATTTATATCATAAAAATAATATTTATGCTTTAATAATATATACATTATGGAAATTAGGAAAATAATATCAGAAATCTTTCATTCCATGGGGGTAGTAGTCCACACGTATGTATGGTTGACCATATCATTTTTATAGTACATAAAAAAGGAGTAATATGGTTTATTATTTAAGAATCATAATGTTTTCATTAAAATCATAATATTATTTATAATTTTACTTATATATTTTCCTTTTAAACTATTTATGTTAAACAATACTTGTTCTGTCATAGAGGTGGTAGCATGCACCACACATGAATGACAATTTTGCTTCTCTTAGTATAATAAGGAAAATGGGATTAATTATTATTTCCATATCCTAATAGAATTCAAAATATTTTTAATAAATATTTAATTTCATAAATATTTGAAAATAATATTTGGAAAATAATATTAGAAAATAAAGAAGTTAAGTAAAAATGATTACTCATGATGGGGACTTTAGTATCTCCTGGAAAGATCCATTAGATATGGATGGAATTGGATAATAATTTTCTAAAGGAAGATCAAGGGAGTGGAATAATATTATATAGTAATAAAAAATGGAATTTTTGTTGGATGAAACCAAATTTTTAATTGTTCCTAGAATAGGTGTTGAGAGTCCCCTTTTATAAGTGGGAGAAGAGAATTTTTTTTGAATTTTTTTAGCTTCATATAAATAGAGAACATGTTAAACATGTAAAGTTTCACAAAACATGGGAATAATATATTTTTTATGAAATAATATTAATAAAAACCTAATAAATACAATTATAAAGTTTTTTGAAAATTTCAATCCTTTTACCCCTTGAATTATTAATTTTAACATTTTTTCATTAACCGTAGAAACTAGCATTTGCCTAAGACAGCTCAATAATTATGGAAAAAATGATGTGGCCCATATTTGATAATTTTGTACTTTTTTATAAATATAAAATAAATTTAATTTGGTTGAATTTATTGAACTAATGAAATTTTATTTTATAATAAAAAATTATAAATATTTAAATAATGTAGTAAATATTAATTATGTACTAAAATATCAAAAATGGGTTTTCTTAAATTAAAAAAACATTTTAAAAATTATAATTTTATATATAAAATAAATATTTCATGTTATATAAATGTTTGTTGAATTTATAATTCATATTTATAAAATTATAAATTCATAACATTCATCTTATTTCTAAAAATGGCATTATTTACAATTCACCAAAAAGTAATTATTTTTCCAAAAATACAAAAATGTCATCTAAATAAATTATTAATATGATGAATCAAAAAATAATTTTCATTCTTTCAAATTAAAATTCTAAATTTTCATATTTTAACATCCCAATAAAAAAAGAGATATAATGAGAAAATTATTGGAATATGGATTTTTAAGAGTATTAACCATTATACTTTTATATTTCATATCATTTACAAATTAAATTGGAATTATCCAACTGTTAATATAATATATTTAACAAAATTTAGCATTATTTTATTCAAATATAAATTCATATTGAAAAAAAATAAAATATTTATAGAAAACATTTCTATGTATAAAATGATCATATTTGTCATTTTAGTTATACCAATTGACTTTCATTCATATTAAGTGTAGAATATATTTTATTCCATAGAAATAGTAATGTTCTTATTATTATTCATTACCTCAATTTTAATTTATTGGTTTTGAAATTCGTACATAATATTTATATTTTGATCTAAATATACATCAATTTTTTTTTTATTCAGTGTTGCACATGGAGAAAGCTATTGATATTTTTTTCTCATTTAATGGATAAAAATTATTAAAATAGAATGGTTTTAATCAAATATTAATAAGTGATCTTATGACCCATGTAGAATAATAATAAAACAAATATTTTCATAATAAACATTGGTATTTGTTCATGTATAATTATACATAAATACCAAGGTTATATCCCCAGTTAGCTACTCATCATTGGGGTTTACCAGAAAACCAATATGGATATAAAATAGAAATGAAGAGAGTTTATCATACTCATTACATTATTATGGATGTTATAATTTATAGTTTTCTCAAAGATAATTTCATTTGGGAGGTTCAATATCAAAATTAGCTTAAAATTTTCCAAATAACTAAAAAGAATAGAAATATTTGTTTATTTAATAACTAATAGTATTTTAACATCAATTTTTGAAATTATGACTTTTATTTCATGATGAAAATAACATTTATCTATGAAATTATTGGTTTTCAAACCATATCATTAATGTATAGATATTCTGGACACATCTAGATCAAAATGGCTCCAAAAGATTAATAAATTACTATATCTATGAAAGATTAATTGGTAAACTTCTACTAGATAATCTCTTTTAGTTTGAAGAAAATAGAATCTATCGAGTAGTTTATCTTGAAAGACATTGTCTAGTATATTTTAGGGAAAATATTTTAATGGTATGTAGATGATCTGGTATTCAAATATCACTATTTTTGCAACCAACATTATGTCACTAAACATTTTTAATGAAAATACAATAAAGTGTTTTTTGAAATGAACCCATTGTAAAATTTATTCCAGGACACATCTAAGAAATTCCCTTTCTTCATGGTATTCAATTATGATATTTTAATTGATCCTAATAAAATGATAGTGATATAATATACGACACCGCCTAAAATCTCTCATATTTTAGATGAATTCATTTTAGGGTTTACTATATCATGGAAATTATAAAAATCGTCACTAGTAAACTTATTCCCATTGTAAATCAAATCAATAATGGGTAAATGATAAGTGGGATGAATATTTATAGAAGTATTTTGAAGAACATAACTTGTATCTTATTTACCCTCTAGTGTTGATGATTCCAAATAAAGAAATACTTGTTGTCCTCTATGTGGAAAATTTAAAGCATCTGCTTAGATCCCTCCCTTCTCATAAAAATTTTGTAGTCAATTATAATTTCATATACTATATTGGAAAAGAAATTCTAGAAGCTAAAACCCAATACGTTGATATCAATAAGTGTTATGTTTTTTCTAGGGTAGAAAAAATTCATGTTATGTTTGATGAATTTTGAAAGATTAAAAATTTTATGTACAATTATAAAACATGATGAATATTGTGGAATAACATATTTAAATTATAAATGTTTTAACGTAGATAAATTATAAAGAAAAAATAATGATTCTATATGGTGGACATTTGAAGATGTAAAGGAATTTTATATGAATACATTTTGATTTTACGTATGTTATTCTAAATAATCATAATGGATTACATAATATTTCTTAATTAGTTTATATATTAAGAACATGTTACATTTCTGGATTAATTCACTATTCACATGATAAGTTAATAGTGCCCTGTCAGTGATTAAACCATTATGTAAAATCTCTCACAAGATCTAAAAGGTAGTGGAACCATTTGCATTATCTAGGAAATAATTTTTTTTTTCATTTATTTAAAAACAATTTTAAATTTTTTCCCACTTCTATAATAAAGAGTTTTTATCATTCCACACATTGTATAGGACTATTTATGGACGAAAAAATACTTCTCTTGTTATTTTTTGATTTTCATTATCATTTTTATAGTATTTTTTGGAGTGTGTGTGAGTATTTTGGTGCATGGATTGGGTGTTTTTACTTATATGCTCTGGAAACATAATATATATAGTCTCACTCTGATCTTAGGTATTTGAAAACATTTTTCTACATTCTGAATATTCAAGAGGTTTTTTACGTTGGAGGTTATAGATCCAATAAGTGGTATTATAGTTTAGTTGATAACCCCTCTTAATTTTTCTTGAATCATATGGAGAATATTTATTCTTGAAGAATAGAATTAGTTCATGGTTATTTTTGAGGTTAGATGTTTTATGGGATGTAATTTAGATTCTAGAATATATAAATAATGAATTTTCTACTTCAAAAGCATCTTGATCATTATTTCATTGGTATCAAACCATATGTTATAAAAAATATGAATGGTCAAGGCTATATAAAAAATAAATATGGTTGGATTCGATATTTGTAGTGTAAAACATAAATAATAATATCAAATAATTATTTATTATTTTGAAACCTATAAAGAATATTGTCAACATTTATTAGAAGATAACTATAATGAATATAGTTTTTTGTTTTGGAAGCTATTCAATATGATTATTTTTTAAGGAAATATTTTGACTATTCATATCAATGACTTCATCAGGATTTAGAGTCCACTTGAATCATTACCATTCATGTATATAGATCTAGTGCTGGGTTTCTTGTTATTTTCATCACTTCTTGAATATGAGGATATTAAAGTTATTATGGTAAGTAACATATTGTTTAATAGTTAATTAGTGATTAATAATATTCAAAAGTGAATTTTTTAATGAGGAGATATGAAGGAAGGGGTTATAGAATTCTACCAAAAATAAATTCATTGAGGAAGATATGGGAACCTAGTTACATGGAATGGTCAGAATAAAGGAAAATGAAAATGAATTATAAGATTGAGTAGTAAAATTGAATGTAGTCACATATATTATAATTGTGTGGGAAATGTCCATAAAATTAACTATTTTAGTGAGTTAGGAGTTAATTCTATAATATATATTTTTATAAGTGCATCTACAAATCAAATTTCAAAAGTTATGGGCACTAATTTTCTATGAATCAATGGCCCAATATATTCTTGTATTATATAATCTAAGGATTATTTTCAAAATATATACTAGATAAGAAGTACATGTAATTATACATCATGAGGATTCATAAATCCACATCTTGAGAATATTTAAACGCTCATGATAGTTGTAATGGGTGATGTTTTCATATAAATATATAATATAAGGTTGCTATAATATTAAGTACTTTGTTATATAATATGATTGAGGAATAATTTAATTTTGGTAAGATATCCAGATTATGAGGTTTTCTGTACTACTTTAATGAGTGGATCAAGGAATAAAATGCACCGTTCTTTAGTTATTTCAAGAGGATTAAAATATAGAACATTTTTCCACATTAGAGTTTTCAATGGAGTAATATATGTCTCGAAAATAACTTATGAATTGTTTTGGAATTTATGTTTTAGTTAATTAAGTAAGAAAGGGATGAAAGTCCAAAATACTAAGGGATTCAAAATATTATAATAATAGAGTGAATAATATCCTAATAATTAATCCTTGTGAATTATTTTAAGGTGTCATTCTAAATAGAAATAAAATAACCAAATGATTAAATGATAGATAATGTTTATAAATATTTATAGGTGATAATTAAAATCTATTTTCAAGTAGGTTCATTGTAATAATTTACCTTAATTAATGATATGATACTAAAAGAGTGGGTGTTCTTCTTAGATCACAACTATAGTGTTTTCATAACCATTATATAATAGAGAGGCATTGCAGAAATTGATATCAGAATTAAATTTAAATTCTTAAGGTTTGATAAAGATGGGGAATAACGAATATGGGAATTCTTGCGATTTTCTAGTGAAAAGGTACATGGTTTGAGAATATTTTACTATGAACCCTTGAAAAAAATGGATTTATTGTGATGATTAATTGGGATTTAATATAATATTCATGGAGCATTAGGTTCCATTATTATTTCCAAAATTATTTTGAGGTGTATGATATAAATTATGTTTTCTAATTAGAGAATAAAAGAATTTTTTCAATATTTGGGAATAAACATATAGAGGATTTTTAGTCCAAAAATAATATAAATATTCCTCATCAGAAATTCTTTGTTTTATTGCATATATCAATATATATTCCAAAGAATGTGAAAAGTAAAATGGTAATTCATGAGTATGTTTCAATGAAGGGTATAATGAAAAATACATTGAATTTAATCATTGGGATAATAACTTATGAAATGAATTCATAATTCAGTATATTATCATCAATATATAGAACCTAGGAAAATGTCATAACAAAGAAGAAGATATAAATTATATAAAATAATCACCGTAAACTTAGGTCTTCTGAAATAATGTATTGAAATTTTGGATGTTCTAACAAGTTCATAGATTATACGGTTCATGAAATGCTAAACAGTCTAGAATATTTTTTATATAGAAGTAATGTTTTAATTTTTTGTTCAAGTCTAGAAGAACAAGAAAGATCTGGGATTGTGAAATATTAAGGGGGATCTCTAGAAAATAATGATTCGGAAGTAGTTGTTATAGATGGTTCTCAGCTGCAGATTATATTGAAAATTTTTACTAGGATTCTGTGATATATGCATTGATATGATGTGAATTGAACTACTTTCATCCAAAATATTATATCGAGCCTAAAATTCTATAAAAGGCTATAATTATTAATGAATTGAGTCAGTGACAGTTATCGATGAGTGAAAAAATAAATTCCTTACATTTTTTCAAATAATAAAGTATAATTAAATGACTTTTTGGGGAAATAGTATTCAAACACACATGTTAGATCTCAAACTATATAAATTTTACAATTATACATACTTTAAAAGTATTTTTAGGAAAAATTCAATAGTAAACTCATAAAACCTAATAAGTATACTAGTCATGTCTATGAGCCCAATCTATAAATTGGGAATGGAAAATTTTGGTATCATTTCTTTTAGAGTCCATTCAATTTAACTTTGAAATGAATATCTCTCCTGGATTTCAAATGAATTGAATCTGACACTTACAAGTTTATTAGTCTAGTCTATGATTCAATTCAACTGGCATTGTATCAGTATAAGATGACTCTCATGTTTGATTACCTTAAATTAAAGGAAGTTACTTTAATAAAATTGAGTTTATCAAGTAAAGGGGAAAATGTATGATATATATTGGTACAATAAAAGCCTTTTTTTGAATGTTTTTGGTAAATTAAATGTGTATATTTTTCCAAAAAAATGGTGACTTTTAAAAAACTGCCTATTTGGATGGTAATTGAAATGGTTATCTCAGAAGGGATTCTTTTGGAAAAATTAGATTTTAAAACCATATATCATCATAAATATTTGGATGAGGAGATTTATATATAGTGGATATAGATTATTATGACTAAATAGAATAAGGATATTGTGTAAATGATGAAATACATCTTTAATGGGTTAAAAAAGAAGTAGGGCATTGGAACTATAAGTTTAATGCCTTAATGTAGGAGTATAATTTTTTCTATAAAAATGTGTAGCATTTTAGTTTTTAGAAGGTTTATGGTGATGAAAATTTCTAAATTTTTCTTTTCTATGCGATGATATGCTTATTTATTTACCATTAATGGAATTTATTGATGAGATAATGGATAAATTGTATAATTTTTTTGAGATTAAGGATCTTAATATATTAATATATATTTGGTGGATTTGGATTATAGGGGACTTACTGTCATTAAATTTGTTCATGGTTCAATCTGAAAACATCAAAATATCAGCGAAATGAGTTATAATGAGTGGATCAAAATATGTTACCACTCCCTTGGCTAGAAACCTTAATATATGAGAGAAGAAGAGTATTAGAATTGGATAACTGGTTTAGTTCATGGAAAGAGTTCCATTTTTATTATCCTATGTAATGTTTAATATATCCCATGTCTTGAACAATTTTGGAAAATTCCCATGGACTGGGAGTTTTATTTATATTCATATATGATATTTAAAGTAAAAACATGGAAATAGCTATGTGTATACTCTAGTATCTCAAATTTTCATAATGTTTTCCATTCAATTTCAATGTAAACCAACAAATATAATGGTTTTTGGACTCTAATTTTGTGGGATGTGTGAACACAAAAAGGATTTCAATTGGTCATGTGTTCACATAAAATCCAAAGTTGTGAGTTTGATATTGAAGCTTGAAATTATTGTTTTAATATCATTAATTGAGGTAGAAAACATTACACTAAATATGTTAAGAATGAGTTAATTTGGGTTAGGTGGATATTAGGGGGTCTCTAGAGAAGGTAGAAGGTTGAGACACTATTTAATGATACAAAAAGTGAAATCCACTTATCCCCAAATTTGATAATTCATTGTAGTATTAATAATATTAATGTAAACTATCACATTATCATGAATATGTTTTTGAAATTTTTTTTGGGTCTTTGGTTCATGGATGGAGTCATAAATTTAGAAAATATTGTGACCAAGGATGTTGTCCAATATATATTGGTGTTTTTTCCCCTAGATTGAGTTATGATGATAAAAATAATTTTTTAGGAACCCTTTGAATACAAATTAAGAATGGGAGGGGAAGATATTTTTAGACATTGACATATTAATAGGTAGTGAATCTTGAAAATGATTCCAAGTAAGAGATTTTTGGTTTAGGTTGTGTGGAAACCATATTCCAACTAAATGTTATAATTTATTAAAGTATAAAATCATGAGGTTCAATTATGAAATTATATGAAGACGGTGGAAAAAGACAACCAAAGTCTAGTAGTTAAAAATTTGATAAATCAAATAAATAATGAAGATTCAGGCCTATGAAAGTATAGAGGCATACATGTTATGTGTAAAAACCAATTATGAAGGTATGTAAGTTTTTCACAAAATTAATGAGGGTTTATTTATTTTTTATTCAATATTTTATATAAATAAAACTATTAGAGATTATAGGTGCATGTATTCTTCATTTAATGACTCAATTACGGTGGTGGAACTCGGTTGGTGACTAAACCTTTGTTGAAAATAACCCAAAAATTTTGGATTGTTGGGAAACTAGTAATACTAAGTCATCTATACTCTATATTAATAGGATGTGGTGATTTATTTTATAACTATTAATCATTGTAAACTTCTTCTAATTCATTAATAAATAATTTTCAATATTCCTCTCTGATGGATGAATATGTTTGAAACATGAAAATACTGATGTTGTTTTTTTATTTATATTTTTATCATTGACTTTTCGATTTTCTTATCTTATGTGTACATGAGAGTTCTATTTTATAGATGTTTTTATTTAACTTATCAGTTCTAATGGAATCATATATTATAGTTAATAATAACTTTGGTGAGTTATATAACTTTGTTTAATGTTTTGAATCTTCTGGTGTGTGCTTTCAAATTATGGGGTGCATGACTAATAATATGAACTACCTTACACAAATCATTGTGGTGAAAAATATTAATGCTTATCTATATTTTCATTATTTACACTTTATGTATTATGTGAAACAACTCAAATACATCCCTAGTTATCCTATATTGATTGTATAATTGAAAATATGGGTTATCATCATAAAATAGTTTGGAATCTACATTGTATCGCATAAGGCCATCAGGGGTCCTACACTAGGATATTTCCTTGAAGTACACCCTATACTAAAGGAATATTTTTTATACATGGATCTTTTTAATGAAGAGTTTTTCTCCATACATGAAGCTTTCCCATCACTGTAAATATAATTTTATGGTTATTTAATTTTGACTACGAGAAATATGGAGGATATGAGACTCAACCAATATGGTTTGAAAATTGTGTTAATTTCCCCAGAAGTTTTATCCAAACTTTTACATTCCTTTTATTATAAGGGGTTACCGCAAGTATTGATAAATACTAGACTCTAATCACATATATGGACAAGATATAAAAATATTGATTACCTGAAAAAATGGGATATTAAATGTTGGTAATCAGGAAAAGAAATTTACATTATTCCATTTAGAATTAAGAACTAACAATTATCATCAACTCTATATGGGGGTATATTTCATATCTTCCTATAGATCCAATGTTCTCACATATTAGGCATTTAAATAATGTTGAGGCTGGAATTTTGGAAAATGAAACTACCACCTTATATAACACAGATTAGGATGAGATTGTGATTTTTATTTCACATCACACTGTGGTATCTATGTCTATCAAAAATGATGTGGAAGATATTAATGAAATTATTTTCACATCAGTTAAAATAATTTCATGAACCTGAAAAATTGATTCAATAATCAGTTAAAAGTATAGCATTGTAAATTATCTTCTGAAATGGGATTTTTAACTTGATTGAGATAATAAGGAACAAATTGTTTGGTGAGTAGAGACTTTATCCTTTTCAATGCTCTAAATTTTACAAAAATATATTAAAACATGGATTTTAGAGGGTGCTCATTAGATTCATATTAGGAGCATATACACTCACTATTATGTAAAAATTCAATGTTGGGGCCTATATGGATAATTAGTCAAGGTCCAGGTTCTAATGAAATCAAGAGATATTAATACTTATAGACATCAATGATGAATGATTTCATAGAATTCACTAGGAAATTATATTTATGGTTGATAAATATCAACATCATTTTTCAACCTCAGAGATATGGAACACTACCAAAAACACTCATGGATATTCATCACAAGGTAGATTGATGGCATGGATCCATTCCATTCATCCACTATTAAATAGTTTAAGTTCATCCTTACTTATAAGAATTTCTTCAACAAATAAGATAAAATGATACCCCTAAAGGAGTTCAGAAAAATGTTTTGATTAACTTTATAATTTATAACATAATTACTATATTTAAATTCCCTTATACAATCCTTAAAAACCAAAGAACTAATTTATTTTCCCATGAGATAAAGAATATATGCCATGCATATAATATTAATTCCAATCACTAATGAGAACCAATATTTTTCAAATTATAAATTTATTTTCAATGGTATATAACCCCTTAATCACAATAAAATTAGATAAATTGTTTATTTTAAATAATTTCTAAAATTTGGAACTTCATTGATAAACTGATTATCTCTTAGTGTAAGTGTTTTTATTTTTTTCAAATTAATTTAGATGTCTTGAATTGATTTCTAGAATTTGAAATTTTCTCTTTAATGGATTGTAATTATGTTATTAAATAATTTCATTTATTTTGGTCTTAACTTGAATAAATGATAAAGTGAATTTTTTATTTTCATTTATGTAGGAATGAATTTAAAAAATTGTCATTTGGATGGTTAGTATGAATTTTCAAAGATCAGCCACTCCTATAAAGTGATAATGTGAAGATTTATTATGCATCTCAATCAATATTACCTCTCAATAGAACTTGTTAAATAATCAACCATGAGAATAATGAAATAATAAATGATGATCTAATGTAATGTGTATCTCGATTGACCATGACATCCAATCAATGAGATTGACAATGTAGAAAACAATAAACTGTGTGAAGATCGACCAAAAGAATTGATATGATCAAAAAATCATTTCCTAGATCAACCATGACAATAATTCTATAATGTCTTGGATAAAATAGATCATGATTCTAATTGACATCATAATAATCCTACCAAAAATATTGACCTTTCAAAATAGTTGCATAATTTTTTACCGGTTCTTCATATTATGTAGGTGTCCTTAATATTCTATATGAAGGTAACACAAATGGGTGAGATATATATAAAGGTACCTTGAAAAACTTTATGTCTACAAAAGTATATGAGACATGATCTAAACACTACAGCTAGGTTACAATCCAGAACAAGTGAAACATTAGAGTGATCCCAAACTTGTGTAAATGTTTTTCAGAGCATGTATAAGGGTAAACTAGTGATGAGAATAAAATCCAAAATACCCAAAAGGTAAACTGTCAACTAAAAATTAAAATTCATTTACACAAGTCAACTCAAATAGGTGATATCTATAATGGAATATCCATGTGGTGATCATCAATATGAGAATTAAAAAAGATATCATGGGTGGAATGTTGAGAATACTTATGAAACTTATAGATCCTTGTTTCATTAATTATAACTATAGATATGTACACATTATAGTAATTCTTGGAAGAATAATAACATGTGAATAACTATGTTTTTCATTGAACAGATAGAGAATGAGGTAGGAAATGATGAATATAAATACTTCTCCTCTCCCATTTTTTAAATTATTTTAAACCGGTATATTATTTATAAGAATATTTTATGTTTTATGAATTTATTTATTTTAATTCATTATTTTTTTGTTTAGTTTGTTCCCTTTCCCCCATTTTCTTGGAATTTTGTCAATATGACATCATAGTGATTATAAATTTCTCATCAACAATGAGAGGCTAACGTAAGGATTACCTTCTAGATAAAAATTGGTGAAGAACAATCCACACACTATTCTATTTCTTTTTATTCTATTATTGGTATTTCATATTAATAAGATATGTAGGAGATGATTTTACTTCTTGTAACTCTATTTATAATTTACTTTTTAACTAATAAAACCCATTTTTTATCTATACATCTAGATCACTCATATATAAATTGGATTAGTGGTATGAGTAGAGGGTAGACAAGTAGTACGGAACCATTTGATAGAGTGATGAGTTGATCCCTTGTTGATTCTTCCTCAGTTTAAAGACCGTTCAAGCCATCTAGGTAGTGAGGTTGTTTAGAGATAATTTATTTATACAAATAATATGGTAAAGGTTCAAGGCTATGATGCAATAAAGGGATACTAATACGAGCTCATGGGTGTCTCCTTTCTCAGATTCATTTTTGTTTTTATTTCCATTCATCTTTTGTTTGAATCCATCAAACACCTCTATTTTCTAATTTAAAAATAATATAAAATATAAAAAAATATGTAATTCATAGTTAGGATTGTGAATATCTAGGACCAAATCCATGATATAGGACCTTGTCCATCCACTATTATGTTTTCCTTGAGTTTTAGATTATTTTTATTAAATCACTGAGATATACTCTACATTAATCACTCACCCTGATATTCGGGGGTGATGAATAGATCGATATAAGATTTAAAAAATTATTTATACAATAATCATTAAATGATGGTGTAAAAGGAAAATAATTATTCACTTTTCAAACTCCATCCTGATTTTTGGTATTATCACTCAATGAATCATACATCAACATTGGGGGCCCTATATAAGCTTGTATACAGAATAGAAGTAGTATTTCCAATTAAATTTTAGTTACCCACACTCTACATTTTCATATGCAATCAAATTTATAAATATCGATAGTCTTAGATATAGCTTGAATATTTTTAATGTCCCAATGGGAAAATGATACATGCATTACATGACTTTGATGTTCATCTGAACCATGTCACACATTCATTTAATAAAAATTTCAATCTCTAATCATTCTGGTATAATAAATTTATGTTCTCCTTGAGAACACCAATAATATATGGATTGAATCTCCCAAATAATGAACATTAATCTAAAATACCCTACATCATATAGATTACCTAATACATGGGAGATTATTCCTTGATCATGTTGGATAGAGATCAAATCATGTATTCCACCTTTGTAATATTCTGAGAGGAATACATCATGTAACCTCATGTGAATAAATAATGGACTTCATTGTATAACACTAATCTAAAGGGAATTAGAGTCATTATCACATGATATTAAACTACACAACATGAAGTTTTTATCAATCAACCTAAAACCAGAGGATATAAGGACCATCATACAAGACACTTAAATAATTTGGAGAGGTCTTTTTCTTATGACCTAATATCCTTACATTAGAATTTATAACAGGTATGATTCCTAGTCAGTTATTTTTCCAATCTATTGGTATTATGTAGAATATAAAAACTTATATTTAACAACCATATGTAGATTTGTTGTTCTTATTATAGTATATATAGGAATTTATATTTACCACTTCCTAGATCCAATCATAAATTTAATCAATTCCAATTCCCCAATCCCACCCTTGTGTTATGACCTCATTCATATCATGATTTGTTCTTCCCTCTCTCACCAATTAACCCATCCATTATACCATAATTTAAATACATATGATCCAAATAATTCCAGATTCATCCTCCAAAAAACTACATGGGACTCAATTCTTATTATGTTAGGTTACATATTCATGTGTGTATTTGTTTCCATGAACCTAATCTCAAAACTAATATTCCATAGTTGTAGTGTTGTATTTAATAATATTAGGTTTTATCCAAAATACCTATATTAGGATGTAATCAATTCATTTCCCCAACAAATAGGTTATAACTATGTGGATCCCTCTTCCAAATAAATTGATACAACTTGATTTTTGTTATTTCATAATACATAGTGACGCCAAAATATCACATTCTAGGATCTTACACAAAAATTATTTCCATGAATCCATTTACCGTTGTATGATTAGTACATTTATGTAAGGTATTTATCTATTCCACTCTACAATTGATTGATTTATTTTTTTCTTAAACAATATCCATTTTGAAACCTATTAGTATGGGATTTATAGAAATATTCAGATCTTCCACTTCAAATATGGACACAAATATTCATCCTCTTACACTCCCTCTGAAAATTATATAATGTCCCAACCCTAGTTAGCTCTTTGCTAATGATTTCTAATTTCCTTTTAAACTTTATCTTTCCTTGTGCCACACATAGTACCTTGAATATTTGAATCACCATAAATCATCCATATCTATTGGTAATAGGTATCTCAGAAATAGAAGGACCCCATTGATTATATATGGAATATATATATGTTCCTTATCTAGACCACTTAAACATAGTTAAAGTCATGTTTTTTATGTGGAGAATTTCATTTAAACCAAAATGCCTTTAAAAACATTGTAGTAGAACTCATTACTAGAATATGGTCAGCGACATCCACAGTATACACTTTTAATGATATGTTTGAAGTACTATAATTTATAAATGGTTAGAGGTTTTCATATCCTATCAATTTTCATTTCATCATTATCATATTATAATAACATAGTTTAGAATATATATATCCCTATCATACCATTTTCTATGGTGTAAAAATGATTCTAACTCTCAAGTCCCCATTTGGGATCACACATTTCCAACTGTCATCCAAGAATAATGACCTTAAACTACATTCAATGATCCTAAATGTTTTATATACTAGTTTGGGACCTTATATGTTCATATCAGATTCACCATACCCTTATTTCTATATAGACTACTTCATAAATTACACAGCGATGCATGAACATAAACTTCATCTTAATTTTGTTCAAATATATATGAACGTAAAAATAATTTCCATTTTAGTTAAATTCTTATGACCTTAAACATTTTTCCCCATTTTAAGTCCAACAGGAAATACCTCAATTTGATGAAAGAAAGATACATAGTAATCATCAGGTTGAAAACCCATATAGGATGTCCTAATAAAAAATAATGTATTCTGTTATTAATATTTAACTCTCATATATCAATCAGAGTTTGTAATGATAGAAAGATAATTATGTGAAAATACTTTTAGGTTGAAAACCCAAAAAAATCATGGTTTGAATTAAAGTAAATTTTATTCCCATTAATCCTCTCCCTTTCCCATCTTTGGTTAAATTTTGGGATAAAAATAAAATGAATAAAAATATTATATGGATAATTATATAGCTATAAAAAAATTAAAAATGGCCTCCCTATGTATATGGATCTAAGACAAAGATAGATCATTATACTATCCTATATATATACTAGTTCAGATAATCAATACAAAGCACAAAATGGTGAAATTTCAATGTACTTGAACCCACTTGATATTTGATAATTCCATTAAAAATCCACTTCATAATTTTAATTATACTAATTCATTCACTTTAATCTAATTTATATGGACTAACATCAACTTTTAAGGATGGTATATACACTATAGATATTGATCTCTTATATCTATCTAGAATAAAAAGCCTTAGAGATGGTGGATTGATTTAGCAACTTTGTATCATTTGAATCATGTATTTGGATACTATGAATTACCAAATTCAATATTTTTATGTTTATAAAGGATCAAATTACTTTATTATAACTTCCTCATGTGTTTCAACAAGATTATTATAGTCAGTAGTTATAGTAACAATAATTTTTAATTTTAATAATTTCTTGAAAATATATTTTTTCCCATTAACTAAATTTTTTTGATGGATCATCCATAACTTATGGAAATATTCCTAATTTAAAACAAAACTAAAAGGCTAATATAATTATAATATCACTACAAGGCCCAGTTGATAAATCCTCATTATTATCCAATTAATCGCCCGAAGTTGTAATTACTCAGATGAATTTCAGCCAACATCAGGGATTATGTATTCTTTTTAGAAATAAACTTTTCAATAATAGTAGTGGTATTATTATCTCTCTTATTGTCCTCTTAAAATATAAAATATTATTCATTCACAAATTACTAAAACATGGAAATATCTCAATGATGTAATCTCTCTATGTCGATCCCATCACCAGCGAATTGATGTTTCTCAACCACCACCAATGATTGTTACGATTATTCTCGAATTAAAAGAACCCTAATTTAGTGTAAATATCCACATATTTGGACCTTGAAAGGTATAGTAATATGTTTTGTGAAATTTCCCATGAATTATCTTTGGCATAAAGTTTAGTTGAATATGTTGTACCCTATTTTAATGGAAATATAATGTACCTTATGTAATTTGTGAAACAGATCTTCTATATGCGATCTCTGATACTTACATCCATATGTACCTCTACACCATCTTCCTTCTAATTAATTACATTAAATGGTGATAAATATAAAAATTTAATTTTATCAATGATACTAAAATGTAAATATGCCACTGAATCACTCAAGGTGAATAAAAACATACTGTTTTCAATAATTTTTAATGACTCCAGTGATTTTGGAATTGGGGTAGTAGAATTGTGTATCACTTGTTACATAACATATAGTGGTATCATTATAGTTAATCTCAATAATATTTATATTTTTCAATTGTTTAATATGAGAGTTAGAAGTGAGCTGTGTTGGTATATATAACTATTATTATAAGTTTTACTCTCTCATTTCCATTAATCCAGTAGATAATGAAATGTTGATTCCTTCGATTATATTCATTGCTTCTCCTTTAACCTATCAAAATTTTTAAAAAGTAAATTATTACTATCATTGTAACCATTTCATAAGAAATTATAGTCATTGAATCATATATATGTGAGATTATTTTTTATCTTTATCAAATGCTTTAGAAAATCCTGTCAGGTCAACTCCTGAGCCTAAGTCATCAGTGATCCCATAGTGAGCTCATAAGGGATTAATAAATTTAAATTCTCATTAAGGATCTATCTATAAACATTCACTATAGATGTAGCTATAAAAACTAAAAATCTATGTCAAATTATATTATGATAAATTGATAAATGAAACATTTATGATATTAATTATATTCTACTAGGTCCTTATTAATGTTTCTAAACTCATAAAGAGATAATGAATAATTTTGGGTAGTCGTCTCTAGGATATCTCTATCCCATTATTCCATCTCAACAAGACTCATAACTATTCCAGATCATATTTCTTAAATGTGGTTAGAGTCACCATAAAAATGTTATTAATGTTGATAAAAACATAACAAAAATTTATTCCTTATAAAAATTAGACGTTTCAAGTGAGTTTGCTTTTGGTATCCTATTTTTTTAAATATCGAGTACCCAAATGAGTCCCAAGAATATGTTCACTCATAATTTAAGTATCCAAGACTATCACTATATATTCATAATAAACATTTAAATCGTATTTATCAATATCTCACGCTCCAAATTGTGATGTCTGAACATTTTCAGCAATAGTGGAAAGCTCAGACAAGAGTACTCGGGATTTCCTTTCAATAGTTAATGCTCCTGATACAATATTTTTTATTATTATAACATCACACTATTCCTCCTCCTCCACCTCTTAACCTGAAGCATAAGGTACTGAAATAAAAATTAGATTATCATGCTACTACTTTGATAAGAATCAGGATGGGGGGTCGAACTGGGGATCAAGATCCAGTATACTAGATAATGTTTATTACCCAATAGAGTCATTTTTTAACATTATCATTTAGTATTTCCTGATAAGATTCCTCCTCTAAGAAGTGGGACACTTCAATCCTTAAGGATGTATAGTAAAAGTATCAAAATATGAATGAAAAATTAATGTTTAGAGACCAACCCCACTGACCATTACTAATGTGTGTAGCCAAAATTTTGGCATCTCACTAATATATAATATGAGTCAATGTGTTATCCATCATTTTCCCTAATTCATAATGGTATAGAATCTAGAATGAATGTAGTATATCCCACCACTCATTATCCAACATCATTTTTGGACTAGACAATGGTTCCTCTACAACTGAGCTTACCAATTCTAGTACATACCCAAGGGGTATGCATTTTGTGGTATATTTGGTAAAATATAACAGTTTCTACACCATCTCTACCCATTACATGGAGAGAAAATTTTAAAATCTTAATTAAAACATCAATCATTTGGGACGATATTGTCTTAAAATGAAAAATTTTAGGATATATTTTAAGCTTTGACAAGTTTGTTCAATTATTTAATGACTAATTGGTTGATCTCTCAAACATTATCATTGTCTGACATATCTTATGTTTATATTTATATTCATATCCTATCATTAAGAACATGCACAAATATCACCAAATCCTAGATATATAATCCAACCGCTGTTATATTATTTTTTAGGTTGTTTTTGGAAGGAATATTTGAATTACCTATTTATGGTATTAGAAAACAACCTTGAAGCATAACCCCTAGATCTTCAAATACATTATTAGTTGGATAGATATCAAAAAACTAGAGGGTTTATATTTATTGATAACTTGGAGTTTTAGTTAAATATTTTTAATATTGCCTACAATAGGTTACAAGTCCTTTAATCATTAATTTATTTACATGACTCCTATCCTTTATTGAATTATTTTCCCATATATTTTGGATAGATCATCTCACCTTAGTCTCATTCTCTGCATGTTCCTCAATTATTAAAGATTGATGGGATCATATTTTCACCATCATAAATTACCTCATGCCTTTGAGGTAGTCTTATACATTCACTTTTCAGAAACATTTGAGCAATTGACCCTAGTTAAATTCTATTATAACATGTTGTGAGTATAGTATAAGATATATGTATAATCATATTTTGATAGTAACGCAGTACAAGAATGTAGGCAATGAAGAACAATATCTCGAAGTGTATCCTCATGGATCATTATTCTTCATTTCACTATTGAAACCATAGGATATCTCCCTATCATAGAATTTTTAAAAGATATTAGGATCTTCCACTTCTTACACATAAACTAATGGTATACTCATTATAGTTTGTATATATCATAATTGATATCATAATTTCACTACATTGACAGAATTCAGTATCTTAAATACAATATATACGATCATCTCTTCTATCATCCATAGGCATCATCTATAATCAACCTGGTCTGAATTCCTTTATAATGGAATAAATTAAAATCTAAGTGTATCCTCATAGTCTTAATGGTTTTCATCTTATCCATGATCAACAATAATAAAATAGAGAGGAACTAAACATACAAATAGAATCTATACCCTTGAATTTTGAATGTATTATGAAATTAATATTTTTTTAACATGAAATGAAATTCAACCATAAAAGATTTAGAGTGTCTAAGAAAAAAATAATGCATTCCATAATAAATATACAACATGACCTATTATATCATTTCCAAAAACTTTATGACCAAACTGGTGGGATTCTCACCTACCAACCTTTCCTCCATTAAAATTTTACATGATCTTACACACAACTGTGAATTATGGAAATGTAGCTTATACCCACAGATTAACATTACAAATAAACTAGTGAGATGAACTTGGGGATCTATTTTTATGTTTATTTTATATCCCCACCACTCATACATAACCCATTTCAGTTTATAAGAGTATGTCACAAGGGTTCCCTTATTTGTTTTTGTTAAGACACACTATTGGGTTTTGGGATATTAATCCATCTTTATACTGATGCAAGAAGATGATCATCCATTTTTTAAAGTGATATGAATATGAGGGTGGGGTTCTTTCTTTTTGATTTATTTTCTTTAGAAGAGAATGTTTCATTAATGATGTCTTCTCAAAATCTCCACAAGAATCCTTAGGTGGGAGAAATTCATCATATATATCTCGAAGGATTAGTTTACCATAAACCCTATACACAATCCATTAATAGATTCCTACCTCCTCATGTATAAAATAAGAAGTATTTGTTTGAGGAATATTTTAACTAAGAAGGTATAGGATATTAAAAATGTTATTGAAAACAAAAACATTTGATATCAAAACAACCTCAAATATGTTCATGGCTTAGATATTATGTTTTAACTCTGAACATTTTTTCTTGAACAGTTATTCCAATATCTACTTTTTTTAATATTCTAATGAGGTGAATGTATAAAAGATAATTTCAATACTAAAAACTATCACAACATCCTGGTGATAAATATCAGCATAATAGTGAATCTAAGTCTCTATATTCTATTTATGGCTATCCGGGTTAGCTTTCATAAACCACATAATGTATGTTAGACAAATATAGTCATCCTTAATAAAATATCTACTCATTTAAATGAATTTTCATTCCAATTTTTAATATTGTGTGATCTAGATTAATAGTAGATTTTGTTCTATCCGTGGGCTATCATGATTAGTCAAGAATCAATAACCATAAGATGATAAAAAATATATATATGTGGGAAATTATATATTTAGGAGGTTCTATGCATGAGATGACAAATATTATTTAAATTGGTGAAATTTTCAAAGATCAATGCCTTTAATAAACTCTTCAAAACAATGACTACAACATCATTAGAATATTTCTCTGATGATCTAGACACCACCTATAGTTTATTTAATAGATTTAGAATAATTTTTTCAAATATAGTTATAGTTTGGTAATTAGAATACACGGAAAATAGAATGGGGAGTGGTGGGAAGAAAAACTGATAAAAATATCATTGAGTAGTAATTTTATCCCAGATTAGGACGCTTAGGTTATGGCATTCAGGTTTCTCATGCCCATATTGTTTCACTAATATAGGACACCCTGGTGGAACTTAAAAGGTTTCTAGCATTCATATTATCATTCCCATTCTCAAATTCCAATCTACTTTATCCATATTCCCCACACTGAATTTATTGGTTCCCAAAATCATGAGATTTGAGTGCATAACATAGAATAAAAGATAGAGTTTCATATACCGGATTAACCCAAGTTGGTAGTGATCATTGAAATAGTGGTCCCCTTGAACTTATAGGAATAATGTTAATGTTCTTTAATTCTCATGTCAGTGATTAGAAATGAATATGGGGCTTGCCCACGGATTGGGAATATGTGCGTTCACTTCCACCTACGTAGGCACTCACACATCCACCATTTTCCACACCTACCTCTTTATCATAAGTGAATACCCCAAGCCCAATTTACATCCAAGATAGATATTCCATATAATTTGATTATATTTATCCCAATAAGAAAAAATTATTGGGAGAGTGGATATGTTGATACTTAGGTTTTATTAAAATAAAAACTCATTGAATCTTATAGAAGAATTGAAAAAAATAAAGGGATAAAAATAATCTGTATCCCCTTCCTCAGACTTAACTCAGAATAATGTATTATGAATCTAGTTATAAGGGCCACATAATGTTCCAGGTTCCTCAAGAACCAATGTTACGTATCCCATTTAAAGGAATTCTTTGTCAAAGATGGTTATTAGAGATTACATGGGTACCTAGCTTCTCATTCATATATAAGTCACCACACCCAAATTTTCATTTAAGGATATGAGGAACTCCAACAACATATGTGAATATGGGAAATCAATATATATAACCATTCCTTTTTACAGTCCCTATCAGGTTATTTTTGGTTAAAACATTAAGGGATATAATAAAAATAATGTGTATTTGTGTTATTCAATGATTATAACCATTATAAATTACCAATTCAACCAAATCATCATAAAGGACAAGGTAAAAGACACCTATAGATATATAAATCTATGTGACTAGGGCACGGTTATGTATATCCTATGTTATCATTCAATAGAATCACACGTATTTAATAGAGGATATATCTAAGCACCCATCTGATCAGGTTTTCTTTAATGGATCATATGCCGAAATTTAGGTCTCTTAAATAGGGTGCATAGATATTCACAATAAGATACATTCATAGTTCATATAATTCAGAACCAATTTTCCTAACTCACTAAAATTTGTACCCATTCACTTAATTCGTCAAAATTAGTATGTTTATGCCCATAAATTCCACTATGGGTCACAAACATTTTCTTATATTCATCCAACAGGATAAGTTTTCTCCATTAATAACCCCATTAATAACAGGTTTAAAATATATTTTGGTTCCTCATTCACAAAGGTCTAATACATGGGAGAAATTAGTTTCCTAGACATTCTTTTTGAAAATCATTTATATAGTCCCAATCATCATGGATCTGCATCCACATAGGCCACCTTTTTGACCTCTTGATGTATAACATTAGGTTATACACATCCACACACTCCCTTATGATCATATATTCATTTTATAATAAAATAATTTCATTCTATTAGATACCTACCACAATTATTCCTCTCTAAAGAGTAGAATACTAAAGAAAAAATCATTCATGTACTCCATGAATAATAAGGATCCATCCCACTAGGCCACCATTAGAAATCATATTAACTATTCCAAATTAAATTTCATATACCTCAATAATATAATTAACTACCTTGAGTCTATTTAATATTTTATAAACATAAATGGGATACCAAAAATGTTTATTCCCCAACCTAAATTCATATGATTTATTATTCAGGTCAAACTATAAAAATTGACTCGTATATAATCCATACACTACAAAATTTCTAGGTACCTTTCACCAATTATTCCATCCCATTTTCCATCAATCTACTCAAAATAAATTCTCATCATATGAACTTAAACTAAAATCCATAATGGTCTTGGATACATAACCCTTAAAGGCACTTTATTGGTCCTAAAAATTAACCATAAAAACACTTTATTAATCCTAGAGGTACAACCTCAAATTGAAATAGATTAATCTTTGATGCATAACCCTAAATTTATACTCATGGTTCAGGGTTACACAACCATGAATGGGACCACAATGGTCCATATCAGAGAAAATTAAAATTTATGATGTTTTCATTAAAAGGAACAAAAATGTATGTGTTTTAATTCATTTTAAAAGGGATATGTAAGTATGTATTTCAATTGGATCAATACTAATTTTATTAAATGAACTAACTCCTTGGATATAAAAAAAACTCTAGAGTAACTATTAGTATGGATTTAAACCAAATAATAACTAACAAATAGATGATGATGATGAATATCTAATGTATGAAAATTCAGAGTTGATAATAGATACAATTTTCCTTATAAATTTACATTTATAGTCTATCAGTATCATGACCTGGATAACAGGTATTGTTAATGGGAAGAATTTTACAAACTTTCCATAAATATATAAGTGGGTCTTGGACTAGAACCCTTTATGGGATCAGTTAGCCTCTCATCCTCTTAATATCAATATATAATTCGAATAATGATCAGTTTATTATAATGGTTTTTTGTTCATAAGAACATGGGTACTAGCCAAAAAACACATACATGAACATTCAAGGAACATTGGCCTTCCCTATTCCAATCATATCGAAATATAGATATTACCATCCATAGAAATTACATTTACCTTCCATTCATACCTAACACTTCTCAATCATTTCTCACGAAAAATCAATATGATTTTAAAAAATCATTTACTACATAAAAAATACCCTGGAAAACCCACTAAAACAAAAATCATAAATCCAACCAATCTAAGAAAAAAAGATCATTTTTTCCAAAACAAAAATTTAAAATTAAATTCCATTGTTAAAACTAATATATCATTTTACTAACTTCTCATATCACATTGAATATGGATAACAATTAGAGGTGTTTAATTAGTGTTGTATGGGTTATTACCGATGAAAACCTTTTCCTTTCATTGCATCTACATATATTTAAAGAATGGATCAGTTGCTCTCTTTATCCTCACGTTTGGTTAGAATTCATGAAGTATATAAAAGGAAAATCGTAGAATAAGGGACACGTGGATTTTTTAATGAGGTTTCTCACTAATATTGATGACTACATCCCCAGTGTACATTCGCCCTTATCCCACATTCACAAAAATCATCTTTTATTATCCAAAAACAATTGGGAAAGTGAATATTATTATACCCATACTCCTAGAAGAATCCTGGTATAATGTATGTACCAAATTAAAGATCTTCAAATACCATTATTTTTATGTCGCACAATAATGTTGATCCGAAATTTGGAGTTTCTTCCTAGATAGAATAGATCAAATGACCGTACTCAATGTGATGAAATCCAAGTATTTTTTATATTATCATCTATAGACCATATAATATAATGATATTATTGGTTGATATCTTCGTACTTATTTTATTCATGAATAATGACTAATAGATGACATTCTAGTATGTCACCCTTATATTCCCTCCTCTTCAACATGCAGGGATGAACTCATTAACACTAGTATTGGGATTATATTATTTTCTTCAAAAAAAAATATAATAATCATTATTTTGGTTCCCACACTTATCTATTCAATACACGTCTATAATGATAGAAGTAGTGTTAGTTTTTTTCTTCTATTTTGATATATGGCTTTCTTAAAATGATCACATTGTTGAATCCGTTTTTTTTAAATTATTTGTTTATTAAATATGATAAATCATGTGAAAATCTATATATATTTGAATATATAATTACTCATTATATTTTTAATGAGTTTGATAATATCATTTTTCTAAATTTTTCAAAAAAATAATCTGGTTTTTATTTCAATATGAATCAAAGTTAATATTTCTACATTTATTTTCCTAGGGGGTATAGGATTATTTTCCTAAAAACATCCCCAAATCCAAAATACAATTTAGCTTCATCCATGTATTAATGGATTAATCTAGTGAGTTTTTCATGTTCATGTCATCAGTTTATTTATCACAAATCTATCTCACGATATTTTGTTTAGCCTGCACTCCAATGTTGTCTTCTACACTCCTCACATTTTCTTCAAGGATTATCATCATTCTTCATCAATGAAAGTTATATATTGAAATAAAGATTACTTCACCAAAGTATTATGATGTTTCATAAATTATGATCAGTATAGAATAATCCTTAGAAAATATATTCTTCATAATATTTCATTATATAAATATCATATTTTCCTCAAACTATAAAACCTTATATATTACATATGGATTTCCATTAAGATATTTTCTCACTAGGGCCTTATGATTATGATTTTAAAAACCTCACATATTACATAACATTTTTTATAATATAATATTTCTTCTCAATAATAGATTAAAAAACATATGCAACACAATATATATTACACAACACAAGTAATGTTATTCATTCTCTAAAAAATGTCTAAAAACCTAGCCTTTTCTAAATTAAACTTCTCTAGTAGAAGAAAAAGAAATTTTACACATCGAGATAATATTATTAACATAATTAATTTTATAATTCCTCATCTAAATAATATATTAAAAATATCAGTGTGATTTTTCCTTTTAGGTTTTTTGTGAAATATAAAAACCTATGAATGCCTGAAATATTTAATGCATACACGAAATTTAATCTATTCATTATATAGATATTAAATTCATAAAAATATATAATATGTATAAACTACATTGATATATTTACAAAAAGTAAACATCTTGAATTTTCCGACTCAAATCCATATTCCAAAACATAACTCAAAACACATTCAAAAATAGATTTCACAATAATTCATTTAAATAAAATCATATATAATTGAAAATAAAATATAGACAATAAATTATTTTTACAGTGTTCCAATGAGTCATCACTTCTCGGATTAGCTTCATCTTGTCCTTAAGAAACATTAAAGTGTATTTTTTTAAGATAAAACACTCATTAATATTGATACATGAATGGATGGATCTTCATATATTGATTTTACAAATCATTCATAGAGATATAACATTTATCAATCCACAAACTCTATAAAAATAAACTTCTCTTTAACTTATTTAAATCTTATTAAAATAAGTATTTATATAAAATTCTAATCCGTAATAATTATAAATTATTATAATTTTTGTTTAATAGTTATTATCCATACAATATTATTACTTTTATCTCCCTAAACACTGTTCTAAATTGTATATCCATTAATGAGTGCTTCTCAAGTGATCTAATGGAACCGTCTCATTTAATTCTATTTCTTATAGAAATTAGTCCTTTAAGGATCTTTTTAAATACAATCAAAGTAAATTTCAAATGAATATCCTTGAATATTCTTCCTTATTTTCGATATAGACATTAATTTTAACATAGTTACTACATTCGAAACTAGACTAAATGATATTCAATAAACTACCTGTCTCAGTGCATGTAGACATCCCATAATGGGAAATTCAACTTATCTTATCAAAAAATTGCTGGAAAAGATTCAAATTGTTTCCAAAACTATTATACTTTAACATAGTTTCATTAGAAATTTTTCTAATTCAGCCAATATTAACTTCACATATTCTTCTTAATTTTCTATAATGACAAATTCAACCAAACAAAAAATATGTTTGACATTTAACATTTCCAAATCCAAAAAAATACTAGTTTATCAAATTTATTTAAACCAATCATCTAATAACTAACTAATAACTAAAATTAGAATAAAATATTATCCATCATGTAAATAGGAATAATAATCCACCAAGTTGTGAATAATGTCTACCTACCTTAGAAGAGGAATACATGACAATTTCAACATCCTTAGTTTGATGTCATCAACAAAAACCTAATCTTTCCAACCCAAAAAATGAGAGCATAAAATCATTATTATTTGTTTCAAGATCTAAATTAAAAATTTTGATTCTCTAGATATAATCTAATAATATATATATATATATATATATAATGATAAATAAATAACATGGTAGAAAGTGACAGATCAAATGATGGATGAGATCATCGAGATCAAACTTTAGATCCAATATTGATTTGAACAACATTCAATAGAAAGGTGAAATTTTTCAATATAGAAACACTTACCTTTCAATAAAATATACATGGGATCCTCCAAGGATGAGTTAAATCATAAAATGGTGTTATTGAGATGTTAATTGGGATTCTAGAGTCTAAATCGTGAAATTTAGGCATGACTGCATAGTCTGTCTCCATAGTCCATAGGATTTAGCACTGATCATGGAGCCTCCTTAAACACCAATCCCAAATTCCATAGTCCTATTACATTGTATCTAGGATAATTTTATCATCGCTATATTTCCTATATGACATTCATGGTTATATATCACAATCCTTAGGTCTATAAAATTGATTGTGCAGTCCTTACTACCCCTCTAAAAAAACTAATTTGAAGCCAAAAGTCCCCAAATACTCAATGGGGACTTACATATCAAACATAATAAGTCACATGAGGTAAATGTTAATGGGGATATAAAGGGAAATAATTTATATATTAATTATTAAAATTAAATAATTTTTATAATATGTTTTAATTTTGTGGTTGATGTGTTGAATTTTAATTATTTGTTTAAGAGTTAATGTATTGATAGTGTAATATATATTATGAATACAGTTGATGGGGGTTTTTGACCAATATATAACTTGGAACCTTTGATGGGAATATTTTTCATTATATATATTTAAATTTTTATTAATTCCATTTGCCACCACACAAGTCAGATAATTAATTAACACCTATAAGGATTCAGGTACTAGGTGAACCACTAAAATCTAAAATGTGGTGGATATGAAGAGTTGATTTCTCCCCCTCACATACTCTCCCTTAAAACTTTTTTTTTGTTTTTCTTCATTTTATATAAGTAATGAGGTGTATATGGTATAGGTTTGTTGTATAAGGTTTTTGTATAATGTTGTAATGTTGGTATGATATGTTATGTGTAATGGTTAGGGATGGGAGTCCTATAAAGAATATTTCTAAAAATTAATAGAAATTGGATATGCTAAAAATTAGTTGTGGGTGATATCATTACTGTATTTTACATATTTCACTATAATTATACAATAGTGTTATATTTGATGATATTTTTTATGCTGAGATGATATTTTATATGAGATATGGGGTCATGTATCAATTTCATTATTTTTTCACTAAATATTTTTTATCTTTCTTATATATTTTTATGAAATTCATTGGGGAGAAATAAATTGAGTGTATTTAAATTTTCACCCCTAATTATATAACTTAATTTTAAAATTTCGAATTATATTATCAGATATCGAGTTACAGCTTATTATCTCTTGACATAGTAATTATTAGAATTCGAAGGAGTACTTTGATTACTTATTAAGATTTATTAACCTCTTATTATTCAATTAATGAGATATTAATTTCCTTTAATTTTGAATGAAATTACATTAATTATCTATATTTTTATTAGGATGTTGGGTTTTATTTTATCAGTTTTGGTTGGCGTTTATTTTTGGACTCCCTTAATTTATTAGGATTAAATACGGTAATATATCCCTTATTTGTTTTTATACCCTAATTGCTAGTGGCTGACCTATGGCCTACTACATCTGTAATTCAGGGATATATCCGAATATCAATTTCAACTATGTAGGGGTTTTAATGGGGATGGTGTTATGTTGGAATGGTAAAGATGAAGAAACATAAGATGGGTGGTTTTTGTTCTCTAAAAATATATATTCATAAAATACTTCCCTCTTGAGATTAAAATGATTATTTCCTTCTCTCTTAAAGATATGTAAGTGTTGGAAAATAAATGAAGAAGAAACGTTGATGTATATCTGTTCAAAAAATATATATATTACACTCCACCAACACTCTCTCCATTACCTTGGTTATTTTCACTATTATTTCCACTTATCATAATACCTCCAAAACTAAGTACAAGTAGTTGAAACCTTACAACAAGGATTATATAGGTCATTTAGGTTCTTTTATAGTGAAATGAATATCCACTACTTAGTATGAGAATATAAAACTCCACAATAACTGAGGATGAGTAGTTGAAACATAAATAGTGAATAGATTAAGATGAAGTGGTTGAATATGGGTTCATGTCACTATTGTGGCAGAAACTGAACAATGAAATGATTTGCAACAAAATACAGTAGAAAAACATTCTTTAGAATAAAGTAATATTTCTTTTAATTTTATTAGTGAAAAACAAACATTTGATCAAACATGTATATCTCCAAAGTATAGCTTTGATAAGTTCATTTTAAAACTGCAATGAATGATTATAAAAAAATTCAACAACAACAACAAAGGATTTGATCAAACATATTTGAATAAAAACATGTATGTCTCCAATGTGTATCTCTTAAAGTGATAAACAAATTATTATTTTAGAATTAATATTTTGTATTCAGAATAAAAATAACATTTATATCTTTAAAATAAATACATATTTTTATTTATCATGACTTTTGAAATTTTTCATGTCAAAATACTATAGAAATATCGCATGAAAAATCACAAATATTTTTATTAAAAACCATCAAATAAATTCTTAACATTCTTTAGAATAGGAATTATATAGTATGTTGAATATGAGCCTTTTTATATGTCTATAAAAATATTAAAATAGATATTTAATTTCCAAAATATCATTAGAAAAAATATGTTGAAATAATCCATAAATAAAAACATTATATTTGACAAAGTCCAACAAATGGTTTCTCTTTGTAGTGAGAAAATGAAAAAGTACAGTTGACAATTAAAAGTTGATGAAGCATGTGTTTCTTCCTAAAATTTAGGGTTTATTCCAAAAGTAGGTTTCATGATCAAAATTTTCATTCCAAAGGTACGGTTCACAAACCATACATTTTTTTAAAACATATGGTATAAAAAGTGTTCCCATACTTCTTATAAATTTGTCCAGAATACTAATAATTTTATAAATAAAAATCATTCCCTGGGTTTAATTTTTGAAAATTCGTCTAGAATTAAATAATTCTTCCATTTTTTATTATCTTAAAATTCAGTTAATTAATCTTTATTAGAAATATAGATTTGGTGGTTTGTGAGGATCAAAATAAAAAAGAAATTAATGATATATTTAGATCAACACATTCCCAACAATATTTCCATTTTTTATGATCACAAAACCCATAAAACCAATATTCTTTTAAACAATTATAATAATGAAAATTTTACTACTAGGTGAATAAATAAATTTAAAAAAAAAATTTACCCATAAATAAAATGATTTTTGGAAAATAAATTTTTCCAGAGTATATATAATATTATTAAGATACATACATCCAATTTTTAAATCCCTAACCATAAATTTCTCCAAAACATTATCGAAAAAATTTCAATAAATTTCTCCGTAATGTTCTCCATAAATTTCTTCCAATTTTTTATTTTATAAAAAAAATTAATAAACACATTAATTCACACTTTAAATAGAAAAATTAAATTTAACATTACATAATCTAACAGTAGAAAATAAATTTTAACACATTTAGAAACAAAAATATTTGACTTTGGATTAGTTATTTTTGTGTATGAGAATCAATAATATTTGAAGTGTTAAACTGTTCATATTTAATCTCAAATATTTAACTCTTTTACATATAAAATATAGAACATTGAGCAATAGTTCTATTCTCATTTGATCATGTTAATATCATTAAGACATATAATAATATGATAACTATTTATATAAAAACTATTTTTTATCATTAACATTGGACTTAGTAATAGCTTCATGTTGGATTTTATCCATTTTTGTTATCATATCAACTTTAAATGCATCAATGTATTCTGTAGATATTGAGATTTCTCAGAATGTATTGATACTTCCCATGAAGTGTATCAAAAAATGGTTTTGATATAGTAGAGTTTTACATCTATTCATAATATTTTCAAATTATTTTTATATCTTCAATAAGATTCACTACTTCATCTTTTAAAAGATTAATCTTGGACATAAACTCTATTGAAATCATTTCATCATTAAGTTTTAAAGAATATTAAACTTGTATTTATTTAAAACAAATAATTTAATTTACTTTTCTAGATGATGTTATAATGAATACATAATAAAATAAACAAAATCTTCTCAAAATAGACCCTATATGACATAAGGAAAATAATAATCTTGATTTATTTTTAGAATAACATATCTCTAAGAATTAATTTATAGGACATTTCAGGCTACATGGATTCGATTCCTTATTTGTATTTGTGTTTTGAATTTCAAAGAAGGTATAAAAATGTTTTGAGAGGGTTATATAATAATTTAGGGTTCAAATGAGGAAGAAGGAGGTTTTAATTATGATGGTCTTCAGATGAAATTTAATATTCTTGGAATAGAGTAATATTTTAACATATTTTAGTTAAAAATATAACTTTATGTAAGAAAACTATTTTTGACATAATAACCTCTATTAATTTTATAACATTTCTGATAAAAATAATTTTATAAAATTAAGAAGTGAATCATTTACTTAATAACACATATTTTCATAAAATAAACCAATCTTTTTTCATGTAAAATTAGATTAATATAATAATTTATTATGTGATCCCTCTAAATTATAACTCTTCTAAGAAATTTATCCATAATAAGATATAGAAAATAATTTTTTCATAAATAAAAAAAATATAATATTTTTACAAATATTAGAGTACTTATTGGTTTTTATATATAAATAAATATGAAACTAAATAATCATTAAGGTGTCTGTATGATGTAATCAAATTAATTCAATATATCGTTTAATCAAATAAAATAATAGTTGGGGAAAATATTAATAGTTTAAATATTAGTATAATTAAATATAGATAAAAAATATAGAACATTTAAAAGTTTTTCTTTACCTTTATAAAATAGTTAGTACATTTAAATCAAATATTAAAATAAAAATAAAATACATCATGGATTAATATTTACATATCTAATGAATTTCCCATTAAAAATAATAATAAATAGAAATATATGTAATTAACATAATTTTTAAGTTGGAAATTTATAAAAAATGAATCCCAATAGTAAAAACCAATAATATATAAAATAAATGTTTATTTTGTTACCAATATGCTTTTGATCCCATTAATGTTAAAAAAATAAGGACATTAGTAATAAAGTTTGGTTTCATTTAGAAGAGAATCTTAAATTAATTCTAGATAATTAATTCAGATAAAAATTAATCTTGATTCCTAAAAATTGAGGTTTTCTAAAATTGAATTCATTAGCATAATGTCTATTTATACCATAGTAAAAACTTTTAATAGTATATATTCTCTAACTCTTCATACCCAAAACAAAATAATTTCTATATAATTTGGGTTTGTTTCAATTACTACCAATCCCATGTTTTTATTTATGAATTTAATTTTTACTAAAAATCTATTCAAATAGTTTAAGCATTTTATAAGAAAACTATAGTCTTGTTAAAAATCATTACCTTCTTCTAATAGTTCCTTAATTTTTTATCATACAAAATATCAGAAAATTTGGAATTATTTGATCATCAATCTAAAATATATTTTAATAAAATTTCATTATCAGTAGAAATAGTTTCATAAAATTTTATCTATTTTTTATTATCCTTTTCAAAATATTACAATCTATCTTAAAGCATAATACATTATTTATTATGTTCATAATAATAATTTTTTTCTAAATCATAATTTTTATAATAAGAAAAGTATACCATATCAACATGATCTATAAGGCATAGATTTACCATTTTATTTTCATTATTAGATTCAATGTTTCAAGATGATTCACTATATAAATGAAAAGAATCACTCTAGTTTGTCTTCATAACTTTCTTTCCTTATTTATAATTAACATTCCTTTGATCTTTAATCACTAGATAGTTAGACATTGTGTGACATTTTTTATTGGATTCATTAATTTATCTTCATTATTCCATTTATTTTCCTTGTTGTAAAAATTTCCAAATAATTTAGCAAGATCTATTAACTCTTTGGTCAAATAATGATTACATGAATTAGACTATTCATCCATAGTATTTTTTAGTGAATCATCTTCCTTTTTGATAGAAATAATATTTTCATCATAGTTTCATTCATCATCGAGGTATCAATCAATTCCTCTATTTTAAATTCATTAACTTATTTTGATTGCTGAATAATATAAAATATTCAATTACAGATAGAGGGCAATACTCTAAGAACCATTAAAACATGACGTGGTTTTTTTATTGGATCTCCCAAGGTAGCAATTTAATTTAAAATTTCAACTAATATTCCATTCATTTGAGTGATGCTACCATATTCATGCATCATAAATATATCATATTTTAATTTTTTTAGTTTTGTTCCTTTGCTATTTGGAATTATCAGTTCCTTCATTAGAAAATGAAATGGTTTTCCACATATCTTAAACTGTAAAATACTAAGAGACTCAACTAAAACCATTATATCCTAATCCACAAAAAAATCATTTTATTAATATCATATTCATTCTCTTGATCGTCATAACATTTATCTAAATCTTTTTTATGAATTTATAAGTCATTAAAATCATTAAAAAATACAAACAATTTAGTCATTTGAGGGGGTTTTCAAAAGGGTTATGACAACCCCCTCTAAATTAATTATACTATAAATTAGATGGTTCATAAACAAACCCCACTAATAATAAAATTTAGATGTTTTTACAAACTCATATAAAAATATTAGAATTATTTTTTTAATATTTCGATGGATTATATATATAGTTATATAAAAAAGATGTTAATTTTATAATTAGTGGGACTATAAGTTTAGATTAATTTAAGTGGTTCTATAAATATATAAATTATTCATTTAGATTTTAGAAAAAATATGTATTAATTTAAATAATATAATTTTTTTAATGAAATTTAGGGGTTTAAAATGCTCACTAATTTCATAAATTAGATGGGGTTTTGAACCACCTTGAATTTAAGAAAATTTTTACAGTTTATGAACCACCTCTAATCCCTTTCATTATAGAGGGTATGTGAACCCCCTATAATTTATGAGATTAGAGTGGTTTCATGAACCACAACTAATATCTTTGATAGGAGTGGGTTTTCAACCCACTCTAATTGATGAAATTATAAGGTTTAATGGACCACTGATAATCCATGTGAATAGAGAAGGTTTTAACCCCATCTAAATTTTTTATTTGTTTTTAAAATAAATATCATATAAAATTATATTTTTATATAAATATATGTGTGTGTGTTCATGTGTGTGTCTGTATATATATATCAAATTAAAAGTTAATATAAATGTGTTTAAATACATTATAAACATATATATATATATAAAGTCATTATATAAATAATTTAAATAAATACATTAAATAGCAAGAAGTTTCAGGTATCAAGTGAGATAAACCTTTAAAATTTATTATATAAGATAAAAATATAGCACTTTGAATTCATGTGGCACAAAATTCTACCAATATATAAAGTGAAAAAAACTAATACCACCAAAAACAACCAAAAAATTACAGAACCCATCAACAAAATAAATGAACACATAAAAAAATCTTTCAATCCCCATGAACCTCATCACATTTTATGTAAAATTAATAAAAAGTATTATCATTATGACTTAACACATCCCAAGGTAATCCCATAAAAATTCACTAACATCCAATGGTATCATGCATCTTGCATCATCCTAAGGTCATCACACTTTCCCAATGTATCCCCCACACCTAGAGGTCTTCAAAAATCCATCACTCTATGTCTCCATATTTTCTTCTTCCTATGACCTATAGTCTCCTGTCGATAGACATTATTTCTCGGTGGGTTCCCTCACCCTGATGTCGATGTATCTGATGTCATCGCCAGTGAGTTCCAATTGTGAGTGTGTCTTTTTCCAAGGTCCTCCTTCTAGAGTTCAACTTTTATCCCAATGTCATCATTGACACTACATCCAGAGGATATATCCCTCTGTCACTCGAGGATAACCCCAGCCAGCTCCTAACATCACCATCATCTCTATGGCATGATCATCGACGACAGCCCACTCACAACCCTACTCCTCTCACTATTACCACTATCAGGTGGTGCAAAGACATTGCCATGAAAATCCATGGTCACCTCCAGCTCCGCACTAGCCTTCTCTCTCACTATTGAGGTGAAGTTATGGTAATAAGATATTCGATCAGTAGACCCTCCTTCTCCCAGACATCATCTCCAGCAAGTTTTCGGCCACTGGGGTCCCATAACTTACACCGCTCGGGAAAAGTATGGTGCACCACTCACACGTCATCACATCAAACACTTTCAAATGTTCTTCTATTATGATCATCCATTCTTGATCCTTGTTAAAGAACATGTACTCCTCTCTAAACTAAGACTGCATTGCCAGTGTCCTAAACCACAGCATGCCGAGGGTAGCCTACGCACATCGATCCACTAATGAAAGTCATTATCACGGTCATCAGGGTACCATCAGATTAGTGATGTGGGACACAGAAAAACCATCCCAAAATAAGATTTTGGCATTATCATTCTCTAACACATCATCATGGATCTGATCCTCAGAATAATCCCACTAAGAGAGTGCTCCAGAAACACTGTGAAATAAAAAATCAGTCTTAGGATGCTTAGGGCCACACGCTTCCAACATCTCATAGTGGCCAAGAATCTCTTAAAATATTCTACTTGGCACGAGTAGATTAAAATTACGATTGACTGAGCAATCCACATGGATTCTAAGGGAGAACCTTTCAATTTACAGATATTATTATACATATATAAATATTGGTATCCATAATATAAATGCAATTATAAATATATTTTTTCAAATATAAAAAATTTATCTATGGTTTTATAAATACTATACATTTATATTATGATTTATTTTATGCGTATATAATATTATGTATAAAAATATATATATTATAGAAAAAATTAAATTTATATATATATATATATATATATATATTATTTTTATAATTTATATATTTTATTACAAATATTTTGTTATTTATTAATTATTAAAAATTATGTAATTATATAATATATAATGTACTGTAGCATATTAATTATAAAATAATTTATTATATATATATATATATAGTATTTAATTATATTATAAATGTCAAATTATATGAATATATTTAATTTTGTGTGTATATATATATATATGTGGGTGTATATACATTATATAGTATAAATTTATATAATTACATATATAAATACATAAAATAAATGTATTTAATAAAATAAATGTATAATATAAATCATAAAAATGTATAGAATTTATAAAACCAATACATAATATTTGTAGTTTGAAAAATATGGGTTATAATAATAATAATTATCATTATTATTTCTACAGACACGCATATATGTATATAAAAATAATTATATATATAAATTATAATGGTATTATATCACTAAATATTATAAAAATAGATAAATATTCACATGCACATATGCAAAAAATATAAATTTATTTATAAATATATCTATAAATATTTATTTATAGATGTAGATATAATAAATTATATATATTATATATTCAAAGATATATATTTATATATATACAGTAATATATTATATTACTTGTATTTCTTTATAGAAATATATATATATAATCAAATATTTCTGTATCTAAATAAAATAAAGGAATCTTATACACCAAAGAAACACATCCTGGCAGAGTGGTGTGGTCGCGGAGCATTTAATGAGATGGACGTGGTTTCAAATCCTATGATGTATGTTTTTTCGACAGGCTAAGGTGGAAGGCAGGCTTTCTATTCATGGTTGTTAAATACATGCGTGTTGTGTCAGCGGACAAGGGGGAATTTCTGTGAACAAGGGTGAGTGTTTGGGTGACAAGGGGAGCTCCTAGGGGTGTTAGCGGACAAGGGCAGTGTCGAGGGGTATGAGAAAATGTGAAGGATGATCTAATGGGTATTTAGATAGGGGTGGGGGGTTTCTAGTAGAGGTGGTGTTGAAAAAAGTTAAAAAATAAAAATAAAAATTCATGTTGTAGGAGTTTTAGAGGAACCGCCTCTAGATTTTGTCCAATTTAGGGGTTGTTTTAACTTCCCTAAAAATTTATTAAAATTAATGTTAGTCATGAAAAATTGATATTCATATATATTCTAGATATTTTAAAATATATTAGAGGGGGTTTAAACCCCTCTAAAATAACCACCTCTAAATTGAACTGTATTTTACCAACACTTGTTAAAAACCAACCCTAACATGATTGGGAGGCTACACTAGCAGAGGATCCCCATAAAGACCATTAATGTGATTTAAGGAGGGGGTATAATCCCCTATAAATTTAAAAACAACCCCTTCTAAACAAGGAATTTTTTAGTCAAATAAACACCTATTCTATGATTTTTTAAATAAATAATAACTCTTACATTCCAGGATACATAATTATGACCATTAAAATAAGGACAATGAATAACCAACATATCTTTTCTATGATCAGTCCTTGATAATTATATTTATATATATTTTAAATATGAATTTATATAGTAAAATAGAATATAAAAACATGAGTCTAACTTTTGATATCAATTTTTCTATTATGAAGAATCATAAGAAATTTAAAATTTTACAAAAAAAATATCCAACGGTGCTTTTACTTGGATACCAATTGTGTTTATTTGGATGAAATGTAAATTATTTTTAGAAATAGAAATAAAGTATTGGACCCCATCATATGATACCAATTTTTTATTAAAAATGGTATAGAAAAAGACAGAAAAGGTGGTGAATAGGGTTCCTTTAAAAACATAAAAGAATTAATAATTCCCTCTTGATATAAAAATGATTATTTATTTCTCAATTAAATGAAAGTCTGAAATTGAAAATAGGTTAAATAAAAAACAAAGTTATATATAGTTTTTGAGGCACCAAAACACCCATGTACACTTCACCGATCTTATCTCTATGATCTTAGTGATTTTTACAAGTAGGTCCTTTTATCATAAGACATTTGAAACTATGTGTATGCAGTTAACACCTTACAACAAGTATTTTATTTGGAATTCTAGTTCTCTTAAAGAGAACCAAAATACCCCCATATTTTTATGAGATGATGAAACACCACCATGACTACGAATGAGAATTAAACACTACAATAGTGAATATACATAGTTGAAGAGGATGAATATGGGTTCAGCTCATAGTTGGAGGAACAACTGAAAAAATAAATGATCTCCCATAAAACACTGTTATAAAATATTCATCGAAATAAAATTAGATTTATAATCATAGTAGCATAGGAAACAAAATACATATGATCAAACATTATTGTATCCATAGTGTAGCTCTAATATGTTCTCTTTTGAACATAACTAAAATATTAGAAAAGAAATGTAGTTGCATCAACATTCGAGTCGATGAAAAAAATAAGAATCAAAAAATAAATGTATCTAATTTGTATCTATAAAAGAGATAAAATATTATTATTTTTGAACACAAATTTGTGTATTTATAAGAAAAATAAAATAATCCTTTTCTGAAAAATAATATCTTGGAATTTATTATGTTGGTCAAATTACATTAGGTTAAAAAACTCTAAAAATGTCAAGTGATAAATCATGAATATTTAAATTCAAAATGATAAATGAAATTCATAACATCCATTTGAAATTTTAATGATTTAATATATTGATTATTATATTTTAAATTTGTCTTTAAACAAATTTAAATAGGGATATTATTCTTGTGAGACCATTGTAGAAAACGTGGAAATAATCAATAATGCAAAACTCCATATTTGGCCACGTCAAATGTCGGGTTTCTCTGAATAGCAATAAACTTTATAAGTTTTTTTCGAAAATTTAAGGTTGATTAAAAATGTACAGATTAATAACCATAAATTAATTCATAAAATAAAACATTTATTCTAAAAGTCGGGTTATTTTTAAATACAAACATTCCAAATAGAGGGCTCACAATCCATATGTTTTTTTAAAACATAGGGTAGGAATAGTGTTTCCAGAAATTGTATAAATAAGGCTAAAATACTTATACATTGAAAAAAAAATCCTTTCAGGGGTTGAAGTTATAGAAATGTATCCATAATTAAATAATTCTTATAACTATTATAATCTTGAAATTTACTTAATGTAACTTCACTAGAAAGATATATTTCGATGATTGTGAGAATCGAATAAAAAATAAATAATCCAAATTGGTCGATCAAAACAAGCTCAATGGTTCGATCATCAAAAATTTATAGTCATATATTGTTTCAACTCTGTCAACAATTGAACTTAAATAGTTTGATATTACCAATTTTATTTTTTTATTATAAATCATCGCTGACTTCCTTTCATTATATGTCATCCTTTTATACCAATTTAAATTAAATTATTAATATTTTATTTTTTTAATTGACATACTTGGGACATTATTCAGATATTTTTTAGTAATTCATGAATATATTAATTTTTAATTCTAAATAAATTATTTTTTTTTATTTTTTTAACATTTTTAGGTCAAAGACGATAATGTGTGGATTTTAGATACTATGTTAAGAGATAAATAATGGAAATCACCAATCATAAAGAAACTATAATCACTACCATAGAATATATTGGTATATTGTGTTTAATTTTGGTAATTAAAGTCAATTAGAGCACTATCATGGCTTATATAATGTAGAATTTGGGTAATATGAAACTGGTTAGGTATTAGAAGGGTGGTCTTGAAATGTCTTAAATTATTGGGTATCCCAACGATGTGTTAAAATTTTTTATTACAAATATTTATTTTAATTCCTATTAAAATATGATTATTTAATTTATAAAATATATTATAAATACTACTAAAAATTTATTCTCAAATTATCACATTCTTGCCTCATTTTTTTAAAACACTTATTGTGGCTTTCAAGTGGAAGTGTTATTTTAATAATATAATTAATACTACTTCTATTTTGATCTATAATAAAAAAATTGAATTGGTTTGAGGGTATTATAAATCATTTTTAATAGTATTTATATTATACTTTTAATGTTTTTCCATAAATTTTACTACATTTATTACAATTTAGAAGAAAAATTGTTAGTGTATTAAAAATATAAAATGCATAATTATGTAATTGTAGTATGAATTGTATTGTTGGAAAACAACACTAGTCATGTTATATCATTATTTATTAAATATTTCTAATTTTAAATAAATATTTTTTATAATATTATTGCGTGGAAAAAAATTTCATTAAATTTAATTATTAGTTGTTTAACTAGATCCTTTGGAAACTGTTTTTGGGTGTCATTTTAACAATGTTTAATATATCTATTTCATAATATAAATTTTAAAATATATTAAAAAAATAATCATTTTTTTGATTTAATGATATATTGACATAAAATTAGGAAATATTAGTGTTTTTTATTAAGAGGAAAATTAAATTTATTTAACAATTAAAATATTTATAAATATTTCTTTATTATGTAGTCATAAAACATAATTTGAAATTATATTTACTTTTTTGTGAATATAAAAAATGAAATCTTGTATTGGCTTTGAATTTATAAATATTTGATCTACTTTATTTCAAGTGATGATGTACGAATAAAATATATTATATATAACTTATTTTTATGTGTAAATAATTGTTTGTGCCATTTGGTTTTCATTAAAAAAAATTAATTTTTCTATTATTAGAAAACTATTAATAGTGGAATTATTTTATTAGTAGTGGGGTTTCTCTACTTATATTATTTTATTAGAGAATCATTGTTTAGAAAAAAATCTTAGCCTTGAATTGTTTATCCAACTATTTCCCTAAAAAATTATTAAAGTAAAATAATGTTACAATGGATGCATTACATGTAACGAGTACACACCATGGGATTATTTCGAGAGATACTAATCAATGGGACATAAAATAATAAACTATATCACAATTTACCCTAACATATCCAAATAGAGTCTTCCATCAGCCCAGAAATCCCAACGTCCAATAAATGTATCCACCCCAAATGTATAGAGCATGAATATGTGACCTCCATATAACAAATATACATGTGTAATGTAGTTCATAAATATTTTTTTATAAGTCATACAAATGGAAAAATAGTTTCCTTCACTTTAGATCAAAAATAATTATGTAGAGAATCATGTTTCGACATTACAGTAAAAAAATATAATCAAAACAAATCTCATCGGTATTGAAATCATTCACTTCATATAGACTCAGACAATTAATAATTAGGTTTTTCCTATCATGATCCAGTGATGTCCATGTATAGTAAATCAACTCTTTTTAATCAGCAGAAGTATCCCTGCTATAATTTTCCCACAACAACCACATTAAACTCTATATTTACCTCAGATCCACATATTACTTCAATATAAAAATAAATAATTTAAAAAATACATTTTAGTTGTCTACTAAAATAATAACACTTTATTAAATAGTCACTATGAAAATCTCATAATGTGCATCAACAAAAATAATCAAAACCAAAAATATCCTAAACTGATTCAAAAACCATAGAAATTATTAAAAAATTCTAATTAAGAAAACATAAAACATGGTAATACAAGAAGAGAATCATATCCATGGAATGTTTATAAAGCTAAAATGAAGATTTAATTTAAATTAATCCCTCATCTTGGTGTAAATATAATTTATTATTTTAACGAAAACCACTTCATTGATTTCACCATCCCTATATTTATTGACCATGATTGCATATTTTTCTTCAGGCCAAGAGTTATGTTCTTTCCACAAAGTAATATATATCCTGATATATATACCTTACATTAGGTCAACATATTTATCTTCATAACAACTATTGTTGATATATTATTTATAATCTACCATGATAGATTAATTTAATCATTCAAGTTATTTTAATTCCTTAAGAAATTCTTTTAAAAGACTTGTGTAATTATTATGCTTCTTAATATCTCCAATGTCATGTTCATCAGAGGATGAGATAAAATTATCAAAAAGTATATGTTGTGTGGGAATATATTTTTTTACATTCATTGATACCACTAAGGATTTATTAATCATTGTTCTGTTATGTTTAAAATAATCACTATGATTCTAAGTCTTCCAAGGATATGGAGTAATAAAGCCATCCCAAGTCGACCATTAGTTTTTTTACCTTTAATTGAAATTAAATTCAATAAAGCATCACCAATATGATAATATTTTTCATGATAATCATGTATTGATTCAACATAATTAGAGAGGAAATCACATTCCTCTAATTTTGTTGGATGAACATCACTTGGGGTGTCAAGGGAATATTTCTCATGCCAATTAATAAATATTTTAATATATTTTTGTAGCACATTATTTTATACACACATATATAATTATTTTTAACCATAATATATTTCATATTAAATACATGAAGACCTTATATATATTGTTTTTATAAATTATATATTTAAAAAACCATCATATTAGTCTGTTTTATATTATTTACATGAGGATTAAAAGGATGAAACTATCTCTTCATATTTACTTGCATGTACGTCAATATTTTGTCTAATATCACCAATTATTTATCAATATTTATTGTGATATATATTATTTCATATATTATCTGTAGTATCACAATCCATTTATATATGATGTAGATTTTTTATAAATTTCATGTTATGTCACATAAAATTTGGGGTGCTGAATTTAGTTTATTTGTTTATTTATAAATTTATTGTAGATGAACTTAGATAATACCATGTACTCTAAGTAAACAAATTTAAGGAAAATTAAATGATTTTAGTGTAAAAAATACATTATTTCCCCATGTTAGGGTGATATTTATGAAGTTATAAATACTTCTCTATCTTCTCATTGACATGAATCAATGAATATTTTTATGGAATTAACCAAATCTAACATATTCTTATAGTTACTAACACTTATGTTGATTGTTTCACTCCATGTAAACATAAAATGGATGAAAAATATTATAATGTCATATTGGTGGTGGAAATTCTAAAAAATAGGGATCAATTACTTCTTCAATAAATAAGAGGAAAAAATTATGATCTTAAAGTCTATTCAATAATTTTTTATATTATATATATAATATAATATGATAAAGGATTCAAATGTATGGTCTTTATGTAGTTTGAAATTTTATACATAAATTTTCACGACCCACCTTCACCAAAAGGAGGGAAAGGTAAACAGATTGCTAGGCCCTTCCTTCTTCAAGTTGAAGGAGAGATAATGACCCCTAAAACCCGCCTTCAATAGGTCCCGGAGTGGAGACAAGCACCAAGGGTATAGAACTACTCTCGAAATGGAAGGCAATATCCTTTTTCTATTAATAGGATCGGGAGATAAGATAGTAAATCTCACAACACCAAAACTAGAAGTGCAGGTAAAGCCAAAACAACTATTCCCATATGCATGTTCCAAAAGTAAATACCATAAAGTAAAAAGTGACTACAAAGGTAATGTACCAAAGAAAGAAAAATAGAAACTACAACTGTCCCAAGGGTCATGCGCTAGTATGGTCCCGCGTGATCCCCGAAGTCCTCCTGGAAACCTGAAAATAGTTTTATATTAGTACGCTGAGCATACAAGTATACTCAGTAGGGAAAAACCTAATGCTCTTGTGCACAAGTGGGGAGGCATACTAATTCCCTATGAGAAAAGATATAACCAAGCACCTAACAATAAAACTAACCACCCAAGCCTCACCCAGGCACACTCTCCAAATAACGCAAGTCAAGTAAGGTATAGTAATAGCACATCGATGTTTGGGTACCCCGCACCACTTTCCCGCTGGTTATTGAAGAAATCCTACGTGTTGGACCAATCCTGCCATTCTCACCGCTATCCCACTGCCTCACCCCACCCGCACACACCTGGGCCACATCCTCACGTAGTCCCACTGCCAAACCCCGCCCGCAAACACCTGGGCCACAACTGTCACACGTAACCATGCCTGCAAACACCTAGTCGAGAACAATCACCGCCATGCCCGAAGACACCTGGGCAAGAAGATCCACTGCCACACTTGAAGACACCTAGGCCTCTTCTCAAAGACACTTGGGAAACCACATACCCGCACACACCTAGGCCAACCACCACACTACCCTACCTGAAGACTCTTGGGCTAATAATGGACCTTAGGCCATCACAACCTGCCCATTTGTGTTATCCTTGTTTTCATGTTTAGTAAATATTGTTAGATTAGTTTTTTGTACCTTCATGGTAAACTAACAAGAATAAGCACAAGCCAAGATAATACCCCATGTTCCCAAAATCCAAGAGCCAATGGATTATCAACAACAGAGGATCCCACCCCAATTCGTGATATAATCAAGGTTACCACTCAGCCTTAAATTCCTAACCACTGAATCCGTAACAACAGGGGATCACATCCCCACCTACATCACCCATCAATCGGCCCTTGAATGAAAACGACAAAACCACCACCACCAACACCAACACAATGTAGGCCCGTGCTAGAATTTTCAGATTTAAAAGATTTAACACACTCCATGATTCCAACTTCATTGTGATTTAATCGGGGTTATCACAAAAAGGATTGATCCTGGTGCTTTAAATTTATTTAGCCAGATATAAGTAATTAACAAAATTCCTTTACACACCAAGGGTTCACAACACAATACAATCCAATTAAACATTAAGGGTTCGTTAGTGCACAGAGAAAGACCACCAACAGCCATGAATTTTTATAGGTGTAAGCACACACAATTCATAAATCATTAATCATGGAAGATTATAAAATCAAAGCATCAACATCAATCACACCCCTACCCCTTCATTATTTATTAAAAAATATGTTCATTATCATCATTTAGGTTTGGTTCATCCAATTCTACAGAATCAAAAGTATGCCCACCCCGCAAGGTACATAAAAAGAAGAGACGAATGAGAAATTACATACTTGATTGATCGACAATCGAAGTTTATCTTCCAGGAACAGAGGAGTGAGCAAAGTGCAGGGGTGGGGCATCGGGAACTCAAGCACGAGTAGATGAATCGATCGGAGGGTGATCGAGAAAAGAAACAAAGGAGTACCATTTTAGTTTATAATGGTCAGGGATGGTTGAGATAAGAATGTGAAACTGCGTAAGGAGCGGGGTCATAGGTTGACCACATGGCCCCACATGTAATTAAAGGGTCCCTGACCTTTGTGGTGGATTAAAACGACGCACACACTAGGTCACTTTAATTAAATATTTAATTAAACACCATTTATGGGCGTTACTGGGATTTAAAACAAACTTAAAGGGGTAAAAATAGGGTTTAAAACTCGATTTTTGAAAAAGGAGCACTACTGGAAAAAACCCCGTGGGGTAGGCTTTGTGGCTAACAGCTACCGGTAGCCGAGCTACCGGTAGGTTGTAGCCACCGGTTGTCAAGAGCAACAGGTGGCTAACAGCCACCATTAACCGAGCTACCGGTAGGGTGCAGCGACGGGTAGTCGAGAGCTACAGGTGGCTGAGAGTGACCGGTAACTGAGCTACCGGTAGGCTACAGCTACCGGCAAGGCATGCTACCGGTGGCCAAGCTACCGGTAGGACGAGCTAACAGTAGGCTATGACTACCGGTAGACCGAGCTACTAGTAGGCCGAGGTACTGGTAGGCTGTAGCTACCTTTAGACCGAGATACCGGTAACCCTGCTACCGGTAGGCTAAAGCTACCGGTAGGCCTCCCGTGGGTCAAACATCACCGAGAAGTTGGGATGGCCTCCCAGACCACCCTGAACACCTCATGCTTCAGATCTTTACCAAGTAATGGTCCTCCAACAACCCAGGCCATTACATTAGATACCTCTCAAACTATTCTTTCCCTCGATAATCAAGACAACCCATAAAGAAAAAAGAGGGTCCGAACATCCACCTCGAAAGATACCTCTAAGGAGTGAACCTCATTGTCAACTAAAAACACATTTCTCTTAAGAACCAAGAAACATACCTTCTCAGACTGCCCGGTCTGTGGGTTAGGGAGTCTCTTCCCCCATGTCAAGATACTATCTGTTTTGGGCGGCACTGACTTGCCCACACGGGTTTAATCGCATCCACCTTAATGCGTCATGATTAGGGGTCTGATCCTCCCCTCCCCATAGCCATGAATTTTCACACACATTCAGAGAGGAAAGAAAAACCACATATTTCCTATCCAACGAGGTAAAATGATCCACCACAACAAGTATAAATAGAACAACCCAAAACTCAAAACAACTCTGGGTACTGGGCATGCATCTTTCATTCCCTCTCTCACATACTCACTACCGGAATATAGGTCTATACCCACGGTTCTCCAAAAAACCATGGGTATAGGATACCCTTATACCCACGGTTTTACAAAACCATTGGTATAGTGGTAGTACATGAACCTATACCCACAGTTCTCCAAAACTGTTGGTATAGGTGGCTTATACCCACGGTTCTCCAAAACCGTCGGTATAGGTTTTCCTATACCCACGGTTTTTGGAGAAACGTGGGTATAGGGTATTTTTCGAAGACCTATACCCACGGTTTTGGATAAGCGTGGGTATTTGGTTTTTTTAAGACCTATACCCATGGTTCTGGAGAACCCTGGGTATAGGTTATGGTGGGGAATTAAAATTAGGCAGGACATGAAAAAAATTTGGCAGGAAAAATATTTCTTCACGGTTTATTTTAATATATTTATAAAAATATAAATTTATATAATCAGAATTTCTGTAGCTCGGTTGGTCACTAGTGGAGGCGTGGCTGTGACTTGCGTTTGATTCCTGCGGTCTACGATTATTGAATTTAAATATTCGATTAGACTATATTAATATATATATGAATATTTATATATCAATAACAATAAAAAATCGTAGCCCGGTGGGTGTGTTGAAGGTGCGCGGGCGAGATTTCTCGTGTGTGATGCGGGTTAAAAACCCCTTGGCGGAGCTTTTCGGGATTTTTTTAGAACCCCACATAGATAAAATGAATATATATACACTATTGTATAATTAAATAATAAAAAGAATGTGTAGCTTGGTTGGTTACTTGCAGCTACGCAGCGTGAGGCGCGACGGGAGTGCAGGTTCAAATCCTGCATGCTGAAGATTTTTTGAAATTTAAATACCACAGTTTTGAAAACCGTGGATTCTGTTGTGTGCCACGATAGAAAAAACATGGTGAAAATTTGACTCCCCTATACCCACAGTTTTGTAGAAACGTGGATATAGGTTGAGACCCCTATACCGACGTTGTTCCAGCCCATGGTTCCCAAAACCGTGGGTATAGCCTATACCCACAGTTTTGGGGGTTATACCCATGGTTTTGAACCGTGGGTATAGGTCATCTTTCTGTTAGTGACTCTCCTCAAGCCCTCCATGTCTCTATAACACACAAACCAAGGGAATGGTTCACCCACAAAGCACCTTCTCCTGACGATCCTCGATCATCACTGGTCTTTCCACAAAGGCCACGTTGTCTTCGATGTCTAGCTCTCCCCAGTCAAGGTTGTGTGAATCGTCGTACAGATAACGACAGAGTTTTGAGACATGGAAGAGGTCATGTATCCCCAGTAGCGGTGGTGGTAACGCTATCTAATAAGAAACTTTGTCGACCCGCCGCAACACTTTGAAGGGTCTGATGAACCCGGGAGAAAGCTTACTCCCCTTGTCGAACCTCCATTGTCCACGCCGAGGGGAGACCTTCAAGAATACATGGTATCTAACCTCAAACTCCAAGGGCCTCCTCCTGTTATCAGTATACGACTTCTGTCGGTCCTGGACCGCCTTCATCCTTTCCCGTATATACTGAACCTTCTCTGTCGTGCTCTGCACCACCTCCGGTCCAATGATGCCCACCTCTCTGACATTGGTCCAACACACAGGTGAGCGGCATTTCCTCCCATACAAGGCTTCAAATGGGGCCATACCAATGGTAGAGTGATAACTATTATTGTAGGTGAACTATACCAAAGTAAAGTATCACACCCATAATCCTCCTGAGTCCAGAACGCATGCCCGCAGCATATCCTCCATGGTATGGATGGTGCGCTCTGTCTGCCCAACTATCTAGGGATGGAAAGTAGTGATAAGACATAGCTGGGTCCCAAAAGCATGTTGAAATCCTCTCCAGAATCGTTAAGTAAACCGTGCATCCATGTCCGAGACTATGGACCTCGGAACTCCATGCAACCGCACCACCTCATCTACATACCTTCGAGCCAAAGCATCCACTGTACTTGAGTCCTTAATCGCCAAAAAGTGAGCCGATTTCGTCAATGGGTCCACTACTACCCAGATGGCGTCGTATACCCCTTCATTATTGGGTAGTTCCGTGACAAAATCCATCAATATGTCCTCCCACTTCCACTCGTGGACATCTGGAGACTGCAGCAGGCTGCCTGGAACTTGGTGTTCAGCCTTCACCTACTGACACACTAGGCACTTGGCCACAAACTCCGCCACTGCTCGCATTACTCCAGGTCACAAAAACTATCTCTTTAGACTCTGGTACATCTTGGAAACTCCTAGGTGTACCGCTAGGGGTGATTTATGGAACTCACTGAGAACCATACTGTGCATCGCCTCTGCAACAAATAGCTTCCCCTAAAAAAACATCTGGTTTTGACCATCCTCCATCCATCCTTCTGGAGCATTGCATTGGTCAACTCGGTCACGCATCACTTCTCACTATGGGTCTCCCCACTGAGGCTCCTCCACATGCTGAAAAGAGACGACTGCACTTCCATCTGATATAGGAAACCTCTACCACCGTCCATCCTCACATCCAGGTGTAAGGCAGCCAATTCCTCCATTGCCTTCTAGGTGTCTGTCGACTTTCAAACCCCATCCTTCTATGATCTCCTGCTCATGTAATCGACCACTACATTCCCCTTCCCTGAAGTGCAGGAAATATCAATGTCATAATCCTCGAAGAACTCCATACACCTCCACTGCCTCAAGTTTAGGTCCCGCTAGGAGAAGATATACCTCAATCTTTTGTGATCTGTGAAGACCACAAAGCATTCCTCGATAAGGTAATGACGCCAAAACATTGGCGCAAAAAAGACCACTACAATATCTAGGTCATCGGTGGCATAATTACACTCATTAGGGAATAGCGTCCTAGACCCATAATAGATCACTCCTTGCTGCTGCATCAACGCACATCTGAGGCCTTACCCTGAAAAATCACTGAACAAATCATACACCGCCCGTTCTTCTGGTAGTATAAGCACTAGGTCACTGACCAGCTTCTCCTTTAGATAGTTGAAGGCTGCCTCGCATTGCTCAGTCCACATGAAAACCTGATACTTCTTGGTCAAGGCTGTCATAGGGGCTGCAACTTGGGAGAAGTTGGGTACAAACCTCCGATAGTAACCTGCTAACCCAAGGAAGCTATGAACTTCTGCCACATTCTTGGGTGCTGCCCAAGAAACAATTGTTTCAACCTTTGATGGTTCCACCACTACTCCTTGCTCAGACACTACATGCCCCAGGAAGTGAACATCTCACGTCTAGAACATGAATTTCGAAATCTTACCATAGATACGGTGCTGTCAGAGGACCTCCAAAACCGTCCTCATGTGCTCTGTGTGATCCTCCTCTGATCTTGAATAGATCAGGATATCGTCGATGAACACAACTACGAACCTATCCAGGTACTCCCGGAAAATGGAGTTCATAATCCCCATGAACATAGATGGGGTGTTCGTAACAATGAAAGGAATGACTACAAAATTGAAGTGTCTATATCTACAGCTGAAGTCCATCTTCAGAATGTCACCCCCCTTCACTCTCAACTGGTGATACCCAGACCATAGGTTGATCTTCGAGAACCACCCTGCCCCTTTCAGCTGGTCGAAAAGTCGTCTATCCTCTGAAAAGGGTAGAAATTATTGATCGTTACCTAATTCAGCCTACTGTAGTCTATGCACAACTTGAGACCACCATTTTCCTTCTTTGTGAACAAGACAGGTGCGCCCCACGGTGATGCACTTGGTCAAACATAACCCCTCTTCATTAGATTGTCAATCTGAATCCGCAGCTCCCGTAGCTCCGAAGGTGCCATTTGGTAAGGAGCAATTGAGATAGGACGAGCACCAGGTTGAAATTCTATCCCAAAATCGACATAACATCGAGGGGGGTAGAGTCGTTACTTCCTCAGAAAAGACATCCATAAACTCTCTGAGGATTCCTGGAACCTCTACCATCTCAGTATCTACTGGATCTGCTGACAGCTCGACTAACAAGGGGAGGAGGGGTTCCTCTCGCCTGCTGCCCTTCTGACTACTCTGGTAGCCGGTAAAAGTAGCACACCGGCCGCCCATGTCTGAGAACACAACCCTTATTCAGAAAAAGTCGATGACGGCATACACCAAAAACATCCAGTTGATTCCTAGGAAGACATCATATGGTTGTATCTGTAGAAGTAGCAGATCCCTGACCGACTGATGTGGTCTTATCATCAGTCTGCATCCTCGACAAACATATGACAAGTCGGAATAACCCCTGAATGGTGTACTTATCACCATGGGCACTGGAAGTCTCTCAGCATCTAGACCCAAGGCACGAGCTAGACTGGGGGCAACAAAGTAGTGTGAATCTCCGGTATCAAACAAGGCATAAGAAAGAGTGCTAAACAAGACTTTCGTACCTCGAACGACCTCCGGCCCAGCTAGAACTGCTGCCTCCACATCATGTAATTGTCCATGCCCAGATCCTCTGCCCCTTGGCTATCGACCCCCTGCCCTACCATGCCCCGGTCAAGATCCCTGAGGAGCACCCTAAGGTTGGCCTCCTCCTGCAACGTCTGCCCTTGGAGGAGTGGGAGCTCGCTGCCCCTGTTGCTACTGGGGAGGGTGCTGGGGTTTTCTGCAACTTCCATACTATAATCAGTCCGGGCACTGACTCTTGAGATTTCCATGGCTCCCACAGACGAAGCACCGCAGTCCTGGGCCCGAAGGAAAAGGGCGAGGACTAGGGGACTGGAACTGAAACTACTGTGGCCTGCTCTCTACTGGTCGGAACCTGGAGGGTCCTGACGCTGGAAGCCTTGTGCTGATGGCCTTCCCCTCTGATGGTTCCAGATGGATCCCCTCTCGTGACAGACCTCCTAGAACCTCCATATTATCTACCATTTCAGCCTTCTTCTTGACCTCCATGTACGTCAGCAGGGTAAAGGGGGTAACAACATACTGGAGAGAGGGCCAGAGCAACTCATATAAACGTTTTGTCTGAGACTCCTCGTTGGGAAAGAGGTCTGGAGAAAAATGTAGGAGGTCCTTGAACTTGATTCCCATCTCCCTTACTGACATAATCCCCTACTGGGGGAGAGCATCTCCTGCCTTTTCGCCTCCTTCGTCGTTGAAGAGTGGAATTCCACCCAGAACTTCCTCTTGAAATCAGCCCATGCCACCTCAGCCTATCTGTTCTCTCCCAGGTAAAGCGTCCACCACTGACGCGCTGCTCCACGCATCTGGATGACAGCCAGGGGAACCCAGTACTCGGTCGGATCCCGGATCATGCTGAACGCTATCACCTGCTCCTCTAGCCAGTTCTCCGTCTTCATTTCAGAGGTGTTGCCCTCATACTTCTCGAGGGTCTGTCGCTGAACGTCCTAATGTGTCTTCTTCCACCGGTCATCCTCCTCCTCTCGATCAGCCCTCTTCCGATTGTCTAAGGTAGTCTTTGGGTCCTTGATCACATGCACCACACGTGGTCATCTCCCAGGTGCCATAGCTACAATGTAAACAAGGAATGCCTAAGCCCAAGTAGTGCAGAATATTGTTCTAAAAATTTCATAAACTTATTATTGATTCCAATTCCACAAACACCCATGAAACATTAGAACACAAGTCATTATGATTCATGTACCTTTTCTAGGGTCTCTACCCTGCAATCAGTGTGGCCTTACTTGGTCGTTCGGTAGGTCCAGAGTCGTTGCATCAGATCATAGGGGGCCCTAAAATCCCATGTCCTAGCCAGTCATCCCTGGCCTAATTTACGCACCAAGGTTACCCAACAATTTTCCCTACCATCCCATAATGTCCTTATTGTTCCTAACACCAGACTCCATCCTATCTCTCAACCTGCATCTGATACCATTCTATAGAGACTCGCCTTCACCAAAAGGAGGGAATGGTCTTCAGATTGCTAGGCCCTTCCTTGTTCATGATGAAGGAGAGATAATGACCACCGAAACCCACCTTCAACATGTCCCGGAGTGGAGACCAGCGCCATCGGTATAGAATCAGTCACTAAATGTAAGGCATTACCCTTTTTCTTTTAATAGGATAAGGAGATAAGATAGTAAATCTCACAACACAAAAACTAGAAGTGCAAATAAGCTATAATAACCATTCCCATATGCATGTTCCAAAAGTAAATACCACAAAGTATAAAGTGAAGACAAAGGTAAAGTAACAAAGAATGAAAAATAGCAACTCCAACTATCAAAAGGGTCCTATGCTAGTATGGGCCCACGCGATCCCCAAAGTCCTCCTAGAAACCTGAAAATAGTTTCATATACGTAGGGTGAGCATACAAGTATACTCAGTAAAGAAAAACATTAAGCTCTCGTGCACAAGTGGGGAGGCATAAAAATTACCTATAAGAAAAGAGATATCCAAGCACCTAATAAGGAAACTAACCACCCAAGACTCACCAAGGAATAATCCCCAAATAACGCAAGTCATGTAATGTATAGTAATATCACATTGATGTTTGGGTACCCAGAACAACTTTCCCGCTGGTTATTGAAGACATCCTACATATCGGACCAATCCCGCCATTCTCACCACTGTCCCACTGCCTCACCCCACACGCACACACCTGGGCCACATCGTCATGTAGTCCCACTGCCAAACCCCCCCCACAAACACCTGGGCGACAACTGTCACACGTAACCATGCTTGCAAACACCTAGGCCAGAACAATCATAGCCATTCCCAAAGACACCTGGGCTAGAAGATCCATTGCCATGCCCGAAGACACCTTGGCCTCATCCTGAAGAACCTTGGGAAACCACCTGCCTGCACACACCTGGCCCAACCACCACACTACCATGCCTAAAGACTCTTGGAAAAATAATGGACCTCAGGCCATCACAGCCTACCAGAAGATACTTGGGCTATCCAGGAAAGGGAGTAGAATGGAGCTAATAACCTTCCACTAATATAAGTGTTGGAAAAAACACCCTCCCCCACGAAATGGGGGTGTTTGGCACTAAGTGCTCAACTTGGGTGGGACACGAATAAGAAATAAAAAACTACAAGTATATGTATAGTTAACAAGAACTCACCCAAAGTTTAGGTTTTTCTTCAGCCTGCCTAAAGAACACATTCAGCACCCATGTCCAAGTTACAACTCACACCAAACCAAAACCCATTTGTCTCATCCTTGTTTTCATGGTCAGTAAATATTGATAGATGATATTTTTGCACCTACTTGGGCAACTAGTAAGCATAATCACAAGCAAAGATACTTCCCCATGTTCCCAAAATCCAGGAGCCAACAGCTTCTCAACAACAGAGGATCCCACCTCAATTCGTGATATAATCAAGGTAACCACCCGACCTTAAATTCATATCCACTAAATCCGTAACAATAGGGGATCCCATCCCCACCTACATCACCCATAAATTAGCTCATGAATGAAAATGACCACACCACGACCACAAACACCAACAAAATGTAGTCATGTTCCAGTATATTCAAATTTAAATGATTTAATAGACTCCATGATTCCAACTTCATTGTGCTTTAACCTGGGTTATCACAGAATGGATTGATCCTGGTGCTTTCAATGTATTTAGCCGGATGTACATAATTAACCAAATTTTTTTACACACCAAAGGTTCACAACACAATACAAACCAATTATGCATTAATGGTTCGTTAGTGCATAGAGAAAGACCACCAACAGCCACAATTTTTAGTAGGTGTAAGCCCTCACAATTCAGAAATCAATAATCATGGAAGATTACAAAAACAGAGCAGCATCATTGATCACACCCCTCCCCCTTCGTTCTTTATAAAAAATCTATTCATTATCTTTATTTAGGTTTGGTTCATCCAATTCTACAGAATCATAAGCACGACCACCCCGCATGATATAAAAAGGAAGAGACTAAGGAGAAATTCCCTACTTGATTGATTGACGATCGAAGTTTATATTCCAGGAACATCGGAGTGCACAAAGTGCAGGGGTGGGGCTTCAGGAAATCAAGCAAGAGCAGACGAATTGTTCGGAGGGTGATCTAGAAAAGAAACCAAGGAGTACCCTTTCAGTTTATAAAGGTCGGGGACGGTTGAGATAAGAACGCGAAACCGCGTAAGGAGTGGGGTCGTGGGTTGACCACGTAGCCCCACATGTCATTAAAGGGTCCCCACCCTTTGGGGTGGATTAAACTGATGCACACACTAGGTCATTTTAATTAAATATTTAATTAAACACCATTTATGGGCATTACTGGGCTATAAAACAGACTTAAAGGGTTAAAAATAGGGTTTAAAACTTGATTTGCGCAAATGGAGTGCTATTGGGAAAAAACACTATGGGGTAGGCTTGGTGGTTGACACCTACTGGTAGCCGAGCTACTGGTCGGTTGCAGTGTCCGGTAGTCGAGAGCTACTGGTGGCTGACAGTGACCGGTAGTCGAGCTACTGATAGTGTACAGCGACCGGTAGTCGAGCTACCGGTAGGCCTACTACTGGTAGGCTAAGGCTACAGGTAGTCATACCGTGGTTCAAACTTCACAAAGAAGTTGGGATGGCTTCCCAGACCACCCATAACACCTCATGCTTCATATTTTTACCAACTAATGGTCCTCTAACAACCCAGGCCAATACATAAATAACAGTTAAAATTACTTCTCTAGTGATGAGAACATGAGAAATATCTATAATTTTTGTGCATAAATTTCCATCATCTTTTGATGTGGATCAACCCTCTTTTATGTAAACGGTACGAAGAGAATTTACAGAATGGAAGAAAAATTTTAAATTTCTATAATATATTCAGAGGAAATTAAATTTTATGAAGTCATGCATATATATACTTCAATTGATCAACCAAGAAACCCCAAAGTAAATTAGAAATAATATTTTGGAAATGAATTACACTTTTTCACTAAACTATATAGGAATTATATTTTTTTAGTGTTTCAATATAGATTTCCAAAAATAGTGAGAGTATGATATTAATGACATGTCATGTCAACTTATTTCCTCAAATATGTATTTTAAATTTTTTATATCCTATTAAAATTTGATTAATTACATGTTATTAATATTTTTAGGATAATATACAAATTGATTAGAATATAATAGTCACTCAATACACATAATATACTTTTCATTCATGAAATCTAAAAAAAGAAAATAATATGCATTTTTTTAAACAATTTCTGTGTTATAAATTTTATGACTAATGATTATTTTGTCAATTTAAAACTGATTATAAGACCACAATATTATTTTTTTAATTTGTTTTTCCATGAAATAGAAACATATTTACTGTTTCATGTTATTAAAAATTATTTTTTTTGAGAAATTCATTTCATTTTTTTACACAAAAAATTCTTCATTTCCTTATATATTTAAATAATTATCATTTCATTTTTTCATTCATGTGTGACAACTAACATGTTTTGATCAGAATGTTTTCATGAGTACTTCATTAAAGAAAAAAACTATATTATAATGTTTTGAGAAGGAAAAAATAGTGCGAGGGTTGACATGAATGGTTTCAATATAAATAATTAAAATATTAAATTATATGTCAATTAAACCATATATTTTACAAAAAAATGTATATAAGATTAATTCATATTTTTATTTTTATTTTATACTAGTGGTGGGCAGTGTTGGCCAATTTAATGTTTTTATAAGTTTTTTTGTTGATAAAAAGATAAGTTTTTTATTTTAAATTTTGCAAATGTTTTTAAAACGTATATATATATATATGATTTTTTATGGAATATGTATCCAAATCAAAAATCAGTATATGTTTCTAAAATTAAATTAAAATTGTTTTTTATGAGATTTATATAACTAATTTTTTTCCCATGAATTAAATTTCACAAAATGTGAAGTTAATTAGAACAATTCACATTAAAATCAAACTATAACATTCAAAAACTACATAAAAAATTTCAACATTTCTCATGTGAGATAAATTATACATATAAAAGTAATAATTCCATTTTTTTTCACCACAAACTATTATTAGGAGATTTTTTTTGACTCACCCATATTGTAACATGTGTTCTAAACATTTTAAAAAATTTATCCATGATTTTTATGATACATTATAAATTATTTGAATACATTAATCTTTATTTGTTGGATAAAAATCTTGTTTAAGATGGTAACGAATATAATTAATAAAACTATTTATTTTTATCTTATTTACTTATATTGTGCACATTTCACTATATAAAATTGAATTTAGAATATTTATATGTGTTGAGTTATAAATATCTCAAAAAAAATTTAATATTAAATTTCTTTTTTTTATATTTCACTCAATATTCATGTAATCTTCTTACATGTGTTTTACCAAGAATTTTAACCTTAAAATTAAATCATCATAAAATTTTTTATAACTTCTATCTAATAATGGTTCTATAAATAACCCGTGTAATTGATGTAGTTGGATATTTTCTATGAAGTATGATTTAATTTTTCATCAATATCACTTAAAAATAATTTTCAAATTTTTTTCAGATCAAATTTTTTATATATAAATGTTTTGAAAAACATAATGAAGAAATGAATTTGATATTGAAATGTTTAATTGTATACGTTTGATTGAAATAGAATCTATGGAGATCGTGTAAGTGAGTATCTAAATTTAAACTGGTCCTATTTGATTGAGCTAAATAATTGGTTATTTGGGATTAAAAATTACTTTTAAATAGTCATGAAATGTTTATATGATCAATCAATGTGATATATAGGATTAATTGAAACTTTTAATATGGTTCATATGGTTTATTTGAGGACAAATAAGATGGATCAAAATTCATTAATTCTCATGTATGAGTGAAAAAAAACTAAATAATAGTAAACTCGATTATATATAAGAGTTATTTGTTTGATTACATGGGAATTTTTAATTATTTTGAAATCTATTTTTAGTGTGATTTAAGTGAAATAAAAAAAATATAGATTTAAGAATATCATTGACTAATTATTTCAGATATTTAAATGATAATATTTTCTTTTATATGAAATGATTTATAAATGATCATTTTTAAGAGGATTTATAGACCAATAATTGATGGAATATTTTAACGAATAAGAATGAGTGGGTTTCTAAAAATAAAAACTATCCACATTAATATTATAAAAAAATTAAATATTATGATCACTGAAAATTGATTTATGAATGAGACTTTTCAACAAAGAATTATAGTTAAGGATTATATGTATCAATATTATTGAGAAATAAAATGGAATACTCATCCATAATATTCAAAAGTATTTTGAAATTTTATCAGGATCAAATTTTTATTTTATTAACTTTTTTTATTAGACGGTTGGTGTCTAAATAAGATTTATTTACTAATATTAAAACATTATTGAGTTCGGGGAAAATCTTATTTATTATTATTTTTAAAATCATTGACATTAAGTGGGATCGAATACAAATATTGGGAGCCAATGTTTTGATAAATACTCAAGGGTACTTATAATACATTCCATTTTTTGTTTGTTTTTTAAAATTATTAGATCCCTTATTCCTTGGATTTCACTGAAAAGAACAATGATTTAGTCACACATATTAGGTGAGACCCTTATATAAATTTTATGTATCTTGTTTTTATGTTTTATTCCCTATATCTGTGTGTGATTGAGTTAAATATTTGAGAGGATCTAAAATTTAACAAGGTATAAATGTTTATTATAAAAGAAAAAAACTAACATTTATTCAACAACCCCCCTAATGTTTATATCTTTTATAAGGAATGTAAATTGGTATTATATATTGTTTTCCTCTAAAAGAACCATTATAGATTAAGGTTTTGTTTTTATTGATATTTATTTTATATTTTTCTAACAATTCATTGTATAATTGACAGAAAATCGACATTATATTAATAATATAGGTAGAACTAATTTTTAGGGAACTAAATATCATGGATATAATAATATTATGGTTTTATATCTCCTGCATATTTTCCAATATATATCTCATGCTAAAATTATTAGTTTATCGTTTTTTGGGAAATAATCTCCCATGAAACATGATGATTAATGAAATATTGATAATTATGGAAAAGAATTAAAAATTAACTTGTTATCCATATCTAAAAATTTAATCACCATGTTGATGGGACTCAAAAGTTATAAAAAATATGAGATGGGATTGAGAATTTTTATAAAGATTATATAAAAATGAAGAAATATAAACTAAAACATCTTAGAGTAATTTTTGAAGATTTCAAGATTTTTTATGATGTAAAGTGTTATATATTTTTAATAATTATTAATATTTTGGGTAATATTGATGATTTGAAGATATTTTGGATGATTCAAATTTGATTAAAAAATTAATTTAGATTTTTATTTGCTTATTTGATTCCTTAGTGTCATGATTAAATTAGAAAGATTTGAATCATATATCTCTTGATGATATACACTATATATGTGTTTACCCAAAAAACAGAAGTAAGAACCTTGTGTTTGATAGTGTGTATGACATGCAACAACAATCCTATAATGTAATATTATACCCGTATACATTATAATATATTTAGTATTTAAAATATATTTAAGACATTTCAAAGCATGAAAAACTGAATTAGATTGGAATGCAGGAAAAACAATGTAATCTAACATCATACACAACAACCACCTTCCATTATTGCTTGTATGAAACACAAATGTGACATTTTTCAATGGGTTTCACTATATGCAATACTGAGTCTTACCAAGAAACAATCTATAATTAAAACACTATTATTTAATATAAAAATATATAAACTATCTTTTATGAATCATATTATGAAAAATATCAAAATTTATGGTTTATAAAACTAAGTAATTGGTTAAAAATAAATTATAAATTCTTATAAGAACCTATTAAATATTAAAATCATATTTTTATAGAAAACTTTTTTTCTTTTGGCTAAAAAATTTGTTTTACCCTAATAGATTAAATTAATTACATTATTGAGTGATATTAAGCTAATAAATATGTTACATATTCAATAATTTTTTTTATATTCGTCGAATATAATTCGTAAGCATAAGATAGGATCAAACCAGATATTTCACATAAAAACCTATATTCATGCGTTGTTAACATTACTTTAATGGATATGGTATTTTAATTATTAATTTCCACAATTTGATGAATATAATTTTGTAAAATAAACAAAATTTCTGAATTTATAATGTAAAAAATCATATTAGGATGAATTTTTGGGATTTTTTGAGAATCATCATTTTTTAGTGAATAGTGAATAATTCAACGTTTTAGTTAAAAACTTCCTTTTTCATTTAAATAATTATTAATGACAAATTATATTTTAAAGTAATTTTAAAGTAATATTTTATAAACTATACATATATTAATATAATTGAGTTCATTATAATCAATATAACTTATAAATTGAATATAAAAATATAACAATATTTTGAACATTTTTATACTAAGACCACTTAATCTGTCAGCCAACGAGATTAGCATTAGTCTTAATTTTTTCTGTTTCAATGATTGGATTTTTTTAAAATATGAAATAAACCATATTAATTAAGATAACATTTATTTTCTAATAATATCAAATTAATTTTTGATATAAATTATTAGTGAAAGTGATTAAAATTAATTACAGTGATTAAGGTGTAATTAAGATAAAAAATAAACTATAAACCTAAGTTTAAGGTCCCAAATGACCTAGAAAATTGGAAAAAACTCATTTTATAGGAATTTATTGGCACTTAAATTTCCATTAATTACATGTTTTTTGTTTTTATGACTTTTTTAGGTAATAACATGTGTACACTTACCTTCTTTTCATAAATACCAAGTGAGTCGTTTTCTTCCCCATTAAAAGGTTACCACTTCTACCCATTCCTCACACATCTGAAACCTATTATGATCTAACATTACCTACCAAAATAGTATCCCATTATTCTTATCCTCGACCTAGAATCATTTCAGTGAGAATATACCCTTCCAACCGAGATTTTTTTTCAATCTAATAAAAGTTACCCGATTAAAAGTTAATGTCTTTTCTCAGTGTCTTTAATTTAATTTCCATTCTCTAACCCCTAATATCCCATTATTATGTTATTTTATATAAAACAGTATACTCAGTATACTAGTATTATTTTATGTATATATATTAACCTAAACTTACACACACCACCATCTAATAGGTAATGAACACAATGTTTTTATGGACAGTGAACTACCGCCTCACAAAATGATGATTGTTCATTCTTCCATTACCACCTATCATGGAGGAAATTATGTTGTAAATTTTGTTTATGTATGTTATATATGATATATATTGTGCATTTATATGTCTTTAAACATTTTATAATATATATATTTAATACTTTTTATTTTACGTTAATATGATAACATCATTTTAGGATGTGTATACTACCGCTCCCTCAAAGCGATGTGATTAGTTCACTTGATATATGGAATGTATAAATGATGGATATAATTAAACATATTACACATAAAAAACATAAATATGATATTAATTAAATAATTTACCAAATATATATATATATATATATATATCATTTTCTTTATTACCCATTAACAAAATTAAAAATAGATAATGTCGTTCGTGGATGTGTGGACTACTACATCCTCAACATGATGTGATTACTTTTAAATCACATAATTATATATATAACTATATGTGATTAAATAATATGATATTTATTATATATTTATCATTATGGATATATTTTAGTTGCTTACCTTCATTCCACAATGATCATTTGAAAATAGAAATTTACTCATGCGTACGTATGACCTACTGTCTCGTTCATTGCAACATATTCTCATTTTAATAAACAGATTTATTTATTTATTTTAAAATTTTAATTGATTTAAAAATATGATAATTATATCATGGGTATAATTAAAGATATGTTATATAATGACCCATGTGACTATAGTCGAACAATAATAGTTGTCTTGACACATAAATTGAAATTAGTCAAAAACACACAATGTAAACATAATTGTTTTAGTAGAAGTAAAAAACATGGTAATAAGATAAATAAAATTACTTATAAACATGAAAAAGTTACTTAATCACGTATAATTTTGTATATGTTTATTACACATGATATTAAAGGACATTCACCTGAATGGAAACAAGGTCAGGGATTATTGTCTCATTTTCATTTCATGAGGCATACTTAATTATTGTGTACCTAATTTATTATATATTCTGTACATGATACCATAATAAAATATAATAACATTAATTATATTATATTTATGGTATTTAAATATTTTATTTTATGATTATTACCTATGGGGTTTCCAATCAAATTTTTACTACATTAGTTTGGGATTTTCATTCACTTTTTAAATCTATGAGGTTAATTTCATATTCACTACATAATTATTTTGTGTTCCATACCTACTACCCATTTCGATATATTCTATCACGACTCCTCTTATTCTAATGATATTTTTAGTTTAAATTTATTTTATACCTTTCTAGATATAATGATTTAAATGTTTCAACATGGTATGGGACACTTTGGAATGTTTAAAAATTATTCTCCTCAAATGTTCTTAAATATCACTTCCTTATATGATTGTTAACATACCTTTAAGTAATAATAATATAGTAATACTTTTTCACTATATTTTTAATTGAAGTTACTTATTCTAATACAATAGATATTAATATTTTTTAAATCGTATACCATTATTCATACAGTTGTTACTTGGATAATTATTCGATTAATTGGGGAATTATTGATAGATCTATATTTATAATCCAATATGGTTATTTGATATGTCATATTAGTTATTTTTATTATTCAATATGAGGAATTTTTGGGAAATTAAATGGCATGTGGATCTCAGACATTATATAGCTCCTCAATGCATCGACAAGTTCTCATGAGATGAATAATTACGCAAATGGGTTTCTGCCCTTAATTTTAAACCATCTTCTGAAATGTATTGATGGTAATAGTTCTACCTATGTGAGAGATTTTATTTCCTCTAAGAAAGTACATTCCCTCAAAATAGTTTTAGTTACTATTAATCTTTTATATTTGTCATTGACATTTATATGGATACATTTTATTTTAGTTCATTTATTAACGGAAGGTGTTTTAGTTTCATACAATGCCTTATATATTCTTCTATATCTAGTTTTTTTAATATAATTTGTTTACAATTATTACCTTTCCAAATTTCTTATGTAAATTCATTAAATTTATTGATTAAATGGATTGTTTTTTCAGTTATTTACCTTTACATATTGACTATTTACATTGATTCATTATTTATTCCACTATATTTTACCCTTACTAATAATTTGAGCTCACCATTATTATATTAATTTCCCCAAGAATCCATGAAGTGTATTATAAAAGAAATTAAAGAATATACTACATGGGTTAAGGTTATCCTAGTAGTTTTTTAATTATTTATATTGAGAGAATAAAAAATATTTTTTGTAATTAGTTTATCCATTTGTAATGAAGTAATAATTTATGTATCTATTTTTCCAATATTACTTAACTGATCAGCCCGTTGAGGCATGATTCCTTGTGATCATGTCAATTTAATTGAAATAAAACAAAAAATCTGGGATATCTGAGGCTAGGTCACTGTAGTTGGTGTCAGAGGAAGTTTAGTATCAACCTTGGGAACTATATTTAGGAAATATAGGTTAGAGAACATAACCATATAGTATAATTTGAGTATAAGTATAAATCAAAACCCTAAAATTTTGGATACTATAAGTGGACATGGTTTTGGAAAAGATGTATCTAGGAGTAACAACTCTAAAATGTCTTCCTTTCTTAACATGGAGTAACCTGGTACCCGAAAAACTATCATTAATGCACACTAGGTTTGACACTCTTGGGGGACATGTTTAGGATAGTCCTCATTTTTTCAGACCATTATGAAATATTTTAAAGGATTTTTTAAATGAAAAATAAAGGTCAATCCTATGTTTTTTAGGTTTAAAAATAAGGTTTCTTGATTTAGATTTCAGATATATAAATATACACTTTTCTCCCTATGACTATTATTACTCACAGTTTTCTTTTTTCTTTTAGTCAATGGATTATACTCGAAGGATTCATGTTAACATCAAATGTGGTGGAAAAGATTCTGAAAATGGGAAACCAAATGATGTGTTGACAAGATTGAAGGATATCATGTTTATGGCATATCATTTTTGCAGAAAATATAATTAAAAATATATACCATTACCATCTCCTGAGTGCACCAACGAAGAGAATGATGAAGGATGATAAGACCAAGAGTGGCAGAGGCCATGTAGAAAAGAATTCTTGAATATAGACATTTAAGATATGTGGAAGTATAAACATTGGAACGTGTCTCAATGGATCAATTAAATTATTTATTCATGGGAAAAAGGATCATAAGAAATTATTTTCGAGGAAAAAAGGAGAGTTTGATGGAATGAAATGAATCTCATCCAAAGAAACCCTTTATAGTTCTTCCTCGTAAATGGGGGGAACCTAGAAATTAACAAATTCAAGTACCTCTCATAAAGGATAAACAATAGACCATAGAAGGATCTGTTTGGAAATAATGTGATGAATTATTTTTGTATTCATGTTGTATTTAAAACACTGGTTAAAATGTTCATTATTTAATAACCTAATATTAAGTATTTCCATCAAATATATTTTAGAAATTATAATAATATTAGTTTCTATAATGGAAACCTATAATTTTAGTGAAACCCAATTTATCAGGTAAGTTCATTGGTCTTGAACTCATGACTGAAGGATGATAAGGGTTTTGCAACAACCACTGAACTACACAATGTATTTGTTAATTTTCGTAGTTTTTAGTTAAAAAATATAATGAATAAATATTAATGATGAACTCATAGTAACACTTTTGATTATTAGAAATTATTCTTTTAGAAAAATATATTTTTGGAGATATTTAAAGACAAATATTAAGACATGTCACTCGTTTATATGCCTTATAATCCTTGAAATGATTTTTTTGTGACTCTGGCATAAAAAATATCATTGTTGTTAATAAATTTTTTGGATTTAAGGGATGGATTATAATTTCATTAATGAAGAATGAAATGTTATGATTATATTTATGAGATTGAAACCATTCATGTATGAATATTTTTTTATGTTATTGCTCAATAAAATATATAACCAACAACATTAAAATGGCATAGAAAAAAAAATCATAATAACTAAATTTATTTTGAACTGATGCCCTTCTAAATCATCAATTACTTATAGCTCAGAAGGCCCTCAACATTCCATTTATCATTTACTAGTTTATGACTGATGACCTCATTCACTCTTTATAAATATTTATGGTTTTCATACAAGTATTTACATATAATTTCTACTGATTTTATCTTAAATGGGGACCTAGTTACATGGTATTTCATGTGACCTTTATACATTCAATTATCTTTTTATAAAAGATTACTTATGAACCATTCACATAATGTGGGATTTCAAGCATAGTAGGTATAAAACAGTATATCACCATGATTGATTTTAAATTATGAGGGTACAATTTAAATAATGTGGGGAAAATGTCACACCTTCAAAAACTAAAGTAAGAACATTGTGTTAGATAGCGTGTATGTCATGCAACAACAAGCGTGTAAGGTAATATAATATCCATATACTTTATAATATATTTACAATTTAAAATATATTCTATATATTCCAATGCATGAAACCCAAAGTTATATTTCAATTCATACGACACTAGGTTATAGTACATAATACACAACAATGAACTTCCTCTACAGATTGTGTTACACATAAAAGATACCTTCTTTGATGGCTTGCACTTTGCAAAATACTGAACCTTACCTAGAAACAATCAATAATTAAAACATTATAATTTAATATAATAAGCTATAAACTAGATGTTATGAATATTATTAACAAACATATGAAAATATATGGTTTAGAAAACTAAATAATTGGTTGCAAATAAATTATAAATGAATATAATATCCAATTGAATTTTTAAAGAATATTTTTATAGAAAACTATTTTTTCCCACAAAGTAATTTTACTATAATAAATTAAATTAATTAAAATTAGTGAGTGATATTAATGTAATAAATATGTTACATATTAAATATATTCTTTTTTATATTTATACAGTAGATTTGGTAATCATAAGACAGGACCAAACCCAATATTTCACATAAATACCTATATTCTTTCATTTTTAATTGCCTCTTAAGAAAGATCCATTTTAAATTTAAATTTTGACCCTTTTATGAATGTAATTTGATAATAAAAACATAAGTTTTCAATAAATAGTGTCAAAATTATCTTACGATTAATTTTTGGTATATTTCCGAGAAACATCATTTTTTCAGTGAATAGGGAAAAATAATGTGTTTTTGTTATAAACTGCCTCATCGTTTAAATAATTATTAATGTTAAAATATATTATAATTTTTACTGTAACATTAGATAAATAATACATTTTTTTAATATAATTTAGTTAATTATAATCAATATAACTTTTAAATTTGATATAAAAACATAACAATCTTTTAATCATTTTTCTACTAAAACCAGTTAATCGGTCTGTCTACAATATTATCATTAATCATAACTTTTTGGAGTCTGTGATTTGAATTTTTAAAATATTAAATACACAATTTTATTAAATATAATATTTTAGGGCTAATAATGACAAATTAATTTTGGATAAATTTTCTATGTGAAATTGATTAAAATTAAATATAGTGATTATGTTGTAATTAGGCTTTAAATGGACTAAAACCCTATGTTTAAGAGCCCAACTGACCTATCCAGTTGTCCAAAACTCATTAGATAGATATAATTTGTCCATTCACATTAAAATAAATATTTTTTGGTGCTGTTTTTGACATTGGATAGGTAATAACATGTGTATATCTAACTTTTTTTCATGAAACCAAGTGAGTCCTTTTCCTTTCCTATAAAAGGCCACAACCTCTAGCCATTATTTACTCATCTCAATCCTCTTATGTTCGGAAAATACCAGCCCAAATAGTCTCCCATATTTTATATCATATAACTATATGAATTCCTTTGGTCATAAACACTTACAACAAATCCTTTTGGTTCAAACCAAAAGAAGTTACCCGATTAAAAGGTAATATCTTTTCTCAATCCCTCTTGTTTCATTTCCATTCTTCAACCCCTACGATCTACGTATTATATTATTTTATAAAAAAAGTATAATAATAATTCAAGAATTTTTTTAATTTTTATTTTTTAACCAAAACATACACACACCACCATCTAATGGGTAAAGAACATTTTGTTTCTGTGGATAATGAACTACTGCCTCACAAAACGATGATCGATTATTCTCCCATTACCTCCTTTATTGGTGGCCATTATGATGTAAAATTTGTTTACATATTTTATATATTATATTTATTATATCTTATACTTCTATAAACCATGTATAATACATACATTTAGTAATTTCTATTTAACATTAATATGATACCATCGTTTTATGGAAGGGTGGACTACCGCCCCCTCAAAGCGATTTGATTTGTTCACACGATACATAGAATGTAAAAATGATGGTTATAATTAAAAATATCAGACATTAAAAATTATATTATTTTCATGAAATAATTAATTTTCTTTATATATATATATATATATATATCTGTTTCTATATTACTCCTTCACACACTTTAAAAGAGATAACACCATTCATGGACGTTTGAACTAGCACCTCCTAAACATATTGGGATTCATTATACATAACATAATTCTATATATAAATATATATTTTTTTTATAAAATTATATTTATTATTTAATTAAAATTTTGGTAGTATTTGATTTACTTTCCTTTTTTCCACAATGATGATTAATAAACAGGAATGTTACTCATGCGTACGTACGGCCTACCGTCTCCATGATTGTAACATATTCTCATTTTCATAACCATATTTATTAATTGATTTTAAAAGTTAAATTGATGTAAAAATATGATAATTATGGCATTTTTATCATTTAGTATATGTTATATAATGACCCTATTGACTATATTTGACCAACAGTAGTTGTTTTGACACATAATCCGAATTCAGTCAAAAACACATGATGTAACTTAATTGTTTAAGTAGTTATACACATCATAGAAATAAGTGAAATAAAAGTAATAATACACATGAAAAGGGATAATAAGGATGTGTAAATTAACATACATTTATTATAAATGATTTTAAAGGACGTTCATATGAATGGAAACATAAGGTAAGGAATTCTTGTTTCATTTTCATTTCATGAGGCATAATTAATTACTCCACAACTAACTTCTTATATGTGGTGTAAATACTTCCACATTGACATATATTATCCTTAATTATATCACATTCATGTTCTTTAAATTTTTTATTTAATGATTACTACCTTTGGGTTTTCTAATCAATTTATTACTGCATTAGTAAGTGATTTTCATCTCAATTTTTAAATCTATGAGATTAATGTAATGTTCTCTACTTACTTCTTTTATTTTTCATAACTACTTCCCATTTTGATATAGTATATCTTGATTTCTCTTATTGTCATGATATTTTATGTTTTAATTGATGTCAATGCTTTTTGGATATTACAATGTAAATTTTTCCAAGTGGTATGGGACACTTTGGAATGTTTAAAGATTATTCTCCTCAAATGTTATTAAAGCTCACATCTTTATGTGATTTTTAACTTTCCTTGAATAAAAAAATATATGTTAATGAATTTTCATTTAATATTTAATTTAATATCCATATTCTCATACAACATACATTAATCTTTCCAAGGCCTTATACCTTTATTCATACATTGGTTACTTTGAAAATTATTTGATTAACTGGGGAATTATTGATAGATTAATATTTATCATCCAATACAATTATTTGATAAGTAATATTCTTTAGTTTTATTAATCAATAAGAAAAATTGTTTGGACTGATATTGAAAGGTGGATCTTAGACATTTTATAGCTTCTCAATACATCAACAAGTTCTCATGAGATGAATAATTTCCCAAATGGGTTTCTACCCTTAGTTTGAAACCTTCTTGTGAATGTTCTTCTCGATAATATGTAATTATGGTCTAGAGACTTGAAATATAATAAGAAATCAATTTCCCTTATATTATTTTATGTTATTATTCATTCATGAGTTTTTTCCTCGACGTATCTATGAATACATTTAATTTTATATCATTGATTAATGAAATATGTTTTAGTTTCATACCTTGACATATTTATTTTTCATTAACAAGTTATTTGAATGTCATGTGTTTCTAGTTATTACCTATCCATATTTCATATGTACTTTCATTTAGTTTATTTATTACATGGCATGTTTTTTCAGCTATTTACATTACTATATTGACTATTTGCATGGATTAATTATTGATTCCGTTATATTTTTCCCTTAATAAGCATTTGAGCTCACCCTTATTATGTTTACTTACCCAAGATTTCAGGAAGCATACTATAAAAGAAATATAGGAATATACTCAATGGATTAGAGTTACCCTCGATGTTATTTAATTATGTATATATAAAGAATAAGAAAATAATTTGTAATTAGTATATCCATTAGTAAAGAAATACTAATTTATGTATATAGTTTTCCAAGACTACTAACTGATCAATATTTCAGGGATATATTCCTTGTAATCATGCCAATGCAATTAATATCAGACACCAGCTCTGGGATATAAGGGGTTGGACCACTGAAATGGGCATGTTTTATATGACATTTGGAATGCTCTAAATTTTTTTAAAAGATAGAAAATTCTAAATAAATTTCACTTAAGGAATTGAAAACATACACCTGAGGATAAGGTTGATGATTTATCTTGTGGCTAAAATGATGTTAAAAATATGATAAATATTAATGATAATTATGTCTCTAATTTTTATATATTTTTATGGTAAGGAAAAATATGAAGGTCAATTTCCCTTAAAATTCATTAATTATGGTGATATTAGACATTTTTTCAATAAACAATCCAAAGAAAAGGAGTGGTGATATCAACCAAGATAAAAATAATAACTTCTTTCAAATAAAATATAAAATATAATTTTTAATTTCAAACGATGAAATAATTCAATTGAGGAGATGAATAAAGTTACAAAAAGAAAAATAGTAAATGTGTTGAATAAAGAGGAAGAATTTAATATAAAATAGAATAATTAGTTGGAGAAAGACTTTTTTTAATAGTAAATTTCATTATTCATATTAAAAAAATGATTAATTTTGAATCAGTGACTCATAGTATAAGTAAATATATACTAAACATATGTTGAAAGATAAAACTGGGGACTTTCTTGATTATATTATAAACTACAAAGAGTGATTACAAAATTAAATAAGACTAATAAAAAAAATTAAAGCTATGTTACCTCATAAAGGAGGTTAATATGTTTAATAACTCAATTTATTCAAAGATAAAGCTACATAGCATGATAAAATTTTGAGTAATTATGATTAAAAATATATATTAATGAAACATGAATTGAATAAAATATAGTTAATTTTTCATGATACTGAAAAGTATTTTAATAATATTCAAAAATAATTTCACAAATATGATGAATTGAATACTGAATCATCACAATACACTAAGGTTATTCTACATCCATGTGGGGTATATAACCCGGAATATGATTGGGAACCCTATGTTGGTGACACACCATGTGTTTGTTTTACACATCATGAGCTTGTGAAGTACACATCAGGTGGAATATAGGTACATGTTTTGGGTTAATTGTTTATCATACATGACATACACATGAGGTACAAACTGTATACATCCCATTATTAGGAATTTTTCATTTTTTTCAAACCCAAGAGTCCTAAATAGGATATTGAGTAGTTCATCATGTGTGATTTCTTCATAGACCAGGATGGTGGAATCCATTCTATATAGATAAGTCTTATAGATGATGTTTTGTGTTATGAGATCTTTGTAATGAGGTTTTATTCAATGTTTTGTTTAAGAATATTAATGTGGGTTTGGATGTACTATACAAGCCCTGAGTGAGGGTCATGGCCTTGTTGGATGGCTTGGCTTGGGGATGCAAAGTCAGTTTTGTTCATTAAATTTTTTAAACAAATTACAGGGTGGGATGGAGTAGTATCGCTAAAGGGATATTTTTTAGTACATGTATGTTGGGACTAGTTTCTCATGGGTAGAAAAGTATAGTTTTAGATCATGTTTTTGAGGATTGGATCAGTTAGATCCTTTGGGCTGGGTTGATGATGTGAAATGGAAAGTAAATTCATGTGCCACTAAGTATAGGACGATATAAGTTTGCGGGGCTCTTAAGGTTTCTCCTCATGGGTATTATAATCCCTTGGGATTCCCATTTAAGAGTGATATAGACTGAGTATCATCGGTACGTCATTTGGGACCCCATGGAGCTATTTCCTCATATCAGGCTTCTCTCATCATTTGGATGCAATAGAGTCTCCCCTCTTTGGGTGTCCTATTCATGATGTGGTATTAAGGGCCATTGAAAATGTCCATATGTGAATATTTGTTGATAAATTATCAATTGTGTGTCAATGATGGATTATTATGGATTCCCTTATAGGTAATATTTGGGTCAAGAATGGGTGGGTTTCTATGTATTTGGTTTAGAATGTTCATACTTCAGGTGTCACTTGTATTTTGAGATTTAGGTTATTTAGAGGATAGTGGGCCCCCATGTTTCTTATTGAACCGATGAAGGATTATTTTTTCTCAAAATTGGAAATTATGGGTGTCTCCCTATAACCTAGAGACTAGTTTTGATAGCCCTTAGTGGCCATTTTAGTAATTCATGAGACCATGAGGGCCCTGATATTTATCAATCAGGAAATTTTCAATGTTATGTTTCAATAATTTGGATAATGATTTTGAGATTTTTCTGACCTATTCTTTGATGGTGCGTATCAATGAAATTTAATTTAGATTCTACTCAGGTATTGAATGTTGGATAATGAAATTATGTTATATCTTGATTGGTTGTTTTCCCATGTATTTCTTTTATTCTCACCTCTATTGGTTGTTTATGTTAGATAGGTATATGGAGATAATAAATGATCTAGAACAGTTTATCCCCCCTCTAAAGGCCATCATATGTTTTAACTAGGATAGAGGATTCTTGTCGGTGGTCCTAGATATTATTATGGACCTATGTTATGGGTTATTGTTTTTCTCAACTATATCTTGTGGATCCATTTATTTTTATAGGATTTTCATGTTTGGGACAGGTTCTATATATGTTAGTAGAGTTATTTTCAACGATTTGAATCATGAATGAGAGTCTTATAGATCTATATTATAGTGTGGTGTGGTTTTAGATGCACAAGATGCGATCCTAGGGTCTGAAATTCATTCTTGTTTAATTTTTGGTATCTTGGATATCTAGTGTCGATATGAAGTATGCACCAAATGTTATGTGGCTACATAATCCACCTGCTATAAGTCTTTCATAGTGGGCCAATGTGGTGGTAGATATACATTGGGTGTTTATATTGAACACTAGGTTTGATATTCCACTTATTTAATCCCCATTTATTTAGGAAGATATTTAATTTTATTTCATTTGTAATTAGTTTTCAACTCAGTTGGGTATATCATGTTTTCATGAACTTATATATTAGAGTAGATGATGGTTTCACAATTTAGGTGGGGGGGATATTAAGATATATTTATCACCCCATGTATGTCCAATTTGGATTTCATAATGACCCTTATGTATACTTTTAGGTAAATCACACGATTCTTAGTGGATAAAAATGTGTCTTAGTGTTACTTTATCAGTGTGGAACACAAATATATGGTATTAGGATAGGTATTGGGTAACTAGGTAGTTTTGGATAACAGTTATGTAGTTTGGATTGGAGTTGTTAGAATGACCTTTTATATTTATTTGGAATTTATTTATTTTGTATATGTGATCATCCTAGTTGGTGATCATTTTCTGAATAGAATTATTATGAGTCAGTACAACTATAATTTCTTCCATTAATTTTTTTATCATGTGCACATTGATGTTTATCCTTGTGGATTTTTTGTTTATTTGTATTTTTACTATGATTTGAAAGATGGTGTAGTCTCTAATATGTCTTTTTTACCCTTGCCTTTAGTCAGCAACCTATGGAATGTAAAGAGGTTTTCATTAGAACATTTGGTGATCTGGATCTTGTCATGTGTTAGGTCATCTTATTTTTATTTGTTAAAAATGGTATCAGAGTTGTCTAGTATTATAATTTGAGGATATTCTAGAAAGGTAGTCTATGAATTTTTCAAAACCTGTGTTGAATATCAATCTATTGTTATAAAAACCATAGAAAAATGAATTAAAATATTCTAGTGCATGGGTTATATGTTTCCTCATTTCCATTTTTATAGTTTTATGATTTCACCACGCATGATGCAGTGGGGGTTTTTGTATATATATTTTATAATAGTTTTTGAATCTTGGAATAATGAAAACACGTCATTCTTCATGCATCTTACAAGGAATATAGGGTCCCATGGGGTATATTCATTTTTTTGTGTGGATTGACTAAAATGGATGTTCAGTTGTTTAAAGTGTCTATAATGTCCCATAAGTTGTTATCAAATATAGCTCCTTAGTACCATTTTACTTAACTGAATCATATATATTTTTTCTAATAAAATGCCATGTGGATCTAATGTTGAGGTGATTTTCATTGAAGTAAATGTAGTGCCTTCATAGATGGATTCATGGAGAACCTTGTGGATCGGTTTGGATTTTGGATGCCCTACAAGTTCTTATTTTATATCAATTAAGGTATTTCTATGGAGATATTAAGATCAATATAATGATTCTTATGGTTATTTTTTCCATATTGTTTCATCATTAGTTTATGTAATGTCCCAACTTGGGTGTCACACCATAACACCCCAAGCCAGTTCACCACATGACTTCAAGCAAGCCTCGCCATATGCCAAATCCTACCGAATAACAGTGAGGGTCTATTATTGTTCATGGGATTAATATACCCTCTTTTTTAATCAATGTAATACACCATAAGAAATAAAAAAATAACCAAATGAAAATATAAAATAAAAATAAAAATACTAGTATCACAAGATGAACAATACTGGAAATACAATATCAAAACTAAATAGTTGAAATGACATTCTAAAGTATGGTCCATGTGTCGAAATGATGACCCAAAAGTAAAGACACTAAAAACTCCCAAAGAAGCCCCGAACCACTTCATAATCCCTCATCGATACTCCATCCCAAATTAGTCATCTTACATAGGGCATTTTTCCTTAACATTTCATGTAACCATCAAATCTATTTGGGTACTGATTAGGTAACATGAGAAGGGTGTGAGTACAACTCAGTAGGCCACCTCCAATGGTGTTTAAAACAATATCCATTCAAAAATAGTGTATTAATTTGTATAAATAAATAGGTACAATGTATAAGTAAACATATATCACATTATCATTTATTCTTTACTTAACCATATTAACTTCCGCATTCCCAGGAACACCTATTTCTCAATACCTACTTTGAGTCAAGCCACACCCTGAAGTATCCAATGTGATATAATATCTCAATACCTTCATTGGCTCATGATGGAGCCCGAAGTATTCCCATGTAATATCATATCTCAAAACATGCTTCAGATCATACTGGCTCTTGAAGTATTCTAGAGTGTATTAATATATAAAAATTACATTATTACCATTTGTTTATTCATACTTCAATTCCCATAATCATCATCGTGTCAATTTTTATTGAATTAAGAAATGAACAAGAAGAAAGAAACATGGCCTAAGGAGCCCTAAAATGGTGTAGGCCAAGGGCATCCATCAGATTAAAGACGCACCCTTAGGATAGAAGAAAGAAAAGTTAGGAGAGATAATAACATCAAGGGCTTATTCAGTTTGGGAAGTGAGATGATTCGCTACATTATTTCCTTCTCACCAGGTGTGGGTGAAATTTATGCCATTGTTGATAAGTGCTCTTCATTACCTAATATTGCAATATATTGACCATGAGGTATGGATTTTACCTTGTATAGATTTATGGATAATCAATGATTATATCTCTACATGGGATAGATTGATGTTTTTATGGATGAAAAATGTAATCCTAGTCAACCAAGCATTGGCCTCCACCTAAATACATGTTCTATTGTCATAGTGTGCCTTAAATCCATGATAACACACCCTCTCCAGTCCCAAAAGACTTCTCCTCCTATAGCGGTACCTACTCTTCTAGAACCTTCTATAATCAGCTTAAAACTGTCGTTGGGGGGAAACCATCTGTATTCAGATTGAATTCCCATGTTACCATTCATTCTACACACAATAGAATGACTATGTTTTGAATCATTAATTTGTACAATAATTACGATTTTATCATTTATAAACTACACATTAGAATGAGGATGTTCCCATTTTTTTAATTTACAATTGAATAACCATGTTACCATTCAAACATTACATAATATAATTATCATGTTCCCATTATTTAATTCATACATGAATACCTATATTTCCATTCATACTTGACACATTAGAAATACCATGTTCCCGTTATTTATTTCAAAAATAGATGACCATGTTACCATTCCTCACACATAATTAATTAAACAATTAATTATCTGAATCAATTCCTTTACAAATTCAACTATTAGTTAAACATAACAATTCATTTAGTTAATTCCAAAATTAACTAATCACATAAATATTGTTTATTAATTTTATAATTAATTAAACACCACAGTTTATCTAGTTAATTCAACAATTAACTAGTCACATCAATATTATTAATTAATTTGAAATCTAATTATTCACATGAAAAACATCAACTAATTAAACAATTAATTAATCACTTCAATTATCTTAGTCAATTCTTGAATTAACTAATCTCATCAATAATATTAATTAATTTGATAATTAATTATTCACATAAAATACAATAATTAGTTCAGTAATTAATTAATCACTTCAATTCTATTAGTCAATCCAACAATAAACAAGTCGTAGCAATAACATTATTTAATTGAACAATTAACTAATCACATCACTTCAACTAGTTAACTCCACAATTAACTAATTTCTTCAATAACATTAATTAATTAAACAATTACATAATCCCATCAATTATATTAATTAATTCAAAAATAAACTAATCACTTCGATTGTATTAGTCAACTGAATAATTAACTAATCATACATATTTCATTACTAATTTAATAATTAGTTTTTCATGTAAATCCCCCCAATTAAATCGCTGATTAATTATGTATGTTAATCCCATCAACTAATTCATCAATTACATAATCAATATCCACAAACTCAATATCCTATAATTAATTCAGTGATTAAGTATTCGAATGTAAAATATAAATATCTGATAATTATTTCTATAATTAATTATCTCAAATATTATATCTCAACATCTCTTAATTAATTCAATAACTATTTTTCAAATTCAAAAATCTATGTATCCCATAATTAATTTAACAATTAATTATCCAATTCTTTAAATTCAATATCCCAATAATCTATATTAATTAATTCTCCAATTAATTAATATATTTATATCAATTGAACCATTATAAAGATCCCCATTAATTAATTTGCCAATTAATTAATATAACTAATTCAATTGAATTGAAACAACAATCCCCATGAATTAATTCACCAACTAATTAATCAATTTCATTCAATTCCGTGAACAAAAAAATCTCTATTAATTAATTCACCAAACAATTACTATAAATCATTCAATTTTATTAGCACATCAATTGCCATAATTTAATCTAAAAATTAATTAATCTAACTTAATCATTTTAATTATCACAACAATCCCCATTAATTAATTCACCAATTAATTAATCTAACTAATTTAATTTCATTAACATAAGAATTCCAATTAAATAATTAAATTAATTAATCCCATTATTTAATTTATTAATAAAATAATCACATTACTTAATTGATTAATTCATCAAGTAATTAATCCCAACATAATCAATTTAATAACACCAATTAATTCCCCAATTAATTTTTCCAACTTATTGTTCAATATTCTGATAATTAAGTCAAAAATTAATTATCCCAAAATAAAAATTTCAATATCTCATAATTAATTCAACAATTAATTATCTAATTCATTCCCAATGTCTCATTATTAATTAAATAATTAATTATTATGAATCTATAATCCTTATATCCCTAATTTGAACATTTCCTCCAATTAATTAATTCACCAAATTAATTAATCATATCAAGAACAAAATTATTAAACATATTATAGAAATTCAATAGGTACATACAAATAATGGAAATTAAGACTTTGGGATTTGAATTATTGACTACCGACCTTAATTCATTGACAAATTCTTGCCATTGGAAATCCCCAATTAGAAGCGGATCGCTCAAGAACACGACGATAACCATGGTCTAGATCTGAATACTAATTCTACGATTAAATGAAACAAAATCTATTAATTCTATATATAGATCCAAAAATTCATGATCTATCCAGCCAAATAAGGGATAAAAAACAATGTGAGAAGAATGAGAGAGACATGGCATATCAATCTGGAAATAAACCATATACCCGAGGAGGTGCAGATATGCGAGTTGGGTCTAAAATCACCAACAACATAGGTCAGAGGGCACTGGAATCCATCAAAGTGGCTATGTATTTGAGATAAAACAATTGTGGTAAAGCTAGGGTGGTTTTGGGGTTAATATTGTTGTCTAGGAAATTTTAAAATGAATTTTTTTACTTCTATTTCCACATGCATGGGTTTCTAGGCCAAGTTGCATCGTTAGTACTAACCAACCTTTTTAACTACGTAATGTTTTACACTTAGATTAACCATGTGCAAAAAATGTGACCAGGTTTCACAAATATTTTATCCATGATTTATTTATGTGAAAATGTTTCGAACATAGTTTAACCATGCATAAGACATGCACAAATAGTGAAACATGTTTCACACTTCGTTTATCCATGTGTAAACCATGCGTAAACAATGGAACCCCTTGCAGACATTGTTTAACCATGAATAACCCCTGATAAAACCATGAAATGACTCTTTTACCTTTAAAATTATCCAAGTTTTACACAAACGTACCCAAATCAAGACTCATACAATTTATACTCAAAATAATGAAAAAGAATATCTATAAATAAGGCCCAGACATATCCAGATAAAGGTCAAGATCATACAATCTCCCCACGTTTTTACTGCTCAACCTCGAGCTATACTCTTAAGAATTTTTTATATTCTGAGTCAAAAATGCCAGTCTACTAAGTCCTAACATATGATTCCCTCTCCCAGGTTTCTTCCTACACCCATCTAATGTTTTAATAATACACAATTATTGGAATAGATATTCCCCACAACACTTTCTTACTATGATCTGACACACCTATCAGATACTTCTCAAAAGAAGCTTATGTCTCAAGGTCAACATCCACAACATACTCAATGTTTTTCCAAACTCACTTCTCCCAACATCTGAAAGAACACCACCAAAAATTGGCACCCATCCCTGTCATAAAAAACACCTGAAAAGGAAACACATCCACCACCTCCAAGGCCCACATGTCCTTACAAGGGTAATTTTAACATGCTCATTACATGTTTCCCAATTATAAACTATCAATGTTTTACCTCCCACCATCCAGGTCCACATATAATACATCATATGTACAGCCTCTAAGGGGGCCATATCCAAATGAAACACATTTATATAGGTAAGCATAAATCCATAACTTTCTAGGCATACCTAGGATTATGTCAAGGTAGGTTACATGATATTCATTAATTAAAAGTTTGGTAAAACGTTTTTGGTGAACAAAACTAGAATTTATCCATCCCTGATGTGAACTCCCACTATAGAAAGACCTTAATACTTTAAATGTCTTAGGTTTCCCCTCAAGACATCATGTCACCATACCCATCCAAAACCAGATTATCCATCACACAACCTACAATTGAGTTATCAAACTATGGAATTATCACTACCAAAACCACCCACATCAATATTCAAATAAACAAAAAAAGTATTACCATTTTACCAGATTAACACAGTTATCGAGAGTTATTTACCAAAAACCATAATAATTCTTTTCCACTTTTCCCTATCATACGGTCAATATTGAGGCACAATCACTATGCATAACCATCCTACCTCTGGGTCACGGTTAAAAATGGTTAATTCATTCTAATTTTTCATTTTTCTCATTAAAAATTTATTTATTCCCATCTTAAATTATTTCAAAATCTTTCTCAATTACACATTGGACACCTTTTTAGTTCAAATTTCACAAGAAAGTAAAATAATTCATGTCTAACAAATTGCCTAGTTCTTTATTTCCCATGCATGCCTATAAATATTGCATGTCAAAATAACACCTAGTTTCTAAAATGATTCATACAAAGTGAACTCACGTTACATACTAGTCCAAAAGGAAAATCTTGGAAAATATCAACATCAATAATCATAGACTACAACAAGTGAATCACCCAAGTTGAAATAATAATCAATTGTGAAAACAAACAACAAAAACAATAATCCCACCATGGGTACTTGGTTTTGCCCAAATACATATGTTAGATACTTCCATGCATGGTCTTATAACCAAGGATTGACTCTTCCTAGTCTAATATCTACCATTCCCAAATAGTAAGACCAAATAAGTAGAAAATAAAACAATCCTTTGATACCACTAGGTAACGTCTCAGTGCAGGTGCACGCCCCAGTGCCCCAAGTCGGTTCACCACATGAACTCATGTGCACCTCCCCATATGATAGAGTCTAACCTCTAGAAGCAAGGGTCCAATATCGATCATAGGGTGACTATATCGTATATTTAATTATCAATGTAACAGACTAGTAGAAATAATAAAAATATTAAAATGATATTATAAAACACCGTAAAAAACCAATATCACATGATGAACAATGTTAAAAATAAAATATAATAACTATATAGTGGATATGCCATGCTAAATTATGTTCCATGTGTCATAATTTAATCCCAAAATGAAAGACATTTATATCTCCCATGTGGGTCCCAAACCACATCCAGATCCCTCAACCATTCTCCATCCCAAAATCAGACATCTAACATATGTCCTCTCCCCATAGCTTGTCCAACAACAATGTAATATATTTTGGTTCTGATCAGGTATCCCATGTCTAGTGTAAGTAAAACTCATAAGACCACCACCAATAGTTTTTAGAAAAATATCCATTAAAAATAAGTGTATAAAGTTGTACAAAGTATTAATTACAATTCATATGAAAATATTTATCACATTATCATTTTTTCTTTACATAACCACAATAACTCTAAGGTTTTTGAGGACACTCATTCCTTGATACATACTTCGACTCATGATGGAGCCCAAAAATATATTAGGTTTCATGATATATCATTACCTTTAATGCTTCATGATGGAGACAAACGTATTTCCATGTTATATCACATCATAATAAATGCTTCATATCTTGTCGGAGCCCCGAGTATTCCCAAGTAAGATCATATCATAGAATTCCATTATTAAAATTATTTAATTAATTCATGAATTCCCATGTTTCCATTCATACTACACACAATATATTAACCATGTTCCAAATTCATTAATTCATACTTCAATGAACATGTTACCATTCATACATCACACATTATAATGACCATGTTGTCATTCCTTAATTTGAAATTGAATTCCCATGATAACATTCATACTCCACACAATTGAATGACCATGTTCCCAATATTTAATTCATACATGATTTCACATGTTACCATTCTTACTTTGTACATTAGATTGATAATGTTTTCATTCTCAATTTCACAACTAAATGACCATGTTATCATTCATAACTTCAAAATAAAATGACCTTGTTACTATTCATCAACACATAATTAATTCATCCATTAATTATCAATATCAAATCCATTATTAATTCATGTATTATTTAATCCAAAAAAATCCATTAGTTAATTCATAAATTAACAAATAATGCCAATAATATTAATTATTTCTAAAATTAATTAAACATAACAGTTCCTCTAGTTAATTCAATTATTAACTAATCAAATCAATAATATTAATTAATTTGATAATTAATTAATCAAATTAAATACACTAATTAATTAAATAATATAATAATCCATTCAATTCATCAAGTCAATTCAACAATTAACTAATCACATCATTAATTTTAATTAGTTTGATAATTAATTAATCACATCAAATTAATTAATTAACATGAAAATTAATTAATCACTTTAATTCAATTAGTCAATCCAACAATAAACTAATAACATCAATGAAATTAATTAATTGAACAATTAATAATCACTTAAATTAATCTAGTTAATTCCACAATTAACTAATCACATCAATGGAATTAATTAATTGAAAAATTGATTAATCACTTCAATTAAATTAATTAATTCAAAAATTAACTAATAACTTCAATTATATTATTCAATTAAATATTTAAATAATTATACAAATTTCATTACAAATTCAACAATTAGTTTGTCACATAAATTCACTTAATTAATTACCAAATTAATTATGTATGTAAATCCCATTAATTAATTCATTAATTACTTAATCAATATGAATAAACTCAGTGCCCTATAATTAATTCAACAATTGATTATTCAAATAAAAATTTCAATATTTCATAATTAAATATTTAATTAATTATATCAATTCATCTATATCAATATATCATCTTTAATTTCATTATTAATTATCCAATTTATAAATCTCATTGTTCCATAATTAATTTAATGATTAGTTATCCAATTTTATAAATTCACACTACTAGAATTCTAGGTATTTATGACGGTTTATTTGCGATGGGATCTCATTGCAAAAAAGCATTAGCGACGGGGCCCTGTTGTAAATAGCTCGTTGTAGAGAACGTCGTCGCAAAAAATATTATTTGTGACGGGCCCGTCGCAAATAATATTTATTTCAATGGGGAACTTCACCATTATAAATAAGACCCTGATTATATACTTTATATATATAATTTTTTTTCTGACAGGCCTATCGCAAATACCTTTTTGTGATGGGCCTGTAATCATGTTGCAAATAATTTTTCTAAAATATTTATTTAGACTATTTGTGATGGGCCTCTTGCAAATACTTTCTGCGATGGGCCTGTAATCCCATCGCAAATACTTTAAAAAAATATTTAGGCTATTTGCGAATGGAATTTTTTGCAAAAATCCTGTCACAAATAATATATATTTTTTTTTAAAAAATAAATTTAATAAAAATAGGATTATTTAAAAATTATTTTTAATATTATTAAAATCATAAAAATATTAAAATTATTAAAATTAGCAATATTCATAAACAAATATAAAAAAAATTATAAATTATTATTATTATTATTATTATTATTATTATTTAAAAAATAAACAAACATTAAAAATTATAATTCTGAAAAAATTAATTTATAAAAATTATGATTAATGAAACAATAATATTAATATTATTAAAATAAAAAAAATAAAAAATATTAAAATTCTCAATATTCACAAAAAAATAATAAAATATTAAAAAATAAATAATGTAATATTCGCACCGATATAAAACACAGAAACTGTAAATAGTTCATATTACAAAAAATGTTAAATTCAAATGTTTTAAACATTAAAAAATCACGGGTGGGGGGGTCGTCTTTTAGTGGAGGTGGAGAAGCTGAAGGAGATGGTGGAGGAAACTTCATCCCTAAACTATGAGTCTGACGGTGCATGTACTCCATATGCTCGTGATGCTGTTATTACCATCAATGCATCTCCTCCTCGTGATGGTGCTTTTGTTGCTGCTGCTATTGACACTTCTCTTCTTATAGGTTCTGCAAAAGCTCTATAAGGTCATTCTGAGATAGAAACTACTCCTGATACTATGAGGCAGAAGATGATGCCTTTCCACGAGCTCCACTCGATTTGGATGCTGACATCGCATTAGTACTGTAATAAGTATCATGAGTCACATGAGAGTTGATACCAACTACTCAGTACTTCTCAAATCCATACTGAGTTGCCTGCATCCATGCCATCTCATCGAAATGGTGGGAACTGGTCTGATCAGTCGCCTCATCCTGACCCTTAGACTATGTCTGAGAGGTCGTAGCTACATATAACTCCCTAAATTACAGTTTTTAATTAAAATGAGGAAAATATTATATGCAGTTAATTGTCAAACTGAAAAAAATACGAGTAACCACAATCTGACACTGGCGATCACCTCTAATCTCTCTGGTGGCTGGATCACTGTACATCCTCTAATAAACATCATACTCTGTAATATCGAGATGATCAACTGCCTATATGAATACAAAATAAATAGTTTATATTTTATGTTATATAAAATATTTAAAAAAAATACTCACCAGATACTCTCTATGTGTACAGAATGTATGACTACTAGCTCGATACGTCACCTCCTGTCTTCCCCGGTTATGTCGACCCAATGAAGACCTCCTTAAAAATTCACCACCCAACCAGTGTGCACATAATCTAACCCAATCATGAGATTAAATGTACTCTAGTCGGTGTTCTTTACACGACTCATCAAATATTTTCACTCCTAGTTTCTTAATGGTCTTCTTTCTCGAATTTTGAAAAAAATAACCCAAACACTCACGCATATCCACCTCCCATGCTGCATAGATATTTTCATGCATGCTATCATTGATGGGATACCATAAACCCTGCAAATAATTTATAATATGAAGTTATTAAAAAATTAAATTTCGAAATAAATATTATTTATTTACGTACCAACCAATGATTGTACATGTAGAGATTCACATCAATGGGAATATGTTCCCAGGTTGTCTACAACTGAGAAAAATAATTGTGCAATATCTTGCTCCCCTTTCAAACACCAACGTGTGAAAAATTGTGAAAAAAGAATAAATAATCAAAAAATAAGTATATATATAAATAAATTATTTAAAGATAACTAAACTATATAGGTCTTCATACCTTCGTGTGCATGGATGAAATCCAATACATGGATTTCGCTCAAGGATAGGGTCAGGAATCATCAATCGTGCATGACCGCGCCCCCTACGCGTACCTCTTGAACCACCAGTAGGCTGAGGGTCAAAGGATCCTACATCCCCCTCAACCAAAGGTAGCTCAGCCTCCTCTAAATCATGAAGTAGATAAGAGTCCATCTAAAAAAATGATTGTTGTTAGCAGATAGTTACAAATAACTATTATATATAGATAGATATTAGTTATGATCTTAACCAGCATTTAACTGTGTCAATATTTACCATCATCATCATCTTCATATCGGACGATGTCAATGTCTTCATATTCCTCCTCTGCATCACCAATATCCATTTGAGTTTCACATTCATCATCCCTTGTCATTTCAAATTTATTTTTAAAATTGTTAACAACTTTGTCACCATCGACCCTTAATTGTGGGGTGTCTTTATTGATATTCTTGTTTCTTTGTGAAAAATGTGTATTTTGAGTAGTTTCTTGAAAATTATCAATTCCTTCCACTTCAGTGAAACCACATCCAGTTTGATTAAATTGATTTTTTTGAGATTTTATTTTTATTATGCTCCACCAATCACTCAGGTCACTTGAAATAGTACAGTACTTTGCCTGATAAATTTGATTTGCCTATTGAGCCAGTAAAAAAGGTTCATTTACTACAAGAAGACTTTAATATTTAATATAGACAATTCCATGAGTCGGATGAACATGCAAGACACTCCCAACATCCAACCACTGACATTTAAACATCATTATGTAATACCATCCTAGATAACATAGCTCAATAATTTCATCCAGAATGCCTTAAAAGTGAAATTCAGTTTCTCTATGATGCAATCCTATTAGACAAACTCCATTGTTCATTGTTTTTTATTCCCCATATGCATCTATATGAAATCAAAAACCATTCACCACATATTCATTATAATATTTAACCATATGGGATGGTGGGTTACTCAAAAAACACAGTCTCTTATCAATTTCATCAACATGTTGAGACACGTGAAAATTTATAAAACAATTATCAATATAATAAATAGTAAACTGAATTTATATTAAACCATCAATAATTTATGTTACCCATTTTTTAAACCACTGAAAAAAAATTTATGTGTTCTTCAAGAGTAGCTGCTGTAATTTGTGGAAGTTGTTTCTTGATATTATTATCATATAACCTACAAATAAAATAATATTTCATATTGTAACAGAAATTATAGAATAGGTGATAGATGCACTCACTGTACAAATGCTTTTATTTCATTACAGTTGAGGAGAACATATGTATGAGCTCTATGATGTTCATTATCTAAAATACATCATTATTGAACTCCACATGGCCATGATTTGGTTAATTAAAAACTAATAATTGATTTTCAATTTCATCATTAATATTTCCCTTGTTCCATCTCATGTGGATTTGTTTTGAGGGATATTCAGATTCAAAATAGTGAGAGCATAAAAAAGCAATTTCCTCTTGCAAATAAGCTTCAGCAATTGATCCTTCAACTGATTCTTTGTTACATACTTTTTTCTTTAATTTCTACATGCATCTCTTGAATGGGTACATCTATCGAAACTGTACTAGACCTCTACATTTAGCTTCATCTCTCAAATTGAATATCATATGTTCTATTGAGGTAAATAAAGAAGAAGAAATGATGTTTTCCAGTTTACATATAGTTAAAGGAACATCTTCTTCCAATTTTCTTAGGGCATAGAAGTGTTTTTTTGGTGCACAAATGTGTTGAAAAAAATATGACATGTCTGTTATATAATCCCAAATCATAGAATTCAACAATCCTCTGAATCCAATTTGTATAAGTATTTCCATTATAACATGACAATCATGACTTTTTAATCTGGTAATATGACCATTCTTAACACTCTGCCCAAATTAGAAGCATAGCCATCTGGAAGTCTCAAATCTGCAATCCACTGACAAAATATTATGTGACTCTCTTTGGACAATGTATAAGCTGCTTTTTGATTCATTAACCTCTGTGGTCGGACATTTTAAAATAGTTCATGTTCTGGCCAATGAAAATTTGGTCAAGATCTAATCAGGATTTTACAGTATCTTTGGTCTTACCTGGCATATCTAAAACTATATGAAATAAATTATCAAAATAGTTCTTCTCAATATTCATGAAATCTAACATGTGGCGAACCAACAAATCAAAACAATATGGGAGATCCCAAAAAATTATTCATTTTATACAATTATGTTCTTTCCCAAATCCAGGAATATTATGTTGGTTTAAAATTGGCCCAATTGTGATGGAGTGTAATGAAAATACAACTGATTTAAATTCTGTAATTGAGATCATTTTTCGAGGTTCATCCCTTTCAATTGTGCCTTTCGGAATTTAGATTGGTTCTTTCGAAAAAGATGATCGGTTGGAAGAAATCTACGATGACAGTCAAAATAGCAAGCTTTTTTCCATTGACGAGCATAAAAGCTATGTTGTCTTTCATACAGTAAGGACGTGATTTTGAGCCATTTGTACTCCAACCAGATAACATGCAATATGCCAGAAATTCACTAATCATTCGTATCAATGCAGCATTTAATGTGAAATTTTGTTTAACAGCAACATCATATGTACTAACACGAATACTCTACAATGAATTTAACCCATCAATCAATGGTTTCAAATAAGCATCAATATTATTTTTCGGATGTCATGGGATTAATAAGGTCAAAAATATATAGGGATCCTTCATCAATATCCATAGAGGTATATTTTACAAGAGTTATAAAGATAGGCCAATAAAAATACTGGCCACCATAAGAATAAAATGGACAGAAAACATCAGTAGAAAGATCCAATCGCATGTTTTGGACTTCTAAAGAAAAAGACGGATATAGATAATCAAAATTTTCCAGGAATCACCATTAGATGGATGATTCAAACTTTTACCAGGTGAAATATTGGTTTTTCCCATGACATCATTGACAATATGTTGTGAGACATAAATAAATGTTATATCTTGGGTGTAAGGGGAAATATCTCAACTATTTTATAGGAATCGATCCAGACATCGTTGGTTGAGCTTCTTTATACCTCGATTTTCCACATGTGGGACAACTATCCAACGACTCATTTTCTCCAGAATATAAGATGTAATCATTTGCACATGCATGAATCTTCGGATAACTAAGTCCTAGATTACAAACCAACTACTTTCTCTCATAGTAATTTGCTAGCAACATAATTCATTCAGGTAATTGTGTTTTAACAAAAGAAAATATCTGACCAAAACAGTTGTTTGATATTGCATTATGTTATTTAATAGCCATAAATTTTGGAACCACTTCTAATTTTCTTATATTGCAACCAACATATAATGCATCCTCAGTAGACCTCAACAACTCATAAAATTCTGATAGTGCCAACTTAGGTGTTAAATCAATATCATCGTGAGTTTCAGTTTGTTGAACAGACGGACCTGCAACATCATGTACTAAATTTTGGAACTGCAATGGATCTGGAATCAAGTTATTTGTATCATATGTGGAACTTCATTCACTATGTTGATACCATAAAACATAATCTGGTAGAAAATAAAGCCCCAAGAGATGCCCCCCAACCTTGTCAAATGTGTCACACATTCTCAGAGGACATTTTTTACAAGGTCACTTTATTGTGCCTTCTGAAGCATATTCTGGTTCTGATGATGAAAATGCTAAGAAATCATCAACACCCTCAATATATATAGGATTTAAACAAGAAAAATTTCGATTTCAATGCTGATTTATCCAATAGCGATCATCTGATAATGACTGATGTCAACTTCCTTGTTCCATATTTTTCTACAAAATATAAAATCATTACTATTTTTTAATAATTTAAAATTATAAAAACACTATCTGAAAAGAGATGATAAATAATTATTACGACTTCTTAATAATTACCATTAATTAAGGGTGACACAATTTCTAGTGGATTGACAGCTACTCTTTTGTCTGGTGGTTCTTTTACATGCATATTTCTCACACTGAAATCACAATGATGAATCTGGTCGGAGGTACGCATATTCATTCTTGTATGCACGAGAATGAATAGGTTTATCTCTAACCAAATTCTTCATTCTGATTTCAGTGTGAGAATGATGATAGAAAATTAGTCTTCAGACAAAATGACCCCCTTTTCATCAATGAATCGTCTTCTTCTAACTCTTACCGCCTAAAAACATTATAAAATATATGATCCTATGAATGTATATCCAATCTCATGCATATGAGATTGAATATTTCTATGTAGAAGCATATTTTTTATAATTTTTTGAGTCTGTGAGAGTTGAAAGGAGAAAAGTCATCGAGTAAAATGAGTGATGTCAATCCACTGGAAATTGTGCCAAGTTCTTAAAATTTATTAAAATTTATTAAAATTTCTTTCTAACTATTCCTAACTATTACTAAGTAATTATTAGTATTTATTAATATTTATTACTATTTATTACTAACTATTCCTTTATATTACTATCTATTCCTATTTATTACTAACTATTCCTATTTATTTCTAACTATTCCTATTTATTACTAACTATTCCTATTTATTACTAACTATTCCTATTTATTACTAACTATTCCTATTTATTACTAACAATTCCTATTTATTCCTAATTTTTGCTAATTATTGCTAATTATTGCTCATTATTGGTAATTATTTTTAATTATTTCTAATTATTAGTATTTATTAGTAATTATTAGCAATTATTAGTATTTATTCCCAATTATTAGTATTTATTACTAATTATAGCATTTATTAATAATTATTAGTATTTATTACTAATTATTACAATTTATTTTTAATTATTACAATTTATTACTAATTATTACAATTTATTAGTATTTATTAAAATTTATTACTAATTATTACAATTTATTACTAATTATTACAATTTATTACTAATTATTACAATTTTTTACTAATTATTACAATTTGTTACTAATTACTACAATTTATTACTAATTATAACAATTTATTACTAATTATTATGGTTTATTACTAATTATTACTAATTATTACTAATTATTACTAATTATTACTAATTAATACTAATTATCTATATTTATTACAAATTATCTATATTTATTACTAATTATCTATATTTATTACTAATTATCTGTATTTATTCCTAATTATTCCTAATTATTCCTAATTATTCCTATTTATTCCTAATTATTCTTAATTATTAAAAAATATTCCTATTTATTCTTATTTATTGCTATTTATTACTAATTATTTCAATTTATTACTAACTGTTACTAATTATTTCTAATTATTACTAATTATTGCTAATTATTCCTAATTATTGCTAATTATTTTTAATTATTTTAATTATTGTTAATTATTCCGATTTATTTTTAATTATTCCTAATTATTGTTATGTATTGCTAATTATTAGTATTTTTTTGTAATTATTAGTATTTATTAGTAATTATTTGTATTTATTTGTATTTATTACTAATTATTACAATTTATTACTAATTATTACAATTTATTACAATTTATTATTAATTATTCTTAATTATTCATAATTATTACTGATTATTCCTTGTTATTTCTATTTATTGCAATTTATTAATAATTATTGCGATTTATTGCAATTTATTACTAATTATTGGCAATTATTGCTATTTATTGATAATTATTGCTAATTGTTCCTAATTATTCCTAATTTTTAGTATTTGTTACTATTTATTATTATTTATTACTAATTATGAGTATTAATTTCCAATTATTGCAATTCATTACTAATTATTACAATTTATTTCTAATTATTAAAATTTATTAGTAATTATAAAAATTTATTACTAATTATTACTAATTATTCCAAATTATTCTTAATTATTACTAATTATTACAATTTATTGAAAATTATTACAATTTATTACTAACTGTTATAATTTATTACTAATTATTACAATTTATCTCTAATTATTACAATTTATTACTAGTTATTAAAATTTATTACTAATTATTAAAATTTATTACTAGTTATTACTAATTATTACTAATTATTATTAATTATTACTAATTATTACTAGTTATTAATAATTATTACTAATTATTACTAATTATTATTATATATTAATAAATATTACTAATTATTAATAATTATTACAATTTATTAATAATTATTTGTATTTATTAGTAATTATTACAATTTATTACTAATTAGTATTATTTATTAATAAATATTACTAATTATTACTAATTATTACTAATTATTAGTATTTATTACTAATTATTACAATTTATTAGTAATTATTAATAATTATTACTTATTATTACTTATTATTACTAATTATTACTAATTATTACAAATTATTACTATTTATTACTATTTATTGCTAATTATCTGTAGTTATTACTAATTATCGGTATTTATTACTAATTATTACAAATTATTACCCATTATTAGTAATTATTAATAAATATTACTAATTATTATAATGTAATAGTAATTATTACTGTTTATGACTAATTATTACATTTTATTACTAATGATTGACGACGACTTCCCCCGCCCCCTTCCTGGAGGCGGGAGGGGGAGGAGGAATTGGTTCATCCGCCTCCGAGCTCACGAAACCATTTTCCCCCTTTTCTAACGCTAATTTTCTCCTGGATTTCCCGATAATATCTTTAAGCCTGAAGGTTCTTGATTTGCATCTTGGTGGTCCGTAGTTGCCGATTACAATGTCAATGTTCTTAGATGCTTCGAATCATTTGGATCTAACGATGGTCGCACGTTTCAATCTTTGAAGGCCCTCAGTTGACGATTTTGATCGATTCGTCTTCGGTAAATGGGATGTGCTAGACCGTGCAGTTGTTAGTCTTATGGATAGATGACACTTCATGATTCATTTTTCTTCGAAATCTGATCTGATTTGAGCCAGGTCTAGTGCCCCTCGGCGATGCAATAGTTTCGAATTCTCGCCTTTTAGATGGTCGTTGGATCTTTGCATGAATCGTGATCCAGCCCCTAGCGCGATATGGGTAAGCCTCCCTCAACATATTTTTCCTTTTCAGAATCCATCAATTCTTTGTATGCTTGAAAATATGGTGGGTCATTTTCATTGTTCTGACATTCGCACTTCCACAATAAGCCACCCGATCAATCCTCACATCTGTGTTGAGGTAGGTGTGTCAAAGCCTCCAGTGGAGTGGTTTTGGATTGCAGTTGGTTCGGAATTTAGATGGAAACAAGAAGTTGTGTTTGAGTCTTTGGTTAAATACTGCTCGCAATGCTGTTGATTGGGGTATTTAGCATCTGAGTGTCATGAGGAAGGTTTCAAGAAGAGGAATTGTGTTCCGAGGATGAGGCTTGGGGAAGGACATAGGAGGGTTTGTGATAATGATCCTGGGAAGGGCTCTGGTCTGGTGAATGTGGGTGCATCGGCAGTGGGCAAGGCTGAGGAGGTCTCCATAAATCTGATGGTTGCTGCAGTTTTTAATCGTTTGAAGAGTGATCTGCAGGTTGGGGATGGTGGGAAGCAGGATGATGATAAGTGTGGCTATAGTGTTGGAGGTGAGCTGGCTTTTAGCAGCAGTGTCGAGGGGGTGCAACCTATGGTAGTGGAGAAAACAGTCCCTGTAGTGCATGATGGTCCTGCTGTGGGGGTTTCGGAAGGATATGCTAATGGGATAATTGGTCGGAATAAGGATGATAGAGGGGTCCTCATCACAGTTCCTACATGAAACTATTTTTAGGGTTTGGAACATGAGGATACGGAGGTGACTAACCTAGTAATTAATGGTGCCAATGCAGAGACTGGACCTCAGGAGGCTACTACTGCAAATGAAGAAACGGGGAAGGTGTTGTATGAAGATCATGAAATGGTTGAACAGCCACAACGCTAATCATTATGTGACGCTAATGCTCAGTGTAAGCAGAATCATTTAGAAACTTATCAAAATGTGGTTATCCCTGGAAAATGGGGGGATATTTCTGAGAGTGATAAAGAAAATAATGGTGGATTGGTGAGGCCCTCGTTTAACGACATTGTCCAGGTGGGAAGGTGAAGATATTTGAGAACCAAGAGGCGTGGATTGCCTCACCGTGAAGGCAGAGGAAGAATGATTACTACTTTTTTCCAAATCCGATGTCCACTATGTCAACTATAACAATGGTAGGCAGGGAAGGTCTAAATAAGGGTATGTATACTCCAAATGAATTTATTTCTTTGGAGCGACTGAATTTGAGGAGGAACTAAGCCAAAGTCCGGATGCATTACGAAAGCTCAGAATGTGAATCAGTCATTGTCGGGGAATCATTATACCATGGGTGTGGAAATGGGTATGGTTCTGATGGTTTCTAGTTGATGTTTATGGGCTTGTGTTCTTGTTTACTGGATTTATCTTTTATTTTAATAAATGGTCGGAGGTTAGCCTTTGACGGAATTTCTCGGTATTACTAATTATTACAATTTATTACTAATTATTAGTAATTATTACAATTTATTAGTAATTATTAAAATTTATTACTAAATATTTCAATTTATTTCAATTTATTACTAATTATTACAATTTATTACTAATTATTACAATTTATTTCTAATTATTACAAATTATTTCAAATTAATACAATTTATTAATATTTACTACAATTTATTACTATTTGCTACTCATTATTACTATTTACTACCCATTATTACTATTTACTACTCATTATTATAATTTATTACTAATTATTACAATTTATTACTAATTATTACAATTTATTACTAATTATTACAATTTTTGAGTAATTATTACAATTTATTACTATTTATGACAATTTATTAGTATTTTTTACTCATTATTATTATTTATTATTCATTATTACTATTTATTACTCATTATTACTACTTTTGACTATTTATTAATAATTATTACTATTTATTACTAATCATTGATATTTATCATTATTTATTACCAATTATTATTAATTAATACAAATTAATTATATATATTACTTATTATCATTAATAATTATTATTTATTTCTAATTATTAAATATTAGTACTAAAAATTTCAATTTATTAGTACAAATAAAAACTCATGAAAAAACAATTTAAATTTAAATTAATTACATCTAATCAACAATAATAAAAATTAACATAAAAAATAAAATAAATAATAAATTAAAAAAACATAAATACATTTATGCTTGATTTCTTATTGATGTAAATAGCTTCACAACATCATCGTGAATAAAAAAATTAACTTTGAAACATTTTCTCTCTAAAATTAGAGTTCAGGGAGAAACATTATCTAAGAATTGAGAGTAATGAGAGGAAAAATGGATAGGGGTATATATAGGTTAGATTATTTTCGACGGGATACCCGTCGCAAATAGTATCTTTTTCCATGGGACTCGTCGCAAATACCTACGCCCGCATCAATTACTGTTGGCAGTTAAAAAGTTATTTGTGACGGTTCTCATCGCAAACTGTCACTGCCGACACAGCTTTTGCGACGGGACGTCTTCCCGTCACAAAAAGTTATTAGCCTCCGCTGGGTATTTGCTACGGGGCCCGTCACAAATACTTCACTATTTACGACGGTGCGATCCAACTGTCGTAAATAACCTTCACACGGTTAGGCGTGCTACCCGCGCCAAATTTTTTGTGATGGGAGACGAAATCCCGTCGCAAATAATTGGTTATTTGTGACGGGTCGTTACCCCCGTCGCAAATAACCTCTTGGACGGAATTTTTGCGATGGAATTTATTCCCGTCACAAAAAGTTCTTTTTCCCATAGTGTCAATATCCCAACAACCCACATTAATCAATTCAGTAATTAATTAATCTCATTTATTCAACCGCACCATCACAATAACCCCATTAATTAATTCACCAATTAATTAATCTAACTCATTCAAATGAATCAACACATCGAACCTATTTAATTAATTAAAAAAATTAATTAATCCAAGTCATTTAATTTCATAAACAAAATAATCACCGCTAATTAATTCTCCAATTTATTAATCTATATCATTTAATTGAATTGACACAAAAATCCTAATTAATCTATTCTCAAATTAAATAATCTTACTCATTCAATTTCATTAACACAATGATCCCCATTAATTAATTCAAAAATAAATAATTCTAACTCATTAAATTTCATTAAAATGTTAACCCATTAACTTATTCAATTAATTAATCCCATCAATTCCATTATTTAATACATCATTTAAATAATCGCATTACACTATTAAATAATTAATCAATTAAAAAATCCCAACATAAATAATTCAAGAATCCCAATTAAATCCTTAATTAATTTTTCTATCTCAATCAATTAAATATCCCCCAATTAATTCATAATTTAATTGTTCCAACTCACAATTCAATATTCTGAAAACTAACTCAGCAACTAATTATACCAAAATAACATTTTCAATATCTCATAATTAATTTAAATATTTATTATCTAATTCATTCCAAATATCACATAATTAATTCATAAATTAATTATTAATAACCTATAATCCTAATATCCCCATTTGAACATTTCATTCAATTAATTAATTATCCCAATTAGTTCATTCGACCAAGAATGAAAATTTTAAACATCTAATAGCAATTCTACGATTACATAAATAATATTTCAACTAAGACTTTGGGATTTGATTTATAAACCACCTACCTCAATTTATTGGAAAAAACTCTTGAATAGAAATATCCAATTTGAACAGGATCAATCAAGAAAGTGATGATGAACACTGTCTAAATCCAAAATCTAAATCCATGTTTAAAAATACAAGACAATTAAATCTAGATTTATATCAACCAAACCTAGATCTAGATTCATCATTTCTAGATGTACATCGCACAGAAAAGGATAAGACGCACCAAAATAATGGGATAAGAACGGTAGGGAGATGTGTAATCAATTGCGAGAGAAACCAAAAACCCCAGGAGGTGAAAATCTACCAACTGAGAATCGAATTACCCATAATAGAGGCCTTAGGGCCTTGGAATCCCTTTGGGACGATCTGGATTGGATAGAAACCCATTAGGTTTGATCTAGGTCATTTTAGAGTGAATATGGGGGTCCGGTAAATTATAAAATCAAATATTTTTAAATTAAATTTAGTGATACATATTTTTTTTGGGAAAAGTATCATAGTTAGTACCAGCCTTGCACCTTAATCGTGGAATGATTTACAATTAGTCTACACCCTTAGTTTAACTATGTTCAAACAATGCGACCAGGTGGCACACTTTGCTTAACCATGAATATACCATGCAATATGCTTCACAACTATATTAACCATTCAAAAAACCATACACAAACCATGAAAAAACTAGGTTCAAACCATGAAACCCATTTCATACTTTGTTTAACCATGCACAATCATTGAAAAATCCATGCAAATACCCTATGCAACACATGAAAAGACCATCCTTCCAAAATTCACCAATTTTTAACCAAACACATGAAAATCAAGACCCATACATGTTATACTAATAACTAATAAGAATAATACCTATAAAAAAGAGCATGACATATGTAGAAATCGTTTAGGGACTTATAGTTTATAGGGGTGGTTTTTGTTTCCCATATAGCAGAGGGTGTTGTTTTATCCACATCTTATGCTCTGACTCTTGTAGTGGGGGACCAATAGCAAGCTATATTCCAAGATGTTGGGTGTATTTGACTGACCTTACAATTAATTGAGCATACTAGGTTTTTATACCACTAATTTATCATCACATAGTTTGTGATATGTTGGTTTGGAATGAGGATGACTTGTCCTTGAGAGTTTGAGCATCGGGAGCCTTCATGGTTGGATGAAATATGGTTTGGATGATTCCATACCTTTTTTATAGTAGTGATTTTGGTTGTGTGGTGGGAGCATGGATAGGTGTTCATGGTTGTTGGTCAATGATTCAGTGGAGGGTGGTTATTTGGTCATTATATGTAAGATGGTGATGCCTGGATTTTGAATAAGATCAATTAGTATGATACATCTTGTTGGAAGAAACTTTTGTGAGGAGCATGGTTAATGTTTTTAGCTAATTTATCCAAGGTTTATTTGGATTTATCTTATGTGAGTTTGAGAAAATATGTTATATTCATTGAGATTCACTCTTCATTGAGTAGGAGAGTTGTTGGGATGGATTTTTGAGATAAATACATGTTTCAAGAAGTAATGTTTTGTGGGTTTTTTGCAGTGTTAGTTGGATCATAGTTAAGTTGAATGGGTCATGTGTGTCTTCACTAAGGGTCATCTGAGTCTTGATGAAACTTGAGTAGTGTAAACATGGTGGAAATGTTGATTTTGGTACTCAATGAGTGGTGTATGGTAATACTATTGATGAGGTTTTAACCATATGATATTAAAGGATGTGATCCTCAATATAATTTGGTTTTTTATTGTTGAGGATTTCATACCTAGTGAGATAGAGATGAGAGGTTGTTTCTATTTTCATATTAGATCTCTAGTGTGAGTGGTTCAGCCATGTCAATTCATTATGTTCAGTGGTGGAGAGATCATGGGCCATGGAGGCTAGAATATTTGTAACAAACATATCATTTATAAATGTAATTCAGTTTTTGAATGAATAAATGTATTATAATGTGTTGTAGTTATTGAAAACAAATGAACTAATTTTTTTTATTTGATACTGTTAAAAAATAATAATGATAAAATTTAAAATACCATTTTGAATCTTAATCATTGAAAATATATCCATTATGTTTTGACCATTATGTTTTTTACATATTAAGGGTTAGGATAATGTCTAGTTTTCATAGACTAATGAATTGTTATCCTCGAATACTAAGATCTTACACTATGACAACCATTTATCATAACTTCTAATAGAGATAGAATAACTATAATTTTCCCTTAACTAATAAAAACCCATGATTCAAAAACTGAAGCTCAGGGAAAAAATATTGGAAAATTTAATGCTTATTGAGATCAAAGACCAAACCATGTTCGCTAAACCACCCCAAAAAAGTTCATTATCTCCCACATTACCCATAGGGTGTATGTTGGTTTAACAAGGTTTTATGTATATAGAACATAGAAATTTTATTTTTTATTTTTCATTATTAGTAAAATAATTATTCTATTTATCTATTTTTCATTATTACTTAATGTATATATATATTACGAAATAATTAGTTTGATAAAAAACTAGATGTCTATACGAAGAAAATGAAACTGTATTTTTGGGAAATATATAATTCCAATTAAGACAATATTTTTGATAAATTCTTGAATATTTTAAATACATTTTATTTTAAAAAACATTATTATTAAATATTATTTATTCAAATATAAATGATAATAATATTTAATGAAGTTCATTGTAATTGTTATAAGGGATAGAACTTTGTTAAGTTTGTAAAAACAAGAATTTTCATGTAAATTAAATTTTATATTTATTAGTGTAAATTATCATATTTAGATAATTATTAGGTAGATTAAATATTATTTCTTGAATGAGCATGTCAAAATTATCCAATGGTGAATTTTTCATAATTTTGGGAGTTAGTAGAATTTTTGGGTAAAAATTAAATATAATATAGATACAGAATTGGTATTATGACATTATAATAGGACAAAAGGGACTTCATAATTATATTAAAGGAACCATTAACAAATATATATTTACAATTTATATTAATTATATTTTTTAATTTATTTGATTAATTTTATAAACCATTATTGAATCCTCCAAAATTTATATTATATTTTAGTGATTTCAAATCAATTCTTTACGAACATGGCTAACGTAAAATTCAAAATTGGTATTAATCTATGTTTTTTGATACATAGCCTTATGAAATATTGAGAATAACTTCAATTTTAGAGAAACAATGGGAAGACACCATGGGAATTTTTTTTGTTTTTATTATTTTATCATATAGTTTTCAAAAACAAAGATTAAAAATTAAACAGATAATCACTAATTTGTTATAAATACCAAATGAACCTCATAATGATAATCAATAAAAACCCATTTATCATGAATTTTCACTAAATTTCTCTATCTTAATAACACCCTAGGTGTTCAAAATATCTTAATAAAATCCCCCCTAATATTTTATAATCACCCTCTAAAGGTAAGAGATCTATCTTTATTCTTTTCCAGTCAAGCACATTATTTTTATTTGGGATTTTAAAAATCAATTAATTATTTTTTTTCATATATATAACATTAATATCCAATTTACTTTCAAATAATTTTATACCATTTATACCCTCTCATTATGATCTTTTACCTAAGTCGTTACTATGTCGAACTAAGGGAGTTTCTCCTACTCCTATTAATTCAAGAACATTCATTGTATTATGCTAAATGATTTCCAATTATTCTTGTTTAAATGTGTTTTTAATCATCCTTTTTACTGACCGTAATATTTCCATGTAACGGGAGAATAAATTTCACTCTTATTAAACACTTCCATGAATCGCTATGTACACCTATTATGTTAGAAGAATTATCCTACAATTTTTTTAATTCCAAAAATCTGTTTAGTGAATACACATAACTATTTACAACTTAAGGGTATTCACCTAGTTGAACATATACTTCATTTACTTGGGTATTCCACGTTTCTCACAAACACTTATTAATTATGGTATTAATAGTGATGAAATTTATTATGTTGTTTGACATATATGGAACAGTAATGCATTTAAATGATATGAATGTTAAGGGTGGGACTGGAATTATATATCCCCCAAATGTATTAAGTAATGTTTTTATATCATGATATATAATTTATGGTACATGTGTGGTTATCATAATCACAATATGTTCTCATGTATTTATAGTTATCCTTTACATATTCATATGATGCCATGTTTCATGTTATTTACACATTCTAGTGATTTCTTTGATGTTACCAACTTATATATTCATTTTATATTCTTGTTTATAATTATCACCCATTTTATTTAACATTGACATGACTCTTGACTTAAATGTACTACTTTTAATCTGTTATGATTTTATTATTAACTTAATAAGATTTATAGCTCATTTGTTTTTTATGATGATCCCCAGGTTATCACAGGAAGTTTTAGATGGGAGACCAAATTTTAAGAGACTGTTAAGGAGTTTTTAAATAATATTATTGTATCCCTAATTCATTTTATGGGGTCATATATAAAATTACCCAAATACATTATCCCTTTCAGACTTTTTGGACTATATTATGTCTATATTTATATAATAAATCAGGAATTATGTTATATTATAGATATGGGTCGACATAGTTCATATCAGATAAAGGTATAGTTATTTTGGGGTATTTTTATTATAAAACCATTATAAAATACATAATGATAAGACTATACATACGAAAACATCCCTAAATTTGGTTAAAGTATAGAGTAAGTTATTCTCAAGAGACAAAATCACTATCTAGATACTACATGTGTATGTGGGTCTGGAGTAACTATACCTAGGGGTAATAACCCCGAAAATGGTTCATTGGGTATTAACATGATCATCATCTAGTGCATAATAACTATTCCTTATTGCACGTCTATTTTGACACTCCTAGAGGATATTATTTCATAATTTCAGATGATCTTTACAAACCACCATGAAGGGAACAAAAAATGAACTTCAAATTTTATATTAGGAAATATATCATGAATAACATAAATTGAAACCTAGAAATTTATAATTAAAATATGTATGATATTTTTGAGTTATCCAATTAATTTTTATATTATCCCTTTTATATGATTATTAGTTTGAAAACTATCATCCATAAGTTAGTTATGGATGTTGTAAAATATTAGAAGCAGAATAAAATAGTGAAATGTTGTATTATTGTTTATTAAAATAAAATTTATTGTGTGGATATGTTTGTACAAATTATTTCATTTCCTCCTGTTTAGGGTACTATTCAATTAACACCAAAAAACATTGAATGAAGATATATATTAAAAAATAAAATGGTGAAATTGTTGCATCATACATATATAACTTCTCCCCATTCAATATTTGTTGGATCAACATCAGAATTAACATTAAGATACTAAATTAAGAGGAATATGATGTAATTATGGATACCAATTATCTTCCATTATACATATCCACCAAAATCAATTAATACGAGGAAATAATCCTTTATATCTTGAATCACCGTCTAATTCTATGCAAGTGAAAGTAGGAGGATGAATATCCTATGGAATCATAATCTCAAGTGTGGATATTATTACCTTATGAGAAAACCTCTCTAGATCAAATGATTGATACTAAGGAAAACATCTTCCTTGTAGACATAAATTTTTTATGTGAATATGATAATATGTTTCCTAAATAATTTTATGGTCGTTCTTCAGGCCATGATGTTGAGCTCAAAATTGATATTATACCTAATGATTTTCAAATAACCAAGAATCATTGGACAATATACATTGTTTAACCTAAATAGTTGATGAATAAATTTCTATAAAATTTGTATAAAGTGTTTATATACCTATGTGTTTCACTATGGGTTGCAACGGGACTCATCATTATGAATAAGAATGGGTCAATACACCTCTATTTTTATTATAATGGGAACTAAAAGATCATGATAAAGAACAAGTATCCATTATTTTGGATTAATACATTTTTCTATTATCTACATAAAAACCGTCACTTATCTAAGGTGTATGTTAGGTCAGTATATTATCTTCTAATGATGGAGAAGGAGAATTTCCCAAATACTAAATTTCATATAAGTTATAGGCACAATGAGTTCATAGTGATTCCATTTGGAATAACAAATGATCTATCTATCCTCATGGAAATATTAAATTGATACATTATGGATTACCTGAAAAACAATTTGGTAGTATTTATAGAATATATTCTCATTAACTTCAAAATTTAGGAGGAACATGAGGGTAATTTAAATGTTGCACTAGAGACCTTAAAGACGGACCGTTTATATGAATAGTTCAATATATGATAGTTTTATATGGATAATGTATCATTTTTATGGATTGATATTAGTAGAAAAAGGATATGTGTGGATATTTAATAAATAGTTGAAATTAAAGGGTGGACCAAACCAATATATGTGAAAGATATCTATAAATTTGTTGAATTATCAGGGTACTATCATCAATTTTTGAAAAAATTAAAAATATTTTGAATGCCTCTAACTATGATAACTCTTAATGTATTGATGTTTTTGTAGAATAATGAATGTGAGGATGTCGTCAATGAGTTAAATAATATGTTAATAACTCTACCATTTCTCACATTACCTTGTAGTGGGAATGATTTGTGACCATTAGTGATGTGTATAAAAAAAGAAGGGGTTTGTTATCAAAAAATATAAAGAAATGATTGTGTGTACCTCCTAACATTTATTGATCCATTAGCATAACTATCCAACACAGGATATATAGTTGGCTCTAATGATATTCAAATTGATGACGTTGAAATTTTATCTCTATGAGAAGAAGTGTGAAATATATACAGATAATAAAAAATATACATATATATATTCACATAAAAATAGATCAATATGATCCAATTAATGTTCTTAGATTTGATCAAGTATTATTACTGTTTAATCCATTACCACAATAATAATGTAATAAAAGTGATAGATGATCTATATAGAAAAGATCCTATAATATTATCCATGAAGAGGAGTGAATGGGATTAATTTTTTTTGGAAATGATAAGGATGGATATTAGAATAATAGAGGTGTCTTTATCATACCTTAATCAACTAAAAACTCAGAAATACATTTTTTAGTGGGTAATGAAGTCCCTAAAATATGATGAGGAGCTATTGAGAATGGTAGAAGATATTAATTATTTAATCCTTTATAAGGATATAGTTATAAGGTATCGAACATGGATTTCCATACCATCAATGCCAAAGATGAATAAGAATTTTTTTTGATGTTCATAGCTCATTCTTCTATATTCATCTTATAATCAGTAAGATATATAGAGATTGGAAGAAAACTTTCAGGTCGGATAACATAAAGAGAAATAATTCAGAATTTGTATCATGCTGATTGGTATTTCAACACATAAGTTATAAATGATACAATTCATAGGATATGATGAACTATTTTCACATACCTATATAGTTATGGGAAAAATAATAATGTATTTCATCGTAGGACTCCCCAAGGAATCGAAAGCCATATTTTTATTTGGGTGGTTTTATATAGCCCTAAAAAATCACTACATTTCATTACTTAAAAAGATTATTACTCTCTTGAATAAATTTCCAATATATGAATAATGGATGTGGTATAACTACATGGAGTTCAACTCTCTATTGTATCTGATCCAAATATGAGGTTCACATTGACATTCTAGAGAAACCCTTAGTAAGAATTCAATACAAAGATAATTTGTGTGTCTTTTATCTCCCTAAAATGGACGGTTAGTATTTTATAACCATTAAAACTCTGGAACACATATTAATTTCATTTTTAATAGACTTACAATTATTTTGGGATCAGAACATTCCACTAGTAGAGTTACTATATAACAATTATTTTTATTCATGCATTGAAATGTCTACTTTTGGGGATCTATAAGGAATAGGTGACCAAATTCAACATATTGGGATAAATAAGGATTTTAAAAGATTAACAAACCATATATCCTAAAATATATGATAGATAAGGTTCAAACCATTCAAAATCATATAAAATCCATGAAAATTATATATGAAATCTATTCAGACAATCATCTACATGACCAAGAGATTTAGGTAAATGTTAAATTGTTTCTTCATATATCACAGTGGAATAAATTAATGAGGTTTTAGATGAATGGAATTATTATTCCAAGATACATCGGTACATTTTAGATCCTTGATCATATCAGAGTAATGGCCTATCCATGTGCATTCCCACCTAACCTCACCCATGTACATAATGATTTCTATGTATGCTTCTTGATAAAGAACATAATAGACCCCTAACATGTACTGAATTATGGAGCGGTACCCTTAGAGAAAGATATTTCATATGAGTAGTAGTAGGTGAAGATATGTGATCATAATGAGAATGTTCAATGATTTGAGTCAACTCAACTGATCAAAGTGTTGTGATCGAACCACATGTTTGTGGAAGATACATGGGAATTGGAAGAGGTGATGTAACAAACTTACCCTCATCTATTTTAGTGTATGAAATAAAACATAAACAGTAAAACATTATAAGTATGGGAATAATTTAAAACATGAACATTAATCAATTACATTTCCTTTTTTAATGAATAAATTATTTATTAAGTAATGTAGTTATAGAAAAAACATGCACTACTTTGGTTATTTTGGACTATTAAAAATTACAGTCAATAATATGTTAAATATTTATTTAGAATATTAACCACTAATAATATATTCAATGTATAGTAAATATTATGATTTATATATATTAAGAGTTAAGGTAAATTCTAATATACTGAGATGATAGAATTCTTTGCCTTGTCTAGTAAGATCATACCCTAGGAATCCAATTTATCTGAGCTTTTGAGGGAAATTCCATCACTGGGATTTACCCTTGACCATTCCCAAGATTAGATTCATCTACTAAATTTCAATTTAAATCGTTTTTGGGATAATTTTAATCTTATGCAGATCACAAATCAATCCTTATTTTTCAAAACACCCCAAGAATGTACCACCATTTCACACCTTACCCTTATAAAGAAGACTACTATAATAAGGGGTTATAAATCTAGACTCTAGTAATATAAATATATATATATATATATTCATATATATATAATAATCATTATATTAATCCCTTATTCCTTATTACTTCAATTATATATTATGAAATAATTATTCAGATAAGAAAATTACATTTTTGTTTGGTGAAACTAAAATTATATTTTTATGAAATATACAGTTTCAATTAGGAAACTATTTTTTGATAAATTCCAAAAAAATGGAACTAATTTTATTATAATTAGATATTAATATTATATAATATTTATTTAAATATAAATGATAATAAAATTTAATGTAGTCCAAAGAAATTTTTTATATTGATTAAAAAGGTGTTAGTTTTGTAAAAATTAGTATTTCATAATAAAGATGGATCTATACTTAAAAATGTATATTTTTATACTTATATATTTATTTTGATAAAGTAAATATTATTTTTGAAATCATCACAATCAAATTATCCAATTGTAAATTTTTTATTTTTTTGAGATATTCAAATTTTTTGGTAAAAATTCTATACGATATCAATATATGGTCTTTATTATGACATAATAAAAGCCAAAAATTGATGTAATAAATACAATAAAATAGATCCATGAAGAAATTTAAATTTACACTTTAACATAATGTGTTTTTCAATTTATTAAATTAATTTTATAAAACCTCAATAAATCCTCCAAAAACAATATTATATTTTAAGGTTTTAAAACCATTTTATATGAACATGTATCTGTCCCAAACAACCAATGCTATTATTTTAATGATTTAGATTTTATCCATATAATATATTAAATAAAAATCATCTTTTCAAGAAACCATGGTAAAAACATAGGAAGGTTTGTGATTTTAATTACATAATCATATAGAGTCCAAAACCAATGTTTTGAAATTAATAATGAATTCTTCCCTTTTTTGCTAAAATAACCACCCAAACTACAAATCCTATTTAATAAAAAACCATTGATCATGAATTTACTTTCTCTGTCTCTCTCAATATGCCTCCCAATATGTTCCCAGGCTCTTAAGATGCTCCTCCCCAGCTTTTAGAAGCAACTTTTCAAGGTAAGGGATATCTCTCTATCTCTCTTCCTTTTAATTCAAGCACTCTATTTATATTTATCCTTTTTAATATCAATTGAATGTGTTTTAATATATATCTCTATACTATCCAATTTGTGTTATATTAATGAGATATCATTTATACCTTCTATTTAAAACCTCTACCTTAGATGTTACTATAGTGAGTGGAATTTATCCTCCTCCTCTTTATTCAAGAACATTCTTTGTATTATACCATTTTATTTTTAATAATTCATTTTGGAATGTGTTTTTACACAATCCTTTTACTATAGTTATGATTTCAATTTTATTATATATGAAATTTTTCTATCATTAAAACCATCAAGGAATCATTATGTACATGTGTTATGATGTAGAAATTATCCGATGATTTTCAATGCCAAATATTTGTGTTGTGAATACCCATCTCCATTTCAGCTCAATGGTATTAACCTAGATGTACCTACAACTCATTAATATTGTAATTATATTTAGGTAACCCACACTCCATAATCATTTGGTTAATTTTATTGAAATCATTCTTATTTTTCTTTGATCAATGTGGAATAATGATTCATGTACAAGATATGAATGCGACCAGTGGTCTCAGAATTATAAATTTTACAATGCATTGGGTAATGTTTTTATCACTGGAGATACCATGTATGGTACAAGGTAGTTTACCCTACGAACACTATGATATAATTTCATAATGGTTATCTTTGACTTATTCTTATAATTTCATGTTTTATGTTATTTCCGCATTCCTATATTTCCTTGATGTTAGTATCTTATAATATGAATATATGTTCATGGTTATGATTCTCATCCATTATATGTCATTAGCACATTACTCTTGATGAAAATATATTAATTTTTTCATGTTATTCAATGATTATTCTATTACAGGGTTTTATAGCTCACCGATTTCTTATATACATCCTGAGGTTATCTACAACAGTTTTAGAAGAGTGATGAAATTTTAAGAACATGTGATGGAATTTTAAAATAATATTATTGTATCCCTATTTCAATTTATTTTGTTATTTCTTTAATTAGATAAACAAACTTTTCCTATCTATATTTTGGTATTCTACTAAGTAAAACATTATAAAATTAATAGTTAATTAATGTATGATAAAAATATTGGTTTTCATTGTTGGTATATGGGAATGTTATGGTTATTTTAGGGGATTGTGATTAAAAAAACTATGTGAATTACATAGGTATGAGAATAAGCATAAGAAAACATCCCTAAATTTTGTTAAAGTATAGAGTGTGTGGTTTCTATGAAAAAGATCTACGTATAGATAGTACAAGTTGATATGTCTATGGAACAGTTGTACTCGGGGGTAATAAGTCCAGAATGGTCACATTAGGTATTAACATGATCATCACCAAGTGAAAAATAAAGAGTTCATTACAAACACCTAGTTTGAAAATCCCATGGGATATGATTTTTTATATTCTCATTATCCTTATGAATAATCATAAATGGAAAAAAAATTACCATAAAATTTGGGTTAGGAAATAGACTATGGATAACATATATTTAATGATACAAAATCATTGGTTGGGAAATGTATTATATTTATTATTTATCCCATCAATGTTCATATTTTCTATTTTATATGATTAATAGTTTGAAAAGTTTAATCCATAAGTATATTTTGGATTATGTAAATTATTATAACCAGAATCAAGTAGTGAATTGAAGGCTTATGGGATCGGGATCTCTTTGAGAGGCATGGTGACGAGGGCGTAGGTCATGGATGCACCCCCACATCCCCTCCCCAGCCCACTCAATCTGGGGAGTGGGGTTGACGCTCCTCCATCAATCCCTCTTCCATCTCGTGATCCTTCCTTTTCCCCCTTCACTGAACTATCTTCTCTCCCTCACTTTCCCTCCTATAAAAGTTTTCCCTAAATTCCACTCTTGTGCAAATAGTGTTCCATCAATTTCAATTTCTCCGTTGGAGTTCACGAATGATTCAGAAATGATGGATCTTACCCTGGTTGGTCGTTTTCAGATGCAGTGGACCTTTGTTGATGCCTTCGATATGTTTTTTTTCACTTCTTGGAAGCATCAGGATCAGCTGCTTGTCGGTCTTTTAGATTCAATGAATTTCTAGATTCGTTTTTCTTCTGAGGAATATCGGATCTACACTTGGGCCTCTGCTCTGAGATCTTTTTTATGGATTCGAGATTAATTTATTTTGGTGGTCCTTTTATTTTCATCTGATGTGAGACTCCTCATTTACAGCGCTATGGATTTTACTTACCTGTATTCCTCTACCATTCCAGAATCCAGCAATTCATCTATTAATCAGAAATATGATCGTCCCCTACCTCTGTTTGGATTGCCACACCAGCACCATATTTCATCCAATATACTCATGAATTTGAGTAGAAGTTTATGTCTCAAAGGTAGCATTGGACTCCACTATCATTGAGATTTAAGTATATCTCCACTGGAATCCAAAGGTGTGGTATGACTCTTGGGTTCCTTTCAATTTTGGTTATCGTTGACTGGGTCATGATTCTTACAGATGTCGTCGAAGTTGTTCTGGTGGCATAGCTATTATGGCCTATAAAAAAAAGATGGATTAGTAGGGTAGAGGTGGGGATGACCTCCTTTCCTTTGTTCAGAATGAATTGATTACGTGCAATCTAGAATTCAGTGAGGTTGAAGATGATGGTGATTCTGGTTTCAATAAGACTGTTTAGGAACAGTTCCCATTTAGGATATGTGAAGGGTCTGAAGATTTTTGTTCTTGTTAAAGCAAGGGGATTGATAAATTTTAGGATATAAAATTTTCAAATGAAGCAATAAAGTAAAAAACAGTTAATAGCTTACCTCCTAAAACTAGTGTATCTGAGATCTTCAATAGGATGCAGAGCGATCTGGTGAGTCTCCAAACAGAGATTCATTTAATCAGTGTGCCCAAACCTCTATAGTGGTCAAGGAATATTTTTATTGGTACAATTCATATTCTTAGGACCTGGGGTACTCTACTGGAGCTACTGGTCTAAATTCCAAAGGTGTGGATAGTTTTAATCCTTGTACCTATGCAGAGGCAGTGAGTGTGGGTGATTGCAACAACTATGGCAGGGAGGTTATTTCTACTAGAAATGTTAAGCTCAAGGATAGACTAGAGTGGGAGAATCCTACACATGTTCTAGGAAATAATTTTATTACCTGTTATAGAATCAACCTGTAGAATACATTGTCCTGCCTCAACTTAAGCAACCAATTTGAGAGTTTAAGTAGTCCGGGAGAGCTTGAAGAAAACTCCAACTATCCCTATGTGGGTAAATCTAATGGAGACGGACAGACTGTAGATGACAATGATTTTGGAGGAGTTAGTAAAGGTCTACACAACCAACAGATAAAGAAAGGGAATAAGAAAAATAGGGACCCGAGGAGCTATATAGTTTCCATGAATCTGAAATATAAGGGTCGTAAGTATTACTCCTATCTTCCTAAACCGATGGAGACACAGACGACCAAAAAATATTGTAATATCATAGGGCATGAGATTTAGTTAGAGGATAGAGAGGAGTCCCAATAGGTTGGCACCACAGAGCATCAATTATGGGTGAATGGAGCCTCAAAGGCAGATGACCAGCAAGTGGAGGTGCATCTACATATTGAGGATACAAGGCTGGTGAAGGGGGATTCTATTTCCCCTAGACAACAATGTGATGTAGGTTCTCTAGACGGATTCCAGTGCCTAAAGGACAAGGATCTGGAAACTCATATGGTACTACTCGTGCATTATGAAAAATAAATGAAGGAGGATATCCTGGTGATCAAGGCGGACAGGGAATACATCGACAAAATGATGGTAAGATTGATTGAAGTAGAAGTTTCTAGGGAGCAAGTGGACTGGATTGAAAAGAAATATAGTATATTTATTAGAGGCTTCAATATGGAGAAGATCACTAAAGAAGAATATATGAATTCATGGTATTACCTTTCAAGGCACTATGAAGACAACGTAGAGAATGATCCAGACTGTCAGGTAGGTTCCCTACCTTGGAAACTTTTGAGGGAAGGAAATTCAAATCACCATAAACTTGTATTTAATAAGTAAGTAGTTTCCTTTGTTGTTTGAACATTCGGAAAGGATTATCATTTACCCTATTAAATGTGATAGAAAATAAATAATTTAACATGGATGTATGGAAGGATGATTCTCTATTAACTTCAAAATTTCTATGTGACTATAGTTCTACCAATAATTTAATATCACGTATGTTTCATAGAACTATAAAGATATAACCTCAAATGATTGAAGGGGTCACATCTATAAAAATACAAAGAAGGGAAGTTATTAAATCCCACAAACATTGTTGATTTAAAGTTATTCTTATGACATTCCAATTCCCTTTTCAGAATCACAAAGGGGGATAATTTTATATAAAGGGGGAAGTTTTATTTAACGAGGAGAATATCACACTAATGGGGATAATTCAATCCATAGGGGAAGTTTTTATTCAAGGGGAGAGTGAATTGTCTTCATCATCATATTCATATTTGTTATAAACATAGGGTTAGATAAAGATTAATGTTTAATTATGAATATGAAGTACCTAAATGTAAATTGATTGTATGTTTTTGAATGATTTATTTTCATTTATGTTTTGGGTTTGTTCTTTCCAAAAAGGGGGATAATGTTTATTCAAAAGTTATTATTATGAATTTTCCATTGTTTTTATTTTAGAATTCAAAAATAACTTGTCTTAAACATTATTACTAAAATTTTAAGTCCATATTATTTTAGAATTTGTTTTTAAAAGGAAAAATATTTTACCATACTTATAATTTGTTCTAAATTATTCATAAATATAAATAAATATTTTTCATTATGATAATCATAATTATTATAGATTCAATAAACAAAAAAATCACTTTTATTATGTTAGATGTCAAACATTTTGTCTTTTATTTTATACTAAAAATTCATTATAATCATACTGATTACAGAACCAATAAATATCATATTCACACTCATAATGATTATCATAATGAAACTTGTAGGGAAGTCCATTGGGCTGACTATATATAAATTCTTAATGTGAAATTATTTTATCAAATTTAAGGAAAAAATTACACTATTTTTTTAAATCAATACATTTTCAGACAATCAGTTAGAAAAGATACATTGAACTTCCAAGTGTCCACGTCAATGAATCAAACATGGAGAAAATATGAAAGTTGGGAAGGAAATATGATTTTTTGGAATTTCCCTATAAATACTTGGTAATTTGACGTGTTTGAAGAATATTGGTAGATAAACTATTCATTTTTAGGTTTTCACTTGTGTGAGAGCACTGATTATTACATAACATGAATGTCTTTTTATTAGTCTTTGTAATTGTCTATATTTATGTAGCTCATATGTAAACCTTGTCAAGGTTGTATCCTTATGAACTTTTTCTTTCTAATTGTGCATCTAATCTGCGATTATGATCAAGGTATTATGGGGATTTTATGATAATTAATTTCATATTATGATCGAGGTCTTGATGGGATAATAAGATAGAGCTTGTCCTTATGATCAAGGGGTGTTGGGGATAGGAAGAGAGAATAAGGTCAATCATCATATTGAGGTATTTTCTTTTGGAGTCAAGACTTACTTTCTGATAAGTATAAAATAAGGGATACCATTATCTAAGGTTTTTTTGACCTTACACTAATGCTTAAAAGATATATATTCATTTTATATATAATTAAATCATTTTAACCATGACGTTATTATATTACTTGTTTCTTACAAGACTTATATTCTTCTATTTTTGTTTATATTAGTTTAATCATAATTATTTTAAATACGATAAACAAAATATAAACTATTAATGGGATCTACTATGAATCTGATATACTTTGATATAATCAAATCTATTCTGATTATGATATGTACAAGCTGATATTATCAAAATCATTCTGATTATGGTACATTGGTAATTGGACTAAGGGTCAAGTCTGAATATTGTCTTCATTCTAAAATAGGTTTTGTGAATTAGATTAGTTTAATTATTTTAAACTTAATATTTTTAAACAACAATTCACCCCCACTTATAATATATCCCTAAAAACATATTACTTTAATCATAATATTAATATAACTCGTATTTATGTCCAACACATATTACTTCTCACCTATCCATATTTGTGGGATTAACTTCCCATCAAACATTATGATACACCCTTAAGTGGAATTAGATGAAACCTAAGCTATGAATTATCTAAAGTGTTATCTTATGTAATAAACCCATAATTAAGGTATATTAAATATATGGACTTCCACAGTTTTCCTTGTCTATAAATGATAAGGTTACTACATTGGTTTGGATAATTATATTGGTCTTGGTTGAATGTATATTGTATTCGGACTGTTTTGGGTACTATAGGATTTTTCATTGTACAATCAAGAGAGAATAAGTTGGTTTAGTGCTCTGAGTGATAAAATAGTTCCTGTTTAACCACCAATGATTATTGGGGTGATAATATTTATGCTTTGGATATTATAATGACCTATGTCATTATAGGTTAGAAAAACTATGAGAACATTGAAAAATTTGTTCCTAGGTTGATTTGAGGGGACAATAGTAATTTCTCGTATCTAATTAACTTGGAAAACAATTTTACCACTGTGTCGGTCTTTGAATAGAGATTTTACCCTAGTATAATGGTTTGGTTGAATATTTAGTCGTTTATATTTTTAGTGGAATAAATATATTTAATTAATTAAATATTAGTTATTCACATTCATTTGAATGATGATATATCTTGAACGTGGAATCATTTTGAGATTCTAACTTTATGGTTGAGTCTTGAATAGGGAATTTTTTCTAGTTGAGATTTGAAACCATTTTAAGGGTGTTATGGTATGGATCAGGTCGTTTTATCTCATTTTTCATTCCTTTTCTTTTCCCCATTTTCCATTTTCGCCCTCTCCATGGAATTTTGGGTATGTGAGAGGGCATCCTCCCATTATTTCATGTTTATGTAAAAGGATTATTTGGGGTTGGGATTTAGGGATCATTTCAGATTCAACGATCGATGGGAAATCCTAGTGAAGTTGGTACGTATCAAAAATATGGGATAAAAAATTTGAATTTTACAATTAGAGGTAGGTTATTCTATGTTTTTTTCAACCTAATCCCTATTGATTAATTTTTACAAGTAATATATGTGTATTTCAGGACCCTAGAGTGTTTATTTTTATTTATTCTATATTAAATGTGAGTTTGATGGGTGTAATTAGGATTTATATTTAGGAAAACCCTAGTACATAGAGTTTAGTTTAGAGAAAAAATGTAGTGTGTTATTCAGTTTGGGTGAAGGGATGAAGATAGAGGCTACACAATTTTTATTTTATATAAATTACATATATTTACATAACTCATATTGTGGATAGAAACTAATATAAACACCTCATGTTGGGGAATATGCTCATGTAAAATTCATGGCAAGACCCCACACATGGTACGCAGCCAATGGTCGTATACAGTAGTTGTCTAGACCCCAAGTTGGGTACATGTACTAGAAAATGGTTGAAACCCCATGTGGGTAACATTCCTTAAAGTGGTAATACAAATAGTGTCCATATAATATACAAACTAGGATGGACATAGGTAGATAACCTAGGATGATGTTTGGGGGTACACATCAAGTACTTCACATTTTAGGCATTATTCCAGTTTTGTTTTCCTAGAGCCTAAATTAGACAGGTTATTGTTCCATTACTTGTTTATTTCATTTATATTGTGATGGTGTAATCTTTTAAAGGTTTAAGGGTAATCAAAATGGTGTTTTATATTGGAGATGTTTTTTTAGTATTTCTTCAATGTTTTTATACAAAATATACTAGAATGACAGGATGTATAATGTGACTCCTAAGTGAGGGTCGCAGTCTTGTTGGGAAAATTGGATTGTGGATTTCTTATTGCTTTTGATTGATATTCCTTTAGAGTATTCACATAAGTAAATATATATTTCTATCATTGAGTGTATATTTGATGGTCCTTGGATTTCAGGACTGATTGCATGAGGTTATAGAAATCAAGGTTTGGATCTTATGTTTGAGTATCATATTGATTAGAGCCTTTATTCTATGTTTTCATAATGGGATGGAGATTGTAACTAGGAGTTCCAAGGATAATTTGAGACGAGAATAAGGGACTCTTGAGGTTTCCACTCATGGGTTTTGTAATTCCTTGTGATCACTTTATAATAACAATGTTTGTTGAGTATCTAGGGCAGGACATTGAGGGTCACATGGGTATATTTTCTCATGACAGACTTGTCTTATGGTATAGAGGTGATAGACAAGACCCCGATAGATTTTCATGTTCTTGATATAGTCCCAAGGACTACAAACAATGCTACTGTGGGAATAATTCTAACATATTATCAATTGATTGTCTTTGATGGTTTCTTATAAATGACCTTGTATGTTTTATTTGGTCATGGATGGGTGGGGTGTCGAGTCTCTGGTTATGGAATTTCTTTCCACAGGTTTGGCCCATGTTTTAAGATAGTGGGAATCTAGGGGACCATGGGATCCATATTATTTTAGTTATCATAGAGAGATTCCAGTCTTTACTTAGTGTTATAGAGAGATGGTTTCCCCTGATAATATATAAACCAATAGTGGGAGCCTATAATGGTCATTTCTGTGATTTAGCGTATTGTGTGACCCGTAATCGTGGATGCATATGAGATGGTTGGTATTGAGTTTTAGTAACTTATATGAGGGTTTCATTAGTTGACAGACTCTTTTTCTGTTTTGTTAAGGCCTAGATGTTTGAATAAATTTTTGATCATGTGCTGGAAGTGTGAGGATATTTTTGACATATCTTTGGATTAGGAATGGGCCCGGACATTTATTTTATTCTCTCCTTGATTCATTGGTCGTTGTTATACATGTTTTGGGAGCTAATGGGGGATATAGAGGAGTGTGGCCCTCTCCTAGGTCAGTATATGTTTTTCCCAACTAAGGGTTGGGAGTCTATTGTACCATACATTTTCATAGACCTCAGTTTTGGGTTATGCCATTCCTCAAAAATATTTAATAGATATGGTTATCTATTATAAAATCATGGACGAGGTCACTATAAATGGAAATAATATTTATAGCTCAACCTGACCTCATTAATTCCTCCTTATAACTCATAGGTTGTCTCAATGTAGTATGGGTCTAAGGATATACCTTCGAGGCACTATACCCCATGTATATGAGTAAACAATGATAATAAAAATACCAAAAAACACACATATTATAGTACACAAATAAACAAATAAACCTAATTTTATATAATAAATAAAAATTTTAGATAATTTAAAACAAGGTCAATCAACCAATGGGATGATCACATATAAATATATAAGATAAAAGAAAAAAAATAAAATTCTCTGCTATAACTCTGAGCCATACCCAACCCTGATCAATATCCTGGTTTGAGCTATCCAACTTGACAATCAACATCATGAGGCCTCAACCCAACCTATGCCTACAACAAGTGTGGGTTTCTTGGGAACTCAATTTAAATGGCCTCCCATAAATGTTTTTATTACATAAATTAGTTGGACACCACCAATTAGGTCCCATAAATATAGTAAATGATGTGATATGTGCATGAGACATGCTCTAAATAAATAACCATATGCTGAAAAACCCCATCTTTAATCCTTACGTCTATAATCCTGATCAACCATTATCTCTTTGACCAATATTTGATTATCTTTACGCATATATTTATGACCACAAAAATCATAATAATGAATTAGGTGGTCTTTCTCCCTGATATATAGTGATCATGAACTGGGGGATACACTCTCACTAGTATATAGTATAATGTCTTGGGATAAGCCCCATCCTAGTTTCACAACCCAAGAAATACTCTATTCCTGTATGAAATGGTCCAAAAAATGAACACTGGAAACCTAAAAGACTCAGCCACATCCATTAAAGGCCCCAAAATACCCCATAAACATGCACTAGGTAGAAACACCATCCTCGGAAAGGCTTAACCAAACCCATAAAGGACCCCACAAGTCCACATAGCACACAAATGGTAAAAATGCCCTCTTATTCCTTGAAACAGATTAATCCTAAAATATCAATGGAATCCCAAATATTAGTATCATTGACCTTTCTAATAGGGTTGTTTTCATAAGTACCATTCCCTCCTCGAATGGATTTTTTATAACCTCCTTAGAGAGAGATTTTACAACCACTAATATGGGTTTTTTTTTCATTTTAAACAATTAAAGACCTTTCTAATGGGATTTTCCATAAATATCCTAACCTCCATAAGGTCTTAATCCATCTCCCATCATGTGTATCAAAAAAGGAAGAACATTTATTTTTAAAAAACTAATCACTTCATCACTATCCAGAGTCCATCACACCTGCTCAAGGTTAGTTTATTACTTGGGCACCAATTGTGTCTCCTAGAGTAATACAAAACTAGAGTTAATTTAGCCTCAATAAATTATATATTTGTCACACACCTATCAGAGGCCAAATAAAATGCTTGAATTCATAATAGAAAAGAATATTCACAATCTATATGAGTTATGTCGCATCGACGAATCTTAAGAGAGAAGGATAATATGCCCTAAATATGTCAAATGTAATCCTAGGTCGGTCCTCTTAACTAACCCATGTTATATTACTCATGTTCTATACACCTAGGATAAACACTCCTCAATAATACTCACTTTAACTACTAGGGTCATTAATTTCAATTCATCACACACCCCCTCTCAAAGGTTGCCAAGGAGTACATACACAGTCAAAGTAAAGGCCTCATCCATTAGCATGTGAGGAAATAAAGAAAATTCCATGGACCCTCACGGCCTTAGAAGTTTTTAAATTCTTACCAAGAATATAATTTTAAGTAAAAAATTTTATTAAATAAGTTCATCATCTTGAGTGTTGAGATTTCATAACTCATGCCTCAAAAAAATCAAAAAACGAAAAGGCATGTACTGAAGACCACTTAGCTCTTCTTAAATCCATTTATATTTTTAACTTGATTCCCAAGAAATACTTTATTGGCATGAAAAGTATATCCATTTCCCCTCAACATTCCACTAGCCATTATAAATTCACCTACGAACCAATATCATTTTAATGGTTCAGTAACATTTAATTATACAATTTATAATTAATTAAACCATCCAATTAAAAATATAAGTAATTCTAGAATTCTCACTGGTACTTGTCACCATTCTAAATTTTTAGAAAACCACTAATGGTAGGTCCAAAACAGACTCCCAACACTAGTATGATCTAAATCTCAATCACAATTCTAAAATTTCAAAATCAATCCAATGTTATTTTTTTTAAACCCTTCAATAAATTTGTGTCATGACATAAATTTTTCCAAAAAATGAAATGCATAAATAGAACATCACAATGGTATATACTATTTCTTAGTAGAAAAATCGTCAAGAGAATTAATGGATTCCACCATGCTTATGTGGAATCATATTAAGAACCCAAAATGATGAGAAGGAAAATTATAACAAAATTATAGGGAGATAGAGGGAGGAAAATAGAGGTTGATTGTCACGACCCATCCCCCGAGGCTCATGATGTGACTACCCCAAGCCCGCCTTCCATAGGCCTGGGGATGGAAACTAGCACCAAAGGTATAATTCCCTGAAACTGGGAAGGCATTGCCTTTATAACCTGTAAACGCACACAATAGAGCATGTATATGGATAAAAAACACTAAGTAAACTATATAACAAAAGAGATCTAGAAAGTAAAAGGGGCCAAAAATAAAAGCCAAAAAATAATGTATAAGGAACTAGAAGTACAAGTACAACTGAAAAAATGTAAAATAGTTGTTGGGTCATCCTCCAGGATTCCTACCTGAAGGGTAGGTATAGATAGCCTCCTCAGCACTCCATGTCCGTATGTATCCTCCGTGTACCAACTCACCGTATGGTCCACCTCCAATTACCGTCTAGTCCTAGTACTCTCAGCCTCAGTCAGCATTGTATGTATTTTTCATCCAACACAACAATGTGTGGGAATAGTCCGTGCAGAGGTGAGTATAACGATACTGAGTAGGGACTCCAAGATCCTCAAGGTATCAAAAATTCCAACAAGGATAAACCATAAGGAAAGAAATTAACAAATCACCTTACATAGGTATATACCCATACATTTACCTAAGTTATCATGTAATCCATCTCAATCATGATAAAAACACAAAATTAATGTCTCAGATCAACTATGATTTTATTCAAATTTACGAAACCCTGGTTTTGGGAGAACTCCTACTCAATCGAGTACAGTGGTCCTATCGTGTCACACTAAGGCGCTTCCCACTAACCTTGGACTGCTGAGGTACTCCTCATGTCAAGTACCATGGGTCTGCTACGTCACACTGATGCGCTCCCCACCATGGGTTTGCAACCAACCCCAGGAGCTCCCCCTCATAGCTTGCAGAGATACTCCTCTTATTGTGTACCATGGTTCTACCACATCACCAAGCACAGTCCTCCACTGTGGGACTTCCGCCACAACCAATCTCTCCCCACTGGGCCAGTCGAGTCACTCCGATTGAAACAGTCAACAGACGTCAAGTCTCATCCAGCTACTAGGTTCCCATACAAAATCTCATTCGTCTCCCGAAGATCTGCTCCACAAGCTACTAGTCGATGCTCAAACTATCCCGAAGTCCCATTAAGAAGTATCTCAAAGGTCCACCATTCATAGGGGTCTCAACGCAACAGACTCCACGTCAATCAGATGTTCGGTCTGTGAGTTATTAGCCTTTTAGTCCTGGGGGCCCGGTTGGATTCATGCACGATCTGACCTGACTGTTTCTCAACTATACCCCACACTCCAGTGGGGTATACTCAAAGGGACCTTCATTCTCCATGATTACGAGTTCCGCTGATGGTTCGTCAAATGTGCATCTGCTGCCAAAGATATGGCCAAAAGAAAGTAAAGGTTCATAATGGGCCCAGGTCCGGTCTAACCCGGTCAGACTGACCCAACCCTACCCATTGGGTATGTCCAGGACGAGACCACTAGGACCAACCCAGCAGGCCGCGAGGGGCCATAGAGAGCTAAGAGGGTGCGGACCAGCCGCGACGTCGTGGTTCGGATGCCGGTCAGTGTGAGGGCGGTTCGTCTTGGAGGGTGCCAAGAGGGCGCAGGCCGGTTCAGCTGGGGCGTCGTAAGGGGTGTGGGATATTGGCTCGGCTGGGGAACCACGAGGGGCATGGGAGGCCGACTCGGTCAGTGAATTGTGAGGGGAGAGGAAGGCCAGCACGACGGGGAGCCATGAGGGGTATGGGAGGTCGGCTCGGCTGGAGCACCTCGAGGGGTGCAAGAGGCCAGCTCAGCCAGGGTACCATTGGGGTGCAGGTTTTTTCGGGGGCTCAGGAGTCCAACATAAGATGCGGTCATGGTGGCTTGGATGGAAGTGGCTGGCGCGGCCAGTGGGCATGGGGTCGGTTAAGCCTAGAGGGCACCGGGAGGCCGAGCTGGTCGTGGCCGGTTCGGGCAGCGGATGGCAGGGCCAGGGAAGCGCGACTCGGATCGGGGAAGCTCGATCGGAAGGGCAGAGATTGTGGGGGTGGTTTATCCAGGGCTATGGATCATTGCGGGGGTGGAACTGGTCACAAAGGCCATGGGTGGCGTGGTCATTTCCTACATATCCTTCGTCTCCTTCAACACCGGTGTCACCTTCCTCCGTTTCCATGAACACCCCAAATCAACAAAAGGGTTATGAAGAGGAAGAGCCATGTTAGCTTGGTCCACACTCTACACATTAGGGCGGTATCATGAGGTTCACCAAGGACATAAACAAGAACGATCATGGAAGACATTTTCAATTCCCATAATCCCTCGTTAATTTTTATTCCTAACCCCTTAAGTACAAAAAGTGTGGAGAACATGGGAAGTGTTAATAAAATTTCATTAAACCCCTACCTTGTTTGTTGATTGTCGATGTTGGCGTGAGAAGGCGGATGTCGATTCGTTTTAGACAAACACATCCAACATTGAAGGAGTTTCCACGGAAAAAAGTCGAAGTCGAGGTCGTTCTTCATCGGTGGAGCGTTCTTCATCGGGAGATGATGTTATTCATTGGAGTAAATTATTTCTCCCAATCTCTCTCCTCTACCAATTCCACCCAATTTCCATGTAAGCCCCAAAATAATAGATTAATCAAACTATTATTTTGTTGGAAAAAAATCAAAAAGGATAATTAATCACTCGGTTGGAACATTAAGTGGTGTGTACCTTGGAATAATAAAGGATGAAGAGGTAAAGGGGATATCCCTCATTTAAGAAGGAGCTGAGAGGTTTTTCTCTCCTACCGTTATTAGGGGGGTTGGGTGGTCACCGCTCCCAAACTCAAATTTGGAGGTTTTGAATTCTCATGTGGTCCCCACCACAATTAGTCATGAATTGGAGGTTTAGGACATTGGTGGTCCCCTCCACCATAACCTCTCATGGTAGGTTAAGGTGTGGTGGTCCCCACCTCCCACTTCCACATGGGTAGTTACAACAGATAAAATAAAATAAAACATGTGTTTTTATTTTATTATTTCCATGAATATCCCAATAAACTAACATTCACCCTCGACCAACTATCTTCGAGGTGAGAGTATCCTTATGTGAATACTAGTGTTGTGAGTTCAACAATTCCCTCATATTTAAATTCTGAGCACTGGTTCAAAAGTTAGAAAAACCCACCCAAACATTTCTTGAAAGTAGCTGGAGTAATGTTCAAGAATTCCTTTCGGGCCTCGTAATTATGCGCTGTCAATTTTCGCGGAGGCATAAAAATTACCATTTAATTAAAAATAATTTACATGGAAAAGTATGTGCCTTTACATTCTCCCCACCTCGGGGTTGTATGTCCCCGTAAGCCACAACTCATACTAAGGGAAGAAGTTGGGGTACTGAGCATGCATCTCTACCTCCCGCTCCCATGTTCTCTCATGGAGGTTCATGTGCTACCAGCGAATGCGCACTAGATGTATCAACCATCCATGAAGGACCCACTCTTGTCAATCCTCAATCTCTATTAGAACCACCATAAATTTATCCCCATCATTGACGGCCAACTCTCCATGTTCGATGATGTGAGAAGGGTCATGAATGTATCTCCTCAGCTGGGATATGTGGATGACGTCGTGCACCCATTGTAACTGAGATGGAAGATCTAAGTAGTATGCTACCTCGCTAACAATACTGAGGACCTGAAAAGGTTCAATGAATCATGGAGATAACATGATGCCTTGGCCAAATCTCTGCAGACCTTACCAAGGTGAGACCCGTAGAAAGACGTGGTCACCATCCTCGAACTCCAGTGATCTCTGTACCTTGTCGGCATACGACTTCTGCCTACTCTGTGTAGTCTTCATCCACTACTGGATGATCTTTACCTTCTCTGTGGTAGCCCGTACCATCTTTGGTCCTACATGGGCTGACTATCTAGGGTCAGTCCATCACAATGGTGATCTGCATGGTCGTCCGTATAACACCTCAAAAGGTTCCATCCCAATGGTGGAGTGATAGATGTTGTTGTGTGCAGACTCTGCCAAAGGTAGGTGATCCTCCCAACTACGACCAAAGTCGAGGACACAAGCGTAGAGCATGTTCTAAAGGCTTTGAATGTTCTGCTCAATCTGGCCATCCATCTGAGGGTGGAAGGTAGTGCTCAAACGAAGCTGCGTCCCGAAAGCCTCCTGAAACCCCTTTCATAGCCGGGATGTAAAACATGTATCACGATCAGAGACAATCGTCAATGGTACTCCCTGAAGCCGCTCAATCTCTTTCATGTAGAGACATCCCATGCTCTCTACTGAACCCTTCTCTCTGATCGGTAGAACGTGGGATGACTTGGTGAGTAGATTTCTGATCACCCGGATAGAGTCTTGACCCCTATATTTACGTGGAAGTCCAATCAAAAAATCCATTGATATCCCATCTTACTTCCACTATGGGACGGCTAAACCAAGCTTGCTGGTACCTGATGCTCCACCTTCATTTGCTGACAAGTGAGGCATCGAGAGAAAAACTCTGAAACTACTTTCTTCATTCCCGGCCACCAGTGCTGCCGTCAGATATCCTGATACATCTTTTCCACTCTTAGGTGTACCACTAGAGGGGATCTATAGAACTCCCCCAACACGTCCTCCTGAAGTGACACTCATACCATGGTATGTCCTTCGAAGAGGATGACACTCTCCCAACCTTCATAAAATCCATCAGGTGCCTTCCCTATGGATATCTGAGCACATCATGTCTTGCAGTCAGTGTCCCCACGTTGCGCCTCCCTGACTCACTGATGAAGTGGGGGAGTGACTGTAAGGGACTGAATGAAGCATTCTCCGTCTCTATTCACAAAGGATATCTCTAAAGCATCTAGCTACTCCATCGCCTTGCCTAGAAGCTATATACTAGATCTCTTCCTGAGTGCATTAGTAACAATGTTACCCTTCCTGGGAGTATAGACTATCTTGAATTCATAGTCCTTGAGGAACTGATGCTAACATCGCTGTCTCAGGTTCAGGTCCTTCTGGGAGAAGATATACCTAAGACTCTTGTAATCAGAGTACATGGTAAAACGCTTTCCCATAAGATAGTGTCACCACATCTTCAAAGAAAAGACCAATACTACTAACTCAAGGTCATTGGTAACATATTTCTGTTCATGATGTCTCAACTATTGAGAGACATAGGTGATCACTACTTGCTCATACATCAAGAAACATTTGAGTCTGGTCCCCGATGCATCATAGTAAACTACGTACACTACGTTTTCCTCTGGAATACTCAAGATGGGGGCACTATTAAGCCTCTAAATCGGCTTCTAAAATCTCTTTTTGCATCTCTTCTACAACAAAAAGGGTTTCCCCTTCTTCATCACGGCATAGAGTGGTGCTACAACTCTAGAGAAATCAAGCACAAATATCTGATAGTATCTAGTCAAACCCAAGAATCTCTGTACTTCCGTCACACTCCTTGGTGGCTCTCAAGAAAGTACCACCTCAATATTCACTAGAACCACTTTAACTCTAGCCTCTGAGATGACATGTCCAAGAAAGTGAACCTCTCAAATCTAGAACTGACACATTAAGAGCTTACCATAAAGGTTTTTCTCTCGGAGTGTTTCTAGTACTACCTGCAAATGATAGGCATGCTCCTCTCCAGTAGCTGAGTAGATCAGAATGTCGATAATGAAGTTTATGACAAAGTGATCGAGGTATGACTAAAATATCTTGTTCACGAGTCCCCTAAACACTACTGGAGCATTGGATACACAGAATGGAAAAACCAAGAACTCGTAGCGGTTGTACTAACATCTAAAAGCCATCGTTTTAACATCCTCATCTCAAACTCTGAGTTGGTGATAGCCTGATTTGAGGTCTATCTTTGATAACCACCGTGCTCCCTTCAACTGATCAAATAGGTCGTCAATCCTAGGGAGTGGGTACTTGTTCTTCACAGTCACCTGGTTTAGGTGTCGGTAATCAACACAAAGCCTCAAGCATCCACCCACCTTCTCAGTGAACAGAATCGGGGGTGCCCTATGTGAAACACTAGGCCAAATGAATCCCTTCCCTTGCAAGTCCCCCAGCTGTACTTGTAGCTCAAGAAGCTCTGCAGGAGCCATCTGATATGATGGTGTAGATATCGGTGCCATCTCGGGGTACAAGTCAATGTAAATTTCACCTCTCTACGAGGAGGTAGACCAGGGAAATCCTAATGTAAAACATTCGTGTATTGGTCCACCACTACAAGATAACATGGACTCTCCACTTCAATAGCTTTGAGGGTAAGGCTATCCAATTGATGAGTGATCAGTTGCACTATTCTCTGAGCAAGTCCATCCATTGCTGCAAAGGATTCCTTCTTGCTGGTGAAGGTAAACTTGGTTCCATCTATGCAAAAACATCGCACTTTATGCCTAATATAGTGAATCAGAGAATGGAATATAGATAACCATTCCATACCTAAGATGATGTCGTAAGGCCTCGACACCACATCTAAGAGATCACAGCCAAAGCTATCACCTCCTAGAGTAATCTAACACTACCAACACTAGTGTGTAATCATCGAGTCTGCTCCCATAGTAGTCTCTATCCATAAGTATCGATCCAACAACTCCATCGGAATCTCCGAGCTCCAAATGAGGGTAGTGGAAATAAAAGAATGACTAGAACTTGTCTCTATAAGTACTGAAGCTAAGGTGGAGTAGACTCAGATCGTACCTCGTATCATCTTTGGACCACCATGATCGTAAGCCTCATCTTCCTGGATATGAGCTCTCCCATGTCCACCAGCTCCTTGCAGTCGGGGTGGAACTCATGGTGGAGGTGGCGGTAATAACTCCAATCGCCGTCCACCACCAGCTGCATGACCAGCTCCTTAACCATGTTCGACTTCTCCATATGGACTACCTCGATCAAATATTTGTCTCTTTCTAGGAGTCCCATCGATCATTTAATAATCATCCGAATGGCTGGTCGGCAGTCACAATCCATGTTACCCTTCTCACCCCATGCCTAACACTGTTCGCTCCTGGCATGTCTGTCTATGCTTCGGGTGCCCCGAACAACTGACCATGTGTCATGCAGTCATGCACCGGTATGTCTAGTCCTCCTGGACCTATGTGACATATGTCTATATCCAACTACAGAAGACTCCGATACGTGTCGACTGGTGGTGGATCTCGCTGATAGAGACTGCTTAGTAAGTAAACTCTCTGCCAAGAGGGATCTCTCTAACACCCCCGCCTACTTCGGGATGCTAAGTGAGACCATCAAATCTCTAATCTATTGTTCATACCCCTGATCGAAGGTTTGAGCCCTAAATAATGGGTCCCACACTATATCAGTGGAGTATCATGGGAGGTCTTTGAACCTCGTTGAGTACTGAGCTACAATCATGCTGCCCTGCTGCAGATGAAATAACTCTTGAATGTGCGCTGCCTAAAGAGTCTCTGGAACAAACTCTGCCCAAAACAGGTTCTCAAAGTCTGCCCAGAGAAGCATCATCTTAGTGTGAACCTGTAGCATCATGCTCCACCGTCTTCCCATTGTAACCTATAGATGTCTGTCAGCAAGAATCACCAAGAGATCGGCTGGTGTCCATACCCATCGGAAGACTCTCACCATAGCCTTCAGCTAATCCTCATCCACCTGTGGGTCCGTCTCTCCCCTGAACCTGGGTTTCCTCTAGTGCTGGAACTCTTGAAATGTTCTCAAGCAACGTGCACCATCTTCTGCTGGGGTTGGTGGTACTAGTGGCCCAACAGAGAGTGGTACCGCTGGTGCCTCCACTGGAAAAGGGCCCTACACCGAGGCCTCGTCACTCGGTGGGATATCAATGCATTCAAATTTTGGAACTCTAGTCTGCTGTATTTTTGGGGGAATCCTGAAATGAATCAATTTCAACTTGCTAAAAAGTTATACCTAGTGAGATGACATGGAGAGATGACTTAAAGAAAACTTTTTAAAACACACATGCAATCAGTGTTTTTGTGCACTGAGTCAGAAATCAAAATACTTAGTCTTGGTGTATGGATACGTCTGCCACCGCACCAACACTGGACTCCCTGAACTGAAAACCACACTCAATACACATAACACAATTGCTTCATTGAAAATATCAGAGTCCTAAGTTCTATGGTAGAATTGGCTTCTCTGATAGCTATTTGTCACGACCCGTCCCCTGGGGTTCATATTGTTACTACGCCAAGCCCATCTTCCATAGGCCAAGGGCAGGAGACTGGCACCAAAGGTGTAATTCCCTAAAACTGGGGAGGAATTGCCTTTATAACCTGTAAATTCACAAAACAGAGCACACATATGGATATAAAATAATAAGTAAACCATATAACAAAATAGTGTTGAAAAGTAAAAGCGACCGAAGATACAATCCCAATTGTAAAGTACAAGGAAAATTGATAAAGGGAAAATAGTTGGTGGCTCATCCTTCGGGGTTCCTAACATAAGGGTTGGTACATATAGCCTCCTCAGTACTCCACATTTGTCAGTATCCTCCGTATACCAACTCATCATAAGGTTCACCTTAGGGTACCGTCCAGTACTGTTACTCTCACCCTCAGTCATCATTGTCCGTCGTCTGCATACAACACAACAAGGTGCGGGAATAGCAATGTAGGGGTGAGTATATTGATACTCATTAGGGATTCCGAGACTCTTAAGGTCTCACAAAATCCAACAAGGATAATCCAAAAAGAATGAAATTGACTGATAACTTTACATAGGTATATGACCATACATATACCTATGTTATCATGAAATCTATCTCAAGCATGAGGATAACCCAAAAGTATTGACTCAACTCAACCATAAATTAAATCACATTAACGAAACCTAAGATGCTGGAGAACTCTAGCTCAATCAAGTACAGTGGGTCTACTATGTCACATAGAGGCGCATCCCACTAACCTTGGACTGCTGAGGTACTCCTGTTGTCGAGTATCATGGGTCAACTGTGTCATACAGAGGCACTCCCCACCGTGGGTCTGCCACCACACATAGGCGCTCCCCCTCATAGCCTGTAGAGGAACTCCTCCTGTCGAGTATTATGGGTCTGCTGTGTCACCATGGGCACTACTCCACCATGGGTCTTCCACCACAACTAGGCACTCCACACTGGGCCATTTGAGTCACTCCATGTAAAACGGTCAGCAGTCGTCAAGTCTCAACCAGCTACTAGGTTCCCGCACAAAATCTCACTCGTCTCCGGATGATATGCTCTATAGGCTACTGGTCGATGCTCTAAATGTATCTAAGTCCCACTAAGAAGTATCTCAAAGGTCCGATATGTCATAGGGGTCTCAACACAATAGATTGTGCGTCAATTTGATGCCTGGTCTATAAGTTATTAGCCTTTTAATCCCGGGGGCCTGGTTGAATTCGTGCACGATCCGACCTGACTGTTTCTCAACTATATGACAAACATAATTGGGGTGTACTCAAAGTTATCTTCGTGCTCTAATATTACTAGCACCACACATAGTTCGTCAAATGGACGTCTGGTGCCAATGATATGGCCAAAAGAAAGTAAAGGGTCGTAGTGGGCCCGGGTCTAGTCTGACCCGGTTGGACCGACCCGGTCGGACCTGTTGGGTATTGTCGCATCCCATTTGGTTCATCCCAGCACAATAGAACCTGCCGAGTAGGCCATGAGGGGTCGTGGAGAGCCGAGAGGGCGTACTCCGACCATGGGATGACGTGAGGGCGGTTCGACCCGGAGGGCGCCATAAGGGCACAAACTGGTTTGGTCGGGGCACCGCGAGGGGAGCGGGAGACCGGCTCGGCCAGGGCACTGCAAGGGGTGCGTGAGGCCGGCTTAATTGGGGTTCTAGGAGGGGCATGGGAGGTAGGCTCATCCTGAGCGCCGCGATGGGTGCGGGAAGCCTGCACGGCTAGAGTGCCGTGAGGGGAGCGGGATGCCAGCACAGCTGGAGTGCCACAAGGGTGCAAGTTCGACTGGGGGCCCAAGAGGCCAGCAGCTAGTATGGACGGGGTGGCTCAGAGGCCAGTGGATGGCACGGTTGTAGTCCAAAGGGCTAGTTTGGTCCGGAGGGAACCACAAGGACAGGGTGGTCGAGGCCGGTTCGGTCGGCGGACGCCACCTCTTTCATGGCACGACCTGGCCTGGGGCGGCACGACCGTAAGGGCGGAGACAGTGGGGGTGGTTTGGACAGGGCGCTGGAGCATCGCGGGGGTGGCGCTGGTGTGAAGGTCGTGGGTGGCGCGGTCGTTGCCTTTGTCAACTTCAACACCGATGTCACCTTCCTTTGTTTTGAAGAACACCGCAAATCAACACAAGGATTACGTAGAAGACATGCCATGTTAGTTTGGCCTGCCCTCTTCACATTAGGGTGGTAGCATGAGGTTCACGAAGAACATAAACAATAACGATCATGGAAGATATTTTCAATTCCCATAATCCCACGTTATTTTATATTCCCAACCCCGCAAGGAAAAAAAGAATGGAGAACATGGGAAGTGTTAATTAATAGCCTTAAACCCTCATATTGTTCATTGTTCTTTGACGTTGGCGTGATAAGGTGGATGTCAATTCGTTGTAGACAAACACTTCCTACGTAGAAGGTGGTTCTATGGAATAAAGTCGAAGTGAGGTCATTCTTCATTGGTGGAGTGTTCTTCTTCGAGAGATGAAGTTCTTCATTGGAGAACATTATTTCTCCCAAGCTCTATCCTCTCCCAATTCCATCCAATTTCCAATTGAGCCCCAAAATAATAGAATAAGCAAACTATTATTTTGGTGGCAAAAAATTCAAAAAGGATAATAAATCCCTTGGTTGCCACATTAAATGGAATGTCCGTTGGCATAATAAAGGTGGAGGAGGTCAAGGGGCTCTCCCTCAATTATGAGGCAGTTGAGAGGTTTTTCTCTCCCACCATTATTAGGGGGGTCGGGTGGTCCCCGCTACCAAATTCAAATTGGGAGGTTTTGAAATCTCGAGTGGTCCCCACAACCATAACCTCTCATGGTAGGTTAATGTGTGGTGGTCCTCACCTCCAACTTACACATGGGTAGTTACAATGACTAAAATCAAATAAAACATGTGTTTATTTTATTTTATTATTTTCACGAAAAACCCAAAAAATAACTTTCAGCCTCAACCAACTGTCATAGAGGTGAGAGTCTCATTAAGAAAATACCAGTGTTGTGAGTTCAATGGTGAGCTCACATTTCAATTCTGAGCACTATTTCAAAATTTAGAAAAACCTACTCTCATGTTTATTGAACATACCTGAAATAAAGTTCAGGAATTCATTTCGGGCACTCCGGGCCTCAGAATCACGCACCGTTAATTTTCACGGATTCATAAAAATTCCCATTTAATTAAAACAATTACATGAAAAAATATAGGTCTTTATATTGATACATACCTTTATTTATTTTAAAACAAGATAACCCCACCCAAACATCTAGGGGTTTGAAATAGGGGAACAAAGGAGAGGCGGTGTTCATGTGCACAAAATAATTGAGAGGGTGGTCTACGCCTCTTAAAATTATGTGGTGGAAAAATTGTCATTTTACCCCTTAAAATTCCCTATTGGTTAGCCAGTGATGGGCCACCAGCTGGTCGGTGATCCAAATAATGAGAAATGGCTACTGCCTATGTAATGACCCGGATTTTCAATGTATTGTTTTTAATTATATGGAATTATTATGAGTCTACAAAAAATTAACGGCGCATGATACCGAGGACCAATTTTCACGGAATGAATTTCTGAACTTTTTCTAAGGTACTTTCAGTAAATGCCAAAGTGACATTTTCTATCTTTTGTATCAGTTCTCAGATTAAAAATCTGAGGGAACTGTTGAATCGGCAGCGCCAAGATTTTCTTATGGGAGGCTTCATTTTGACCATAGTAGGTCTACAGAAAAATTTGGATTTTGGGGCTTTTAAAAGAATAATAAAAATAACTTAGTTAATTTCTATTTTTTTTCTTTTCCTCCAATTTATAAGCGTCAACATGGAACCAACAACATGTCAATCCAATACGTGGCTTGACCTTCCTATCCTTTAAAATAGCTCCATTGTGGAATTAGGAAGGTTCCTAATTAATGAGCCCCCATTAATTCCCAACGTCGCTACATACCCACACCCTATCCTATTTATATAGAGCTTGGGGAGAGGTGTTGGCACTGCTTCACAAAACAATGAAGTGCTGAAAATGTGCTGAGATTCATAACCCTTGGAGGACGGAGCTAGTTCCGGCGAGCGGTGATGAGCGACAACGAAACCTCAAACAGAAGATCGATGATCAAGCGACGTCATTGGAGGCTAGTTTCGGGGGTGGAAAAAACTGACCCACTACCTCAATCGTGGGTGTTCTACATCATTCTTGATGTAGGGTTTAATTTTGTTATTTTTTTAATTTGATTGATGAATCCTGTAATCCTACCTCATGTTTTTTAGCAAATGCAGTGAGCACGAGCCTAACTAACATGGCCTGAACACTCCACAACCTTTTTTACCCCATGAGTTCTTCATGGAAGGCCACTGATGCGGAGGTATCGGCGACTGACACCGGCAGGGACAAGGGCTGTGGCCGACACTAGCTAGCCGCAAGGGAGGAGGAGGTGCACCCGTGCCACCGGAGGAACCATCCGTGACTCGTCACTCATGGCGGTCAGAGGAGGCGGTGCACCCGTGCCTCTAGAGGAACCGACTGTGGCTCATCAACTGCGGCGTTCAGAAGAGGTGGTCGACACAACATTTGACCACAGATGAGGAGCACGATGCGACCAGTGCACTGCTAGAGGATGCAGGCCGTAGCTCGTCAGCCATGGCGGCGAGACCCGCAGCAGGTCCCGCGTGACATCGCAATGCCCTTAGGTGATGCTGATTCAGTTTCTAAATGGGGGGGGGACCGCTCCCCTATCATGGTAGCCCGAGTAGACCCCACTCTAGTGGGAAACGCTCTACCATGGGTTAGGCCATGCGAGCCCAGCAGGCCACACACCAAACAATTGGGCCGGACCGCAGCCAAGTGGGATGAGCTCGTCGTGGTCCTGCCCAGTAGGGTGTGACTCAAATCGTATCGGGATCAGCCTAACCAGGTTGGATTGGCACAGACCGGGTCAGGTCAGCCCAAACCGGGTCGGGACGGCGCAAACCAGGTAGGCCCGGACCTGAGCCCAACTGGACTCAGAAACACTTAAAGGACTATATCTTGAGAACCAGACATCTGTTTGATGAACCATCTATGGAAATGGGATCCTTGGATCGAGAAGTACATTTTGGTATACTCGGCCTTTGATTTGGGTATAGTTGGAGTATGGTCAGGTTGTATCGAATCTGAATCCAACTGGGCCTCGGAACAAAAACGCTTATAACTCTCAGACCGGGAGTCCGATTGATGCACCGTTTGACTTGTTGGAATATATACGACATAGAGGTCCCTTGGGATACTTCTTTGTGGATCATAGTGTCCATCGAGGTACAAAAAATATATCTAGGGTAATATTCTATGGAACTCGAGTGCACTGGGTGTGAGGAATCCTGCGGCAGGCTGTAACAAGAGGAAAAAACATTGATCATTTGTGGGTTAGCATCTATCTATCTTGTGTGGGTTAGCTTTTATCAGATAATGTTTGGGTTAGTGCTCAATGATTCTGTGTCTCTTAGTGTATACCAATCCTCTATGGATCCAATCATGTGTAGGTCATAGGTGGTTATTACCTATCGATCCTATGTGGGTCAACAACAGTGCTACTTAAATGAATAAGATGATCTAGATTACGACATATCATCTTTACTAATTTACATAAGTTATACCTGAGTGTGATCTGAGTCTTTTACTTGTGTGGTACTTCTATATTCATGGTGTCATTTATGTGTTACTTCTACCTTCATGGTGTTATCTTCATAGTGTTACCTGTGTGGTACATCTACCTACGTGGTGTTACATGTGTGGTACATCTACCTTTGTGGTGTTATCTTCATTGTGTTACCTGTGGGGTACATCTACCTACATGATGTTACCTATGTTGTACTTTTATCTTCTTGGTGTTGCATGTGTTGTACATCAATTTTCGGGGTGTTACCTATGTGTTAGTACTACCTTTGTGGTGTTACCTTTTGGTATTCTATCCACATGTGTGATATGAGTATATCTTGATAAAATAGGTATATGTATGGGCATATACCTAAGTAGTGTTGATGTTAATCACATTGTTCTTGAGTTTGAGGTATTGATTTATGGTTTTTCCTTTGTGGAACTCTAAGAGACCAATAGGGTTCTTGGGGGTTCCTACTGAGTATTTTTATACTCACCCTTACACGGGCTTCACATGCACCTTGTTGTGTATTGTGCTGATGAAGAGCAGTGGGGATGAGACTTGAGGGATCTAAGACCATGTGGAACACAAAGGGGAGTCGCTGATGTGAAATATTGAGGATACGATCTGTACCTACCCTTCTGGTGGGATCCTCAGTGGATGATCAAGTAGCAGTTTTGTACTTTTCAGTTGTACTTGTACCTTTTTGAATTGGGCTTGCATTCCGACCCCATTTACTTTTAGTGCGCTTTTACTTTCAGCACACATTTACTATAGTAATATACTTCATGGTTGATTCTTGTTGTGTTCTTTGACTATGTGTCTATAAAAGATAAAAGACAATGCCTTCCCGTATTAGGGATACGCCTTTCCGGTGCTAGTCGCCATCCCCTGGCCTATGGAAGGCGGGCTTGGGGGAGTCATGACATGGTCACCGAGGGACAATTCATTACAACATATACCATTAGATCATTGGTGGTAAGAGGATAATTCAAGAAATAAATCATCCCATCCATACATTCCTTTAATGCTCCCCTATTATTCTTGTCCACCTTCTAACCTTCATTCCATGTTCAAAACGACATGTTTAAGGTGTCCAAACTCCTGGAAATATATTTTGAACCCCAAATCAAAGTACACCTTTCCCACTAATTAAAAATTTTAAATTCTCCTTGAATTCCAAACACCCGTATGGACACTATGTTTTATATCCTCCCCAACATAATTTTTCTCATCCATAAGAAGTCTGGGTATCCACCCAACCAAATCACTTGACCTACATTAGTTATCAACTCAAGGAAAAATAATTTCATTCCCTCCATGAATCCCAGGAGAACACCCTTAGTGAAGCTCCCATGTAAAGTTCTTAGACCATTGAATCACAATTTTTAACTAAATTCATTATAGAAACACCAAAATAGTTCTCAATCACTCTAATATAATTGAATACACTTGATGTTTTCTCATATAATTTATACTCAATCTCTTGGTTCTCCCCCCATAAGGATTATCACATGAAATCCCTTTCATAATTCCAGTTCCTACCACCACTAAAGTTACCTATCAAAAATTCCCTCCCACATTCCAATGAAACAATGGGACTAATTTCCAATTCACCACATCCCATTATGAATGAAATCATAAGTCAAATACTAGTACCGGGATCATTCCCAAAATCCAAACTAATATAGATGAGTTATCACCATCCATACAAAAGCTCTCATTTCACTGGTGTTTCCATAAAAGTTCAACCCCAAACTGGGAACACAATTTTCATATTAATTATAATTTATCTAATGTGTTTTATTTTTCACTACATCAAATTATACATGAGATCCACAATCGGGCCTCCTCAAGCTGGGCTACCTCAAAAATGCTAAACCACCCCTGCCAACATGATACCCAAAATACCCAATCATATTGTCTTCAATGAAGAAAGCATCCCTGGTTCATTCTAACATTCTATTAAAAACCCATTTCTAGATCTAAATATAATTCTGGAGTTGGAACGACCAAAAATATATATTTTTCATTGTACTCAGAAGTGAGAAATGATGTACCACCGATATGAAGTACCCTTAGAACATCCCTAATTCATTTTGATCCCAAATCTAACAACAAAGTTCTATAAATTTAGAGAACTAAATTCACTCAGTATGCATCGGATCATTAGAATCCAATTTCGATCACATCTATCTATCAACTAGTTTTATGCACTGATGATCCTTACAATATTATTTTTTCCCTTTACAACCAATTTGACACACCCATAAAATATTTATTACACTAGATAGAAATCAAGATCTTCAAGACGCAAACTCCATCCATTACGATACTATTTTACTATAAATTATTTCACCTCTCATTACTGTGCTACCCCACAAAACATCATTTTAATGTAATTTTCTAATTTATGAAAAATTATCTTATAACATCTCGAAACCTGGACATCATGATCTCATTCTAAAACATTATATTTTTATTTTTAGATTTTAAACCAATAAATGAGATGCAATTTCAACCATCCAAACCCTACAACATAAAAAGTAAATTTTATATCACTTAAATACCCTCAGACCTTTTTGGTTTCATGTTATATGGAATTTAGAGAAACTCTTACATGGATACTTGGATATATAAATAACGTGTTCATAAAAATATATATAATCTCACACTAAGTTCATCATATATAGTAACATTATTAGGAATAACATACATAAGATATTTCTTTACAATATGGTGAAATTAAAAACATAAAAATAGTGAGGTAAAATTCTTAGTAAGAGTAAACATAAGAATTAGCCACTCAATATAATTACTGATGTACCAACCCCAACTCCAGTAATCTAATCCAATGAAAATATTATTACAATGACATAGATAAAAAGATCCAAATACCAAAGGATCGATCAATTTAGTATTCTTGGATAACCAGACACATACATGATACCCATTTTACATTGGGAATAAAATATAATCATAATAAAGAAAACGTTATGAATCCTTGAGAAATAAATCAAATACATCTTCTTCATAACCTAGGGAAAGGAAAAAAATATAAGGGAAATCTCAAATAATCAGTATGGTTTATTTACAGCTGAATATATCATGATAAAATAAGGTATAATCTAAATGTTAAGGTATATAATAGAAAACACATGACATTTAATAAATAAATTCAGCATAAAATTCATCTATGGATAATATCAATGGAGTAATATCCTATATAATAACAATAGTAACTGAATAATTTATAAATGAAATTCATACCATTGGATATCATGATGGCATACATCATGATATCTCTATCATCAATACCTTTCACTATAGAAATTTAAAACTATATGTATGGACCCATTTAATAATAGCTTAGAATTTTGTCTCATGGGTCATATTGATGTATAGAGAGGATATATAATTTTGGGTCCCACATATCACTGCAAGTCTAACACATACCATATATATTGAATTATCAACTTAAATTCAAAAATCTATATCTTATCAATAAATTTCCATATCAATTTATGAATAGAAATAGTCAAATATTTTCTACTTAATAAAATAGCATTCATAGTAAAACAACATATGATGAAATGATATATAGTTTAAGAAATAATAATATCTATGAAATGAAATATGGATATTTATGAAAAAATATATTTTTGTAATTATCAAAATAAATTTATTATCTCAAGATAAACTTAATTTCTGAAAAAAATCAAGATATAAATTATAACCATCAAAAATATATATATTATAGTAAAATAAATTATTTAAAGAATATATGAAAATAAAAAGGGAAAAATTAATATTATATTTTAAAAAATATTTTTCATTAAAAAATCATTGAAATCATTTTGAAGAATCTAAAGGGTGTAAAATTGTTATGTTGTTTAGAATGTCTGTTAAATCCATATACATTAAAACATTCCCTTTTAATTTTTTGTAAAGAAATTTGAAATTAAATAATTTTAAAAAAACATTAAAAACATTAAATCAATATCATGTAAAAAGTTAATTATAACATAAAATATCCTTTATAAATAATTTTTTAAGACAAATTATATTCACAAAACAATTTTGAAAAATATGCATATGGAAGAAAAATATATATGGTTAAAAGAGAAATAAGATCATATGTTATTTGAAAAATTTATCTTGAATTTTTAACATGAATTTAATAATTATTCATTTTGAATAAAAAAAATTCATGTTAAATAATTCAATTTTGTAGTATATACAATACGTAAAATTAAATAGGTGCATATTAGAAAATATGTCCCAATAGAGTAAAAATTGAAATGAAATCTCATAAATCACATTTGACAAAGCTAAAAGGTTATTTTGATCTCCTATATAATAAATTTAGATATATTTTAATTACCTACCATAAATATGTATATTTACATATTTTATCCCTTTAAAATATTTTATCACCCTTTTGTTAACAATATATTATTATCATTATTTCTGGTGTTAACGATGGTGCTTTTCAAGTATGTTTTTATTCGATAGTATTCTTCCATGTACCTTTATTCTGGGGAAATCATATTTAATATTTTATTAACGAAATATGTATATTATATATTAAACATATATATATATATAGATAGAGTATTTAATAAAAGATAGATATATAAAAATAAATTATATCATTCATGGAGATAGTAGGTTTGACATACGCATGAATGATGATTTGATTGTTTGATGGATGGATAGAAAGAAAGATAAATAACAATTAAAATTTATATAGTAATTATTATGTAACATATAATATAAATTCATTAAATATTACCTTATTACCATCCATTAAATATTTAAATCTAAATGGATCGCATCGCTTTATGGAGGTTGTATTCTACAGGTATACATGAGCGATGTTATCGTTTTACAACATATTAAAAGGTAAGAAATTATATAATATATTATAATTATAAAATCATATTTATTTCATAAGTATCATATATATTATTTTATTTTATCTTTATAACCATACAGGTAAATTTTTTTGGAAAACGTAATTACACCGCTACATGGAGATGGTATGTCGTACGTATGCACAAGTGTTGTTTCTGTATTTTATATGATGGAAAAGAGAAGGAATATTTTTGTAAAATAATAATAATAAAATATTTGTATATTTATTACAATGGAATTAGAAACTCACGAAGGGTACAACACATTATCAGTAAGTGGAAAAACAAACAAACCTAAAATACATGATAAAGACGATTACCTCTTCTTCAGAAGGATTCATTTATATATATTCTTAATAGATCTGGGGTAAGTATATTGGATGAACATCTTGATATTGGATATGGTTGTTTAGAATATAAATTTATTGGTTTTTTATCTATATAGTTCAAATAGGTGTGAAGAATGGATAGAGGGGTGTCCATTTATAATGGAGGGGAGGGTTATTCTTGGAATTTAACAAAGTGTAAAATTATTACAAATGATTTTTTAATCCCAAATAGATCGAATTATTATAATTTTAATATAATATGAGCATAACATTAAATAATCTTATAAAATAAAATATTCACATGTTTTTTATATTTTATCACCCTTATCTTTTTGTTTTTACCCCTCGTTAAGAATTTCAGAAACCACCATAATATTATAGTTTTCCACACATCAAGGGTCAAGAATATCATTATATGATGAAAATGAACCCATATATGGGTAATGGTTTAGGTTTTCAACCATATTCAATTTATCTTGTATAGATTAATGTATTTATTTATTTTAAATCATTTAATAAAATATTATTTATTATAAAATATTATTAATTCCAATTTTGACTCTATTAAATTAAAATGAAATTAATTGTTTCAATGAAAAATGTTGATTAAAATATAATCCTTTAAAATTTCAGTAATATTTCAAATATATATATTAAATTTACTTTATATATTATCTCAGTTAAATTATATCACTATTAATATTTTAAATAACATTTATTATATGTTTCCATAAATTATATAAATTTTATGTCAACATTGTGCAAGAAGTAAAGGAAATTATTTCATATATAGAAATTATAAATAAATTACCATTATAAAAATAAATAATTTATATATTAAATGAAATTTTATAACTGAAACTACCTTTCTTTTTTCTTTTTGAAAAAAAAATAAAGATAATGAAACAAAGAGAATGCAATTTTTTTACTTTTCTTTTAAAAAATCATATAAAGATAAAAATCATGGAAAATAGAAATTAAAAGCCATATATTCTATGTTTTGATCATTATAGATGATATAATTTCATAAAATTTAATTAATTTAGTTTTTAGGGTCATTTTTTGTGTCCTTATCATTTTATTTTTAACCTTAATTACCCAATTTACCATTTACCATGGTAATAAAAAATATTAAGGTTTATATTCAAAATTTTAAAAAGTAAAATGGAAATATTTTCAAACATTAGACCTAATTATTCAAATATGATATCTATTTTACAATGTTTTATTCTTTTAAGTTGAATAAATTATTTTAAAATAAAAAAAAAAACGCAATGAGAAAAAATTTAATATATAATTGCAATTTTAATTACAAAATTTTATTAATACTAAATTATAGTATAAGATTAATTAAAATTTTAAAAAACTAGAATATTAATAATATAATATATCAAATTTTATATTTAAATTATTCTAAAATAAAATGGTAGTTTCGAAATTTTAAAAAAAATATTCTTTTCAATAAAAATTAGTTTATTCCACTATTCACTGAAAAATTCAATATTTTGTGAAAAATCTGAATATTTAACATTAATATAATTAATTTAAGATGATTTCAAAAATTATATTATTGTTATAATATCAAATTATATAATTTCTAGAAATTTATTATAATATTTTCACACAAAAATAAATAAAAAATATTTTTGAAGAAAACGTATTTCGAAAGCATAAAATTAATTTCTAAAAATTAATTACTGTTTTACTAATAATTAATCAATTAATTTTTATTGATTAGGTAATTTTTATATATTTCATAATTGGGTTGACATTAATTTTACTCTCTAATTCAATAACGAGGTTATAACATTCATTTGTGAATAGTAATATCTCAGTATTTGTTTAAGCTCGGTGTTGTGTGTTGTATACACTATCAAACATAGTGTTCATTTAAAAATATTGGGTTGTTACCCCCAACCCAATAAAAAATTTAATCCTCTATATTAAAACTTTTTTTTAATTAATGTATTTACAAATTAAAATCCTTCTGTGAAAAAAACTCACATCATAAAAAGGGTTAATAAAACATCTTATTAAAAAGGATAAGGGAAAATATAAAGGTCATCACAAAATGAAGTTTCTTAATAAGAGAACAATAGTGGTAAGTGAAAATATGGTCATAGAAAAGAAAAATATAACCATTTTAAATATAAACTATGCTACATAATATGGTCAATATAAATTTAACGAGAAAAAAATATAAATGTTTGATGAGTTAAAAGACCATTTATTTCATGAAAAATAATGTAAACCAATAAAAATTTTATTTCATGGAAATTTTCTTAAATTAAAGGGATTATTTTACTATCCATATAAATAACAAATGAAAATAGACATACTTTATTTATTTCCATGTCATGAGAACAATCTTATCCTTTAGTTGTGCTATGATCATTTTCTACTTCATCTTGTATGCTAGAAAATAGAAATTTGAGATGAAGTTTTCATACCTGAAGAACTTTTAACAAATCATAAGATCCATAATTCATTCATTCAGCATGTAAAATTTTACCAAAACCAAAATGGTTATGAAAATTATTCGAATATTATATATAATATATTAAAATCAAATAAATATATTCAAATTTTATCTTATTCTATTACATATGTAGTTAACATTAATACCCTTCAAGAATATGTCTGACTGAATTTAATGTCCTGCAATTTTGAATAAAGGTAAAAAAAATTCCAGAAATCAACATACAATTTTCTCCCAAATAGCATAGTATGGGTCTAAATGTCCCATACCAAAAAATTGAAAACCTTGATTACATATTCTTCTAAAATATACTAAGAACCTAAATCACCATGAAATTTTAATGAAAATATAACTGGTTACAAAAATTTACTTTATCCATATTCCTTAAATAAAATATTATATTATAAAATTTATTAAATGAATATGAAATCCATTAAAATCGATCGTAAAATACATCATAATAAAATTACTAAACTTTTTCAACATCATAAATATTATCCCACTAACATCATTAGAGTCAATTTAATCTTTAACTCAAAATCAAGAATATATTAAGGATTATCATTCCATTCTTCATATATTCTCTAAAAGTATCACTTTACCACAAAATAACTTTTCTTAATAATCATTACCATTAAAATTAATATTCAAAATCCTTATATAAAACTAATTTATCATAATACTTTTATGTTTCATGATTCTTATAACCAAAATATCATTTATAAACATAAATGTTGAATAAAAAAACAGAAGCACTTTAATTATTCCATTTCTATAGTAGTGATTGCATAAGATTGGCCATCTCTCCTTGGAATCTTATATAATAAATTCCCTTTATGCTTGGGATATTGGTTTAAAAAATCCCTATCTAGTTATAGTTGAAACATTTAACCTTATAAGATTCCTTTTTATCATTTCATTCATGTTATTGATGGACATTCTCTCCAAACATAAAAGAAAATTTCCATTCCCTTGAAGAAAACACCATAGAATTTATTTGCAAAATTATTACCGATAGGAAGTGTAAAACCCTGATATTTTGTGACATATATTATTCAATTAAATTTAATTTTCATTGTTATCATGCATTATACACAATATATAGTTTTAACAAAGCATGAAAAATCATTAAAATGTTAATATTTAATATCATAGTTGTCAATTATCCTTTAGATTAGTGTGTATGAATATGATTAAATAAATTATGAAAATATATGGTTTACACATGTATATAAAATTAATTCTTTGATGACTTATTATTTATAAATATAGAACTAAAACCATTTGAAAATAAAACTAGTGGAAAAAACATATTTCCACATAGTTGTTTTACTGTTTAACATAGGTTTTTAAAATACATTTATAAAAGAGAAGTTATAAATTTTATTTTTGAGGTTTTTTCTTTAAATTAAAGTCGAAACATTAAGTTAATGTGGATTAAAGGGGTTTTTAGAAGGAAATTTTTATAAATGATATGGAAATAGATTTTCATTTCTAGTTTTATAATCTAACCTATGTGGAAATAAAATAAAAAATTAAACGTATTATTTCACATTAAATTTATAATAGAACTAATCTAGAAAATCATGCATAAAACATTTCAATTCAATTTTTGACTAAAACTAACATTGATAGTTTCTTTCAGCCTCAATTTTTGTCGAATATCAACATTCATAGTCTGATTATTTTCTTGTGGAAATTTTTTATTAGGAATTTAGATGTTAGTTTTTTTTCAAAACCAATATAGAATTTCCCTTTCATTATCGATTATAACTAGGACTTATCTATAAATTCCACTTATTTTGATTATACGATGATTTTTTTATTAACTAGTGTGGAATAATGTAATTTTGTTTAAAAATAATAAATTATATTTCATAAAATAATTAAAAAAGTCAGTAAAAAGAAACATAATCTATAGAAAAGAACAAAATTTTAAAAAAAAATATAATATACCAACTTAAATCCAAAATCGATTGTCTAAATACACATTTCTAAAATAATAATTAAAAGACATATTCCTAATAATTTTTTATTAAAGCATACATTGTTTTTATAAAATCCATGAATATGTGTAAATTATTCATTCCTATAAGAATAAAATAATTGAAAATATAAAATGAACAATTATGTAATAAGATTAAAAAATATATATATTGATATAAAAAATAAGTCAAAAGTTACATATACATTAAAATAGAAAAAAAACATAAAGTAAGTAAAAGTAAAATTATAATTATGATTTTATTTATCGAAAAACTCTATTTGTAAATATAGTTATGAAATGTGAACCCACAACACTTATTTGGTTTTTCATGGATTTTCTTGTTATGAAACATTATCTAAGGGTTTATATGGGGTTTTTTGTTTTTCATGAAGAATTATTGAGAGATCATTAGTTTGATACAACATTTCAATGGATGATGTGAGGGGTCTCAAAAAATTATGTGAATTTATAGGATACACATAGGATGTGTATGTTGGGGTTTTTACTAAAATGAATGATAAAAAAGACACATTAGCTTCACAATTATTCATGAATGGTTTTTATATACATTTATATATATATGTATATATAACTGATTTTAAATGAGTTTTTTTATAAATTATATAATATTTTTAAATAGGTTTTTTATTATTTAAAAACATATTGTTTATGGTTCTGTGAAAATTTACTTTAAGAAAATATTTTTAATTCAAATGGATTGTTATGATAAAGTATGGTACGATTGGAATTATTTTCAGTTTTTTTATTAATATATATATATATTCTCATAATCTTAAAATAATATATAGTGTTGGTAGAGATATGTGTGTCTATGTTTAAATTTTTATGTATATTACTATGTATAGTAGTTTTTATAAAGTTATGTATGTATGTTACATTTCATTTTTTATATAGTTTCAGGACTTAAAGGATTTGTCTTTCTCTATGATTCATTGATTTTCTCTGTCACATATAATTTCATGGTTTGGTTACTCATGTCCTTTTCCATTAATGATGTATCTTTCTGAATTAAATGCTTATGTAGTGTGGTGATTATTTTATAAATCCATATATATTTTTACAATAGAGAACCAACATGCAAAAAATAAAATTTAAAAACTTAAAATAGAAAATATATTTGTTGTATCATTCAAAATTAACGTCTTGTGTATTGTGATGATTGTTTTATAAATCAAAAACTCTTTATAAAAAAGATAACAACTCTATAAAAAATAAAAATATACCAATTTAAAGAAGAAATTGATCATATAAGAAATCATTATTAAAAATTGATTAAAGGATACATATGTGACGTATCATTCCAAATGAAATTATTTTGTAGTATTTTGAATTTTTTGTACATCCATTACCATTTGTATAGTGGAGCGAAACTATATAAAAACAAACAGAACAAAAAACATATTGTCTATATACTAAATTTTTCTCTTTAATTAAAATGTAGATATTAGGTGTATCTTTTTAAATTAAATTCTTATGTAGTGTGGAGATTGTTTTGTAAATCAACTACCATTTTTAAAGTATATAACATGATTTCAAAAGAAATAACATAATAAATACTTAGAGTAGAAAATTATTATCAATATACACATTGTTTAAACAATGATTAAAAGATAAAAATCTGTCATACCATTCTAAATTAAAGGCTTGTTTATTTTGGTGATTGTTTAATAAATCCATAACCTTTTACATTTCAGAGAACAACACTGTAAAAAAATAATATACCAACTTAAATAAGAAAATAATTATCTAAATAATCATTGCTTAAACTATAATTAAAAGAGAAATAGTTGATGAATCTTTCTAAATAAAAGGTTTGGTTAGTAAGGTGATTGTTTTATAAATCTATATTCTTTTATAAAAGAGAGAAAACCTAATAAAACCCAATATAATAAACCCACTTAATGTAGAAAATGGTTGTCTAAAAACACATTTTTTATTCTTTAATTGAAGTAGACATACTTTATGAGTATTTATAATTTAAATTATTATGTAGTGTGGTGATTGTTTTAAAAATAAATAATCATTCTTTATAAAGTATAGAACAACCCTGTAAAAAATAGTATAATAACCTAAAAAAGAAAATAATTTTTTAAATACTCATTTTTTAGACAATAATTAAAAGGGACATACCTAATGTGTTTTTCTAAATTAAAATATTTTTAGTGTGTTGATTATAATATAAATCCATAACTCTTTATATAGAAAATAAAATCCCTAAAAACTAATATTCTAACTTAATATAGAAAATAATTATTCAGAAACTCATTTTTATACTATAATTAAAAGAGACATATATGATGTTTCATTATAAATTAATGGATTGTGTAGTATTTTGATTTTAGAATCACTCCATAACTCTTTATATAGATGATAAAATCCATGTGAAAACAAAATTTTCCAACTTAAAGCAGATAACAATTTTCTAAATACTCATTACAATTATTAAAAGAGGTATACATGAAATATATTTATAAATTAATGTCTTCTAAAGTGTGGATATTGTTTTATAAATCCATAGACCTTTATATAATAGATAAAATCCCTGTAAAAACAAAAATAAATATACAAACATAATATGAAAACAACTTTCTAAATACTAAATTTTTAAAAATTAATTCATAGACACATACCTTATAAATAAAATATTTATCATTATTAAAAAATAATTTTCAAATAAATATCAATGATGGGTAGGTTCTTCATTTTTCTATGACTCAAAATCACTGAAAATATAAAATAAAAATTAATTTTATTATATTAATAAACATAATATATTGATAAAAAATATAAAAATTTAATTTAAATCACCTTATAAAATATAATTGTTGTACCTATTGTGATTATCTCAAACATAAATCATAAAACATAATAGACACATTCCACACATCCTATTATGATGCTGACACTACAATTATAAAGAATTAACTTCAAAATAAAAAACAAGATATATATATATATTGTTTTCTAATATAAAATTTATTTACCATTAATTTCACATATTGGGGTTCAGTTGGCTAATTTATCAACAAGTGGTCTTTGTTAAAAAAATATCATGACCTGTATTTTCATATATCAACTAAAAAAACATTCATAAGAAATAATAATTAAAATTATAAAAAATAAAAGAATGAAATTTACCTCTTTAAAAATGTGTTAAACCTTTTATGAACGCTGACTTATTAAGATAAAACCCAATATAATATGAATTTATATAGGACAAAAACACCCAATTACCACTACAATATACACAGTTCATAATTAGTGAAGTTATATTCAATATTATTTCATAATTATATTAATATTAATACCCATCAAGGAATGGAAAAAACTGGCACCCAATATATCTCATATATACTTAACTCTCACATGATTATTCAGATATTTCACAATTGTTGAAATGAATTACGTATCTGTTAGACCATAAACACCTATAGTCTCATTGGTAAAGAGAATATTTTCTAGATACCTAATAAAATAAGTAATATATTAATTTACTTAACTTTATCTTTATTTAAATAATGAAAAATAGGAACATAAATTTACTTAAATGGAAATAAATTACCATAAAGCCACACAGAGGTTATAAAAAATTACTAGATCTGTGATAAATCATTATCATTTATCAAAGATAGTTCCTTCCATATATATCAGACATCATCCAAAACTCGTAAATATTATCCAAGGTATATGCAACCTAGGATAATCCTTAAAACCCATCTTAAATCTTATAAGTATCTGAAATTTTTGGTTCCTAAAACTTTTGTTTCTTTTATTTAAATTATTTTAATTTTATATAATCCTATATAAAGTAAACATTATAAAAAATTATAAGTAATTTTCCATCAAATGTATATAATAATTTAAAAAAATAATTACATCATATGTAATATAAAGAATAATTATATGCATCCAAATTAAAAAATGACTCATAAAATCTCTGGCTCTAGTAACCTTTTCTGTGGGAAATGATATTAAACTATTTGGATTAATAATATCTTGTACTGGTATTCTTACCAAACCCAAAAACATATTTTTGTGATGTAATTAATAACCAAAAATATTCTTTAATCCATACTCTATAGTGCTTATATTGGGATCCCCAACATATAACTCACTGTATATTGTTGGGTCTGAATGAAGAGGTGGTAGATCTGAGTATGTAGGTTTTGTAAGCTACGAAGGCTATACTGACTATGATTGACTCATAATTTTTTTAAAAAATATCCTACATAGATGATTTAATTGGATCTCACATAGATTTTCTAAGGACTTTTATCTCATATATTAAGGAATATATTTATTTGTCCTTTAATTTATTATTATAAAGACCAAAAAACATTCTTAATATTGACACCCACCTCATATCATCTTACACGATTGGCTTGTTCTGGAATTCCTAATAAAGTGGATAGAATTTCCATCCTACAATTAGTGTTAAAAGTCCCCTACATCTATTACTTATTATGGTTATCCTGAGATGATAAATTAAAATGTTATTTAATATTATTAATTTAAATACTACAAGAATTCAAGGAAAATATAAATTAATTTCATATAATTATGACTCTTACTTACTCAGAATCCTCTGTAATATACTTTTCATTTTTTTCCTTCTCAAAATTTTCAATTTTTCATGGTAATGGGTATGATATGAAAAAATTAATGGGACCTCTTCTAAAACACTTATTTATTTTTCTCTTACTGTATCAAATATTTTTTCATACATTTTCTCATCCTGTAAATGATACCCTCTATGTGATAATGTGTAAGTGTATACAATCTCCAATAGATCTTTTGCTGAGATCTCCTAAAGTCCTGTTACAAAAAAACTAATAATTAATTAGGTAATATAAGATAAATTTAACAATATAAAAAATTATCATGCCAAAAATTCTTTATCATGTCAGCTAGTAACAAATTTAGTCTATGTGTCTGCATCTAAGTAACCATACATGTGTCATAGGATTTCATTCTGTAATTTCCCAAAAAAATAATTTTTTTTCAATTATGTTTTAAAATATCACCATAGAACTACCTCTAAATATATGCACCTTTTCTTATTTTATTTTATTTAATGAATTCATAAAGTAATATATAATTGTATAAAAATATATTAGTCATATATAATATATAATAAAAGAATTATTTGAAAAAAATAAAACAATTCATATATTTTCCTATTATGGAATCCAACAGCTTTTCGTTCAATATATTTATAACGTAATTCTAGTAAGAATATAAAATTTTAATCCTAAAATGGATTTTCATGGAGATATAACTCATAAACTGCATTATATTTGGGCTAGTACATTTATTATTATCATCAAAATTAATATATATTATATGGTCTCCAGGAGAAAGTAAAAATATTGATTAAAATTTAATCTCACATCTACCATATTTAGAAATCCATTTATATATAGAATATGAAGATGAATCATTAGTAAGAGGCCCATTATTAGTCCACCAAAAAAATTGTAAATTAAAATTTTACATTCATTAAATATTTTTATTGTTGAAAATTTAATAATATGAAAAAATACATATACCACAGTAAATGTTCCACTACATATATTTATATCCTTGAAATAGATTAAATTAATTATTTTCTATGTGCCTACATATTTTTATAGAATTTATATTTAAAACAGTTATTATAAAAATAAGTAAGTAGAAGTATAGTTTCACACATGTGTAATTTTCAAAAAATAAAATGATATAATGATTCTTAACCCAAAATATATGTATGTTAGTCTATTAAATATAAATATTAATTCTAAAATGATATAAATGACCCTAAATTATAATATTAAATATCATATTTATTAAAAATGTTTTTATATAAGTAAATTTATCCAAAAACTAATGATGTGTATTAGGTTTTTCAATCAAAATTTGTTTAACCATAATTTTTTCATATAAAATTTAACACAAAAAGTCATATAAATAATAAATATATATAGTTAATAAAAAAATTAAAACTAGAGATTTTACATATGTAAATTTGAAATAAGAAAATAATATAAATATTTACCTAAATAAGTAAAAGGGTAATTTAGTGTTTTTTCATATCCCTTCAGCAATATTATTTCTTATATTATAGATTTTTTTGCATTATAATCACTATTATCATTCATAAATCATTTAATAGATTATAAAACCTCATATAAATCAAGAACATCATCATAATCCTTATCACCTGAAAGAGTGCCTTTTTATTGAAAAACGATGGAACACTAATCATTTTATGGATCAATCATATACAATATTTACTTTACATGTTTCACCATGACAGATGGTTCTTCTTTGAATGTAAATATTGTTAGATAAACCATTTTAAACCCATAACCATTATGTTTCACCCCACTATTACTATCAATAATGTTACGCATAAGGACTTTTACTCAAAATTTAAGATACTAAATTTCCCATGTATCCTCAAGAACACAAAAATAATTCATTGATGCAAAAAATAGGGTGTTTAGATTATGAACTCAATAAATAAAGTTCTTTAGCAGTGACCATTACCCTAAAATGTTGAATAATACTCTTATCATGCTGATATTTTGTGTAAAATGTGTACATATTAGTATAAAAAACCAAACCATAAGATCACATTCAGATATGCTACCCTTATAAACCATTTCAAGGTTTATTATGTATATATATATGTTGTGGATTTATCTTTAAATAATGTAACGTGTGTAATTTTATGCTCATTCATCAACCACTATTCAATTATTTCCAGATATCCTACCATTAATTTATAAATATTTGATAATATATATGGTTTAACCTCAACCTTGTTATTCAAAATATATAAATTTTTCTTTATCACTTCATCTTGTGGAAAAAACATTTACTTCAATCCACGAATCCTACAACATTCATTTTCATGTCTTTAATGATGATATATATGGAGACCAATATGCTCAACTTTATATAAATAATTAGTACAACACTCAATCACCTCTTCCAATATAGATTTTTTTAACAATAGAGGCCTTCAGTTGATGATGATTTTTATCGTATAATTTAAAAAATTCATATAATTTTCAAAATGATTTATCTAATATAAATAAAAAAGCTTCTTATTATTATCTCATACACCAAATTAATCACCATATAAAACGTTATATAAAAATATAGGGGGAAATTCATTTCTAGTCAACAAAGTATAAACATAGATTCATTCTTTAACACATCTAAAAAAATAATATCAATTACTTTATGAAAAATAGATTTGCGAAAATAACATTACCTAATGATAGTCCTTCTAATCCTTGTTGGAAATATACCATGTAGTGAGACCTATAGTAGTAGTTTCATTAATAGATCAAAGTCATGAATTTTTATACATTTTAATGTACAATACATCAATGACTCAAAATTCATTTCTTTTTTATGAATATCCAATGGGTACTTTAATACTAAGAAAACACTATCAACTATTTCTTATAAAAAAATTTGATGACAAGAACAACCTTTCATTCCAAATGTGTAGTAAATATTTTTCACATTGTGATTATATTACTCAGCTAACAATGGTTGTGGTGGAGACTATATTCGTGTAAACTGTGGAATGATTTTATATTATATGATAAGGATAATCAATTCTAGAAAAGATTTCATTTCCCATGTACACTATCCTTCATACATTATATAATTAATAATATGACATCCCTTATTTAAAATTTCAATATTTTATATATCCCTTAACATTATATCCAGATATGATTCTATATATAGTAAAATAATTTATAGTGAACATTAATATAACATTAAAAATAAAATAATCATTATTGCATGCATAAATAAATGTATCATATGTCTCCCATCGAAGATTCTAATCATATATAAATGGTGAACGATACACATCAATATATCTTCCGAGATGTTTTGATCTAGAAATCATTTAGATCATTATAAAATATTTTTTATTCAAAAAAATCTATGTTTACATGTTTCAAACTACCATAAAAATAGTCATGAACTATATTGGATATTGAGGATATGATATGGATTCATTCCACTAATGAATAGTCTTGTTCTAATATTTCTAGCATCACTTCCAGAAATCATGAAATTGTTTGTTAAATCACTTCCTCTGTGATGAATTATCAAGATGACATAAGTTACCATTAAATATGTGATCATCTATATTCAATCAGAATTAGTTTACATCATTTTAATTTTCCAATATAATCCCCAAATGTGGAATTATTAAAATGTGAAAATTTTCTTTAGTATGGGGTTTGATGTCAATATATGAGAATGAATCAGAGTTTAATTTTTCATCTGTATTATATCTTGATGTCCCACATTAAAGAGAGTTTTATAAACATTCACATTTCTTCCAAAAAACACAATTATTAGGGAAATAATATATCATTCCATACCCCAATCCCATTAGTTGTAATATTTTTTCCAATAATTGGAATCTCGAATCCCATTACCATCTAAAAGTAACTCGTTTAAAATTAAAAAAAATTGATAATATTTTATAACTCCAACCATTTCATTGTTTCAAGTTTTATAATCTCAAGACTATTAATAAAATTGTAAATTTAGTACAACTTGAGAATAATGGTTTCTTATGATTTTTGAATAATCATTCAAAAGTTGTTGTTATCTGATTGGTTTCAATGCCTACATCATGAATTAATTCTTCAATATGATCCTCTATATCACTATAAATATTTTCATCAACATTTGATATTGAATTGTATATTATTTCACCAGGTCATATAAGAAATTATAATAATGGGAAACCCCATAAAAATGAGAAAATCCTTGATTTATCTAGAATTTATCTTCTTTATGTTCTAACACTTCATGCATGGACAAAAAATAAAATCTTCATTTTGAATATTTTATTTATAAAATTCCAAAAAATCAACACCTCCTTTTTTATATTCGTGTATGGTTATCCATAGATTTATCTAATTATCATCCACAAAATACTTAAGATCACAATATAAAATGTGAATATATTAAAACATATTAACATTTTAAAAAAATATATAAAATAGATAAATTTTAAATATAAAAATATATATAATGAAAAAAATCAATTAATAATAACTATTTGGTCAAAAAACAATTATATATAATTATAAAAAACATATTATATATAATTTATCATCAAAAATTAAACATAAATTAAAAATAAACTATTTTCAAAAAATTATATATCATTTTCCTTCAAAATATTATATATAATTTATCTTCAAAAATAAAAAAACATACATATAATTAGACATAATTTATAAATCATAAAAAACATATAATAACTAACAAAAAATTATCATAAAATATAATTATCATAACAAAAAAAAACAATAAAAAGAATTAAACAAAATTTATCCAATAAAAAATTATCATAACAAAATATTAGACCTTAAATAACATACAAATATTTATGTAAAATAGCTTCTAAATTTTGAAATATTATTAAAAAAATTATATAAAAATAACTTAAAAATAAATTTCATAACAAAGAAATATAAAAAAAATATACAGAAGAATTATACATAAATTAATTAAAAATATATAATTACTTATGAAAAATTTCATACATACAATTATAATAACAAATAATTATTATAAAAAATAGTTAAACAGAAATACATACAATAAATTCCAAAAAATTATTATCATAAACAATTATACATAAAATATTTGGAAAAATTAAAAAAAAATTACTAATTTGGAATTAAGATAATGTAACAGACGTCTTATAATCTGATAAAATTGATCAAATTCTATCTAAAGAGAGTGAATTCTTCATGATGAAATAAAAACTAATGAAAAAAGTAATATAATGAATAAAAAAATTTAAATTGTAGTTTTGAATCGATCGTAATAGCTCAAGGATCATGTAATAAGACTAAACGATGTAATATTAATGTAAAAAACATGACAAGTTGATGAAAATTGACTTCAAGAGATAATTCAAGGTCATTTAGGGTCGTTGAAGTTATCAGGATCCATCATCGATTGAAAAAGAGGGATTCAAGAGAAAGAAAAATAGGGGTTCAGATTGTCAATATATTTTTTAAATATATTTTAACGTTAGATATACTGAAAATGATGTTAAATAGTTTAAAAAAACAAAAATTTCATGAGAATATATGTTAAAGTGTTATTTATAATGGCTTTTAATCTCTATTATATTGAAAATAGTTGTTAATGATTTTTTGAAAGCGATTTAGTGAAACATCATATCAAAAGGAAAAAAATGATTTTATAACCTTTTTTATGAAAATATGATGTTAAAATGTTTTTTAGTTAACTTTAATATCATTTAATAAATAAAACAGTTTCAAAATACTAACTTCAATGCCTATATTTCTACAAATGTAAGGAAAATCCAATTCTATAAAAACTATTTTTATGCAGACAAACGTGTTTTTATCATATTAAATAAAATAAATTATCATGTATATTTATTTAAATTAAATATATATTATATTCAGTAAAATTATTAACTTTCATATTATGTGTATTAGATATTATACTATAATTAATACAAATTTACTTGTAAAAAGTGTATTATTCTAAAAAGCAGTTTTGTCCAGTTTTGAAATATTATTTAAAAAATTAATTTTTTCACTTTTATAAATTTTATTTGAAAAAGTAAAATTAATTTTTAAATTATTACATCAATATTATCTTGGATTTAATTTTTTAGATCATGCAAAAAAACTAAATTATTCAATGAATAGTAAAAAAACTAGTTTTATTAAGAATTGTCATCTCTTTTAAAGAATTTAAAAACCAATAAAATAATTTTAAAATGGGTTTAAAAGTAAAATTAATTAAATTATATATATATTAATCTAATTTAGGCCATAGTAATCAATTTCACCATTAATATTGATTTAAAATCCTTTAAATCTTTTAAAACTATTCTCATTGGAAAACCACAATTTTTTGTCAATGTAGGTTTAATTTTAAATTAAAATTTTCAAATTAAGTGAATGAAAATTTAAAATGTATTAAATATTTTTAATTATAATAATATATATTATCTAATATGGTTAACTAAATTTTTTACAATAATGAATAGTATAAACAATGAAAGTTAATTATTAGGGTAAACATTAAAACGAGTTTCCCTAAGGTTAGACTAAGAATATAAAGGGTAAAATAACCAAGGAAATTGTTCAAATCAATTTTTATGTGAAACTATCAACATTATCACCTATATGGTTTGACAATAGAATATTTTTATCCTTTTTTCATGTAAAAAACATTGATATAATTTTTTATTTTTTAAAATTACTAGTGTGACACTCACCTCACTTATAAAAGGAAACCCCCTCTATACATTTATTCACATTTCCAAAACCATTTGGTTCAGTCCATACCGTAAACAATATATTCCTTAATTACCTCCCCAAATCCTAGTTTCCTTGGTGAGATCAAAATTAAAATCTATGAAGGCATTAGATTAAAACAGTAATGTTATTCAAAATAATAGTTAATGTTTTCTACTCCGTGTTTTTGTTTTTATTATTATTATAACTCATTAAAATATAATTAAATTATAATGATATAATAAATCCAATATATCCCATATAAATATATTTTTTTATGTTAATTTAATAACTTATATCTATCTCTTACTCCATCAAATGGGTTACGAAATCATCATTCATGTGTATGTAAAATTATCAACCCGTAAACCAATGTTATTAATTTATCCTAAACACCTCTCATAGTTGGATAGATTGACTAATTTAATGTTCATAGGTTATATTTATTAAATTATTAATATCACACCTAAATTCTTACCGTCTAACACATTAAAATTGATTGTTTTTCTCATATTTACGGCAGACCATAGTCTCATGAACCGTTACGATATTTTTGTCATTTCTAGTTTAATTGGATGGTAATATGGGTTTATTAAATAAATATATGATATATTTTTAACAAAATTATTGTTTTTGAATTATCATATCACATATACATTATTAATTTCCATTCTATGATGTATATGATAACGTCGCTCGTGTGTATAGTGATATGCCGCCTCACGAAGCAATGTGATTTATTTTTTACTAATGCTTTATTTGTAAGGTAATAAGGATAGAGTTAATAAATAAATTCTATATATATATGAAAGCATAATTATTTTTGGAAGGGTGGATTATTATTTACCATCTTTTTCTTCTATCTATTAAAAATGGAAACAACATTCATGTGTGCGTAGATCCTACCATCTCCATTAATGATGTATTTCATTTTATATCTCTAACTTGTATAGATTACTATAAATTCACATATGATGAATATATATTATATATATATCATAGATAAAATTATTTATATTATAGATCCATTAAAAATTTTAAGAGGATCGTAAATACCAAATAAAACATACACGAGAAACAAATCATTTATTACACAAAACATAACATTAACATAGAATTATTAATAAATGTTTAATTAATATTCATAATAAAATAATATAAGGTATGATAAATATTTCTTTGTTTCCATAATATATTAATCTTAATATTTTATTTGATATTCATGAGGTTTTAATTTCTATTTAGAAAATCGAAACATAACGTAAATGATTTTTTTCTCACTTTTTTACTTTGGTGAGACACATTATATATTCAATACATATTTATTTTATGTAGTTTATATACTATCCATGAATGTATTTTATGAACCTTCTCCTAAAAATTATTTTTATATACACATCCATTTAAATATCTCTCTTTCATGGGGTTTATGGTTTAAATGTTATCAAATTGGTAAGGCATCTTTGTTGGGATTTTGTTAATTTAGGACATACATTATGTTATAAAATTATCTAATTTTATAATGTGTTTATACATCCCCATTGAAATTTAATTTCATGAATTTATTTATTCTATTTATTTTTATACCTTCCATTTAATGTTATTCATTCATGTGTAGTATGATCAAGGTTACGAAGTGGTGATGTTTTTATGTTACAATCTCATGGCTTATCCGAATTGTTTATGATTATGCTTCCAATGATGAAATAATATATTATATCACTCTTTTAACTAATATAATTTATTCTCTTATAGTTATTTTATTATAATATATGTTCTAATTTAATCTTCCTTTTATAAAGGATTGAAAATACAAAAACAAATTTAGAAAAAACGTCTTTATTTCCATCATCGGTGGAAGCCCATTTTTATTTGATATTTACGTTCTCAAAAAATGTTTACAAAAATATTTTATAAATAACCAAAATATTTAATAAATAAATTTTTACTAATTTATTACATTTTACAATATATTTTTAATGGAATATTTATGTCATTTTCCAAACAATACATGTTTGAATTTAATAAAAAATGTGAATGCAATCCATGTTTCATAATGTGTGGTATGAATAGTATTTTCCACCATCATGAATAACTCGGTCCTTTAAATACTCCATTATATGTTTCAAAGTGTATTTTCAAATAAATGATTTACAAAATATTTTTTTTAAAATAGTTTTTAAAAATTATTTTATTTTCAAAGTAGAAAGGTTATTTTGTCCATGAAATGTTTTAAATGGGTTTCTAATGATTTTTTATAATATTCATATTTTTTATAAGAAAATTATTTTGAAATGTTTTATGTTTTAAAAAGTTTTTTTCAAATTGGAAATAAAATTTTCATAGTGAAATTTTCTAAGTGATCTTTCAAAAATCATTTTTCGTCTAAGATGAAATCAGTTGATATTGCTTATTCATTACTAGGGATAAGATTTAATGTTTCCATTCATACTATTTCTCATGATTTTTAATGTTTATGATGATGAAATTTTTATAAAATCCATTTATTTTTCAATGGTTATGCTATGATGGAATGATAAAATGTTTATGAAACTTGTTTTCTTCATCTGGGTTGTAATGTGATAATATGATGAATGTTTTGAGATATTTTAGAGCATATAATTATGGTTTTTATTATGAGACAAGAAGGGAATATATATCACAAATTTTAATTTCTAAAATCTTTATATCTCATGAGATAATAATTGGAAAAAATTTTATGAGATTGATCCACTATGAGATATCGGTGAGTCTTGATCCACTATGGGAAACAGCAATGTCCTGATCAGTAATATCAAACATGTGATTAGTCTTGATCCACTATATTGATGGTATTAGTAGTTTAACTTGACATATGAAATGTATTTTTATATTATAATGGTTCCATACTTTTGTGACATGATCTCATAATTCTTGATTTATTTATGATGATTTCTCATTCTTATGGGATATATTTTCTAAAATGATAAACTTTTGTAAGATGAATCTTGTTTATGATCCATGAAAATTTTTATGTGACCTATTTAAGTAACATTCATGATAACATACTCATATATTTATCTTATTTTTTCAATTTTTTTATATACTGATATATCATATGTGTTCCCTTACTCGTCGTCTGAGCTCACCCTCACAATTTCTTGTGTTTCATCCCCAGGTTATGAATAATGTTTTAGGTAGGGTATGTTTAAGAGGAGTACGATGTGAGAAGATCATTGTTTGTAATTTTAAAGATATTTCGTCAAATAATAAGATTATTTTTAGAGTATTCAAAGACAATAGACTATTACCATCCATGGGAATGTGTTTATGAAATGTATTGAATATTAATTAAAAAATATGCAATACTTATTTATAGAAAAATTGGTATCTATAGTTGGTATCATATGATAGTTTTAATTAACCATAAGAAACTAGGATATAAAACATTTAGTTAGATATCTAAGGATATGTAAATGGATTTGTCTCTGGATGAGTCAAAGTATAGAAACATGTCTTGGGTTTATGTTAAAGGATAGTGTGAGTGGTTTCTAAGAAATTACATCCCTTTCTGAATACTATAAATGGAAATGGTACTTGTATAGCTATATCTGGGGGTAATAAATCTGAAAAGGGTGTAGGGATTTGGAATCAATCGTCACTTAGTTCATGAAAATATGCCTTACTCCAACCCACTTTTAACACTCCCATGTTATATGATAATGAAATTCAAAAACACTTTAGGAACCATCATGAAGGATTTAAATAATACCCATGAATAACCTAAGGTAAACCTAATGTGTCTTAGATTGAAACTAATCTATCTTGATTTAGACATCCTATATTTTATTTTCAATATTATGTGATTTCCAACTATTATTATTATTGATTAAACTATTATTTTTGGTCTTAATAAATTTTGGGAACCATATGGAAATGTGTTAAGATTAAATGTGATATAAAATATGTTGATTAGAATCCAAATTGGATGATGACTAGAGTTGAGGATATTATGATTTTGAATAATCAATTATCCTGATATATTATTGAAACTTTTAACCTTAACCAACTCTAATACTTACTTAAGATTCAATTTATAGAGTTCACTGAGATCTTAGGTGGTGGAGACCATGGAGGAAACAAGAATAAATTTCCTATCTATAACGAATGTGTGAAGAATAACACGTGTTTATTTTTAAGAGAATGGTAATATTTTTTTATTGTGGAAAACAAGAATAAAAATAAATTAATTTTTTAGCAAAAAATGTAAATTTTGGTTAATGAAATGGATAAGAATAATAGTATACCTAAGGGATCATAAATGGTTTAATGTTTTAAATGAGGAATGTTTGGGAATTATGTGAATAAATTTTCTTGTGGTGAATCTTGTGAAGACAAGAATAAAGGTGGTTTGAGTAATGGTTAAGTTGATGATGATGAAGAGACTATGAATGACATATGAAAGGTATAGACTATTCTAGTAGTATTTTTATATTAAACATGAGAAGAATGATTAAACTAATGTTGATTAATTTTAAGACATGATTCATATTTCATACTATAGGAAATAATTTTTAAGGACTAATATGATGAATCCTAGTTAATGGTTTAAGAATGAAGTTGAATGAATTATTTATTTTTGTATGGGAATTTAATAATTATGTTACATGAATCATGAAATATATAAGGATTTTCCTATAGAAGTTTTTTATTAAGTATTATAAAATAAATGTGTGGTGGTACTAATGAAGTATAATTTTTTTAATATATAGTTTTTATTTTATAGAAAACATAATATTAAGAGAAGATTTCCCTAAATATGTCAATGGTGTATAGAATATGTTGTTTTGTTAGGGTAATGAGATAACTGATATGGATAAAGTAAAATTGATATTATTAATAAAACCATATTTGATTAATGGTTTGTTTAAAAATTAGTTGATGTTATCATTGATAGAGTTTACAAATTTTTTTGATTTATGAAATATATTCTATAATTTATGGTTTTATTTAAGGAATGAGGAATAATTTATGGTTTTATTGAGGTTTTATGGTAATTCTAGTTTTTATCATGCTTCAGTAGACTATATGACCCGGATATTTACAGATTTAGTATGTCACCATTAAGGGTTACTTATTGATATTTGGGAGATTAATGTTATGTATATTTTTTGAAACATAATAATATTATTTAAAAAATAAATTTATAAACAATCAAAAGGTTAACCGTTTTTTTGGAATGGTGTAAGTTGATTTTTTGATCCGGATTTATATATTAATATATTACATCAATATATAATGATTTATGAATATTATATAACTTGGGAAAATCATTTTTTATGATAGAAGTAATGACTTGTAATTCTATTAAGGATCTTGTGTTCCATTAGTTCTTTAGGAATTACAAATTCATATTTATTTTTTGGAGTAATAGTTGAAGTGGAAATTGATCAAATCAAAATAAAAGATGAAATTTTTTTATGGTACAAAGGGATTTTATTCCCTAGGTTTATCATTCCCTTTAAAATTCATGATCATAACTAGATGGTAACCTAACAATTGGGGCTTCTACTGAACCTCTATAGAGTCCATCAAGTGCTCCATGTATCTCTACGTATGATGTAAATACATTATACATTTCATGTATTAAACTCATATTATATACCATTGGAGAATGATATTTATTATAATGAAAAAGGTGCTGATAATATAGATTATACATATAAATTTTTAATAAATAAGACTACTCACTTGGTCAATGTTTGGTTTTGAAACCACCAGCTTGAGGAAGGTACATGGGAACTTGAGTAAGTAATGATGTAGAAGTATCCTCATTTATTTTTATTAAAGTGATTAATTTTAAAGAAAAAATCAATTTAAGTGGTTTAAAATGTGACGCCTTAAGAGTTTATAAAAAAATCATATTAATTTAATTTTCTTCAAAAGCTTGTGTTACACACAAAAATGAATTTTATGGAAACACAACCTACTATTAAAATATTATTGTTTAATATGATTATTATCATATATCAATTAGAATAAAGATTAAGAATACATTTAATTAAATTATTAAAATATATGGTTTAAAATTTATATAAAATTAATTCTTTATTGGGAATTTATTTAGAAATGGAATTTAAAAACCCTTTAAAATAAAGGAAATATTTTTCTAGAAAAATATTTCTATATGCACATAAATGAATTAACTAAATAAATTAAATAAATAATGTTTAGTGGAATATTTTAAATAGATTTATATATTATATATTACATATAATTTTTAACATTCGGATATTTTTTCTTTCTATAAAATAGATAAGAATAAATCAATTTTTATGTATAAAAACTGTATTTTTCTAACAAGTAGACTTTTCACCTTTTGTACGCTTATTTGAAAATTAGTTTTTTCAATTTTTTAAAAAATTAGTTGAAAAAAACATAATATTTTAATAATAATATAAAAATTATCTTTTAATTATTATTTTTAGTTTTCTTAAAACAAAAATCGATGAATAGTGAAAAATATTGGTTTTTAGTTGGAAATGTTATTTACTATAAATAATTTAAAACAATATATTTTTAGATGGTTTTAATATCAAAATTCGTTCAATTATATATCAATTAATAGAATTTATTTCATTTTAATCAATTTCATACTAAATTTTTATATAAAACCATTTTAAACTTTTAAAATGCTTCTCTTTGGAAAACTATTTTTTCAACTTGTTTGTGGGAATAATTTTAAATTAAATTTATCCAATTTTGTGAATGGAATTTTAAAAAATGGATTCCATTTTTTTATTCCAAATAATTTTCTATTATATAATATGTTCAGTTAAATTTTTTACCATAATTAATATTAAAAACATTAATGAAAATTATCGTGATTAATGTTAAAGTTGGTATATAAAGTGGTGAACTAAACATATATTGAGTAAAATGAACTATAAAAATTTCAAAGAACATTTTTATGGAATTATATACAACTTATATCCAATAATATTTGATAATGGATAATTATTAATGTTTTTTAATGTGAAAAACATGGGTACATTTTTTATTTTCAAAAATTATAAGTGTGTCACTCACATCACTTATAAAAGAACACCCCCATAATATCTTATTCAAACATAAAAAACCATTTGTTTCACAAAATTAATACCCTAACTTCTTCCTTAATTCCCTCCCCCCATGTTACAAGTATTTTTTAGATCATAAAATCAATCTACGAAGACTTTATGTTAAACCTAAAGTGGTTGTCTGAAGAAAATTTAATATCATTAACTATGAATTTTTTTTCCTTCTTCCTATAACTACTTAAAATATTCTTAAAATATGATTGAATGATAATGAAATTATATAAAATAAATATGTAAATATTATTATATTAATTTAGTTACCAATATTAAATTCATATTCTATCAAATGGGATATGAAATCATCATTCATGTGTACGGTGGACTACCGCCTCACGAATCGATGCTATTCATTTTCCATACCCACCTCTCATGTGTTGATATAATTAAGTATTTAATGTTTACATGATATATTTAGGATATTTTTATACTTATATAATTATAATTTTAGACCAGCCTTCTTACCTTATAACCCATTGGAAAATGATATTGTTGCTCCTGTATACGACGGACTACCGCCTCACGAACCGATGTGATGTGTTTTTAATTTTTAACATAGATTGTTATAATGATATATTAAATGAATATATAAGATATTTTTAAAATAATTATACTTATTTAATTATCATATCATATATACCTTCTGACATTCCATTCTGTGGGGGGTTTGATAACGTCGCTCATGTGTACAGTGTAGAAACACCTTCTTATACGATGTGATTTTTTTTCACAAATTTTATGAATGTAAGGTAATAAAGTTGTATTTAATAAATATATTTTATATATATGATATAATAATTAATTTTTAATTTAACTTTCTTTACATCCCTTAAAGAATGGAAAATGAATTAATGTATATGCACGACCTACCATTTTCATGAAAGATGAATTTAATTTTATATCTATAATTTTTTTGGATTAATATAAATACACATATAACAAATATATAGTATATTAAAATCATTATTAACATTATAGATAGTATTTAACCATGATCCACGTAATAGGACCAAGAATACCAAATCAAAACAGACACAAAAAACAAAGTAGTTATTACCCCAAACATAACGTTAACAAAGAATTATTAATAAATTGGTGATTAAAAGGAATAAATATATATTTATATATGGTATGATAAATATTATTATGTTTAATTAATAGATTAATAATAAACAAATATTTATTATATAGGAGTTTTTGAACATTTATGAATGAAGATGAAACTTAAGGATGTGGATTTTCATCTCACTTTTTTACTTTTCTGAGACGCATGCCATATACATCCCCTTTTTCTTTTATGAGGTATATATAATTCACATAAATTTATATTATAATTGTTACTCAAAATATTATTTGTATTTAAATATTAATTTTTTATCACTTTATCATGGTTTTTACAGTTCAAAATTTTCCAACGTGGTAAGGGATTTATGTCTCAATTTGTCTACTTTGCGACATACATTGTGTTTTGAACCTATCTTCTTTTATGAGGTGTTTAGAAAACCCATTTGACATGTAATGTCATGAATTTATTTATTTTCATGATATTATAATATTCATTCAATTTTATTATTTCATTGGACATATGATTCATTGTAACCAATGTGGTAAAGGATTTATGTTAAAATCTCATCATTTATTGGGATTGTTTATGATTTTCTTCCCCAATGATGAAATATTATGATATATATCTCAAGGAACACATGTATTTTATTTTTCAATAGTTATTTATTGATAATATATGTTTTACTTTCATTTTACTCTCTTAGAATATTAATTATACCCAAAGAATATTTTTATGAAAAATCATCTTCATTTCTATCTTTAGTCAAAAACTCATTTTATTCCATATCATTGTTTTCTAAAAAAATCTGTTTAAGTATTTATTAATTACATTTTTTTCCCTTGTTTTAATTTTTGTAAAAATATTTCAAAATAATATTCACAACATTTTCCAATAAATTCCTTTTTAATTTAATTGAAAAATTGAAAGAAATTATTATTTTAATGTGTATGACATGAAATTTATTTTCTGCCATCAGGGAAATATCATCTTTAAAATATTATTTATAAAATTCAATGACTAATTTATAATAATATTATTTCTAAAATTATTTTTTGATTTTTTCATTTTAAAAAAAATTATTATCTAATTGGAAATGATATTTTCCTTAAGAAATGTTCCAAATGATTTTTTATGCTTCCTTTATAAGATTATAAGGTTATTTTCAAAGAAAAATAATTTTAATATATTTTATATTTTAAAACATTATTCAAAGTGGAAGGGATAGTCTTACAATAAAATATTCCATGTAATCTTTCAAAATCATTTTCCATCTAAGATGATATACTTTGATGTTACTTATGATTTATCAGGTATAAGATTTAATAATTATATACTTATTATTTATCTAGATGGTTAATATTTATGTTGATGAGATTTTCATGAAAAAAGTTTATTTTGATGTATTATGTTGAGGAGAATTAATAAAAAAATCGAAACACATTTTCTTTACAATGGTTTTGATGTAATGATAATATGAATTTTTTATGATATTGTAGAACACATAAGTATGTTTTTCATAATAATATAGGTGGGGCATATATCTCCCTATATTGAATTGGGTAAATATTTATATATACTAAGATAAAAATGGGAAATAATTCTATGGGCTTCATCGTCTATGGGAAATAGGTGAGTCGTCATCCTATATGGGAAAAAACTATGTCCGGGTCCACAATTAGAAATAATTGATAAGTCTCGATTCACTATATTGATGGTATTGGTAGTTGACCTTATCATATGAAATTTTATTTTATATTTGGGATGGTGTGACACTTTTATGACATGAGATTATAGTTCTTGATTTTTTTTATGATGATTTATCACTCTTATGGGCCATTCATTTAAAAATTATAATATTTTACTCCATAACACATGATTATGACCTATGAGAGGTTGGTTATGAAATTTATAAGTTATATTCATAACCACATTCACTTATTCTTATATTTTTTTCATATGATAATAATTTATATCGCTTATGTTTACCTTTACTGAGTAACTGGTCTTAGGAATTGTTATTTTTCCATCACTGGGTTATGAAAATGTTTTGAGGTAGGGTATACCCAAATAAAGTACTATGTAACTGTATATTTGTGGAAGAGTGTAAATATCTTTCATGAAATAATAATATTTCTTTTATAGTCTCCAATGATTCTAAACCATTATATCCCTAGGGAATGTGTTAGTGAAATGTGTTGAATATTAATTTAAAAAGATGTTATATTTATGTATAAAAAACCTGGGCCCTTATAGGAATTTTTTACTTCTATTCTTTTCCTTCACATCATTTATTTTTACATGGTACAAATTCATCTTATTCTTATCTATATTTCCATTGAAAATATATGAGTTGGATAATTATTTCTCTATGATAATAGAGGATGTTACTATATCATCATAGGATTGAAATGTCTGAGAAACTAATTCCCTTAAGATACTCGACTAGTAAAATTTCCTAATAACATTTTCACTTTTATTACATTCTAAATCATGGAATGTATATTCAAAATATTTAATTTATTTATCATCTAATAATGGATTAGTATTTATAAATAAACATGGAGTATTTTATCATATGATGTGATCCAACATAGGTGAATGACACTATGGAACAATAGGTTGTTCCATACAGGCACGGTTTTTGGTCATAAGTAGAGTAAAATACCCTTATATATCTATGATTTACTCAGTTCCAATACCAACCCTATTGGTTTTCCTAGCTGAAAACTCCATACATTATATAAGTGTGTTGATTCAATTTCTTATATTAGGCACCACCACTACATAATCTCACAAACAAACGTATCTCATAATTATCATGAATATTGAGCCATAAAATACAATCCCCTTAATGGTAAAATTTTTCAAATACTATAATTTATTATACTTATTATAATTTCATTTATGTTTATATAAAATATAGTTCCCAAATACCATTCACCAAGGAAATTTAATACTATTGGTAAAGACCTATTTAATGTTAGATTACTGATTTTTCTCATGAGACATAATGGTGAATTGAAATGATATATAATATTAGGACACACCCTTCAATCCAAGTACACTATATTCCTCATGTGTAGAATGATCAAATTCAATTCAAAACAATAATCCTTTTCAAACCAATTTATACATCAAGTAAAAAATACAAATGATCAATACATACCTTGTCAATCAAAAAACATCAATAGTAAAAAACAATGTGGAAATAATATATATTTTAAGAAATAAGAATATATATGATAAATAATATGGATAATTAAGAGAAATTTAAATTTCAATGATCAAAATAATGTTAATTTTTAATACTAAATTTAATGTCTAAAATATAATCAATAGATGAGAGGTGACCATTAGAAAAATAGATTTTGTAATAAAGTCAATTATTTTAAAGAATATATGAAAATTGATGGAAAAATTTTTAAATAATTTTTCAAAAAGGAATTACCTGGATAATCCTTGAATACATATTGCGTACTCTAAGGCCTATAAAATTATAATAGAGGTGGGAAAATTAGGTAACGTTGTATATGTTAAAAAATATTTCTTTTGGATTTTTTTAAAGAATTGTGAAATAATTATTTTCATGAAACCATTATAAATATTTCTATAATACATTTTATAATTTTGAGTACGTATAAAATATCCTTTATAAGTCATGTTTGTAAATTAAGATTATTTGCATAAAAAAATCATATATATGGATAGAGAGGAAAAATATATTCGATCAAGAAGTGAAATAAGATCAATTGTTCGGTTAAACATTCTGATTGAAAGAGTTACTTGAATTGAATAATTATTAATAATTAATATATATATATATATATATATTCATATTAAATAACTCCATGTGTAAATATATTCACAACATAAAAGTATAAGCTTTCATATTACCAAATATTTCCCAATAAAGTGGAAATTCAAATGAAATATATTAACTCTTATTGGAATTACCTTGTATGTTATTTTTATATCTTTTATAATAAATTTATTTATATTAGAATAAAATTTCATTACCATCGATATATAACATAATATATTATCCTTGTATAACATTTTACTACTCATTTGTAAATAATATCTTATAATCATTATTTCCGGTGTTAATTTGTTTGTTTTGCAAGAATGTTTTGATTTGGATATCTAAGTTTCTGTAATTTTAATATGGTTAAATCATATAAAAAATATTCTTATTATAAATATCATATATATTAAATATATATATATTTAGATTCATCCATAAAAGATAGAGATATAAAAATAATTACACCATTAATGGAGAAGGTAGGTTGTACACACACATGAATGTTGTTTTAATTTTTTAATGGATGGAATGAAAGAATGGTAATTAATATTTTACCTTTACAGAATCACTATTTTCAATATATAATATATATTCATTACATAAAACCTTATTATTTTCCATCAAAAGTGGAACTAAAAAACATATCATATTGCTTTGTGGAGGTGGTAATCCACACTCACCCACGAGTGACATTATCATTTTACAAAAAATATGAATGTAATAACATATATATGATATTATAATTATAGAAGAATATATATTTCATAAATAATATATATATTCATTATTTCTATCTTTATTACCATACAAGTAAAATGGTGTTGAAAATTTAATTGCATCACTATGTGGAGACTGTAAGTTGTACATACGCACAAGTGTTGTTTTCACTTTTTATAGGATGTAAAAGTGATGGAATATGGTTTTAACATAATCATATAATCATCTCATTATATTTATGATATTTTATTTATTATATTATTATGATTACAACACATGAATTATAAGTGTAATAAGCAATAAACCTGAAAGAATCGATAAAGATGATTACCTATTATTTGGAAGAAATTCTTTATACATATTCTTAAGATACTTAGGGTTGGTCTTTTTTTAGGTTAAAAACCAATATAACATTTATAAATATGATTATAAGTCAATTTTAAAGGGTTTTATCCAGATATATGGCTCAAATTGGGGTGATAATTAAGAGAAGGGGTTTCCTTTTTTAAGTGAGGGGAGGGGCATTATCGAAATTTCATAAGGTATTACATTATTATAAATTAATTTTCTTTCCCAAATTTCTCTAAACTAATAAAATTTGAATATAGGATGAATAAAATTTAAAATAAACATATAAACTAGAATTTGGGATTTTTTTATACTTTTTCCCTTTTCTCTATGTTTTAAAATCCTGTTAACCCTTTCAACAATTACCATAACATTAAATTTTTCCACATTTTAATGGTCCAGAATGTTTCTATATGAGTAAAAATGGACCATGGTTTATTTTTTCAACCATTTAAAATTTATTTTGTCTAAAGTTATATTTTTAATAATTTTAAATCATTTAATAAAATATTATTTATTATGAAATATTCCTAATGTAAATGTTGACTCTGGTCATTTATATGAATTTAAATGCTTCAAGAAAATGGTAGAATTCTAATATAATCCATTAAAACTGGAAAAATATATAATATGTATATCAATAAAATTAATAAGAAACATTAACTCATACAAATTATATCTCTTTAAATTTTATTAAAATAATTTATTTTATTTTTCTAATAATTAAATAAACATTGATCCAGTGTTGCTCAAGCATTTAAGGAAATTACATCCTCACTAAAAATTATTAAAAAAATTACCCTATTAAAAATAAAATATTTCTATTTCAAATATAATATTTATTACTGAACATAGATTTTTTATCCTTATTTAATAAATTTAAAGACAAAAAAACAGGGAAAATGATATAATTAGATTTTCATTAAACAAAAGAATATAAAGGTAAAAATCATTTACAAATAGAAAAAAGGAATATATTAGAATTTGGATGATTGTATATGATATATAATAATATAGTTAAATTAATTCAAGTGTTATCATCAGTTTTTAGTCATTATAGTTTTTATTTCAAACTAAATTACTTGATTTTCCGTTTACCGTGGTAACCAAAATTACTAAGGTTACTATTCACAAAGTCCAAAAATATAAGGTATTTATTTACCAAATTTTTAATTATTAATTCAAAAAAAAATATCCATTTCAATAAATTCAATTTATATTCGTTGAATAATTTAATTAAAAATAAAACCTGCAAAACTGGATTAAAAATAATTTTTCTGAAAAATGCCTTGTTATGTACAAAGGAAAATTTATACTAAATTAAAGTATAAAATTTAATCCAAATATTATAATTTTATTATAAAAAATATAATATAATTAATTTTATTTTTAATCCATTTTAAATTTATATGTAACATTGGAAATTCTTAAAACAAAAATGTAGTTTCAATAAAAATATGTATTTTTTATTATTCAATGAAAAATAAAAAAAATCAACCTAAAATAATTTTAATATTTTGATTTAAAAAATGATATTATTTTCATAAAATATAATTTATATAAGTTCTAAAACATAATTAAAATATTTAATCACCAAAATAAATAAACAACATTTTTGAAGAAAACCTATTTATGAAGCATAAATATACTTCACTAAAAATTGAATAATAATTTCCTAATCAAAGATAAATGTATTTCTAATGAGGGGGGATTTTATATATATTTAATAATTTTTCTAATATTTTTCGTAACCTCCAATTCAATGTCTTCTTAATAATAGTCATATTTAAATAATAATATTTCATTGTTCGTTTAGGTTCAGTGCTGCATGTTTGATTCAGTGTCGAACATATAGTTCTTTTAAAATATCATTCTGTTGCAAGTGAGAATAAGATGACTATAAGTTTATGATTAAATAATCAATGTTCATGAGCATAGAATAAGATAATTCATACCAATAAAAACCTAGATTATAAAATATGTGATAAGGAATAAGGATTTACCAAAGGAAAGACTCGTGAGAATCAATCATAATGAGCCATGTGGTATCAATATTGATCAAGGAAACTATTAAAAGACATAGGATGCATAAAAAATATGTATTTATATTAGAAAATTGTATTTTAATTACCATTACAATAAATATTATAAGTGTAATAACCAATATGATCAAATTTCAATATAATTCTCTAGAGAATATAATCATTACACAAAGCATTGGATAACTATATCAACCTCACTCTTCATTATGATATATATCAGGCTCGCCTATTATTTGGAGCTATACCAGGAACGATATTCAACATAATCAATTTCTAATCAATATAACCTAATCATAACACAAAAAATATTTCATTTTTCAACATCATAATAATATTTTTTTCTTTTATATCATCATTTATCTGTGGAAATGAAATGAATTCCATGAAAATATCATAATCCACCAAGAGAAATAATAATGATGGTATCATTGAAATGTATCCCAAATTTAGAATAAATAATTTCAGGGGTTATTATCTTTAATGAATAGAAATATTAAAAAAATATCACTTAAAATATTCTTGTGGAAAATACCCTTTCCACATTTAAAATCACATTTAAAAACAAAAAAAATCAAAAAATACTATTAAAATTAATTTCATTGAAAGTAAAATTTATAACTCATAAATTTACCTCTAACTTATATAATAATAATTATAGTAGTAAAACCCATTCATACCATAACTTTCAAAAATAAATATTCTATTAAATCTTTAGTAAAGAGTGGAAAAAGTGGCCCCTCTAAAAAAGTATTAGGAATTCCCTTTTAAAACCATTTAATGGAAGGTTGAATATTATGTAAAATAAATTTATGAAATGATATATGTTTGTAAATTTATATTACTGAAAATAATTTATAAATCATGGATATAGAAGAGAAATATTCCTGGTGTAAAAAATTATAAGATCAGTATCACATATAAAATACTTTATTGGTGTCCCTTCAATAAATAACGAAGGAAATAGAAACTAAAATATTAAACCAAATTCATAAAGCATTTTGAGGAAAATAAATTTGGTTCAATATAATAATATTATATTATTTCCCCCAATGTAAACTTGAAAATTAATAATCCTAAAAAGAAATTATATTTTAAAATAAATAATTTACCCCTTTGTAAACATTCCCAATTAATATTTATTGAAATAAATAATATGATATTGATCTATAAATTTCATAAATTACATTATTTAATATGTAAAAATTCATTCATTGGGATATAATTACACCATTAAAATAATTTATGATGCTTTAGATGAAACATGTTAGTAGAAAATGTGATTGAGACAAAGAAAACTCATGAAAAGATCATAAATTTGAAGTGATAATTAATCCATGAAGTTATTATGTAAACAGATTTAAAAAAAAAACATGTGTAAAATAAACAATGCTGAAAACAATTCACACATAATCATGACATAAAATGTCAACAATGTAGATGTATAACACAATTATGGAAATTAGGTTAAGAACCCCTTACCACATGGTTATTTTGAACTCAAATCCCCTTTGATGAAATAATTTCAATTAAAACATAAACCTATTAAATTATGATGTATTAATGATATCACTTGTAAAATGTTATTATATTCCAATTATAAATGAAATTAGGTGTATACCATTAAAAATTCCTTAGTGAAGGGAAATTGAGACCAAATCATTTACCTTGAGTTCAGACTTTCCATATATGTCTTTAAATATTTATAATAAAATTAAATAAATTATTTTATTTTTAATAACATTTTACAGCTTTATTAATTTATCATTTAACAATTTATTTAATTAATTTCAATGATATGTTTAGTTACATAATCAATTCAGTCCACATTGGGAATTCTTAGAGAGTTTGTTTTATAATTTCAAAATGACGTTAGTATATTAACTATAAGAAAAGATGTATTATTACATAATCTCAAAATGAATCATCATAAAATAATTATAAGTTTTTACATTAATTATAATTTTAATCCATCTATGAATGATGGTAATGAAAAAGTAATTACATTACATTTATGTCAATGGTAGGTTGTACGTACGCATGAGTAACGTTTCCATTATTCAACGAACAAGAGAGAAATATTGTATGTATTCTTTTATATTTTATAATTTCGATTATATCATAAATATAATATTATATATTTAAATACTATACATACCAACTAGGTGATGAGGTGATGAAAAACAAATCCCATCACTTCATGAATGTGATAATCCACATATGCGGACAAGAGACATTATCATTTTTCAATGGATTGAAAAGGTAACAAATTGATGATATATTATATTTCAAGATTTATAATTATTCCTTTAATATCATACATATATATCAAATCTGTCCTTATAAATATTCAATATAGGTGGTTATGGAAAATGAAACATAACGCTTCGTGGAGGTGGTAGTCCACACCTATGTGTGAACGTTGATTCTGTTCACCATAGGATGTAAAATGAGTTGAAAACGAGTTGTACCATAGTCATAATGACACTAAAATATAAGGATAACACTTATGTTATTATACCATCAAATTTTATAATATTTTAAGGTGTGTAAGAAGAAATTATTTGAAAGAGGTCTGGTTGGACAATTACCTCCTCTTCGGTAAACCTCCTTTTGATCCCATCTAAAGTCACTTAGAATAGAAATTTTATGAATAAAAAACATATAATTCATAGATATTAAAGTTCATAAGATACATTATAAGGGATTAGTTGATCTTAATAATTCAAATTGGTGGAATTAAGAGAAATGAGGTGTGTGCTTTTATAAGGTAGGGGATGGGTATTTTTTGAAATTCCTGAAACAATATAATATAGTATGTGCATAACTCATATAAAAGTGCTTCCAAAATGTAATGGATTATAATATAAAAATTATTTTTTATTAATATAATAATAAAATAAAATAATATAGGTTCAGATATCATTTTAAACCATATCATTTTATTTAATCACTCGGTTAACCAATTACAACATTAACCATTGTAATAACTTTTTCGATATTAAAGGTTTAGAATTTTACTTATAAGGTAAATATTGGATCATAATTGGATAATTGATGATAATTCATACCATTTCTCAATATAATTTTAATCTCTCATTATTTTTATAGTTTTTCAAAAAAATTTAAAAAAATTATTTTATATAAAATATCATTAATTTCATTTTGACAATATTCATTTTGTTAGACATTAAACAAATTAAGGTAGAAATAGATTTTGAATATATACCTTTCACATATCCATAATATGTTATATTGTTCTATGAAATTTTTGGGACACTATTACTCATGGATGAAATATTACTTTTAGAGTTTCTAAAATCATTTACTACTGCCTGCTCAACACTATGTCTACATTTAGAAAGAATTTAATTTAATTATTAATAAATAAAAATTAAAAATAAATTATCTTGTTAAAAAAAATATTTAAAAAAAATATTTATAACCAAACATAATATTATTTTACCCACTTCAAAGAATATTAAAAATACTCAAAACAGGTGGGTGATATTTTTTACCATATCCATTACATAAAATATTATAAACGTCAGAATCAAAGATAAATAAATTAAGTTATATTCTTGTAGTTTAGAATGACTAAATATAAAATAAATTCATACAATGATATTAATAAATCTGTTTTAATGAATTTAAATATTTATCACATTATTTATGACACTAAATAACCCATTTTACCTTTACCATAGTAATAAAAATTTATTATCGTTACTATTTATATTGACGTAAAATTAAGTTATCCTTATGATATAATAATTATTATTATGAATCAAAACTATTAATATATTTTTTAAAATTTAATTGGTATAAGTGGTATAATTTAATTTAAAATTAATCCCACAAAAGGTGATGAGAAGCAATTTTCCAAAAAAACTGTCTTTTTAAGTATAAAAATGGTTTTTTCAAAATTTAATTATAATATTGATTAAAATAAAATTTGTTGATTTATTTTTAATAAAATGGAACAAATAAAATTTAAAAACTATTCAAAAATATAATGTTACTCTTTAAGTACTTGAAAAATATATTTTTAAATAAAATTCAATATTTTCACTATTCATTGAAAAATCAAACATTTGAAAAAATTCTCAAAAGTTCATTCTAAGATATTTTTTTCATAATGAATTAAAAAATGATATCCATTGTATTAAACAATATTTCTAAAATTAATTGGAATTAATTATAATATTCTCTAACCAAAATTGATACAATTTGTTTTTGAAGAAATCATACTTTTAAAGCATGTATGACTTTAATAAAAAATTGAGTGTTTATTTATGAAAAATTATATAATAAATTTTTATTGAGTATGAAAATTATATATATTTAATAATTAATTTACTAATATTCACATCAGTATATTTATAGCTATTTTATACCTATAACATTTAAAAATTATTATATAATTGTTTATTTTAGTTGAGTGTTGGGTATTTTATACGCTATAAAACATAGCATTATGTTAGCATCTCAATATATTAAACAACCTATGGAAGCCGACAAAAAACCATTATTAAATAAATAATAATTATTGATTCCTAGATATTTTATGTCATCACACTTGAGTCCTTTCTAATTTTCTCTCTACCATGGAGGGACATCTAAAAATCATCATCCAAAACTCTAGGTCACCATTCCTGTTAGCATCACATCATGTTCCACAGGTCCATTACAAATATAGAGTCATATTTTTTTGAATTCAGTAGGAACCACATTTTAAGATAACATATTTCCTCAATTCTGACAAAAAAATAGTGGTCATGCGCTCTAATATCACCCAGTCACTGAAACCTTACTCATGAATACCTAGTTATCACTTCATCAAACTAGGCTTACACACCTAAGTCACTAACAATTCTTCTATGTCATATCAATTTCATCAGGTGAGAATAATTGTAAGGACTCGAAATTTAAAGAAATTTTTTTAAATTCTTTGGAATTTTACGAGTCCGCAGTTTCTGACGGCGCCTGATTCCGAGGCCCGGTGTTCCCAGAATCCATTTCTAAAGTTTTGTTCATGTATATTCAGTAAATGAATGTGCGAGATTTTTGATCTTTTGAAAAGGTGCTCAGAATTGAAATATGAGGGCACCGATGAACTCACAGCACCGATATTCGCTTAAGGGGACCTTTACTGCAGTTGCGTTTTCTTGGAAGGAGAAGTTAATTTTTGGGGATTTATGTTAAATAAAATAAAATTTTTGTACACAATTTTATTGTTTAAGAGTTGGTTATTTCATAGAATGGGGAGTTAGATGTTGGTCCCACACCCACATAACCTCCCTTGAGAGGATCATGTGTGTTGGGTCCCACACGAGCCCCTAACCCTTCAACATCCCTTAAACTCCCCATTAACACCCCTTTATTTAATTTGTCAACAACTCTCATTTATTATGGTGGAGCCTCTCCACCACCCACCCATTGAATGTTCCAACCTATCTAATTAATATATTCATTAATTAATTGGAAACTATTTTAAATCAATTTTAATTTCATGGAAATTCTATCAAAATGGGGAAGCTTTAATAATATATTTTCTTGGAAAATATTTGGTGGTGGAGCCTTTGGTGATTTGGAGGAGTGCTTCATCCCTTACCAATTAAGAACACGAGGAACGATATCCTCTCGACGACAGAGGAAAGAACGTGAGGTGACGCTCACAATGAACATTGTCATTCTTCTTCTTTCTTCAAGTCAAGGGAGGAGACATCATCCGCGAGGAAACAATAACTACACTTCCTCCTTGGACGCACCCCAACATCAATGAATCAACGTCGACTTTGGATCCTCTTCCCACAACACTGATAAGAGAGCATCCGTATCAAGGAAGGGGTTTTTGATTAATTTTAAAGGAATAAAATTAAACTCTTATTCTTCAGAGCATGCCACGGTTTGACCTTGGCCAATTGATACCTACTAATACGGAGGGCACGGGTTGAACAAACACGACCCGACTACCCTCTGTTGGTTAATGTTGTCTTGGAGATGGGAGCAAAGTCAAGAAGGCATGGTGCTGTTGAAACATGACGGAGGAGAACCACATGACGAAGAAGGTGGAGGCGTCGACGACCGAAAGCGGTGGTGGCATCAACGACTGAAAGCGATGGTGGCAACGACGGCCGCACACCATCCATTTAGTGAACCACGACACTGGGTTCCGTGTGGGAAGAAGAGACTACGGCACACAACTGGGCCGCTCTGCTGAAGAAGTAACATTCGGTCATAGCCGACCAGATAAGAGGATCGCGGCACCTTGTTGTGCCTCGCTGCGTAGGACCGCGGCCCGCAATCTGCGGGCCGCTTCGGCGGTGAACCAGTCGGCCACCTATTGGCCGGGTTGAAGGCCACAGCGCCGCCTGGTACTGCATGTGGTGGACATCGGCCCACCCGAGTGGGCCACTTGCACCAGGAATGCCGGCCGTCTGGGAAGGAGGGGTGGCGCCGCCTTGACAAAGAACCAGGGGCCCCGTCCCCCTCTCCGCTCAGCCATCTGGCTGAGCCACGAACGGCCACCAGCGGCTTGGACCGGGCCACCTTTTTGGGGTTGGGCCGCCTACTGCCCGGGCCGGACCACACCACACTGGGCCAGGCCGTGCCGGGCCGGGTTGACCCCTCAGCCGGGTCAGACCCACTGATCCAGGAATAGACGACCCGCTGGCCCAGTGGGCTTGACGGGCCCGTCACGTTTTTCTTAAATGCTAATAAGGCCTTGAATGTGCATCCGATCGACGTGCCGTCTACGGAACTAAGACCCTTTCAACTAGGAGGACATTTTTCAATAATCTAAGTGAGTTTTGGACAACTTTGGGAAACAACAAGGTTTGGAACGAGCGAAATTCCAACCGGGCCCCTGGAACGGAAAATCCAATAACTCTCAGACCAGGCATCTAATTGAGGCGTCGTCTGTTGTGTTGGGTTCCTATTGATGAGACGGAACTTCAGCATACATCAAATATGGATTTTATGACAGTTTTTGTATCAAACCCTTTGCTTGAGGAGCAGACCCTCCCAGAATCGACTATTCTGTGTGTAGGAACCCTAGAGCTGGCTACGACTGCGATGACGTCTATCATACTGGAATCCACTGTGGGTTCAACGACGATGAACTGGACTAAATCCTCCATGGGTTCAACAACAATTATACTAGACTGGATCCTCCATGGGTTCGATAGCAACGAGAATGGACTGAATCCTCCATGGGTTCGAGAGCAACGAGACTGGACTGAATCCTCCGTGGGTTTGACAGCAACGAGACTGGACTGAATCCTCTGTGGGTTCGACAGAAACGATACTGGACTGAATCCTCCATGGGTTCGATAGCAACGAGACTCGACTGAATCCTTCGTGGGTTCGACATAAACGATATTGGACTGAATCCTCCGTGGGTTCGATAGTGGAATATGGTTCAGTGGCTAAAACTAATCATATATTACTCTCTTTATGTTTTTTATTCATGTGTGAGCTAAGTCTTGATTTACAATCATTATCATCGATGTGATTTAATTGCTTTCCTTTGTGGACTGGGTAGTTCTTGGGCTCGAGGGTTGGAGTCGAACTATGATTGATAACTTAGGTATATGTGTGGTCATATACCTAAGTAGAGTTGGTTGATACTTCGTTATTGTATCTTTTTTCGATGGTTTATCCATCGTGGATTCAGGGAGACCTTCGGGGGTCTCAAGGTCCCTACTGAGTATCGTATACTCATCCCTACACGGCTATGCTTGCACTATGTCGTGTTGGATATAGACGATAGACATCACTGATCGAGGTGAGGGCTTGTGGAGCTGGACGGTACCTGGAGGTGGACCACTTGGTGAGACGTACACGGAGCGGACGGCCGGACTCGAGGTGTTGAGGAGGCCATATGTACCCACCCATCAGGTGGGAATTTTGGAGGATGACTCAGTGGTTATTTTTTTACTGTACTGTAGTTGTACTAGCTTTTCAGTTATACTGTACGTACTGTTGGGCTTGTATTTTCAGCCCCATTCCTTTCAGCACTTACTTTTGTATTTAGTATTACTGAGTGATTTCTTCTGTTTCGTACTCTTTTGTTTTTGTTTTCATTTATAAATGCAATTATTTCCCATTTTTATCAGGATTTATTCCTTTGGTGCTAGTCTCCATCCCCTGGCCTATGGAAGGCAGGTTTGGGGTAGTCATGGCATGGGCCTCAAGGATGGGTCGTGACAAATTGGTATTACAGGAGTCGATTCTAACACAGAACTTATGAATCTGATCTTTCTTTTCTATGAAGCAACAGTGTTAACAGTATTGAGTGTGGTTTTCTATCCAGGGAGTCCAGTGTTGGTATGGGGGCCGAAGTATCCATACACTAAGACTCTGACCTCTGATTTCAGACTTAGTGAATGAAAACACTGATTGCAAGTGTGTTATAAGAGTTTCCTTTGTGGTCTCTTTGATTCAGATCACTAATTATAACTTATTAACCGTGGCGCACCTGCTCCTTATCAGGAATCCACTACGAAGACAGCTATCTAGGGTTCCCGCGAGAGAGTACATGATGATGGCCCACCGAGTGACGAGGCTCCGGTGCAGGGCCCTCTTACTATGCTGGCACCTTCGGGTGGTGTACCAGGAGGACCACCACCCATTAAGTATCAGAGGCCACCAACCTCACTGGCAGACAATGCATGCATACTGAGCATGTTTCACGAGTTCCAACAATAGAGGCCTCCGAGGATTCGAGGCGAGATAGATTCCCAGGCCCAGAGGACTGGGTAGAGGCAATTACTGGAGTTTTCCACCTAGTTGAGACACTAGTAGAGCATATGTTGATCTTAGATACTAATCTTTTTCAGTGAGTGACCACTAGGATGGTCTGTATAATGATGAAGTTTTGGTACTTGGACCATTTTCCGAGATGATACCTTCAGATAGTGTGCCAACTATATCATTGTCCATTGGTCAGAAGACACTACAGACGGAGCCGGTCGGGGACACTTATAGGCTTAGTGCCTTACATGTGTTTCATCACCGGATATACCTCATGTTCTGAGGCAAACCCGACCCATAGGCAGCTAAGTACTATTTTGAGGTGGTGGCTGAGAGTTTTATAGAGCTTATACAGCTTCGGCAGGACAACGTGTCGGAAGCTGAGTATTCATCGAGGCATACCGATCATTCCAGGTACATGATGAATATGATTTGATTAGTTATTTAGAGCCCGGACCACTGAGAAAGGTGTGTTTATGGATATTTGAGACAACAATTTTTATTCTATGCATTCCTACTTATGTTAGAGTGCTAGAGAGAACCATTTTGGTTGAATGTTCATTGGATGAGCTGATACAACCAGTGAATGTTAGTAGTTGGAAGGCATGAAACTGGTGTCATTCATAGACACTTGAGCGTGTAAAATGTTTTTAGAAGAGGAAGTGTTATGTAAAGATGAATATGTAGGGAAGGAAACACATAACCAGAGCTAGTAAAGAAACATGAGGTGATGAACATTTCGACATGTTACAACCACCTGCATTTCTAGTACCCACTAGGCTCATGGATCTGGATGGTAGGGGAAGTGAGTAGCTACATGCGGTCAAAGAGTATTACCCAAGGGATCTAAGAATGATTTGAGGTACTGTCTGTGTCTACTACTTGTTGCCATATCAATAGACATAGGTAACAATCATTCCTTCCTTCTAGGAATCTTATCTCAGACCTAGAGTTTCCAGTTAAGACATTGATGTGATCCTCACATCTGGAGTTACCTTTCGGAGGAGACTCAATAATCAAACTTACACCAACATTGTGATTTGACCATTCTGGTGAGTGTTTTGGTTGGAACCTCTTAGTGGCAGCGTCGAGGCCTTATGACCTTAATTTGGGTATGGATTGGGCAAACACAATTCATACAAAGATTGACTATATTAGGCAAAACGGTTGTGGTTTATCTACAATTTTGGGATGGAGTTTTCCTTGGTTTGTGAAAAGGAAACCCCAGCTAGCACAGGATGGAATCATGCATAAGAGGGTGCAGTCGATCACTCATGAGTCAGCCAGACATACCTTTGTTCCAGACATCTCCAGAGTTGAAGAACCACTTTCAGCTTTGACGAAGAAGGGGGAAACCCATCGTGTGGTCAGATAGATGCTATCAGAGCATTCAAGAGATCGTACGGCCTCATGGTGTGCCATCGATTATCGTCTCAAATCGAGATGCACGTTTCACTTCCAAGCTTTGGAAGGGGTTGTAGGAGGCTTTTGGGACACAGCTACATCTGAGCACCGCCTTTCATCCTCAGACGGATGGTCAGACGGAGAGGACCATTTTGACTCTCGAGGACATGCTCCATGCATGTATACTTGACTTTGGTTGCAGCTAGGAGGATCACTTAGCCTTGGTGGAGTTTGCGTACAACAACAGCTACCACTCCACCATCGGGATGGCACCTTACGAGGCACTGTACGACTGACCGTGCAGATCACCTCAGTGCTGGACAGACCTAGGGGAGTCAGCAATTGTAGGACCAGAGATGGTGCAGGCTACGATGGAGAAGGTGCAGATCATCCTGGAGCGGATGAAGACTGCACATAGAAGACATAAGTCCAATGTTGATAAGATATAGATACCACTGGAGTTCGAGGATGGTGACCATGTCTTCCTAATGTTCTCACCTCGACAAGGTCTATGGAGATTTGGTCGGGTTGGAAATTTATCTCCTCACTTCATCAGGCTCTTACGAGTCCTCAATAGAGTAGGCAAGTTGGCTTACTGCCTGGCCCTTCCACAACAATTGCACCGGGTGCATGACGTCTTCCATGTATCTCAGCTAAGCAGATACGTGCACGACCCATCTCACATAATCGACCATGGGGAGTTGGATATAGATGATGAGGTGACATTCATGGATGTCCCGGTGGAGATCAAGGATTCACCAGGGCGGGTCCTACGTGGACAGTCAATTCCTCTAGTGCACGTTCACTGGCAGCACGAGAACCTCCAGGAGAGCACAGGGGAGCGGGAGGCTCAGATGAATGCTCAGTACCCATTTTTGTTTCCCTAGTGTATGTTATAGCTTTATGGGGATATAAATCCTTGAGGTGGAGGTAATGTAAATACTCAGAAAATTCCATTAATGTTTTTTAAATCTTTGGAATTTTACGAGTCTACAGTTTTTGACGGCGCCTGATTCTGAGGCCCAGTGTGCCCGAATTCAATTTCTGAAGTCTTTTTCGGGTATGTTCAGTAAATGTATGTGATAGTTTTTCTATCTTTTGAAATGGTGCTCAAAATTGAAATCTGAGGGCCCCGATGAACTCACAACACCGGTATTCTCTTAAGGGGACCTTTACTGCAGTTGTGCTTTCTCGGGAGGAGAAGTTAATTTTTGGGGATTTATGTTAAATTAAATAAAATTATTTTACACAATTGCATTGTTTAAGAGTTGGTTATTTCGTTCAAGGGGGAGTTAGAGGTGGGTCCCACACACACATAATCTCTAATTAGAGGATAATGTGTGGTGGGGCCCACAAGATCCCCTAACCCTTCAACTTCCCTTAAACTCCCCATTAAAACCCCTTTATTTAATTTGTCAAGAGCTCTCATTTATTATGGTGGAGCCTCTCCACCTCCCACGCATTGAATGTTCCAAACTATCTAATTAATATATTAATTAATTAATTTCCACCTCTTTTGAATCAATTTGAATTGAATGGAAATTCTATCAAAATGGGGAAGCCTTAATATTATATTTTCTTGGAAAATATTTGGTGGTGCAGCCTTTGGAGATTTGGAGGAGAGATTCATCCCTCACCAATGAAGAACATGGGGAACGATATCCTCTATACAACCAAGGAATTAACGTGAGGTGAGGCTCACATGGAATCCCTTCATTCTTATTCATTATCCGCATCATGGGATGAGACGTCGTCCACGAGGAAACATCGACTACACTTCCACCTAGGATGCAACTTGATGTCAATGAATCAAAGTTGACTTCGGATCCTCTTCCCGCAATAGGGACAAGCGAGCATCGGAATAAAGGTAGGGGTTTTTGATTAATTTTAAAGGATTAAATTAAACTCTTGTTCTTTGGTGTATGCCTCGGTTTGACTTTGGCCAATTGATACCAACTAATACGGAGGGCGTGGGTCGAACCATCACGTCCCGACTACCCTCCATTGGTTAATTTTGTCTTTGAAATGGGGGATAAGTAAAGAAGGCGTGGTTCCATTGCACCATGCTAGAGGAGAACCACAAGATGAGGAAGGTGGTGGCGTCGACGACCGAAAGCGGCGATGGAAACGGCGGCCGCGTGCCGGCCCGTTAGAGAACCGCGACACTGGGTGACGCGCGACCGAAGAAGAAGCAGCCGACCATATCCACCCAGAAAGAAGGACCGTGGCTCCTTGTGGCACCACGCTGTGGTGGATCGCGGCCCGCGCTCCGTGGGCCCCTTGGGCGGTGAACTGGTCAGCCGCCAGCCAGCCAGGTTGAAGGCCGCTTTACTGCCTGGCACCGCATGTGGACGACAGTGGCCCGCCCGAGCAGGCTTCTTGCACCAGGAAAGCCTACCGGCTTCAGCTGGTAGGCCAGGAGTGGCGGCGCCACTCAGTGCTGCCGTGACGAAGAACCGAGTGTCATGCCCCCCGCTCCGCTCGGCCATCAGGGCGAGCTGCGGCCGGCCACCAACGGCATGGATCTGGTCGGGCCGCACCCTTCCGGGCCAGACCGCACACCACCGGGTCGGGCCGTGTCAGGCCAGGTTGACCCCCTACCCAGGACGGACCCATTGATCCATGACAGGCCGACCCACCGGCCCACCGGGCTTGACGGGACGGGGCCCGTTTCTCTTAAATACGAAAAACACCTTGATCATGCGTCTGTCGACGCACCAACTGTGGCACTGGGACCCTTACGATGAGGCGGTCCTTTTGCGATACTCTAAGTGAGTTTTGGAAAACTTTGGAAAATGGTCGATTTTGGAACGATCTTAATTCCAACCGGTTCCCTGGAAAGGAAAAGCTAATAACTCTCAGACCGAGCGTCCAATTGACGCACTATCTATTGCGTTGGGTTCCTATTAATGAGACAGAACTTCGGGATACATGAAATATGGACTTTGTGATAGTTTATGTGTTTACCTCTCTTCTCGAGGAGAGGACCCTCCTAGAATGAAGCGTGCTATGTGCGAGAACCCTAAAGCTGGCTGCGACTGTGATGACGTCTACCATACTAGAATCCTCTCTGGGTTCGATGTTGATGAACTGGACTAAATCCTCCATGGGTTGGACAACAAAGAGACTGGATTGAATCCTCGGTGGGTTCGACAGCAATGAGACTGGACTGAATCCTCCGTGGGTTCGACATCAACGAGACTAGACTAAATCCTCTGTGGGTTCGACAGTAATGAGACTGGACTGAATCCCCCCTGGGTTCGACAGCAACGAGACTGTACTGAATCCTCTATGGGTTCGACAACAATGAGATTGGACTGAATCCTCCATGGGTTCGATAGTGGAAGATGGTTCAGTGGCTACAACTAACCATCTCTTACTCTCTTTAAGTTGTGTTTTCTTGTGTGAGCTAAGTCCTGATTTTCAATCATTATCGTCTATGTGATTGACTTTCTTTCTTGTGTGGACTGGGTTGTTCATGGGCTCTAGAGTTGGATCTGAACTATGATTGATAACTTATGTATATGTATGGTAATATACCTATGTAGAGTTTGTTGATAATTCGTGATTGTATATTTCTTCTGTGGTTTATCCTTCATGGATTCAAGGAGGCCTTCAGGGGTCTCGGGGTCCCTCCTGAGTATCTTATACTCACCCCTTCATGGGATATTCCCGCACTACATTGTGTTGGATGCAGAAAACAAACATCACTAATCGAGGTGGAGGCTTGTGGAGCTGGACAGTACCCGAAGGTGGACCACATGGCATGACGTACACTGAGCAGACGACCAGACCCGAGGATGCTGAGGAGGCCATATGTACCCACCTTTTAGGTAGGAATTCTAGAGGATGACTCAGTGGTTGTAGTTTTACTTTACTTTAGTGGTACTAGCTTTTCAGTTGTACGGTACTTACTGTTGGGCTTGTATTTCCACCCCCTTTCCTTTCAGCACTTACTTTTGTATTCATTATTACTTAGTGATTTCTTCTGTTGTGTACTCTGTTATGTTTGTTAACTTTTATAAATGCAATTACTTCCCTTTATTATCAGGATTTACACCTTTGGTGGTAGTCGTCATCCCCTGGACTATGGAAGGCGGGCTTGGGGTAGTCATGGAATGAACCCCGAGGATGGGTCATGACAATCATCCTCGATTCTCCTCCTCAAAATATATCACCTAACATGTGACATGATTCAACTCATGAATATATATCATATGTATTCATTAATGGAAATTAAAATATACCCGTGCATAGAAGAACATATATATCAATAGGGTAAAGAACATGAACTATCATTTCCTTCAAATTAAGGCTGGATACCGCAAACACTACGAATCAATGTGCTCAACTCATGAAGATAATTCATAACCATTCCAAAATTATAACCTTGACGAATCCTAGTGTGTACTAATTTCAAACAAAAAACCTATGCATTTTTCATTTCTAAAGTCACTTGAAACCTGAGATAACCCCTCTCGTACATTACCCTCACATACAACACTACACATAGTCTCACTGAAATTCTATGTCACACATCATGGTCGTAATGGTATCCCAAATAGCATGTAAACCAAAACTCACAAGGGTAAATATAAGGTCAACTCATATTCCAAACACCCACACTAGGGTCTCACATATATCATGCATCACACACCAAGTCATAAAACTACTAGGGAACTAATTATCACAAATCATACACTTACAAGACTGCCCCATAGCAAATTGCATAGATGTACTCATATGTTGGCATCACCCTATGATGATCAGTACTCAGATAATCACAGTCTCAAGGATTGGTTAGCAATAATTTCATTCAAATGTATATGTAAAACAGTATATAAGTTATTATAGACACCATAGGTAACCAAACATGAATACTAAAGACCCATAAGGGACTTACTATATGTGCATCTAATTCCATATTTGACCTATTAGGGTCATTATATGTCCACACCCAGAGGTACTATATCATTATCATCACCATCAGTCATCCATCCATAGAATCCATATGCCCAATCATCAAAATGAACTATATGCATTATGGTCCATCTGATTTAAAAGAACCAAAAACATATATATGAAAACATCATATGAGTAATTATTTTTACATTAAATAGCCCAATTTATCCCCATTAATAAAAAATCACTCTATCATGCCTATACATGTCATGTGAATCATATGTGCCTCATCATGATTCATGACATACATATTTCCTCAAAATTCAAGTTATAAAATCCAATGAAATCATAAAATCACCAAAAATCAATGTCAATCACTTAATGTAAATATATTATAATTGTGACAACACAAACCAAGTGCATCCATGTCAATCCCTAGGTAACATAGAATTTCTAATAGAATAGGTGTTCATGATGCATCAGCCCAGTGTCCATCAAAAGATCCAACACATACCTATATCTCATAGCTATCATATACCAAAAAGTAAGACAAATAAAAATCCATTTGATACCACATTGTAACATCTCATCATGTAAGACTATGAATATTAACTGGAACGACGATTCCACATGACCTCAGGCACACCTATTCATACAATAGAGGATCTAAAATATAATTCAGGGTCTAAGGAGGTACCATGTGGAGACTATACACCCTATATAAAATTATGAAGTAATAATAAAATAACCCAACATCATACAAATCATAGTAAGTATTATAATAAATAAAGTAGTCAATCTATAAAAAATAAAATTATAACACAATGGCATAAAACACTGATCTCCCACTAGCTAGATCACATATACAAAAAATATATAATAAATAAAATACGAGGATCCATTATAACTACTATCTATACCTCATCCTGATCTCCATCCCAATCTTGTGCTATCTAACTTGTTAATCAACATCATGAGGCCACTTCCAAAACTATTCCAACAATAATTGGGGGTTTCTCGAGTACCAAAGTGTAAAGGCTTACAGATTAGGGTTTGAGAACATAAATTATTTAGGAGACACTAAAATAGTCAAATACATATCATGTTACACCTAATGTTTTAAAAAAAATACTAGGTTTGATAGCATATACAAAATGCAACACATAACATTAACGAACCATGAAATATTATTATATTATGACCATTACAACATAGTCCATGAATTGGTATGTATGAATAGAACAAAAATAATTAAAAAATAAATATACATATCATAATCAATAAAAATTTATTGATTAGTTATTAAGAAATTAGAACTAAATTTTTTGTGAAGTCATATTATTATTTAAAATATATTTTCATTAAAAATAGGTTTTATTGATTTCTGTGAGTGAATATTATAATTAATATCTAAATTGTTTTAAAATGTTATTTTATAAAAATAATATAATATAATAATCGTATCAAAATTATATTAGGTTGAATGTTTTATATTATTAGGAAAACATTTATTTTATATTGAATAGTGAAAATATAGATTTAATCAAAAACTATATTTTTATATCATGAATATTATAATTAATTTAATTTTTTTAAATTTTATGGTATAATTTGATATAAAACATTTTTATACATAACATTGGATTTTTTTGAAAGACAGTTTTTTGTTGCATTTTTAATTTTTATCTGAAACTAATTTTTGATAACAGTATTAATTGATTCTTGAAAAATATATTCTATATTTTTAATCAGAAGATAAAAATTTCATAAATGGACCCCTTTTATTTTTTGACATTATGAATAGTAACTGTGGTAGATATTTTTCACTTTGGTAAGGTTAAAATGGGTAAACAAATGTTAAAACAATGAAATAAGGTATCAAAATCAACAAAAAACTTGCCTTAATTTTATTATATTAAGTAAATCATAATATATAATCCAAAATTTAAATATATGGTATTTTATTTTCTTTTTCCCTTGATAATGAAATTTATATTATTTTAAGTAAAGAAAATTATAAAATGTTACTCTCTTGACCTTAATATCTCTAAAAAATTTCTTATAGATAAAAAAATTATAATTTTAGTTATAATGTTTTATTTGAAATAAAAGAAATATTTTATAATATTAATTTATTTATTAGTTTTTGTTATTGAATAATTACTATTAATATTTAGGAAACACAGACACAGTATTAATTCAATTAATATATAATTAAAATATTTGATTTGAAAATAATAAAAGTAATATAATTAGGGTGAATTATTATTTTCTAATATTTATATGGATAAATATCGAATTTTTTGGTTTTTTTAAAGGTTTATATTCAAATTCCATTACAATCTTGATGACAATTAAGTTGAAGTAAATGAATTGTGTCAAAAATGATATTAATGATTTTTTTATAAAAAATTATTTTTTTAATTTTTTTAAAATATCATAATATTTTAACAAAGGTCAAGTATTGTTACAATTGGTCTAAAATTTAATCCATTGTTTATTTAGGATCCAATATTTAACTTATAAGTAAAATTATGACCATTTAAGATTAAATATTTTTTAACCATAGTTAAGGTGAAATTTTTTTAATGAATTTTTTTACCCAAAGATATGATTTAAAATGAAACAAAAACCATTATAAATATCATTTCTTAATGATCATTTTACATTAGTCTCTTTTTATTAGAATATATTGATATTTTTATAATTTTGGCCTGATAATTACAAGATTATATTTAAATATTTCTAATAATTCCAATTGTCTCATTTCCCTCGTTTATAAAATGACACCCCTTATCTCTTTTCTTTAAACCACTTTACATAATATATCTAAAACAAACCGCCACCCAATTCTCTTCTAAAATTTTCTATCCACGAATTTGAGGTTCTTGTAGTAAAGACCCCATCACTTATTTCCCATTGAAGGTGGTGACTTTATTACATTTGTACTAATTACAAGAGGCCACATCCTAAAATACCAAATAATTTAGTATCATTTGAAAACATTATAAAAATAGAAGTATTACATTACAACTTGTAATTAAATACAACATAGCAACTTCATTGGAAATGCTACTATTCTCCTAGATTGTCTCTACATATCAATTATAATATACATCATGGAATCATGGGAAAAAATAAAACCTAGGAAAGGGGTCAACTAAAATGATTAATAAGGTTAATTATATAGAATGATCTTTCATAAAAAAATAATTCAAGGTTAGTTCCATCAAATCATAATCTTGAGAATAATATGACAGGAATAAAAGTTGATCAAATACTTCCATAAAAATAATAAAAAGATAATAAAACATAACCATGGATATTTTACTAGTCAAATATTCACATGGATTATCAATAAATAATATCATAATGAGGTAATTCATAATGCAGGATATCATAAACATATCATCAAGGCTTCATCCAAGAAATCATATATTATCAGGAAAAAAATCAGACAATACCCAAATTATTTTGCCTCATGAGACCTACTGATCCATAGAGGTACTATAGTGGGTCTTGGAAATCACTTATTATAGTCAATTAATCCTAATATGAGAGGGGTGAAATATAATCAACTAATACATGAATATTGAAGCTAGTATATGAAATAAAATACCCCAAATCACAAACATAACCATAAACCATCCAGTGAAATATGATGAATGGTATCAAAATAGTGCATCCATAGTCAAAATGACCATAAAAAATTAAATAGAATAAGATAGATGGTATCATAAGAGATCAACCTCAATTAGGCATTAGATCCTACAAAGGGTATTGACATATATGAAAATACTCTAATAAAATCATTGAAGGATTATAGAGAGAAATGCTACTTTTCTTTGAATTCATTTATTTAAAAAGTTGAGAAATTATAAAAGAAAAATTTTTATATGAATGTTACCCTGTAATATTTTAAATTATTAAAAAAAACATTATCTATTAAAGAAAGAGATAAAACCCTCACATGTTATATAAGTTAAAAAAATTGATTAAAATTATAAAAAAGAAACATTTCGAAGAGTTTTCTTAAAATAAAGTGTCAGCGTTAACCAAATGATTCAATGTTTTGTATCTTCTATAAAAACATATAAAAGAAATGGAATTAAAACATAATATAATAATAATTCAATTCACACATAATCATAGAAGAACATAATCAATTTATTATAAATTTAACCCCCAAAATCGAAATTTGGTTAAGAAATACCTTACCACTTTGTAATCAATCGAACCATATTCCCCAAAAAATTAATGATCGTAAAATGAAAAATCTAATGACATGAAGATAATTCAATTACTAAAATTTTATATTATATTGAAGTAGGTAAACCATGTAAATGAAATAATGTTGTAATAAGGAATATATCTTATAGAAGTTAATGTGAGACGATAAAGCCTTATCTTATGTTCAAAAGCATTCAGCACTTATATGTCATGTCCATGAAAATAAAATTAGATTCATTAATTACATAATTAAGAACCTATGAAATATATATTTTATTTATTAAAATTTTATTAAGTTCATTTCTTGAAATACCTATGAGCTATAATGGTTAATTGTACACTTTTGGGAGTGTCTGTTTCATGGTTTTATGGTTGGTTCCCTTTAGTGTAAATATGAGAATTCATTTCAATTGGGAAAAACATATAGCGAATTAAATTTTTTTAATATTAATGAAATTAAATAATATTAAATGGTCTTATATATAATGTTTTTATATGGTATGATGATGACTCATTAGATACAATGTTACTGAAAAAGTCTTAATTTATTTTTGTGGTTTTTACGACCATCACGAACATGTATCATTTTATTAAATAACATGTTTATATGTTAGTTATATAACATGAAGTAACTTATATTAGGAATATTAAAATCTTATTTAACTATAATAATTGTTTTATTACAAGACATGATGGTGGTATTTGAAAATGAAAACTCATCGTCCACGAAGGCGGGGAATCGACACATCACGGACGATTTTTGCATTTTTAAAATAAAAGGTGAGGAGAAAGTATTTGATGAGTGATAATATATTAGAACTATAAAATTAATATATATATATATATGATAAAAAAGTTAAAATGCCACTTTCGATTGGTTATCTCAGGATAGGATAAGAAAAGAAGAGAAATTAAAAGATATAGAAGGATGTTGTTACCTCTTGAATGTCATCTCCTTAGAATCCTCCATAAGACACTTACATTTGATATTTTGGTAAGTCCAGAAGAGAATTTAAGTGGGAAATAGAAATAAGAAGGTAATTGGGTATAATATAGACAACATTAAAGGCATAAATTTTTTATGAGAAGGGGTCTTAATGGGTAGTATTTATAGGGGAAGAGGGGGGTGTTTTTTGATTATTTTATTCATTTATTTATTATTGTTTCTCAAGGTAATCAAGAATTTTGATTCATGTGACTAATTAAATTAAATATTTTATGTGATTTGAAAATAAAGGGTTATTACATCAGAAATGATTCAAAAATTCATATATTTAAATTATAGTATTAAATACCATAAATTACTGTATTTCACTATTCATAAAAAATCAACTATTTTAGAAAAAAATTCACACTTACCATTTTTAGAGATACAGATTAAAAAAATGGACTCCATTTTATTAAAATAATTTTCTAAATATGAGAAATTTTACTTCCAAATTAAATCATCATTTCTTCAAAAAATAATGATTTTTTATTTTAACTGGTTTTACAGGACTTTGAGACATTAATTATGAACTCATAAAATAATCATAAAATTATAATAAAACAAAATATTATTTTATGAATCTATTTTATAAAGAATTGTTTTCATATTGTTTTATTAATTATAAAATTATAAATAAAAATTTACCATCCACAAAAATACCAACACTCTATTTATCATTCTTTATGATATTTATTTACTTACTTAATGATATGAATATATCATATTATATTTTTCAGATGCCTAAAAAATTATACTTTCATATGTGAGGTTATTATTCTAATGGCCAGATTACTATTCCTAATGGTCACATTACAATTACAACAATCATTTTTATTTTAAAAATTATACTGTGGTATAAATATTGGTGTTTTGTGTAACATAAGATGTCAAAGATGTTATATTTAAAAGACACATACTATAAAATCATAGTGTGTTAAAATATCCCCTCCATAAAATATTTCTTCCTCAAAATTTCTATAATTTCACCTCATAAAAATATTAGGATTGATGTTTATCATAATTCCCTCTCATTCCCATATCACCTCTTCTATTTTATGATTCTTAATAAGTACCTTTACCAGTCAAGTCATATGATTCTTTAATACATATTATCTAGTGTCCTAGATTCAGATAGACTATTCACAATAAGATAAATGGGGGTACATTTCTATTTCTTCAATGTGAGAACATGTGTTGAATATATCATGTTATTCCTTAACGAATAGATGTGGGCTAAATTCTCTACTTTAGAGAGGATAGGTGGCATTAGGAAATGATAATACACATCTATAATTCTCTCCAGAATTTAAAAATTCCCATGTAATTGGGGTTTAATAACCATTTGTTTCTAAATATTATAACACCCTTCCATGGATATTCCTTCAGAAAAACTTGAAATCCCTCTTAGAGCATGAAATATCCCCTCTGGTTATTAGAATAGCTCTTTTTCCTAATTTGACCTACTTTGATAGGGGTTTGAATAGTCTTTAGCTTCGCTATTTTCCTCCATAATTTCTGGCCCTACATGTTTTGTTTCACCAATATCATCCCAACAAGTTGGTGTATGAAATATCATTCTATATAAAACATCACATGATGACATTTGAATACTTTAATGGAAACTATATTTATAAGGAAATTCAATCAAAGGTAAATATGGATCCCACAGACCATAAATGTTAAGAGAGTATGACCTCAAAAGGTATTCTAAATTTTGGATCATACTATATAAATACATATATGTTTAAGGGTGATAAGTACTATCCAAATGAAGCTCGGTATCATGATCCTTGGGATGACCATCCCAAAATTTTGATGTAAATCATGGATAATGATTATACATAATTGTAAGAGGTGCACTATGAATACTTATAACTTCATTAATGTAGAGTAATGTAAGGAGATACATTGGAAAATCTTCCCTTATAGTGGATAAATGTGGAGATTTGGTATGTTGATCAACAAATACCCATATTACATCAATATTTCTTGGTGTATTTGGTAATCTTGTGAAAAAATCCATAGTAATGTCATCCCATTTCCATGTAGGAATAGATGGAGGTTTAATGTCACCTCTAGGATGTTGTCGTTCATCCTTCACTTATTGAAAAAATAAACAAATTGATACATAATCATCAAATTCATGATTCATATTATCTCACCATAACATTTCCTTCAAATATCAATAAATATTAGTGCAACTAGGGTTTATAGAGAAATTCAACATTTGAGAATCATCTGACAATTCCTTTTTTAGATTAGTCATAAACATAACACGAAGCCTCTTCCCAAGTTTCAAAATTCCATATTTATATACAATGTATATAAAATTCCTATCATTCAAAGATTTAATTTTCTCTTGAAAATTATTATCTTCAAAATGAGAACTTTTTGTCTTTTCCAATAAATATGGTTTGGAATACATTTGAAAATGTAGTGATGTTTCACATTACTTGATAATTCCCATGTCAATCTTTATTATATCCATGTACACAGGATCCCTATCAATCATCATTTTGTTCATAACTCTGTGATCATTCTTACTCAATGCATATTATACCTTATTTAGCTTCCCATGGTGTCATTATATTTACCGATAATAATTCTTGAGTAGCTCAATCCTTTTCCTTTTCTTCATATTTGATTATTTCTATGACAATATATATCTCAAACTATTGTGATCTACATATATCTCACATCTTTCACAATAGATATAGTGTCTCCATATCTTTGAAGCAAAGATTATAGCACCTACTTCAAGATCATGAGTTGGATAGATATTTTTAAGAGTTTTTAAATACCTTTACGCATAGGTAAAAAATATAAAATTTTACATAAGGACACAACCAAGGCTTATCTTAGATGAATAACTATAAATCATAAATCAACCATTTCCCGATGGTAGAGCCAATATTGGAAAATTCATTATTCTCTTATTCAATTGTTCAAAGCGTTCTCTACATTAGTTTTTTCATGTAAACATAACCCCTTTATGAGTAATCTTGGTTAACAAGTTGGATAATTGGTAAATATTCGGAATGAAACAGAAATATTAAAATGTTAAACCAACAAAACTATGTAACTTAGTTATGTGTGTTCCTATATACCTTTTATGGAATACCTTTTTCATCATAAGATCAATTGATATTCTATCCTTGGAGAAAATATGTCCAATAAAAGAAATAGTTTTTGAGCCCAAATTGACACTTGAAAAACTTATCATATAACTCTTTTCTTCTAAGAATTCCCAGAAAAATATGAAAGTGGTTCTCATTGACCTCATATATTTTGGAGTACACCATGGTATAATTAATAATAGTACAACAAATCAACAATATATTCCATCAATACTATTTTCATGATATCCTAGAAAACTAAGGGTTCATTAGTCAATCCAAAATGAATTAATGTAAATTCGTAATGTCTATACCTCATCTAAAAAGTTTCCATCATAATATTTTCATTATTTACTTGCAATTGATGATATCTAGAATGAATTTTAATATTTTAAAAATAATTATATTCATTTATTTGGTCAAATAAGTCATCAATGTAAGGTATATGATACTTATTCATTATCGTAATATTATTTATCTCCTTATATTCAATACACAACCTCCTAATTCCATCATTCTTCTTAATGAAAAGAACATGATATCTCTAAGGTAAAAAACTAGTATGTATAAATCCCATACCACTCAATTAATCTAGTTTTTTTTACTCTATTAAATCCATCATTTCTATTATATAGGGATTCATTGATATAGGTCCTGTATTTGGGACTATATCAAAAGAATAATCAACTTTATACTCTATAGGATTTCTAGGTAATTCTTATGGAAATACATCAATGTATTCTTGTACAATATGTACATATTTAATTTAAAGATCACATTTTTTATTAGTAGTTTATATATTCTATTCTTAATGAAGAATCTCATTTAGAAGTGCTATTAGAGGTTTGTAATGTCTCCAACTCGTGATCCAATAAACTAGTCCCCCAATATAGCTTGCCACATGAACTCAAGAATGCCTCCTCATACAGCAAAGGTTATCGACTAGATGTGAGTGAAAAATATATCATGTTATGAGGCTATGCCCCATTTTACAAATTAATCCATATAAAATAACATATGAAATGAAGAAAACAATAAACAATAAACTTGAAACATAAAATACTAATAATTTACAAAAAAGGGTACAACCAACAACAAAACACTAAATATGAAATGTCATGATAATAGTGATAAGGGTGAAGGAAACCCCGAAATAAATATAAACAACTAAATACTATAATGGGTCCTAACTCCATGTTTAAATCCTCATACATCCACATCCCTAACCTTACTCAACTCCATATAATTGGTAATTTTCCCTTGTCCTAAATTGTAACCAGGAAATATTCTAGGGTACCCAATGGCAGCCCAAGCAGGGTGTGCGTACAACTCAGTATTCCACCACCAATAGTGTCTACAAATTATCCATTTGAAAAAGATAGTTCGTGCACTAAGTAAATAAATGAAAAGTTAAACAAGAGAAAACATATGTTTCATTATGTGAAGATATTTACATTTTATATTTGCAATATTTTTTAAATTATCATCAGTTCTACCATATTCACTACTAAATTCACTTTCATCACAAGTTTTATCAGTTAAGAATTTACTTCATTTATATAATAGTCTAGGATGATGAATTACTATGCATTAGTGGATAAGTCAAATTACAAATATCACAAGGGAAAAAACATCTCATGAACAAATACATTGCCCATACAATGAAGAATCAGTCTTGGTCATCTCAACCAATTAAATCATTAGGGGCATAGAGCCTCAGTCTGACTCCCAAACCCATGCATTTTTGGGTTGGGGTTTATAGCCTCAGTAGAACCTGACTCATTATCATAGAACCCCAACTCGATAACCCAAAAAACACCAAGACATGTACACATTATTATTTACCAATTTACCACATATACCATATCAAAAACCATACAAAATCAATAAACATAGACATAAAATTTCATAGTCATTAAACATGTCAAATTAATGTGAAATCCTAACCCATTAGAACATTTACTATTTTCGTTTCGTAGTACAATTAACCCATTTCCATTTTTTATGTCTTAACCATTTAAGAATATTAAAAAAAATCAATGCATTATCCCAATTAGATATTCATCAATTCCTACATGGTAACCCATTTAACCCATTTATCAACTCATAAGCATTTCCTATTTAAAATGTTTATAACATCACAATCTTTAACCCACTTATGTATTTCAATTACAACTCATATGTTATATATAAAAATCATTTTATTACATCCAACCAATTTAATGTCATGGAAAACAATCCCTTAAACTATTACTAACTTATAGAACCAACTAATATTAGTTACTCTATATTATTTTACTTAAAAATAGTTTTTCAATGGGATCCAATCTCAGAAAAGTCAATTTTATGCTTAACATTACAGTCTTCCATGCTCATGATTGTTGGTGCACCCCAAGGGTAGCCCTAAATAATCCTAGTAAACCTCAATCCATCCTATGGAGGTCATGAGGGGATCAATTCATCATTGATCCAAACATTTTACCAAATCCTACGCATCAGAAAAAATTCACAATAAGAGGCTAGAAATATCACATTCTCATGTGCAGAAATAGGAAATAAAACTATATGAAATAACTTATAGACCACCTACATCAAATATGATGATGAACATACCCTTGACCTTTTGTTTAGATCCACATTATAGAACCCTTTGAACCGAAAAACTAAGATCGCCAAGAAAAATAGGGCTTTAGGGATTCTAAAGAAGATAATCAAAACTAGAATCCCTAATCTGGAAAAGAGAATAAAGGGGAACATTCGAATTACTTGGAAAATTGATCTATATTCAAAGGCACTCCAAACGGCCCATAATCAAAGAAAATAGACCCTTGGGATTATTTCGGGGGCTTGGATCATCACTAGAACTGGAGGAGGAAGAAATTGGTTGAAATACTTTGAGGAACGTAAAATGCCAAGGGGGAGTTTAGAAATTTTTCAATTTTTAATGGGGTGCATGGTTTAACTACATGGTTTTCAAAAAATTGTTCCAAACATGAACCAAGATCTATTTAGGAGGGTTTTATGTTACATGGTTACAAGTGGATTCCATACAGTTTTACAATCCATGTTCCATCTATCTAGAATTCCTCTGTTCAAGTCTACATGGTTTGGATTTCCCCCTAGCATGATTTTTCTTAATTGTTCACCCTTCCTCCTAGCTAGCACGGTTTGGGTGCATGGTAATATCTACCCATGTTTCAATCGTGAAACATGCATTGTGTTGAAAAATTCTTTTTTCTATCATGTCCCAAACCCCAAGAACACCCCAAACTCCTCATACAGTTTTTAATCATTCCATTATCCAAAATTAAGTTATTTAAACCATAGTTTAATCAAGTAAATACATCTAGAAAGACATGGATCTTACAACCTTCCCACCTTATAACGGTTCATCCATGAGCTGCAATTACATGAATCACTAAGCCTATGATGAAAATAAATCCAGCCATGTGGCCCACATATCTTACTCCATTTCCCAAGATTCATCCAAGACATTACCATGATTCCATAAAACTCAAACCAAAGGCACATTCTTACCCTATATAACTTCTCACCACATTACACAGTATGAACTTGATGCTCTTGAAAGGAAACATGAGCCTCACGACCAAAAACATTAACTTAGATCACGTGATATGTTTCAAGCTGATACTGATGAAGTTTTAACATAGTAAAAAAATTCATTAATACCACTATACCAATATAGAAAGGCAATCAGTATACCACCAGTTGGATCCCCAAAACAATCTCAAACAGTCCCATGTACCTAGGTTTCAACTTGATATCATTCTAAATTTGGTGGTGACCCAACCATGGTGAAATCCAAAGAAACACACAATCACCCACCATAAACACAATAGGTTGACATCGATGATCTTTATAAGACTTCCTTATACTGTGATCCATTTAAAAATGATTCTGAATCAACTGAATCAGTTCTGACATCTCCTACAAGAGACTTGATCCCAACAGTCATGATTACCTAGCCTCTAACCCACACAACTGTGATCTAAAAGGTCTACTATAGAGAAACTCAAATGGTTACATCTAAACTATAGCATGGTAAATATTTTTGTAGAAAACTCAACAAGAATTCAATTATTTTCCCACGATCCATCAAAATCTAGGACACGTTATCACTACATATCTTCATGTGCATGAATGGTACACTCTGATTTCATGTCTGTCTGTGGATGGAAATACATACTAAAAACACATTGGTACCAAGAAACTTATTTAATTCCTTCTACAAGAAATATGTGAATCATCAACCTTGATCATAAAACATAGTTCCCATTACCCCATGCAACTCCACTACTTTCTGAACATATGGCTTTCCAAAATGATCTGTGGTGAATGTTTCTCAAATCAGCATGATATGAGCCTCCTTAGTCATACAATCCAAAACAACCCATATAACATCATTATTTTGAGGCATCCTAGTGAGACCCACAACAAAATACATAGTTACATCATAACATTTTCACTCTGTAATGGGAAATGGATATAAAAAATCACTTGGTCATTGATGTTCGGCCTTTAACAACTAACATGTAAGGCGTCATGCCATAAAACCTGTAACCTTATTCTTTATCCTCAGATAATAATACTAACACTGAAGATCATGATATATTTTGGTAAAACAAGGATGTAATAAAAAATTTGATGCATTAAACTCATGCATCAACTCTTATAATATTCATATTGAAACAAAAAATCATACATAAACATAAACATTCCCTACATAACCAACAATCCAACCAGAAGGTGACTCCCTACCTTTAAGAATTTCCCATAATGCCATAATTTCTTAATATTCATGTGGTTTCTCTTTGATCTAGATCATAATCATATTCTCAATTTCCATGGATGAAATTTTCATCTTCCCTTGGACATATTTCACCTCCAAATGCATTGTGGAAAACAATTACATTATCCACCCCTCCGAATTGGGTTCCTGAATAGCCTTATTTTGTGCGTTCATATGCAAGGAATCTATAGCACTGTTTCTCTTTCGTATTGTATAAACCATATCAAAGCCCAAAGATTACATTTACTCGAACCATATTCACTAAATAAGATTTACTTAACACTGATTATAGATTTATTTTAGGCTCTTGTCATTGTTGTACACCATAAATCATTCACCCAACAAGTAATGATTCCAACACTTTAAAGCATGAAAAACTATGTCCAATTTGAGATCATGTGTTGAGGAATTTCATTTATGTATCCTCAACTAAGAGGAACTATACACAACCACCTATTAATCCTATGTCAATACCAAACAAATACCAACACCACATACCTCAAAAAACAAGGTATACTGTTTTCTTGGATTGAGTACAATCTGGAACGGTGTGGTTGTCAACCGGTTCATTAAGTCTTAAAAAGAATTCTCACATGCTTCAGATCATTCAAACTTGATTCCCTTCATGACCAAGCCTAAAATTGGTGATATAAAATGGGAAAAGACCTTAATAAACCGTAGGTAATATGTAAAAAATCACAGAAAAATATGAACATTAGAAACATTCTTGGGATGCTCCCAAGACACAACCACCTTAAATTTCTCTAGGTCCTCTAACAAACATTCATCAAAGATAATGTGACCCAATAAATTCAACCTACTAATCGAGAAATGATTAATGGATACCTTGGAATATATCTTATAATCAATTAGTGTACTCAATATGATTTCAATGTGTTTGGAATGATCATCATGAGTATTATAGTACACCAAGATTCCATCATCCAAGAAAACAAAAAAATTATCTAAGAAAGGTTGAAATATTTGGTTCAATAAATCCATAAACACTATCGGTGCATTGTTCAACCTAAAGGACATAAAAACATACTCATATAACCAGTCTTGAATTCTTCTAGAATTCCATGAAAAAACAGAGGGACTCAACTTCATATGGTGATATTTTGACCTCAAATCTATCTTTGATAACACTGAAGCACCTTTTAGTTGGTAAAAAATATCATCAATCTGGGATGACAATATTTATTCTTAACTTTCATTAGATTCAGACTCTACTAATCAACTCATAATTGCAATGACCCATTGGATATCCTGGAAAACATAACTGGATATCACCAAGGTGTTGTACGATGAAGAATAAACCCTTTATTCTCAAACTCCTATAACTATGTCTTATGATATTGGAGTCTATTGGTTCCATTATATATGGAGAAATATAAAATGGTTCTTCCCCTAGTAGTTGCTCTATTGTGAACATAACATCTCTCTCAGGATATATCCCCACAAAGTCATTATGAAATATTTCATGGTACTCATCCACCATCTAAAGAAATACAAGAAACTCCACTCCCCCTCCATAAAGAATAAAACAATACACTTCGGTATTGAGTTCATCGAGATGCAGATGGACTAGCCATGTACAGCCTGACCAAACATCACATTCACCATTATGGACATTAGTGTCTACCTCAAAAGAATTGAATAGTACACTACACCAATAATAGTCAACAAGGTATTGGTACAACACTAACCAATACATGACCAAAATAAGATCAAAATTTTACATCTCAATCACATTCAAGTCCTATAGGAAATAGTACCCACCAATTTCAAGTTATCACCCCTTACACTGATTAATATTTTCTACTCAAACCCCTTATTTTTTATCAATAAATATAACCTTGTACATGTGTTCCATTAATAGAATAAACACAAAATAATGTTACTGATGTAAAGGAGTTTGCGGATCTTGTGTCAATAAATTCACTAGAATGAAAAGAAGAAATAAATATCATGCCTCGAATAGTCGATGGACCAGACACTCCACCTCAAGGTGTATAATGAACTGCATGAAGCTAACTCCTTAATTAACCCAGATATCCTTACTGAGTTCCTTGATCTACACTACCCCTACTAGTATATACTCTCTCACCTAGGAGTACCACACCCACCTCCTCGACTAGTACAGTTGGTATATATCTATTTTCCTACCTGGTATGGGGTAAGTGACCCCTAACATATGCTCTGTATTGGTCTCAATCCTACATTTATGCCCATCTGTCGATGGTTCGTACAGAACCTCTACACATTCCCAATTATGCCACATGATCAGCACTCAATAGGTGGTCACGGACAAAAGTCTTTCATGTTCCCCTGCCTACCAGACTGATAGAAAAATACTTAGTCACCACCTTGGGAGGTGGATTCTCTCTTTTGACCACTCGGAATGCTACTACCTGGTGAATATTTCCTAAATAATGCTTCTTTCCCTAGGAAGATTCACCACAAGTCCATACAACTAAAACCAAAAACCCACTAAGTGAAGCCTCCTTTAAGATCATTCCTAATATAAGTGCACAATCTTCCACTTTTGAAAACCACTTCAAAATAAGGATATTAACCTATGACTTAATCTCATGCATATTTCCATCATATAAATGACTTTCTATAGCAGTCTAATCCCATTCCAATGTTGGAACAATTCATTACAATCCCTTGAAAAAGTAATCATATCCCATTACTAATATTTTTCCATGTGTTAACATCATAAATTATATAGCCACCTAATGTCTCAATGTATCTGGGTAGACATTATCCGGATACAGTTCCTCAAAATTTTTCCATAGAATACCGATCATTCTACTAAGTTTGAACTAGGATATCCTACCAATTATTTGCTAGTATGGGAAACATATATGCCATTATCTTGGCTCTATAATCTTCATGAGTCTCTAAGTGATCCAAAAAAATTGTATGGACTCTATCCAAAACTTTTTAGCCTCGGTTCCACCGTCCTTGGAAAGCCTCAAAGGGTGTTGCAACTGAAACTCCATGGTCAGATCAAACATTCATGGCACAACCTACCATGGATTAAATTCCCTCATATTCAGAAGATGACTGATGTTTTCATGGATCATATCTTATCTTATTTCCCATGAATCACTAGGGTTCCCTACTCCACTTCTATATGAGCATTCTTGGTGATGTCCTCTTATCTCCCAACCAACACATGTTGGCATCGGGGATTTTTTCTACAATTCCAAACATGAGTCTTAGAACACATAACACAACGCATCCAAAATGTACACAAAAGGTTATCTACTAGCCATAAACAAATTATTTTTCATATAATATCCCAATGTACATCATCACATCTAGAATACCCCCTTATACAATACTTACCGTAGGTCATGGTTAACTTTGGCTAAACCAACCTACATAGTCACAAGCCTTTAATTAGACACTCTTTTTAAACCATTTACTCTTTCAAAATGTAAAATATTATTATTTAAGCACGTATCTATCATTAAGGTTCATCACAACTAATAATTTAATTTATTCACAACTCATTATAACCAAAATTATAATTTTTTTACACCCCTTAAATAAACACAATTAATTACACATCCTTTAAAATCATATATATGTTCCCATATGGATCATATTTATTGGATATTACATTCTTCAAATTATTAACGAATGTAAAATACATGATACCCTCAATGTTCCACACAACCTTCATGTGTGTTCAGACCATGATCCACGACACTTATATCCCTAGGTTCCTAAAATGATTTATGAATGCACAACCTCATTCAATTCCAACCAAGAGAAAAATATCATAAAATGGCCACCCCAAACAATAGGTGCATCACCTAATGGTGAAATACCATTCAACGTTAACAACACATATTAAGAACAGAATTTCCCCACCCAGGGTACTTGGGGTTTCCCTCATACATGGGATAGTTACTCCCTTGCATGATCTCATTACTGAGACCCAACACACCCTAATCTCCCTCATACCATCCAAAATAATAATACAACAGAAATGAACCCATTATGATACCACATTGTAGCTTCCCCAACTTGGGATCCACTAACCCAATTCCCCGAGTAAGGTCTCCATGTGACTCAAGCACACCTCCCCATACACTAGAGGTTTATGACTTGTAGCGAGGGTAAAATAGATTACGTGGGGACATTATACCCTTTTTTCTAGAGTAATCCACATTATATAACATATGAAATGAATGAAATAATAAACAATATACCAAAAACATGCATTAATAACCATTTCCCAAATATGGTACAACCAAAAACGAAATAATAAATATGACATGTCAAGATAGAAGTTATAAGGGTTACAGAAAACCCAAAATAATGATAAATAGATGAATATTATAGTGGGTCCAGAATCTAAGTCTATATCATCATCCATGCACCTCTGTAGCCCAACATAACTCCCTACCATTTGGAATTTTTCCTTTTCCTTGTCCTGTAACCATAAAATATGATCAGGTACCCAATTGTGACCTGGGTTGGGTGTGAGTATATCACAATAGGCCACTACCAATGGTTTCTACAAAATATATAGTCTTAAAAAGATAGTGCATGCAAGTTGTTAAAAAATTACAAGGTAAACAAAAGATAAATTGTGCTCCATTAGTTAAGAATATTCACTTAGACTATTTCCACTACTATTTCCATTTTCATCAGTTCGAATATCTTCACTACTAAATCAATTTCATCACTGGTTCTTTGAGTTATGAATTTACTTAATTTTAAGAATGTACTAAGCCAGTGAATTACTATGCATAAGGGGATAATTTAAATTCTCTATCTCACTAGGGAAAAACATCTCTTAAAAAAATATATCACACTTACCATGGAGCCTCAGTATAGGTAGTCTCAACCAATTGAACTTTTAGGGGAATAGAGACTCATTTTGGCTCCCTAACCCTTCTAGTGGTGGTGTTTAGAGCCTCAACCCTACTTGACCTATGGGCATAAAACCTCAAGTTAATACCCCACAAACCACCATGCCCTGTGAACACTATTATTTTCCATTTACCGCATATACCATATCAGATGCCATAAAAAATAAATAATCATAGAAATCCCATTTCATAGTCATTAAATAAGTATAATTAATGTCAAACCTTAACCCATGATCACATTTATAAATTTCAATGTATATCCCAATTAACCCATTTCTCATCCTTATGTCTTAACTATTTATGCATATTCAACAATTGCAATGCATTATCCTAATTAAATATTCATTAATTCTTATATTTTAACCCATTTAACACATTTTTTCCACTCATAATCATTACCCATTTAACATGTTCATAACATCACAGGATTTAATCCACATAAGAATTAGAATTACATAACCTATGTTACTTAGCATAATAAATTTATTAAAACCAAACCATTTAATGATAGGAAAAATGATCCCTTAATCCATTTAAAGAATCTATACCCAACAATAATTAGTGCATATATATGATTTAACATAAAAACCAATAGGTTTGTCATGGGATCTACTCTCACACAAGTCAATTTCATGTCCAAAATTACCATGTTTCTTGCTCAAGAATATTGGAACATCCCATGGGTAGCCATAAATTGGAAAAGTCAACCACAAGTCACCCCACAGGATTCATGAGAGGTTAAATTCATCATTTATCTAATTATTTTACCCAATCCTTCTCATGGAAACAAATACAGAACCATATGGTACCAATATCACAACCTCACATGCACATATCAGCAATAAAATAATAGGATATAACTTGTAGAGTACCAACCTAAAATTTGATGATGAACATTCCATTGACCATAGCCTTAGATTCATATTCAATCACACTTTTATTCCTCAACCTATGATTCACTAGAAAAAGAGGGTATTGAGAATTTGGAAATGATAAATGAAACCACAAGCCCTAATCCAAAAAATAGAATAAAGGGTAATGTTAGACTTACCTATAACTTTGATCTAATACCAAAGGCACTCCAAACAACAAATAATCAATGGAGATCAACCCGTAGGAATAGTTTTGGGTCTTGGTTTCCCACTAGTGATGGAAGATGATTAAATTGGTAGAAAATCATGCGAGGAACATAAAATACTGAGGTGATAGTTTAGTTTTTTTTCAATATTTAATGGTGTGCATGGTCTGGTTGCACAGTTTTCCAAACCATCTACCATGTATGCACCTAACTCTATCCAAGAAGGTTTCATGTCACACAGTTACATATAGATTATGCATGGTCTGAAAAATTGTGCACCAGTCGTGTGGAATGCAACTATAATAGACTACATGATTTAGTTTCCCCTTAGCATGATTTTTCTAAATAATTTACCCCTCCTCCAATCTATCTTGGTTTGGGAACACAATTATCTCTAACTGTGCAACATGCACTGGATGACTAAATTCCTTTTTCTTTCATATCTCAAACCCCTGTAACACCCATAAACCTCCTCATACATCCCTTAATCATTTTTTATACAAACTTATAAAATTTACATTAAAATGTAAACATGGACCTACCACCATAAAGATTAGTATCTTACTAGGTGGATCTAGGTATGAATCAGATGATGAATTATGTCCTCTATATCTAATAACTTTCATATCCTTTGCATAAATCATTATTTACTTCTCTTTGGAATAAATGTTTTCATTATATTTTGAATTAGAGTCCACAACAAAGATTATATCAAAACAAACCATAGTTATGATAATAAAATCAGAAATTATAGAATTTTGATGTTATATAATATGAAATACATGACACATATATGTTTCTATAAGGTTTCAACTATGTGTTTTAATTGATAACTCCGATGTTAAGTTGAATTAAAAATATCTAATTTTTATAGAAAACTGGAAATATATAAAATAATGTGATGATCTAGAATCAAATAATGCTTTGGATAAATTTGAGGTGATGATTAATGTAGCTACCACCACATCATTAAGAACTTAAACACAAGATATTGTGACTGCATAATCATGGCATTTTTCTCATTTCCTATTCTAGGTAATGTCTCCTTGATGTATTGTAAAATAATGAGCATAGTGCCCCATATATTTACAGCCAATGTATCGCACATTGGAAACTACTTTATTTACCATTCAACGACAGACCTGGGGGGAATTTTTCTCCACACATGTAACAAACTATCATTCTTAATAGGCATGTTCCAAGATGATTCATTCTATATTTAAGGAAATTTTGAAATTATATTCATCCATTCTTCACTTTTTCTTATTTAATTTTCTATAGTACTTGTCATCCCTCTTCCTATCTTGAAACCCTTTAAACCATATGTCATGGAAAATTATTTTTCTGTCTCGATGACCCACGATATTATATCCTCGTGTGATGAGAATGTTTTAGAGACTAGTTCCCTTAGTATAATTGGCATAATACTATCTAATAAATGACCAATCGTTCTGTTTTGATTATATGTGTAGTTCACATAATTCTTTTATAACCATGAAAAATTGGATTCATACTGATCAATGTTTTAATCCCCTTTATGTCTTATACTCAATAACTTTCTTTCAAAATCTTCTTGTTGTTCATATGGGAAATATTTTTCCAAGAACATTTCCGTAAAATTATTCCATTCCATATTTCAAATTTCATTATCCACCATTATGTTAGGAATTAATATACACCATCGATTCAAATATACTGAGAGAAGATAAAAATTCATGATAACCTTATAACTTTCCATAATTACAAAACTGAGAAATATTTATTATATGAAACATATCCATTTCTCTTCTAAAAATGGGTTTGTGATCGCACTGAATGATGGAGGATATTGTCTCATAAAAAGGTCTAACATTATTACACCTCATTATGGACTATGATTCTCCATGTGAGTAAGGTTATTTCTTATAACCTGAGTCATTTTTCCCAGTATAGTTATAAGTTTTTCTACTCCAATTGAAGCTCTATATCCAACATCATTATCTTTCGTAAGAGGGAAATCCCTACATGGAATACGTGCATTTATATGGTTTCTATTCACTCCACTATGTTTCATTTATAAACAATATTGTAAACATGATAATATTATAAAATTTTATTTATATTTAATCTCTAAATTATAAGATTGGTTACCCTGGGAATATTCTCATAGTCAGTTATTAGTTTATATTTCCATAATATATGTTTTCCTAAATATAGTTTCCAATGTTTCTTCTAAATTTCTCAGATACTATCTATAAAGACCCCATCCACAGAATCCTAGAGTTGATGGATACATTATTACACTAGTACTAAGTACCAGAGATCTCATCTCAAATGACCACATAGTTTAGTATATTTCAAAAACTAGATATAATCATAAGTATTACATTATAACATGAAATTAAAAACAAAATAGTAAGACCATTGGAAATTCCCTTATTATTATAGATTATCCCTTCATGTCATTTATAATATACATCATAAAATTCTTAGTAAAAATAAAACATAAGAATAGAGTGAGCTCATATTCTCAGTGAGGGTATGTATAAAACAGAAACTATCATAAACAATACAGCAAGGTGAATGACTTTAAAACCTAATATTGATCTTAATAAGTAAGTAATGAAAGATGATAAAATAATGTCATATAAATAATCACATGGGAATAAAACATACCATTTAAAATATAATAGTACATTAATCACATGGATTATTAGTTACTAATCTTATAATGTGGGAATGAATAATTTGGGACATCATAAACATACCGTCATGGCATTGGCCAAGACATCATATATAATCAGGTAAGACATCATCCAATACACAAACTTGTTTTTCTTATGAGACCTACTGATGCATAGAGGGAATATATCAGTCCCATCCCATCACATACTATGTAAAATTAATTCCATATATTAAAGGACTGAATCATGATCAATATAATAATTTATATTGAAACTATCATATGAAATAACTTTCCCTAAATAATAAACAAAATCATAATACTTCATGTGTAATATGATGAATGGTATCAAAATAGGTCTTTCAAAGTCAAAATGATCATAAACAATTCAACAAAATATGGTAGATGGTATCATAAGAGATCAACCTCAATTAATCATAAGATCCAAAGTTAGGTGCTAAAATAGATGAAAAAACTATAATAATATCTTTTAGAAATTTTGGATAGAAATTCGACTTAAAATTGATATCATTTATATAAAAAGATAGGCAATTATAAAATAAATAATTTCATTTGAAAATAATGTTGTAAGATTGTTAATTATTCCTAAATATATTAATGCAAAATAAAATAAGGAAAAGATTCTCATTCTTCATTAGTTGAAATACATTCTTTTTAAATTTATAAAAAGAAATATTTAAAAGATAATTTTCAAAAAAAAGTTTGAGAGTTAAGAAAATGAATTGATTTTATGTATCAAAATTAAACTTTCATCAAACAAGTATAAATGAAACATAATATGATAAAAAAAAATTCACATATAATCATAGCATAACATAATAAATGGTTTATAAATTCAACCCAAAAAATGGAAACTATGTTAATAATTCTCTTACGAATTTGTAATTAGTCAAACCAAATTCCCCATAAAATTAATTATAATAAAATGAAACATTAAATTCCATGAAGATGGTGAGATTCATGATATTTTATATTAAATTTAATTATGTACACTACACCCGCGAAATAAGTGTTAAATAAGTAATATATCACATAGAAGTAAAAGTGAGTTGAGAAACCCATACCTTATATCTGAAATCATTCTTCACTTGTAATTAATGTACTAGATAATCAAATTTGATTAATTAATTAATTAATTAATTAAGAAATAATTATGCATGTATTTAATTTATTAAAATTTTCTTAAGAATATGTTTTTCCATTTGCAGGACTTATAATGATTAATTTTTTATGGGAGTGTTTGTTTCTTGTTTTTATGGTCGGTTCACTTGAGTATAAATATGGGAGTTCATGTAAAATGGGAATAAATCCTTAAAAATTGAAATTAATTATTAATAACTAACTTCAATAAGTTTAAATGGTCTCAAATATCATTTGTTTATGTGGTATGATGATGATCCATTTGATAAAATATTGATGAAAATGTCATAATTTATTTTGGGATTTTTTACAACCATCATGGACTAGTGTAATTTTATTTAATATTATGATTATATATTGGTTATAGAAAAATATATAAATTATAATTGGTATATAAATATATTATTTTACCATTTTAATGTTTTTATGGGCATCTATGAAGGCGTTAATGGAAAATAGAAACTCATCATCCCCAAACGCGGTGAATCGATACATCAGAGACTATGTTTTCATTATTAAAATAAAATGGGAGGTAAAGGTATTTGATTTTTTATAATAAATTATAATAATAAAATTAATGTATGTATATGATAATGGAGTTACCATGAATCTTTGGATAGGGTAGGTGAGCATGGGATAAGAAAAGTAGATAAATTATAAGTGAGAGAAGGAGGATTTTACTTCAGGAATATCATCACCTTGCGAACCTCCATAAGACACTTGGATTTGGTATTTCGGTATTACCATATGATCATGAACATGGTGAAGAGTCTTGGGATGATAATTAGTCACATTTAGACTAGATTAATGGCTTAGATGGTGTGGGGATAAGGGGTTATGAGGGGTGGTATTTATAGGGGGGAAGTGTGTTTTTTTATTATTTTATTCATTTATTTATTATTGTGGTTCAAGACTATAAATAGTTTTGATTCTTATGACATTAAAAAGGAAATATTTCATGTTTTTTTGAACTAATGGATTCTAACATCCGAAATGAATCAAAATTTTATATATGTATCTTATAATTTTAAATACCGTAAATATCTGTATTTCACTATACATAAAAAATTCAACTATTTTACAAAAATCCCAAAAAATTCATAGTAACGATTTTTTTACATTTCGATTTTAAAAGTATAATCTGTTTTATAAAAATAAGTTTCTATGTATAAGAAATTTAATTTTTAATTTAAATCATCATTTATTTAGAAAATATCAATTTTAATATTATAGACGATTTTACAGCACCAAGAAAAAATTAATTATGATTTAATAATATTATATTATAGTTATAATGAAAAATATTAATTTAAGAATATATTTTATAAAAATAATTTTCCATTTAAATCATTATATTAATTATAAAATTATAAATAAACATTTTCGTTTCATAAAAATACCAATACTTAATTTGTCATTTTTATACATTTATTTACTTATTCCATGATAAAATATATAATATTTAATTTATGAGATAATTAAATTTTATTTATACTTTCATAGGTGAGGTTATTATTATAATTTCTAGATTATTATTCTTAATTGTCAAATTTCAATTACACCAGCTATATTAATATTTAATATTATATCATGGTTTTAAACTCAATGTTAAGTACAACATAAGATATCGATGATGTTTAATTTAAAAGATACATACCATAAAATCTTGTGGTGTTACAATGGTCTTCATGAAAGACCAATCCCAGTGTTCTTGAGAAGGTATATAATGAAATATTAACAAATAAGAGTAAATATTTCTACTTATCCTCTTTAAATTTATTTATTCGTATACCTTCTATAAATTTTTGGTATTATTCATAAAATAATAAATTAAATATCCACAATATACATCAATGTTATTATGAGTATATAACTACCATTATCCACCCTCTTTTCCATAAAATGGGAACTGAAAATTTCCACCATGATTATTTGTGGACTACCGAATCCACATAGTGATACAATTCATTTTCCTTATTGGTTATTTCTAGAGATTACAAGTTTTCCATTCATTTTCTTCTCTTTAAGTACTCAAGAAAAAGAAATAATATATTTGTGGAAATATTCCTTTATTTATCTCTTCAGTAAGAAATTATTTCCTTCCTTATCCATGTTTTCTAAAAAATCAATAATATTATACTATTATCATATGATTTTTTAAATTTATTTTTTCACGTGATTGTTTTTTTAAGAAACAAATATTATTTATTAACTTCAAAATGTGGTACTATTTAATTTTACTAAACATGTGATTGGAATATTTGTTTTTAAATATATGAAATGAATTAAATTGCATGCTTTCATGAGTGCACAATGCTTTGAAGCATCATTTATAATAATCTCTTTTTATTTTCTAAGAAAATGTTTTCTATAATATTTGATTAATTTTAGGATTTTGAAGAAGGGATTTAATGTTGAAAAATATAATTTCCTCATTAAATATTCCAAGTGATATTTTTAAGGAATTTTTATCTAAGATAACATCTTTTGATGTTAGTTTATCATTACTAGTGACATGAACCAATGATATCATCCTTATTCTTACTAGGGATGGTTTATAATAATGTTTACAAGATGATTATGAAATCCATTTATTTTACAAGGCTTAATTTATGATGTAATTATGATGTGTTTATAAAACCCATTTCCATTACACATTGTATGATTCCATATGATCTTCTGGAACACATATGTATGATTTTACTTATGTGACAGGTGGGCCTAGAACAATATATCCCTCTAATTCATTGGGTAAATATGGATAAATTATTGAATAATAAGGGTTGGAATGTGTATTGCACCCCATTTAGTAAGGGACTCTATCCATTATGATAGTCTTGTGAGTGGACTTTGACTACATGTAATATATAATGGTGTTGACGCTCCTTTCGTCACAGAATCTAAAGATCAGAAAAGGGGAATATCTGAGCTCAATGTGATTCATCCTTTGAAGAAACATCAAAAATCAACAAAGGGATGAACAAGGAGAACATTTCCCATTGGCCGTGCAAGTTCCCTCATGGTCGCGCAAGTACACTTGCGCGCCGCCTAGTGGTCGTGCAAGTACTTGCGCGACGCCTTATGGTCGTGCAAGTGACTTGCGCGACCTAAGTGATAACCGCTCGGTAACCGCCCAGGGCCTTCTTTTGCCTATAAATAGACCCTGTGGGCCCCCCATTCGAGAGGAGCTTTTTTCCAGAAACTCGGATTGAAGCTCCCGACGCCCAAGTCTCTTCTCAAAGCTTCCGGAACACTTATAAGGTATTTTCATACCTAGAACGGAAGATTTAAAGAGAAGAAGGAAGGCCTAAGTGTTGAAACTCATCAACACTTGCGCGCCGCCTTATTCCTTCAATAGAACTTGCGCGTCCCTTTTTTGGATGAACCTCAAGAGGATTCTAAAGGGATTTATAAAGAGTCGCTCAAATATTCTAATGATATTTGAGAATCGCGCAAGTACCCCTCATGTCGCGCAAGTATACTTGCGCGACCAATACTTGCGCGCCGCCGCAATACTTGCGCGCCTTTCAAGACTTGCGCGCCCCTACCTTTTTGGGTGCCTATCTTGCCCATTTTACCCCTCTTAAGCCATCACACCTTTCCTTTTCAAGATTCAGTCTTCAAGACACTCTTCAAAGCCATTTATGGCATGATTTCTTGATTTGACTTCCTTATCTGAAAGGAATTCTATGGAATATCTCTCAAAGTCTAGTGATTTAAATATCCTTATGTCACTAAATATGGAGAGTTCATTAATTCAACCTCATCCTTTAGGATGATATAATCCTAAACTGGGTCTCTTTTTCAGGAATAATCCCCAGTTATAAATCCTTTAATCTGGGCATCCTCTTCAGGAGTAAGCCCCAATCTCAAACTTGGGCATCCTCTTTAGGAGTAAGCCCCAATCTCAAATGTGGGCATCCTCCTCAGGAGTAAGCCCCAAACATTAATCCCTAACCTGGGTCTCCTTTTTAGGAATGAGACTCAGTCATAATCTTGGGCTTCCTTTTCAGGAGTAAGCCCCAAGTCCCCTAACCTGGGTCTCCTTTTCAGGAATAAGAAACAGTCATAATCTTGGGCTTCCTTTTTAGGAGTAAGCCCCAAGTACCCTAACCTGGGTCTCCTTTTCAGGAATAATACTCAGTCATAATCTTGGGCTTCCTTTTCAGGAATAAGCCCCAAGCCCCCCTTAAATTTCTCCTAACCAGTCATAATTTACCCTTGATTTGGGTTTCTTTTTCAGGAGTAAAAACCCAATCATAAGTCTCCTCCTAATTTGGGCATCTTCCTTAGGAGTAAGCCCCAAGATTAGAGTATTCAAATCTCCATAAAGCACATATACCTTTATGGACCCTGTTCCTGGATTTTTTCCCTAAAAGTAAATCCTAAAACCTTCATCTATTTGGGCAGTCATACATACATAAGCCCCAAACAATTTCTTATGATTGCATCTTTCATGGCACAATTGTCTAAATTTTTACCAATGCCTCTTGTTTCTCACACCGAGCATGACTCACGTGAGCTTAGAGTGTAGAAGTAATTATGACATTCTTCTTTGAGCCATCAATCATAAACATCATACTCCATTTCTCGAACTACGTGGGTTCTGATTCCTTTTCCAAAACAAAGGATACGTAGGTAGCCCATTTATGGGTTCGATCCCAACTTTGAAATAATCCATGTCCTTCTGAATGAAGATAAACTTCAAGTGCCTCACTGAGTGGCTTTAAAACCAGCCCGGTCATCATAATGACCAAGAGACTTTTATAAATGTTTCGAAGGATACCATTGACCAAGAATCTCTAAATATATACAGATGATTCTCTATTGATGAAGAACCTCGAATACATATAAAAGATTCTCTAAATTTCTTGCATATTTAATCATTGATTGTTAAAACTTAAGGAAAGCTCATTTTATACTTGGTAATGTAATAAGGATTCACGAACATAACTTAAATCTATAAAGAGAGTCCCGGAGTAGACAATAATTCCCCTCAAAAAGGTGTGATGAGTCCGACCTCCCATCCTCTCGACCAATGAAAATTCCTAAGCTTCATTAGTCCACAAACTAATGAGCGCCTACCTTTGGAAAGTAGGTCGAAACGGATGTGGAATCATTGGATGTTTCCGGTTCTAAGAACAAACCCAATAGAAACCGATCGGAACGTTTGAATCTCCCGTCCAGGAGGTCATCCCCGAAATCCATGCGAAACAAATGGGGAGTGAACCCAATCCACTATGTTAGTAATGGAAGGGAACCATAATGAAGGAAATGGTTTTATATGTCTATATGTATGAAAAAACATAGGTCTTATTCCAATTTAATTTTCATGAAATGTTCCTCCTTGGACCTCCAAGATGGTAGTAAGCCATGTGTGACAACCCCAAGCCCACCTCTAATATGCTAGGGGATGGCGACTAGTGCCGAGTTGGAATATCACACACATAAGAGGCATTATAATAATTTACCTATACACACACACAAGTCTCCAAGCCTATAAAATTATAATATAGTAAAAATAACTTCTACCAATGAATGCATAACATCTATCCAACATTATTATATATAAAAAGTACAAGAATGTGATAAAGGTTCCAAATACCAGACCAACCAAAATTTCAATGTTATCCAACCTACAAAGAAATATTGGACTACTATCAATTGAAACTCCCAATAAACACCTTAATCTATCATGCCCAATCTATACATTATCTACTCCTGGGTCACAGAGACCTCATTGAATGGAATGTCGTCTACATAAGACATTACATGTGTGGGTAGATCCCATGAATGGGTGAGTATAACAATACCTATAATTACACCATGAAATAACCAATCATATAGTATCAAGATAATATTCATCTCATCAAGGAGATATATTATTCATAGGATGATAAATATAATAAAATTACAACATTTACTCATACTAGACACTATGCCTCAATTAAAATCACAACAGTATTGCCAACCAAATATTGTTGTTCATATTTCATTTAAATAATCACCTGGTAGAACTCACTCCATTATTCTGATATCAATGATGGAATTTATTTGAGATTTTATGAAAATCAAGTCCAACCATGAAGAAGTACACACTATAAATCAAAATAAATTGATACACAGTTAGGAGATCACACCCAAGGACATGGAGTATACTGAAAACCCGATCTTGAATGACATTCTTAGTAGGGGATTGATGGTCAGGTATCATGGCCACGCGAATTCCTAGAATCATAATTAGGAAAGAAGATGATAGAGGATATCACCTCATGCCTCATGGGGGGATTTTGGTAACTCTATCCAAGACTAATCCCTTATAGTAGATCAAAATCCTATGATCATGATGTAATGATATATTATACACTAAAGGGGTGGATTTAGGGAATTCACCCACTGAAAATTTGTCCACAATGAAGAGAAAAAGGGACTCAAATGTACTTAGAGAAATTAAATGTCATGTACTACAAGTAAAGGGAATGTATTTACTACCATAGGTGTACCTATGTACCCCATCTCTTCCATGTGTACTTCAGGTAATGCCCATGTAAACTTCTTCATTCCCATGTACCACTAGTCTTGACTATGTAATCGGTTATATCAAAGTATTTGTCCATTCAAATATACTATAATTGTTCTCATATACTCATCCTTGTACATTCCTATATATCCTCCAAGATACTTGTTGATCCTCCATGCAACATTTACATGGAATACGACACTTTTCACATGATCTGTAATATTTAACCTTCCATTGAAGTCCTACCACTGCAGCCAGGGTTCCCACCAGACATGTATCTCTAAATTACATGTCGTGTAACTCTTAATTTTCTAGAATCTTGTGGTTCTTTGTGAAATATCTAAATATCACCACTAATATCTTTACACGCATTTCGTATTAGTCCTTGATCGATACTCATCATCACCAATAAAAAAATATGGGCATTGATATGCAGAAAACATACAAAATCCAGCTACATCATGGCCTCGTCACACCATCAAAACAGTTGAACCGGTAAAATGGGAACCATCGATCAGATCAGGTCAACCTATGATTATCCCCCAATGTCACACCTCTATCAAACCCTTTATTGGAAATTTTTCATGTGGTATTAATCTATTATGCTGGATAATGGTCATGCAATGATTGAATACTTGGTATTCAATGATCCATGATCCAATGAAATTGACAATGATAAATGTGAGAACAAATGTTGGATAAATCCAAGAAAAAACAGAGAGGAATGAAATTTATCCTTTGTTCATATTTGACTCAATTTTTTATTTATAATGAAGAATTATTAAACCAAAAAATCAACAAATCATCCATTAAATAAATTAAATAATTGATACATGAATCAATTCATGATAGTGTAATTGATCCGAGTTCTACACAAGATATGAAAATGGGATGAATGAACAAAATAGAAACAACCTACCTTGAGTTTGGATTGGTTGATGATGATTAACAATTATTTGTTGTAATTATTGGTGAGATCAATGAACTCTGTTGTGGTAGATGATCCTTACGATATCAATTTGATCCTCTGATCCATTTCCAACCACCAAATATCTCATCCCACTCTCTCTCTTAGTTCTCAAGGTTATAAATATAACCCTACTAGTCGTCCATAATAGTGTATTTATAGAAGTTATGTCAGTTTATTTATGTAATTAAACAATTTAATAAATTTTTTTTTTATTTAATTACTTATCTTCCCACAATGGATCCCAGGACAAAAACCTAAATATTATGAGGATTCTGTTAATCCAATCATGGAACCCATGATAGGAACTTGATAGAGACTTATATTTTCTATTTGAACCACATTTATATAGTTATTCTACTTTTTCTAGATAATTTGGCACCCATAATATTAATATATTTAATATTTTTATAATAACAATATTGGGATAACAATGACTCAAAATCTAATTTCGTCTTAGGGACTGAATATGAAAATATTTCAAGGCATATTTTAAATCATTATATAGAAAAATGTGGATGTTACATTGTCCCAACCATAAGTGTTTTACTCATGAAAAGTGAAACAAATTACATAAATAGGTGTTGGTACTGTGCTCTTAACGGGTTATCTGACTCATAGCTTATCTCATAAATATTCAAAAGCTTCCACTAAACATGCACCAAAAGAATCACCATACCTTGGGAGATATTTTCATTCTAATCCTTAATGTCCATTAGATATTATGAAAATGTAGCTTTATCCTCCATGTCTAACTTTCCCTAGTCGATAATATTTCATGGGTCATGCATGTACCTCCTTAGTTATGTCACATGGAAGACACTGTGTACCGAGTCTAAATCCATCTATAGAGATAAGAGGTATTCTAGATATCTATCCATACATAATATTTAGAAAGGGATAATGATTCTCTTTGATAACATTATACCCATTCCAATTCTCCATAATCCATGTCGAGGTGAGGCCTTCAAGAACACATGGTATCTCTCTATCTACATAAAATAGAAAGGCATATGTCATCGGTACACATAAGACTTCTGATAGATTTATATAGTTCTCATCCACTCCTATATGACTAGTACCTTTTCTTTCATAGATCACACTAACTCTGGGCCCATGAGTGTTAACTCACCGAGATCAGTCTAACATAGTGGTGACCTACATGGTCACTTGTATAAGGCTAGTAATAGTATCATACCAATGATAGAATATTAATTGTTTTTTATGAAATATATACCATGGGTAGTTGATCCTCCCAACTGTGGACGAAGTTCAATAAGAAAACCTGAAGTACGTCCCCAGAACCTGAATGGTCCGCTCAATACTTCCATCGGTTAGGGGGTAAAATGTAATGATCAAATTCAATTGAATCCCAAAGGCCTCCTACAAACTTATCGATAGTTATGATGTGAAGTGAGAATTATTGACTAAAATTATCATTTCCAAATATCCATGGAGTTGGACTATCTTTTCCAAGTAAATTAATTTCAATCTCTCTTCTAAGAAATTCTCTTATATAGCTAATATGTGGGATGACATAGTGGATTATTTTGTGATCACCTAGATAGAGCCATGTTATTTGGATATATATGGATTTTCCATCAATAATTTCATATATATACCATCCCACGACTACTTTGGAACGTTTAGGGTTTGGGTTAAACCTATTGGAACATGGTATTTATTCTTCACTTAATGATAAGTGGGGAATCATGAGACAAACTCTACTACACCCTTATGTATTCCTAGTCACCAAAACTAATGTCATAGGTCCTCCTATATCTTTTCCATGCCAATATTCACCACCTAAGGGGATATATGAAACTTAATTAGAACCTCTTCCCACAACATCACCAGTACCATCGTTCTACCTCTAAAAAGGATGGTATGATCCCCACCATTAGAAAATCCATCAAGAGAATGTTCAGTGGATATATGAGCATGCATGGCCTCATAGCTTGTATCTCCCTAATAAGATTCCCTAACACATTATAGAAGTGGTTGGTTAACAACCATCGACTGTATATAAGATGCACTATCCTCATCCACAATGGACATTTGCAATGAGGCTAACTGCTCTGAAACCCTAGTCAAAAACTGATAACAAGGACTCCTAAAAAGAGAATCTACTACCAGATTCACCTTCCCTAGAGAATAGACTATCTATATGTCATTATACTATATGAACTCTTTCTATATCCTCTATATCATGTTAATATTCGTATGAGATAATATATACTTGATACTCTAGTGGTCTGAGTATGTGATATATCTCTCACCCATAAGGAAGTTTTTCCATATCTTAGAGGTAAACACAACTACTTCCAACTCAATATTTTGGGTCATTTAGTTCATGTCATGAAGTATCAACTACCTAGAGCCCTATGTAATCACTACCAACCAATTTATTATAACACAACCAAGACTATCCCATGAGGTATTGCAAAACATTACATACTCAACTTCCTCCTTCGGAAATCTCTAGATGGGGGAACTCACCAATATCTACTATAGCTCTTGAAAATCTTTTTAGGACCACTCTATCCACATGAAAGGTTTCCCCTTCTAGGTTTAAGTAGTCAATGGTGATGATATCGTATTGAAATTAGGTACAAATGTCATCTAGTAGCCTCTTAAACTAAGGAACCTCCACACCTCTGTCATTCTCTTAGCTAGGTCGAAATCTAACACTACCACTACCTTTACTAGGTCCACTTCTAAACCATAATATGAGATGATGTGTACCCAAAAGTTGACCTACTGAGTCCATAATTGATAATTCGAGAGCTTCCATTAATGTTGGTTCCCTCAGAGTAATTCTAGGATCATCTTTAAGTGTCTCACATTCTCCTCCTCAGTTTCTAATGTACAAAAAGATGTCATTAATGAATACCACTATGAAAAGATATAATAAATACTGAATGATATGGTTTATGAGTACCATGAAAACTACTAGGTTGTTCATCTTTAGAAAACATCTTCAATTACATAGGGTGATCATAGTTACATCAGAATGTGTCTTTGGTATATCCTCATCCTATACTTATAGCTAGTGATAACTTGATTTGGGTTCAATATTTAAGAACCATCATGCCCCTATCAACTAATTCAAGAAGTTATCAATCCTCTGTATTGGATACTTATTATAGAAACCCTTATTTTTCTTACATGACTATTACATCATTTTAAAGATAAAAACATAATAATGTTATATAACCAGGATTTAATGGTTTTGTTTCTCAGGAAAATTAGGACCATACCAAAAAATTACAAAATAAAACTTAAATATTATTTGATTCCTTCTTACAAATATTCATTTTGGACCTTGATGTTTTCTTAGTACACGTTGTTACCTGAGAATATAAATCAAAGTAAGGGGTAAACTAAAATCCTAGTAAAAGGATAGATAAGAACATGAATCAATATAACATGGGTGAGAATCATCATCATCATCATAACATAATCATTGGATCGTCATCATAATCAATATATGAAGAATTATATAAAGTCATGGAATGGGAAATGCATAAAAATGAAACATCATGTTTAATAGTCAACTACCGAACATTGTTTGAACAAATCAATCATTATGTTCATGCATATTTCATTTTTTTCCTCATGAGATTCATGAAATTAAACAGTGAATTGGAGTGATATATAATTTTAGTCACACCCATAACATCATAACATTTACATTTTTTAATATAATTATGGGTTCACCTGTTACATCATAAAATTTACATTATCATGCATGACTCATAAAACATATTTCAATTCTGAACATAAAATAAACCATGGAAAGGAATGGGTTTCATTTCATAATTCCTAAATTCATTAATAAAAATTGGGAATGAAAAATGGAATAGTATTTTTTGTATAGAAATCATCAATCTTGATCAAAGAAGAAACAATCTCAAGAGAAATAAATGGTCATTTTTTTAAATAATAGTTCTTTTGGAAAACATTATGTTTTTAATAAACTCATGTAGAAAACATGTATATCCCATAAATGGAAATGGAATAATGAGGTAATTCCATTTCAGTATCAATAATGGAATATACATACTGAAATTTTTTTAAAAAGGTAAAACACTAAGGAAATGGAGTTGGTTTCATGAATTCCCCTTACCATTTGTCAGAATTATTTCATCACACTAATATCCTATATAATAACATTATATTATTTAATTAATATATAAATAACCTTTCATACTTGATTTTTTTTCATAATGGTTTTATTAAGTTCATTTATCGTCATTTCGATGAGTTTTAGAGTTTAATTACATCATTTATGATTATTTGTTTTATTAGTTTTCATGATAGGTTCACTAGTGTACATGAAAGAGTGTTCATGTCAAATGCAAATAAATATCCATTATTGTTCTTATATTGTATTACTGGTCTTATAAAAGTTTAAATGATCCTATAATGAATTTTTTTATATGGTATGAGGATGATTCATTAGAAAAAATAAAATGGTGATGGTTTTAGGTTTATTTTGGTGGTTTCTCAACCACTATGAAGTCTTTTTAATAAATCATGTAATATTATGTATATATGTTAGATACATAATATAAACAGGGTTTTTACATGAATTTTACAATATTTCTGAACCATTATATGGTTTCATTAACATCCTTGAAGGCATTAAAAGAAAACGCAATTGTGTCGCCCATGATGTCGGTAAATTGAAAAATCACGACGATGATATCATTTTTAGAATAATAGAGAGGGTGGATTTTAATGATTGATATTCTATTTATATGATATTATTATAGTATATTTAATATTCTGTAGGTATAATTCCATTTTTATGAGTGTGTGTGCAGATAGAGTAAAAATATAAATTACCATGAAATATTTTTTTTAAAAAAGAGGAATTTACCTCTTGAATCTCTCCTGTTTGAGAACCTCCTTAAGAACAATGTTTTGGGCTTTAATGAGAAAAAAATATACTAGAAATGGGGGAGGGACTATGAAAGATTTTTGAGAATAATTTGGACAGTGATCATATCTTGGAAGGTGTTAGGAAAATATGCGGTGAGGTGTGGTATTTATAGTACAAGAGAGGGATGTTTTATCATTATTTTAATCATTAGTTTATTATTTTTACCCAAGACTGAGAATAGTTTCAGAATTATCATTAAATGTATTAAAATAATGAGTTATGGTTCAAGATTAAGGATCTAAATCTAGTATTACATCATTAATGGATCATAATTTTATGTTTTTATCATTTATCAAAAATTATCATATTTTACTATTTATAAGAAAATATTGTATTTTAGAAAAATCCCAAAACATCTCCCAAAGAATTATTTTATGTGTAAAATTAAAAAATGAACACAATCTTTTTAAAATAATTGTTTAAATTTGAGTAATTTAATTTTCAATTAAAATCATAATTTAGTTGGAAAATACATATTTTAAAATTATAACAGGTTTTATAGAACTTTGAAAAATAACTTAAGGTCTCATAAAATAGTCATAAAATCATAAGAAATAAAAAATTATAATTTATTAATACATTTTATTAAAAAAAGGTATTTTAAATTATTAAATTAATTATAAAATTATAATTAAATTTTTTTGACTTGCAAATATACCATCACCTTATTAATATTTTTTTTAAAAAAATTATTTACTTAGGCTATGATATAATTATACTATTAATTCATTTACATGATTCCTAAATTTTATTTATACTTTCATGGGTTATTTTACTATAAATTTGGTCAATTTTCTATTTATAAGGGTCATATTAATATTCCTATGTTCAAGTTACTATATCATCAGTATTGGTTCCTTAACTTTAATAAATACTACTTGTTTAATTAATTCATTATTTCTAAAAAACATTATGGTATATAAGGGATTTTATCTGATTTATAAAATTTTAAATTACTATAATAAGGGAGAAATTCCATTGATAAATGTTTGGATTGTTACATTCTTCCCCCATTTTGAAAATTTTCCCCCGAAATTTCGTTATATATAAACAGGTGGGGATAATTTTCCTTCATCACCTTCTATGGTATCCATGTTTCTTCTTCATACTTATTGTTCCTCCAAAACTATTTGAAAATGTGGGATATGTTGTTTCATTGAAAATTTTCTCTCCAGTCCATAATCATTACTGGTTTCTCCTCATAAGATAGATGATCCTCTAGCTTTAAAACCTCTATGTTCAGTTCATGTGATGGATCTGGTATGTACTTCCTTGGGAGAGATAGTTGGAACACATCATGAGCTTGAACAAATCAAGAGATTATACCTTCATCTTAACTTCCATTTATTTCTAAATTGTATGGATCTCTTCCAGGATGGTATTCTAAGGAAGGCTTTTCTCCAATGTTGAACTAAAATTCCCTTCCACAATTATCCACATAGATATTTTTCTGTCTCTAAGTATCATTGATATGATGTTGTATGGAATGAAACTTCTCTATCATCTCTTTCACAAGATCAGATCCAAGTATCTTTCTTTTTCTAACATTATCCCAACAAGGTAGAGTTCTACATCGTTTTCTATACAGGACTTCTTATGGGTCCATCTGGATACTCGAGTGGAAGCTATTGATATATGAGAACTCATTCAATGGTAGATATCGATACCATAAACCTTTGAATTCAAAATAGTAGGCTCTTATCATATATTCAAGCATGTGAATAGTCCTTTCATATTATCCATCGGTGTGTGGATGATAGTCATTATAAAATTTAATTTGGTACCAAAATCATGTGGAAGACTCCTCTGGAATATATATATGAACCTAGGATCATGATCATATATAATCGAGAGTGAAACCTCATCCAGTATCACCACATACTTCACATATATATTTCCATGTTGTCTAGGAAAGAGATATTCTCAAATAAGGATAAAGTGGGAAGTCATGGTGAGTCGGTCGAGCACAACCCATATCACATTATTTCCTTTCAATGTCTTCAAGAGACCTGTGAAAAAGTCCATGGTGACCTTCTCCCATTTCCACATGGGTATAGGCAGTGGTTGAATCTTCCATTTAGACATATTTTACTCTACTTAAACTTTTTGACTTATCAAGAACATTGATAGATACACCACAATCTCCTTATTCATGTTATCACACCTAAATATTTCTTGAAGGTCACCATACATCTTGGTAATCCCATGATTGATAGAGAATGTTGAGATTTTTTCATTATCCAATATCTCCTATTTATCCCAAGTTATGAAGTCACACAAAGAATCTTTCCAAATCAAATCACACCATCATAATCGATATATAACTCATTAAGATTCCATTATTTTACTGCATTCACCTGATTTTATAACTCTGGATCATCCCCGTGTACCTCTTTAGTCTTCTATTTGATAGATGGTTTGGAAATAATTAAGGAAAGTTATTATGTATTCCCTTCAATTAATATTTTCAAATCCATCCTTCATATATACATGAAGATTGTGTCTTTCTCAATCTCAAAAATGTATAGAATCGCATGTTATTTTCTACTAAGAGTGTAACGACCCAAAGTTTCATTAATGGAAAATCCCTCTTGATCCAGTTAAATGTTTCTTTATGAAAATTTTTTTTATAAGATGTCAACTTCTTTAGTCTTACATTTAGATTTGTGACCGTTACTTTTATAGTCGTTGAACAGTGATCATCTGAGTAGTATAAATATAAGGCTTTAACGAACCCATTTCTACTCAAACAAAGGAAGCGATGGCCTCATCCCATAGAATTTCCCCTTACGAATCCCATTTTTCAGAGCTCAGAAAAGTGGTGGCGTCTTTGTACTTCGCCCTTGACCAATCCCAAGCTGAGCTTCATTATGTCAAGCTTAAACGGGACCGTCTACATGAAAAGTGGAAGTTGATAGAGATTACCACTCGAGCGATGTTATCCGAGCCGCCCCAAGAGTTTGTCACCATCGCACACCTTAACCTTAGGTCTTATGTGGATATTTTAAGGGGTTATGTAACAAATAAGTAGCACCATGTTCATGTACATTATTTTTGTATATAATAATGAATATAATTTCAAGTCATTTTTGATACTTTGTAATTAGTTTTTAAAGTACAAATGGTGTTTTTAGTTATTATTTAATTATGAATTATATTTTATTAAATTAAAGGATTTTTTATTTAAATAATATGTTAATAAAATAATAATATTATTATTAAATTAATTTTTATTAAATATAAATTATCTTATAATTTTATGAATGCAATTAAAATTTTTATTAAGGTTTGAAAGCCATTTCTGTCAAAACCTGTGAATTTTTTATAAATGTCGGTTTTTATTTTAAAAGTAAAAATTCACATATTTAGAAAATTATTTAGATAAAATAAATATTATTTTTGGAATCAGGATGTCGAAATTATCCAATGGTGAATTTTTCATAATTTTATGAGACAGTCAAATTTTTGGGTAAAAATTAAATACCATTTCAATATATAATGTGTTTTATGACATCATAATGACCCAATGGTGATAGAATAAAATTCCATAATCCTAATGTTCGGCCAATATGTGTTTTATAATTAAAATAATGAGGTTTTGGGTTTGTTTGACTTACTTTTCAAAACATTAATGGAGCCCTCAAGACTTATTCAACACTTTGCCTTTTTAAATTAATTTCCATGGGAGTGTGACTCACCTCCACATAAGCAACCCTAATTTTTTAATAAGTTAGGACCTTGGCCTTGTAAAATATTTGTTTCCTCTTTAAATTACCAGAAACCATGGGAAAATACCATGGTATGGTTTGTGGTTTGGATTATTTTAATATAAGGGGTCCCAAACCTAAATAATAAAGAATTCCCTCACCTTTCCTATATAAACCCACACAAGCTCCCACTTCCTCCTCACTCAAAGCCGTTTGAGTTCGTCCAACCTCTGCCCTACTCTCTCTATAATCCTCTCAATGTGCCCAAATCTCCCAAGAAGCCTCTCACAAGCCTCTCTCTAGCCTTTGGAAGCACACTTCCAAGTAAGGGTTTTTTCTTCCTTTCTCATTTTTTTCAATTTTCTTTAAGTTGTATTTCCCTTTTAATTTTAATTATGAATGTTGGGGTATGTTTTCACACCTCCCCCATACTGACCTCTTATTGTTTGAATGATGGTATACCCCTTTTTCTCTCATTAAATGCCTCCCATGTACACCCGTTACTATGCCGAAATTCCGAAAGGATCTTTTTTCTCCTCTTTTATATTCAAGCAACACTTTTGTATCATGAATCTAAATTCCTTTTCAATTGTTGGGAAATGTATCTATATGACCTCATTACTGTCCATTAAATGTAAATATTATGAGGAACCCCTTTCTATCTCATCAACCATTTTTATGAATTCTTATGTCACGCTGTTACGCTGCCGAAATCACACCGATTTTCTAAGCAAATATCATTGTGTAGTGAATACCATGCCCATTTCTCCATCAAGGGTATTCACCTTTATGCACATTTACTTATTGATTATAAAGTTTCATGTATGAATTCCACATTCCTTTATCGTGGAATAAATGATTATGTTTTATGAATCCATGTTTTATGATCCATGTGGCACACTTATGCATGAAATAAAATGTTTAAGAACGGTGCACCCTTATAGCGCTCCAATGCATTGGGTAAAGTATAATATCATGATACTTCATGTACAATGAGTGTTGACTCATGCTAATTCAAGTGCAACGAGGGTTTACTCGTGCTTCAAGTGCAATGAGGGTTTTCTCATTCTCAATGTGCAATGAGCCTTGGCTCATGCTAATTCAATGTTAAGTGTTGTTCCCACATTTCCATGGTATGATTATCATGCTTTATCATGACTTTATGTTCATGTTACTCTTATTCTCTATTGATATTCCAATTTCCTAACATGTATTGAACTCTTCATGTTATTCATTGTGTACTCCCTTGCTGGGCATTATAGATCACCCTTTTCTTATGCATGTCCTCGGGTTATCCCATGCAATGCTAAGTACGAAGGAATGTAGTGGTCATGTAAAGGAAGTTTTCAATAAAGATGATGTATTTAAATTTTAAAGTTTTTATGTAATGATCCTAAGCCCCAAATACAATAAAACTCTTGATCTTCTTTGTTTTATCAAGTGAAGTTATATGTAATAAAGCTTGTTTAAGTTGTAATCGAAAGCAGGGTTGTCATAGTTGGTACCAGAGGATAGGTTTTGTTATTTTTGGGATTAGGAACCCCTATTAAAGCCATAGATACAAGAATATGTATAATAAAAACATCCCTAAGTTTTGGTAAATACTAAGTAAGTGGTTTATCAAACAAATACATCCCCGTCTGGATACGAGCAGGTAGAGGCGGCTCTAGTACAGATGTATCCTAGGGGTAAAACCTGAAAACACCGCTTTGAGCTAGACTCGAACGGGAACTGGTGCATGACAACGGGCCTTTATGCACTCTTGGTTACAAAACTCCTAGGGGATATGTTTTGATAAATTCACAATCTTAGTATGAACCCTTATTAAGGGAAAAATGCCCCTAAGAATATATGTTAGAAGGAAGATCATGAAAATCCTGGATTGAATCCTATAGACTCATGAGTTAAAGAGATTAAAGTTTATTTATAAGTCATAAACTTTTGTCTTTGGATTACCCTTTATGTGTTACCCCTAACTTTCATTTTATTCCAGCCAATGGCCGGTAATAGGAGAACTCGGGCTAACAACCGTTGAGAAGATCAGTTTGATGATTGTACTAATGATATGCCCAATCCAATGGGAGCGGGAATCGCGAACTTTGTCATGCTTCTCTCTCATCTAACTCAAGTTTTGAATAGAAACACGGGTCAAGAGGAACGTTCAACCCCCCCCCCCCCCCCTCAAGAAAGAACAGGTTGCTATCGAGAGCTTCATGAGACAAAGGCCACCTACTTTTCGTGGATCATCTGATCCCACGATCACTGAGCAATGGATCAACTCCATTGGAAAGATCTTATCTATCCTTCAATGTTATAACCAAGAGAAGGTTCTCCTGGCGGCTTATCATATGAAGGGTGAATCTGATCAATGGTGGACGTTGATCAAAAATGTGAAGCCTGAGGAGGAGATCGAGGCCTTGGAATGGAAGGAATTCTGGAAGATGTTTTTCGATAAATATTTTCCGCGCACCCTCCGTCTTAAGATGGAAAGGGACATCCTTTCCCTCAAGTAGAAAGATGAAGAATCAGTGGGAGCGTACGAGGAAAACTTCACAAGGCTTGTACGATATGCTTCCGGCTTTGTCGTTACCCCCCGAATGCAAGGTTGACCGCTTCTTTGGTGGGCTGAAGCCTAGCTTGCAGAAAGCATTAGCGATCTGTGACTTCGACAGCTATGAGGAAATTGTCTGATGTGCCCTCAAGGTTGAAATGGAGATCGGAGAATCATAATGGTATCATGGGGACAATAAGCGTAAGGTGGACTTCAATGATGGTGGTCCGATGGATAAATCCAACGGTGCTAAGAAGTTCCAGCACCCCACTTTCCAAAAGTGTGGAAAGAAGCACCCTGGAAATTGCCTTAGGGGGAAAAGAAAATGCTTCAGGTGTGGAAGAGAAGGGCACCTAGCTGGTAACTGTCAGCAAGAAGGACCCACGGCTGCGATAGAGGAGAGGAACGCTCTGTTCGAACCTCAACGCGTTGTTCAATGCTACATATTTAAAGAACCGGGATATTTTTCAAATCAGTGCCCTAATACAAGTGTTATCAGAGGCAAACAGCAACCTCCAAGACAGCAAGGAAGAACATTTTCCATCACTTCTTTCGAAGTGAACCCCGAGAATGAAGTGGTGACAGGTATTCTAGTTATTCATTCAATAATAGCGAACGTACTTTTCGATTTAGGTTCTACGAATTCTTTTATATCTCAAATGTTTAGTAGAACAATACATGCACCACCACAAGTCATGGAAGTAAAGATGTCGGTGAGTACGGAAAATGGGGAAGTCATTGCATCCCATGAGTATAAGTCCTCCCCTGTTATATTCTGTGGATTGAATTTCCCGGTGAACCTCATCATACTCCCTTTGGTGGAATTTGATTTAATTCTTGGCATGGATTGGCTTTCCTTATATAGAGCCAACATAAAATGTCGGGAGAGGGAAATCACACTCCATTTGGAGAATCGACCACCGATTCTTTACAAGTGTCAGGAGGAAGATGAATCTCCTTTAGCTCCATCATCTCAAGCATGGATATTACTACCTTATGAGCACGAATATCTGGCTTAGATGATTGAGTCCAAGGATGAAACCACCCTTGAAGAAATTCCTATTGTGAGGGAATTCGCTAAAGTATTTCTCGAGGAACATCCTGGTCTTCCTCTAAGAAGAGATGTTGAGTTCTCAATTGAACTTATACCTGGGGCGCTACCAATATCCAAGAATATATATAGAATGGCTGTTGTTAAGCTTGAAGATCTAAAGAAACAACTACAGGAGAATATGGATAAAGGGTTTATACGCCCAAGTGCATCACCATGGGGTGCACCAGTCCTCTTCGTCAAGAAGAAGGATGGGTCAATGCGGCTTTTCATCGATTATCGTGAACTTAACAAAATCATGATAAAGAACAAGTATCCTCTCCAAAGATTCGATGACTTGTTTGATCAGCTGCGTGGAGCACAATTCTTCTCCAAGGTGGACTTGCGGTCGGGATATTATCAAGTAAGGGTGAAGAAGGAAGATATCCCCAAGACTGCTTTTCGTACAAGGTATGGGCACTATGAATTCATAGTAATCCCTTTCGGACTCACAAATGCTCCAGCAATATTCATGGACTTGATGAATAGAGTCTTTATAGATTACCTAGACAAATTTTTGGTAGTCCTTATAGATGATATTCTAATATACTCCCAAACCAAGGAGGACCATGAGGAGCATTTAAGAACTGTACTGGAGACTTTGTGCAAGGAGAAGCTCTATGCCATGTACAGCAAGTGTGAGTTATGGTTGAAGGAGGTATCATTCTTGGGCCATATCATCACAAGTAATGGGATATCTGTGGACCCCTCCAAAACAGATGCAATTGAGGGAGGGCCGAGGCCAAGATCGGTAACTGATATCCGTAGCTTCTTGGGGTTAGCTGGATATTATCGACGATTTGTGAGAAATTTCTCACGATTGTCCAACCCTCTTACAAAGCTAACTCTAAAGGGAGTAAATATTGCTTGGAGTGATAAATTCGAAGAAAGCATCAAGGAGGTGAAAAGGAGGCTTATCACTGCACCTGTGCTCACTTTACCCACAAGTGGGGAGATTTTTGTGGTATTCAGTGATGCTTCGAAGAAGGGATTAGGATGTGTGCTGATGCAGAATGATAAAGTGATATCCTATGCCTCAAGGTAGTTGAAAATCCATGAGCGAAACTATCCAACGCATGATCTGGAGTTGGCAGCGATGATCATTGCCTTGAAAATCTGGAGGCATTATCTCTATGGAGAGAAATGTGAGATATATACTGACCACAAGTGTCTTAAATATATATTCACATATAAAGAGCTTAATATGCTCCAGAGAAGATGGATAGATATCATCAAGGATTATGACTTTTCAATACATTACCACCCTGGGAAAGCGAACAAGGTGGCAGATGCCCTAAGTAGAAAGGATCCAGTGATTCTATTAATGATGAGAATTGAGAAGGATCCAATCTTCTTAGACTTAATGAAGATGGATGTGGGAATCATAAAGAAGGGAACATCATCAATCCATTCACAAATTATTACTCAACCATCTCTTTTGTAATGGTTAGAGGATGCTCAAAAGGATGATGCGGGAATCCAAGAAAAAGTGGAAGCTATCAAAAAGTGAAAATCCTTAGTGTTTAATGTTAATGAAGAAGGAATTGTGCGGTTTGGGAACAGAATATGTGTTCCATCAAGTTCGAAGCTGAAGAAGGAACTTTTGGATGATGCACATAGTTCAAATTTCTCTATTCACCCAGGGAGCACAAAGATGTATCGAGATCTCCAAGAAAACATTTGGTGGGATAATATGAAGAAGGAGATCGCTGAATATACATCAAAGTGCCTGGTGTGTCAGCAAGTGAAGGCAGAGTGGCAGAAGTCTAAGGGGATGATGAAACAATTTCCCATACCAGAATGGAAATGGGAGAACATCACCATGGACTTTTTCACTAGACTTCCAAGGACATCCAATGGCAACAATGCAATCTGGTTTGTTATGGATCATCTTACAAAGACTGCACACTTCATTGCTATTCGAGAGGATTTCTCTTTGGATCAATTGGCACAGATATATATTAGGTATGTGGTATGGTTTCATGGAGTACCACTATCTATTGTTTCTGACCGAGATCCAAGATTCACCTCTATGTTTTGGAAGAGTCTTCAACAAGATCTGAATACTGAACTGCACTTCAGTACGGCCTATCATCCTCAAACTGATGGCCAATTCGAGCGGACTATCCAAACACTTGAGGATATGTTGAGAGTGTTCTCAATGGACTTTAAAGGAGGATGGGATCATCATATTCCTTTGGTTGAGTTCTCTTATAATAATAGTTTCCACTCGAGCATCCAAATGGCGCCATATGAAGCCCTGTATGGGAAAAGGTGTAGAACACCGGAATGTTGGAATGAGGTCGGTGAACGTAAGCTGCTTGGACCAGAAATGGTCGAAGAAATGGGGGAGAAGGTGAAAACCATTCAGCAGCATATCAAGGCAGCCCAAAGTCGACAGAAGAGTTATGCAGATAATCGTCGATGAGACCTTGAGTTTAAAGTCGGAGACATGGTGTTTTTACGCATATCTCTGTGGAATAAGGTCATGAGGTTTGGAAAGAAAGGGAAGTTAAGTCCAAGGTACATCGCCCCCTTCAAGATTCTTGATCGTGTTGAGGCTATGGCATATCGACTAGCACTTCCACCTACTATGGCCAAGGTGCATGATGTCTTTAATGTATCCATTTTAAGGAAGTACATACCGGACCCGTCACATATACTCCCTTCTGAGGTGGTACAATTGTAAGATGATCTTTCTTATGAGGAGCAACCAGTGAAGATCTTAGATCGTAGAGAAAGAGTTCTACGAAATAAGACAATTCCCATCATTAAGGTGTTGTGGAGAAACCACAAGTTTGAAGAGGCAACTTGGGAGTCGGAGGATATGATGAAGTTGAGTTACCCACATTTGTTTTAGTGTGGGAAAAGGAAAATTTCGAGGGCGAAATTTCTTAAGGGGGGAATATTGTAACGACCCAAAGTTTCATTAATTGAAAATCCCTCTTGATCCAGTTAAATGTTTCTTTATGAAAAATGTTTTTATAAGATGTCAACTTCTTTAGTTTTATGTTAAGATTTGTGACCGTTAATTTTATAGCCATTGAACAGTGATCATCTGAGTAGTATAAATATAAGGCTTTAACGAACCCATTTCTACTCAGACAAAGGAAGCGATGGCCTCATCCAGTGGAATTGCCCCTTACGAAGCCCATTTGTCGGAGCATGGAAAAGAGGTGGCGTCTTTGAGATTTTCCCTTGTCTAATCCCAAGATGAGATTCATTATGTCAATCTTGAACGGGACCGTCTACGGGAAAAGTGGAAGATGATAGAGATTACCACTCGAGCGATGTTATCCGAGCTTCCCCAAAAGTCTATCACCATCGCACACCTTACCCTTAGGTCTTATGCGGCTATTTTAAGGGGTTATGTAACAAATAAGTAGCACCATGTTCATGTACATTATTTTTGTATATAATAATGAATATAATTTCTAGTTTTTTTTTGATACTTTGAAATTATTTTTTAAAGTACAACTGTTGTTTTTAGTTATTATTTAATTAAGAATTATATTTTATTCAATTAAAGTATTTTTAAATTAAATAATATTTTAATAAAATATTATTATTAGTATAAAATTAATTTTTATTAAATATAAATGATCTTATAATTTTATGAATGCAATTACAATTTTTATTAAGGTTTGAAAGCCATTTCTGTCAAAACCCATGATTTTTTTATAAATGTCGGTTTTTATTTTAAAAGTGAAAATTCACATATTTAGAAAATTATTTAGATAAAATAAATATTAATTTTGGAATCAGGACGTCGAAATTATCCAACGGTGAATTTTTCATAATTTTCTGAGACAGTCAAATTTTGGGGTAAAAATTAAATACCATTTAAATATATAATGTGTTTAATGACATCATAATGACCCAATGGTGATGTAATAAAATACCATAATCCTTATGTTAGGCCAATATGTGTTTTATAATTAAAATAATGAGGTTTTGGGTTTTTTTGACTTACTTTTCAAAACATTAATAGAGCCCTCAAGACTCATTCAACACTCTGCCTTTTTAAATTAATTTCCATGGGAGTGTGACTCACCTCCACATAAGCATCCCTAATTTTTTAATAAGTTAGGACCTTGGCCTTGTAAAATATTGTTTTCCTCTATCCTTTTACAGAAACCGTGGGAAAATACCATGGGATGGTTTGTGGTTTGGATTATTTTAATATAAGGTGTCCCAAACCTAAATAATAAAGAATTCCCTCACCTTTCCTATATAAACCCACCCAAGCTCCCACTTCCTCCTCACTCGAAGCCCTTGGAGTTCGTCCAACCTCTTCCATACTCTCTTTATAATCCTCTCAAGGTGCCCCAATCTCCCAATAATCCCCTCACAAGCTTCTCTCTAGCCTTTGGAAGCACACTTCCAAGTATGGGTTTTTTCTTCCTTTCTCATTTTTGTCAATTTTCATTAAGTTGTATTGACCTTTCGATTTCAATTATGAATGTTGGGGTATGGTTTCTCACCTCCCCCATACTTCCCTCTTATTGTTTGAATGATGGGAGACCCCTTTCTCTCTCATTGAATTTCTCCCATGTACACCCGTTACTATGCCAAAATTCTGAAAGGAACTTTTTTCTCCTCTTTTATATTCAAGCAATACTTTTGTATCATGAATCTAAATTCCTTTTAAATTGTTGGGACATATATCTATATGACCTCCTTACTTTCCATTACATGTAAATATGATTAGGAACCCCTTTCTCTCTCATCAACCATTTTTATGAATTCTTATGTCACGCCGTTACGCTGCCGAAATCACACCGATTTTCTAAGCCAATATCATTGTGTAGTGAATACCATGCCCATTTCTCCATCAAGTGTATTCACCTTTATTCACATTGAATTATTGATTATAAGGTTTCATGTATTAATTCCACATTCTTTTATCGTGGAATAAATGAATATGTTTTATGAATCCATGTTTTATGATCCATGTGGCACACTTATGCATGAAATGAAATGTTTAAGAAGGGTGCACCCTTATAGAGCTCCAATGCATTGGGTAAAGTTTAGTATCATGATACGTCATGTGAAATGAGTGTTTACTCATGCTAATTCAAGTGCAACGAGGTTTTACTCGTGATTCAAGTGAAATGAGGGTTTACTCATGCTCCATGTGCAATGAGCCTTGGCTCATGCTAATTCAATGTTAAGTGTTATTGCCACATTTCCATGTTATGATTATCATGATTTATCATGCCTTTATGTTCTTGTTACTCTTATGCTCTATTGATATTCCTATTGCCTAACATGTATTGAAATCCTCGTGTTATTCATTGTGTACTCCCTTACTAGGCTTTATAGCTGACCCTTTTCTTATGCATGTCCTCAGGTTATCCCATGCAATGCTATGTATGAAGGAATGTAGTGGTCATGTAAAGGAATCTTTCAATAAAGATGTTGTATTTAAATTTTAATGTTTTTATGTAATGATCCTAAGCTCCAAAGACACTAAACCTCTCGATCTTCTTTGTTGTATCATGTGATGTTATATGTAATAAAGCATGATTAAGTTGTAATAGAAAGCATGGTTGTCATAGTTGGTATCAGAGGATAAGTTTAGTTATTTTTGGTATTAGGAAAACCTAGTAAAGCCTTAGATACAAGACTAAGTATAATAAAAACATCCCTAAGTTTTGGTAAATACTAAGTAAGCGGTTTATCAAACAAATACATCCCTATCTGGATACGAGCAGGTAGAGGCGGCTCTGGTACAGATGTATCCTAGGGGTAAAACCCAAAAACACCCCTTTGAGCTAGACTCGAACGGGAACAGGTGCATGACAACGGGCCTTGCTGCACTCTTGGTTACGACACTCCCAAGGGATATGTTTTGATAAATTCACAATCTTAGTATGATCCCTTATTAAGGGAAAAATGCCCCTAAGAATATATGTTAGAAGGAAGATCATGAAAAGCCTGGATTGAATCCTATAGACTCATGAGTTAAACAGATTAAATATTATTTATAAGTCATCAACTTTTGTCTTTGTATTACCCTTTATGTGTTACCCCTAACTTTCCTTTTATTCCAGCCAATGGCCGGTAATAGGATAACTCGGGCTAACAACCGTTGTGAAGATCAGTGTGATGATTGTACTAATGAGATGCCCAATCCAATGGGAGCGGGAATCGCGAACTTTGTCACGCTTCCCTCTCAGCTAACTCAAGTTTTGAATAGAAACACTGTTCAAGAGGAACGTTCAACCCCCCTAAGAATGAACAAGTCGCTATTGAGAGCTTCATGAGACAATGGCCTCCTACTTTTAGTGGATCATCTGATCCCACGATCGCTGGGGAATGGATCAACTCCATTGAAAAGATCTTCTCTATCCTTCAATGTTATGACCAAGAGAAGGTTCTCCTGGCGGCTTATCGTATGGAGGGTGAAGCTGATCAATGGTGGGCGTTGATAAAAAATACGAAGCATGAGGAGGATATCGAGGCTTTGGAATAGAAGGAATTCCAGAAGATGTTTTTCGATAAATATTTTCCGCGCACCCTCCGTCTTAAGATGGAAATGGACTTCCTTTCCCTCAAGTAGAAAGATGATGAATCTGTGGGAGCGTACGTGGAAAACATCACAAGGCTTGCAGGATACACTTCCGGCTTTGTCGTTACCCCCGAATGCAAGGTTGACCGCTTCTTTGGTGGGCTGAAGCCTAGCTTGCGGAAAGCATTACCGATCATTGACTTCAACAACTATGAGGAAATTGTCCGATGTTCCCTCAAGGATGAAATGGAGATCAAAGAATCATAGGGGTATCATGGGGACAAGAAGCGTAAGGTGGAATTCAATGCTGTTGGTCCGATGGATAAATTCAACGGCGCTATGAAGTTCGAGCACCCCACATGCCAAAAGTGTGGAAAGAAGCACCCTGGAAATTGCCTTAGGGGGACAAGAAAATGCTTCAGGTGTGGAAGAGAAGGGCACCTAGCTGTTAACTGTCAGCAAGAAGGACCCACGGCTGCGACAGAGGAGAGGAACACTCTGTTCGATCCTCAACATGTTGTTCAATGCTACAAATGCAAAGAACCGGGTCATTTTTCAAATCAGTTCCCTAATCCAAGGGTTATCGGAGGCAACCAGCAACCTCCAGGACAGCAAGGAAGAAATATTGCCATCACGTCTACTGAAGTGAACCCCGAAAATGATGTGGTGAAAGGTACGCTAGTTATTCATTCAAGAATAGCAAACGTACTTTTTGATTCAGGTTCTATGCATGCTTTTATATCTCAAAAGTTTAGTAGAACAATCCCTGCACCATCAGAAATCATGGAAGTAAAGATGTTGGTGAGTACGACAAATGGGGTAATCATTGCATCCCCTGATATAAGTCCTCCCCTGTTATAATCTGTGGATTGAATTTCCCGGAGAACCTCATCATACTCCCTTTGGTGGATTTTGATGCAATTCTTGGCATGGATTGGCTTTACTTATATAGAGCCAACATAAATTGTCGGGAGAGGGAAAACACACTCCCTATGTATAATCGACCCCCGATTCATTACAAGTGTCAGGAGGAAGATGAATCTCCTTTATCTCCATCATCTCAAGCATGGATATTACTGCCTTATGAGCATGAATATCTGGCTCAGATGATTGAATCCAAGGAAGAAACCACCCTTGAAGAAATTTTTATTGTGAGGGAATTTGCGGAAGTATTTCCTGAGGAACTTCCTGGTCTTCCTCCAAGAAGAGATGTTGAGTTCTCAATTGAACTTATACCTGGGGCGCTACCAATATCCAAGACACCATATAGAATGGATGTTGTTGAGCTTGAAGAGCTGAAGAAACAACTACAGGAGAATCTGGATAAAGGGTTTATACGCCCAAGTGCATGACCATGGGGTGCACCAGTCCTCTTCGTCAAGAAGAAGGATGGGTCAATGTGGCTTTGCATCGATTATCGTGAAATTAACAAAATCACGATAAAGAACAATTATCCTCTCCCAAGAATCGATTACTTGTTTGATCAGCTGTGTGGAGCACAATACTTCTCCAAGGTGGACTTGCGGTCGGGATATTATCAAGTAAGGGTGAAGAAGGAACATATCCCCAAAACTGCTTTTCGTACAAGGTACGAGCACTATGAATTCATAATAATGACTTTCGGACTCACCAATAATCCAGTAATATTCATGGACTTGATGAATAGATTCTTTAGAGATTACTTATAAAAATTTGTGGTAGTCTTTATAGATTATATTCTAATATACTCCAAAACCAAGGAGGACCATGAGGAGCATTTAAGAACTGTACTGTAGACTTTGCGCAAGGAGAAGCTCTATGCCAGGTACAAAACGTGTGAGTTCTGGTTGAAGGAGGTCTCATTCTTGGGCCATATCATCACAAGCAATGGGATATCTGTGGACCCCTCCAAAATAGATGCAATTGAGGGATGGTTGAGGCCAACATCGGTAACTGATATCCATAGCTTCTTGGGGTTAGCTGGATATTATCGACGATTTGTGAGAAATTTATCACGATTGTCCAACCCTCTTACACAGCTGACTCGTAAGGGAGTAATGTTTGCTTGGAGTGATGAATGCGAAAAAAGATTCAAGGAGTTGAAAAGGAGGCTTATCACTGCACCCGTGCTCACTTTACCCACAAGTGGGGAGATTTTTGTGGTATTCAGTGATGCTTCGAAGAAGGGATTAGGATGTGTGTTGATGTAGAATGATAAAGTGATATCCTATGCCTCAAGGCAGTTGAAAATCCATGAGCGAAACTATCCAATGCATGATCTGGAGTTGGCGGCGGTGATCTTTTCCTTGAAAATATGGCGGCATTATCTCTATGGAGAGAAATGTGAGATATATACTGACCACAAGAGTCTTAAATATATATTCACACAGAAAGAGAATAATATGCGCCATAGAAGATGGATATATCTCATCAAGGATTATGACTGTTCAATACATTACCACCCTGGGAAAGCGAACAAGGTGGAAGATGCCCTAAGTAGAAAGGATCCAGCGATTCTATCAATGATGAAAATTGAGAAGGATCCAATATTCTTAGACTTAATGAAGATGGATGTGGGAATCATAAAGAAGGGAACATCATCAATCCTTTCACAAATGATTCATCACCCATCTCTTTTGGAAAGGTTAAAGGATGCTCAAAAGGATGATGCGGGGATCCAAGAGAAAGTGGAAGCTATTAAAAAGGGAAAATCCTTAGAGTTTAATATTAATGAAGAAGGAATTGTGCGGTTTGGGAAAAGACTATGTGTTCCATCAAGTTCGGAGTTGAAGAAGGAACTTTTTGATGATGCACATAGTTCAAATTTCTCTATTCACCCAGGGAGCAAAAAGATGTATCGAGATCACTGAGAAAACTTTTGGTGGGATAATATGAAGAAGGAGATCGCTGAATATACATCAAAGTGCCTGGTGTTTGAGCAAGTTAAGGTAGAGAGGTAGAAGTCTAAGGGGATGATGCAACCATTGCCCATACCATAATGGAAATGGGAGAACATCACAATGGACTTTGTCACTGGACATCCAAGGACATCCAAAGGCAATAATGCAATCTGGGTTGTTGTGGATCGTCTTACAAAGACTGCACACTTTATTTCTATTTGAGAGGATTTCTCTTTGGATCAACTAGCACATATATATATCAGGGATGTGGTATGGTTGCATGGAGTACCACTATCTATTGTTTTTGACTGAGATCCAAGATTCACGTCTAAGTTTTAGAAGAGTCTTCAACAAACTCTGAATACTGAACTGAACATCAGTACGGCCTATTATCCTCAAACTGATGGCCAATCCGAGCGGACTATCCAAACACTTGAGGATATTTTCAGAGCATGCTCAATGGACTTTAAAGGAGTATGGGATCAACATCTTCCTCTGGTTGAGTTCTATTATAATAATAGTTTCCACTCAAGCATTCAAATGGCACCATATGAAGCCTTGTATGGTAAAATGTGTAGAACACTGGCATGTTGGAATGAGGTTGGTGAACGTAAGCTGCTTGGACCAGAAATGGTCGAAGAAATAGTGGAGAAGGTAAAAACCATTCAGCAGCATATCAAGGTAGCCCAAAGTCGACAGAAGAGTTATGCAGATAATCATCGACGAGACCTTGAGTTTAAAGTCAGAGACATGGTGCTTTTATGCATATCTTCGTGGAAGAAGGTCATGAGGTTTGGAAAGAAAGGGATGTTATTTCTAAGGTACATCGGCCCCTTCGAGATTCTTGAATGTGTTGTTGATGTGGCCTATCGACTAGCACTTCCACCAACTATAGCCAAGGTGCATGATGTCTTTCATGTATCCCTCTTAAGGAAGTACATACCGGACCCTTCACATATACTCTCTTCTGAGGTGGTACAATTGGAAGATGATCTTTCTTATGAGGAGCAACCAGTGAAGATCATAGATCGTAGAGAAAAATTTCTATGAAATAAGACAATGCCCCTCGTCAAGGTGTTGTGGAGAAACCACAAGTTTGAAGAAGAAACTTGGGAGTCAGAGGATATGATGAAGCTGAGTTACCCAAATTTGTTTTAGTTTGGGAAAAGGAAAATTTCGAGGGCGAAATTTCTTAAGGGGGAATATTGTAACGACCCAAAGATTCATTAATGGAAAATCCCTCTTGATCCAGTTAAATGTGTCTTTATGAAAAATGTTTTTATAAGATGTCAACATCTTTAGTTTTACGTTAAGATTTGTGACTGTTACTTTTATAGCTGTTGAACAGTGATCATCTGAGTAGTATAAATATAAGGCTTTAACAAACCCATTTCTACTCAGACAAAGGAAGCGATGGCCTCATCTAGTAGAATTGCCCCTTACGAAGCCCATTTGGCAGAGCTTGTAAAAGAGGTGGAGTCTTTGGGCTTCACCCTTGACCAATCCCAAGCTGAGCTTCATTATGTCAAGCTTGAACAGTACCGTCTACGGGAAAAGTGGAAGTTGATAGAGATTACCACTCAAGCAATGTTATCCGAGCCGCCCCAAGAGTCTGTCACCATCGCACACCTTACCCTTAGGTCTTATGCGGCTATTTTAAGGGGTTATGTAACAAATTAGTAGCACCATGTTCATGTACATTATTTTTGTATATAATAATGAATATAATTTCTAGTCATTTTTGATACTTTGAAATTAGTTTTTAAAGTAAAAATGGTGTTTTTAGTTATTATTTAATTAAGAATTATATTTTATTAAATTAAAGGATTTTTAAATTAAATAATATTTTAATAAAATATTATTATTAATATTAAATTAATTTTTTTTTAAATATAAAGGATCTTATAATTTTATGAATGCAATTAAAATTTTTATTAAGGATTGAAAGCCATTTCTGTAAAAACCCGTGAATTTTTTATAAATGTCAGTTTTTATTTTAAAAGTGAAAATTCACTTATTTAGAAAATTACTTAGATAAAATAAATTTTATTTTTGGAATCAGGACGTCGAAATTATCCAACGGTGAATTTTTCATAATTTTCTGAGACAGTCAAATTTTTGGGTAAAAATTAAATACCATTGAAATATATAATGTGTTTTATGACATCATAATGACCCAATGGTGATGTAATAAAATACCATAATACTTATGTTCTGCCAATATGTGTCTTATCATTAAAATAATTAGGTTTTGGGTTTGTTTGACTTACTTTTCAAAACATTAATGGAGCCCTCGAGACTTATTCAACACTTTTCCTTTTTAAATTAATTTACATGGGAGTGTGACTCACCTCTACATAAGAAACCCTAATTTTTTAATAAGTTCGGACCTTGGCCTTGTAAAATATTGTTTTCCTCTTTCCTTTTCCAGAAACCATGGGCAAATACCATGGGATGGTTTGTGGTTTGGATTATTTTAATATAAGGGGTCCCAAACCTAAATAAAAAAGAATTCCCTCACCATTCCTATATAAACCCACCCAAGCTCCCACTTCCTCCACACTAAATGCCCTTGGAGTTCGTCCAACCTCTTCCCTACTCTCTCTAGAATCCTCTAAAGGTGCCCCAATCTCCCAAGAAGCCTCTCACAATCCTCTCTCTAGCCTTTGGAAGCACACTTCCAAGTAAGGGTTTTTTTTCCCTTCTCATTTTTGTCAATTTTATTTAAGTTGTATTTCCCTTTTAATTTCAATTATGAATGTTGGGGTATGGTTTCACACCTCCCCCATAGTTCCCTCTTATTGTTTGAATGATGGGAGACCCCTTTATCTCTCATTAAATGCCTCCCATGTACACCCATTACTATGCCGAAATTCTGAACGGAACTTTTTTCTCCTCTTTTATATTCAAGCAATACTTTTGTATCATGAATATAAATTCCTTTTCAATTGTTGGGACATGTATCTATATGAAATCCTTACTGTCCATTTCATGTAAATATGATGAGGAACCCCTTTCTCTCTAATCAACCATTTTTATGAATTCTTATGTCACGCCGTTGCGCTGCCGAAATCACACCGATTTTCTAAGCTAATATCATTGTGTAGTGAATACCATTCCCATTTCTCCATCAAGGGTATTCACCTTTATGCACATTTACTTATTGATTATAATGTTTCATGTATGAATTCCACATTCCTTTATCGTGGAATAAATGATTATTTTTTATGAATCTATGTTTTATGATCCATGTGGCACACTTATACATGAAATGAAATGTTTAAGAAGGGTGCGCCCTTATAGCGCTCCAATGAATTGGGTAAAGTATAGTATCATGATACGTCATGTGCAATGAGTGTTGACTCATGATAATTAAAGTGTAACGAGGGTTTACTCGTGCTTCAAGTGTAATGAGGGTTTACTCATGCTCCATGTGCAATGAGCCTTGGCTCATTCTAATTCAATGTTAAGTGTTGTTGCCACGTTTCCATTTTATGATTATCATGCTTTATCATGCCTTTATGTTCATGTTACTATTATGCTCTATTAATATTCCTATTTCATAACATGTATTGAACTCTTCATGTTATTCATTGGGTACTCCCTTACTAGGCTTTATAGCTCACCCTTTTCTTATGCATGTCCTCAGGTTATCCCATGCAATGCTAAGTATGAAGGAATGTAGTGGTCATGTAAAGGAAGTTTTCAATAAAGATGTTGTATTTCAAGTTTAAAGTTTTTATGTAATGATCCTAAGCCCCAAAGACACTAAACCTCTTGATCTTCTTTGTTGTACAAGTGAAGTTATATGTAATAAATCATGTTTAAGTTGTAATAGAAAGCATGGTTGTCATAAAGACATTCAGCTACCTTGTTTTCATTTCCATGATGATAATGAATATTGAAATAAATTTCCTTGATTATTTCTAACCATAACCTTTTCCGTATGTTGGGATATAGTTGTTTTAATATATACTTTAGGCTCTTGTAATTGGTATATATGTCACACTTCTCACCATAGAGGTGGTTCTTCCAGATTTTCAAAGAAAAAAATAATAGCTGCTAACTCCTGATCATGTTTTTGATAGTTATTCTAATTGATCTTTAACTATATTATAGAATAGGCTATCACATAATCATTTTCAAGAGTACACAACACAATCCATTCATTAAAGAATCATTGTATATCACAAAACATTTTACTCTTTTTGGTAATGAGATTACAGTTGTAGTGATCAGCCTCTTTTTTAGCTCCTTGAATGTTTACTCATATTATTCCATCTAGAAATTCATTACCCCTATCCTTGTTAATATATTTTTAGGTCATGGAAATTATGATAATTTTCTCAAAAAAATTCAGTGGTATGCAACTAATATGAGAAAACTATGTATTCTTGTGACACTAGAGGGACTGTTCCATTCCTTTATTACATTTTTTTGAAGGGTCCACATGAAATTACTCCACATGGGATCACATGTACCAAGAATTTGACATTCGGAATCCAAAAGTCACACTTGATTAGAATGTTGGAAAAATTATCCTTCCTTAACATCTCCAACACAAGTTGAATATGTTCATCATTTTCCTCATTTCCCTTGGAGCAGATGAGAATATCATCAATAAACACTACCAATTTTTTTGGGGGAAATTTATAATGAAGATATTCTTAAAATACCAGATGATTTCAGGGTAATTTGTAAGTATGAAGGGAATCACCAAAAAATCATACTACCCATACATTGTACACAAGTATTTACTATGAATATCTTCCTTCTTCATCTTCACCTGATTATATCAAGAATAGAGATCTGCCTTTGAGAAGTAACGAATTACTCTTAGTTTATTGAACAAGTCGTCAATCCTTTTATGAGGATACTTATTTATTATGGTGATCTTGTTGAGTTCCCGATAATTGATACACAGTGACATTGATCCATACTTCTTCTTGATAATGAGCACTGGCATACCCCAAGGTGATGCAGTAGGGTGTATGAACTCTTTTTCCAAATTCTCTTGCAGCTGCTTCTTCAACTCCTCCAGTTTTATTGTATCCATCCTATAAGGACACATTGAGATAAGAGTATCTCCATGTATGAGTTCTATTGATAACTCTACCTTACGATCCATGGGAATTATGGGTAACTCATTAGGATATACATCAATGTATACCCTCACAATGGCCATTTACCCTAGGTTTATACCTTCCTTTGACTCAACCATATGAGTGTGGTATGCTTCATCATAGGAAATCAACTACCACACCATTGAATGATTTTCAAAAAGATATTCATGATATTCCACATATTTGAATAGGATCATGGTATGGTTCAGAATATGAAATGGTATTTACTTTTAATAACATTTTATATGTCCCTTATATAACGAGAAAAAATCCATTCCCATTATGGCATAAAATTCCACAAAGGTAACTATCAAATGATATTTTGGAAGAATATTCCCACATATGACCATTGGAGAAGATTCCAACACTTGGGATTCAATTATTTCACCATGTTTTGTTTTAATAGATTTATCTACATCAAAGTTTTGGGGATTCTATTCAATAGTTCTAGAAAATTTGAATGATATAAAAGACTGTGTAGAACAAGAATCAAAGAATAAATTTTCCATTCCAGATTGAACACATTGTGTACCTATTAAAACATCATTTTATTGATCCACTTCAGTATTAGTGATGGAATAAGCCTTGACTTTCTTCTTTTTTATTTGGTGGATGCTGAAACTGATTACCCTCAAGGACTCAAGGTTTAGTTCACTAGCTTGCATAGTTCCCTTGCTCACTACAGTTGTATAAGTGCACCATGGGTGGTTTACTCCTTTCCTCTACCTCATTTTACTGCTTCCTAATGTGTTTTCAACATTCATGAGCTTGGTGTCCTTCTCTTACACTTTTAACACATTTTCTTATCCCATTCTGAAAATTGCCATTATTCTTTGTCCCTTATTTTTTATGTCTGTGTGGTTGTGTTTTCCTTCCTCCTTTATTATTAGATACATGGACTAGTAAATCCATCTTTCATTAATTATCCCCATATACATGGGGCCATTCTATAAACTACATCTACACGTTGATAGAACATAGCTAGAAATTTCAAATTTAGCCACATTTATATAGCCACTTCTTAAAAAAGTGTGGCTAAATCCTATTATATCACAATAGTTTTTATAAAATAGTTGATTTAGCAAAAAAAATTCAACCTCCCTCCCAGATTTCCACTCTCGCTCACCGACTCGCCCTCGAGAACCTTCTCCTTTTCCTCATGGACTCTTCCTTGTGGTCTCTTCCATGCGACATTCATCTAATCATCGTTCCACCTTCGTCCTTGCCCGATGATGCCACCCAACCTCCCACTATCCTCCCCTGACGATGTGGCCACCCAACATAAAGATGATTCTCCTATGATGATTCAGCCTATCAACCTTAATACAATACTTCACCAACGACGCAACCACCCAACCTCGGGGTGATCCTCCTCTGACAATGCGACCACCCAACCTCCTCATGATCCTCTTCTTCTGACACGTCTCTGGATCTGCCTCCTCATTCAGGCCACCCTCCTCCTCAACTCACCAATTTGTAATGTTTTTTCAGTATTCACACATTGTAGGCACCCTTCTTATTATCACAAGTGGGCAGTCCATGACTCACATCTTGTGAGTGGCCTACATTTGGGTGTGTTAGGGATTGTTTTATATTTCCTCAAATAATTATTCTATTTATATTATTGTGGTTTCAATTATCTATAATTTTCTCCAATACACAGAAGCATACATATGAACTATGATGGTTTTAATTCCTCTCATGCCCTGTGATTTTTTTTCAACGGAAAAGGGTTTCTTTAATTTAAAATCCATGTCCTCTTCAATTTTCATTGGGTAAGATTCATTTTACTTGACTTATTGTCTTCTTCATTGTCACATTTTTCTTTGATAGAGTTTATTTTTTTGACTTATTGCATCAGGTATGATTTTGTTTTTTGTTTTTTTACTTTCCTTGTGTTTGATTGTCTTATAGAGTTTAAATATGCAAATTCTAAAAATCGGAAGTTATTATGATATGATTTTAAGATATATGAATGGTCTATTATAAAATCTATTAGAAAGGTGAATTGGATTGATATTTCCTTCCATATACATATCCGACTATTGAATAGTCCTTGAAACCTTGGTTATTCATTGGTTGTTAGAATTATCTTCTGTGAATAGAATCACATCTTTCAGTGTTATACATTTAAGGGAAAACTCCTATAAAACTTTTAATAAAATACACAATTGAGAGACCAATGGGGGTTTAGATGGTGATTTAATCACTTTTTTCTACACTAATCATAGCATATGAGAGGTCACATTTTTAATTATTGACTCAAGTAAATGTGAGATAAAACCTATTACCTTATCCACACTTTTTTTAGTGGTCCTAGTATGAATATTGTCATATTTCTAAGAGACCTTCACTATCAAATCCTTGGACCCAGTTAAATATTTTTCCATAACAGCTCCACCTTATGAAGAATCCAATAGGTTTCTATCACTATTCAATATGTTCAATAAATTATGATCATATGTGTTGTTTTGATGTGGATGACTAGCAGTAAACTTCTAGAACATGTCCCAATACCCATAAAGAGCATCACCACTATCTTTTATTAGGCCATAAATATCATTTTATTACTCTACTCTCCATGAATCAAAGAATAACTTTTAAATAATTGCTCTATAGGTATCATACTAGCTTGTGACCTAGCCTAGCTATATTTTGTTCATCTATTCCTTTGTTGAAAACTATATAGGTAAGGGAAATTCCTTCCATTTTTTTGATCTTATGAAATTTCACTCATTATGATGGCAATACACACAGTTCCAAATTCTTTTACGTTGATGTTGGGGTCTTCAACTATAAAACAATGAAAAATATGAAGCATTTGGACTAGACCAAGATTTAATTCAAAGCATACTTGATTATTTGGAAACACCAATCAAATATTCTATCAGTTAAAATTTTTTGAACACAAATATCTAATTGGTCGATTAAATTAAGAAAGGTTTTATTCCATATTATCATTATTTACTAAAAATCTAGAAGTATATGAGGATAATTTTTTTTTATGAAAATAGTAACAGACTCTATGTGAATTATAAATGATTATTAAATTTTTACCTAGATCTGTGAGAGTTCCCTAAACCTATGGATCAAAATCAAAGAGGTGATTTTATTTTGACTTGATCAGGTGAATGGAAAAAAATTTAATAATAAAAACATAATAGAAAGTAATGAAGGGTTGGGGAAATAGGGTGTAGGGTTAAAGTGGGGGTCGGTGCTTTAGTGAGGGTGTGGGGGGAGGGGGTTCAATGGGGGTGGGGTGGGGGTGTAGGGGGAGTGGGGGTGGGGGTTGTAGTGGGGGTAGGGGGTGTAGTGGGGGAGGGGTGTAGGGGGAAGTGCGGGTGATATCATAGTATTATAAATTATATATATATATATATATATTCTAGGGAACATATTTCTCTATTTTTTATTATCTTTATTGAAAAAATGGACTTTTTATAATGAAAAACCTTTTACTTGTTTGTTTTTGGATTCTAAGGATTGTGTAATATAAAGGGATAATTCTTGGTTTTGAGAATTTGTTTAATTTCTTAAAGATTTAGTTTATGTAACTTCATTTAATTTTTATTTTTATTTCTTTAATTTATATTGTGTTGTCTCAATTCTAGTAGTGTAAGTTTAATTCCATTTAATTTTGATTAGTCTAAATCTAATTGGTTTAGTTTTGGTCTATAACAATGTGTTCTTATTTTTGTGAATCTGTTTGTTTGGATAATATTGATTTAGTTAGAGCATTGAAGATTTTATTAGGTTTTATTTAATCTAGGTTTGTTTTCAAATTTCTAGTAGTATTAGTTATATGTTCTATTTGATTTGGATTAGGACACTTCTATTTGGTTTAGTTTAATTCCATATATTTTGGCTCTTCTTAGTTTAGTGAATCAATTTTAATTGATTAGTTTTATTAAGTTAGAGTTTTTAGAACATAATGGGTTGTATTCATGGTTGATGTTATCATTGGTGAAGGTCTTTTTGGGTGTTATAATCATGTGGAATTTTATTATGGTTTACATATTATGGGTTTAGGATTTTCTTGATTCAATGAAGAAAATGGAATTTCATGTAAAACTCGGTTAGGAGCATTGGTGTTCAGTATCACTGGTATATAATTTTTGATGAGGTGATGCATATTGGAAATATTGATTTGATTAATATAAATGGGTCTAGAATAATGGTGATAGTGACTGATGAAATAAGGTTGCGGGTTGAAGCCATTGAGGAGATAGAAGCGTAGATAGACAAGAACGACCAAATCATTTCCCGAGGCTTCAAACAATGAAGAATCCCCCTGGTGGAATTCATTCTGGAAATGGATATAATGATTCTAACCTCAAAGAACTTATCTAGGAGAATACAGACACCCAAGTTAGTACTCTTCACCAAGAATTAGATAGAGTATCTGAATCATATAATCTTATTCTTGTGTTTAATAATTTTGTGATCTCTTTCAACACATAGTGGTCCTTGTTTTTCAAACTATGGTTTCCCAATTTCCCTTAAAGTGGCTTAATAAAAATTTATATTTGGTGGTACATAGATCTTTAGGTGTCACATGTTTTTATATCTCACATATATCTCGAGACGTGTCTTATATCCTCCCAAATACTATGGTTCATGGCTGAACCACTTGCTATGATTAATTTATGAATTTGAATTTTGGTGTCTGTATGTAATTTATTTGTGGGTATTTTTGTAATCTATTGTGTTCGTTCACACATAACCCAAGAAAGGTTTTTTATAAAATTTACAAAACAAATAGGAGTTAGATATATCATTCAATGAAATAAAATATTTTTTTATAGTTTATGTTACATTGTTTAGGGAATTATTAGGTATTTTATATTGGTTCTATTCATATAAGTTGGGTGGGGACAGTACCAGAGGTAGTGGGGGTGAAGTAGGGGGTAGGGGATAGTGTGGGTTTAGTGGGGTGTGGGTGTAGTGGGGTGGGGATAGTAGGGTTGAGGCAGGTAGTGGGGGTGAATGAGGGGTGTAAGGGGGAAGGCGGGTGTAGGGGTGGTTGAAGGAGGGGTGCAAGTTCAGTATTTGTTGCTAAGTTTCCAAATGAAACATTAATAATATTCTCCATGAATAACCATATGAAATTTGGTAGGGTAGTTTCAAATTGATATATATCCATGACACTAGTTACAGGAGATGTAACATCAATGTCTAGAACTATCTTGCCCAATCATAAGCTTGATCCAACCAAACAACGTGCCCATGTACCATATGAAGTAACTGAAATTCAACCTGCATTTCTTTGTCCATAAATAAAAAACAAACCCCTCTTTAAAAAACATATTCAATTATCAATTTCTCATTTCGTGTTGTCTGGATTCTTTCTCGGATACATTCCATCCAAATACTCTTCCTTTCATACGTTCTTGATGCATGTTTGGTACTTTAGTACCAACCTAAGCATATAATGATTTTGTCACTATAGTGTTTTAAATATGTTTAAGTGTTATTTTTTATTTGTATGCTTCTTGAAACAAAATAATTTCCAATTCCATCACACATATACCAAAATCAGGCATCCACTTCTCATTATAGTTGAGAGTTCTCTACTTGCAACAACAAAAAAAGTTCATGATTTCATTCAACTCTTTCAAGAATAGAAGAAACTCATAGGGTCATTTTCAGACCTGATTTTTTCTAAACATGTTCTCTTATTTCCTTCTATACGTTTTACTCATGTGTATCATCTAAAATTATTTATCATTTCTCTTTGATCTATCCTATTTATATTTTAACATCAATGAGTTACCAAAGCCAATCCCATCTATTGACACCCTCCGATAGAGCTGGAAATAAACACCCACACAATATGAGTGAGTGTACAATTGTAATTCTTAGTACCCCCCCCCCCAAAAAAAACCTCTCATTTAAATATAAATGAAGCAGGGGGATAGGGAGGGGTTGGTGCAGCAGTGGGAGGGGGTAGGGGTTGTCAATGGCAGGGGGAGGGGGAGGTGATAGTATATTAGGGAGGAGGGGGAAGGGATGCGTAAGGAAAGGGGAGGGAGAGGGAAGTGGGGGTGTAGGTTGGGCGGCTGAGGCAATAGGGGTACATGTTGCGGGAAGTGGTGGGGATAAAAGGTGGGTGGGGTGGTGAATGGGGAAGAGGTTATGGGTAGTGTGGATCTAGGCGGTAGGGGTGCAAGGGGTGGTGGGGGTGAAGCGGGTGGTGGTGGGGGGATGGGGTGGGGGCAGTTGTTTTCTCATGTTTGTTTTATTAGCAGTTGTGTGGAGTTTCTTCTTGTTGGTGGTGGTGATGATATTTAGGTTTTGTTTGATTTTTTATTCAATTTATTATGTTGTTAGGTTTGAAAATTATTTTTAATTATGTATTATAGATAGAATATGGTGGTGATGTTAGGTTTTTTCTTCTAATGGTGTTGGATCTAGGAAGTGTGATGATCTCAATCCATCCCAACTAACTCTATCATGGTGGGATGGATAGTGGTGGGTATTTTTATTGGTGTTGTCTTCACTGTGTATTTTCCCTTCATTTAGATATGGGTGGATTGGTTACGAAGTAGGTATGAATTATCTAGCTCAATTAATTGGGATGGATATTTTGTATTGTTTCCAACAATTCATATTCTTGTTGTCTAGACCCTACTAGAATCTGGATTTGGGTGGCCTAGTTTATCTTTAACATATGAAAGTTATATAGAATCTAAATTTTATGTTTTTCATGAAGTATCTTCTTTGCAGTTAGAAATGAATATGTAGAAAGAATCATTTTTTAGGTAGATTGGATTATCCAATATCTTAGTGCCTTTATTTTTTATCTTCTTGATTTTTATTTTATACAAATGAAATTATTAGGATCTATTTATCATTGAATCTAGTTTTTGGTCTGTGGTATATTTTAGACATTGGAGGGGGTGTGTAGGGGTTGTTTTGGGGTTATTATTGGGATGTGTGAGGGTGTGTGAGGGTGTAAAAGTTGTGGTTGGGGTGCAGGGGGTGTGGAGGGTGTGTGTGTTGGATGCAAGGGGTGGAGGGTGTGTGTGCAGGGGAGAAGAAGTGTGCATTGGAGTGGGGATGGGGTGTGTTGGGGTTGTGTTGTGGTCTTCAAGGGGTGTGTGTTGGGTGTGTGTAGGGGTTCTTCATGATACAAGGTAAGGGGCTATGTTGGAGAGTGTACAGTGGGTGTGTAAGGTGCAAGGGGTGGAGGGAGTGTGTGCAGGTGGAATAATGTGTGAATTAGAGGGGGAGGGGTGTGATGGGGTTATGTTGTGGTGTGTTGGGGGTGTGTGTAGGGGGGTCTGTAGGGTACATGGGAAGGGGCTGTGTTGGAGAGTGTGTAGGGGTGGAGTGAGTGTGTGCAAGGGGCAAGAAGTGTGTAGTGGAGGGGGGTTCAGAAGTTTTGATGGGTGTGTGCTATGTGTGCAGGGGTGAAGCTGGGTTCCCCATGCCATGTATTTAAAAAATGTGTTTCTAAAAAAGAGTTTTTACTCTATATGTAATATAGCGTTTTTAATGAGAATGTGTGCTTTTGTAATTTCAATGTTTTGGCAAGTGTTTTTCTTTGATGAATGGGTGTTTTTGAAGATTTCCTCTTTATTAATGATCATGTTATTTTGTATTGGGAAGTATATATCAATCTGAATATTATTTTTTCATTGTTTGTTATAGATTAAAGGATCATTTATCATGAATAGCTGACACAATGATCATATATATATATATATATTAGAAGTCATCATATCTCATTTTTTTCCCACTATTTCCTTAAAAGTGTTTCTTATGATGAGGCTAGTTCTATCAACCACCATCGAAGATAGTGATTTCACCATCGGATTTGGGTATGTTTTATTCCATTTTTATTCTTTGGTCCAAATTTAATTACGGATTTTCTGATTTCTGGGTTCCGTATATTTTTATAGTGTGTTTTGGATCTCATTGGGGAGGATAACCTCACTTTTATGAACTCCCATTCCCTTACGTTGAACACCTAGTCTCTCACACTATGCTGTGTATCCCTTGACATATACCAAAATGAAACCCTACATATCCTACTACAATTCCCTTAAATGAAATTACAAATTTCATTCACATATCTACAAATGACCAAACCCCTTCCTGGGTGTTTTTAGTTGTCTAGATTAGTTACTGTTAATAGATTCATGCACATGATTGTTTTTTCCTATCAAAATACAACTTGCATGGGTGTGTAGGGGGGTGAAAGGGAGCTATCCAGGGGGTTCGTGGCCATGTAGACACTTACATAGGGGTTAGGGAATCCTTATATATTTGAAAAGGTGTATATTCACAAAGGATAGATATAGAATCTTATAGTTGTCGCTGATTAAATGTGGCATACACCGAGTGTGGCTTGAATCCTTTGAGGGTGAGTCCCTCTCCTAGCCTCTTTAATTCAAGAATTTAAATTTCATTTAGCTGCCTTCTTAATTCCTCTTGTTTATATTAAATTTATATTCTTAATCAAGTGTTAGTTAAAATAATTGTGTCTTTTGATAAATATTAACATCCAAAATAATCTTCATTTTAAGATTCATAATATCAAAATTATATTTGGGTGAATTTTTGGTATTTTTCTAAAAACTTTCAATTGTTTATTAATAGTAGAAAAACATTGTGTTATTGGTTAAAACCGACTATTTATTTAAATAATTATTTATTTTATTTAAATTTATTTTATGTCAAAATAGATACATAATACCTATATAATTTCAATTTAATTAAATGGATTCATTTTATAATAAATTTAGATATATAAAAATTTTATTGATCTTTTTTCCGTCTTTTACCCCCCACCTAGGAGCATTTGCAAATTCGCATAAAACATTTTTTTACTACATCTGTGAGTGGAATTTAAAAAATCCGAGATACATTGTTGATATTAGTAAGAACAATTTGGTTCAATAAGATGAATTTATTTTTGGTGAGTAGTAACTTTTTTACTTTTATTTACCACAGTTAAATGTAAATAGGGTAATTAAGGGTAAAAATGATATTATTATTACAATAAAACATGTATTAATTCTATTGGATAAGTCTAATTAGACCAAAATCAACCTTAGGAATAAAATATGATCCTTTATGTCCACTTGGATTAGAATAGGACCTATATTATTATTTTATTTAAAGAAGAGTTAAAAGAGTTAAAATCAATGTTTAATAACTAAACAATTTTTAATATAGGGTTATAAAAAATATAAATTCGACTACAAATATTTATTAGAAAGCTAAAATTATTTTCTATATAATGGTATTTTATTTATAATTTTTATAATGTAAATAATTAAATTTATTTATGACAAAATGATGATGCAGTAATTACCTTATTAATGAATGATTAAAATAATTGATATTATAAATACCCAAATAAATCTAATTTGAGACTTTTAATGAATTTCATTAATTTTATATCTTAATATGACATGATAGGATTTATTAAATGAATATTTTTCGAAGTAATAATGCTATTATGAATTAATAAAAACAAAATACCAAATTGTGTCCCAATTGACATAAAAGTGTTTTTAAAACAAATATTATATTATGAAAAATCTATGGTTTGGAAAAGGGCGTAAATAATATTATATATGCAATTAATGAACAACTTTATGTTATCTTGGAAGCTTATATTATGTTTATTAACAGTATAATATTAAAATACAAAGAGACATGGTAAATGTCAAACTATTTAACTAAGAGTTTATTATAAAATATATGGTTAATATAAGGACCAAAACCTGTATAAAAACTATTTTTTGATATTTTTTTTACTCTTACCCAACTTAGCCTTTAAATAATTTATTTTTGATCCATTGGAGACCGAATATTAATTTATTATAAAATAATATTTCAAGATTTTCCTAATGTGACCCTCACCTCTCTTATAAAAGAGCACCTTTCCTCCTCTCAAATTAACTCCTTTAAATCCATTTGGATCAGCCAAAACATGCCCAAATACCCTCTCAACTATCCTCACTTCATCCTAGAGGCCTTCCCTCAATCAAAAATCCTACCTATGGAGCCCTTTTGATCAAATCAAAAGGGACGACCTGAAGAAGAGGTAAATATTTCATCACCCCTTTCATGTTCATTTCTTCGTCCACTTCCTCTTTCTTTTTTGATTCAATTATAAAATAATACATCATGTATATTATATATACATTTATGTTATTATAAAAATTTTATAACCATATTCAATTTTCTATCGATCATATGAATTACAAAGTCACCATACGTGCGTACATACGGCTTACCATCTCCATATCGTGGTGTAGTTTTATATTTAAACACTTCATTATTTGGATGGGTAGAACAATTTTGTATAATTTTTGTAAATAAAAAATATAACATGATAATTATTTTTTATATATGATATAACATTCAATTATATACTATTTATCATTCAATTGAATGATATTGTCGCTTGTGCATACGTATGGATTACCGTCTCCAAGAACGCGATGAGATTCATTCCCCGTCATAATCAGTCAAGAATAATTTTCATTTGATGATTAAAAATAATTTTTAAGAACTTAATATCATTCAGTATACGAATCAAAAACATCCAATCCATAATAAACATTTCTTATATAACCAATCATATAAAGGGAAATGAATCAGTTAACACCCGAAATGATGATACTTCTAAAATATCATTAACAATGCAATATTAGAAGATCATATATGATATCATATTAAATTATATGGATCCTTTATAATTTCATAATAATTATTTCACCATTATATAGGTGGTTAACCTACCCTCATCCAAGGAAATGTACAAGGTAAGGGTTAATTTTACAATCTCTTTATTATTCGAGGTTGTTTTTACGTAAGTATCTACTAGGACCTCTTTATCATCCACATCTATGTTTCTTAAAAATGTATTCCAAATTTTTTTTACCATTTGATAGACTACGGGTTAATGTCATTTATACCGACATTTTACTTTTTATAAAATGGTTTGAATGGAATATTTCCATCGTTTTCCAAATAAGGTACATTATGACCATTTTGACAAAATTAAGGTAATAATGTTTTCTTTTTTAACTTATATGGAGAGTGTGGCTATTTTTTTCCATTATAACATCCTCGAAGCTTCCCATACAATATTATAACAATATTTTCAAAATAAATGTTTTCCTTTATAATTATATGACTTTTAAATTATTTCAAAATAAAAAGAGATATTTCTCTAAAAAGTTTTGATTCCATCTATGTCAACATCCTTTGAGGGATATTAAATTTGTTTGATGTTAATTTATTATGAAACAAAACTTCCATATTGTAATGGAGGTTATATTATATGTTTGACTATGGATGTGTAATTTTTACACCATTCGTGGTTTATGGATAATATATTGACATTTTGTATGCTAGTTTTAATACGAATGTTTATGTTCTGTTTAAACCGTTACATATGAGGAATGCATTGGACAGAGTAAGTGTTGGGTGGAGCCCACTATAGCTCCTCTATGCATCAGTAGGTATCGTGAGACAAACTAGTGTCTTGGCACAAGGCCTTGACAAATCTTTATTTATAGTCTTGGCACAAGGCCTTGACTATGTGGTTATGATGTCTGGCATTAGGAATTCCATAATTATGAAAGTGTCTATTGGTATTGCATGTGATTATTCGACTTTTATAATATCAATGTGAATAATTAAATTAAATTATTTGATTTTATATTTTCTGTATTATATTGATGTTTAAGATTAAAAAGATTTTGTTTTAGTTTATACATTTCATTAAATGGTTATGCTTATTTAGGGAAAATTCTTCTATATTGTTATCCTTAGTGAGCATCTGAGCTCACCCCTCTCTATGTTTTATTTTTCCAAGGATGTGAAGAAGTATTTTATGATTGACCTTCAGGGATAGTATAAGTATATAAGTGTGTTCAAAAGGGTTAAAAAATGTTTTTATTGTTTTTATTTCATGATGTAATGTAATACTTATAAATGTATCTGGTTCTTCCAAGGATACTAAAATTGTCAATATTTCGGGACATGATTCGTTATTCCAAGCCATTGTTATATAATAATGCACCAACTCTGAGTAGCTAGGATCGGGGTGATACACTAGGTGTTTTCAGTAAATTTATCTAACCATAATTCCCAAATTTACTAAATCGTTACTCTATTACCAACTATAGAAACCCTACTTTATCATACATGACTATTACATCATTTTAAATATAACAACATAACTGTGTTACAAAATGATTATTAAAAAGATTAGTTTCTTTGAAAAATTATAACCATACATAAGCGTTATGCAATAAACCATAAAATTTATTTAATTCCTTCTTTTCTAACTTTTTATTGTCCCTTGATGAATCCTTATTACTTGTAGTCACCTGAGGATATACATCAATGAAAGGGATAATCTAAAAACCCAATAAGAGGATAGATAAAAACGTGAATCAATAAAACATGGGTGAGAATAATAATTACCATCATAACATAATCATAGGATCATCATCATAATCTAGAGAGGATGAGTTAGATAAAGTCCTGGAATATTGAAATTCATAAAAATGAAACATCATGTCTTAGAGGTCAACTACAAAACATAGTTATGAACAAATATAACATCATGTTAATCCATATTTTACTTTTTTTCATGATATAAAACACATTAAACAATTAATAAAGTCACTATATAATTATGGGCACACCCATAACATCATAAAATATACATTGCGCTATATAATTCTGGGTTCACCTGTCACATCATAACATTTACATTATCATGCATGACACAAAAAACATATATCAATATTGAACATAAAATAACACATGTAAAGGAATTTGTATCATTTCATAATTCATTCCATCATCAATAAACTTTTTTAAATAAACTACGAATAATATTTTTGTTATAGTAATCATCAATCTTGAGTGAAGAAGAAAAAATCTCAAGAGAAGTAAAAGGTGTATTATTTTAAAGAATAGTTCTTTTGGGAAACATTATGTTTGTCATAAACTCATGTAGAAATAATTTATATCCTATAAAAATAAAGGTGATAATTAGTAGATGAAATTTAGGGATCATTAAATGAATATAGATACTAAAATCGGTGTGAAAGAGGGAAAACCCCAAGGAAATGGACTTAGGTTTGAGAATTACCATTACCTTATGTTTGAATGTTTTATTACATTTAATATATTAAATAATCACATTATATTAGTTAATTAAAAAATAAATAACCTCTTACACATGAATTTTATTCTTTATGGTTTTATTCAGTTCATTTATGGTCTTTTGGTGAGTTATAGTGTTTAATTTCATCATTCGGGACTGTTTGTTTTCTTACTTTTCATGATCAGTTCACCTGTATACATGAATGGAAGTTTGTGTAAAATTTTGATAAATATAAATAATCATTATTATATGTTATTAATGATATTTTAGATGTTTAAATTATTATAATATAATTTTTTTATATGTTATGATGAATAATCAATAGATACAAGTTAATAATTTCCGTTTTAGGTTTTTTGTGGTTTTTCGACCACAACAAACTCATTTTTTTCATTTAGTATTATGTATAAAAGTTAGTTTAATAACATAAATACGTTTTTAAAATATATTATAAAACAAATTTCAACCATTATAATGGTTTTATTAACGTCCTTGATGGATTTAATGTAAAATGAGAGTGCATCGCCCACAATGTTGTTAAATTGACACATCACGGTGATGATTTCATTTTTAGAATAAGAGAGAGGGGAGAGAGGATTTTAATGATGAATTGTAAATTAACATGATATAATTATAGTATATGAAAGGTACTATATTTATCATCCCATTTGTATGTGGGGAGGTTAACAGAGAATAGAAATAGAAATGAAATTGAAAAAAAATTTAAATGGAAATAAAGAGGAATTTAACTCTTCAATTTCTCCTCCTTGAGAACCTCCATAGGGAAAAGGTTTTGGACTTATTTTGATACCAATATACACATGATGTGGGGGAGTGTATATGGAATATTATGGGGTATAATTTTACAAGTCTCAGTGTGTGTAAGTTCTTAGGAAAATAGGTGGTTTGGGGTTGTATTTATTATGGATGAGAGGGTGTTTTCTCATTATTTTAATCATTAGTTTATTATTTTGAATCATGAATATGAATAGTTTTATAATTATCCCAAAATATATGAAAATAATTAAGGATGGTTCGAGATTTATGGTTTTACATTATCCTTACATCAACAATGACTCAAAAATTCATGTATTTTTCATTTATTGAAAATTATCATACATCACTATTCATAAAAAATTCAACTATTTTACAAAAATACCAAAAACTAACCCTAACCATTTTTTTATGTGTAAAATTGAAAAATTAAATCCATTTTAAGAAAATAAATTTTTATGAATGAGTAATTTTATTTATAATTAAAATAATAATTTACGTGGAAAATACAGATTTTATAGTTATAAATGATTTTATAACACTCAAAAAAATTAATTAGGGTCTCATAAAATTATCTAAAAATAATGTGACATAAAAATATTAATTTATGAATAAATTTTATGAAAATTAATTTTCTTTTAAATTAATAAATTAATCCAAAAATGTTAATGAAATATTTTTTACTTACAAATATACTAATAATTAATTAATAATTTTTTAAAAAAATTATCTACATAATCAATGATATAATTATACCATACAATAATTTATAAGATTCCATAATCTTATTTATAATTTCATGCGTGAGGTTACTATTCATTTGTATGATTTACTATTTATAAGGGTAATATTAAAATTCTTAAGGTCAATTTAGCATTTCATCGGTATTGGTTCATTAACTTCTTGAAATACTTCATATTTCATTAATTATTTGTTTATAATGTTTTTATTATGGTATATAAGTGATTTTATATGATTTATAATATATGAAATTACTATAAGGGAGGAATTCTTTTGATAAAAGTTTGTGTTGTTACACTTATTCTTTTTGGTCACATAATTAAGGTTCCAATAATCCATGCACAATATCAATCTCCCATACACCTTCTTGGGGAATTCCATTATGACTATTGAGGGGGACACACTGGGGCTCACAAATACCTTTCTCCGCAATTCCTCCAACTATGCCCTCAGCTCTCAAAAATATATAGGATCTATATCATATTATCGTATAGATATGGATTGATTCCTTTGGTTTAATTCAATGCATAATTATATATCTCGATGGGGAGGTAGGCCTAGAATATCATCATGAAAGATGTTCTCATACTCCGCCGCCACTAAAAAAAACTGAGATCCCATAGAATAAACATATCTAAGCGTAATACTAGACAAATTGTGTGTAATCAACTGTATTCTCCTATATCTAATCCCATCGAACTCTATTTGGATTCCCTTATCACCTAAGAAGTACAACTTCTATCATTTTCTTAAGATATACTAAACCCTTTGCCTAAAATATCCAATCTATGAATGAATTGTGGATTTCCAATCCATATCAATATGATTTTGTAAGGCCTCATAACTACTAAAAATAGATACTATAATAATCTATCACTTCCAAGAGTCATATCACACTGTTGGAAGAAGTGTGTGATCAAAAAGTCACTATCAATACGATTATCCAAATATAAAGGATGATCCAAGGGATCAATCAAAATCATTAGTTCTCATTCAAAAGATGTAGTTGGAAATAAGTGGCTCATTCCAATGTCTTTGAAAAATAATTATAAGGTTTATAGCCAGGAAAATACCTATAATAATCCCTAGAGACTCTGGGTCATAGACCTCTACTACCTACAATAGCCCTTACCCCTTTCCACCAGCTCCAAAATCCTAGAGGGGACCACCATGGGTTCATGGTGGAAACAATTAAAATAATTTACCTCCTCTAGGTAATCTCCTTAATCCTCTTCCATGTTCACATCCCTACAAACTTCCATATTCTAACACCTTCCTCAACCTAAGTGTCCCATCCACTATCTCCCTTTCATCTATATGGTGATTTATACAATGTCATGAAAGATGTCTCCCCCCCATCATAAGAGTACACTTATAAAAAATGGTCATGACCCGTCCCCTGGGGCCCATATCGTGACTACCACAAGCCCGCCTTCTCTAGGCCAGGGGCTAGCGACTAGCACCAAAGGCGTAATTACCTAAAACAGGGAAGGTGTTGCCTTTATATATCGTAAACACACTCAACTAGAGTACAAGAGGAAGTAAACACAAAGAAAAAACTGTATAACAATAGTATTGAATGTAAAGGGGTGCTAGAATACAAGCCCAATAGTAAAGTACAAATACAACAGAAAAAAAGTACAACTGAAAAAGGGGAAAAACAGCGGTAAGGCGAAAGAAGCTCCTGGATCGTCCTCCAGGGTTCCTACCTGAAGGGTAGGTACATATGGCCTCCTCAACACTCCATGTCTGTCAGACTCCACCGTGTACCGAAACTCCATAAGGTCCACCTCTGGGTACCGTCCAGTCCTGGTGCTCTCGGCCTCCGTCAGCACTGTCCGTCATCTGCAACCAACACAATTAGGTACGGGCATAGCCTGTGTAGGGGTGAGTATAACGATACTCAGTAGGGACCCTGATACCTTCAAGGTCTCACATAATCCAACAAGGATAAACCACAAGGTATTATTTCAATGGATAACCATTACATAGGTATATGCCCATACATATACCTAAGTTATCAACTAACCCATCTTAATCATGAGAAAAACACAAAGGTCATTAAATCAGCTCAAAAAAGGATTTTCATTATCGAAACCACGGTTGTTGGATAACTCCACCACTATAGAGTACAGTGGCTATGTCATGACCCTGAGGTGCTACTCACTAACCATAGACTGCTGAGGTACTCCTCCTGTCGAGTACCGCGGGTCTGCTTCCAAACCAGGCTCTCCATCCGCTTCGGGTCTGCCACCAAACCGAGTGTTACCCCATATAGCTACCAGTGGTACTCCTCATGTTATGTACCGCGGGTCAGCTGCCAAGACAGGCACTCCGTCTTCCATTTTCCTGCCGCCAATCTGAGCGCTCCATCCACTGGGCTAGTCGAATCACTCTGAGTCGAATTGGTCAAGAATTCGTCAGGTATATAGCTACTAGGTCTCCACACTCTGTACGCTCGTCTCCTGAAGGATCCACTACATGAGCTACTGGTCGATACTCCATGTGTCACTATGTCTCACATGGAAGTATCTCGAAGGATCGCAATGTCATAGGGGTCTCAACGCAACAGATAGCGTGTCAATCAGACGCCTGGTCTGTGAGTTATCAGCATTTCCATTCAAGGGGCCCAATTGGTTTTTAGGCTCAAACCCACCCGACCATACTCCAACTACATCCGAAACTCAATTATAGTATTCCAAAATACCCATCTCATCAAAAGAAACAAATGTAGTTGACATCACGTCAATCGGACATCCGGTCTTTATGTTATAAGTGTTTCTGCTCTGAGGGACCGGTTGGTTATGGGATTGAACCAACCAGGTCATACCCAAACTTCTCCAAAACCGTGAGTGGGATATAAAAAGACGAACTTCTCCATCCAAGGAATCCAACTCAACTAACGGTGCACCAATCGTAGGTCTGTAGCTCAAGTTGTGGGTGAAAAACCTAAAGTGGTTCGAAGAGGGGGGTCTGGTCCAGTCCGACCCGGCCCCACATGCCCTAGGTCGGCCCGAACCAGGTCAACCTGACCCGGGTCCAAGATCGGCCCAGTAGGGCATGGTATGGCCTGTTGGAAATGGCCTAGCCCACACGATGGTGGCTCGGACCACGTGGATGGTGGCCTGGCTCACGCGACCGGCGACTCGGTGCCCGCGTTTGGCAGCCCGGCAAGCGCACCGGTGGCCTGGCCCACTCACAAGCGGCCCATCCTGGTGGCCGTCCGCGGCTCATCCAGGATGATCGATCGCTTTGTTCTCTAGAAGCGGAGCGCCCCCCCCCCCAGTTTTCTGAAACGGCGGCGCCGAGCGGTGCCACCCGTCCTCCCCGCCAGGTCGAAGTCGTCTGGTCTTCTCTGGCATGAGTGGCCCGCACAGGTAGACCGTTGTTCTCCCATGTGGAACTTTCGGGTTCCGCGGCCTCCTCAACCTGGCCGGCTAGTTCACCCATCGAGGCAGCCCGGTGAGCGGGCCATGGTTTCTCCACAGTGCAGCGCCAAGAGGCGTCGCTGTTCTTCCATCCTAGCTGGCTTTAGAGGGACAGTTCTTCTTCGTCTAAGCAGCCCGCGGTTACGGGCTGCGACCTCCCTCCCACGTAGCCTCTGATGCCACGGTCCTATTTGGGCCAGTGTGCGGCCGCCGACTTCGGTCATCTCCGACCTCGATCGTCTCCAACTACAGTCTCTGTCACCTCTTCCAACAACGTCTCTATCACAAATAAAAACAATAAAAAATGGAGGGTCATCGGGTTGTGTTCGTTTGGCCCACACCCTCCACGTTAGGTGGTAAAAAGTGTCCCTAGATGATCAATTTCATTCAACATGAACAAAGGTATAATTTATTCAATTTAAATTATACAAACCCCTGACCTTGATTACTGATGTCACACGTCGACGAGTCACAGAAGATGAGCGTCACAGAAGTCGGGCATCGCAAAAGTCGGTGTCACGGAGAACGGTGTCATCCCGTCAACGTTGGAGGAATATTCATTGTCGTGACGAGAGAAGATAATTCGAAGACGACGTAGACACGTTGATGTCTGGGTGTGTCTGAAGTGGATGCGTTGTGGATGAAGTTCTTCACGTTCTTTGTTGAAGAACAATATTCTTTTTCGAGAAAAAGAAGTGCCACAAGAGTTTTTCTCCCCAAAGTTTTCCCATAAATATTTTCCAAAAAAATATAATAAAAGGCCCTCCAAGATAAACAAATTTCCATGAAATTCAAAACCGTTTGAAATGAATTGTAGACACACAAATTATTTAATTAACGGAGAATAATTAATTCTATTGATGCGGTTGGCACAATTAATAGAGGGAGGTGGATAGTTCAAATTAAAAGAGGAATGTTGTCAAATTAAATAAGGGGTGTTAAAGGGGAGTTTAAAGGAGTTGAGGAGAGGTGAAAGGGTTTGGGTTTGTGTGGGACCCACCACACTAAATCCTTTGATGGGTGGTTATGTGGGTTGTGGGCCCCACCTCCAACATCCTTTTAATGATTATAACCATCCACCAAATAAAAATGGCCAACTCATATTTTTATTTATTTTTTTAATAACAAACCCCAAAAATTAACTTCTTCTCCTGATAAAATACAATAACAGTAAAAGTCCCCTTAGGCAATTAACGATGTTGCGAGTTCATCGGTGCCCTCGGATTTCAATTCCAAGCACCGGTTCAGATGTTAGAAAATCCATCTCGTACGTTCATTGAGCATACCTGAACAAAACTTCATAAAATGATTCTGGGCACACCAATCCTTGGAATCAGGCGCCGTATGAAACTGATAACTCATAATATTCCAAATAATTTAAGAAAAAAATTTACATGAAATTTCCAGGACTTTACATTACCCCACATTAGAGCTTTACATCCCCGTAATGCTACAACTCACACTAGGGAAGCAAATAGGGGTACTGAGCACGCATCTGAGCCTCCTGATCCCATGTGCTCTCCTGGAGGCTCCCGTGATGCCAACAAATTCTCACTAGTGGAATCGACTGTCCACGCAGGACCTGATCCTGTTGATCATCAATCTCAACTGGATCCTCCATCAAAGTCGCCCCATTATCGATGATGTGGGATGGGTCATGCATGTATCTCCTCAGCTGAGATACGTGGAAGACGTCGTGCACCCGATGAAACAGAGGTGGATGGGCCAGGCTGTAAGACACCTCACCTACCCTGCTGAGAACCTGGAACGGTCTGATGAAACGTGGAGATAACTTTCCGCCTCAGCCAAATCTCCATATACCTCATTGAGGTGAGACTCATAGAAAGACCGGGATTCCATCCTCGAGCTCTGGAGGTCTCCGTCTCCAAGATGTACCGCCAAAGGGGAAGTGTGGAACTCCCTAAACACTTCCTATTGAAGTGAAACTGGTACCATAATATGTTTTCTGAAGAGTAAGATGTACTCCCCACCTTCAGAAAATTCTTCGGGTTCTTTCCCTGAGGATATCTAAGCACATCGTGTCTCGCAGTCAGCGTTCCCACGCTACACCTCTATGACTTGCGGAATAAGTGGGAAGTGACTGTGAGAAACTATAGAAATGTTGATCTGTCCTGATCCATAAAAGATATCAGTAAGGTAGCCAGCTGCTTTGTCGCCTCACCTAGTAGCTGTATACCAGTCCTCCTTCTGAACTCATCCGCAACAACGTTCCCCTTCCCAGGAGTACAGATTATCTCGAAATCATAGTCCTGAAGGAACCAAAAACTAAAAAAACCTGCTTCCACGGGGGTAAGGCTGGCCGACTCAAAAGTGATCGGATGCACCCTCATATGCAAGAGTTTAAACTATACTACCTGGGTTTCCCTTTTCGCTGACTAAGGAAAATATCATCACAAAATTTTAGATAAACCACAACCTTTTGACTAAAATATAAAATCTGTGTATGAACTATGGTTTCCCAGTCCATACCCAAACTAACGTCGTAAGGCCTTGACACTTCCACCATGAGGTTCCAACTAAAACTCTCGCCTCAAGGGTCAGATCACACTATCGACCTAAGTATGATTATCATGTCTCCTCCCAAAGTTATCTCTAGACATGAGGGTCAGGTCAACAGTTTAACTGGAACCTCTAGGTCTGGGAAAGGATTCATGGAAGGAAGGAATGCTTGGTACCTATGTCTATTGATACGGTAGCTAGTAATAGAAAAATTCTATACCACAAATCATTCCTAAATCCCTTGGGTCACACTCCTTGACCATATGCAGCTATTCTATTCCTCTTCCCTCCATCTCCCCGATCCTGGCGAGGACTACAAATGTGGTTGGTTGTAACATTTCATAATTTACACCAACTCATGCTTCTCTCCTATCTCTGCTTCCACATTGGTTGCCCTGTATATTCATATGTCCCTATTACATCCTCTTTCTGAAACAGTTTACACACCCATGTCTCTGAGACTGGTGCTAGTTTCCTGCTTTCCCACTACTAACATTTACTGGTCTTATCCACTTAGCCAAAGAAAATTCAACCGCAAAGGTTCTCTCTAGCATCCTAACATAGATAGGAATGTATAGAGTAAAAAGAATGTGTTGGATCGTGTGTCCCTAAACAAATCTCACTCGGTGGTCCAAGCTTCGAAGCACTAATCGTATCATATTGATCGAGTACCAGGAACGATCGGTATGCCTCGATGAATACATAGCTATCGAAATGTCGTCCTTCGTAAGTTGTGTAAGCACTAGAAAACTATCAGCCACCTCCTCAAAACAGTCCTCTAGTGCCTGTGGGTCAGGCTTTCCTCGGAACTTGAGGGATATCTGGTGCTGAAACACATGTAAGGCACTAATCCTACAAGTGTCCTCTACTGGTACTTCTGGTAGTGTCTGTTAACCAATGGGCAGTGATATAGTTGGCACACTGCCCGAATGTACCATCTCGAAAAATGGTGCAAGTTCTGAATCTTCATCATTATATGGACCATCCTCATGGTCGCTCACTAAATATAGATTAGTAGCTAAGATCAACATATGCTCTACTAGTGTCTCAACTAGGAGGAAAACTATAGTAATATCCTCCAACCAGTCCTCTACTGCCTGGGAATCTGTCTTGCCTCATAACCTCAGAGGCCTCTAATACTGGAACTCGTGCAATGCGTTCTGTCGGCGTGCTTCGTCCACTTGTATGGCTGGTGTCATCTGCTACCCAACAGGTGGTGGTGCTATTGGTACACGGCCCAAAGTTTCCAACATTGTAAGATGGCCCAACACTGGAGCCTCATCGCATGGTGGTCCATCATCGGGTACTCTATCGAAACTCCAACTGGCTGTCTGTATGGAGGCATCCTGACCAGATACGACACTATCAAAAGATTATACCTGCTGAATTGATGTGGTTTTAGCATACATAAAGAGAACTTTTTAAAACACTCACATAATCTTTGTTTTCGTGCACTAAGTCGGAAGTCAGTAGTCCAGGTGTTGGTGTATGGATATGTCGGCCGCTGCACCAACACTAGACTCCCTGAACTGGTGATCACACTCAGTACCCTTAACACTATTGCTTCACAGAAAAGAAATATCAGAGTCTTACATTCTGTGGTAGAACCGACTCCTATGATACAAATTTTTCACAACCCGTCCCCCGGGGCCCATATCGTGACTACCCTAAGCCCTCCTTCCTTAGGTCAGGGGCTGGAAACTAGCACCAAAGGCATAATTCCCTAAAACTGGGAAGGAATTGCCATTATAAATTGTAAACACAAATAACTAGAGTACAAGCGGAAGTAAACACTAATCAAAAAATGTATAATAAGAGTATTGAAAGTAAAGGGGTGGAGAATACAAGCCCGACGGTAATGTAAAAATAAACAAAAAACAAGTACAACTGAAAAAGGGAAAAATAGCTGAAAGGTGAAAGAAACACCTGGATCATCATCTGGGGTTCCTGCCTGAAGGGTAGGTACAGATGGCCGCCTTAGCACTCCATGTCCTTCAGACTCCACTGTGTACCAAAACATCGTAAGGTCCACCTCCGGGTACCATCCAGTCCTAGTGCTCTCAGCCCCCGTCAGCGTTGTATGTCGTTTGCAACCAACAAAATGAGGTGCGGGCATAGCCCGTGCAGGGGTGAGTATAACGATACTCAGTAGGGACCCCATGACCTTCAAGGTCTCAAAAAATCCAAAAATTATAAACCAGAAGGTATTATTTCAATGGATAACCATTACTTAAGTATATGTCCATACACATACCTAAGTTATCAAGTAACCCATCTCAATCATAAGGAAAACACAACGCTTATTGACTCATATCAAACCAGGACTTCCATTATCGAAACCATGGCTACTGTAGAACTCCTCCTCTATCGAGTATAGTGGCCATGTCATGACTCTATGGCACTACTCACTAACCTTAGACTATTGAGGTACTCCTCCTGTCGAGTACCGCAAGTCTGCTGCCAAACCCGATGCTCTGTCCGCTTTGGGTCTGGCGCCAAACCAGGTGCTCACCCTAATAGACGTCAGAGATACTCCCCATGTCGTGTACCATGGGTCATCTTCCAAGCTAGGTGCTCTGTCCTCCATGGGTCTACCACCAAACTGGGCACTTCGTTCACTGGGCTAGTCGAATCACTCCAAGTCGAATTGTTCAAGCAATCGTCAGGTTTACAGATATTACGTCTTCGCACTCTGTACGCTCATCTACAAGAGGATCCACTCCATGAGATACTGATCGATACTCCAATTGTCATGAAATATCACATGGAAGTATCTCAAAGGACTGCCATGTCATAGGGGTCTCAACGCAACAGACATCACATCAATCAGATGCCCGGTCTGTGACTTATCAGCATTTCCGTTCCAGGGGCCCGGTTGGTTTTTAGGCTCGAAACAACCCAAACATACTCCAACTATGCCTGAACCTTAATTAGAGTATGCCAAAATAACTGTCTCATCAAAAGGAAACCAACATAGTTGATAGCACGTCAATCAGACGTCCGGTCCTTTAGTTATACGCGTTTCCGCTTCGAGGTCCCAGTTGGTTACAGGATCAATCCAACCCGGCCATACACAAACAACTTCAGAACCTTAAGTGTGATATACCGAATAGACTATATATATCCATGAAATCCAAGTCAAATAAAGGTGCATCGATCAGAGGTATGTAGCTCATGTTATGGGAGAAAACCTGATAGTGGTCCGAACAACGGGGTCTGGGTCCGATCTGACCCGGCCCAACCAGCTCTGGGGCGGCCCGAACTGGGTCCACCCGACTGGGGTCCGGCTTAGTAGGGAATAGACCATCCATTCAGTAGTGGCCCGACCCATGCCAGGGTAGCCCGGCCCGCGCGGCTGGCGGTTCGACTCGCGGACAAGCGGCCTGGCTCGGTGGCCGTCCGTGGCTCGGCCAGGCTGGCTGAGCGCCTTGTGCACTAGACACAGAGCAGGGGGTGCCCGCCCAGTTTTCTAAAACGTTTTCATTGAGTGGCGCCACCCCTTATTCCCGACCGGCCAAAGACGGCTGGTCTTCTCCAGTGCGACCGGACCACACGGGCGGGCCGCTGTTCTCCCACGCGGCACCTTTGGGTGTCGCGGCCTCCTCAACCCGGTAGGTAGGTGGTCGGCCGGTTCTCCCACCGAGGCAGCCCATGGTTCCTCCACATCACGGCGCCTCTCGGAACAGTGGTTCTTCCAGCCTAGCCAGCTTTAGTCGGCTAGTTCTTCTTCGACCGAGCGGCCTACAGTTGCGGGTCGTGGTCTCCCTTCCGTGCGGCCCCTGGTGTCGTGGTCCTCTTTAGGCCGGCACGCGGCCACTGTTGCCGCCGCTGCCTTTGGTCGTCGCTGCCCCCAATCGTCGCCAACTCCAGTCGCCGCCACCTCTTCTAACACCATCTCCATCTTGAATAAAAACAAAAAACAATGGAGGGTCGTCGGGCCATGTTCTTTCAGCCCGCGCCCTCCGCGTTAGGTGGTAACAAATGGCCATAGATGATCACTCACATTCAACAAGAACGAAGGTATAGTTTATTCAATTTGAATTATACAAACCCCCTACCTTGATAATTGACATTTCACGTCGACGAGCTATTGAAGATGAGCGTCGCGGTATTCGGGCGTCGCGAATGTCGGCGTCACAAAAAACGGTGTCGTCCCTTCAATGTTGGAGGAAGATTCATTGTGGTGATGAGGGAAGATAATTCCAAGATGATGTAGACTCATTGAAGATGGGGTGCGTCTGAAGGGGAAATGTCGTGGAAGAAGTACTTTGTGTTCTTCGTTGAAGAATGATGTTCTTCGTTGAGAAAATGAAGTTCCACCATGAATTTTTCTCCTAAAAGTTTTCCCATAAATATTTTTCAAAAAAAATAAAATAAAAGGCCCTCCAATATAAACACATTTTCCAGAAATTTAATACCATACAAAATGAATTGTTGACAAACAAATTAATTATTTACAGGAGATTAATTAATTCAATTGATGGGGTTGGCACAATCAATGGAGGGAGGTGGAGAGTTCACATTAAAAGAGGAAAGTTGTCAAATTAATTAAGGGGTGTTAATGGGGAGTTTAAGGGAGTTGAGGGGAGGTGAAAGGGTTTGGGTTCGTGTGGGAACCACCACACTAAATCCTATCATGGGTGGTTATGTGGGGTGTGGGGCCCACCTACAACTTCCTTTTGGATATTATAACCATCCACCAAATAAAAATATCTAACTCATATTTTTATTAATTTTTATAATAAAAAACCCCAAAAATTAACTTCTCCTTCTGATAAAACGCAACTACGATAAAAGGTCCCATTAGGCGATTACTAGGGCTTTGAGTTCATCGGTGCCCTCATATTTCGATTTCGAGCACCCGTTCAAATGTTAGAAAATCCCGCTCGTATGTTCCTTGAACATACCCCAAAAAATAGTTCAGAAAATGATTCAGGCACACCGGGCCACAGAATCAGGCGCCGTTTGAAACTAAAAACTCACAATATTCCAAAGAATTTAAGAAAAAATTTCCCATGAAATTTACGGGTCTTTAAATTACCCCCATGGGATGGGTCGTGTCAAAAACCATAATTCAACAGTGCCAGTATTTATCATCACTAGGAAAAAGCACTGATAAATGGAATCATTATTAGTTCTAAAGAAAGAACTTATAAATTTAACCTTCTATCATCCATTTTCTAGTACTCATAATGGTCCTCTTTAATAGAGCTTTATTTTTATCACTGATATAGGTTAGCTTTTCTCAATGCATTATTTTTAGTGCTGGTAAAGGTTACCTTGTATCAGTGCTTTACTTTTAGCATTGATAAAGGGTACCATTTATCAACGTCATGTTTTTGAAACACAAAAAATATTACATTATCAATTCTTTTTAGCCCTGATAAAATTCTGAATAAATAAAATGAGATAATTAAATAATTATATAAATAAAAAATGTGATTATTCAAAAAATATTACAAACTTTATTAAAAAAATAATTATTGATAAAAATAAATTAATTGATCATACTATACAGAAATTAGAAATACTAATAATTAGTATTTATTATGTATATAGATATGCAAAATTAAAATTTAAAAAAAATAAATTAATAATAAGTAAATTTAGAAAAATATTAAACATTTTATTAATTACATGATTATTGATAGTGTTAATAAATAGTTTATATATATATATATATATTTATTAATGTACATAAATATGATTTATATATTACAAAATATTTATGCGCTATATTTAGTAAATAATGGTTTATAATTATAAATTCATATGAATTAAAAATATTGACTAATTGCATAGAGTAATGGACATACTGTAACGACCCGAAATTTTGAATAAATCTTGTTTCCTAATTTTATGTGTTATTTTATTTATTTTTATACTCAACAAAAATGTTTCATTTGATAACATGATTATAATTAAAATTAGACCGTTGGGTTTAGACGTTTATATGACCATTGGTCAATATGACCGCTGGAAACTAAACGTTTTGATTATTGTCTCTAAATACAAGTAATCTTGGTTAATTATTATAGAAAGAAGATTTGATGGCCTCACCCAGTATTCTTGGACCGATCGAAGCCCATCTAACCGAACTTGGGAAGGAGGTATCACCACTGGGCTTTTCTCTGGACCAAATCCAAGCCGAACTTCATCGTGTGAAGCTAGAACGGAATCGCCTCTACGAGAAGTTCAAACTGATAGAAATTACTACTCGTGCGATGTTAGCCGAGCCTCCCTCATATTCTCTCACCTTAGCACACCTTACACTTAGGTCCTATGCTGGTGTGATAAGGGGCTATGTAAGGAGACCGTAATTTCCTTGTGTAATCCTTTGTTTTAAATAAAAATTGGGATTTCTTCTTATGATGAAGTTTATGAACTTTTAAATGACCGGATAAATATAGTATGCATATTTTTGATAAATTTTAGAAAAAGGATATTTTAAAATTTTTTATGTAAACCTTAAATAATTAAAAATGTGTAATGATTTTCAAAAAATGGTCTTCTACAATTATGTTCAGTACGAAATTTAGAGTCTAATAAGTTCAACTTGATTTTTGATGAATAGTAAATTATGAATAGTGATTTTATGATTAGGATTAGTAATGTGTTCAAATGGATTAGTAATCTCATTTAAAGAAAGTATTAATATAATCTAGTAACCTTGATTAAGTAATGTGATTCAATAAAATGGTTAAATAACAGTTTCATAAATTATTATTCAAGTATTAGTTTTATTCGGGTGAATAGTGTTTTTTAATTTAAAATTTAATTAAAAATTTTTAGAAAATTATTTTTATAAAATGGATTTCATTTTTGAACTCAGAGCGTCGATATTATGTTATGGTAATTTTTGGGGATTTTTTCTGAAAAAATGAATTTTCGGTGAATAGTGTATTTATTTAAAAATTAATTTAAAAATATTTAAAAAAATTATTTTTATAAAATGGAGTTCATTTTTGAAATCAGAGCATTGATATTTGGTTAAGTTGAAATTTTGGGATTTTTCTGAGAAAGTTGAATTTTCAGTGAATAGTAAAAATACAGTTTTAGGGTTTCGGTATGTTTAATGATCTCATAACTGTGTCATGATGATGTCATGAGATATTTTAAGGGTTGGCCGGCCAAGGGTGACGAATTATTGTTTTGGGGGGCCCATGTGGCCTAACTCCAAGGTAAATGCCAAGGGAGAGCACATGGTTTTGAGAAAAGCACTTGTGAGGTGTTCCTTGGCCATTAATGTCTTGTCCCCTCACATTCCCTATAAATACCCACCCTTTCCTCCTTTAGTTTTCACTCCCAACTCTCCCCCAACGAAGTTCGGGTCTCCTTACCTCCCAAGGAGTCCTCCCAAGGTGCCCCCAAGCCCTCAAGGTCCAAACCTTTGAGTTTTAAGAGTTACGTTTTAAGGTAAGGGATCTGACCCCTCTCTTTCTTTTCAAGTGATCTCTTTTATGTAATTTCTTTTATGATCCATGTTATTTTGTTAAAGGGTGTTCTTTTATACTCCTATTACTTTCATTTTCATGTTTACATAATGAGAGATCCCCTATTACTCTCATTATTTGGTTTTATGAATTTCTAAGTGGCGTCGTTAGGCTGCCGAAATTTTTGTAACGGATTCTTTCTCACTTCTCATGTTTCAAGATCTATTATCATGTAAAGTATTTCATGTTCCCTTTTATTATGTTGGGGTATGATCTCTAAATTTATCATACTGATGTTTTATGATCATATGACGAGAGACCCCATTTGATCTCTTCAATTCAGTATTTTGAAGTTTTAAGTGGCACCGTTAGGCTGCCGAATTTTTAAGTGGTTCTTCACCCTTCTCGTTTTGAAGTTCTACATTCATGTCAATTATTTCAAGTTCCTTTTTGTTATGTTGGGGTATGATCTCTATATCTATCATACTGGACTCTTATGTTCATATGATGAGATACCCCATTTGATCTCTTCAATTCAGTATTTTGAAGTTTTAAGTGGCGCCATTAGGCTGCCGAATTTTTAAGTGGTTCTTCACCCTTCCCGTTTTGAAGTTCTACATTCATGTCAATTATTTCAAGTTCCTTTTTGTTATGTTTGGGTATGATATCTATATCTATAATACTGGACTCTTATGTTCATATGATGAGAGACCCCATTTGATCTCTTCAATTCAGTATTTTGATGTTTTAAGTGGCGCCGTTAGGCTGCCGAATTTTTAAGTGGTTCTTCACCCTTCTCGTTTTGAAGTTCTACTTTCATGTCAATTCTTTCAAGTTCTTTTTTGTTATGTTGGAGTATGATCTCTATATCTATCATACTGGACTATTATGTTCATATGATGAGAGACCCCATTTGATCTCTTCAATTCAGTGTTTTGAAGTTTTAAGTGCCGCTGTTAGGCTGCCGAATTTTTAAGTGGTTCTTCACCCTTCTCGTTTTGAAGTTCTACTTTCATGTCAATTATTTCAAGTTCATTTTTGTTATGTTGGGGTATGATCTCTATATCTATCATACTAGACTCTTATGTTCATATGATGAGAGACCCCATTTGATCTCTTCAATTCAGTATTTTAATGTTTTAAGTGGCGCCGTTAGGCTGCCGATTTTTTTAGGGGATTCTTTCACCCTTCTCATTCTTTTCAAAGTTCTACTTTCATGTCAAGTCTTTCATGTTCCTTTTTAATTATGTTGGGGAATTATCTCTATATATTATATACTGAAATCTTATGTTCACATGATTAGAGACCCTATTTGATCTTTTCAAATCATTTTTGTTGAAGTTTAAGTAACGTCGTTAGGCTGCCGAACTTTCATAAGAGAAATCTAATTTTTTGTCTTCCTTCCATGTTTTTCATTTCAAATGGTATGTCCTTGAAATTTCATTTCCATGATCATGTATCCTTCTTATTCTTTCCATCTACTGTTTTATGGGTCATTTATGAATGTTTGACCCATTTTACCTCTCTTTTTAATGTCTTCTAAAACCTCGTAACATAGCTGATATGCTGCAGAATTTCCGTCTCAAAATGTCTCTCTCTTTTTCTAAAGTTATTTTATATTATTAAGTGAATACTCAAAGCTCTTTCTTCTAAAGGGGTATTCACATATATACCAAAATGTTCTATTTTGAATTCTGGTATTAACATACATGAGACCCACCTTCCTTTTCTGTGGGTTTTAAAGTGACGTAAAGATCATGTCTTTAAAGCAGTTTTTAAAACGTTATGATTATGAAATGAATCCCATTTGTTTTATGCTATATGGGTTATTTATGAAATGTTTGATGATGATATATGTGGCTCACATGATAATAAAGGCAAATTTAAGGGTGCGCCCTGATAGCGCTCCAATGCATTGGGTAATGATGTAACCACTAGAGATTACAATTTTCACGATACCTTGGTGAATAACCTTGGTAATTTTTAAATGACACCTTGGGGATGGACCTTGGTGATATGTTCATGATTGTCTATGTTAAATGATGTAGACACATCTTAAAGTTATGAAAAATGTTATTTTTATTGTGATATGCCACATGATTTTTTTATCATGCCTTAAAGTTCTTGTTCATGACATAGTTGATGTATCTCAAGTTCATATGTTAAATGTTTCCCTTGTTTCCCTTACTGGGCCTTCTGCTCACCCTTTCATTTGATGTATGTCCCCAGGTTATGAGATGCAGTAATGAACCTAGGATGAACATGAGGAGAAGCCTTTCAAGTGTTTAAGAAGAATGTTTTATGTTTTCATGTTTTAAGTTCCTGGTTTCCAAGACACTAAACCTTAAAGATCCTCAGTTTTGTATAATGTTATGAAAGTTTATGTGATAAAAAGGCGGGATGCTATAGTTGGTATCAAAGTATGGTTTAGTTATTTCTGGAAATTAGGATATGAAAACACTAGGAAGAACCCTATAGAAAAGTTTAAATATAGGAAATATTCCTGGTATTTTGGTGAGTATTGAGTAAGGGGTTGCCAAGCAAATACATCCCTGTCTAGATACGAGTAGGTATAGGTGGCTCTGGCACAGATGTACATTGGAGTAAAACCCGAAAACACTGCTTTGAGCTAGACTCGAATGGGAACTGGTACACGACAACTGGCATTGCTGCACTCTTGGTTACGACACTCCCGGGGGATATGCTTTGGTAAATTCATAAGCTTAGTATGAACCATTGTTAAAGGAACACAGATAAAATAAAATAAACATTCACATAAGAATATATGATTATGGATAACCTTGATGAGAACCTAGGGGATCACAAGTTAGGGTATAATTTTCGTCTACAAGTTATCCTTATATGCTTTAAGTTCCTTTTCATGATTATTAACTAAGTATTTAAGCCCCTAATTATACTTTCTATTCTTAGTTAATGGTGGGAAATGGAATAACATGTCCCAACAACCAATGTGATAGGAAATGTGACGATTGTCGTGTTAATATGAAAGAGATGATTAGGGGATTAAAAGATGATTATTATTTTGGAAGACGTTCACTATTTTTGGGACCCTATATGATCGAGGTAAATATATTACTACGGTATTTTCATTGAGGAGTAAGGTTGACATATATTTTGAAGAATCGATGAATTTAAGGTGGACTTATAGTAATTTTGGTTACTTATGGGAATGATTAACCTATCTTGGGTAAAATATGTTTAGGTTAGATACTTTTGTTATAAGATGTTAGGAGTGGTTGATGTTGTTTGGAGATGAACAATAAAGTTTATTTTGGAAGACTATGTCATCAAATCCTTCTTGTATTTGGTTTTCAATCTTAGTTTGGTTTATTTTTAGGAATCATAAGGACCGTTATTTATGGAATGGTCTATGATGAACTTTGGGTAGTACCATGGAACCTTGAATATTTAAAAGTAGTTTCCATTCCTATGGGATTTTTTTTGAAGAGTTGTTTTACCTTACCCTTTCTGTTTTTGGGATAATGTTTAAAGATAGAAGAAATAGATAGTTAATCTTTTGTGGATTTTGAAGATGATTCTTGTGTTTTGATGAGACCATGTAGTTTTGAATGGTCATAGCTTGGAGAAAAGATTAGTTTTGGGTAGAAACTTATTAAAGGATGAAACTCTACATGAAGATAGGTATATTTTCTTATGTTTTTGTTTTATGTTGTAAATGAATTCCTCAAAATTATGAAAAGGAACGTAAAACAAAAACGTTGTTGGTTTACATTTCCTAATAGGTAATCAAAGACCGTTTACACACATCATAATTTTGGGATTTTCTTATGGTTAACTTTCTCCTAACCATGTCCTCTATCACTCTCCCCCAGAACTTGACCCTTTGTTTTTCTTCCATGTCTATGTTTTCCTACATGGAATCCTAGTGTGGGTTAACTCGGGTGACCTTTGTACTTCCCTTTATTTCTTTTAAAGTAATAATTTTACTGACTCCTTTTCTGATGTGGGACTTTCAGTGAAATTTCAAAACCTAATTTTAAAAATTGTGAGGACGCAATTTCTTAAGCGGGGAAGAATGTAACGACCCAAAATTTTGAATAAATCTGGTTTCCTAATTTTATGTGTTATTTTATTTATTTTTATACTCAACAAAAATGTTTCATTTGATAACATGATTATAATTAAAATTAGACCATTGGGTTTAGACGTTTATATGACCATTGGTCAATATGACCGCTGGAAACTAAACGTTTTGATTATTGTCTCTAAATACAAGTAATCTTGGTTAATTATTATAGAAAGAAGATTCGATGGCCTCACCCAGTAGTCTTGGACCGATCGAAGCCCATCTAACAGAACTTGGGTAGGAGGTAGCACCACTGGGCTTTGCTCTGGACCAAACCCAAGCCAAACTTCATCGTGTGAAGCTAGAACGGAATCGCCTCTGCGAGAAGTTCAAACTGATAGAAATTACTACTCGTGCGATGTTAGCTGAGCCTCCCTCAGATTCTCTCACCTTAACACACCTTACACTTGGGTCCTATGCTGGTGTGATAAGGGGCTATGTAAGGAGACCGTAATTGCCTTGTGTAATCCTTTGTTTTAAATAAAAATTGGGATTTCTTCTTATGATGAAGTTTATGAATTTTTAAATGACCGGATAAATATAGTATGCATATTTTTGATAAATTTTAGAAAAAGGATATTTTAAAAATGTTTATGTAAACCTTAAATAATTAAAAATGTGTAATGATTTTCAAAAAATGGTCTTCTACAATTATGTTCAGTACGAAATTTAGAGTCTAATAAGATCAACTTGATTTTTGATGAATAGTAAATTATGAATAGTGATTTTATGATTAGGATTAGTAATGTGTCCAAATGGATTAGTAATCTCATTTAAAGAAAGTATTAATATAATCTAGGCACCTTGATTAAGTAATGTGATTCAATAAAATGGTTAAATAACAGTTTCATAAATTATTATTCAAGTATTAGTTTTTTTCGGGTGAATAGTGTTTTTTAATTTAAAATTTAATTAAAAATATTTAGAAAATTATTTTTATAAAATGGATTTCATTTTTGAACTCAGAGCGTCGATATTATGCTATGGTAATTTTTGGGGATTTTTCTAAAAAAATGAATTTTCGGTGAATAGTGTATTTATTTAAATATTAAATTAAAAATATATAAAAAATTATTTTTATAAAATGGAGTTCATTTTTGAAATCAGAGCATTGATATTTGGTTAAGGTGAAATTTTGGGATTTTTCTGAGAAAGTTGAATTTTCAGTGAATAGTAAAAATACAGTTTTTGGGTTTCGGTATGTTTAATGATCTCATAACTGTGTCATGATGATTTCATGAGATATATTAAGGGTTGGACGGCCAAGGGTGATGAATTATTGTTTTGGGGGGCTCATGTGGCCTAACTCTAAGGTAAATGCCAAGGGAGAGCACATGGTTTTGAGAAAAGCACTTGTGAGGTGTTCCTTGGCCATTAATGTCTTGTCCCCTCACATTCCCTATAAATACCCACCCTTTCCTCCTTTAGTTTTCACTCCCAACTCTCCCCCAACAAAGTTCTGGTCTCCTTACCTCCCAAAGAGTCCTCCCAAGGTGCCCCCAAGCCCTCAAGGTCCAAAACTTTGAGTTTTAAGAGTTACGTTTTAAGGTAAAGGTTCCGACCCCTCTCTTTCTTTTCAAGTGATCTCTTTTATGTAATTTCTTTTATGATCCATGTTCTTTTGTTAAAGGGTGTTCTTTTATACTATTATTACTTCCCTTTTCATGTTTACATAATGAGAGATCCCCTCTTACTCTCATTATTTCGTTTTATGATGTTTTAAGTGGCGCTGTTAGGCTGCCGAAATTTTTGTAACAGATTCTTTCTCCCTTCTCATGTTTCAAGATCTATTATCATGTAAAGTATTTCATGTTCCCTTTTATTATGTTGGGGTATGATCTCTAAATTTATCATACTGATCTTTTATGATCATATGATGAGAGACCCCATTTGATCTCTTCAATTCAGTATTTTGATGTTTTAAGTGGCGCCGTTAGGCTGCCGAATTTTTAAGTGGTTCTTCACCCTTCTTGTTTTGAAGTTCTACATTCATGTCAATTATTTCAAGTTACTTTTTGTTATGTTGGGGTATTATCTCTATATCTATCATACTGGACTCTTATGTTCATATGATGAGAGACCCCATTTGATCTCTTCAATTCAGTATTTTGAAGTTTTAAGTGGCGCCGTTAGGCTACCGAATTTTTAAGTGGTTCTTCACCCTTCTCGTTTTGAAGTTCTACTTTCATGTCAATTATTTCAAGTTCCTTTTTGTTATGTTGGGTTATGATCTCTATATCTATAATACTGGACTCTTATGTTCATATGATGAGAGACCCCATTTGATCTCTTCAATTAAGTTTTTTGATGTTTTAAGTGGCGCCGTTAGGCTGCCGAATTTTTAAGTGGTTCTTCACCCTTCTCGTTTTGAAGTTCTACTTTCATGTCAATTCTTTCAAGTTCCTTTTTGTTATGTTGGAGTATGATCTCTATATCTATCATACTGGACTCTTATGTTCATATGATGAGAGTCCCCATTTGATCTCTTCAATTCAGTATTTTTAAGTTTTAAGTGGCGCTGTTAGGCTGCCGAATTTTTAAGTGGTTCTTCACCCTTCTCGTTTTGAAGTTCTACTTTCATGTCAATTCTTTCAAGTTCCTTTTTGTTATGTTGGGGTATGATCTCTATATCTATCATACTAGACTCTTATTTTCATATGATTAGAGACCCCATTTTATCTCTTCAATTCAGTATTTTGAAGTTTTAAGTGGCGCCGTTAGGCTGCCGATTTTTTTAGGGGATTCTTTCACCCTTCTCATTCTTTTCAAAGTTCTACTTTCATGTCAAGTCTTTCAAGTTCCTTTTTAATTATGTTGGGGAATTTTCTTTATATCTGACATACTGAACTCTTATGTTCACATGATTAGAGACCCTATTTGATCTTTTCAAATCATTTTTGTTGAAGTTTAAGTAACGCCGTTAGGCTGCCGAACTTTCATAAGAGAAATCAAATTTTTGTCTTCCTTCCATGTTTTTCATTTCAAATTGTATGTCCTTGAAATTGCATTACCATGATCATGTTTCCTTCTTATTCTGTCCATATACTGTTTTATGGGTCATTTATGAATGTTTGACCCATTTTCCCTCTCTTTTTAATGTCTTCTAAAACCTCGTAACATTGCCGTTATGCTGCAGAATTTCCGTCTCAAAATGTCTCTCTTTTTCTAAAGTTATTTTATATTATTAAGTGTATACTCAAAGCTATTTCTTCTAAAGGGGTATTCACATATATACCAAAATGTTCTATTTTAAATTCTGGGATTTACATACATGAGACCCACCTTCCTTTTCTGTGGGTTTTAAAGTGACGTAAAGATCATGTCTTTAAAGCAGTTTTTAAAACGTTATGATTATGAAATGAATCCCATTTATTTTATGCTATATGGGTTATTTATGAAATGTTTGATGATGATATATGTGTCTCACATGATAATAAATGCAAATTTAAGGGTGCGCCCTGATAGTGCTCCAATGCATTAGGTAATGAGATTACAATTTTCACGATACCTTGGTGAATAACCTTGGTAATTTTTAAATGACACCTTGGGGGTGTACCTTGGTGATATGTTCATGATTGTCTATGTTAAATGATGTAGCCACATCTTAAAGTTATGAAAAATGTTATTTTTATTGTGATATGCCACATGATTTTTTTATCATGCCTTAAAGTTCTTGTTCATGACATAGTTGATGTATCTCAAGTTCATATGTTAAATGTTTCCCTTGTTTCCCTTACTGGGCCTTCTGCTCACCCTTTCATTTGATGTATGTCCACAGGTTATGAGATGTTGTAATGAACCTAGGATGAACTTGAGGAGAATCCTTTCATGTGTTTAAGAAGAATGTTTAATGTTTTCATGTTTTAAGTTCCTGGTTTCCAAGACACTAAACCTTAAAGATCCTCAGTTTTGTATAATGTTATGAAAGTTTATGTGATAAAAAGGCGGGATGCTATACATACAATTTAATGTTGTTTGATTTTTCTATTTAATATTCATAAAATGTGTGAGATATGGATTTAAAATGTACATAATTAATGTATTTTTATATAAATGTACACACATAAAACATATACATATTTTCTAAAGTATGAAAGTGTACTTATTTTAAATTTATTCAATTTCAATCATTTTTTAACATGCATGCACATCATATTAGATATTCATCAATAATGTTAATAAAATATTTCTAATAGAATATTTATAAAAAATATTTATAAATAAAAATATTTAAAAATTTATGTACTATATTTATAAAATTATACATTTATAATTATAAATTAATAAATTTTTTAAAAGTATTTATATAATTATAAATAATGAATTATATAAATTTAAATAAGTGTTAAATTAATAATAAATTTACATAAATAATTAATATATTTACTATATTAATAATTATACATATTTATAATAGATATTTATATAAATAATTATATAAATATATATAATGATATAAATATTATTTTTTAAAAATATTTATATAATGGTAAATAAATATTTATATATTTAAATAATTATAATATTATAATAGATATTTTTAAAAAAATAACATATTTAAAATATTTATTTTTATATATATTTTTTATGTATATATATATATAAATTTTTCATTTGTAAATATTATTATAAATCCTTTATAATCCCTTAATAATTAAGCACTGATATGAGCCTTTATCATCACTGATAAAGGACATATTTATCAGCGCATAAATTTTGGCATTTATAAAGGCATACCATTATCAGTACTAAAAAAGTGTTGATAAATGGATTATTTGTCAAAACTCTCAAAAAAACATTTATAAAAGTGCCCGAATCTAATAAAAAACTAACCTCTTACGAACCCATTGATATATCAGAAGCTTTCAGTGGAAGCCACCCATTGTCGGCACTCCTCCTTGGTGAATTGAAGTAGGAGTCACACAAACTCATTCTAATCCCACAAAACCACTACCTCAAGTTTCTCCAACATCATCCAACATCTAGTGTTCTGTTTTTGTTATTGTTTCCAAAGAATAAATCATGATATGGATTCTAGGGTGTTTGATTTTATTCAGCCTAGTGAAGTCAACATGTGTTTTACTTTGTATGTTTGGATTTTCTTTCTGTATTTTTCATTTCGAGATTTGGATCTGAGGGTTTCTGATTTATTTTTATAGGTTCCTATTTTCTATCTGTATTTCTGCTCTGGTTGTTTTGTTTTTTTCTTTTGTTTATGATCACTTCTTTGATTGACTACTAATTTTGATATCCTTTTTAGTCTTTAAAGAAATTATAATCAATTTACTTCACTTTTACATCTATATGCTATCTTACTTCATTATTTTGAATCAATTTCCTATATAGGTTCTGATAAAAATGATTTACCAAACCAATTATCTGTATAATGAAGGTGAGATGTGGGAAAACAAGCTGATTTTATGAAATTCATGTAAAGGAATTTATTTATTTAAATTATATTTTAATATTCTGATGTAAGGATTTTCCTTAAAAATTTATTTGCTCAGAATTGTGCAGTATTATTTTAAGAGAAATCTTATTAAGTTTGATTCTATATTTATTTATTTTCAATGGCTCTCTATTTTTAAAATTATTGTGGTGTTGTATTTATTTTACTTTGTTTTGTGTATTCTACAGTAAGGGTTACATATATTTTTAACAATTCATGCATATTTTATAAGGATTTATATACATATATATATATATATATATGTAAATATATATATTTCAATCTATTTATATACTATTTCAGAACATATAATGTAAGGGTGATTTTATAATTATTCATTCATAAATTTTGGTTCAAGATTTCCAAATTAGGAAGGGATTATATTTATTTTCATTAAAAAAATGTTTAAATGTTCTTTTTTGTTGAAATTATGTGTATTATAAATTCAATAATATATATATATATATTTAAATTTGTATGGGATAAAAGTTGAAAGGGTTGGTTTGTTTTTCTACTTTTTTCTGTTATATCTTGTTGATGTGTATTATTTCATTGCAAAAAAATATTTATGGACCTCGTGAGAATCTAAGGGATGGTTCACAGCATATTAGATGGCCTCTTTAGAATCCTTATGTTGCTACATCATTTTTTTCAAAAAAACTTGAATTCAATTTATCAAATTCTATATTTTATAAATTATTTTTATGTATTCATAATTTTATTTCTATATATACATTGAAATAAAATTAGTATAATTTATACTTAAATAAAAAATAAAATATTGTAAACTTTTGTTACAGAAAAAATAATAATATTTGGTAACTATATGTACATTTTTTAAAATAATTAAACCTTACTAAATTTAAATAATGATATTTTGTACAAAATTTCCGAAATTAATAAATATTTATAATTTGTATAATTTAAAAATTATTATTAATATTATTTTTTTAGTTTCATTAGAAACAATTGTATTATATATATAAATCAAATAATATATTGAATATTTAAATAAATTTAAATATAATAAATAATATACATGCACATATATAATTATATTTAAAAATAATAATATAATACATATTTATATAATATTTCTCTACGTTCAGTTTATTTATATATTTATTGAATGATAAGTGACTTCCATTTCATAGTTTTTAACAGTGGAAAGTGTGAACCCTGTTCAAGTTTATTGCCTATCCAGGGAAGTGTTAACCAAGTACACACCACCATCATCATCTTTTATCAGTCATATAAATTCCAATCATTTTTAATAAAAAATTATCTATTAAAAAATTACATTTTTTTGGAAAAAACAATATAAAAATCCCCAACCAATTATTTTATTAATGTTTTATTCATATCCTTAGGGATAAATTTAAGGATAAAATGAATTTAATTAATCATTAACTCTGACTCCACATCAAATAAAATAAATTAATTTCATTAACATACACTAGTTTACTAAAAGTGCTCTGTAGAAAGAAAAAACCCCCAAGTTATGCATTATTTTAGTTTAATATTCTAATTCGTCCATCTCCACCCTCTACATTTCTTTCCTGTCACTCACTCAGTCGTTTATATGGTTGTGTGGAAACTTGATATGGAAGGAGTTGGTGGCAATGGAGGTTTCAAGTTAATAATTAGTGCTAATGGTCTAATTCTCATAAATGGTAGTCATTTACCCTTTTAGATAATATAATTAAGTACAATTGTCATTCTCATTAGATTCGTCCTCTGAACAGTTACTATTTTATTTTTTTTCCTTGAGACTCATCCCCCGTATCTTTTGTGTTTCTTGTACTACTTTGAGCATTATTCATCCCATAGATGACTACTTCTCATGGTATTTCAAGTAACATAGGTTCATGTCCTCAAGAGATGGTGTATGTGTGTCAAACATCAAAACAAAATGATAAATGTTTGGGAGATGATCTGTTGAAGATAAAAATTGTACTTCATTGGGTTTTTAAAAGTGGAAATGCCTCCCATTTGGGATAATTAAACCATTGAAATTAGTTATTAACTCTACAACTCTATTCCCACCAAATCCCTTAGGAGAAAAGATCCACACAACCAGATAAATGATAGCTTGAAGGGAGAGAATGTAATGGAGAAGGTGGAGATGGAAGAATCATAATACGTAACTCTATTAATGTGGAGCCTAGGGGTCTTAGGTTGCTACAATCAAATATTAGGTGATGTGTGTATGTTTCCGAAATTAATTTATTTGATTTCAAGTAGAGGTATGATTAATGATGAATTACATTCATCTTTTTTCTTCTAATTTACCCACAGTGATCCAAATAAAACATTAATAAAATAATTGGTTGAGGGTTTTTTATAATGTTTTTTTCGATAAATCATGGGTTTTTAATAGGTTTTATTTTATTAAAAAGTGATAGGGTTTTATATTATTGCAAAAAGAGTCCAATGGAATAGTTTACTTCATTTACACCGAGGGAAATAATCCATATGTAATTTGAGACCTGTAGGAATCAGACGCCCCTCAATTCGACTCACGGTGTGACCACTATGGATCAATGTGTCCATTATCAGTTTAAAATTGATAGTTTTGTTAAAATAATATCACTCACTAAAATAAAATAAAATGAATGTTGAATTTCTTGATAACTTAATTCATAAATTCATAAGTCCTTTATTATGTGTAGGACTTTTTCTCATGTCAAACCGATACACGATGTAATCAGTATATGTCAAAATGTGTGTTTCTATTTTAAATTTACATTTTAGAAACAAAAACCAAATACATACTCAAAATTGATAAAACCCATTCAGATTGTTTTTATACATTATGAAAATTATAAAACAAATTTCATATGAAACATTTAGGAATCTTACATACCTCAATATGATGTACCGTGTGGCTGGTATAACTCCAAGTGCATCTTTTTTTTAAAATGGCATCAATTTTAATAAAATGGACTAATGACCTACTCAAAACTGACAAAAGACATTCATATTGTTTTTATACATTAGGTTAATTATACACAAGACATTTTTGACATGTAGGGACCATTAGAACCTCAATATAAATTATGGTGTTCCCATTACGACTCAATGTGTATGTTGTCAGTTTAAAATTAACAGTTCAGTTCAAAAAATGTCACTTACTAAAAACTGTGCAAGCATGATCGGAAGAACAAACTATAGTAGAGGAAACCCATTGGAAATATTTAAAGTAAATATTATGAAATATTTTCTATATTTTACCAAAAATATATATATTTAATGGTTTATTTAATTTACATTATTCCATGCAGAGTCCATTTCTTTTAGAGGATTTATATCCATGTGTCTTTCCTTTTATTGAAGAGAAATAACATTATCTCTACTCAATCACAGAGGAAATCTGGTTGTTTTCATAGTAATATATTTTTCCCTAAAATTAATTTGTTGTTTCATATTTTTTTATTTATCACATAATAAATATTTTCTTATACAGGTGCATTATTTTGTTCATGTTGGGGGGGGGTATGTGCATCATTCATGCCTTTATACACCAAAACATCCATTCAATTATTATCTCTCAAAACCTTTTCACCCCTAATGTGTTTCATTTATCAATTTCATTCATGTTCTCTCCACTACCTTTTTAAGAAGAGAAACGACATTTTCATAGCTCAATCGTAGAGGTAATCTCGTTGTTTTCACAGTAAAATAATTTTCTATAGAATTAATGTATTGATCATATTTATGATTCATTTATTTTATTATTACTCGCATAATAATTGTTTTATTATACAGGTGGATTCTTTTGTTCATGTTTGGGAGGTCTATCCATCTTTCATGCCTTTCTCCACCAAAACTTCTATAGACTTTTTCTCCCTCAAAACGTTTTCACCCTCATCGTGTATTATTTATCAATTTCATTCATGTTCCCTCCACTGCCATTATAAGAAGGGAAACAAAGATATATCAGCTCAATCATAGAGGTAATATTAATTTTTGTATAGTAAAATCATTATCCATAGAATTAATGTTTTTTTTCATATTTATGTTTAATTTATTTCTTTTTAGTATTACTCACATAATAACGGTTTCCTTATATAGGTGGATTCTTTTGTATTATTTGGGGTGGTATGTCTTTATTTCATTCATTTCTATACAAAAACATCCATAGAATTATTCTCCCTCAAAAAATTTTCACCCCTACAGTGTTACATTTATAACAATATTTCATGTTCTATCTATTTTCTTCAGTGGAATAGAAAAAACTCTTCCTCTTCCCAATTATAGAGGTAATATTGATGTTTTCACAAAAAATCATTGTCCATATAATTAGTTTTTTGTTTCAAATTTATGTTTATTTTATTTCTTTAATATTACTGACATAATAATTGTTTTATTATATATGTGGATTATTTTGTTTGAGTTGGAGTGCCTTTTCCCTCTTTCTATCCTTTCAGCACCAAAACATCCATAGACTTCTTCTCAATAAGAAAATTCCACCCCAGAAGTGTGGAATTTTATAACTTTCCTTCATTTTCCCTCCCATGAATTTTTAGGAAGAGCAATGAAATTTCATCTTCTCAATTACAAAGGTAATCATGATTTTTTCACATAAAAATAATTGTTCATAAGATTAATTTATTTTTTCATATTTAGGTTTAATTTATTTTTGTCTATAATTTCACACATATTAATTATTTTCTGATATAGGTGGATTGTTTTGTTCATGTTTGGTGATACATTTGTCTTTCATTTCTTTCTACACCAAAACATCCATAGAATTCTTCTCCATCAAAATATTTCACCTCTATAGTGTTGACATATATCTCTTTCTTTCAAGTTCCTTCCATTGTTAAATCACAAAGGTAATCTTGAAATTTTCATAGTAAAATCATTTTCTATATAATTAATGAATTATTTCATTTTTTATGTTAAATTAATTTTTTTAGTGTAACTCATAATAATTTTTTTCTAGTATATGTTGATTATTTTTTGAGTTGATGTGGTTTGTTTGAAGCTTCTCATGTAGTGTTGGCAGAACGACGAAGAAAGTCAATGGAAATCATGGTAATATTGATAGTTAGGATTTTTTTGAATCTTTGGGATGTGTATGAATCAAACATACATTAATCTAACACATTATGTGACAGATATGACTCCATGTTCTTTTTTCTATTTAAAACTGATATTAATTTTTGTAAAAAAATACAATAGACTTAATTTTTCCGTTATCTGCAAAAAATCAAAATTTAAATTTTAAAATAATCACTCCCTGAAAACTGAGAAAACATGCTCATATTTCCTTGATAATTTAGGGAATTGATTCATAAATAATTTGTGATGTTTTGGAATTATTTTTACATGAAACTGAAACCAGATATGATCTATATGGGTCAAAGTGCATGTTTTGATTTTAGAATGAAATTGTAGTAAAAAAAGATAGGTGAGGTACTCAAAACTGATAAAACACATTAATATTGTTTTGATACTTTATGAAAATAATCCATAAGTGATTTTGGAACATGTAGGAATTATATTCACCTCTATCTAATGCATGGTGTGACTGATATGACACTAAATGTGTCTTTATTCAAAATTAAAATCAATTTTAGTAAAAAATACTAACCTACTAAAACCCAAAAAAAATTGTTTCATATTGTATTTATACATTAGGTAAAAAAATCTGTAGTGATTTGAGATGTGCATGAATCATCCACACCTTAATCTAATGCATGGTTTGATAAAAATGGCTCCAAGTGTGAGTTTTTATTTAAAATTGAAATCAATTTTATTAAAAAAGCCAACTAACCAACAAAAAAAAGATAAGATGCATTCGAATTATTTAAATAATTTAGAAAAATTATCCACATGTAGATTTTGATCTGTATATATCATCTGAAAATCAACCAGATACAAAATGTGGTTGGTATGAGTCAAAGTGGATGTCTTAATTTTAAAATGTCATTTTTGTAAAAATGATATGTGACATACTAAAAACAAATAAATCACATTCAGATTGTTTTTAATCTTTATTAAAATGATCCTTATGTCATTTTGGACATGTTGGAATCAACCGAGCCACAATGTGATGCACAATGTGACAGGTATGATTCAAAGTGAATCTTTTTATTTAAAATTGTCAACAATTTTAGTAAAATGGATAGATTTCCTACAAAAAACCAAGAAAATATATTAGTATTGTATTTATAAATTATGAAAATTATAATAATATCATTATTGATGTGTAGGAGTCAGATGCACATAAATCTAATACATGATGTTCCCGATATGACTCAAATTTTCCCTTATCAGTTTAAAATCAACATATCAGTTCAAAAAGGGTCACTCACTAAGAATTGATCAAACGTGCTAAAATTTTCATAAAATTTAATAAAATGATTTATAATTAATTTTTGACATGTAGGAATCCATTTCATGTCCAAATAATACACTATGTCATCAAAATGAGTCAAAAGTTATAGTTTCTAGTTTCGAAAGACATTTTTTGTAAAAAAGAAAATTGACATACTCAAAACTAAGAAAACGCCATCAGATTGTTTTTGTAATTTAGTAAAAAATCCTCAAATAATTTGAGATGTGTTGGAATTAGCCACAACTCAATATGATGCACGGTGTTACTGGTATGACTCCAAGTGGGTCTTTTTATTTAAAATTGACCTCACTTTTAGTAAAATTAACACTTTATCATAATTTATTTATATACATTATAACTAACATATTTTTTTTCTCATAAAGGTGTGTTCTTTTTTTTGACTCGAGTGGTTTTTTGGTAATAGCATGAGTGAGGTCAGGATTAAATGACAAAGGACCATTGATGTTTTTTAATGAAGGTAATAATTTGTTTTTAGGTAATAATATATACCAATGTGTGAAATGTCCATAATATAGTGTTTTTTATTCTGTTTTTATGATAAATTTCTTCTCATTTAAATCCTAATTTGGGACTTGTTTTTGTTAATATCTTTTGAATTTATGGTTCTGCGGTGTGCTGTTACACCACACTACAGTACGGCCCTTTATCAACACATTTAAAACTGCTGATAAAAGGTAATTTATCAGGGATTTTATAAGCCCAGATAAAGGTATAATTTATTAGTGATTCTATAAGTGTTGATAAAATAAGATTTATAATCGCTTTTATAAGAACTAATAAATGGTGCCTTTAGTGGCACTAAATTAAAGTGCTGATAAAATAACTCGGAATTTAAACTATCTCTTGTTGTCAGCTTCTAATATCGATAAAAGAAATTTATAGTGTTTTTAAATGCCTATTTTGTAGTAGTTGTTGAACCACTTCTCCCTAGGCTAACATGAACTATCCTGTTAACCTTGAACCACATACCCTCTACCCTGGGATCATCACTTGGAGCATATCACATACCCTAATCTCTATGACTTCAATCTACTACTAGCTTCAAATGTATCAAATCCAACATTCCCAATACCAACACATGTTATCAGAGTATTTTATACTAGGAATCCATTTACCATTGAGGATCTATTAGGAATTCAAGCATAAGTATAAATTCATAGAGATATCACTCGAATACTAATATGTCATTTTTATCCTTTCTCAAAAAACCATACCCAAAATAACATTTATCGAACCATATCCATTGCATATAATTAGATGTTTGTAAAACTCAAAGAATACTTATCTAATTTCAAGTATTTCTACTTATGTTATAGAATCAATTTAGGGTGCATTGCTCTCAGTATAGTTGGAGAAAACTACTCTCTAAATATGATTTCAAAATCCTTCCATGAAAGAGTTTTTTAACATACAACTAAACTACTAGGCTCCATTATCATCTTGTTGCCCCACATCCAAGGCTTTCCACCATGACCACCATATGTGATACAGGAATCTCAATGAGGTGAAAGACTCATGTAACTCTTGCAATCCAATAATTATTTAACTGGGGGTCTGGATCTCCCAAGAACCTAAGGGGTCCCCGATGCTGAATCTCATAATGTGTACTTAGCTCGTGGATCTCATCCACTTGTACTGCTGGTACCATATGATGATATGCATGTGTAGGTATGGTTGGTAAACCACCCATAGGTACCCCCACCTGAATAGATCTCTGTATCAAAGCCTTAACACAAGGGGGTCATCCTTTTTTATCCCAATACTAAATTATATTAAGATATAATTGTGGAGAAATCCTAAAATAGTTGAGGTATACCATATTCAATGAGTATATCTTGAGATCTGACTCAAGAATTATATGGGAAAAACAACTCATTATTATATGAGGAATATAACACTGTTTTCCCTATATCATTTTCTTACATTGACTAAGTTAATTAGTAGGTAGTCAGAGTCCTGTTGAATGAATACGGAACTCTTCACACCAACACTGGTGTCCTTAGACTGAAATATCATCTCAAAACACATAAAAATGAATCATAGAACACAAAAAATATCACATCTATAACAAACTCCAAAAACTTATATTAATATGTATAAGGACCTCATATACCATGCTTTCATGACCCATACCACTAAGGATCTACTGGTCGATGTTAAGGTGAGCATGACTACCCCAATTCAACCTCTAATAAGCTTGGGGATAGAGACCAACACCGATTAGTCATATCATGCTAATGGGATGCATTATCCCAATGTACCTATAAACACACACACATCCCCAAGACAATATGATGATGATAAAATAAACAAATAGATACCAATGTATTCATAACATATATCACACCTAGTTGTATGATAAAAAGTAATAGAATGTGATAAAGGGGCTAAATACAATCCATACCAAAACTAAAATGAGTCTAACCTACTCAGAAGAGGAGACTACTATAAAATGAAAAAAAATTAAACAACTTGGTCTTTACAACCGAATATATGCTCTTTATACTCTTCATCCACCTATAATCCCATTAAAAAATCTTTTATCATCATAATACATGACATGTGTGGACAGATCCTAGGCATGGGTGAGTATAAAAATACCTAGTAGTATGCCCCAAAATCACTAAGCATAAATTGTAAAGATAATATTATACTCTTCACAAAGATGTTTTGATCCTAAAATAATTCATAAAACAAAATTTATAGATATATTAATACTTGACATGAAGTCTCAATTGAGGTCACAACCACATTTCATGTTGATTATTCTGATCAAGAGTTTGTACCAACACATGCTCAGGGGAGATCACTCTTTAAATCTAACATTAATGATGGTGATAATCAAAGATGTTATGCTCATCAGGTCTCATGAAGAGGAAGTACATGCTGGAAGTCATAATATATTGATAGAGAGATAGGGGGATCACACCCAAGTTCAAGGTGTATATCAACAACCAGATCAAAAATAACTACCTATGTAGGTGATCAACACCTGTGTATGTTGGTCATTCTGATCCTAGAACCCCACATAGGAAAGAATATCATTGGGGATCCCACCTCATGGCTCACTGAGGGATTTTGGTAACTATATCTAAGACTAATCTATTATAATGTATAACAATCCTATTCTCAAGAAATAATTCAACACTATACCATTAAGGGATGAATAAAGGGAACTCACCCTAAGGATACTAGAATATGATGAAAAGAACAAGGGTCTCAGATCTCCCAAGGTAATGTTCATGGAGAGTACTGGTAATACACTAATTTTCCTTCAAAACCTTTATCTTCCCATGTTCCCCAACCTATTCCTATGTACTCTAGTCCCTACTCATGCACGACAAGTTTTGACATTGTGCCATTGGTTGGGCTAGTGTACAATGCCATATATGAGTACAAGGGTGTGCCCATGTGTTATACCCTTTCCCATGTACTTAGTAATTTATAAGCCCATATATCCTCTAAGATACATTTTGAGTCACATGGGTAGGGTCACATGGAATGTGACACATGTCACACAATGTTTGATATTTAACATTCTATAAAAACTATAGCGTCATAACAAGTGGTCCCAGATGGCTTGTATCTTAGGATTATATTATGTGTAACTCATGATTTACCAAAGTATTATGGTTCTTCAAGTGGTATTATGACTCCACCATCATCCAAATCAATCTATCCCATATATTTCAGATCAGAACTCGATCAATATTATTTATCATCAGTGGTTGGAATATAGGCGTCAATCTTCTTGTAAAATTCCCCATCAAGTCACACTGTCAATGTACCACGCCTCTTTCTCACATAATCAATGATAAATGGGAACCATGGGTAAAATATGATCTTCCTCCAATCATCCTCCACCATCACACCTCTAACACACCCTTTATTATAAAATTCATGCACGATATCAATCCATTGCACTGAGGAATGGTTGACTAATGATTGAGTACCCAGTATTCATCAAAACAGGGGCCAAAGAAATTGTCAATGAGGAATGTGTAGAGAAACAGAGGATAAATCCATGAAATATAGGATAAGAATGAACCTAGGATATTTTTTGGTTTGGCCTCAATATATTTTCATTATAAATACAAATTAATTAACAAAAATTATTCAAATCTACCATAAAATAAATCAACCATTGATGCAGAAATCAATTATTGTCAGTCAATTGATTTGTATTGAACATAGGATATAAGAATGAGATGAATACAAAAATAAAAACATCCAATAATGAGTTTAGATTGGTCACTAATGATGAAAAATAATGTATCATAGTTATTGGGGAGATCTATGAAATCTATTAGAATAGACGATCCCTATGGTATCAATCTGGTCCTTTGATCTGTTATTGTCTTCCAACGATCTCATCCAACACACTCTCAATTCTCAATGTTATGTGGATAGGCATATAAATTAGAAATAACATTTTATTTATATAAAATATTATTGTTTTTTCTTTAATTAAACAATTAAATAAATATTTTATTTATTTAATTATTTTTCTACCCACAATGGTTCCCAAGACAGTCACACGATGCACATAAGGATTATATTGCTTCTAGGGTAAATTTCATACTCTGAACTCAATAAAGGCCTTAGATTTCTAATCTATACCTCCCTTATATAGTTATTCAACTTTTTTAATAAAATTTAATGTTTTTTATTTTAATATATTAAATTTTTTTAATATCCATACCGAGCTCATCGGGCCTCAAAAAATCACACCATACTAGCACCTTATTCTTAAAATATTTATAGGTATATTTATAATATTTACATAGATAAAATAGATACTATATAGTTATTCATTCAAAGATCATGTTATTTGATTATTTTATGCTTAATTTATTATGAACTAACAAGCTTTATTCTGTGACTGATGTTTAGGTTCATTTATATGCAGGGTATGATTTTAAAATGTTATTATCATGCTCTCATACCCATATTCTGATGTTATGTTTAAGTGGTCATTGAAGTCTCCCTTGTTTATCCATACATAAAATCTGAGCTCACCATTATGTTTCCTTTCCATAGTCTATGAAGAATGGTTTTAAATTATTATTTTTATATAAAGTGCATCAGTTCTGAAGAACATAGTGGGAGATGATGTAGATCTATTATGAATATTTTTTTCTGTATCCAATTTTTCCAAGACACAAAACCTATATGATTTTAGCATGGATCATAATGTTATATATTGAATATTCATCTAAAATGATTTTATGTTTATGTATATAAATTATTTATAGCTGTATACTAGAAATTAAGTGATATGTGCATGTGACATGCTTTGAATAAATAACTATATACTAAAAACAAAATAATTCAACCATCATAGATCACTAGATATGTGACCTCGATCGACCATCCCTACTTTGTCCATTTTCAGATTTTCTCTGATCAAATAATGATAACTATAATGACCATAATAATGATCCTATGGAATTTAACCATAGTATAAAATGATCATGGTCTAGGGGGACACACTCTCCCAATTATAAAGTATAAATACATTGGTTGAGAGCCATTCAGGTATCACGAAACTGGGAATACTTTGTCTTAGTAGAAAATGGTCCCAACAACTAAGATTCAATAGCTCAAAAGTCTCGATCATGATTAATAAAGACCCCACAATACCTTAACATATAGAACATGGTTAGAACACAATCTTCTTAATGACTCTACAATTCCCTCTAAACACCCCACAAGTCCTGTAAGCCTGCACATGGTAAGAACACCCTCCTCTGCTTGAAACTAAAGTAATACAAGATCCAAATCCAAGGAATACCAACCAATATTATCATTGAACACCCTACTATGGAAATTTTATTTAGTATCATGACCTCCATGATGGGAGTTTTTAAACCCTCTATGAAGGGAGTGTCCATACCCACCCATTTGGGTGTTTTCAATTCCAAATTAGTAAACAATGATTTGAGGGATTATTCCTTAAATATAAAAAATTCTATGACGTTTTATGCTATATAACATAATATACATGTAATGAATGTGAAAAAGGGTTGCATGAATTTATAAACTAGTCATCACTATCCATAATTCACACATCCACTCAGGGTTGGTTGATCATTGGGGAGACAACTGGGGTCCCCTATTGTAATACAAAATAGGATGTTCCCAACATGGGTCCTTCTATCTCAGTAAAGTCTCATGTCACCACCCACATATCATATGACACCATGATCCCTATAAATTAATAGATATAAAATTGAATTGTATGACACATGGGTTATGCAACATTACTAATGGTCAAGAGACAACACCCATTGACTATTTGAATTCTAAAGGTAATCATAGGTTGGTTCACTCATCCATCCTATGATTATTCAACCTCTGGTCTATCCAGCTAGTCTAAACACACAACAATGGTACTCATATAGATTAAAATTTATTTCCATCCCAAGCCACCTCTCATACCCTCTTAGATCCGTCAATGGAATACAAATAAGGTCTAGTTAAGTCCTCTATTATCAGTGACCGAGGAAACCATGCTAGTTCCAAGGACCCTCATGGGCATGGTACTTTTGGTAGTCTAACCATACATTTCATTTTATAAATAAAAATTATTATACAAGTTCATTTCCTATGGTGGTGAGACCGCATAACAAATAACACATAAAACATATACAAAAAACCATAGGGGACGTACTAAAGACCTTCTAACTCAACCCAAATCCATTTATATTTTTAACTCAATTTGGAAAGGCTCATATCATGTCATTCCAAGTATCACACAAGCACATCCATGTTTCACTGGGCATCATTAAAGTACCAATGACCGTAAATCATGCCAAATGTTTTAAAAAACAAAATTATAAAATTTATAATTAATAAAACCACATAAATTAATGTATGAATAATTCCCAAATTCTCATAGGGACATCTATTCACACTATATTTATGACCAACTATAATTCCCCCACCCCAGTTACCCAGAGTCGGTGCATTATTACATAAGATTGGTATGATCACAAAAGATCAAGTCTTGAATGACCGATTAGTTTAGTAGTCTTGGAAACACTAGACAAATTCATAAACGTTACTTTATATCATAAAGTGGAAACTATAACAACATCTTGTCTCCACAATCATATCCCATTATACTATCAATGCATGTCATTCATAAAATACTTCTTCACATCCTGGGAAAAATAAAACATAGAAAGGGATGAGCTCAAATTCCCAGTAAGGATAATAATATAGAGGAAACTTTTATAAATAAGCATAATCATTTTAGGTAATGTATAACTAAAACAAAATCCTTTTAAAATTGAACTTCAGAATAATAAGGCAAAGCAAAAATGAAATAATTCCATTTACTTATTCAGATGGATATTCTAATAGTGGAATAATCACATTCAATATCAATAAACACTTTCATAATGATGGAATGCATAATGTCAGACTATCATAACCACATAGTCAAGGCCTCGTGCCAAGACTACAAATAAGATTTTGTCAAGGCCTTATGCCAAGACACTAGTTTGCCTCATGAGACCTAATGATGCATCTAGGAGCTATAGCGGGCTCCACCCATCACATGTTAAGTCCAATGCATTCCTCATATGAACAGGTTTAAACATAACATAAACATTCGTACTAAAATTAGCATACTAAATGTCAATACTTTCTCCACAAACCATGATTGGTATAAAAATAACATATCCATAGTCAAACATATCACAAAACCTTAAATAAAATATGGAAGTTTTGTATCATAATAAATAAACTTCAAATAACCTTAAAATCCATCAAATGATGTTGATATAGATGAAATAAAAACTATTTGAGAGAAATATCTCTTTTTTTGAAATCATTAAAAAGTAAAATAATTTTAAAATAAAATATTTACTTAGAAAATATTCTTATAAGCTTTTAATGGAATCTTTGAAGATTTTATAAAGGCAGAAAATAGTCACACCCGCCAAATAAGTTTAAAAAAAGACAATCTTACCTTATTTCTGTTGAAAAAGTTAAAAAGGACCTTGTTTGGAAAATGACAGAAAGATTCCTTTATAAACATCTTATTAAAAGTCAAAAAGGGTATAAATTACTTTATCCCATAGTCTTTAAAATATTAAGAATGATTTGAAATACATTTTTTAGAAACAAGGATGTGGATGATAAAGAGGTCCCAGTAGATAATTATGTATAAACAACCTTAGATAATGAAGAGATTGTGAAATAAACCCTTACCTTGTACTTTTCCTTGTTTTAGGGTAGGTTATCCTCGTGTATAATGGTGAAATAATTTTTATTAAATTATAAAAGAATCGTTTACATTAATATGATATCATATATGATCTTTTAACATTTATTTGTTAATAATATCTTAGTATTATCATTGTTTCGGGCCTTAACTTACTCATTTTATTTTATATGTTTTGATACATAAGACATGATTGTTATGGATAGGTTGTTTCTTATTCATATCCAGAATGATATAAATTCCTTAAAAATTATATTTAATCATTAAATGAGATTTACTCCTGAATGGATATGATGGGGAATGAATCTCATCACGTTTGTGGAGACGGTAGTCCGTACATACGCACGAGCGACAATATGATTCTTTTGATATTAAAATAATATATAATTGGACGGTATATCATATATACAGAATAATTATCATGTTATATTTATTATTTCCATTAATTACACATCATTATTATACCCATTCAAATAATAATTTATTGAATAACAATTACACCACAACGTGGAGACGGTAAACCGTACGTACGCACGTATGGTGGAATGTCATTCAAAGGATGGATAGAATACTGAATATGGTTGTACCATATTTATTATAACATAAAAGTATATATAGGATACTAGAGTTATTATTTTGGAATGTTAATAAAAATGAATGAAGAAGTTGAAGAAGAAAGGAACTTGAAAGAGGGTGGTGAAAACATTACCTCTTCTTCAGGTTCTTCCTTTTGATTTGATCTAAAGGGCTCCTTAGGTTGGCTTTCTGATCAAACTAAGGCCTCTAGGATGAAGTTAGGGAAGTTGAGAGAGTATTTTGGTAGGTGTTGGCTGAGCCAAAAGGATTTGAATGTTTTAATTAGTGAGAATGGGGAGTACCCTTTTATAAGAGGGGTGAGGGGTACCTTTTGAAAAGCTAGAAATATTATTCTATAATAAATTTATATTCGGTTTCTAATGGCTCCAAAGTTTATTATTAAAATTAAAAGGTGTGTATGGGTCCAAATAAAGTCAACCAATATAATTTAGACAGGTTTGGGTCATTATATTAACCTTATCATTTAGTTTTAACTCTTAGTTAATTAGTTTGACATTTACCATGTCACTTTGTATTTTTATATTATATAGTTAATAAACTTAATATATACATCCAAGAGACCCCCATGTGGTCCATTAATGACAAAAAAATCATGATACATGTCCTCTGGACGAACCTTAGATTTTTAGGAATAGAATATAAATTAATAATATATTATTTTTTTTAAAACTCGTTTATGTCAATTTTGACACTATTGGGTATTTTGTTTTCGATAATTTCATAACAGCATAATTTCTTCGAAATCAATTTATATAACCAATCCTAATATGTCATATTAACCTATAAAATTTGTTTAATTCATAAAAAGTCTCTAATTACATTTATTTTGATATTTATAATATCAATTATTTTAATATTTCATTAATTTGGTAATTACTGCATCACCATTGTGTCATCAATAAATTAAATTATTTAATGTCTAAAAATTATAAATAAAATACCATTATGTATGAAATATTTTTATCTTTCTAAATAATATTTACAATCTATTTTATCTTATGTATAACAATATATTAAAAAAAATTAGTTATTAAACATTGATTTTAACTCTTTTTACACTTCTTTGAATTAAATAATAATTAATGTCCTAATCTAATAAAAGTGGACCTAAATGATAATATTTTATTCCTATTGTTGTTTTTGGTCGAGATACACTTGTCCAATAGAATTAGGACATGTTTTAGGGTAATATTAATATCATTTTTACCCTTAATTACCCTATTTACTTTTAACTGTGGTAAATAAAAGTAAAAAGGTAGTATTCATCAAAAATTATTTTCATCTCATTGAACCACATTTTACTCATTGATATTAACCATGTCTCTTTTATTTTAGAAATTCCACTTAAAAAAGCGGTAAGATTATGTTTTTTGTGAGTTTCCAAATTCTCCTAGGAGGTGGGTAAAAGACGGTGAAATGTTCAACAAAATTTTTATATATCTAAAATTATTCTAAACTAACTCCAATGAATTACATTGAACTTATATAGGTATTATGTATCTATTTTGACCTTAATTAAATTTAAATAAAATAAATTATTATTTAAATAAAAATTTGGTTTTAAACTACAACTCAGTTTTTTTCACTATTCATAAAAAATTGTATGTTTTCAGAAAAATACCAAATATTTCACCCTAGGCTAATTTAGATATTCCGAATCCAAAAATGAAGTCCATTTTGAAAGATAAAATTTATAAAATTTCAAAAAGTGGGTATTACTATTCATAACTGGCAGTTTGATTGGTTGTGGTGTGTGTGTTAGAACTCGAAGTTGCGTACAACACACGCTACTGTATTATTCAAATGGAAGCATACCATGGAAGATTATGGTGTTACATTCTCCCCTCCTTCAAATAATTTCTTCCTCGAAATTTCTAGAATATTACCACAAGAATAGACTCTGGTGGTTCTTCATCCTAAGTTCCTCGAGTTCCCACGTTGCCTATTCCATCTTATGGTTTCTCCAAAAAAACTTTTACCAGACGAGTCGTCCAGTTTCTCAGTACTTGTTCTCTCATTTCAAGAATCCTAACAGGCTCTTCGCAATAAGACAGATCGGGATCCAGTTCTAACTCCTCATAGGTGAGTACAAGCATTGGGTCTGGAATGTATTTCCTCAAAAGTGATACGTGAAACACATCGTGAACATTGGAGAGACTTGGCAGCATTGCCAAACAATAAGCTACAGCCCCAATTCATTCTAGAATTTCGAAAGGTCTAATGTATCGAGGACTCAATTTACCCTTCTTACCGAAACTTATTACTCCCTTCCATGGAGATAACTTCATGAAAACATGATCTCCTACCTGAAATTCCAAATCCTTCCTTCGTTTATCGGCATATCTCTTCTACCTATATTTATCTTCTATGATGTGGTTTTGGATTACCTTTACCTTTTCCATAGTTTCCTCCACCAGTTCTGGGCCTACAAGTTTTCCTTCACCAATGTCATCCCAATAGGTTGTTGTGCGACTTATCTTTCTGTATAACGCTTCATATGGGGCCATCTGAATACTCTAATGGAATCCATTGTTATAGGAAAATTCTACCATAGGTAAATATTGATCCCACATACCCTGAAAGTCATGTGTGAAAGATCTCAACATGACTTCTAATTTTTGAATAGTTCGTTCTGATTTTCCATCAGTTTGGGGGTGGTAGGCAGTGCTCAAATGAAGTTCAGTATCCAGGGCTTTCTAAAGACTTTTCTATAATTTTGAAGTAAAACGGGGATCATGATCAGAAAAAATCAATAGGGGTACTCCATGAATTCTCAAAACATCATTAATATTTAGTCTTTCTAGACGTTCTAGTGGTAGATCTTTTCTTATTGCAAGAAAATGTGCTGACTTGGTAAGATGATCAACAATAACCCATATTGCATTGTTCCTTATAGGAGTCTTTGGTAGCCCCATGAAAAATTCCATCATAATATTTTCCCATTTCCACTCCGGTATGGGAAGAGGTTTCATGAATCCTCCAGGTTTTTGCCTTCTAGCTGTCACCTGTTGACAAAACATACATCTTGACACAAAATCAGAAATCTCCTTCTTCATGTTGTCCCACTGAAAATGTTCCTTCAAATATCCATACATTTTGGTTCTCCTATGGTGTATAGAGAAATTAGAGCTATGAGCATCATCTAACAATTTCCTTTTCAGATCAGGTATATCGGGAACAAAAAGTATCTTCCCAAATTTCAAAATTCCATCTTCATACACAAATTCTTTCAATCTCCGATCATTCACAGCTTTTATCTTCTTTTGAAACTATTCATCACCGATATGAGAACTCTTTATCCTTTCTAGTAAATATTATTTGGCAACCATTTCAAAAATTATCAATGTTTCAACTTCCATGGTAATTCCCATATCCATCTTCACTAGATCCATGAAAATAGGATCCTTTTCCATTATCGTCATGTCCAAAAGTCCATGATCCTTTCTCCTCAAAACAACTTCCACCTTATTTTCCTTCCCTGAGTGGTAGTGTATCGTGCAATCATAATCCTTGAGTAGTTCAAGCAATCTCCTTTGCCTCATGTTGAGTTCTTTCTGTGGGAAAATATACTTCAAACTCTTGTGATCAGTATAAATCTCACATTTTTCACCATTGAGATAATGTCTTCATATCTTAAAATAAAATATTACAGAAGGTAACTCAAGATCATGAGTAGGCTAGTTTTTCCCATGAATTTTTAGCTGTCATGATGCAGAGGCAATAACCCTATCATTTTGCATAAGGAAACAACCAAGCCCTTTCATTTATGCATCACTATAAATAATGAACCCATCATTCCCCGATGGTATAGTCAATATAGGATAATTGACTAATCTTCTCTTCAGTTCATCAAAACATTATTCACACTCTTTTTTCCAAACAAATTTAACACATTTACGTGTGAGATTTGTTAATGGGTTAGCCAACCGAGAAAAATTCTTGACGAAACGTCGATAATAGCCTGCTAAACTAATAAAACTGTGTACCTCAGTTATACTCATCGGTGTAGGAAATTCTTGGATTTCCTTGGTACTAGAAGGATCAACAGAGATTCCATCTTTAGAGAAAGTATGGCCAAGAAAAGAAATCTCATGAAGCCAGAATTCACACTTACTAAACTTCCCATATAATTCATGTCTTCTAAGAGTCTTCAGGATAATGCGCAAGTGATTTTCATGATCATTGCAGCATTTGGAGTATACCAAGATATCATCAATAAATACCACCACAAATTCATCTAGATATTTATAGCATCCCACCTTTTTATAACATAAACATTCATTACATTACACAAAACTGAGGATCATTAAGGTTTAGTGTTTTGGAAACTAGAAACTTAAAACATGAAAACATAAAACATTCTTCTTAAAAACATGAAAGGCTTCTCTTCATGTTCATCCTAGGATCATTACTGCATCTCATAACCTGGGGACATACATCAAAAGAAAGGGTGAGCATAAGGCCTAGTAAGGGAAACAAGAGAAACATTTTACATGTGAACTTGAGATACGTCAATAAGGTCATGAAAAGAACTTTAATGCATGAGAAAGAAATAATAAGATATATCATAATAAAAATAAAATTTTTCATAACTTGAAGATGTGGCTACAACATCTGATATTGAAAATCATGAACATATCACCAAGGTACATCCCCAAGGTGTCATTTTAAAATTACCAAGGTTATTCACCACCATATCTTGAAAATTGTAATCTCTAGTGGTTACATCATTACCCAATGCATTGGAGCGCTATTAGGGCGCACCCTTAAATTTTCCTTTATTATCATGTGATCCACATATATCAACATCAAACATTTCATAAATAACCCATATAGCATAAAATAAATGGGTTTCATTTCATAATCATAACGTTTTTAGAAAACAACTGCTTTAAAGACATGATCTTTACGTCACTTTAAACCCACGGAAGGGGAGAGTGGGTCTCATGTATGTAAATCCAAGGATTTAAAATAGAAAATTTTGATAAATATGTGAATACCCTTATAGAAATAAGATCTTTGAGTATTCAATTAATAAAATAAAAGAACTTTAGAAAAAGAGAGAGGAATTTTGAGACGAAAATTCTGCAGCATAATGGCTATGTTTCGGGTTTTTAGAAAACATTGAAAACAGAGGGGACATGGGTCAAACATTCATAAATGACCCATAAAATAGTAAAGGGAAATAATAAGAAGGATATATGAACATATTAAGTAAATTTAAAGGAAATACCATTTGAAATGGAAAACATGGAATGAAGACAAAAATTAGATTTCTCTTATTAAAGTTCGGCAGCCTAACGACGTTACTTAAACTTCAACAAAAATGATTTGAAAAGATCAAATAGGATCTATCATCATGTGAACATAAGAGTTAAGTATGATAGATATAGATATCATACCCCAAAATAAATAAAAAGTTAATTTAAAGACTTGACATGAAAGTAGAACTTTGAAAAGAATGAGAAGGGTGAAAGAATCCCTTAAAAATTTGGCAGCCTAACGGTGTCACTTAAACATAAACAAAAAATGATTTGTCGAGATCAAATAGGGTCTCTCATCATATGAAAATAAAAGTTAAGTATGATATATATAGAGATCATACCACAACATAATAAAAAGGAACTTGAAAGACTTGACATGAAAGTAGAACTTTGAAAAAAATGAGAAGGGTGAAAGAATCCCTTAAAAATCCGGCAGCCTAACGGCATCACTTAAACTTCAAAAAAAATGAATTGATGAGTTCAAGTAGGGTCTCTCATAATATAAACATCAAAGTTCATTATGATAGATATAGAGATCATACCCTAACATAGTAAAAAGGAACTTCAATGACTTGACATGAAAGTAGAATTTTGAAAAATGAGAAAGGTGAAGGAATCCCTTAAAAATACGGCAGCCAAACAGCGCCACATAAACATTCATAAAATGAAATGATGAGAGTTAGAGGGGGTCTCTCATCATTTGAACATAAAAAGGACAGTATAATGCAGATAAAAGAACATCCTCCAACATAATAACATGGAGCATAAAAGAAATGACATAAAAGAGATTACTTGACAAGAAAGAGAGAGGTTAGATCCCTTAGCTTAAACATAACTCATAAAACTCAAAGGTTGGGACCTTGAGGGATTGGGGGAACCTTGGGAGGACTCCTTTGGATGTAATGTGACTTGAACTTCGTTGGGGGAGTGTGGGGAGTTGAAATGGATTAGAGGATGGCTTGGTATTTATAGGGAAAGTGAGGGGAAAAGGCATTAATGGCCAAAGGACACCTCACAAGTGGATTTCTCAAAACCATGTGCTCTCCCCTGATATTTCCCATGGAGTTAGGCCACATGGGGCCCCAATAAAATAATTCATCACCTTTGGTCGGCCAACCCATAAAATATCTCATGACATCATCATGACACAGTTATTATGTCATTAAACATACTGAAACCCTAAAACCGTATTTTTACTATTCACTGAAAATTCAACTTTCTCAGAAAAATCCCAAAATTTCACCATAATCAAATATCAATGTTCTGATTTCAAAATCAACTCCATTTTATAAAAATAAATTTCTAAATAATTTTAATTTATGTTTTAAATAAATAAACTATTCACTGAATATTCATTTTTTTCAGAAAAACCCCTAAAAATTACCTTAACATAATATCGATGCTCTGAGTTCAAAAATGAAATCAATTTTATAAAAAAAATTTCCTAAATATTTTTAATTTAATTTTTAATTAAAAGTCACTATTCACCCTAAAAAACTAATACTTGAATAATAATTTATGAAACCGTTATTTAACCATTTTATTTAATCACATTACTTAATCAAGGTGCCCAGATTATATTAATACTTTCTTTAAGTGAGATTACGAATCCATTTGGTCACATTACTAATCCTAAGCATAAAATCACTATTCATAATTAACTATTCATCAAAAATAAAGTTGATCTTATTAGACTCTAAATTCCGTACTGAACATAATTGTAGCAGACCATTTTTTGAAAATAGTTACACATTTTTAATTATTTAAGGTTTACACAAACATTTATTTTAAAAAAAATATCCTTTCTCTAAAATTCACCAAAAATATGCATACTATATTTATCCGGACATTTGAAAAGTCATAAACATCATTATAAAAAGAAGTCCAAATTTTTATTTAAAACAAAGGATTACACAAGGCAGTTACGGTCTCCTAACATAGCCCCTTATCACACCAGGAAAGGACCTAAGTGTAAGGTGTGCTAAGGTGAGAGAATCTGAGGTAGGCTCAGCCAACATCACAGGAGTAGTAATTTCTATCAGTTTGAACTTCTCGCGAAGGCGATTCCATTCTAGCTTCACGTGATGAAGTTCGGCTTGGGTTTGGTCCAGAGCAAAGCCCAGTGGTGTTACCTCCTTCCCAAGTTCTGTTAGATGGGATTCAATCGGTCCAAGACTACTGGGTGAGGCCATCAAATCTTCATTCTATAATAATTAACCATGATTACTTGTATTTAGAAACAATAATCAAAACGTTTAGTTTCCAGCGGTCATGTTGACCAATGGTCATATAACAGTCAAACCCCAATGGTATCATTTTAATTATACTCATGTTATCAAATAGAACATTTTTTTGAGTATAAAAATAAAATAAAATAACACATAAAATTAGGAAACAAGATTTATTCAAAATTTCGGGTTGTTACAATCTTCCCCCCTTAAGAAATTACATCCTCGCAATTTTTAAAATTGGGTTTTGAAATTTCATTGAAAGTACCACATCAGAAAAGGAGTCAGTAAAACTATTACTCTAAAGTAATGAAAGGGAAGTACAAAGGTCACCTGAGTTAACCCACACTAGGATTCCATGTAGGAAAACATGGACATAGAGGAGAAAACAAAGGGTCAAGTTCTGTGAGAGAGTGATAGAAAACATGATTAGGAGAAAGTTAACCATACGAAAATCCCAAACCTATGATGTGTGTAAACGGTCTTTGATTACCTAGTAGGAAATGTAAACCAACAACATTTTTGTTTTACGTTCCTTTTCATAATTTTGAGGAATTCATTTACTACATAGAACAAAAACATAAGAAAATATACCTACCTTCAGGTAGAGGTTCATCCTTTAATAAGTTTCTACCAAAACTAATCTTTTCTCCAAATGATGAGCATTCAAAACTACTTGGTCTCATCAATACACAAGAATAAACTTCTAGAGAATCACATAATCCACAAAAAATTAACTATCTATTACTTCTATCTTTAAACATTATCCCAAAAACAGAAAGGGTAAGGTAAAACAACTCTTCAAAAAGAAAGAATCCCATAGGAATGGAAACTATTTTTAAATCTTTAAAGTTCCATGGTACTACCCAAATTTCATCATAGACCATTCCATAAATAACGGTCCTTAAAATTTCTCAAAATAAGCCAAACTGAGATTGAAACCCAAATACAAGAAGGATTTGATAACAGAGTCTTCCAAAATAAACTTTATTGTTCATCTCCAAACAAATTCAACCACTCCTAATATCTTATAAAAAAAGTAGCTAACCTAAACATATTTTACCCAAGATAGGTTAATCATTCCCATAAGTAACCTAAATTACTATAAGTCGACCTTAAATTCATCGATTCTTCAAAATATAATTCAACCATACTCCTTAATGAAAATATCGTATTAATCTATTTACCTCGATCATATAGGGTCCCCAAAATAGTGAGCGTCTTCCAAAATAATAATCATCTTTTAATCCCCTAATCATCTATGTCATATTAATACGGTAATTGTCATATTTCCTATCACATTGGTTGTTGGGACATGTTCTTCAATTTCCCACCATTAACTAAGAAGATAAAGTATAATTAGGGGCTTAAATACTTATCCAATAATCATGAAAAGGAACTCAAAGCATATAAGGATAACTTGTAGAAGAAAAGTATACCTTAACTTGTGATCCCCTAAGTTCCCATCTAGGTTTTCCATGATCATATATTCTTATCTGAATCTTTATTTTATTTTATCTTTGTTCCTTTAACAATGGTTCATACTATTCTTATGAATTTACCAAAGTATATCCCCTGGGAGTGTCATAACCAAGAGTGCAGCAAAGCCCGTTGTCGTGTACTAGTTCCCATTTGAGTCTAGCTCAAAGCGGTGTTTTCAGATTTTACCCCTATGTACATCTGTTCGAGAGCCACCTCTACCTGCTCGTATCCAGACATGGATGTATTTTCTTGGCAACCCATTACTCAATACTCACCAAAATACCAGGAAGATTTCCATTATATAAACTTTTCTATAGGCTTCTTCCTAAAGTTTTCATATCCTAATTTTCAAAAATAACTAAACCATCCTTTTATACCAACTATAGCATCCCTCCTTTTTATAACATAAACTTTCATTACATTACACAAAACTGAGGATCTTTAAGGTTTAGGGTCTTGGAAATCAGGAACTTAAAACATGAAAACATAAAACATTCTTATTAAACACTTGAAAGGCTTCTCCTAGTGTTCATCCTAGGTTCATTACTGCATCTCATTACCTGGGGACATACATCAAAAGAAAGAGTGAGCAAAAGTCCCAGTAAGGGAAACAAGAGAAACATTTTACATGTGAACTTGAGATACTTCAATAAGGTCATGAAAAGAACTTTAAAGCATGAGAAAGAAATCATAAGATATATCATAATAAAAATAACATTTTTCATAACTTGGAGATTTGGTTACAACATCTAATATCGACAATCATGAACATATCACCAAGGTCCATCCCCAAGCTGTCATTTGAAAATTACCAGGGTTATCCACCAAGATATCGTGAAAATTGTAATCTCCAGTGGTAACATCATTACCCAATGCATTGGAGCGCTATCAGGGCACACCCTTAAATTTTCATTTATTATCATGTGATCCACATATATCATCATCAAAAATTTCATAAATAACCCATATAGCCTAAAATAGAGGGGTTTCATTGCATAATCATAACGTTTTTAGAAAAAAACTGCTTTAAAGACATGATCTTTACGTCACTTTAATACCACGGAAGGGGAGAGCGGGTCTCATGTATGTAAATCCTAGAATTTAAAATAGACAATTTTGATATATATTTGAATACCCCTATAGAAATAAGAGCTTTTAGTGTTCACTTAATAAAATAAAAGAACTTTATAAAAAGGGAGAGGCATTTTGAGACGAAAATTCTGCAACATAACTACTATGTTTCGGGTTTTTAAGAAACACTGAAAAGAGAGGGGACATGGGTCAAACATTCATAAATGACCCATAAAAAATTAAAGGGACAGAATAAGAAGGATATATGAACATGTTAATGAAATTTGAAGGACATACCATTTGAAATGAAAAACATGGAAGGAAGACAAAAATTAGATTTCTCTTATGAAAGTTCGGCAGCCTAACGACGTTACTTAAACTTAAACAAAAATGATTTGAAAATATCAAATAGGGTCTCTCATCATGTGAACATAAGAGTTCAGTATGATATATATAGAGATCATACCCCAACATAATTAAAAAGTTAGTTGAAAGACATGACATTAAAGTAGAACTTTGAAAAGAATGAGAAGGGTGAAAGAATCCCTTAAAAATTCGGCAGCCTAACGGCGTCACTTAAACTTCAACAAAAAATGAATTGACGAGATAAAATAGGGTCTCTCATCATATGAACATAAAATTTCAGTATGATAGATATAGAGATCATACCCCAACCTAATAAAAAGGAACTTGAAATACTTGACATGAAAGTAGAACTTTGAAAAAAATGAGAAGGGTGAAAGAATCCCTTAAAAATTTGGCAGCCTAATGGCATCACTTAAACATCAAAAAAATGAATTGATGAGATCAAATAGGTTCTCTCATCATATGAACATAAAAGTTCAGTATGATAGATATAGAGATAATACCAAAACATAGTAAAAAGGAACATGAAATACTTGACATGAAAGTAGAACTTTGAAAAATGAGAAAGGTGAAAGAATCCCTTAAAAATTCGGTAGCCTAACGACACCACATAAACATTCATAAAACGAAATGATGGGAGTAAGAGGGGGTCTGTCATCATATGAACATAAAAAGGACAGTATAATGAAGATAAAAAAACATCCTCCAACATAAGAACATGGATCATAAAATAAATGACATAAAAGAGATTACTTGAAAAGAAAGAGAGAGGTCAGATCCCTTACCATAAACATAACTCCTAAAACTCAATGGTTGGGACCTTGAGGGCTTTGGGGAACCTTGAAAGGACTCCTTTGAAGTTAGTGAGACCAGAACTTCGTTGGGGGAAGAGTGGGGAGTCGAAATGGATGAGAGGATGGCTTGGTATTTATAGGGAAAGTGAGGGGACACGGCATTAATGGCCAAGGGACACCTCACAAGTGGTTTTCTCAAAACCATGTGCTCTCCCATGATATTTCCCATGGATTTAGGCCCCATGGGGCCCCCAATACAATAATTCATCACCTTTGGTCGGCCAACCCATAAAATATCTCATGCCATCATCATGACATAGTTATGATGTCATTAAACATATCGAAACCCTAAAACTGTATTTTTACTATTCACTAAAAATTCAACATTCTCAGAAAAATCCCAAATTTTAACCTTAACCAAATATCAATGCTATTATTTCAAAATAAACTCCATTTTATAAAAATAATTTTCTAAATATTTTTAATTTATTTTATAAATAAATACAGTATTCACCAAAAATTCATTTTTTTCAGAAAAATCCCCAAAAATGCCTTAACATAATATCGATGTTCTATGTTCAAAAATGTAATCCATTTTATAAAAAAAAATTCTAAATATTTTTAATATAATTTTTAATTAAAAAACACTATTCACTCGAAAAAACTAATACTTGAATAATAATTTATGAAGCCATTATTTAACCATTTTATTGAATCACATTACTTAATCAAGGTGCCTAGATTATATTAATACTTTCTTTAAGTGAGATTACGAATCCATTTGGTCACATTACTAATCCTAAACATAAAATCACTATTCATAATTAACTATTCATCAAAAATTATGTTGATCTTATTAGACTCTAAATTTGGTACTGAACATAATTATAGAAGACCATTTTTTGAAAGTCATTACACATTTTCAATTATTTAAGGTTTACATAAACATTTTTTTTTAAAAAATATCCTTTCTCTGAAATTCGCCAAAAATATGCATACTATATTTATCCGGACATTTGAAAAGTCATAAACATCATTATAAGAAGAAATCCCAATTTTTGTTTAAAACAAAGGATTGCACAAGGCTATTACGGTCTCCTAACATAGCCCCTTATCACACCATTATAGGACCTAAGTGTAAGGTGTTCTAAGGTGATAGAATCTGAGGGAGGCTCGGCCAACATCGCACGAGTAGTAATTTCTATTAGTTTGAACTTCTCGCGAAGGCAATTCCATTCTAGCTTCACACGATGAAGTTCGGCTTGGGTTTGTTCCAGAGCAAATCCCAGTGGTGCTACCTCCTTCCCAAGATCTGTTAGATGGGCTTCGATCGGTCCAAGACTACTGGGTGAGGCCATTGAATTTTCTTTATATAATAATTAACCAAGATTACTTGTATTTAGAGACAATAATCAAAACGTTTAGTTTCTAGCGGTCATATTGAACAATGTTCATATAACAGTCAAAACTCAATAGTCTCATTTTAATTATAATCATGTTATCAAATGAAACATTTTTGTTGATTATAAAAATAAAATAAAATAACACATAAAATTAGGAAACATGATTTATTCAAAATTTCGGATCGTTACAATATTCCTTGGAAACTTTATTCATTAGATCCATGAATACAGAGGGTGCATTAGTCATCCCAAAAGGCATTACTGTAAACTCATAATACCCATACCTGGTTCAAAATGTTGTCTTCGGAATGTCTTCATTCTTCACACACAACTGATGGTATCCGGACCGAAGGTCAATATTTGAAAATTATTGAGCTCCATGGAGTTGGTCAAATAAATCATCAATGTGGGGTAGGGGATACTTGTTATTTATTGTTATAGCATTGATCTCTCTGTAGTCGATACATAACCTCATAGATCCATCTTTATTTTTTACAAAAAGAACAGGGGCTCCCCATAGAGAAACACTATGGAGAATAAATCCCTTATTACTCAATTACTCTAGTTGTTTCTTTAGTTCAACTAATTCCACAGTGGCCATTCTATAAGGGGTCTTTGATATAGGCCTTGATCCAGGAATTAAATCAATGGAAAACTCAACTTCTCATTCTGGAGGATGTCCATGTAAATCTTCCATAAACACATCTACATATTCTTTCACAATAGGTACATCCAATATTTGAAAATTTCTTTCCTCACCCACAGTCATTTCAATGTCTTATACACCAATAATTTAATTTTGTTGAGCTAATGGGGTGGATCTAGATAAGAATTATGTGGTGATGATTCTTCTCTAAAGATAAAGTTTTCCTTATCATCATCATAAAAAATTGTAACCCCCTTTTTCTTACAATAAATCATCACATCGTGGTCTGAAATCCAATCCATACCGAGGATTATATCAAAATCAATCATAGGTATGATGATGAGATTAGTGGATGAAGAACATTTATGTGCTCGAATGGGGACCGATTCACAAAACATAGTTGAAATGATACTTCCCTTAGGAGTTTTAATTGACAAATAGCTTGTTAAATCAAATTGGAAATATCTAATTTTCTTAGAAAACTGGGAAGATATAAAACAATGTGATGATCCAGAATCAAATAATGCATTTTCTAAACTTGAGGAAACCATTAAATTACCTGCCACCACGTCTTTCGGAGCTTCTACCTCAGTAGTAGTAATAGCATAAGCTTGGCCTTGATCCCTTGGCCTTTTCTAAGGTAAGTTCTCCTAACGCTTAGGACATTCATTTTCATAATGTCCCATCTCTCTGCAGTTGTAGCATTGAACATCAGTAGTTTCTTTCTTCCCCTTGAAATCACGAGCGTGGTGGCCTTTTTCACCACACCTATAACAGACTCCCATTCCCTTAAAGAAAGTACCAGGGTGTGTCTTCCCACATTCACTACAGGATGTATATTTAACATTTCCCTTAATCCCCTAATTTCCATTCCCATAGTGATCAATAGATCTTTTCTTCTCTTTCTTTACTTTAAAGTCATATGACTTAGAGAATTATTTTTCTGTCTTGATAGCGCATGAGACAATGTCTTTGTACGATGAGAAGGATTGTGACACTAATTCTCGATGAAGAAATGGTTAAAAACCATAAAAGAAACAATCAATATTACTTCTTGGGTTACGTATATAATATATATCATACCTTGATAACCTTCTAAAGTTAGCCTCATACTTTGCGACATTCTCATCCTCCTTTTGACTGAGACTCAGAAATTTCCTTTCCATATCTGCTCGATGGTCACAAGGAAATTATTTTTCTAAGAAAATATCTTTGAACTCCCTCAATTCCATATTTGATACTTCATCATCTTACTTCATGTTTGAATCAATGACAACCATTGATCAGCATCCCCAGTGAGGCGATAAACTGCCATGAAAAAGTTTTCCCTTTCACTACTCACCAAATCCTGAAATATTTTCTCTAGGGAACATATCCATTGCTCAGCTACTAATGGATCTATACTCCTATTGAATGACGGCAGTTGCTGCCTCATGAAGGGATCTAACATTGATCCTCCAAGCTATGGATCAGGGTGCTCCATACGGGTAAGCTTATTATTCATAACAAGAGTGAGTTGTCCTAGTATGGTGATTAGCTGATCAGAACCAATTGCATCACCAGCTCCACAATAATTATCTTGAATAGGAGGGAAATCCCTACATGGAGTGTGTGCATTAATACGGTTTCCATTTCTTCCACTAGGTTCCATTTCTAAACAATAGTATAAACTAGATCAGTTTATGAATCAAAATACATAATTCCATACTGGTAAAACACTTAACATTAATTAAACTATTTATGGATATAATCCATAATCAAAAAAATGTTTTCATTGAGTAAGTATATACTCAAAAACCCTTCATAATGGTTTTTAGATAAATTGAGATTTATCCTAAGAATATCCCCTGGGTGTGTCGTAACCAAGAGTGTAGCAAGGCTCGTTGTCCTGCACCAGTTCTCGTTCAAGTCTAGCTCAAGGTGGTGTTTCTAGTTTTACCCCTAGGTACATCTGTTCCAGAGCCTCCTCTACCTGCTCGTATCAAGACAGGGATGTATTGCTCAGAAAACTCACAAAATTTATACAATACCAAAATTCTAGGAAGTTCTTCTACACTAATCCTCAAAGTCTATCTTAGGTCTATGTGCTCTAATCATTGTTTACCTAAATCTTACTTCCAAATTTTTTACTAAACTTCCTATGATACAGACTGTAAGGCCTTGACCCCAGTTACCCAGAGTCAGTGCATTATTACATAACATTGGCATGATCACAAAAGATCATGTCTTGAAAGACCGACTAGTTTAGTAGTCCTCGAAACAATAGATACATTCATAAAGTTTACATTACATACTAAAGTGAAAACTACAACAACAACTTGTCTCCACACTCATATTTCATTATACTATCCCTGTAGGTCATTCATAAAATACTTCTTCACATCCTGGAAAAAATATAACATAGAAAGGGGTGAGCTCAAATGCCCAGTAAGGATAACAATATAGCGGAAAATTTTATAAATAAGAATAAACATTTGAGGCAATGTATAACTAAAACAAAGGCCTTCTAAACATGAACTTCAGAATAATATGACAAAGATAAAATGAAATAATTCCATTTACTTATTCATAGGGTTATTCTACTAGTCGAATAATCACATGCAATATCAATAACCACTTTCATAATGATGGAATGCATAATGCCAGACTATCATAACCCCATATCCAAGTCCTCGTGCCAAGATTACAAATAATATTTTGTCAAGGCCTTGTTCCAAGACACTAGTTTGACTCATGGGACCCACCGATGCATCGAGGAGCTATAGTAGGCTCCACCCATCACATATTAAGTCCATTTCATTCCTCATATAAACAGGTTTAAACATAACATAAAAATTCGTATTAAAATTAGCATATGAAATGTAAATAATTTCTCCATCAACCATGAATGGTATAAAAATAACACATCGACAGTCAAACCTATCACAAAACCTTCTATACAATATGGAATTTTTGTATCATAATAAATAAACTTAAAATAAGCATAAAATCCATCAAAGGATGTTGACATAGATGAAATCAAAACTAATTGAGAGAAATATCTCTTTTTTTAAATCATTTAAAAGTCACATAAATATAAAATAAAATATTTACTTCAAAAATATTCTTATAAGATTGTAAGGGAAGCTTTGAAGATTTTATAACGGTGGAAAATAGCCGCACCCGCCGTATAAGTTAAAAAAAGACATTCGTACCATAATTCTGTCGAAAAGGTTAAAAAATGACCTTGTTTGGAAAACGACAGAAAGATTCATATATAAAATTCTTATAAAAAGTAAAAAAGGGTATAAATTAATTTATCCCATAGTCTTTAAAATATGAATAATTATTTGAAATAAATTTTTAAGAAACATGGAAGTGGATGATAAAGAGGTCCTAGTAGATAATTACGTATAAACATCTTCGAATAATGAAGAGATTGTGAAATAAACCCTTACCTTGTACATTTCCGTGGTTGAGGGCAGGTTCAGATACTGTATAATGGTGAAATAATTGTTATTAAATTATACAATAATCTTATACATTAATATGATATCATATATGATCTTTTATCATTTATTTGTTAATAATATCTTAGTATTATCCTTGTTTCGGGCGTTAACTTACTCATTTTATTTTATATGTTTTGTTACATAAGCCATGATTGTTATGGATAGGTTGTATATTATTCATATCCAGAATTATATCAAGTCCTTAAACATTATTTTTAATCATTAAATGAGAATTAGTCTTGAATGGATACGATGGGGAATGAATCTCATCGCGTTCGTGGAGACGGTAGTCCGTACGTACGCACGAGCGACAATATCATTCTTTTGATATTAAAATAATATATAATTGGATGATATATCATATATACAGAATCATTATCATGTAATATTTATTATTTCCATGAATTACACATCATTATTATACCCATTCAAATAATAATTTATTGAATAACAATTACACCACGACGTGGAGACGGTAAATCGTACGTATGCACATATGGTGACATGTCATTCAAAAGATAGATAGAATAATGAATATGGTTGTACCATTTTTATAATAACATCACAGTATATATTAGATACTGGAGTTATTATTTTATAATGAAAATAACAAAGAATGAAGAAGTTGAAGAAGAAAGGAACTTGAAAGAGGGTGGTGAAAACATTACCTCTTCTTCGGGTTCTTCCATTTGATTTGATCAAAAGGGATCCTTAGGTTGGATTTATGATCAAACTAAGGCATCTTGGTTGAAGTGAGGAATGTTTGGAGAGTATTTGGGAAGGGTTTGGCCAATCCAAAAGGCTTTTAATGTGTGAATTAGTGAGAAGGGGGAGTACCCTTTTATAAGAGGGGTGAGGGGAACCTTTGGAAAAGATAGAAATATTATTTTATAATAAATTAATATACGGATTATAATGGCTCCAAAGTGGATTATTAAATGACTAAGGTGGGTATGGGTCGAAATAATTTCAACGAATAAAATTTAGACAGGTTTGGGTCATTATATTAACCTTATCATTTAGTTTTAACTCTTAGTTAATTAGTTTGACATTTACCATGTCACTTTTTATTTTTATATTATATAGTTAATAAACTTAAAATATACATCTAAGCAACCCCCCAAGTGGTCCATTAATGATACACTTATCATGATACAAGTCCTTTGGCTTAACCTTATATTTTTAGGAATATAATATAAATTAATAATATAATATTTGTTTTAAAAACTCCTTTATGTCAATTTTGACACTATTGGGTATTTTGTTTTTGATAATTTCATAATAGCATTATTACTTAAAAAAATTATATAACCAATCCTAATATTTCATATTAATCTAGAAAATTAGTGGAATTCATAAAAAGTCTCAAATTACATTTATTTTGATTTTTATAATATTAATTATTTTAATATTTCATTAATTATGTAATTACTGCACCACCATTGTGTCATAAATAAATTAAATTATTTAATGTCTAAAAATAATAAATAAAATACCATTATGTTGGAAATATTTTTATATTTCTAATGAATGTTTACAATCGAATTTATCTTATGTATATACCTATATTAAAAATGTTTTAGTTATTAAACTTTGATTTTAGCTCTTTTAAGTCTTATTCGAATTAAATAATAATTAATGTCCTAATCTAATCCAAGTGGACCTAAATGATAATATTTTATTCCTATGGTTGTTTTTGGTCAATATAAACTTTTCCAATAGAATTAGGACTTGTGTTAGCGTAATATTAATATCATTTTTACCCTTAATTACCCTATTAACTTTTAACCGTGGTAAATAAAAGTAAAAAGTTACTATTCACCAGAAATTATTTTCACCTCATTGAACCACATTTTACTCCTTGATATTAACAGTGTATCTCGGATTTTAGAAATTCCACTCACAGAAGCGGTAAAATTAAGTTTTATTTGAATTTCCAAATTCTCCTAGGCGGTGGGTAAAAGGGAGTGAAAAGTTCAATAAAATTTTTAAATATCTAAAATTACTCTAAACTAACTCCAATGAATTACATTGAAATTATATAGGTATTATGTATCTATTTTGACCTTAATTAAATTTAAATAATTAATTAATTATTTAAAAAAAATCGGTTTTAAACTATAACTCAGTGTTTTTTCACTATTCATCAAAAATTAAAAGTTTTCATAAAAATACCAAAATTTCACCCCAGAATAATTTCGATATTAAAAATCCAAAAATGAATTCCATTTTGAAAGATAAAATTTTTAAAATTTTAATAAGTGGGTATTACTATTCATAACGGCTAGTTTGATTGGTTATGGTGTGTGTGTTAGAACTCGAAGTTGCGTACAACACACGCTACCGTATTATTCAAAGGGAAGCATACCGTTGAAGCTTGGGGTGTTACACCAACAGCATATAGGAGGTCTGTAATAGACTCCTCTCAACAACATGATCCAAATCCCAATTATATAATCAATTTAATTTATTTCAAAGAAACATAACAAAAATTTGGACAAACGTTTCCCCAAATCAGAAAACAAAGATCTAGAAAAATCTTTCTACGGGATTTCATAATCCGAGGATAGGAAAAATCCCCATGATAGTTTGATTATTCTACCATATTTAAGTGGAATTGTCTTAAAACCACAACTACAATAAAGTAAAATTAGAATGGCGGGATGGAGATATCGATGGAGGATAATATATATTGTTATGTTCCATTAATATGTTGAAAAAATCACAACCCTATACCAAAATAATAGGGTTTGAAGGAGGAGAAATAATGAGAGGGGGTAGGTCATGCCTGAAAATGGGGAGGGCGATGGGATCCCTCTTTTAAAATCCAAAAGGGGTATGAAATAGGTAATTTTCGCCAATAAAATTTCCCACTGGCTAGATGACGCCCCTCATCATCTATTCAGTGACTCCATCATATTAAAAAGGCCACTTTCCAGGCCACTAATTAGTCGGTTCCTATAGTCCACTACAAGCCAGCAGCCCAACCTCCCATTGATACCTCTGATTCTCACCCACATGTATTAGCCACCTTATGACCACCATTCCACATCATAACTCACCTGTTTAGGGTGTACAAACCCTTAGAATTCAATTTGAATCTACTTTCCAAAATATAAAACAATCATTACTTCAAAAAATTCAAATTTCTATGGAATTAAAAACACCCTTATGGACATGTGGTTTTACAGTTTTTTAGGACTATTCTACTTTGGAAAAGTTTTCTTAGTATTTTTAGTGTTTTTATCACCATTTCAAGAGGGTTAAGGAAAAAATAGGTTTGAGTGGGATCTTGTCTTTTCTCCCCAGCCACCTTAACCTTGGGAATGATAGGTGCCTCTCCAGTCCCCCCTTGTGGGGGAGTGACTATATTTATCTCTAAATTCACACTCCTTCCATCCCTTATCTAATCCCGATTCTCTCCCTCATTTTCCTTTGAATCCACTTTTCCCTAAAGTTTCAAATATTTTTTACGGTCACCCACAGCTCTCCATTTTGTCTTCTGTGTTCACTAATGCTTTGTAACTTCTAAATTTTATATTGGTCACTTGGTTCAAGAATCGCTGACCTTCGGTGTACTTTTTCGACACATTTGTTTTTGACACTTAAGGATAATACAATAGAGCTATAGTAGGGATTCTTGACAATATGTCTATTATGGTTCGTTTTTATTTAGAGATGGATATAATCAACGCCTTTCCCAAAGAACCTATAGTATTCAATGGATCATAGTATTTTCTTTTTTGGTAGTCCTCTGATTTCCACAAGAAGAATGATTCTCCAACAATGGTGATCTAGGTCCGTTTTACAGAGTTTCCTCTTCCATTCCAGAAGCCTTTGATAATCCGGATGCTAGGTAATATGATTGGTAATTTTAATTGTTCAGATAGTAGAACAAGTGCAATATGTCACCTTATTTCTTCTTATATATGTTTTGAAATCTATGTTTCAATGATACAAATTGATTTCGATTAGTCTGAGGTTGAAAAATAATTTTTATATAAGAAAGAAGTTGTCTTCAAATCTTTTGTGGATTTCTATTTAGTTTACAAGAAAATGGGTCATCAGCTATCAACGTGCCATCAAGGGCTCAAGGTTAGTCATAAAAGAGAGGTAGTGGTTCTGGATTTGGGTACTAGTGAGGTTAAGGATAATGGTCTAAAAGGGAAGGCCTTTGGTGGTGCATTCTCAGAGGTTCCTCTGAAGCTGATGGTTCCAGGTCAAGCATCCACCAAAGCTCCTCACCTGGATAATGTTTTCCCAGTGAATCTTAATCTGACAATTAATGATGTGTTTGGGAGACTGCAGTGTGACCTAAATCTTGGGGAGAAAGGTTTTCCGGAATATAGATTGCCTGATAGGGTGTGAAATTGAAGAATTGATTAGCTGAACACCATTATCCCAAGATTTAATCTTATGTAGAGGTTATTCTAGTTGGAAGTGAGGGGTCTCAAGAGACAGCGCTAGGGAAACATAGTCATGAAAAGGATTATTATGAGGAAAGTAAGAGTTAATCAACTAGTTTCAATAGTCATTAATTACAGACTGCAGGGGTAGGGTGCACATCACGGTAAAGAAAGTTCTAAATATCATGCTTGTTAACAGATTTTATGGTTTATCCAGTGAAGGTCCAGATTAGGATCACAATACAGCTTGGGCAGAGAACCACCATGAAGATCAAGGACTGCAAATGGAATAGTATAATGATGGATCTTCTGTTTTTTATAAGACAGTGAAATTGATACCCAATGCAGAGGGATACCCGGACCGAGGAGAAGGAAGGTCCAAAGAGGGTATCAGGACTTAGGGAGGTGTATCATGATTAAAGGACGCAATTAAAATGGGCATAAGGACTAATCGTATATACCCTAACCTATGGAGACCAGATCCGCCAAAAAGGCGATGTCCTAGGTGATTGATAGTGATTACAATGTTATTAGTAATAACTTTCATGATTCAAGTTACCATAGGGAACATCAGTAAGAAGGATTTATATTACAGAATTTAAACGAAAAAACAAGAAGTCTCGTTGGAGCTGAACCTGCCTCCGAGAAAGGAATCTATCCATCTTGGGGCTATTGGCAATGAGAATATATGGGAAATTATTATTCAATCTGAGAAAGAAATGATGGAGGAATTGTTTCTGATTAATGCTTCAATAGTGGATGCTGCTATGATGTCTGAGAAACTACTTTATGTGGACACTAATAAGGTACAGTCGGAGTGGATTGACAAGCATGATCACATCCTAATAATAGGTTTCAATGTAGATAAGATTATATTAGATGAGTACATTCAGACATGAGACAAGATGGCCTATTGGATTGAAGAAATTATAAAGGATTACCTGGCCTTAGAGATAAATGTTCTCCATTGGAAGTTATTTAGGAATAGAGAATCTAATAGACATAAATTAAATTTCAATTTTACAACTATCTCTTAAGGTATTTGATGTTTTTTATTTTGTACCACATGGTATCTCACTTTTCCGAAAAAGTGTTTGGAAAATAAAAAGACAATTTTGAATCAGTATAACCAATTCAGATCATTATATTAAGGTTTTAAATCCAAATAGTAGTTCGGGTTTTAATTATAGGAACCTAATGTGAGATTCCTCTATTCAAAATTCATGCTTGTTGGTATTTAGACATCTTGTATCTTCTGTATAGGCCTAGAGAACATTCATGTTGTTATGTGACTAGGTGATCCAAGTGTTGTACATCCTTAAACATTAACTAGATTTTGGGTTGAATTACCTTTGCTGTTAAAATAGAACCCAATATTGGACATTTTATTTATGGTTATGTGTCCACTCATTATTAATTTTTTATATTATTTATGGCAGTTGATAATATATTTCGACTAGGTTGGGAATATCACATGTACATTCACTTGTATATGACAAAAAATGATTGGCTCACAATTGGGGGTGACCTACCATGATTTATTTCTCACCCCCTATAAGTGAACTTTTTTATGTGTGAAAATACATATGAATAATTTCTTGTTTATCAAAGGATTCATGAAGGATAGGGTCAAGACCCAATGTTTTTTGGTCAAGCAAGTCCACTTTTGTGGAGTCTAATGGTCGGGCTAGTGCAGATCAATAGTTGTGGAGATTGAGTATGTGGTATGGATCGTATTTGGTATAGGAACCTTTTGTATTTCTTTATAGTTTATTTATTCATTATATGTGATTACCCTAGTTTGAGATCGTTTATTTTATAGAATAATTTTTTCACTATATGACTATTATTTGTACATTTCATTTATTATAGAATGTTGTTGTTTTGTTTATTTATTTTCTATACTCTAATTTTATCCTTTTGTCTGTTTTGGTTATTTACTCTTCTATTACACTATTATTGAGGGTATAGTCTCCCCACTATATCTTTTAGACCCTCTCAACTAGTCGTCATCCTCTATCATATGAGTAGGTCTGATTTAGGATTTAATGTGAACCATATTGGGCTACATGTTAGGTCAGATCGGGCCTACTCCTTATACCATATCAGATCATTTTGATAGTGGGATATATAAAATATATTTCAAAATAGATTTCCTTGAAAATAATTTTATCAATGACATGTATATGATACATCTTGAAGGTTTTGAAGTTCCAAATGAGACTACTAAGGTATACAAGCTACGTAGGTCTATTTATGGATTGATTTAGACTTCTCAAATTTGGAATATCCGGACTTAATATGTGATTAAATATTTTAGTTTCATAAAATACATAGATGATTATTTTATATATATTTTTATTATGGGGAGCATGGTAATGTTTATAATATTTTATATTGATGACATAGTGTTTATCGGCAATCATATCTTGATAGTTAACTCTATGAATTTGGGGTTAGGTAAATGATTCTTGATGAAATACATGGGGGAAGCATCCTCCACACTATGTATGAGGATATATGTAGATATATATAAGTGGTTTCTTATTCTCATTTATGATAGATACATTGGTAATGTTATGACAATATTTGGTATGGTGATCTCAATGAAGGGGTCTTCCCTGGTGTTACATGGATTGAATCTCAGGATGATTCATGATCCTTTTATGGATCTATCAAGGATGGATAGAAATTCATGTGCATCCTCCATAGGTTATATAATTTATTACATGTTGTTTTCACCTCTTCATTAAGCATTACTTATATATATCAATCCAATCCTATTAAGATTCCCTGAATTATTATGAACAAAACTATCTATGTACATAAGAAGGAATAAGGATATATTCCTATTCATTAGAGGATAGGATGAACTTCATGTAAAGGGTTACACATACACATGTTCTGATTTCATTGAGATGATTTGAATTCTAAATCTAGTTTTATGTTTTTCTAAAATGGTGGAACTATAAATTAAACAAGCTCCAAAAATCTTGAAAATTTGACTCAACAACAGAAGCCAAGTATATCACTACATCATATGATATAAAGGATGATATTGGGATCAAGTTGTTCATATATAAACTAGAGGTGTTCCCTAGCATTGAAGGAGTGATAAAGATTGACTATGACAAAAATAAAGTTATGACTAAGTTAAAGGAACTGTAATATCACCAAAGGCCCAAACACATCTATAACATCCTATTACTATTTTCAGGTATTCCTAAACCCCTCTTTTGTTTGATCTTTGGATTTGTTTCATTTGGAGTTGTTTCGGGTGATTTTCTGAAAATTCATGAGATTTTTGTGTTGGGGAATGGTTTGCACATGACATGCTCATGGTTAAGGAAAACTACGCACCAATTCAACGATTTAGACATTGGTCTCCACATGGTTTGCACATGGTTTTCCCTAACCATGTGAAGTTTCACTACTGGAAATAAAGGATTTACCAACAGTTTAGAAGTGTTGGGAAAGGCTGGACAACCGTTGGTATAACATATACCAACGGTTCTGCTAACCGTAGGGAAGTAAGCCGTTGGGAAAAACATTTCCCAACGGTTTACACCTGAACCGTTGGCATAGGGTGGAGAAAAAATACCCTATTCCAACGGTTCTTCAAAACCGTTTGGAAAAAGATTTCCCAATGGTTTACAAACCGTTGGCATAATTGCTTAAAATTAGCATGTTTTTCCCAACGATTTTGTAAACCGTTGGGGAAAATCCCAAATATACTCTTTCCCAATGGTTCTAAACCGTTGGGAAAAGTGTTTTACCAACGGTTTTATGAACCGTTGGTAAAAATAATCCTATACGTTCTATGACAACAGTTTTGAACCGTTTGCATAGCCTCTGCTGGGCAAATTACCCAGAAGCTCCCCAATTTGCCTAGCAGCTCCCCAATTTTCCTAGCAGCTCCCCAATTTGCAACCAGCTCTCCAATTTGACGACCACCAGGTCTGGTTTTGTGGGTTCCCTCTCATTTTTCAATCCAATTATTATTCCTACAATAAACTAACACATACATATATAATTATTGTACCTACAATAACCAAATAACACTTACATATAGAGAACAAATTCATACACGTTTAACATATAATGGTAGAACTATGCACATCCATAATTAAATTAGAATTGATAATGTAATTATAAACATACATAATTCATTTAGAATTCAATTTAAAATTTAGATGACAATTATATGTGGAATATGGAAGTCAATTCATAATTTGATCTGTTTTTTGAATACCATATATTTTTACCTAAAGTAATGTCCATTTTGAACATAATACAAACACCTGGACTGCTACCGGCCACAACGCGCCTCAGATTGAGGCGGGGTTGACTCATACACGTCAAAAATGACCCATGGATCGTTGTGACAATGTATCGACACAATCCGAATGTGTTTGGTCGGTTTTCCGTATGCTAGTTGATGTTTTTCAATTAAAATAACGTACTTTTGAAACAAAAGGCAGACACTTTGAGTGGTTCCGGCCACACCGCACCTCATATTGAGGCGGTGTTGACTTTTACACGTCACATATGACCTATGGATCGTTCTCCTAATGTTTCAATGGAAACCCAATGCGTTTGGTCAGTTTTCCGTATGTACTTAAATTGTTGTCCATTTTAAGAAAAAGAGTGACACATAGAGTGATTCCGGCCACACTGTGCCTCATATTAAGGCGGGGTTGACTCGTACACGTCACATATGACCCATGGATCATTGTGCTAATTTATCGACACAATCCGAATGCGTTTGGTCGGTTTTCCGTATGTCAGTTGATTCTTTTCACTTAAAACGACATCCTTTTGAAACAAAAGACAGACACTTTGAGTGGTGTCGGACACACCGCGTCTCGGATTGAGGCGGGGTTGATTCTTACACGTCACATATGACCCATGGATCTTTCTCCTAAAGTTTCAACGGAAACTGAATCCGTTTGGTCGATTTTCTGTATGTACTTAACATGGTGTTTGTTTTAAACAGAAGAGAGACACTTAGACTGATCCTGGCCACACCGCGACTGGGATTCATCCCGGGTTGGCTCGTACAAATCACATATGACCCATGGATTGTTGGGATAAATTATCAACAGATTCGGAATGTGTTTGGTCGGTTTTCCATATGCCAGTTGTTCTTTTCACTTATAATCCTGTCCATTTTATACAAAAGAGACACAGTTAGAGCGGTGTCGGCCACACCGCTCCTCGGATTGAGGCGGGATTGACTCATACACATCACATACGACCCATGGATCCTTGTGATAAAGTATTGACACAGTCTGAATGCCTTTGATCAGTTTTTCGTATGTCACTTGATGCTTTTCACTTAAAATGACGTCTTTTTGAAACAAAAGACAGACACTTTGAGTGGTGTCGGGCACACCGCATCTCCGATTGAGGCGGGGTTGATTCGTACTCGTCACATATCACCCATGGATCGTTCTCCTAATGTTTTAACAGAAACCAAATCCGTTTGGTCGTTTTTCCGTTTGTACTTAAAATGGTGTCCGTTTTAAACAAAAGAGAGCCACTTAGACTGATCCCGGCCACACCGCGACTCGGCTTCATCCCGGGTTTTCTCGTACACGTCACATATGACCCATGGATTGTAGGGATAAATTATCAACAGATTCGGAATGCATTTGGTCGGTTTTTCGTATGTTAGTTGATGCTTTTCACTTAAAATGGCGTCCTTTTGAAACAAAAGACGGACACTTTGAGTGGTGCCGGCCAGACCGCGTCTCCGATTGAGGCGGGGTTGATTCGTACACGTCACATATGACCCATGGATTGTTCTCCTAATATTTCAATGGAAACTGAATCCGTTTGGTTAGTTTTCCATATGTACTTAAAATGGTGTCTGTTTTAAACAAAAGATTGCCACTTAGACTGATCCCGGCCACACCGCGACTCGGATTCATCCTGAGTTGCTCGTACACATCACATATGACCAATGGATCGTTGGGATAAATTATCAACAGATTCGGAATGCGTTTGGTCAGTTTTCTGTATGTCAGTTGTTCATTTCACTTATAATCCTTCCATTTTAAACAAAAGAGACACAGTTAGAGCGGTGTCGGCCACACCGCTCGTCGGATTGAAGCGGGATTGACTCGTACACATCACATATGACCCTTGGATCCTTGTCCTAAAGTATCGACATAGTCCGAATGTGTTTGCTCCATTTTCCGTATGTCACTTGATGCTTTTCACTTAAAATGATGTCCTTTTGAAACAAAAGACAGACACTTTGAGTGGTGTCGGCCACACCACGTCTCCGATTGAGGCGGAGTTGATTCGTACACATCACATATGACCCATGGATCGTTCTACTAAAGTTTCAATGGAAACTGAATCCGTTTGTTCAGTTTTCCATATGTACTTAAAATGATGTCCGTTTTAAACAAAAGAGAGCCACTTAAACTGATCTCGGCCACACCGTGACTTGGATTCATCCCGGGTTGGCTCGTACACGTCCCATATGACCCATGGATCGTTGGGATAAATTATCATCAGATTCGGAATGTGTTTGGTCGGTTTTCCGTATGCCAGATGTTCTTTTCACTTATAATCCTGTCCATTTTAAACAAAAGAGACACAGTTAGAGTGGTGTCGCCCACACTGCTCCTCGGATTGATGCGGGATTGACTTGTACACGTCACATACGACCCATGGATCCTTGTTCTAAAGTATCTACATAGTATGAATGCCTTTGGTCGGTTTTTCGTATGTCAGTGGATACTTTTCACTTAAAATGACGTCCTTTTGAAACAAAAGACGGAAACTTTGAGTGGTGTCAGCCACACCGCGTCTCTGATTGAGGCGGGGTTGATTCTTACACGTCAAATATGACCCATGGATGGTTCTCCTAAATTTTCAACGGAAAATGAATCTATTTGGTCAGTTTTCCGTATGTACTTAAAATGGTGTCCGTTTTAAACAAAAGAGAGCCACTTAGACTGATCCCGGCCACACCGCGACTCAGATTCATCCCGGGTTGCCCGTACACATCACATATGACCCATGGATCGTTGGGATAAATTATCAATAGATTCGGAATGCGTTTGGTCGGTTTTCCGTATGTCAGTTGTTCATTTCACTTATAATCATTCAATTTTAAACAAAAGAGACACAGTTAGAGCGGTGCCCGGCCACACCGCTCCTCATATTGAGGCGGGATTGACTCTTACACGTCACATATGACCCATGGATCCTTGTCCTAAAATATCGACACAGTCCGAATGCGTTTGCTCCGTTTTCCGTATGTCACATGATGCTTTTCACTTAAAATGATGTCCTTTTGAAACAAAAGACAGACACTTTAAGTGGTGTCGGCCACACGGCCACACCGCGTCTCCGATTGAGGCGGGGTTGATTCGTACATGTCACATATGACCCATGGATCGTTCTCCTAAAGTTTCAGCGGAAACCGAATCCGTTTGGTCGGTTTTCCGTATGTACTTAAAATGGTGTCCGTTTTAAACAAAAGAGAGCCACTTAGACTGATCTCAGACACACCGCGACTTGGATTCATCCCGGGTTTCCTCGTACACGTCACATATGACCCATGGATCGTTGGGATAAATTATCAACAGATTCGGAATGCGTTTGGTCAGTTTTCCGTATGCCAGTTGTTCTTTTCACTTATAATCCTGTCCATTTTAAACAAAAGAGACATAGTTAGGGCGGTGTCGCCCACACCACTCCTCGGATTGATGCGGGATTGACTCTTACACGTCACATACGACCCATGGATCCTTGTTCTAAAGTATCGACACAGTCTGAATGCCTTTGGTCGGTTTTCCGTATGTCAGTTGATGCTTTTCACTTAAAATGACGTCCTTTTGAAACAAAAGACGGACACATTGAGTGGTGCCAGCCACACCGCGTCTCCGATTGAGGCGGGGTTGATTCGTACACGTCACATATGACCCATGGATCGTTTTCCTATGGTTTCAACAAAAACCGAATCCGTTTGGTCGTTTTTCCGTATGTACTTAAAATGGTGTCCGTTTTAAACAAAAGAGAGGCACTTAGACTGATCTCGGCCACACCGTGACTTGGATTCATCCCGGGTTGGCTCGTATATGTCACATATGACCCATGGATCATTGGGAAAAATTATCAATAGATTCGGAATGCGTTTGGTCGGTTTTGTCGTGTGCCCGCGGTGACCGAGAACGCAGTTCTGGTGTCATAAACGGCCAAAACGGGCATCAAACGGTCAAATTCTTAGCGGACGACCTCGGATTGACCTAAAACCACCGTCCAACATTCTAATTATTATTCTTGACGCATACGCGCAGACGTCATGTCAATCGGACGTGTGGTTTGCGCGGTACGACTCAATATGCGTGTTTTAAGTGATGTGAGCGTTTCATAAACGCACGTGGGGTGTCCAAATGGTCTGGACGAAGTCGGAATGGCCTGAAATCAAAAGAAAAATACGGGTGAGTGATTTCTGAAGTGGTCGAGCAGACGACACGTCAATCGGACGTGTCGTGTGCCCGCGGTGACCGAGAACGCAGTTCTAGTGTCATAAATGGCCAAAACGGGCGTCAAATGGTGAAATTCATAGCGGACGACCTTGGATTGACCTAAAACCACCGTGAAACATTCTAATTATTATTTTTCATGTGTACGCGCAGACGACACGTCAATCGACGTGCAGTTTGCGCGGTACGGCTCAATATTCGGGTTTTAAGTGATTCGCGTGCTTCGTAAACGCGCTTGAGGGGGGTCCTAACGGACCGAACGAATTCGGAATGGCTTGAAATCAGACGAAAAATATGGGTGAGTGATTTATGAAGTGGTCGAGTAGACAACACGTCAATCGGACATGCTGTGTGCCCGCGCTGACCGAGAACGCAGTTCTGGTGTCATAAACTGCCAAAACGGGCGTCAAATGGTCAAATTCATAGCGGACGACCTCGGATTGACCTGAAACCACCGTGAAACATTCTAATTATTATTTGAGACGTGTACTCGTAGACGAACGTCAATCAGACGTGCGGTGTGCGCGGTACGGCTCAATATGCGTGTTTTAAGTGATGCGCGCGCTTCATAAACGCGCGTGGGGGTCTTAACGGGCCGAACGAGGTCAGAATGGCCTGAATCAGATGAAAAATATGGGTGAGTGACTTCTGAAGTGGTCGAGTAGACGGCACATCAATCGGACATGCCGTGTTCCCGCGGTGACCGAGAACACATTCTGGTGTCATAGACGGCCAAAACGGGCGTCAAACGGTCAAATTCATAGCGGATGACCTCGGATTGACCTGAAACCACCGTGAAACATTCTAATTATTATTCGTGATGTGTACGCGTAGACGGCACGTCAATCGGACGTGCGGTTTGCGCGGTACGGCTCAATATGCGTGTTTTAAGTGATGCACCCGCTTCGTAGAACGCGCGTGAGGGGGGTACAAATGGGCCGAACGAAGTCGGAATGGCCTGAAATCAGACGAAAAATACGGGTGAGTGATTTCTGAAGTGGTTGAGCAGACGGCACATCAATCGGACGTGTCGTGTGCCCGCGGTGACCGAGAACGCAGTTCTGCTATCATAAACGGCCCAAAACGGGCGTCAAACGGTCAAATTCATAGCGGACGACCTCGTATTGACCTGAAACCACCGTGAAACATTCTAATTATTATTCCCCGACGTGTACGCGCAGACGACACATCAATCGACGTGCGGTGTGCGCGCAACGACTCAATATGCGCTTTTTATGTGTGGGGCGCGCTTCCGAAAGGCGTGTGGGGTGGTCAAACCGGCCAAACGACGTCGGATTGGCCTGAAATCGGACGAAAATAACGGGTGAGTGAATTGTGAATTGGTCGGGCAGACGACACGCCAATCGGACGTGCCGTGTGCCCGCGGTGACCGGGAACGCACTTCCGGTGCCATAAACGGCCAAAACGGGCGTCAAACGGTGAATTCATAGAGTATGACATCGGATTGACCTGAAACCACCGTGCAACATTCTAATTATTATTCGTGACGTGTACGCGTAGACGGCACGGCAATCGGACGTGCAGTTTGCGCGGTACGACTCAATATGCGTGTTTTAAGTGATGCACCTGCTTCGTAAACGCGCATGAGGGCGTCTAAACGGGCCGAAACAAAGTCGAATGGCCTGAAATCAGACGAAAAATACGGGTGAGTGATTTCTGTAGTGGTTGAGTAGAAGACAATCAATCGGACGTGTCGTATGCCCGCGGTGACCGAGAACGCAGTTCTGGTGTCATAAAACGGCCAAAACGGGCATACAAACGGTCAAATTCATAGTGGACAACTCAGATTCACCCGAAACCACAGTGAAACATTCTAATTATTATTCCTGACGTGTACGCGTAGACGGAAGATCAATCGGACGTGCGTTGTGCGCGCAAACGACTCAATATGCCTCTTTTTAAGTGTTGGGCGCGCTTCCGAAAGGCGTTTGGGGTGGTCCAAATCAGCCAAACGACGTCGGATTGGCCTGAACTCGGACGAAAATAACGGTTGAGTGAATTGTGAATTGGTCAGGCAGACGACACGCCAATCGAACATGCCGTGTGCCCGCGGTGACCGAGAACGCACTTCTGGTGCCATAAACTGCCAAAACGGGCGTCAAACGGTGAAATTCATAGCGTATGACATCAGATTGACCTGAAACCACCGTGCAACATTCTAATTATTATTCGTGATGTGTACGCATAGACGGCACGTCAATCGGACGTGCGGTTTGTGCGGTACGGCTCAATATGCGTGTTTTAAGTGATGCACCCGCTTCGTAAATGCGCGTGAGGGGGGTCCAAACGGGCCGAACGAAGTCGGAATGGCCTGAAATCAGACGACAAATACGGGTGAGTGATTTCTGAATTGGTTGAGCAGAAGACACATCAATCGGACGTGTTGTGTGCCCGCGGTGACCGAGAACGCAGTTCTGGTGTCACAAACGGCCAAAACGGGCGTCAAATGGTCAAATTCATAGCGGACGACCTCGGATTGACCCGAAACCACCGTGAAACATTCTAATTATTATTCCTGACGTGTACGCGTAGACGGCACATCAATAGGACGTGCGGTGTGCGCGCAACGACTCAATATGCGCTTTTTAAGTGTTGGGCGCGCTTCCGAATGGCGTGTGGGGTGGTCCAAACCGGCCAAACGACGTCGGATTGGCCTGAAATCGGACAGAAATAACGGGTGAGTGAATTGTGAATTGGTCGGGTAGACGACACGCCAATCGAAGGTGCCGTGTGCCCGCGGTGACCGAGAACGCACTTCTGGTTCCATAAACGGCCAAAACGGGCCTCAAACTGTCAAATTCAGAGCGTATGACATCGGATTGACCTGAAACCACCGGGGGCTGTCCAGGGGCTGTCAGGGGGCTATCCGGGGGGATGTCCGGGGGGCTGTCTGGGGGGCTGTCCGGGGTCTAGGGAGGAGGGGTGGCTGTTCGGGGGGCTGTCCGGGGGCTGTTCGGTGGGGCTGTCTGGGGGCTGTTCGGGGGGCTGTCCGGGGGGCTGTCCGGGGGGCTGTTCGGGGGGCTTTCCGGGGCTGTCCGGGGGGTGTTCAGAGGGTTGTCCCGGGGGCTGTTCGGGGGCTGTTTGGGGGCTGTCTGGGGGTGTTCGGGGGGGGTTGTCCGGGGTACAAGGAGGTGGGTGGGGGGGCTGTTCGGGGGCTGTCCGGGGGGCTATCCAGGGGGCTAACCGGGGGCTGTCCTGGTCTAGGGGGGAGGGGGGGCTGTTCGGGGGGCTGTTTAGGGCCTGTCTAGGGGGTGTTCGGAGGGTTGTCGGGGGGCTGTCCGAGGTCCAGGGTGGAGGGGGGGCTGTTTCGGGGGGCTGTCTAGGGGCTGTCCGGTGGGGTGTTCGGAGGGTTGTCCGGGGGCTGTTCGGGGGATGTTTGGGGGGCTGTCCTGGGGGTGTTCGGGGGGTTGTCCGGGGTACAAGGAGGTGGGTGGGGGGCTGTCCGGGGGGCTGTCCGGGGTCCAGGAGAAGGGGGTCTGTTCGGGGGGCTGTCCGGGGGCTGTTCGGGGGGCTGTCCGGGGGGCTGTTCGGGGGCTGTCCGGGGTATATCCGGGGGGGTGTTCGGAGGGTGTCCGGGGGCTGTTCGGGGCTATTCGGGGGGGGGGGGGGCTGTCCAGGGGGTGTTTGGGGGGTTGTCCTGGGTACAAGGAAAACCTAGCCCCCCCCCCCCCACACCGTACCTGGACACCCCTACCCCCCACAACCCACTTGGAAAACCAGCCACCCCACCCCACCTGGACAGCCCTACCGTCACCCCACTTGGACAACCCATCCCCCCACCCTACCTAGACAGCCCCTCCCCCACCCCACCTGCACACCCTCCCCACCCCACTTAGACAACCCTGCCTGGACACCCACCCCCACCCAACCCTTCATACCCCTCCCCCACCCAAAACAGCACTACCCCCACCCTATTTGGACAACCAGCACCCTCCCCCACCCTACCTAGACAGCCCCCTCCTCAACCCTACCTAGACATCCCCTCCCCCACCCAAACACCCCTATCCCCACCAATTTGGACAACCCCAGCCCCCTCCCCCACCCTACCTAGACAGCCCCTACCCCACCCCAAACAGCCCTACCCCCACCCCATTTGGACAACCCAGCCCCCTCCACCACCCTACCTAGACAGCCCCCTCCCCCACCCTACCTAGAGAGCCCCTACCCCACCCCAAACTGCCCTACCCCCACCCCATTTAGACAACCCAGCCCCCTCCCCCACCCTACCTAGATAGCCCCTCGACAGCCCCTCCCCCACCCCAAACAGCCCTACCCCCACCCCATTTGGACAACCCAGCCCCCTCCCCCACCTATCTAGAGAGCCCCCTCCACCACCCTACCTAGATAGCCCCTCCCCCACCCCAAACAACCCTACCCCACCCCATTTGACAACCCAGCCCCCTCCCCACTCTACCTAGACAGCCCTCCCCCACCCCACTTGGATATCCCTCTATATCCTCCCCCACCACATCTTCACACCCTCCCCCACCTCAAATTGGAACATAAATTCATCCAAATGAAAATCCAATTTTCAACAAAAAATAAATTCAACCCAAAGTACCATATCACCCCACTAAACAAACCCTTTACCATGTTTGAAGAGTAGAACAAAAAACATAAAACAAATCCAAGGGTTCCGTAGACAGCAACCCTAATTTAGCCTAAATCAAATCATCAAACACCAACTAAATAGAGGAATTACACTAAAACTAAGGTAAAACTTACAAATTTGAAGTGTGAAATAATATTTTGTTTGATTGAAGGTGATCTTGGGTGTAAAGAGTGTCGGGGCCGAGAAGAATTCATGATGTCTCTGTGTGTAATCGATCTGCAATCGGCTGGGTGGGGGTTCGGCTGGTCTGTATTTGGGGGAAATCTTTCCCAACGGTTTTTAAAAACTGTTGGTAAAGATAGTGTTTTCCCAACGGTTTCATTAAACCATTGGGAAAACAGAAGTGTTTTTCCAATTTTTCCCAGCGGTTCTCAAGAACCGTTGGAAAAGCTCCCCAATACCACACCTATACCAACGGTTCTAATGAACCGTTGGTAAAAACAATCTCAGCACATATATCCCAATGGTTCTAATGAACCGTTGGAAAAAACCTCCCCTATACACCTCAATACCAACGGTTATAGTAAACCGTTGGTAAAGCCTTCCTAAACAATCCTTCACCAATGGTTTCATAGAACCGTTTGGTATGTAAGTGTGGGGAAAAACCCAGATTCCAGTAGTGTTTCCTAAGAAACCATGCAGATGGGTTTTTCTTGATTTTAAATTTTTATTAAAATTTCTCAACCTTCCTTTTTTAGGTCCCGAACGGACCTCTTTCAACCAAACCCCATTTCTCCATTTCACAGACCTCCAAGGAAGGATTAATAGCCCCTTCAACCCATTCCTGAAGCGATCTGATGCATGGAGAAGGGTGGGTGATCTTAATCCAGTTAGTTTCCCTCCTCTTATTCTCCTCCTCACGTGTTTTCTCTATTCTTCCTTAGGTTCCATAGATCTTGGTATTGATTTTTGGATCTAATAACCTTTGTTTTTTGGATCTTAAACCTTGTTTTTTTTGGGGAAGAATTCTCTCGATGTGACCTATAGGTATGTTTTGGGTGTTATTGTGTTTGTTGACAAAGCTAGATGACCGCAGTTGGGTAAGCTTGGAACGTTCCAAAATAGGTTTCTAAGGTGGCATAGTTCCCCAGTGTTTTCCAAATTTTTTGGGCCTCATAATATGGAATTTGTGTTTGTATATGTAAGGATTTATTCATAGGACTGAATAGTGTGATGAGGGGTGAATAAAATCAGAAAAGGAAAAGAAATTTGGATCATGGCACATGGATCATGTACCATGTTTGGGAAGAGTACCCAGTCTCATACCAGGTAGCAGGAATAGTATGTGAGAGCAGTTTGAGAAACCAAAAAGGGTTTTCAGTGGAAGGAAACTTAGTATATGGATGTATTTTCATTATCTTAGTAGATCCATTGTGTAGGAGAAAAGGAAATATGCAGACCACATATGAAAAATGGTTCGTAGGAAGGCTCGCAGTTCGCGACGACAGGAGGATCAATATACGGTGGAGGATTTACCAAACCAAAGATCTGGTAAATATTGGATTAATGGATATTGAAGATATATTTTCCTATATAAGAATTAATAGTCCCTACAATTATAAGGTAGATCTAATATCATTAGAGAACATCTTTTTCTTCAGGATGTTGGCAATTTCTGAAGGTAGTTTTCGAGGTAGAGTTCCATAAAACTTGAAGTGTTTTGCGTGGACAAAATTCCACTGAAGGTTTTTGAAGAGAACTATAAACTGCATAGGATATGATACGTGGAGGAAGAAGTTGTGGTGTTCGAGTGGTTAGTGAAGACAGTTTGTGAACAGAGAACTGTTCACAGGTAGAGGGTGATTTGTGAAGGATGATTGTGGAGTCAATACGCATATTTGGTACACGATAGTGAAGGAAGAGGTAGTCCGTGAAAAAAGGGATGTTCATGGAAGTGTATTGGTTCACAAAAGAGGTTTTCTGCATACCTAACCAAGTAATCAGTACAAGGGAGAATAAATTGGTTCTTTATTTTAATAAGGAGGCTTTCTAATGCTTCAAATTAGTATTCAAATGTATTTTCAAGTATCTAGTAGTACTCGAGAAGGTGGACTTTATCTATGGGTAAAAATGGAACTTCAAAAGAATATATAACAATAGTTGGGGATGCAAGAATTCATCAAAATGAAGTTACATGCATGTCCATAAACATTGATTGACCTAAAAGTCTATAAACTACCTGTGGATTCCTTTCCAAGAGCAGTGAGCTTAAGAAGAGGAATACAGTGACCCTATCCACTGGTAGTGATCTAGAGAAAGAAGAATAGGGAGTAACCCTTGGAAATGTAGTGAGAAGAATCTAAACCTTATAATGGTAGTGATCCTAGGCATATAATATTTCTCCCTAACATTTTACTCATTATTGGAAGTAAGCCTTAGTGAATTTGGTACATTAAAACGTCGTCATTGTTTTCTCCTTTGATGTGGCCTTGTCATGGTGAAACAAGTTTAAAATGTTGTTCCATGTGAATGATTTCATATCTGTTCATATATTTCTATGGTATGGAGATAGATAATTGAGGTTTCACTAGAAATGAATCATGATCTGAAATGGAAAATGTTTTAATCTATCAGACCATGATTCACCCCCCTCTCAGGGTATTCGATGTTATGGACCAAAAAACTGGTATTAGAGGGAAAGGTTTATTGTTTTTTGTTCTATCATAAGAAGACAAAATGGAGGTAGTCAATCATAAATGAATTCTAATTTTTGAAAGAAATAAATTTTAACTATGGGAGAATTGAATATATCACTACATTCAAGAGGTGGGGATGGATGATTTCATGGTATCCTTGCATGGAATAACAGTTGGAATTAATAGTCGTACTTTACCAAAAGATGAAAGAATGTAATTGAATGCTAATTCTAAATGGATAAATTCTTTAGGGGGATTCTAGTCAAATTAACTTTATAAAAATATGATTTCCTATAAAACGTCACATGCATTGTTGTAAACATTATTCAGAATATACAAGGGTGACACAAAAGTATAAGAAGATAAGTTGTATGTTCTATGGAAAATGTATGAGGATCTCAGAATAATCCCAATGAGACTATTGATGTAATCTTTGATAGGATAATTATTATTTTGGAAGACATGTGAGGTCTTGGAGAAGTTATTGAAGATATAATGATTGTGAAATGTATCATGAGGAAACATCTACCACGGTTCAATTTGAAAGTTTCGGTGTTGAAATAAATATACCTAAAATATCTGAAACTGGATAAACTACAATGTACCCTTTAGAATATGAAATGGGAGATGATAATAATGATGTAGCAGAAAAGGGGAAGTCGAATTAAATGGAATTCAAGGCCATGAATAATCACTTTATTGAAGATGTTCCTGAGGAGGAAAATATGGATGATGTCATGTAATCTCTCTCTTCAAATATGTAAAGGGGAGAAGGGAAGTTCAATGGTAATCGTCAATTTTCATACCTTTGATACATAAAGATTGGGAATATTGCAGAAAAGTTTCATAATAATTTTGATGAAGAAAATTATGAAAATGATGAAAGTCCCCAAAAGAAGTATTCATCAAATGAGAATGTGAGAAGAAGTACTAGGAGAAAGTTATTGAAAAAGAAGAATCTACCTTCAAAAGAGGGGGAATGTTCAAAAGAATATAATGCAGAAGAGTTGGAGGACTGTGAGGATCATAAAATATATACTTTTTTGGTAGTTGTCGGATGTTATTTAACCAGAGAAGAAACTGACAATAAAGAAGGGGAATTTGAAGGAAGAGTTGATCATCAGGATAAATTAGAAGCATCCCTTGAAGTGGAAGTTGTTTTGATAGTCATAATAAAGAAATATAATAATTTTTCTCATGATTCCAGACACTCTATGAAGCAGTGGGAAGAAGATAATTTTGATATGAATATAGAAATTGAAAATATGAGGTCCTCAATGTTGGAAATCTTAGAAAAGGTGGTTGAGTGTAAACTCAAAATTGAATAATAGAAAATAGAAATGAAATATTTGACTAATACTGGAAAATATTAAATCAAATGTATCGAAGAAATAGAAGATGAATTCTATAGTCTACGATTAACAATTAAATATTTGGAGAAATGGTTAACTCCTGATTCCACATCAAGAATGAAGATATTACATGTAATAGAGAAGATGAGGATTGAGAAAAGTGGTCCAACAAAATAGAAACAACAATCAAATCGGAATGATAAGGCCGGTATAGGGCTTGATCTAAAATAGAAAGTAGTTATGGTTCAAGTAAAACCACAAGTGTCCACTCCCGGATTGAAGATTGATTTGGGTACCAAGCAGAATTAGACGATTCATAGAACACAAGGCAAAACTAGTGATACTTCATTGCCACATTTAAATGTACCTCACCTAAGATTTTGTTGTTGTGGTATGATGGGACACTCTCAAAATGTATGTTCCATTGAAAAGATGTACCAAAGAGAATAATACCAACATAGGTGATTGTACAGAGCTCAAAAGTTCAGGTCATCATTTGATTTTCATTGTTTCTGGTGTAAAGGACATGGACATATGGCAAGATATTCCACAATAACAATGTAGAGGAATGTGCTGAGGAAGAATAAATTTGTTCATTTAAAGTAGCCAAATGTATCATCAAGAGATATGAAAAATTCAAAATTGATTTTCATCTCAACAAGTTGATGTTGGTCCTTCATATGATGAGGAAAATCAAGATTATCATTCCATGTCAGGTTTGAATTCAATGACTTCGGTCAGTAAGAAAAGGGTTAAGAAAGTGGTAGTTGCAGAAACTGCATTCAAGGAATCAGATTGCACTAGGATAAGGATCATTAAAAGTGGATTCACTTCCCATATGATAGGAAATAATGGTCTAGTGACACAAATAAGGTATGATAACGAAGTTATTATAAAATTTGGTAATGATGTGGGATTGAAAATTATTAGTTTAGGAAAAGTTATGTTTTGAAAAAAATATTTGAGATGAGTATATTTCTTGGATATTAAATAACTTAGTCATAAATTTCTTAGTATCAGTCAATTGTCTGACTCAAGTCATGCCATATGTTTTTATAAAAAATTATGTATCATCAAGACAAAGTATGGTGTTGTTGTGTTTCAAGGAATACATACTAAAGGGAATATCTACCTCCTGAGTAGAGAAGAATATATGTTCTTTTCTATCCAAGGATGAAGAAAACAAGTTATGGAATAAGAATCTTGGAAAAATAATGCAAGGTTCCTTGTAAGATCTAGTGAAATATGACACAACTCGAAATATTCCATGATTATCACATGATTGTACTCATACCTGTGACGCCTGCCAATAAGGGAAGATCATTCGAACTACATATAAGCCAAAGGAGAAAAGGTCAACAAGATTGATTGGTTTGGTGAATATTGATGTATGTGGGCCAATTTCATAGATATTTATTGATGGGAAGATATATTATTATCTCTTCCTTGATAAATAAAGTAGAATTTCATGGGTTTCAAAAATCACCCACAATTATGATGTGTTTAGTTGAATTATAAGACATCGACAGAAATGTGAAAAGGTGATTGGTCAGAAAATCCAGATGATTCGAAAACATAAGGGAACATAGTTCATAAAAATACACGTAGATGATTATATTGAAAAACATTGGATAAGGCATCAAGTTTTAGAAGTAATAACTATATAGCAGAATGGAGTAGTTACGAGAAGAAATCATGTTTTCAAAAACAAGGATAAAAAATTTCTCATTGAGAATGACCTTTCGGATAAATTTTGGAAAGAAGCAGTGATGACAGAAGAATAAATTTCAAATAGAGCTTTACTTTTTTCTAAATAGGATAAGACTCTATATGAGTTATGGTATGGAAAAAATCCATCATTGATGTACTTTCAAATATTACCAAGTAAATGTATCATTCCCAATAATGAGAAACATTGTAAATTTAAATCTCATGGGGATGAAGGGATATTTATTTTCTACTCAAAGAAAATATAAGTGTATAAATTATTCAATAAGTGGATAGAAAATATAGTTGATATTAATGATTCAACTATAGTAGAAAATGAACATAATCATCAGAAAATACTTGATCAGACTCAGGAGGATGGTGATGAAAAGATGAGTAGATCAGGAGGTGCTCCAGCTCTAGAAGATGATTTAGAGGAAGAATCGAATGATTAGAATAAGTTAGTGTCTATTTGAAGACCAGAAAGAAGAACAAAAATTGACAAGAAAAAATAATTAGTCATCAAAAAAACACTAGTACAGACAAGGTGGATAAAGACTCTATAATAGGCATCATACTAATCATAGGTAGAACCTAAATGATTTGATGAATCAGGTGGATATGGGAACCTATTTCAAGACATGAATGAAGATCTTGACCAAATTAAAAAGAATCAAATAAGTGAGATTATTTGAAGATCATCAGACAATAATTTCATAGGTAAAATGATTTTATTCGCAAAAAAAATTAATGAATATGGTTTTATGATTCTAAATAAAGCATGACTTGTGTTCAAAGGTTACTCCAAGATATAGGTAATAGATGTCGATGAATCATTTTCACATGTTTCAAGGTTATAAACAATCTGATTATTCTTGTCCATAGTAGTGCAATGAAATTTTATGGTTTTTCCAATGGATTTCAAGTTAGAATTTTTGAATGGATTTCTAGAAGAAGAAGTTTACATTGAGAAACCAGATGGTTTTTTTATCCCTATAGATGAGAATAGGGTTTTTCAGCTCAATATGGATCAATTTGTTTGGAAGAAAGCACTATAATCATGGTATTCAAGGCTTGGTCCATTTCTAAAGAATATCATTTTTCATCATGGGGGAGTTGATTATGATCTATATTTCAATAATGGAAATAATCAAAGGATGATGGTTCTAGTTTATATAAATGGAATAATCATTGGTGGATCAGATGATGCACAGTGCAAACAGTTTTATGAATTCATGAAAAGAGATTTTGTAATGTTGATTATTGGTGAGCTAACATTTTTCATTTGCTTACAAGTGACTAAAGGAAAGAATGGAACTTTTATTTATCAATATAAATTTGTCAAGGAGGTTTTGAGAAGGTTCTTAATGGATAATTCCAAGGATATAAAGACTCCAGTTTCCACCTGGTTCAATCTATCAAAAGATATTGAAGGCAATCCAGTTAATATCAGAGAATGGATAATAATTGGAAGTCTGTTGCATCTGACAGTGGGAAGTCCTGATATTTTATTTTCCACATGCCAAGCAGTGAGGTATCAAATAAATACCATGGAGATCTATAGGATTGAAGTAAAAAATAATTCTTTCGAATATGTAGGGCATAATGGATTTTTTCATAATATAAAATGCCAAATCCCATCCAGAGTTATTTGGATATATAGATGCGGATTGGGCTGGTTTAGCAGATGATAGGAAATCAACATCAAGAGGTGCCTTTTATTTATAGAATTGTGTACTTCCTGGTTGAGCAAGAAACTAGATTTAAATTCATTGAGCACCATAGAAGCTGAATATATTCTTGCTACTCAAGATTGTACACAACTATTGTGTATGAACCATCAAACTGAAAATATGGGAATTGAAGTGAAATCCCCAATTATAATCCATTATGATAAATCAAGTTCTATAAATCATAGAAAAATTCACCCCATCACTAAAGGACAAAGAACAGTTAAATGAAATTTTATTTTATCAAGGAGAAGGTGGAATAAGGGATTATGAAGTTGGAGTATGTTCCTACAGAACAATAGTTTAAAGACATTCAAATAAATTCCTTTCCTAATGAATCATTTAAAAGGAATCGACTGGCTCTAGGAGTCCAGTAGACTTCTTACACTTGAAAAAGTGTGGATTTGGGACCCCCTCTCTCTAGTGTATGGTGTGTTTTTCTCTAATATACTGATATGTGTTTCTTACCATATTCTAGACTTCCTTGAAGTGACCTTTTGGTTCGTTGACAAAGGGTGAGAATGTGTGAGTGTTTAGGAGGATACAAGACAATAGGAGAAGTTGTTATGTCAAGTAGTGATATGGGGAGTTGAAGCTGTGATGATGTTTAGTGGAGCGGTGAGATGGGGAGTTGATGTTGAGATGAATCTGTTTGTTTGGAGGAGTTGTAATATAGGGATATCATTAAATCTAACGATTCTAGAAGTGTTCAATCAAAATTTTTATATCACAAAAACTGAGGTTCATGATGAAAATAGTAATGGTTTAAAGAGATGGTGTCAGAAATGATGTGATTCGTTGATGAACATTTCATTATACTCTTGTTTCTCACATTGAGCATAGCTTACGTGGGCTTAGAGTATGTGTTGAGTGAATCCTTGATCTCTACCTCAATCATGTGAATCAAATTGTGGTAGATGATGGAATGAGTATTAATAAGGTATCAACATGAGACCAAATGTTATGAGAAGAGTTTTCAATATACCCAAAGGGGGCGATTATTGGTGAAAATACCTCGATGTAGAATATTTGTATGTTTTGGGTGTGATTTTGTTTTTTGATAAAGCCATATGACCACCAATGAGTATGTTTGGTTTTTTCCAATAATTGGTTTTTAAGGTGGCGCAGTTTCCTAGTGTTCGCCAAATTTTTTGGCCTAAAAATTGGAAATTTTTGTTCGTATATGTAAGGATTTATTCATAGGACTGAACTATGTGAATAGTGGTGAGAGAAATCAGAAATGTATGAGAAATTCATATCACAGGACATGGATCACTTATCATTTTTGGGAAGAGTTTTCGGTCACATACCAGGTAGTAGGAACAGTATGTGAGAGTGATTTGTGAAACCAAAAAGGGTTCACGGTGGAAGGCGGTGTGGTAGGCAGATAGCTTTTTATTGGAGGAGGAGATCGTCCATGTAGTATAAAAGTTAGTACATGGACCATGAATAAAAAATGGTTCATATGAAGGCTTGAAGTTCACGATGCTGGAAGGATTGGTATGTGGTGGAGAATGTACTGAATCAAAGATTTGGGGAATCGTGGATTGTACTATGTTGCAGCTATCTTTTCCTATCTTAGAGTTGATAATCCCACTGATTAGATGGGAACTGAATATCATTATAGAACATCTTTTCCTCTAGGATCTCGACAAAGTCCGAAGGATGTTCACGAGGGACAATTCCATGAAAGCTAAAGTGGTTCACTAGTGGTTATCATTGGTAGTCCGTGAATACTGAATAGTTTTTGGGTAGAGGGTGATTCATAGAGGAGGTTCATGGTGTTGGTATACAGAGTCGGTACACGATAGCGAAGGAAGAGGCAGTCTGAATATGAAGGGAGGTTCGTGAATGTATAAGTTGTATGCCAAGGAAGTGTTTCATGTACCAAACCAAGTACTCAGTATACGAGTAAAGAAGGTGATTCATTAATTTCCAAAATATGATATCAAATGTTTTAAATCCATTAATGAATTAATTTTCAAGTATCTAGCAGTATTTAGAAATGTGGACTTCATCTGTGGGTGAAAAAAGAAACTTCAACCGAGAATCTACCTATAGTTCAGGATGCATGAATTCATGCAAATGAAGGGAACTACATGTCCATAAACTTTGATTGGCCTACAAGTCTATAAACTATGTGTGGATTCCATTCCAAGAGTATTGTGCATGGAAAGAGGAATACAATGACACTTTCCACCAGCAATGAGCTAGAGAATGTGGTATAGGGAGTTACCTTTGGGAATACAGTGAGAAGAAACTAAACCATGTAATGGTAGTGAGCATGGGTATATAATATCTATCCCAAACATTGTACTCATTATTGGAAGTGAGACTTAGTGAATTTGTTACATCGACACACGGTTTTTGCATGATCCTTGGATGTAGCCCAGTGAGGATGGAGAAAGTAAAAAATTGTTGTGTCTTGTGCATGATTTCATATCTGTTCATATATTTATACGAGAGGGAGTGAGAGAATTGAGTTTTTTATAACAAAAAAAAATATCCAAAAGGGAAAAAAGTTAATATGTAATACCCTGATTCGCCCCTCCTCTCAGGTTATTCGACCTAGTAGACCTAATAGATTGATTCCCATTTTTGAGATATTCGTTCTTCGTGGACAAATCTTGAATAGGGTTTGGCATTATGAGATCCATTTATTTCAGTTGGTGGTTCTATCTTGATTCTCAATTTTTATTAAACCAAACTACTTTTTTTAAATTTATTTTTTTAAAATAAATTTATATTTTTAGGTTTTTGAATAAAATGTTTTTATTTGATTTTTTTTTGGAAACCCCAAATTCAATGAATTGGGGTTTTGAGGGAAAATGGGTTTTTGGCTTGGAATTGGAATTTCATGAGATTTAAATTGTGTAAATTAATTTTTTTTATGGTAATTTAATCAATTGAGATGTTTATTTTAACTGAAGAAAAATTTATTTGATGGAATGTTTGTGAAAACCCCGGATTCATGTGATTTGGGGAGTTTGACATGAAAATATTGGAATTTTTAAGGAATTGTATTTTTGAATTCCAGTGTGAAATGGATTGTGAAATTGAGAGATTTGGTTTCAAATATGGGTTTTGATAAAAATGGATTAAAATATTTTGATGGAAACCTTAGGGACTCATCTTGGGGGAGAGGCTTGTTTTTGTTAAAAACCTATTATGGGTTTTAAAGAGAAAATAAGAATATTTTAAATGATGATTGGGATTAATTGAATATTTGAAACAAAGTTAATTTCCCATAATTTATTTTTGATTTGAGCACATGCATGACTTTTCTAGTTAGTGAGTTAATTTTGGGGTCACTTGGTCATCCTACAATGTTATAAAACATCATATAATCACATCCCATTCCTTAGGTGATGGTGGAGAGATTACTTTACCTTATTCATAAAGGGGAATATGTACATACTTTTCCATATTCAATGTGTTAGATATCTATAGACCGGAACTATCATACCTATTTGGCACATGACCATTTTTCTCGCTTGTTTTCATTTTTGAATGCATATATAGCCATTGTTATAATCTATTTTACATGCCTTGAGAATTTATATAAATATTTTATATAATGTTCTTATTTAATCTATTTGTGAGAATTGATGTTTATGTAAATTATCCTTTGATTAAAGGAGAATTCCATCTTTTGAAATATTTCCCATCATTTGAAATGTATATCATTATTTTTATATAGTATTTCCATCTTTTAAACTGTAGAGAATTTTTTGTTTAAATAGTTTTTGATAATTCCAAACCCTTTAGTTTTTAAAATTAAAATCAAATTTTCGATATATTTATTTAGTCATCTGTTATGGAATTATTGGTTGGAATCCTAATTGTCTTTGGATTTCACCCAACTTGTGCCTTAGGGTGTTTGTAGATTTTCCCCTTCTATATTCAAGCAATGGAAAGGGATCTCTTGGATGTGGATCCTATAGTTGAACTTTGGTCTTAATGAGTTGTGTCCTTAGGGACTTTGGGCTGTATTTCTCCTTTATTGCAATACGGTTGTAGTAATTTTGCAGCTGTACCTGTTTATCTTCTAGTAATCTATTCCCAGTGTAGTTTCCCTTTGATATGCATATTGTATTGTTTTCTTTTCTTTTTGTGTAGTTGGTGGAAAAATACTTCCCACTTCTAGTTTGTATAGTTCTAGGTTCTATTAAAAAACTCATGGGGATCAGGAATACCCTTCAAGATATGTCAGTACCAGCTTGGTCATTGGGTTACTAGGGTAACCTGGTTGGTTCGTGAAAAGGTGGTATTGTAGGATTTTGAGCGTTTTTCTTGAAGTTAGTATGCATTTTGAAATCCGGTCAGCCTTTAGGAGGTAGTTGTGATTGATATTCTAGATATCTCTCAACACAGTGATCATTATGTCACTAGGGAGGTAAGGGAAAGGAATATTGTTGTTTAGTTACGTATTTACCGTATTTTTATTTGGATAGAGTTAAATATAAATTTTTTCCGTTCTTTTGGGATTAATATTCCTTATTGCTCAGTTTGTGCATTGCATAATGTCTTAATATTCATATTCTGATGTTTTTTTTGCAATATACCTCTAGGAGGACTTGAATCAGACCTAGGAGGAAGCTATAACCAAACTTCAACAAGCAAGTCCTGTTCAAGATCTGAATTTGATTGAGGAGATTATGTGCACTATCCAAGCTATGGGGAAGGAAGCACCTCCAATTACTGTTCAGGCTCTCATTATGGAACCTCATAAGGACCTCCTCAAGATTAGTTATCAAGGGTTCTTTATACATAAACCAGAACTATTTATGGGCTTAGATGACCGTCAAGAGGTCGAGGAATGGTGGAGTAGTTTGGAACTCTTATTTGGGTTTTGGCACACACCTAATGAGATGAAGGTAAAGTGTTCCACCTTTGTGCTGGAAGGAATGAGTAAAAGATGGTTGGAAAATATGGTGATGGTGAAGAAACATGAGGGTTTAGTGTGAAAAGACATTAATTTTATTTTCACCAACCAATTCTATTCAGATTCGATGCATTTGGACAAGTCTATAGAGTTTTTTAGACTTAAAGAGGTTAACAGGTCTGTGGAAGAGTATGCAATCTATTTTGCTGAGCATCTACAATTCAAACCTGAGATTGAGTCAAATGAAAGGATTAAATACTATTTAAGGGTCGATTGGTTTGTTTTCAGTGTGGAAAGATAGGTCATTCTAAAAAAGACTACATTGTGGCACAAATAATTGTGGCTCCTACGTGAATTCAGGCAACTTGCAAAGGTTCTTCCATGATTATTCCACTCCGCACTATGGGATAGGGTCATCAGATCCTCCAAAAACTATAGGTAAATAAGACACTTCATGTTAAAAAGAGTAATATCCACAGGAATCTAGAATGAAGCTTCTTCACGTAGTGGAAGAGTCTCTAGAGGAAGTAGAAATTGGTCCAGTGTTGTGAGAGGTACCATCACTATAGCTTCATGATTAGTGGCTGATTTATTTGATATCAGTGCATCTCATTCATTTATTTGAATAGGTATTGTTAATTTTCTAAACATCCAATTGAGCTATTGTCTTGTGCAATGGATATTAATACACCCCTTGGTATGGAGAGAGAATAGAGACTCTATGACACTTATCGTTTTTTCTCTCTATCAGATATTGAGATAGCTTGGACTTTTCTTTTTCTCAATATGAAATATTTTTACATCATATTTGGGATGGATTTTCTCATTTATAATAAAAACCAGATTGATTTCTATATTCGGTAGGTCTCCTTCACTACACCTGGTGGTGTGTCTATCGTGTTTCAAGGAGAATGTGACCTAAGGTCAAGTAGGGTTGGAGCTTCTTATCCAGAGTAGGGGAATATAGTATCCTTCATTGACTTTGTCTTAGAGTAGGAATCTTTTTGTGGGTATATCCCTCCACTATTCAATGAGTTTCACGAAGTGATTCCTCCTGACTTCTTTACTTTTTCCACCAGTAAGATAGGTTTTGTTTTCCACTGACTTGATGCATGGTTCTTAACTAGTACTTATTACCACTTAGAAAATGGAACTAGTTGAATGGAAAGAGTTGAATTCACAATTGGAGAATCTTATTGGCAAAGGCTTTATAAGCCCGAGCGAGTCACCCTAAGTGGCTTCGGTTCTGTTTGTTAATAAGGATGATGGTTCAATCCACCTTTAATCGATTACTAAAAGCTCTATCATGTTATGATAAAGAAAAATTATCCATTTCAACAGATTGATGATCTTCTTGATCTGTTGAAGGGGCTGAAGTGGTTCTCTAAGATTGATCTTCACTCAGATTATCATCAGTTGAGGATATAAGAATTTGATATTTAGAAAACTGCCTTTCGGAGAAGGTATGGCCATTATCTGTACCATTTCATACCCTTTGGTCTAACTAATTCTCCAAAAGTTTTGATGGATTTAATGAATAGTATTTTCCATGAGTATATTGATACTTTTTGTGGTCTTTGTAGAAAATATACTTATGTACTCTAAATTTTAGTAGGATCATGTGTATCATCTAAGAATAATGATGAGTTTGCTGAGAAATCAACAACTCTGTGCCAAGCTTTCAAAGTTTGAATTATGGATATGGGAAGTGATAATATTGGGACATGTGGTGTTAGAACATTGGATATCAATTGTTCGTAAAATGGTGAAACTAGTTATGACATGCGAACAACCATAGAATGTCTTTGAGATTTAGAGATTATTGGGTTTAGCCAGATACTATCACCTATTCATGAAAGACATATCAAAAATGGAATCTATGATGATTTCTCTTATTGGGAAGGGATTGAATATTGTGTGGAGTGAGAAATTTTAGAGTTCTTTTGGTCAGATAAATGGTCTTTTGACTACAGTGTTGTTGTTGACACATGTAGAGGCCGAGTAGGGCTATGTGTCTATTTGCGATGCATCAGGTTCAGGCTTCGACTACATTCTTATGTCAGGTGATCATGTTGTTTCCAATGGATCTCATTAGCTTAGGTCACAGCAGAAGAATTATCTGACCCATTACATTGAAATTGAATATGTAATGCATGATCTCAAGAGGTGGTTGCATTGCCTTTATTGTGAAAGGTTTTCTATGTTCTCATGCCACAAAATATTGAGTTATATCTTCCCTCAAAAAGATTTGAATCTCCACCAGAGGAGCTGGGTGGAATAACTGCAGTCTTTTGACTTTGACATCACCTATTCTCTAAGGTAAGGGATGGTCCTTGCAGATGATTTGAGAAGGAATATTCTGACCTAGGAAGTGAGAGAATATTTGGAAGAGTGGAACTTTGTGGCTCTCTATGAAATGTTTCATATCAGAGTTTAAGAGTTAGGGGAATAGGTTTCATTGGCCTGTGCTTAATTAGAATCCTCTCTTCTTGAAATTATTATTTAGGAGGTAGTGATTGATGAAGAATTATATAGAATTATAGATTCTCTTTTTGGTGGGGACCTAGTTACGCAGTGGTCATTCTCCAAAGAGGGAGTTATATGCTATCAGAATCATTTTTTGTACCGTCATCAGTATGGAAATATATATTTGTGGATTCCCATAACTCCATTTGGGATGTGAACCTAAGAATAACAAAGATGTTCTACAACATGATGTAGCAATTAAGATGGCTTGGTATGAGTCGAGGAATTGCTGATTTTGTATCTCATTGCTATATGTGCCCATAGGTGAAATATGAGAACGAGAAACCTTCAGTGTTATATCAGCCACTTCCAGCCCCTAATTGGAAGTGGAATTAGATCGCTATAGACTTTTTGGTTAGGTTTCCACATATTCAAAAGAATAAGATTTTGATTTGTTGGTGGTTGATAAACTGAAGAAATTGGATCACTTTATACCCATTCGTGATATGACCAAAGTTGAGGAACTTGTAAGTCTCTATGTGAAAGATATTTTTCAGTTGAACAAATATCTATCTGCTATAGTATTTGATAGAGATCTTCAGTGTACTTCCCACTTTTTTAGAGTCCTTCATGAGTCATTGGGAGCTGATGTCTCATTGTGCATGGAATATCATTCGGAATTGGATTTTTTTATAGAAAGAGCAATACATATCCTTGAGGATATACTCCGCACATGTGTTCATGACATTGGTGGAGCACGAGAGGATCATTTGGGGCCGGTTGAGATTTATTATAATAATAGTTACCAGTCTGCATTCATAATGTCTCTTTTTGAGGCATTGTATGGATGGCCTTGTAAATATTTATTGTGTTGGTGAGAGATATGTGAGAGTTTCTTGGATAGACCATGACTAGTCTATGAGACGACAACAAATATTCAGTTGATTTGTCATATAATGTTAATAGCTCAAAGCCAATACAAGTCTTATGTTGATCATCACCATAGACCTTTGGAGTTCTCAATTGGTGACTAAGTTTTTTTAATAGTTCCACCCTGGTTGGGTCTTCAATATCTTGGGTGGAAAGGGAATATTCATCCTCTTTTTGTTGGACCTTTTGATATTATTTAGCAGGTGGAGAAATTTATTTAACGATTAGCACTAACACTATAGCTGACGTTGATACATAATGTGTTTCATGTATCTCAACTTCATATTTATCTATCTGACCCATCTCATGTTCTGAGTTGGTGTGATCTTGAAGTGGAACCTGATTTCTATGTGACTAAAGGGCCAGTCAAGATAGTTGATTCTGATACTAACAAACTTTGTGGGTGAACGATACTATTGGTTCATGTGCTATGGCCGCATGGTTCTAATTCTCATGAGACATGGGATAGGGAGGTAATGATGAGGGAGAAAGTACTTCATATTCTTGATGGGGAGGATTCTTCGTAGGCTTTCTAGGGACATAAATTTTCTATGGTGTGGGGGTTGTAACATCCCTTTACTATTTTTAGTTATTCCTATAATTCTCTTTTGTTTGATATTCGATTGGGTTTCATTTGGAGTTTTTTCTGGTGATTTTCAAAAACATTTGGACATTTATAAGTAGGGGAACGGTTTGTGCATGGCTTTCACATGGTTAGGAAAAACCATGTTCCAGTTCCATGTTTGGGATAGTAGGCTCCACAGGATCTGTGCACAATTTTCCCTAACCGTGCATAGTTTCCCTCGAAATCATGCAGATGGTATTTTCTAGATCCAAAATTTTTATTTAAATTTTATGAGCCTCCTTTTTAGGTACTAGACATATCTCCATTGATTCAAACGCATTTCCCCTTTATTTAGAGCTCCCAAGAAGGATTTTTGGCCCCTTGAATCCCTTCTAGAAGTGATTCAAAGCTTTGATAATGTCGGTCAATCTCAATCCATATAGTTTCCTCCCCTAATTCTCTTCCTCCCATGGTCTCTTTCTTCCTCCTTAGGCTTCCATAGATATTGATATTGATTTGTTGATCTAATACCTTTTTTTGGGATCTTAAACCTAGGTTGGACTCGTGTTTTTGTGATCTTCTTTCCTTATGGAAAAATCCTGATTAGGGGTTGGAATTACGAGATCTATTGATTTTGGTAGGTGGTTCTGTTAGGTAGCTCAATTGTTATTAAACCTAATTTATTTGTTTAAATTTTAATTTTTTGAAAAAATTAAAATTGAGTGGTTTTTTAATAAAAAGGATTTCAAAGGATTTTGTTAGAAAACCCCAATTCTAATGAGTTAGGGTTTTTGATGAAAATGGGTTTTTTGGATTGTAATTGGAATTTGGTGAGATATAAATTGTTTAATTTAAATTTTACTTTTGATATGAATTTAATCAATTGAAATGTTTATTTTAATTGATCAAAAATTTATTTGATGGAAATTTTTGAAAAACCCCAGTTCATGTGATTTGAGGGATTGATATGAAAATAATGGAATTGGTTAGGAATTGAATTGTTCAATTTTAATATTAAGTGAATTTTTAAATTCCATGATTTGGTTTCAAATCATGGTTTTGTTAAAAATGTATTAATATGTTTTGATGGAAACCTTAGGGTCTCATCTTGGTGAAATATAATGTTTTGATTAAAAACCCATTATGGATTTTAAAGAGAAAATTGGCATATGTAAAATGATGATTGGGATGAATTTTATGTTGGTTATAAAGTGAATTTAACAATATTTATTTTTTACTTGATCACATTAAATCATTAGTTAGTGAGTTATTTTTGGTGTCACTTGATCATCCTACAACATTTTAAAACATCATATCATCACATCCCATTCCTTAGGCAATGGCGATAAGATACCTTTACCTTAGGCCTAAAGGGGCGTATGTACAAATTTTTTTGTATTCATAGTGTTGGATCCCTATATCCTAGAACTATCATACCTATTTGTCACATGACCTTGTTTCTTACTTGTTTTAATTTTTGAATGTGTATATATTCTATTGTTATAAACTATTTACATGCCTTGGGAATTTATATAAATAGTTTATATAAAGTGTTTATTGAAGTCATTTGTAAGAATTTCTTTTGATGAAATGTATCCTTTGATTAGAATAAAATTCCATCTTTTGATATGTTTTCCATAATTTGAAAAGTATAGAATGATTTGATAAAGGTATTTCTATCTTTTAAATAGTAGATAAATATTTATTAAAATACGATTTGTTAATGTCAAACCTATTTTTTTAATTGAAATCACACATCAGTTAAAAGTATATTGGCATATGTTATGGAATTATTGGCTGAAATACTACAAGAATTTGGCCCACACCCTACTTGTTCCTTTGGGTGTTTTTAGATTTTCTCCTTCCAGGTTTGAGAAAAGAAAAGGGGACTCTTAGAGGTGGATCCTGCTATTGATCTTTGGTCATGTTGAGTTATTTCCTTAAGGACTATGGGATATTTTTATTCTTTTTGTACTTTTGATGTAGTATTTTGGTAGTTTTTCATGATTATATTCTGTTACTTTACTCCCAATGAAGTTTTTTTATATGCATACTATCTTGTCTTTTTTGCTTTTCTCATTTTTGGGGAAAAAATTGTTCCCACTTTTCATTTGTATGGTTCCAGGTTCTAGTCGTCGACCAATGGGGATCAGAAATTCCTTCATTCTATGTCCAAACTAACTCAGTCATCAGGTTACCAGGGTACCTGGGTTGGTTCATGACATATCCCTATCAAATACCATAATATATGATATATTATTGGTTGGGGAGACATTGGGATCTATTGCATATATATGGATGAAAAGGTAGTGGATCCTTTAATGAGTCAATTTTTGTAGTAGTATATTGTTGTTCATGTAGAGTCCCTTCGTATATGATTCTTAATATATTTATATAATCATCACATAATGTATCGGGATATCATAATAAATGAAATATTTATTTATCATTTATCATGTGAGATTTATTTTACTTTAAATTAATATCGGAATGATAATATACCCTCAAATTACAACTTTCGGTTGTCCCTAATTGATGATCGTCATGGAGTAGTATGGGTTATGATGATATGTTATTATAATCTTGATTAGTGTAATCATGAGATAATAAGAGGATATTTATTATTTTGGATGATCCACCAATTAAATCCCATGGAATTTCAAACAGTCATAAATATACAAAGGAGTGTATTCTTATAATGAAACATTCTTACCCAAGGTTAGCAATATACCTAGTATAAGTAATTTTATACTTCGATACATTTCATAAAAAAGTCATTGGATCCTATCTAATCAATGGTTTATTTTTTTATTACTATTCATTCCATCCATTTTAGTATGAACAAGATTTTATTTTTTATAACTTGTATTATTAAAAAAATGTATATCGTTTTATTGAACTAGACCATGTAAATTCATAGAAAATATTTTTTTGATTCACATGAGATGCATTCATCTACAAATATGGAGGAAATGTAATGTGCTCATCTACTAGATGAATGAAATTTATGGATTCATGTTCCAAGTTTTCCTTTTTAGATAATCAAGAAAAGATGAGATGACCTATATTAGATTGGAATATTCTATATCTATAATTCACATAGAGTCCTGATCAAAGGGATTATATAGGTATAAATATGATATATGTGATACATCATATGGTGTACATGTTCATATGAGATATGATTATGTTTAACATAGATCACGAAAAACCCATTATTAGTATGAGTAGAATCGATTCTTTTTATAGGCCACACTTTGATTATATCTTTGAAATAAGGAATTAATATTTGGTTTCAGTGCTACTAAATCCTAAAGGGTCACATCATTAATAATTTGGATAACAATTAATTATTCGACAAAGCTTTTTTTCCCAAAATAAATAGGGTTTAAAAAACACTATCCAACAGAGTTTTGGATAGATTCATAAAGAGTTTTGAAGTTATTCATTAATTCATTATGGGATTTTGTAAAAGTTGGAAACCATTGGAAATATAAAATAAAAAAGTGATATAATATTTAAAGAAAACCCTATATCATAAAAAATTATGTAATCATGTTTATTATTATATTCTAACTTATTATATGATGTCATCATAGAGTTGGCCCCTGATGTATGACTCTCCTCATTAAATAAGGAGTGGAGGGAGGGCCTGCTTTATGGAAAGGGTTCCCTCATTGGTGATTACCACTTTTATTGTGATATTTGAAGCTCTTAGTTCTACCCAAGACATCACTTATCATTGTAGTGAAGGATCTGACAACCATTTGACATTTTGGGAATCCTGATGTTATAAACTGAGATCATTGGTGGATTACCTATGGAATAATAATTATACATTCCATGATCATATAATAATCATCAATCACACTCTATTGGGATGAAGTTTGCTACATTATCTTATCATTTACATTGTTAGTCATAAACGTATACATTTTTTATTCTTGAAGATAGATTAGAAATTTTTTGAGTTTCGTTCTACTACTCAAGATTGTTATATGATTCCATAAAACCATAAAATCAATAAGAACATAAAAAGTTAGAAAAAATTATAAAAAAATGGAAAAACTGATTCAACCCCCTTCTCGGTGTTAATATCATTCTTAGGACACGTCATCCTTTGTTATAATTCTATGTAAAAAAATATAATTTTTTAATAGTAAAACTAGTATAATTTTTATTACCTATAACGTATTTTATATCCACCAAAAAATAGTTTTAGATAATATTATATAAAATATATAATTTATTAATATAATGGTCATAATAATATTTTGTTTTGATAATTTTATTTTTGTTATATTTTTAACATAAAATATTAATTTATAATAAATATTTATAAATATTGGTTTTAGGAAAATATTTTACACCCCATACAGTTCTTAACTCCATACTACTCTCATTCCTCACCCATTCAAAAAAAAAATTAAAATTATATATTTTAAATAATTAATTATTATAAAAAATATTTAAACAATATTACTGTGATGAACCTTCCTTGAAACCCGAGTACCCTGATACTCAATATAGCTCTGATATAGACTGAAGGGAATTTCCAATCCCTATAGGTTTGTGATAAGAACCTTTAATCATACAAGAATCATGTGTGAATGAATTTTACAAAAAATGTAGAAGGTAAAAGATACATGTCAGTATGCTAAAAACCCCAGAGGGAGAAATTACCAAAATCAAATAGGTAAAACAGTACTCAAACAATACATTACTAAAAGTCACAATGCCTAACAAGATAAATCTTAAAGACAAACCCATTTAACAAGGGGATCATCACTCCACTGTTCAAATCTATTACTTCGGGTCCCAATGATCAAGAAAAACTACCACTTCCATGTGGAGATTTTACTTTCCCTATACTAGGCATAATATAATATATAATAATCTAAATGAAAAGTTATAGTATGAGTTATAAATCTTAGTATGGTCTCTGTAACATCCCAAGTAAGTAATGAATAATATATATTTTTATCTATGTCAATTAATGATTAAGATAATGTTTTAGAGGCTTAAAATGAAAATAAATACAATCTTATGCATGGAATACACTAATATTCTTAAAAGATTGTTTTACTGCCTTTTGATGGCAAACCATTTTTCAATGTATATTTTGACAATTTTATAAACTATGTTTGTCAAAATAAACTTATCCTTTATGATTGGGACATCAAAATTTACCTTGTGTGAATTTTTGGTATTTTTCTGACAATGTTCATTTTTTAATGAATAGTGAAAAATACTGCATTTTACATCAAAACTGCTTTTTAATCTAATTTATTTATATGATTAGATTATGTTTTGAATTGGTTTTGAAGTGAAATTAGAATATATTTTTACCATTTTATCCAATGGTGGTCATTGGAATCAATTTCACTTTGAAATTAGACTTAAACTGGTGTCAATCTTTTGATACTTATTGTTTTGTAAAAACACGCTATTTGCTCTGGCAGCGGGAATTAATTATTAAATTAATTAATGTGACTTATATGATTTTAATTTTGTAAAATAGACTTCATTTTTGAATTCAGAATATCAAATATAGCGTAGGGTGAATTTTTGGTAATTTTCTGAAAAACATCAATTTTTGATGAATAGTGAAACCACTAAGTGGTAATCAAGAAAATTGATTTTTCAGTTAAATGAAAGTTTACCACTAATGTGTATTGAATTTTGATAATCCGACATACATGGTTGTCATTAAGAAGTAAAATGTGGTTCAATGAGATTAAAATAATTTTTTGGTGAATAGTAACTTATTAAGTTCTTAATCGCGATTAGTGGTAATTAGGGTAGTTTAAAGTATAAATAATGCTTTAATAATAGAAAATGACCTAAACACATGTCCCAACCTTATTGGTTGTGTCATGGCCGACCAAGACAAGCCATGGGTCATCTTGGGGACCCAATGGGGACATTTTGGTTGGGAAATGACATAAATAACTTTTTATTTAATGTTAAAGTAAAAATGACACAAACAAGAGATGTTTTATGAAAAAAAATTTTACATGGGGTTATAAAGATCAGATATTTGATTATAAATAGTCATTGGAAAGATAATAATATTTTCTACATCATAGTATTTTTTTTATGATTTTTAGACATTAAATAAATTAAATTATTTATGACATAATAATGATGCAGCGATGACATCATTATTTGACGATTTAAATAAAATGGAAAGATAATGTAAAATCTATGAACTACACATGTACAAAACCAATTGGATGAGTGGATTTCGAACCCTTATCACCTTATCCACGAATTCTATCAATGTGGGACCTTTTAAAACAGAATCACATTTTCAAATAAAGTAATATTTCTTTACTTTCCAAAAGTGCCCCTCCTCTCCTCTTATAAAAGGCCCCCAACCCTACCTCATTTCACACACTCCTCAAGCCTTTGGCTCGGCCAATCCCTGCCCATTTACTCTCTACACATCCCTATCCCAATCCTAGAGGATTCCCTTTGGGCAGAATCCTTTCAAAGGAAGCCTTTTGGCTCAAATCAAAAGGAGTTACACTTTTTAAGGTAATTCATTCTCTAATGTTCATTTGTTTTATTTTGCTTCTCCAACCCCCTAAACTCTTTTTATTTACTTATTTTGTAAAAACACCAGTATCTTCAATATACAAGGATGTTTTTATAATATTTATTTGAGCTACACTCTCACACAACTACATCAAATGGTTAAAGAACAAACGGTTTCTGTGGATGGCGAAATTCTGCCTCCCGAAACGATGATTGTTCAAAATTCATTTAACACCTTCAAAGGTGGCCATTATTATGTCACTATTTTTATATATGATATATAATATGTTTATGTTTTCCTTAAGCTTCTGTTTTTTTTTCATTTTGGGCATACCTTTATGGTTTCCATTATGGGTAAACACGATATCTTCATTTTAGGAAGTGCGGACTACCGCCCCTCAAAGTGATTTGATTCATTAAATACCATATGTGGGAAATATAAAGGATGGAACTATGATATTATATATGATATTATACTGGAATTATAATATACCTTTATATCATTATGATTCCATTCTATAAAATACGAAATAGAAATGAAAGTAGCGTTCATGCGTACGTACGGCTTACCCTCTCCATGAACGGTGCATTTCATTTCTTACCTCTAAATGATTATGTAATATTATAAATGCATGTATGTAATGGATATATATGACATATATTATATCTACATCATGAATACCATTCTGGAAATAATGAACCTTTGACCAAATTAACAACATGTAAGTGTAATAAGTCTATTTTTGACTTAAGAACCAAATACCGACAAAATGAACATTATTAACTTAACTGATTACATGATGTTCATAACATGGTATAAAAGGAATAATGAACTTGGAAAAGATTCATAAGCAAGTAGAGATTAACTCAAGTTTATTATTCAGGAGATTAAAGAACGGTCGGGTCAAGTCGGATACGAGGTATGGGACTTCGTCTCAATCTCCTTTCGTTGAGGCATATTTTATTTTATACACAACTTTCTTTTATACGGTGTATAAACCCCTTTGACTTTTACGTTTATTCAAAAGTAATATTTTTTATATGAAGAGTTTACTAAACGACAAAAGGGAATGTTTTTGTCGTACGTATGCAGCGACAATGACTTCTCCTCCATCGTGATCGTTATTTGAGTTTCGGCTTCCTCTACAAGCCATACCTTCTTTTTAAAAGAAAAATAAATACCTTGTTTTAATTTTCTTTTATTTTAGTATTGAAAATGGTTTTCATAATGTTTTTATATCAATGTGTTGTATTGATATCTCGTGATTGAAATGTGGAAATTTTATGTTTCCTTTATGCATGTTTTATGTGATATGATTATGTTATGGTTCTTGGGCATTATTATGAAGACGGGTGGTTCCATGATAAACTAAGGGCGGGTGAGCCCGTTATAGCTCTCCAATGCATTGGGTAACGCGAAGGAGTGAAACGTTAAGGTTTCTCCGAAGAGATTTTAGGGAATATACTGTGATGGGTATTCCAAACGTAACCAAGAGGGTTACTCCCTACATAAGAATGTTATGAATGCCTCAAGTTACCTTTATGTCTTATGATTTCTATGATTTATTCATGATTTTATGAGGTATGTTAAAGTGCCTATGTTTTATGGGTAAAGTATGATTTCATTCTTATGTATATATGAACTCATGTTTCCTTTCCATGTTTTTTTATGACCCATACTGAGTTTTTATGCTCATCCCAAGTTTTTGAAATGTTTTTCACAGGTCAAGGGAAAGGTACATGATAAGATGATAGAGTCAAGGATGTGTCAAGAAATAATCCATGTTTTATTTTAAATGTGTTTCCATTGATGGGAATGAAGAATACTATCTTTATGTAACCACTTTGTTTATATGTGGAATGTAATGCATGTTTTATGATCTAATTCTCTAAAACTCTAAACCAGAAAAGATCCTCAATGTGTAATCTTGTAATTACTCAAGATTAAGTAAGGTTTAAAGCTGGGGCCTTATAGTTGGTATCAGAGGTCGGTTTAGATAACTTTAGGAGTTAGAATTCTATTAAATGATTATCCAAAAATAATTTTTTTCGAAATGATATAGCATTTAAAGATTACCATGTTGCTTCATCTAAGACATGTTTGTTCAGAATGGTTTTCCGCAGAGGAAACAGGGAAGCAGTGCTAGGAAGGCATACAGAAGGAAATAACCTTCCGAATCAGCATGCTCATATGGTCGGAATTGGAACTGAACAGTTTGTTGCAGTAATGGCGCAGTTGACTCAAGCGATAAATGGCGGTGGTATCCATGCACGAGATCAGCCAGATCAACCGCAGAGGAACATGTTAGTGGTGGAACATTTCATGAGGCAACATCTACCATCATTCAGAGGATCACCTGACCTTGTGCTAGCTGAAGGGTTGATTAAAGCACTGGAGAATATTTTTGATGTCATGGGGTATTCAGACAATCAAAAGGTTAGTCTTGCTATTTACCATTTGGAGGGTGAAGCAGATCAGTGGTGGTCTATGGTTAAAAATATCAGGGACGCCGATGAGATTGATGCTCTTGACTGGGATGAATTCAAAGGTATGTTTCTTGAGAAGTATTTTCCTAAGGCTGTTCGACTTAGGATGGAAAATCAATTCCTGGAATTGAGGCAAGAGGAAGACTCAGTGGCTGCCTATGAAGAAAGGTTCACTCGATTGGCAAGGTATGCTCCAAATTTTATCCGGGACCATGATAGTAAAATCAATCGTTTCTACTCAGGATTAAAGCCAAAGTATCGAAGGGCATTAGCTTCTCGTGAGTTTAAATGTTATGAAAATCTTGTTCGATGTGCTGAGAAGGTGGAAATGGAGTTTGCCGATGACCAAGTTTTCTATAACAACCAGCAGAAGAAGAGACCGAGGTGGCAGGAGAAAGGTAAGAATTCTTCAAAAAAGTCTGATGGTAAGAGAACTAAGTTTCCAGTTTGTGATAAATGTTGCAAAAGGCATGCTGGGGAATGTCTTCTGAATTCTGGGAAGTGCTACCGATGTGGTAAGATGGGACATATGGCTCGTGATTGCACTGAAAAGGATCAAGGTGAAGGTAAGAACAAATTTGATTTACAGTTAGTGAAATGTTATAAGTGCAATGAGATGGGTCACTATGCAAACGAGTGTCCGACAAAGAGCTTGAGTGATGGGAAGCAGTTAGACTACAAGCAGAAAGGGGTGGTGAAATCCTTTGCAACTACTTCAGTAGATGTCGGGCCATCAAATGAAGTGGTATCAGGTACATTGTTTGTTTTTTCAAATTATGCCAGTGTGTTGTTTGATTCGGGGTCTACACATTCTTTCATCTCTGAAATCTTTTCTAGTAAAATTGGAATACCATCTCAAGAAATGACTCCTGAACTTTTGGTAAAAACACCTGGGGGGAATGTTGAGGCAAAAAGAATTTATAAGAATCTTCCTATCCTTATCTGTGGAAAGAACCTACTTGCAAACCTTATTGTTCTACCTCTAGTAGAGTTTGATGTTATCCTGGGTATGGATTGGCTCTCTATCTACCATACTAAGATTGACTGTAGAGCTAAAGAAGTTTCTTTTCAGAAAGACTTTCATTTTGTTTACAAGAATGAACCCTTACTTTTGATAACATATCAAGAGGCCGAGAAACTTGTAAAAGATGGAAGTGAATGTAACCTTGCACACATCGTTGAAAATAAAGGAACTGTTCAGATTAATGACGTGCCAGTGGTAAATGAGTATCTTGATGTTTTTCCTGATGAGTTGCCTGTAATAATACCAGATCGGGAAGTTGAGTTTACTGTTGACTTATTTCCTGATTCTATGCCAATTTCAAAACCCCCTTATCGAATGGCACAAATTGAACTTTTAGAGTTGAAGGAGAAATTGCAAGATTTATTAGAGAAAGGTTTCACTAGACCTAGCACATCACCATGGGGTGATCCTGTTTTATTTTTTAAAAAGAAAGATGGTTCTATGAGACTTTGCATTGATTATAGAGCCTTGAATAATATCACTGTTAAGAACAAATATCCTTTGCCTCATATCGATGATTTGTTTGATCAGCTCCAGGGAGCTCAGTTTTTTTCAAAGATTGACTTGAGATCGGGGTACCATCAGCTGAAGGTAAAGGAGGCATATATTCCGAAGACCGCGTTCCGTACGAGATATGGCCATTATGAATTTGTAGTAATGCCTTTTGGGATAACCAATGCACCTACTGTATTCATGGACTTAATGAATATAATTTTCCATGAGTTCTTGGATAAGTTTGTGGTGGTTTTCATTGATGATATTTTGGTGTTTTTTAAAAGTAAATAGGAGCATGAAAAATATTTAAGGGTTATCTTTCAAACCATAAAAGAAAAGAAACTGTCTGGGAAATTCAGAAAGTGTGAGTTTTGGTTGCAACAAATTTGTTTCCTTGGTCACATTGTTTCTAAAGATGGCATAATTGTTGATCCTGCAAAAACAAAAGTTGTAGAAGAATGGCCAAGAACCCCAAATGTAACCGAGATTCGTAGCTTCCTTGGTTTGGCGGGCTATTACCGAAGGTTTGTTAGAAATTTTTCATGGTTATCTAGTCCAATGACTAAGCTAACTCGGAAGGGTGTTAAGTTTATCTGGACAAAAGAATGTGATGATTGTTTTCAGGAATTGAAAAGAAGATTGGTGAATGCTCCAGTTTTGGAACTACCTTCCAGGAATGGTGAGTTTGTTATATACAGTGATGCTTCATTGAAAAGACTTGGTTGCGTCCTAATGCAGAATGATCAGGTAATTGCTTATGCTTCACGACAGTTGAAAACTCATGAGGTAAATTACCCTACACATGATTTGGAATTAGCTGCTGTTGTTTTTGCTTTAAAAATTTGGAGGCATCATTTGTATGGAGTAAAGTGTGAAATACATACCGATCACAAAAGTTTAAAGTATATATTCACTCAGAAAGAGTTAAACATGAGACAAAGGAGATGGCTGGAATTTATCAAGGATTATGACTGTACAATTCATTACCATCCGGGAAAAGCAAATAAAGTGGCTGATGCTTTGAGTCGAAAAAGTAATGCTTCATTAACAATGTTGTGGTTGGAACGTGATCCTTTGGTTAACGATTTGGTGAAATTTGGCATAGAAGTTGTTGGTGCAGGATGTCCTTCTGTTTTGTTTTAGGTATCAGTGAGATCATCTCTATCAGATAGAATCAAGCAAGCACAGAAGCAAGACAGTGAGTTGCAGAAAAAGGTAGAGCTGGTTCAGAAAGGTAAGTTGCCTGAATTCAACATTGATAATGATTGAGTTTTGAGATTTGGGAAGAGATTGTGTGTGCCTTGTGATTCACAGTTGAAGAGAGAGTTGTTATGTGAAGCTCATATTTCTCCGTTTTCAGTTCATCCGGGCAGTACTAAGATGTATAGAGATCTGCGGGAGTATTACTGGTGGGATGGAATGAAAAGAGATATTGCTGATTTTACTGTGAAGTGTTTGACTTGTCAGCAGGTTAAAGAAGAGCGGCAGTTACCGAAAGGGATGCTTCAGCCTTTACCAGTGCCAGAGTGGAAATGGAAGAATATATCCATGGACTTTGTTGTTGGATTACCGAAGACATCTCAAGGTAATAATGCAATCTGGGTTATTGTTGATCGCTTGACCAAATCTGCTCATTTCCTTGATATACGAGATACTTTCTCTCTTGATCAACTTTCCCGTTTGTATCTTAAAGAGATAGTCAGGTTACATGGAGTTCCTCTCTCCATTGTATCAGATCGTGATCCCATGTTTACTTCTAACTTTTGGAAAGGCCTTCAGAAGTCGTTGGGTACTGAATTAAATTTTAGTACAGCTTTTCATCCTCAATCAGATGGGCAGTCAGAATGAACAATTCAGACATTGGAGGATATGCTACGAGCTTGTTCTATGGATTATCAGGGATGTTGGGACCAACATCTTTCTTTGGTTGAGTTTTCATATAATAACAGTTTTCATTCCAATATACAGATGGCACCATTTCAGGCATTATATGGGAAGCGGTGACGAACTCCAGCTTTCTGGGATGAAGTGGGTGAAAGGAAGTTGATGGGACCAGAATTGGTAGAAGAGATGGCATAAAAAGTTCAGCTGATTCAGAAACACATGAGAACAGCTCAGAGCAGGCAGAAGAGTTATGCGGATAACCGAAGGAAGGATCTATCTTTCGAGGTAGGTGATCATGTTTTTCTCAAGGTTTCTCCTTGGAAAAGTGTGATGAGATTTGGTAAGAAAGGTAAGCTAAGTCCAAGGTTCATTGGACCATACGAAATTCATGGAGAGAGTTGGATCAGTTGCATACCGAGTGGCTTTACCTCCGAGTTTATCTCAGGTACACAATGTTTTTCACGTTTCGATGTTGAGAAAGTATATGCTAGATCCATCTCATGTTTTGAGTCCAGAGGTAGTTCAGATGGAAGAGAACCTATCTTATGAGGAACAACCGGTCCAGATTCTTGACCACAGGGAGAAAGTGTTATGGAATAAGGTGATTAAGCAGGTAAAGGTTTTTTGGAAAAACCACATGATTGAAGAGGCAACATGGGAATCTGAAAATGCAATGAGGGATAAGTACCCCCATTTATTCGATAAGTAAATAAATTACGGGGATGCAATTTTCTAAAGGGGGGAAGGATGTAACATCCCAAGTAAGTAATGAATAATAGATATTTTTATCTATGTCTATTAATGATTAAGATAGTGTTTTAGAGGCTTAAAATGAAAATAAATACAATCTTATGCATGGAAAACACTAATATTCTTAAAAGATTGTTTTACTGCCTTTTGATGGCAAACCATTTTTGAATATATATTTTGACAATTTTATAGACTATGTTTGTCAAAATAAACTTATCCTTTATGATTGGGACATCAAAATTTACCTTGTGTGAATTTTTGGTATTTTTCTGACAATGTTCATTTTTTAATGAATAGTGAAAAATACTGCATTTTACATCAAAACTGCTTTTTAATCTAATTTATTTATATGATTAGATTATGTTTTGAATTGGTTTTGAAGTGAAATTAGAATATATGTTTACCATTTTATCCAATGGTGGTCATTGGAATCAATTTCACTTTGAAATTAGACTTAAACTGGTGTCAATCTTTTGATACTTATTGTTTTGTAAAAACACGCTATTTGCTCTGGCAGTGGGAATTAATTATTAAATTAATTAATGTGACTTATATGATTTGAATTTTGTAAAATATACTTCATTTTTGAATTCAGAATATCAAATATAGCTTAGGGTGAATTTTTGTAATTTTCTGAAAAAACTTCAATTTTTGATGAATAGTGAAACCACTAAGTGGTAATCAAGCAAACTGATTTTTCAATTAAATGAAAGTTTACCACTAATGTGTATTGAATTTTGAAAATCCGATATACATGGTTGTCATTAAGAAGTAAAATGTGGTTCAATGAGATTAAAATAATTTTTTGGTGAATAGTAACTTATTAAGTTCTTAATCGCGATTAGTGGTAATTAGGGTAGTTTAAGGTATAAATAATTCTTTAATAATAGGAAATGACCTAGACACATGTACCAACATTATTGGTTGTGTCATGGCCGACCAATACAAGCCATGGTTCATCTTGGGGACCCCATGGGGACATTTCGGTTGGGAAATGACATAAATAACTTTTTATTTAATGTTAAAGTAAAAATGACACAAACAAGAGATGTTTTACGAAAACAATTTTTACATGGGGTTATAAAGATCAGATATTTGATTATAAATAGTAATTGGAAAGCTAAAAAGATTTACTACATCATAGTATTTGTTTTATGATTTTTAGACATTATATAAATTAAATTATTTATGACATAATAATGATGCAGCGATGACATCATTATTTGACGATTTAAATAAAATGGAAAGATAATGTAAAATCTATGAACTAAACATGTCCAAAACCAATTGTATGAGTGGATTTAGAACCCTTATCACCTTATCCACGAATTATATCAATTTGGGACCTTTTAAAACCGAAACACATTTTCAAATAAAGTAATATTTCTTTACTTTCCAAAAGTGCCCCTCCTCTCCTCTTATAAAAGGCCCCCACCTCTACCTCATTTCACACACTCCTCAAGCCTTTGTCTCAGCCAACCCCTGCCCATTTACTCTCTCCACATCACTCTCCTAATCCTAGAGGATTCCCTTTGGGCAGAATCCTTTCAAAGGAAGCCTTTAGGCTCAAATCAAAAGGAGTTACACTTTTTAAGGTAATTCATTCTCTAATGTTCATTTGTTTTATTTTGCTTCTCCAACCCCCTAAACTCTTTTTATTTACTTATTTTGTAACAACACCAGTATCTTCAATATACAAGGATGTTGTTATAATATTTATTTGAGCTACACTCTCACACAACTATATAAATGGTTAAAGAACATACGGTTTCTGTGGATGGCGAAATTCTGCCTCCCGAAACGATGATTGTTCAAAACTCATTTAACACCTTCAAAGGTGGCCCTTATGATGTCACTATTTTTATATATGATATATAATATGTTTATGTTTTCCTTAAGCTTCTGTTTTTTTTCATTTTGGGCATACTTTTATGGTTTCCATTATGGGTAAACACGATATCTTCATTTTAGGAAGTGTGTACTACCGCCCCCTCAAAGTGATTTGATTCGTTAAATACCATATGTGGGACATATAAAGGATGGAACTATGATATTATATATGATATTATACTGGAATTATAATATACCTTTATATCATTATGTTTCCATTCTATAAAATACGAAATAGAAATGAAAGTAGCATTCATGCGTACGTACGGCTTACCATCTCCATGAACGGTGCATTTCATTTCTTACCTCTAAATGATTATGTAATATTATAAATGCATGTATGTAATGGATATATATGACATATATGATATATACATCATGAATACCATTCTGGAAATAATGAACCTTTGACCAAATTAACAACATGTAAGTGTAATAAGTCTATTTTTGACTTAAGAACCAAATACCGAAAAAATGAACATTATTAACTTAACTGATTACATGATGTTCATAAAATGGTATAAAAGGAATAATGAACTTGAAAAAGATTCATAAAAAAGTAGAGATTAACTCATGTTTATTATTCAGGAGATTAAAGAACGGTCGGGTCAAGTATGATATGAGGTATGGGACTTCGTCTCAATCTCCTTTCGTTGAGGCATATTTTATTTTATACACAACTTTCTTTTATACGGTGTATAAACCCCTTTGACTTTTACGTTTATTCAAAATGAATATTTTTTATACGAAGAGTTTACAAAATGACAAAAGGGAATGTTTTTGTCGTACGTATGCGGCGACAACGACTTCTCCGCCGTCGTGACCGTTATTTGAGTTTCGACTTCCTCTACAAGCCATACCTTCTTTTTAAAAGAAAAATAAATACCATGTTTTACTTTTCTTTTACTTTAGTATTGAAAATGGTTTTCATAATGTTTTTATATCAATGTGTTGTATTGATATCTCGTGATTGAAATGTGGAAATTTTTTGTTTCCTTTATGCATGTTTTATGTGATATGATTATGTTATGGTTCTTGGGCATTATTATGAAGACGGGTGGTTCCGTGATAAACTAAGGGCGGGTGAGCCCGTTATAGCTCTCCAATGCATTGGGTAACGTGAAGGAGTGAAACGTTAAGGTTTCTCCGAAGAGATTTTAGGGAATATACTGTGATGGGTATTCCAAACGTAACCAAGAGGGTTACTCCCTACGTAAGAATGTTATGAATGCCTCAAGTTACCTTTATGTCTTATGATTTCTATGATTTATTCATGATTTTATGAGGTATGTTAAAGTGCCTATGTTTTATGGGTAAAGTATGATTTCATTCTTATGTATATATGAACTCATTTTTCCTTTCCATGTTTTTTTTATAACCCATACTGAGTTTTTATGCTCATCCCATGTTTTTGAAATGTTTTTCACAGGTCAAGGGAAAGGTACATGATAAGATGATAGAGTCAAGGATGTGTCAAGAAATAATCCATCTTTTATTTTAAATGTGTTTCCATTGATGGGAATGAAGAATACTATATTTATGTAACCACTTTGTTTATATGTGGAATGTAATGCATGTTTTATGATCTAATTCTCTAAAACTCTAAACCCGAAAAGATCCTCAATGTGTAATCTTGTAATAACTCAAGATTAAGTAAGGTTTAAGGATGGGGCCTTATAGTCTCAATTAGTTTTCCCTAATCAATTACATAACAATTAAAACAAATATTATTTCTTATTCAATAAAATATTTCATGGAATTAAATTTACATAAATTCAAAAAAACAAGTTTTCTTAATCAAAATAGGGCAGATATATCAAAACTAAATTAAATGGACAATTTTTATAAAACATTTACATAAATTAGTTGGCATGAATAAAATAGTTCTCTAAATCAATGGCATGTAATCATAAAATAATGTATATAATATCACAATGTATTGATACCAAAGGTATGTTATTTTATTGAAATATATTCCTCACACTTCTAAATCAGTGATATCAACTTAATGTGTGCACACATCCATGACTCATTTCATTGGGACTAAACTCCCCTTTGGGGAAAAAACTCATACTACAGTATGTTCATGTCATTGTTTTCATCATCAATCCAGTTCTAGTGGGTCAAATCCTATAATTTTAATTCTAATTACCCACTAACTACTTTGGATCACATGTTCTTCAATCATTTAAATAATAAATCATGGGAAATCAATTATTTCAAATCATTTTACAATAAAATTCTCCACTTTTAGTTTTAAACATTCCTTTCTCATTTCAAAACAAAATCATAGGTTTTCATCAACTCTTAATTTTTCAAAACAACATTTTGTTTGATGGATTTATCTAAAAATAAATTTACAAATCAAGCCGTTAATTTTTCTCAAATATTCCCAATAATTCCATGTCCATTAAAATTAGGATTTTTTCACAATTTCTATACCTTTTAAAATTATGACTTCAATATTCTCAAATATAGGTTTTTAAATCATTTAGAAACTAGATTTAAATCAATCAAGTAATATTAGGTTTTAATTTTAGGGTAATTCATATAGAACCAACAACCATTTAATAAAAAATCATATCAACACTCACAACAACAAAAGGACAATGATGAAAGAAATAGAAGGTGATCAAAAAGGAAATACTATATCACAATCATTTAGATAAAACATTGATTCAATCGAAAAGCATGATATAATATTGGTTCCAAAAGGGGTATTAGAGAGGAGGAGAAAACCATAATAATGGAACTCATTAGGTATTAAACGTCAAATCAAGACATATTGAAGGGAAAGAATCACTCACTATCCATGTGAGTAAACCTAGGGTTTTAATGATGATTTCAAGTAGAATACATAATGAAATTATGAATTTATAAAAAATAAAACAACTAGGAATTTGTCATTTATACCATAAATTAATGGTTTATTGAGTAAATGAATCATGTTTTATATACACTGAAAAAGGGCTTCCAATTGGTTTAGAAAAACACTAATTTATGAATATATGGTGTAAGTTCATATTTTATGGTGTAAATAAGTTTATTATATAAACAATTTTCACGGATTTTTGGCATAAAAAAATTAACGTCACAAATCAATGATTTATTGCCTAAATTATTTCAATAGCTATTTACTAGAAATAAAATACTGTAGAAACACCAAACAACTTCCATCTCACCCCAAACCCAAAATAGGAACCCTCTAAATACCCTTGAAACATTTACAGACACTGGACTAATTCAAACAACATACACCCCTGAACATTATGTCATTTTTCATTAAAAAATATCTACATCCATGAAAATATTGAGAATCCCCCATACAAAAAGGGAAAAAATCAGAGTTATGAAGTTCCTGAAAGAGGGTAATGGGATGTTACAATGTCCCCACCATAAACACTATATTTTCCTAGAATGATTATCAAGAAGATTCTATACAAAAGAAATTATCCCACTACTCTCTTATTAGTGCCTTATTCTCTCGTGTCACGTGTGAATCAGAACCATGTTTCTATTTGACATGAACCAAATACATCATATTCCCATTAATAAACATTTTCTTAGAATCAACCATCCTGATTGGAAACTTAATAATGGCTAAATCAGGATCAAAAAAAATCTCTCCACATATTTGGATATGAGAAAGTTCAGAAAGATACTTTCAAACCTATGATCCTTGATACACATTGTGAAAAATTTAACCACCATCGAAGTTACAAATGTTAGGCCACATTCTCCAATCACTAAACAATATCAAAATTACCCACACACATTGGTGTAAAATTTACCTATTTTCCAAGGCATTAGTGACCCAAATGAGGTGAAACTATTAAAAACACTTTGTCACCAATTAAAAAATCTAATGGTCATCATAAATAGTCAAAATAATATTTATATCAACTCGATGTCATCAAAATTAAATGATAAATGAACTAAATCAACATTATAATCTCTTATAAAAATAATGAATCCAACCAAGGAACATTCACCAATATTGGAACAAAACAAAATAGATCTATAATAAGGGAATTATAGGTACCTAAAAGGATCAATTCTGATCATGCACTCGTAATTTTTGTCATAGGAAAACACAACCATTCATAAGTGGTAATCCAATGCTCCACTAAATTAAACAACTCTAGCACATAACATGTCCTCAAGAACCAGTATAGCATGATCTGTTTGGTCATCCATCTATATATGATATTCCATATTCAAATAAACTTGGGATCTCATGGACTTTTTGAGGCCTCTTTGGAAGCGATATGTGAAATAGGGATCCCTATGAGAGATAATAGGATATATAACTCCATCCAATATGATAATCTCTTACATATAGAGACATCCCAAGTCCTAAACTTTGGTTTCAAATCAAATTGGTATAAATTTAGCTGATTTTCCCAGCTTATTGATCATTACCCATATCACATTATTCCCTCAATGGGTACAGGAAACATAACTGCAAAATCCATAGATATCTCATTCCACTTCCAAGTAAATGCTAGATGTGCGTGAAAAAAACATGAATTTCTCTAGTGATCATCCTTAACCTATTGGATGGTAATTAATTGAGAGGAAAAGATGGAAATTTCTCATCTCATTCCTGGATACCAGAATCATAGTCACATATTATAGAACATCATTGTGGTTATAGGGTTAACCTCCCACTAAGGAATAATGGAAGAACCCCATAACATCCTTTCTCACAATAAAATTTGCAATAAACATATTTTTAAAACATAGGATGCCCTCTGAAGAGAACAACCTCTCACAAATGGACTTCCCACCATAAAAAGAGTCCCTAATTTCAAGGAATTCATCATCAAGGTGATCCTCCAAAATAATAATCTTATTAAGAGAAGAGGAAAAATGCACATTTTAAAAAACAACCTCATACCCATTATCCAAAACTCTGAAATGAAAATATGTAAATAGATCCCTTAAATTACACTATTATAATGATTCATTTATGTCCTAGGTCGAAACTTTCCTACTCAAAGCATCAGAAAAGACATTCACCTTACGAGGGGTGTAGGAAATGTTGAAATTAGAGGACTATAAGAACTCCACCCAATTACACTAACACAGGTTCAAATATTTTTTAAAGAACATATAACTCAAGATTTTTTTTGTCATAATAAATGTTAAACCTTTCAAAAAAATTGATTTTTCCAAATCCTAAGAGTGAGTGTCGCAACTATGAGTTTGTGATCATGGGTTGAATAGTTCTTTTCATGTGTCCTTTGATTTCTAGAGCCGTAGTCTACCACATGATAACCTTGTATATTGATACAAACCTAACCCAGAATTTCTGCATCATAGAAGACCACATATCCCTACCCTTCCGCTATATGATTCAACATAGGTGAAGAAGTCAAAGGGAATTTCAGCTCAACAAAAGAACTCTAAAATTTATCATCCCAAACAAAATAAATTCCTTTCCAAATGTGAATTTGCATAAAAATGTTAGCTTCTAGAAATATTTGATTAATATATAGTAATATTAATCCAATCCCAAAATCCTATGTATCCCAAAAACATTTCATGGTTTCTCCCATGTCATAAAAGCTTCTACCATCTTAGGATCAACTAAAATACAGTGTCCCAAGACCACATGTCCTAATAAATTCAATTCCTGAATCCTTAAAATACATTTTCAAAGCTTCTCATAATCATTATGATTTTCCAGGGTTTCCATAACTACTCCCAAATAATTCACAAAGTCCTCCTCTATCTGATATAAACCAATTATGTCAACCATTCATACCACCTTGAACAAGTCAAGGTACTCATGAGAGATCCTATTTATCAAATAAATAAAATCTACTAGAGTATTGGTTAGTCCAAATTGTATAACATGATACTCATAATGGTAATACTTACTCTTCGAGGATATTTTATAAATGTTGGATTATTTTATTCTCAATTGGTGGTAACCAGATTAAAGATCAATCTTTAAGAACCACATTTCCCCTTTTGACTACTGAGGCAAATCTTCAGCATATAGAAATATATTTTTATTCATTACGATGAATCAATTGAGTATTTTGTTAATCAATAAAATGTCAAAGTCTTCCATTAGTGTTATTTTAAAAAGAGAACATGTGTCGCACAAGGTGATACACTCAGGTATATAAATCCTATCTCTATTAGATCATCAAACTATGTCTCTAACTCTTTCAACTCCACTAGTTCTATATGATAAAAAGTAATAGAAAATGGATGATTATCTGGTACCAAAATAAATAGAAAACTCCACCTCTCACACCAGTGTAAATCTAAAAAAATTAGAAAAAATGTCAAGAAACTTGATGAAAACTTTAGATATATCATCACTCAAATATTTCTACTCCAAGTTAAAATAAATCACCAAAATTATCCTTCCTAACTATCTATATGTATTTCTAGATTTTCACAACCTCATATCACATACATCATGAAAGGCACAACACGCTCCATAATGTGAATTATAGGAGACTCATCCAAGATTACAGTTAATCCAAGCCTTATGAGAAATCATCAAACCCATCATGAAAAATATGTTAAGTTGATTCATGCAAGGAAACAAAAAACTCCAAGTAAGATCAATCATTGTTATAGATAAAACACAAGCAGGATACCAAAGACTATGATCTATCTTCATTCCAAGGGGAGTAGTAAAATCCATCAAATATGAAAAATTATCCATGTAGAGATTATGAAAATTTATAACATGAGTAAATAAAAATTAGTGAGATACATCAATATCAAATATATCAGTCACTATAGATGACTCTATAGTGGTGGTAAATCTCACAGTAATTATTCCAACATAAAATTTTTTTATAGACACATTTAATATGTGAAGAAGCTTCATTATCTATATATATGGAAGGGACCCCTTAGTTATTGTAGTATAAGATTACACCTTAATAATTTTTTATGATTAGCATGTTCCACAATGAAAATAGGAAAATAAGTAGATGAACATCTTTGGTGGCCTGGGAGACCACATGAACTACAAATCATGAATTCCTTAGTGAAAACAATTTGAAATGCCCAACCATGCCACACCAGAGAATGTCAAAGGGTCTCTTCCAGGAACTATAGGAGGTCTATATGATACCTTCTATTAAAACCCACCACGGGACCCATCATGCTTCCTCTTTATATTAAATGAACTCACAAAACTATCACTTGGATAAAAATTTATTATCTTCAACCCTAACTTACTATCCAGGTCAAGATCAACCAAAAATCTTATATCTAGCACATCTATAAAAGAAGTGACATTCAAAAATAAAATTTGTGATTGTATATCCAGTGAGAGACCCATCTCGAACCACCGAGTCCAGGTATTCTCATTGGAAATAACCTTTTGGTGAAAAATAAACAATATTATAAAAATGGTTTGTGTATTGTCTCATTGTCGTATAACCCTACTGAATGTTGAGAAACTATGTAGATTTTTAAAAAGATCATAGACTCTAGATATAAATAATAGGTGAGAAGAACTGAAAATTCCTTCTATAAAAAATCCTAATGTATCCTTGTTATAACCATTAAATCCCATCATCTCCTAATAGGTCCATCATGATTAAAGGTTTCACATTTTACATTTTAGATTATACAATTTAAAATAACTTAAAAAATCAAAAAATTTCAAACAATCATCATGATATTGGGGAATATTCAAACCTTGAAAATATGGTGGTTCTGATAAAGAAACTCTTATGCATGATCTCTATATTTATCCCTTTGAGGTTTTAATTCAAAATCCTGAACATGAATGGGTGTGGGTGTCTATCAAAAATATTGTAAAGAAAACAACAATATCTCAACAAGATTCCGTGCAACCTAAGGATTAACCTGCTATAGTAAACATGTAGATTCATCTAGTGGGTTATTCAGTATTCTTTTTGGAGGTGTGATGCTACACAAAACCAACTAGAAGCACTAAAAGAATAAGCAAGGATACATAGATCATCAACTCAAACAAGTTTCATTTGAATATAAATTTCATAAATAAGAATTCATGATTCGAGTTTTATCATACTAAAATAAGAATTAGGGAAAATTATTGAATCATATCAAAAAATTCCTCAAGAAATATTTCCCAAATAGTCGTGGTGACTTAAGGCTCATTATGATGATAGTTAGCCAAGAACTCGCTCGTAACTACCTCTTAAGTCCCATACAACCTACCTCTAGACTACAAGGACAACCCAAATTCGTACTAAGATCAAGGAAAGATACACAACCTAAACTCCAATAATAACAATTTTTCATGAACCTTCCCAGATACTCGGGTACCCTGATAATCAATCCGACTATAGCATGGCCTAAAGGGAAATTTGGATCCCCATGGGTTTCCAAAAAGTACCTGAAATAATACATGAATCGTGAGGGCATGATTTTCCCATAGAATGTGGAAGATGAAAATATAAATGTTTGTATGATTAACACTCCAATGAGAGAACTTACTAGAATCAGACAGGTAAAACAATACTCAAATAACACATAATCAAAAGACCCATTGTATGGAATGATAAATATAAAATATAAACCCATTTAACATGTGTATCACATCTCCACCAATCAACTACATCACTCCAGGTCCCATAGCTAAATTGAATCCACAACTTCTAAGTGGAAATTTTTCTTTTCTTGGACTCAGTATAATACAATCTACAAACACTTGGAGGATAAGGTATGGTGTGTACTATAAATCCTAGTAGGGTCTCACTATGTGTTACATAATAAATTTGATAAAAATTAGACCAACTATTATTTCAACTTAAATAAAAAATAATGGAATTATATTTACATATTTTCATTGAAATATTCTCATATAATAAAATGATGATAGATATATCAAAAGAAGATTAAATACATATTTTTATATAAAACCTTTATATAGATAATTGGGAACGAATAAAAATGGTCAACAAATAAATTCCCTGAAATAATCAAATAAAGTGTATTATATAACCTTATATCAATCCCACTATTGTGTTGGGTTCTGGAAATATAATCCTCACGCTATATAATCAGAGATATTGGCTCAATATGTGACCATGTCCCATGACTAGGGCCATTATAAATCAACTCCCCATCTGGGAAAAAATCAAGTCAGAATATGTTTATGTAATTATTTTTATTATTAATTCAGTGCTAGGCGTCAAATCCTAGTGTTATTGTCCTAATTACCCAATAACTACCTTGGATCACATGTTCTTCATTTAATAAATCAATCAATCACGTAAAAATATTTAATTTAAAATCAGGTTAATTTTTTTCCCACAGTCAGTTTTCAACAAGCCTTTCTCATTTTAAAACCAATTATAGGTTTTCAACAAACTAATTCCTTTTAAAATCATATTTTAGTTGAACCCATTTATCTCAAAATAAATTTGAAAAATAAGACATAAATTTTTCTCAAATTCTCTAAACATTTCCAATTCCATTAAAATTATGTGTTTTTTAATATTTCTATGGATTTTTAAAAATCAAATATCAATCATCTCAAATATGGGTATATAATTCATTTAAAAACTCACCTCAAATAATTCATGTAATTAATGGTTTTATTTTTAGGGATAAATCATATGGAACCACCTACCTTTTAATCAGTGATCAAATCAACGCCCATAAGAAGAAAAACTAATGAATAACAAAGGGTAAGGATAAATAAGTACTAGATAAAAACATAAATATAAAAATAAAATTTAATAAAGAAACACAAGATCAAACCACTCTCAGAAATTGTTAGCATTAATGAGGATAAATCCATAGTGAGGAAACCTTCTGAGGATCAGAAGCCAAACTGATATGTCTAAAAGTGAAGAAATCAGTCATTACACAAGGGATTAAGTCTAGGTTTTTTAATATGAGAAGATGTATAATTATTAATAAAATAAGGCATTAATAACAAATAAAATCATTTGGAATTATCCATTTATGTTTTAAATAAATGGTTTATGGGAATAATGCATCAAGTTTCATGTCTGCTGAAAATGCATCACCTTGGGTTAAAAACACCCTGAGTGATGAATATATGACATAAGCTCATATTTTATGTTGTAAATTAGTTTTTTGTTGTAAAAAATTTTCAATGATTGTGTCCAAAATACAATTTACATCGTAAATCAAGGATTTGAGGCATAAATTCCGTCTATAGCTAGTACCTAGAAACAGAATCCTATAGATACACCCAAAAACGTCCAACTCACCCTAGAGCCAAAATTGGGACACTTTAAAAACCCATGACACATTTACCAATACTCTATAATTCAAACAACATACATCCATAAAAATTAGGTTATTTTCCCCAAAAAAAATCTCTCTACACTCTAAAAAACTCAAGAAACACCTAAACAAAAAGGGAAATAAAAATTAGAGATAAGAAATACCTAAAATAAGGTATTGAGATTTTACAAAAAAAAATATACTAATAAATAAAAAAGTAAAATAATCAATAAAAACAATATTTTACTCTATGGATGTTAAATTAATGATAATAATGGTTTAAATTTTTAAATTTTAATTATTATTATTTCTTTGGTGGTGATAATAAGAAGAGAGAAAATTCGACAAAAAATAATGTAAAATCATAATAACATAAATTTATATATAAATAATTTTCTAAATCCTTTATCAAGTGGTCCATGTGTTTAATTTTAAAAATAACCTAATAAATAGGATTAAATATTATTTATGAATAAATTTTCTAATTAAATAATGATTTTTGTTAAAAAAATTAAAATTATTATAATAATATATAATAATTGTTTTTATATTCATGATTATTAGTTTAAAATAAATATTAATAATTTTATATAATTTAATGTTTTTTGTAATAAAAATAATTAATTATTATAATTCAATAACACCAATTTATAATTATGAAGTTATTATAATAGTTGGTGTGGGTGTATATTGGTTGGTTTTGGTTTTTATTAAAAATAAACTAAATCACAACTTTTGGTTTAGTATATAATATATATAAAATAAATCATTTAAAATTAGTTTGAATGAGATTAGAAAATTTATAAAACATTAATTTTTTGTTTGATATTGTTTAGATTTCAGATTAAACTTTTTATTAAGCTAACATTTTAGATATGGATCGATGGGATTTTAATAATGAATGTATGATAATTTTAATAAAATTTATACATAATCATTGACAAGATGTAATGATGTCATAATTGACCTACTATAAAAATAAAACATTCATTGAAATAAATAATGTCTATAGCGATTGATAATCATTAGTCACTTTTTGGTGGTTACTAAAGCCTTTAGTGACATTAGTTTGGCGGTTGCTAAAAGGGAAACTCACCTTTCTATTTTTCACACCGCATTGATCATTCTAGATCAACCAAACCCTACCAAAATCTATTCTCAACTTCTTTATCCACATTTTATTGGTTTTTACCTACCAAAAAATACCAACTCAAGGATCCTTAATAGGATATCTAAATGAGATCGTAGAAAGGAGAGGTAATTTCCATAATTAATTACTTTATTTTTAATTATTATTTTACCTAATTTATTTATGTTATATACCTTATAAAATAATAACATGTGTATCCTAAATATACTTAAATGCTATTATGTTTATCGAATAACCTTTATTCACCCTTTTTCATTCAAATGAGAAGTGAATGTATCACTTGTGCATTTGTACGAATTACCGCCTCTATGTAGTGATGCAATTAATTTGTCATCACCATATTTTATGGATAGGTATTTTTATCAGATTAAATTTTATATAAGAAAATTAAGATATAACTATATATCTTTAATGATAATATCATACTTAATATAATTCTTTCCAATCCATTGTTAAAGGATAACGTCACTCCTATGTACCTGTGGGCTACCACCTCTCTCAAGCAATGTGAATCGTTATACATTTCCATTTACTTAGATGGTAATAAGGATGGATTTAAAAAGAATATATGATATATCTTATATAATAATTTCTCTTTAAATGTGATTTATTATCTACCATTCTTTTTTTTAATCTGTTGAAAAATTGAAACAGTGGTCATTTGTACGTCTGACCAACCATCTCCACGAATGGTGTAATTCATTTTTATATCTCTACTTTTCATGATGACTATAAACATGTATATAATAAATATATAAATATATATAATATTTATATCATTTATATAATTCTATAGATGTTGTAACCATGATCAATTTATAAGGATCAAAACTACTGAACCAAAACAAACATGAAAAATAAAGCGCATATCACCTGAAACGGAAATTTTAATAAATAATTGTTGATACATTTATGATAAATGGTTGTAAATAAATAATATATGATATGATATATATTATTATTTATAACAACCCATGCTTCTGTTGTACGCTTCTCTTTGAATAATACAGTTGCGTGTGGTGTACGCAACTTCGAGTTCTAAGACACACCATAACCAATCAAACTAGCTGTTATGAATAGTAATACCCAGTTTTTTAAATTTAATAAATTTTATCTCTCAAAATTTACTTCATTTTTGGATTCTAAATATTGAAATTATCCTAGGGTAAAATTTTGGAACTTTTCGGATAACATTTATATTTTGATGAATAGTGAAAATTACTAAATTTTAATTAAAAACAACATTTTTATTCGAAATAATCAATAGTGATGAATTTTGAATTTGAGTGGTTTTAAAGTATATTTAGAATATATTTTTACCATTTAATACAATGTTGGTCATTGGACATTATTTCACAATTAAACCGGACATGAACAACTGTCAATCTTTTGATAGTTATTACCTCTTAAAAACACGTTTTTTGTTTTAACAACGGGAATTAATTTTAAATTAATTTCTTCCAATTCTGTGTTTTGAATTTGGAAAAATGGATTCCATATTTGGAATCAGGATTTCCAAATTGTGTAAATAGGTAACTTTTATTTTTATACATTTTGAATAATTATTTCGGAAAATATTTTATTTATCATGGTTAAAAGGTAAATCCAGTAAATAAGGGTAAAAAAATAATATTACAATAACAATAAATTACCATAAAACGTGTCCTAATCTTATTTATTGATACATTTTCGACCATGGTCATCATTGGGTCGATTTTGGGACCCCATTGAGTCACATGTAAGTGATAATGACACTTTATATTAATTAAGTTAAAATAAATACAAAAATGACATAAGCATATATCATTTAGAAAAACAATTTTTACATAGGGTTATATATGTTTTATTTTTGAAAATAAATGTTAATTATAAAGATAAAAATATTTCCTACATAATTTTATTTTATATATATAATTTTTAGACATTTAATAATTAATATTATTTATGAGACAATAATGATGTAGTATTTTCCTTATTAATGAAAGAATCAAATAATTCGTATTATAAATGTTAAAATTAATATAATTTGAATGTTTTGATGACATACATGAATTTTATTGCTTAATATTACATTATATTATTTCTTAAATGAATTTGGATCGAATTAATAATGTTTTTAAGACTTTAACAAAAATCAATTATTGAATAGTGTCAAAATTCACATAAAAGAGTTTTTAAAACAAATATTATATTATTAATTGATATTAAATTCCTAAAAATATAAAGTTCTGACAAAAGACTTATATAATGATATATGTATGATTAATGGACCACTTGGGGGTCTCTTGGATGTATATAGTATGTTTTTTTACTATATAATATTAAAATACAAAGTGACATGGTAAATGTTAAACTAATTAACTAAGAGTTAAAACTAAAAGATAAGGTTAATATAGTGACCCAAACCTGTCTAAAACGTATTGGTTGAGTGTTTGTAGACCTATCCCCACCTTAGCCTTTAAATAATTCACTTTGGAGCCATTAGAAACCAAATATTAATTTATTAAAAAATAATATTTCTAGATTTTCCAATGGTTCCCCTCACCCCTCTTAAAAAAGGGAACTCCCTATTCTCACTAATTCACACATTCAAAGCCTTTTGGCTCAACCAACCCGGGCCCAAATTCTCTCACAACATCCCTCACTTCAACCTATAGGATTTATTTTGATCAGAAAGCCAATCTATAGAGCCATTTTTATCAAATCAAAAGGAAGAGCCCAAAGAAGAGGTATTGTTTTCACCACCCTCTTTCAAGTTCCTTTCTTCATCAAATTATTCTTTCTCTGTCATTCCCATTATAAAATAATAAATCCAGTTTCTTATATATACTATGATGTTATTATAAATATGTTAAAACCATATTCAGTATTCTATCCATCCTTTGAATAACATGTCACCATACGTGCGTACGTACGACTTACCGTCTCCACGTCGTGGTGTAATTGTTATTCAATAAATTATTATTTGGATAGGTATAATAATGATGTTTAATTCATGTTAATAATAAATATAACATGATAATGATTCTTTATATATGATATACCATCCAATTATATATTATTTTTATATCAAAAGAATGATATTGTCGTTCTTGCATACGTACGGACTACCGTCTACATGAATGCGATGAGATCCATTCTCCATCGTATCCATTCAAGTATAATTATAATTTGATGATTTAAAATAATTTTTAACGACTTGATATCATTATGGATATGAATAAGATAAAACCTATCCATAAAAAACATGGCTTATGTAACAAAACATATACGAGTAAGTTAACACCCGAAGCGACGATAATACTAAGATATTATTAACAAAGTAATGTTAAAAGATCATATATGATATAATATTAATGTATATGATTATTTAATAATTTAATAACAATTATTTCACCATTATACAGGTGGTTAACCTATCCCCAAGCAAGTAAAAGTACAAGGTAAGGGTTTATTTCGCAATCTCTTCATTATCCGAGGTTGGTTATACATAATAATCTACTGGGACTTCTTTATCATCCCCATCCATGTTTCCTAAAAATGTATTTCAAAACATTTCTTACTATTTACTATAATATGGTTTAAATTCATTAACTCCCTTATTTTACTTTTTATAAGAGGTTTATAAAGGAATCTTTCCATCGTTTTCCAAACAAGGTCCTTCTTAACCTTTTCGACTGAATTAAGGTAAGAATGTCTTTTTTAGCTTATGTGGTCGGTGTGACTATTTTCCACCATTATAAAATCTAAAAAGATTCCCTTACAAGATTATAAGGATATTTTTAAAGTAAATGTTTAATTTTATAATTATGTGACTTTTAAATTATTTTCAAAAAAATAGATATTTCTCCCAAATAGTTTTGATATCATCTATGTCAACATCCTTTGATGGATTTTAAGCTTATTTGAAGTTGATTTATTATGATACAAAACTTCTGTATTGTATTGATGGTTTTTTGATATGTTTGACTATGGATGTGTTAATTTTATATCATTCATGGTTTATGGATAAAGTATTGACATTTTGTATGCTAGTTTTAATACGAATGTTTATGTTATGTTTAAACCTTTTCATATGGGAATGCATTGGACTTGATAAGTGATGGGTGGAGCCCGCTATAGCTCGTCGATGCATCGGTAGGTCTCATGAGACAAACTAGTGTCTTTGCACAAGGCATTGAAAAAATCTTATTTGTAGTCTTGGCATGTGGTCTTGACTATGTGGTTATGATAGTCTAGAATTATGCATTCCATTATTATGAAAGTGGTTATTGATATTTCATGTGATTATTAGACTAGTAGAATATCCATGTGAATAATTATATGAAATTGTTTCATTTTATTTCTACCATATTATGTGGAAGTTCAAGTTTTAAAAGGCTTTTGTTTTAGTAATACATTGCCTTAAATGTTTATGCTTATTTATGAAACTTTCCGCTATATTGTTATCCTTACTAGACATTTGAGCTCACCCATTTCTATGTTTTATTTTTTCTAGGATGTGAAGAAGTATTTTATGAATGACCTATAGGTATATTATGAGGGGATAAGAGTGTGGACTATGAAGACTATATTGTTGTAGTTTTCATTTTATGATGTAATGTAAACTTTATAAATGAATCTACTTATTCAAAGGCTACTAATCTATTTGGTCTTTCGAGACTTGATCTTTATTGTGATCATGCCAATGTTATGTAATAATGCACCGACTCTAGGTAACTGGAGTCGGGGCGTTACATTTGGTATCAGAGGAAGTTTAGTTCAAACCTTGGATGCTAGATTTAGATAAACTCTGATTAGAGCACATAGACCTAAGATGGACTTTGAGGATTAGTATAGAAGAACATCTTAGAATTTTGGTATTGTAGAGATTTTGTGAGTTTTCTGAGAAATACATCCATGTCTGGATACGAGTAGGTAGAGGCGGCTTTGGAACAGATGTACCTAGGGGTAAAACCCGAAAACACCACTTTGAGCTAGACTCGAATGAGAACTGGTGCACGACAATGGGCCTTGCTGCACTATTGGTTATGACACTCCCAGGGGATATTCTTAGGATAACTCTCATTTTCCTTACAAATCATTATGAAGGGTTTATGAGTATATATTTCCACAAAGAAAACATTTTTATGATTATGGATTATATCCATAAATTGTTCAATTTATGTTAAGTGTTTTATAAGTATAGAATTATGTATTTTTATTCATAAACTGATCTAGTTTATTCCATTGTTTAGAAATGGCACCTAGTGGAAGAAATGGAAACTGTATCAATGCACACACTCCATTTAGGGATTTCCCACCTACTCAAGATAATTATAGTGGAGCTATTGATGCAACTGGTGCTGATTAGCTAATCACCATACTAGGGAAACTCACTCAGGTTATGAATAATAACCTTACCCATATGGAGCACCCTGATCTGCAGTGTGGAGGAAAAATGTTATATCACTTCATGAGGAAAAAACCACCAACATTAAATGGGAGTAAAAATCCCTTAGTAGTTGAGCAATGGATAAATTCCCTTGAGAAAGTATTTCAGGCTTTGGATAGTAGTAAAAGGGAAACAGTTATCATTGTAGTTTACCGCCTCACTAGAGATGATGATCAATGGTGTTCATTGATTCAAAACACGAAGAAATATGATGAAGTATCAAATATGGAATGGAGGGAGTTCGAAGATATGTTTTTATAAAAATACTTTCCTTGTGACCATCGAGTATATATGGAAAGACAATTTCTTAGTCCGAGACAAAAAGAGGATGAGAATGTCGCAAAATATGAGGCTAAATTTACAAGGATAGCAAGGTATGCTGGATATTATATACTTAACCCAAGAAGTAATATTGATCGTTTCTTTGATGGGTTAAAACCATTTCTCCATTGAGCATTAGTCTCACAATCCTTCTCGTCGTACAAAGACATTGTCTCAGGTGCTATCAAGACCGAAAACGAATTCTCTAAGTCTTATGAATTTAAAGCAAAGAAAGAGAAGAAGAGATCTTCTGATCAATCTGGGAATGGAAATAAAGGGATGAAGGGAAAATTTGAATATCCATCCTGTAGTAAATGTGGGAAGAAACACCCCTGTACTTTCTTAAAAGGAATGGGATTCAGTTACAAGTGTCCTGAAAAAGGCCACCAAGCTCGTGATTGCAAGGGGAAGATGGAAGCTACCGATGTCTAATGCTACAATTGCAGTGAGATGGGACATTATGCAAATGAATGACCCAAGATTCTGGGGATATTACCTCAGAAAAGGACAAGGGATCAAGGTCAGGCTTATGTTATCACTACTACTGATGTAGAATCTCTGAAAAACGTGGTGGTAGGTAATTTAATGGTTTCATCAAGTTTAGTAAATGCATTATTTGATTTTGGATCATCACATTGTTTCATATCTTCCTAGTTTGATAAGAAAATTAGATACTTACAATTTTATTTAACAAGGGAGTTGTCAGTTAAAACTCCTAAGGGAAGTATCATTGCAACAAAGTTTTGTGAATCAGTCCCCATTAGAGCACATAAATGTTCATTATTCACTGATCTCATCATCATTCCTATGATTGAGTTTGATATAATCCTCGGTATGGATCAGCTTTCAGACCATTATGGAAAGGTTTATTGTAAGAAGAAGGAGGTCACGATTTTTGATGATGATGATAAGGAACACCTTATTCCTATAGCAGAATCGTCACCACCTAATTCTTATCTAGATCCACCCCCAGTAGCTCAACTAAATTAAATTATTGGGGAGGAAGATAATGAAATGACTGTGGGTGAAGAAAGGAATGTTTAAATAGAGGACGTACCTATTGTGAAAGAATATGTAGATGTGTTTCTGAGTGATTTACCTGGACATCCTCCAGAACGAGAAGTTGATTTTTCCATTGATTTAATTCCTAGATCAAGGCCTATATCGAAGACCCCTTATAGAATGGCCACTGTAGAATTAGTTGAACTAAAGAAATAACTAGAGGAATTGAGTATTAAGGGATTTATTCTCCCTAGTGTTTCTCCATGGGGAGCCCCTATTCTTTTTGTTAAAAAGAAAGATGGATCTATGATGTTATGTATCGTCTATAGGGAGATCAATGCTATAAAAATAAAGAACAAGTATCCCCTACCTTTCATTGATGATTTATTTGACCAAATGCATGGAGATAAATAGTTTTCAAAGATTGACCTTTGATCTGGATACCATCAGTTGTGTGTGAAGAAGGAAAACATTCTGAAGACATCATTTCAAACAAGGTTCGGGGATTACGAGTTTACGGTAATGCCTTTTGGGCTGACTAATGCACCATCTATATTCATGGATGTAATGAATAGGGTTTTAAAGGAATATAATAATGATTTTTTGGTGGTATTTATTGATGAGATCTTGGTATAATCCAAAAGCTACAAAGATCATGAAAGTCACTTTGTGCATTATCCTGAAGACTTTGAGACGACATGAATTATATGGGAAGTTTAGCAAGTGTGAATTCTGGCTTCAGGAGATTTCATTTCTTGGCCATATTATCTCTAAAGATGGAATCTCTATGGATCCTTCTAAGACCAAGGCAATCCAATAATGGCCAGCACCTACGAGTATAACAGAGGTACGCAGTTTTATTGGTTTAGTAGGTTATTATTGACATTTCATCCAAAATTTTGCCTGATTGGATTACCCATTAACAAAGATCACACTTAAGGGGGTTAAATTTGTTTGGACAAAAGAGTGAGAAGAATTTTTTGAAGAACTGAAGAAAATATTAATCAATGATCCTATATTGACTCTACCATCGGGGAATGATGGCTTTGATATTTATAGTGATGCATCGAAGAAAGGACTTGGTTGTGTCCTTATGCAGAATGATAGGGTTATTGCCTATGCATCATGACAGTTGAAAAATCATGATCAAAACTATCCTACTAATGATATCGAGATATCAGCTGTGACATTTTCTTTGAAGATATTGAGACACTACCTCTATGGTAAAAAATGTGAGATTTATACTGATCACAGAAGTTTGAAGTATATTTTCTCACAAAAAGAACTCAACATGAGGCAAAGGAGATGGCTTGAATTACACAAATATTTTGATTGTACGATACACTAATACCTAGGGAAAGAAACTAAGGTGGAAGACGCTTTGAGTAGAAAAGATCATGGGGTTTTGAACAATATGAGAATTGAAAGGGATCCAATTTTCATGGATCTAGTGAAGATGGACATGGGAATAACCATGGAATGTGAAACATCAGTGCTTTTTCAAATGGATTCCAAACCATCTTTAAAAGAAAGTATTAAGAGTTCTCATACCGATGATAAAGAATTTCAAAAGAAGATTAAATCTATGAATGATGGGAGATTTAGAGACTTTGTGTATGAAGAAGGAATTTTGAAATTAAAGAAGAGACATTGTGATCCTGATATACCTGATTTAAAAAGGTAATTGTTAGAAGATTCTCATAGTTCCAATTTCCCTATACACCCTAGGAGCACTAAAATGTATAGAGATTTAAAGGAACATATTTGGTGGGACAACATGGAGAGGGAGATTGCTGATTTTGTGTCAATATGTATGGTTTGTCATCAAGTGAAAGCTGGAAGGAATCATCCTGGAGGAGTCATGAAACCTCTTCCCATATCTGAGTGGAAATGGGATAATATCACTATGCACTTTTTCATGGGACTACCAAAGACTCTTAAAAGGAATGATACAATATGGGTCATTATTGATCGTCTTACCAAGTTAGCACATTTTCTTGCTATAAGGGAATATTTACCACTTGAACATCTAGAAAGACTATATATTAATGAAGTTGTGAGACTTCATGGAGTACCCCTATCGATTTTTTTGGATCGAGATCCCCATTTTACATCGAGATTCTAGAAGAGTCTTCAGAAGGCCTTAGATACTGAACTTCATTTGGGCACTGCTTACCACTCTCAAACAGATGGACAATCGAAACGAACTATTCAAACATTAAGAAGCCATGTTGAGATCTTTCTCACTTGACTTTCAGGGAATGTGGGATCACTATTTACCTCTGGTAGAATATTCCAATAACAATAACTTCCATTCAAGTATTCGGATGTCACCATATGAAGAATTATACAGAAAGAGATGTCACACACAAAACTGTTGGGATGAAGTTGGCGAAAGAAAACTCGTAGGCCTAGAAGTGTTGGGAGAAACTATGGAAAAGGTGAAGGTAATCCAAAACCGCATCAAAACAGCTCAAAGTAGGAAAAAGAGCTATGTTGTAAACCGAAGAAAGGATTTGGAATTTCAGGTGGGAGGTCATGTTTACTTGAAGGTATCTCCATGGAATGGAGTTATACGTTTTGGTATGAAAGGTAAATTGAGTCTCAGGTACATCGTTCCTTTAGAAATTCTTGAACGATTTGGGGCTGTAGCTTACCGTTTGGCAATGCCTCCAAATCTCTCCAAAGATCACGATGTGTTCCATGTATCACTGCTGAGAAAATACATGCCTGACCCAATGCATGGACTCAGCTATAAGGAATTATAACTGGAACCCGATCTGTCTTATTGCAAAGAGCCCATCAGGATTTTTGATACAAGAGAACAAGTGCTGAGAAACTGGATGACTCGTCTGGTAAAAGTTCTATGGAGAAACAATAAGATGGAAGAGGCAACATGGGAACCCGAGGAACTTATAAAGAATAACCACCTGAGTCTTTTTATGCAATAATATTCATGAAATTTTGAGGACAAAATTATTTGAAGGAGGAGAGAATGTAAGACCCCAAGCTTCCACGGTACGCTTCTCTTTGAATAATACAGTAGTGTGTGTTGTACGCAACTTCGAGTTCTAACACACACCACAACCAATCAAACTAGCCGTTATGAATAGTAATACCCAATTTTTGAAATTTTATAAATTTTATCTCTGAAAATTGGCTTCATTTTTGGATTCGGAATATCGAAATTACCCTAGGGTAAAATTTTGGAACTTTTCGGATAACATTTATATTTTGATGAATAGTGATGATTACTAAATTTTAATTAAAAACAAAATTTTTGATCGAAATAACTAATAGTGATAAATTATGAATTTGAGTGGTTTTAAAGTATATTTAGAATATATTTTTACAATTTAATACAATTTTGGTCATTGTAAATAATTTCACAATTAAACCAGACATGAACAAGAGTCAATCTTTTGATAGTTATTATCTCTTAAAAACACGCTTTTTATTTCAACAATGGGAATTAATTTTAAATTATTTTCTGCCACTTCTGTGTTTTGAATTTGGAAAAATATATTCCATATTTGTAATAAGGATGTCCAAATTGTGTAAATAGGTGACTTTTATTTTTAGACATTTTGAATAATTACTTCGGTAAATATTTTATTTACCATGGTTAAAGGGTAAATCCGGTAAATAAGGGTAAAAAAATAATATTATAATAATAATAAGTTACCCTAAAACATGTCCTAACCTTATTGGTTAAAAATTTTCCAACCATGGGCATCTTTGGGTCGATTTTGGGACTTCATGGAACCACTTGCAAGTGATAATGAAACTTTATATTAATTAAGTTAAAATAAATACAAAAATGACATAAGCATATATCTTTTAGCATAACAATTTTTACATAGGGTTATATATGTTGGATTTTAAACTATAAAAATTCACTAGAAATCCAAAAAGATTTCCCACATAATGGTATTTTATTTATAATTTTTAGATATTTAATAATTAATATTTTTTATGACACAATTCTGACGCAGTATTTTCCTTATTAATGAAATAATCAAATAATTCGTATTATAAATGTGAAAATTAATAAAATTTGAATGTTTTGAGGAGATACATGAATTTTATTGCTTAACATGACATTATAGGATTGCTTAAATGAATTGTTTTTAAATTAATAAAGTTTTGACGACTTTAACAAAAATCAATTATTGAATAGTGTCAAAATTCACATAAAAGAGTTTTTAAAACAAATATTATATTATTAATTGATATTAAATTCCTAAAAATCTAAGGTTCGTCCAAGAGACATATATCAGGATAAGTGTATCATTAATGGACCACTTTGGGGTCTCTAGGAGTTATATAGTATTTTTATTAACTATATAATATAAAAATACAATGTGACATGGTAAATGTTAAACTAATTAACTAAGAGTTAAAACTAAAATATAAGGTTAATATAGTGACCCAAGCCTGTATAAAACCTATTGGTTGAGTTTTTTTCGACCTATCATCACCTTAAACTTTAAATAATCCACTTTTGAGCCATTTGAAACTGAATATGAATTTATTATAAAATAATATTTCTAGCTTTTCCAAAGGTGCCCCTCACCACTCTTTTAAAAGGGAACTTCTCCTTATCACTAATTCACACATTCAAAGCCTTTTGGATCGTCCAACGCCTACCCAAATACTCTCCCTAATCCCCTAACTTCAACCTAGAGGCCTTACATTAATTAGAAACCAACCTATAGAGACCTTTTCATCAGATCAAAAGGAAAAACCCGAAGAAGAGGTAATGTTTTCACCACCCTCTTTCAGGTTCCTTTCTTCTTCAACTTCATATTTCATTGTTATTCCTATTATAAAATAGTAAATAGAGAATATTATATACACTTTGATTTTATTATAAATATTTTACAACCATATTCAGTATTCTATCCATCCTTTGAATGGCATGTCACCATACGTGCGTACGTACGTCTTACCGTCTCCACGTCGTGGTGTAATTGTTATTCAATAAATTATTATTTGGATGGGTATAATAATGATGTGTAATTCATATAAATAATAAATATAACATGATAATTATTCTGTATATATGATATACCATTCAATTATATATTATTTTAATATTAAAAAAATGATATTGTCGCTCCTCCGTACGTACAGACTACCCTCTCCACGAACGCGATGTGATTCAACATCCGTCATATCCATTCAAGTATAATTATAATTTGATGATTAAAAATAATGTTTAACGACTTGATATCATTTTGGTTATTAATAAGATACAAACTATCCATAACAAACATGGATTATGCAACAAATCATATACGAGTAAGTTAACAGCCGAAACGATGATAATATTAAGATATTATTAACAAAGAAATGTTAAGAGATCATATATGATATCATATTAATGTATATGACTATTTTATAATTTAATAAAAATTATTTCACCATTATACAGGAGGTTAACCTACCACCATTCAAGTAAAAGTACACGGTAAGGGTTTATTTCGCAATCTCTTCATTATCTGAGATTGTTTATATGTAATAATCTACTGCGACTTCTTTATCATCCACATCCATGTTTATTAAAAATGTATTTGAAAACATTTTTTACTATTTAATAGAATATGTTTTAAAGACATTTATACCCTTGTTTGACTTTTTATAAGAGGTTTATAAATTAATCTTTCTGTTGTTTTTCAAACAAGGTCCTTTTTAACCTTTTCGACAGAATTAAGGTAAGAATGTCTTTTTTAACTTATATGGAAGGTGCGACTATTTTCAGCTTTTATAAAATACATGAAGCTTCCCTTAAAAGATTATAAGTCTATTTTTAAATTAACTTTTTAATTTTATAATTATGTGACTTTTAAATGATTTTCAAAAAAGAGATATTTCTCTCAAATAGTTTTGACTTCATCTATGTCAACATCCTTTTATGGATTTTAAGCTTATTTGAAGTTGATTTATAATGATACAAAATGTCTATATTTTTTTGAAGCTTTTGTGATATGTTTGACTATGGATGTGTTAATTTTATACAATTCATGGTTTATGGAGAAAGTATTGACATTTTGTATGCTAGTTTTAATACGAATTTTTATATTATGTTTAAACCTTTTTATATGGGAATGCATCGGACATGATAAGTGACGGGTGGAGCCCGCTATTACTCCCCGATGCATCGGTAGGTCTCATGAGACAAACTAGTGTCTTGGCATAAGTCCTTGACAAAATCGTATTTGTAGTCTTGGCACAAGGCCTTGACTATGTGGTTATGATAGTCTGGCATTATGCATTCCATCATTATAAAAGTGGTTATTGATATTTCATGTGATTATTTTACTAGTAGAATATCCATGTGAATAAGTATATGTCATTATTTAATTATATTTCTACCATATTATGGTAAAGTTCAATTTTTATAAGGTTTTTGTTTTAGTTATACATTGTCTTAAATGTTTATGCTTATTTATGAAAGTTTCCTTTATATTATTATCTCTTCTGGGCATTTGATCTCACCCCTTTCTATGTTTTATTTTTCCCGTGATGTGAAGAGGTATTTTATGAATGACCTGCAGGGATAGTATGTGGGGATAAGAGTGTGGACTATGGAGACTATATTGTTGTAGTTTTCATTTTATGATGTAATCGAAACTTTATGAATGTATCTAGTTATTCCAAGGCTACTAAACTAATCGGTCTTTTGAGACTTGATCGTTCTTGTGATCATGCCAATGTTATGTAACAATGCACTAACTCTGGGTAAATGTGGTCGGTTCATTACATTATGGATATGTAATAGATGTATAAAAATTATATATTAATTATATAGGATATTCCAACACATAAGAAGGAATTCAAAACTGAGATAAGTGATTTTATTCTAATTTTTTTCTCCATGAGATACATGACATATTGACCTCTTATTTATTTTTTGTTGTGTATATACTTCCCATGAATTTTTTTGAGACAATTATTTTGGATTTCATTTTTATTTTAATATCCATATATGATTATTTCTTTCATGGGTCTTATGATTCAAATGATACCTAATTATTAAAGGATTTATGTTATAATCTCATTATTTATCAATATTTATTATAGATATGTTTTGAAGATGCTAATTCATAATATATATATCATGAAACTCATAAATTTAAATTTCATATATTTATTTAATAATAATATGTTATTTCCTATAATTTTGCAACCTTAAGTACTCAAAATATTTAAAGTATATTTTAAGGAAAACCTACTTCGCCTCTCTCTTTGGTCAAAGATCATTTATATTTAATATCCATGTTTTCTAAGAATGTTTTGACGATGTTTTTTAATACTATCGAATAATTTATTAAATTAATTTTTATCCAAGATTTAATTTATAAAAAAGGTTTTAAAATGAATATTTTTATCATTTTTCAAATGAGTTACCTTTTAACTTTTTACAGACGAATGAAAGGAATTTTATTAACTAATAAAACATGAATGGAATATCCCACAATCATGAACACTCAATTCATTGAAGATTATTTTAAAAAAAATTATGTTTATTTTCAAAGAAAATTTTTTCCATAATATTTTATAAATTTTTATTTTTTAATAATTGAGTTAAAATGAAAATGATATTTTACTCAAGAGTGTTTTTATAATATTGAAATGATATTTATAGTCATATAAGACAACAACACTAGATAGCACTTATGTTTTACTGGGGATATTATTTGAGGATTACATCCTTATTCTTTTTCTATATGTTTTATCTTTATAATGAATTTATATTTATAAAACCCACTAATTTTACACATGTTTTACTATGATGAAATTATGAAATATTTATGAAACTTGATTGTTTTACATGGGTTATACTATATTGAAATGTTTATGAAACCAATTTATTTTCATGGGTTTTGGTATGATGGATTATTTGTGATATTTTCGACCACATATGTTTGTTTTTTATTGTATTATGGATGGAACCTATATCTTCATCAAATGAAATGGGTAAATATGGATAACTATTAAGGTAAATATGATATTTGTTAACCCGATTTCATGTTCAAAATTTCATGCATATACCAAGTTTTCAAGTCTATAATATTAATCATGGGCCAAGCATTCATGTTCACATTATTATCCATGGACCTACTTTTTATGTACACACATTTATGCATGGATCTGGATTTCATGTCTATAAGATTACACATAGACTGGATTCCATGTTTATAAGATTATACATGGATCTAGCTTGCATGTACATAAGATTATGCGTCGACCTGGTTCTATGTCCATAAGATTGTATGAGGGACTAATTCCAAATTATTAAATTCTTGAGTGAACATGTTTCTATTTATGCATGTTCAGAAAGTTATAAGCTTATGTTATTCCATAATCTCATGTCGTATACCTCTATTATTCTTTGGTGTATCATTTTCTTTTATTTTTTATGATTTATATCATATAAACTATCATGATTAATTGCATGACTCAATTTTATGATCTATTATTTTATGGTCATGCATTTAAAATGTTATGATTGGGTTATCTTAACCTTATAATCATATTATACTCAAGTGATCATGAATGTCTCCCATTTTTACCCGTAATGAGAATCTAACATCATCCTTCCTTATGTTTTATATCCTCATGTTTTAAAAAATTTGTTGGAAATATATATCTAATAAGGGTTCTAGTTAAGAAGAACTTAATGGGAGACTCCTATGAAATAGTAGGTTATGTTTAATATTTTTCAATGCTACTAGAACTATACTATTCTGGCATGGAAAGTTATGTTATGTAATTAATATTCACCTATAAAGATAAAATATCCTTGTATGAAAGGTATAGTTCTCAATAGTTGGAATCAGTGAAAGGTTTAGTTAAACATTGGAGACTAGGATGACATAACATTTGTAACACCCCAATATTTTATGAAAAATATTCTTTTTAGTTTCATTAATGTCTTGTGATGTATGATACACCAAAAGGAGATTGCACAACATGCATCCTTGAATTTCCTTTCATTACACGCAATCGCAACCTTCCTCGATAGCGTGTGTAGTATGCAATACCGAGTTTCACTAAACAACGATATGCTATTAAAATATTATTAAAACTAGCCATTATGAATAGTAATAACCACCTTTTAAAATTTTAGAAATTTTATCTCTCAAAATGGACTTCATTTTTGGATTCAGAGTATCGAATTTAGCTTAAGATGAAATTTTGGTACTTTTTGGATAACTTTCATATTTTGATGAATAGTGAAAATTACTAAATTTTAATTAAAAACAACTTTTTTAATCAAAATAATTAATAGTGATAAATTTTGAATTTTAGTGGTTTTAAAGTATATTTAGAATATATTTTTTCCATTTAATACAATATTGGTCATTGGACATAATTTCACAATTAAATCGAACATAAACAAGTATCAATCTTTTGATAGTTATTATATCTTAAAAACACGCTTTTTGTTTTGACAGTGGGAATTAATTTTAAATTAATTTCTGGCACTTTTGTGTTTTGAATTTGGAAAAAAGGATTCCATATTTGGAATCAGGATGTTCAAATTGTGTAAATAGATAACTTTTATTTTTAGACATTTTGAATAATTACTTTGGTAAATATTTTATTTATCATGGTTAAAGGGTAAATCCTGAAAATAAGGGTTAAAAATAATATTATAATAATACAAAAATTACCCTAAAACATGTGATAACCTTATTAATTGATACATGTTCGACCATGGGTATCTTTGTGTCAATTTTGGGACCCCATGGTGCCACTTGTAAGTGATAGGGACACTTTATTTTAATTAAGATAAAATGAATACAAAAATGACACAAGCATATATCTTTTAGAAAAAAAAATTTACATTGGGTTATATGTGTTGGATTTTCGATTGTAAATATTAATTAGAAATCTAAAAATATTTCCTACATAATCATATTTTATTTATAATTTTTAGACATTAAATAATTTAATTTATTTATGACACAATGATGATGCAGTAATTACCATAATAGGGAACAATTATCATAATTGATATTATAAATACCCAAATAAATATAATTTGAGACTTTTTATGAATTACACTAATTTTCTAGGTCAATAGGACATGTTAGTAATGATTTAATTAACTTTGTTCGAAGTAATAATTCTGTTATGAGTTTCACAAAAATCAACTATTGAATAGTGTCAAAATTGACATAAAATAGTTTTTAAAACAAAAATTATATTATTGATTGTTATTTTATTCCTAAAAATATAAGGATTGGCCAAGATACTTATATCAAGATAGGTGTATCATTAATGGACCACTTGGGGGTCTCTTGGATATATATGGTATGTTTGTTAACTATATAATATAAAAATACAAAGTGACATGGTAAATGTCAATCTAATTAACTAAGAGTTAAAACTAAAAGATAAGGTTAGTATAATGACCTAAACTTGTCTAAATTATATTGGATGAGATTATTTTGACCCATCCCCACCTTATCTTCGAAATAAATCAATTTGGATCTATTTAAAACCGAATTTGGCTTTATAATAAAATAATATTTTTAGTTATTCCAAAGGTGCCCCTCTCCTCCCTTATAAAAGGGCACCTCCTCCCCCTCCTCCTCACACCACTTTTAGCCTTCAAGCTCGGCCAACCCTGCCTAATTCTATTCTACACTTCCCTAGAAACATCATAGAGGTCCTGGTCTTCTTAAAAGACCAATTTTAGTACCCTAAGAGGAGGTCTCAAAGAGGCGCTGAAAAGAAGAGATAATGTCTGTTACTGATTATTTAAACTTTATTTCTTCATACACTTCTTATTTTTTAGTTGTTTCATTATGAGGTTATAAAATCAGTATCACTCATATACTTATAGGTTATTATAAGTATTAAATAACCATATTTCACCATCTATCCATCCTACGGAAAACGAAATCACCGCGCGTGAGTACGTACGGAATTCCGTCTCCACGCCGTGGTGTAATCTAATTTCCACCACCACCTTACATGGATGGGTATAATGGTAAAAGTAATGAATATATATGATTATTTTAAACTGATATTTATTCTGTAATATTATACATACACTTTAATACAATTCCACCATCATGGGAATGATATCATCGCTCGTGCGTACGTACGGAATACCGTCTCCACGACGCGATGAGATTCACTCTCCATGATAACCATTCAAGAATGATTACAAAGTATATATAATAAGTAATCATGAAATATATGAAATAATAATGATAATATATTTATGTATATATATTCATGTCATCTACTTAATTCAATTCAACTCAATAAGGAAACGAAAACAGCGTTCATGCGTACGTACGGCCTACGGTCTCCATGAACGGTGTATTTCTTTCCATTTACTGATTTATTATATATATGTATATTCTGAATATATATTATATATAAATCATGTTTTATATTCTGTAATTAAGTAATCATGATCTAATTAATCATATGAATAATTACAAGTCAAAACACGGACGACAAATGAAACAATTTTACCCAAAATGCTCTTTAACATGGAATTTACAAAAGAACGGGTAATATAAATTCATAAGTGAACCATATATGATATCATAACAATGATTATGATTCTGTAATAAGTCAATGACATTATTTAAACCATTATACAGGAGGTTCGGACACTTACGAAGCAAATTGGACCTAAGTTAAGGGAAATATCACAATCTCATTTTTATCCAAGATTGTTTATACTTTGGAATTTACTGGGGTGCATTTTATCATCCACATCCATGTTTCCTAAATATTTAATATTATTTCCATCCACCTACAATTGTTAAATCCAATTTTACCCTTCGGTGAGTTTTTAGTAAATGATATGAAAGGAATCTTTTGTCGTTTTTCGTACGAGGTACTTTATGACTTTTCCAACAAAGGTACGAGAAGAATGATTTTTTTAACTTATACGACATGAATGGATTTTTAAAAAATTATTTCCAAGAAGCTTAATTTACATGTTTTCATGTTTATTTTTAATCAAATTCTTTCAGTTTAAAATTTTATGACATGTTAAGAATGGAAAATGTTTTTGAAGTAGAAAGGATATTTTCATCAAGAATGGAGTTCAAGCGTTTTATCAAAATTATTTTCAATCTGAGATAATATAGGGTTATGTTTCTATCCCTATTATTAAATTGATGTGATTTTGTTGTGATGGAATAATTTTTATGAAATCCTTTATCTTATATTAATTGTTTTATGATGTCATGTTTTTTAAGAATCCCATTTTTATTACATGGTTTATGCAATGATGTATGATTTATGATTTTGTGGCACACATAAGAATGGTATCATTATGAGATGGGTGGGACCTATATCTCCCTCCAATGCATTGGGTAAAGATTTTATATCTCATGAGATAGATATGGCTGGAACGGCAGGTTAAACTGGTTCAATGAAACAGGACTGAAACAAGGAATGAACTCGGTTCAGAAATGGACTTTGTCCACTAAGATAGTCTTGGAAATGAGTCTTGACTAATAAGAAATGATTCTCTATGATTATGTGTGTATGCCACAAAGTTTTATGTTTTATGTTATGATTATTGGGATTACATTTCACTACTATGATTTATCCCATGATATGATATTATGATCTCTTTTGCAGGTTATGATTTACAAAATGTTATGTTCTTATGAATATGATGTGATTGATATTTCTTTTTTTACCCTTAATGAGCATTTGATCTCACCCTTTTATGTTTTCTTTTCCCCAGGATATAAAGAAAGGTTTTAGGTAAGAAAAAAAAGGGAATATCTTTATGGGAGATGTTGAAGATCTTTCACCATGATTAGAAGATTACTTTCCGAGTTTCCAAAGACACTAAACTATTACGGTCCTTATGTGTGTGTTTTTGTTATGTACTAAGTAATCCTCAAAATTAATGTAATGTCCATGTATGTTATGTTTTGGGTCTCTACAGTTTGTATCAGAGGAAAGGATTAGTCAACCTTTGGAAACTAGGATGCGAAAACTTTAGTGAAATCCCTAGAGATATTTCTAAGGTATGTCTAGGGATGTCCCAGAGGATTAGTATACGTATAGGTTATAGTACTAGAATTACTGTAACGATCTTAGAATTAAACCTAAGATGTTATATATTGATGGTACTCCCCCTTTATTATATTGTTTTCCCTAGCATGATTTTTTCCTCTCACACTATTCTTTTTGGGTTTTAGATGATGTCGGGAACCCGATGAAACCGTGTTGATCAATGTAATGGAAAATGCAATGATTGTCCTCCTGAATAAACAAATGTTATGGGAGATGGATTGCAAAATCTTATTTCTATACTTACAAAAGCTATGAATCATTCTGGACTTCCAAATGAGCAGAGAAGGGAACAATATTCTAATGAGTCCTTCATGAGGCCACGTCCGCCTTCTTTCAGTGGGTCTTCTGATCCACCTGTTGTTGAACAATGGATCAGTACTACTGAAAAGATGTTTTCAATTCTTCAATGTTCTGAACATGATAAAGTCATCTTAGCAGTGTATCGTTCGGAAGTTGATGCTGATAAATGGTGGAATCTTATCAAGAATACGAGGCAAAGAGATGAAATTGAGTCCATAGACTGGGACGAGTTCAAGAACTTATTTTTCAATAACTACTTCCCTCGTATTCTTCGAACAAAGATGGAGAAGGAGTGTGTTGAACTAAAGCAAAAGGATGATGAATCTGTTGGTATATACGAAGCGACTATTACAAGGCTTGAAAGGTATGCATCTGGATTTATCATCCAACCTGAAAGTAAAGTTGATCGATTCTTCAGTGGCTTAAAACCAAATCTTTGAAGGGAATTAGCTATAAGGGACTTCAGTATCTATGAAGAAATTGTGCGTTGTGCTATCAAGGTAGAAATGGAAGTTGGTGTTACTTATCCATCTCATAGTTTTGACTAGAAACGAAAGATGGAGTTCAAGTATAAATTGCGGAATAATGGTGAAAAGCAGATGAATGTTTCCTTATGCTCAAAGTGTGGAAAGAAGCATGGTGGAGATTGTCTTAAAGGGACTATAAAATGTTTTACGTGTGGAAAATAAGGTCATCGAGTAGCTGAGTGTCAAAGTAATGAAAAAAGGGTTTCAATTGATGTGAATAAAGAAATGACTGCAGAGAACACACCACCAACACTTCAATGCCTCATGTGCAAGGAAATGGGGCATTATTCTAATAAATGCACTAATCCAAGGTTCAGTGATAATCGACATGAGAAACCACTTAAGGCAAAGGACAAAGGGAAGTTGCATGAAATCACTATTGGCGATGTTGAATATGACAACGATGTGGTGGAATGATTAAGTGCTTATGTAATGGGATTCCAAAATAATGTTGTATATAGTATCGTGGAATATTGGAATATTTATGTATTGGTCTATTGTGGTTTTCAATAATTTTATGGTATCGGTAACCATGGAAAGTGATTGAGATATTTTTGGAAAAAAGATGATATGCACATAATGAAGGGAAAACGAGAAAATGAAATGTTTGACAGTATTCATGAGCTCATTACTGATATAAGGAAATAGTTATATCATGGTTCGAGGTTTTGGTATGTGAAAAGAGTTAAATTTTGATAGCACTCATGTTTTCACTAAGATTCAATGGGTATTCATTTTTTTCAAGAGAATACATGATTAAGGCCTTCGAATGTTTGGAATGTGACCAACAAGACATATCTCATGATATATGGGGATCAACGATGGTATTAACATGCTAGTTGTATGAACTCATTGGTAATCATTTTCAATATAATATGGGATTGGACAGCAGTATTTTGGATAAGCCTGAAGATTTCAATGAATTATGTTGGACATAAGATAGTATTTTTTAAGGATAGAAGTTTTTTCAATATTATTTATGGGATGTTATAGTAATGTAGTTTCAGAAAAAGGACAACCTGCATGATGGGAGACAGCCCATCGCGTCGGACAAGGCTGTTGGAATCGAACCCACAATCGAAGTGCGACTGGCCTTTATCGCCTACCACTGGCCTACAAAAAGTCCCTGTTTATTAGAAACTAGTTTTATTATATTAAGAAGTATGATATATGAAGTATAAGTCCATTTTAGGAACCATATATGATTAATCTCACTATAGATGGACTTATGTATTTTTTGATAACATTTCTAACCTTTTGTTTGAGACAGATGGAATGACCCATCATTCTATCACATGATCTTCTAACACATCAAAAATGACAAATTCAACTTCATTTCTTTAAGAGATGTAGTGTAAATTTCCCAAAGAATGACCAACAGTGAGACTGTACCAAAATCATGAAAGTATTTCTTCTAATTCCAATGTCATCAACTTTAGGGAAATGATCTTGAAAAACAAAAATGTTGTCCTAGTGCTCTTATATCCGATGAATCAGATGGTACCTTAGATCATCAAAAATTTATGGATTTTTGATTGATGTCTTTTTCGTAGCCATGTTCTCTGCCACTCTCCATCAGAACTTGATGGTTAGATTTTTCTTTCATATCCATATTTTCACTTATGTTTTCCTACGTGGAAACCCAGTGATGAGTTAATTTGGGTAACCATTACATTTCAAACATTAGTTTTTAAAGCCAAGTATTGGAATTACTTTTTACAATGTGGGTTTATATTAAAAAAACTTTCGATTATTAAACCATTTATAACCCCGATGAATTTCGAGGGCGAAATTCATTTTAAGGGGGGTAGAATGTAACACCCCGAGTTTTTATGAAAAATATTCTTTTTAATTTCATTAATGTCTTGTTTTGTATTCTACACCAAAAGGAGAATTCACAACACGCATCCTTGACTTGCCTTTCATTACACGCAATCACGACCTTCCTCGATAGCATGTGTAGTACGCAATACCGAGTTTCACTAAACAACGATATGCTATTAAAATATTTTTAAAACTAGTCATTATGAATAGTAATATCCACCTTTTAAAATTTTAGAAATTTTATCTCTCTAAATGGAATTAATTTTTGGATTCGGAGTATCGAATTTAGCCTAAGGTGAAATTTTGGTACTTTTCGGATAACATTCATATTTTGATGAATAGTGAAAATTACTAAATTTTAGTTAAAAACAAATTTTTTAATCAAAATAATTAATAGTGATAAATTATGAATTTGAGTGGTTTTAAAGTATATTTACAATATATTTTTTCCATTTAATACAATTTTGGACATTGGACATAATTTACCAATTAATCCGAACATAAACAAGTATTAATCTTTTGATAGTTATTATATCTTAAAAACACGCTTTTTGTTTTGACAACGGGAATTAATTTTAAATTAATTGCTGCCACTTCTGTGTTTTGAAATTGGAAAAATGGATTCCATATTTGGAATTAGGATGTTCAAATTCTGTAAATAGGTAACTTTTATTTTTAGACATTGTGAATAATTACTTCGGTAAATATTTTATTTACCATGGTTAAAGGGAAAATCCGGTAAATAAGGGTTAAAAATAATATTATAATATAAAAAATTACTCTAAAACGTGTGTTAACCTTATTGGTTGATACATGTTCGACCATGGGCATCTTTGGGTCAAATATGTGACCCCATGGTGGCACTTGTAAGTGATAGGGACACATTATTTTAATTATTTTAAAATGAATACAAAAAAGACACATTCATATATCCTTTAGAAAAACAATTTTTACATAGGGTTTTATATATTGGATTTTCAATTGTAAATATTCATTTGAAATCTAAAAAGATTTCCTACATAATTATATTTTATTTATAATTTTTAGACATTAAATAAGTTAATTTATTTATGATACAATGATGATTCAGTAATTACTATAATAGTGAAAAATTAACATAATTGATATTATAAATACCCAAAAAAATATAATTTGAGACTTTTAATGAATTAAACTAATTTTATAGGTTAATAGTACATGTTATTAATGATTTAATTTACTTTTCTCGAAGTAATAATTCAGTTATGAGTTTCAAAAAAATCAACAATTGAATAGTGTCAAAATTGACATAAAATAGTTTTTAAAACAAATATTATATTATTGATTTTTATTTTATTCAAAAAAATCTAAGGTTCGTCCAAGATACTTATATCAAGATATTTGTATCATTAATGGACCACATGGGGGTCTCTTGGATATATATGGTAAGTTTATTTACTATATAATATAAAAATACAATGTGACATGGTAAATGTCAATCTAATTAACTAAGAGTTAAAACTAAAAGATAAGGTTAGTGTAATGACCTAAACTTGTTTAAATTATATTGGATGAGAGGATTTAGAACCATACGCACCTTAGATTTGAAATAAATCAATTTTGAGCTATTTAAAAACGAATTTGTCTTTATAATAAAATAATATTTTTTGTTATTCCAAAGGTGCCCCTCTCCTCACTTATAAAAGGGAACCTCCTCCCCCTCTTCCTCACACCACATTGAGCCTTCAAGCTCGAAAAACCCTGAAAAAGTATCTTCTCCACTTACCTAGTAACATCCTAGAGGTCCTGGTCTTCTTCAAAGGCCAGTTTTAGTACCCTATGAGGAGGTCTCAAAGAGGCGCTTCAAAGAAGAAGTAATGTCTATTACGGATTCTTTCAATTTTATTTGTTCTTCCACTTCTTCTATTTTAGTTGTTCCATTATGAGTTAATACCATCAGTATCACTCATATACTGATATGTTATTATAATTATGAAACAACCATATTTCACAATCTATCCATCCTACGGAAAATGAAATCACCGCGCGTGCGTACGTATGGAATACCGTCTCCACACCGTGGTGTAATTTAATTTCAACCACCACCTTACATGGATGGGAATAATGGTGAAAGTAATGAATATATATGATTATTTTAAAGTAATATTGATTCTGTAATATTATAAATACACTTTAATACAATTCCACTATCATGGGAATGATATCATCGCTCGTGCGTACGTACGGAATACCATCTCCACGACACGATAAGATTCAATCTCCAGGATAACCATTCAAGAATGATTATAAAGTATATATAATAAGTAATCATGAAATATATGACATAATAATTCTACTGTATTTTTTTATATATATTCATTTCATCTACTTAATTCCATTCAACTCAATAAGGAAACAAAAAACAGCGTTCATGCGTACGTACGGCCTACCGTCTCCATGAACGGTGTATTTCTTTCCATTTACATATTTATTAAATATATGTATATTCTGAATATATATTATATATAAATTATGTTTCATATTCTTGAATTAAGTAATCATGATCTAAGTAATCATATGAATAATTACAAGTCAAAACACGGACGACAAATGAAACAATTTTACCCAAAATGCTCTTTAATAAGGAATTTACAAAAGAACAGGTAATATAAAGTCATAAGTGAACCATATATGATATCATAACAATGAGTATGATTCTAGGATAAGTCAATGACATTATTTAAATCATTATACAGGAGTTTTGGACACTTACGAAACAAATCGGACCTAAGGTATGGGAAATATCACAATCTCATTTTTATCCGAGATTGTTTATACTTTGGAATTTACTGGGGTGCATTTTATCATCCACATCCATGTTTCCTCAATATGTAATATTATTTCCATCCACCTAAAATTTTTTAAATCAAGTTTTACCCTTCGGTGAGTTTTTAGTAAAAGATATGAAAGGAATCTTTTGTCGTTTTCGTATGAGGTAATTTTTGACTTTTCTGACAAATGTACGAGAATAATGTTTTTTTAACTTATAGGGCATGAATGGATTTTTTAAAAATTATTTCCAAAAATCTTACTTTACAAGTTTTCATGTTTATTTTTAATCAACTTATTTTAGTTTAAAATTGTATGACATGTTAAGAAATGAAAATATTTTTGATGTAGAAAGGATATTTTCCTCAAGAATGGAGTTCAAGTGTTTTATCAAAATTATTTTCCATCTGAGATAATATAGGGTTCTGTTTCTATCCCTATTAATAAATTGATTTGATTATGTTGTGATGGAATTATTTTTATGAAATCCTTTATCTTATATGAATTGTTTTATGATGTCATGTTCTTTAAGAATCCCATTTTTATTACATGGGTTATGGAATGATGTATGATTTATGATTTTGTGGCACACATAAGAATGGTATCATTATGAGATGGGTGGGACCTATATCTCCCTCCAATAAATTGGGTAAATATTTTATATCTCATGAGATATACATTGCTGGAATGGCAGGTTAAACTGGTTCAGTGAAACATGACTGAAACAAGGAATGAACTCGGTTCAGAAATGGACTTTGTCCACTAAGATAGTCTTGGCAATGAGTCTTGACTAATAAGAAATGATTCTATATGATTATGTGTGTACGCCATAATGTTTCATGTTTTATTTTATGATTATTGGGATTACATTTTACTACTATGATTTATCCCATGTTATGATATTATGATCTCCTTTGTAGGTTAAGATTTCCAAAATTTTATGTTCTTATGAATATGATTTGATTAATATTTCTTTTTTTTACCCTTAATGAACATTTGAGCTCACCCTTTTATGATTTCTTTTCCCCAGGATATACAGAAAGGTTTTAGGTACGAAAAAAAGGGAAGATCTTTATGGGAGATGTTGAAGATCTTTCACCATGATTAGAAGATTACGTTCCGAGTTTCCAAAGACACTAAACTATTACGGTCCTTGTGTTTGTGTTTTTTTTATGTACTAAGTATTCCGCAAAATTATTGTAATGTCCATGTATGTCAAGCTTCGGGTCTCTACAACATTAGTGAAAACTTAGGGGATATATCTATTTATAGGATATATCCAACTTTTTAGTAAAAATTGTAAAAGACCATGGATAAACCTAAGACTTGACAGAATATAGTGTTAAAATTTATACAACATGTAAATTATTTTTTAGTATTATGTTGTTTCCCACAATGATTATTCATCAAAACATTCTTTTTTTAGTAAATATTTGGAACCTAAAGGAATCACTTTAAGTTTGAATGTGGCGGTCAATGTACTGATTTGTTTCAAGGGAAAAAGTGAAATAATAGATACAATGTTAATCCATGTGATTTTTCCAAATAAATCATATCGTTATATGATTAAAAATATCATAATTGTTGGTTTTTAGAGACACATAATAATATAAAGATAGAGTTTCATGAAGAACATGGAGTAAAAAATATTTTGATTCCAAAATGTATAGAATGTGGGAATAAGAGATCAACATAATGTCCCAATGGAATTAAATGGTGCATTTAATGTGGAAATTAAGGATGAAAAGTATGTGATTATAGAGAAAAAATGAAAATTTTGGTGAATTAAATGGATGAGAATAATTGTATCTCTAAGGTATCTTTGATGGTTTAATGTTTTAAATATGGAAAGAATAAGAATTAGGAATATTGATTTCCTTGGGGAATGATTGAGAAGAGAATAAGAAAGGTTTTAGAAGTAACTAATTTACTAATTCTGTAGTGATGACTAAGAATGAAATATGGAAGGTATGGTATATTTCAATCATATTAATTATATTACAATTAATAAGCAACAATAAATTAAGGTTTATGAATGAAAATACATGATTTATATATCATATTATATGAAATAATTATTAGGGATAATGATAATGAAAAATGGTTAATGGTTGAAGAATGAAGTGGTATGAATAAGTTTTTTATGAATTTGGATTTAAAAATTATGTTTTATAAGTGTTTTAATAATGATATTCTGGATAGAAAAATCATGAAACAGCTAATAATTTCCCCTAAATTGTGCATATTTAAGTATCTGAAAACATATTTTGAAAGGTACTAATAACAAAGAAAAGTGATTTAGTGGTAAGTTTATATTTTTACAAACACTTGATTTATGGAAAGATAAAACTTAATATGATTTTGATGTAGATTTAATAATGTTTATTTGGGATAAGAATCAAATTAACTATAATATTATTTTTAACCTTGAAATTGTTCAGCGATTTGATGAAAAAGTTATTTAGGTTTTATTTGATGTCATTTATTGAATTTTTGGATTTATGGAGTATATTGATTTAATATAAATAATAATATTGTGTTAATTTTTAGAGAATATATGTTTTCACTAAATTTTAATGGTGATTCTGGATATTTTTATGTTTTAATAGGATATATGATCAAGGTATTCACATTTTTGGTATGTGACATTATATGAAACATTATTCTATCTGAGGATAATGTTTTTGATCAATTAATTATATTTTTTTAATTTCTTTAGACTTATATTGGAGGATTCATATGGTTAAATATTTCTGGAATGGATTATGTTGATCCTTGGGTGTTATTTTAGAGGTTTTGGAAATTAAATTATTATATAACGTTTTCTAATTTTTTTTGATTTGATCAATATTTTGAGATATGATTTTTGACTTTTCATTTCATTATGGATGATATGATCCATTATAAGTTAATTTTAGTGCTTCAAGGATAAAAAAACATCATGTATATTTATTTATTGCAGTAATAGGTGAAGTGGAAATTGATCTAATCACAACCAAAAAATGAAATTCTTCTTATGATGTGTAAATAAATCATGTAAATATATTTTATTCACTATAGTAAAAAAATCCCTTAACTATAGGAAAATGATCTTGAAATAAATTGTTAAAATTTTACCATCATTTTTAATGAATTTATTATCACTTCACTCATCATAGATTTATGGTTTGTAGGTCATTAAATTTATCTTGACTATATTCTATATCCCTCTCTATCAGTCCTTAGAGGTTATTTTTCACTTCCATTTCAATATTTTTAATTTCCAATTATTTATTTTTATTTTTAATCCAAGTTATATGTTATTATATATGACCTTAATATTTTTTCCTCTCTTCAAGAGGATGTGTCATTAACCATTTTTATGAAGTGGTATTCCCACAAAATAATTTTTAAATGTTAAAATCATGATTTCTAAGCCTAAGTACAAAATATGAGGATACAATTTATTAAAAGCAGTAAAATGTAACACCTCGAGATTTTTATTTTAAAATAAGAACATTATGATTGATAGAAAATATGTCACACAACACCGAACATAAGTGAACCATGATATATTATTATTTAAATATGATCGTTATAACCTATCCATTATATTGGACATTATAAATAGGATCAACTTCATTATGAAATATAAAAACAATATCACACTTAATTGGAATATATATATTAATTCTTAGTAAATAAGCATTCAGTTTTTAGAAAATTTATATTATTCATAAGAAATACTATTTCCTTCAAAAATGATTTTTAATGTTTTTTTTGAGAAAATATTATATTTAATAATTTACACTTTAAAAAAATTTATTTAAAAAAATTGACAGTTTTTTTTGAAATAAACATATCAAAATGACCTTTTGTAGATTTTTTTGACTTTTCTAAAAAGAATGATTTTCCCGTGAATAATGAAAAATATTGATTTATATTGATAATTTTGTTTTGTTTTCAAGAACGTAAAAAGTTAAATTTTGTTTTCAAATGATTTACATGGAAAAAAACTTTTTTATTTTATATTTTAAAATAAGGTTAATTTAAATCAATTTTATATATAAATTTGGAATAAATACATTCTTTATACGTGAAAATGCATTTTATTGAAAAACTTATTTCTATGAGCACAATGTGATTTTATATTAATAAATTAAATTGATCCCTATTGGTAAATTATTTTAATGAAATTTATATATTATAAATTCAATCATATTTTTTAACATTCAATTAATATTTTTATAGACATGTGACAAGAATAAACCAAGTTATATTCTTAAATTTTTTTCTAAAAATTAGTTTTCATTGCGTATAGATCAATTATTTTAAAATTAATTTATTGAAATTATAGAAATTTCATTTGATAAAATGTATCATTTATTTTTTATCAGTAGTTTTAAATTTTATAAATTGATCCCTTTTATTTTTGGTCAATATGAATGGTAACCATGGTAAAATTTATCACCATAGTAATTAGTAAATAGTGTTAATCTTGGTTAAAAATAAATGATAAGGCCATAATTTTCAATTATAATTATTATTTGATGATGTTCATTTTAACATTATAACCTCAAGATAGAAATGGATTTGTTTAATATAAGATTTTTAGTGTAAATGACCAATATGATATTTAAATCAAAGAATGTCACAAAATGTCACTCTCTTAGTTTTTAATATCTCTTATGTGTTCATATATTAAAAAAATAATGCATGGAATGACTTTAAATTGATATTTTTATAATATTTTAATTATTTTCATGATATAAATTTATTTTTAATTTTTAGAAATTATATAATTATCTTAAATTATTATAAAATTATTATTCAATATTTAATTAAATAATAGTGTAAAAAATACAAAAAAATAAAAAAAAAGTATAATTTGATTGAATTTTATTGTTAAACAGATTTTTTAGACAAATAAAATATTATATTGATTTCCAATTGTATTATGATCTGATTTCAACTATTTATTTGTGTTCTGTAATTTAAATTAAATGAATAGTGTCAAAATTCACATTAATGATTTTTTTTCAAAAAAATATTTTATAAAATTATTTGAAAGTCATAAAAATATTGAAATTGGACAATTTGAATAATTTATGATAAAGAATTTCATGCCTTGGAAATTTATAAGAAAATTTTCAGCATATATGTAAAATTATAACCCTTTGAGAGTGAAAAAGATATACATGCGGTTGATGTTTTTTTTAAAGAGGGTGGTGCCTTGTCTAGAAAACCAAGGGAAAATTATTATAATAAAAAAATGAGGATACAGATGTCTAAAAGAATGAAACATATTAAAATTCTTATTATAAAAGGGGAGTAAATCAACAGGAAGATCATCAAGCCAGGAAATATCTTGATTGAATCCCTTATTAGCTAAGCCATCAGCAACCATGTTAGCTTCATGATATATGTGAGTGATGATATAATAAATTTCGAGAAGTGAGCAGGAGCAGTCCATCCAGTGGGTGGTGATCAGCCATGAAAAACATGTCACATCATTCCATATTACTTACACAATAGTGGTCGATTCACTCTAAATCCAGAGGTTGTTCCAACCATGTTGCTTGTCAATGTAGATGACATGTACCGTATGTTGGGACCAATTTGTGTATAAGGTTTTATTTGTTGTCAATAATTGTCAATGAAGATCAAAATTACGGAGATCAATAAGTACTCCAATGAAATGGATGTATAGAAATTTAGATGATTGTTGTACTAATCATAAGTTCAAAGGACATGTGTCAAATGTGACACATGGTTTAAAATAGTGAAGAATGGTGAGATATAATCTATCTGAGGATGATTAATGAAGAATGGGGATTTGATGAAGGCCATGTAATTATTCATGATTGATTAAGAACCATGCTAGAGCCTACTTGAAGCATTGAATCATATGTTTTGCTTGAAGTTAAGAATGATGGTTGATGAAGAAAACAGTGTGGAAAGGATTGGAATTCTGAGATGGTCATGCACTTCACATTATCTCAAAATATGATGATGCTAAAGCTGTTCTATCAAATGATATATATCACTATAGTGGAGTTTGTGATGAAAGCAGAAGAGTTGTTGAAGAATCCAAATCACAGATAGGAAGATTCATGAAGTGTTATGATTGTTGACAATCCAAACCATGACATACAAATGTGTTGAAAAAGGGGATTTCATTGTGGAATGTCAAGTTCAAGAGCCATGGTTAATGATCAATGTTTGATTCATGAACTTCGAGAAATGTAATGAATGATTTGGAGGCAGTACAAAGAGAACATATATAAGGTGGCACCGTTTTCCTGTTTTTTCCAAATTTTTGGGCCTGAAAATCTTCAAATGGAGAAAAGTGTTTTTGGAAAAGGGACTTGCACTCCGAGGTCTTGGAGGTTAGGAAACTTGGGCGCCATATGTCTTTCAAGATCAGAAGATGTAAAAATGGTAATGGGATAAGGGTCGCGCAATTATTGGATTAGTCGCACTAGTGACCTGTGCTCCGTGAAGAGACTTGCGCACCGGTGCCTAGGAGGATTGGAAACATTCACACCTATTGTTTTTCAAGATCATAATTTCAAAATATGGAAAAGTAAAGATGGTCATGCAAGTATTTATTTGGTCGTGCAAGTGAGTAGCGTGACAGTGGCTAGGGCGGATGAGCTGTACGCCGCAACCTGCGCGCCGAGGGAAGACTTGCAGGCCGCCGCGCAGGGTATCCAAATGACTATAAATAGAGGAGAACCCCACCTCATTTGGTACAGAGTTCAATAATTAGAGACTGTTCCTGCTCTCGTTGCATAGGTGGTTGAGCCGTGCAAGTTGTAGGTGAGTCGCACAAGTAGATGTTGTGCGCCGGTTGTTGGTTGCGTGCCCAAGGCGGTTTGGGAGAGAAACGAAGTGAGTCGCACAGGTTTGAAGTTGAAGGAGGAAGTGTCACTCTGGTGGTTTGGTGATACCTGCACACCAGTTTGGACTTGTTTGCTGAAGACTTGTGCACCGTATTGGTACTTGCACGCCGGGCTTGGAGAAGAGCGCCAGATGTTGTTGGGGTATGCCCGTCTTTTTGGAGATGCATGAATGCTGAAATATAGCTCAATACCTTCAGTGCAACAAACGATGCATTCATTTGCGAAGACGGAAGAATAGTGAATAAGAGAAGAATATTGGTCCATGAAACTAAACTCAGATCTGCACAAAAAGAGGGGAATATATCAATATACTCTGGTGTCAGTATTGGGAATCAGAGGAAGAGAAGAAGAAGATTTAGTGCATTCAGTTATTTCACTAAAGAAGAAGATTGAATACAAAAGAGCATCAACTCAGTACCCTGATGCAAGCATTGTCTCATGCTGAAAAGGAGACAAAGACTTCAATGAAAATCTATTGAAGAGACCTTCACATCTATAAACTGAGTGAGACTTCACTAAAGGCAATAAGCTAGGGGGAGTCAACGGGAGTGACCAGAGGGAAGCATTGAGTTATCCTTGAACCTTTGTAAAGGAAGTGATCCTGGGACAGAGTGACTATGTCCGAACCTTTGTAATCCATAGCAAGTTAAGTATAGTGTAATTTGGTATGACTAGAAACTTGTCGGCGTATGCTCCTTGGATGTAGCCCATAGTGGTGAACCAAGTAAAAATTGTTGTGTCATCTCTTTGCATGTGAATGTTTCATTGCTGATCATATCCATCATACAGGTTTATGTAGTTCCTACCAACGTGGGAACAAGATCTGAAACTTTAAAAAGAAAATTTTGACACCCTGATTCACCCATCCCCTCTCAGGGTGTCCCAGGGTCCTACATCATACTCATCATTTCAGCCTCCAGGGAAGAATCAATGCCACAAATACCATAAAAGAAATTGTGCATTTGACCAAGATGGTTACTGAAGATGGTACCACATACTGCGGGGCCCGGATGGCCTTTAGGGTACCATCCACATTAACCTTCATCCAAAAAAGGAGAGAAACGTGCTAAATACTTTAAAAGTGTAGTGGGGTTGGTAGAAGTTTCCATTTATAGAAAGACATCACAAGATTAAAAAATCATTCACAGTGTTATTGTAGAGGCCCTTTTGGATCGTACCAGCTTCACGTATAGAAATAAGGATCCACATTCAACCCACATTAGGGCTAACTGAGAACTAGTTTTGAATAAGATCATTTCTATCATACCAAATCATGTGGTGAAGCTCAATGACATCAACAAGAAAAAGGTTCTGAATTTTCTTAGAACTGTCCAAATCTACACATATCTTTAGTTGATATTTGAAAGAGTCATGAGTCTACCATCTGTAGTCAAATATGTTAAAAATATAGTCCCAAATAGCGTAATAGGTGTATTAATAAATAAATATATGATTTGTATCTTCTTTTTGTTGATTATAGAGTCTGCATTTAGAATAGAGTTGAATATAATAAAATTGAAGACATCCATCAGTAGGGACCCTATTGTGAGAAATTTTCCAAATAAGAGGGAATATTTCAGGTTTTATCAAAGGTTTGTCAAAATATTATATCCACCTAAAATTAATTTCATAGATAGAGAAAAGAATGATAGTAAAAAAATTACATTATGCATACCATTATGTGCAGGTTCCCAAATTAATAAATCATCTGTGATCGAGAAAGGATAGTTGTCAATGAAATTCAAAATGGTGCCAAGGAGATGATCATTTATTGAGTTTAGAACCTCTCTGATAGAAAATTTGGTATTCTCAAGACTTTTCCTAGGATAAACCATGGAAATTATCAGAGTTCTAGTCCATTTGTCCAACAAGAAGGTCATGGAAGATACTCTAGAGACTATCCACCTAGATTTGGTCATAATGGAAGGAAATTATTGTTTTATGGATGGATATATATAGGAGTTTAGAAACATTGGGTCTCCTTTATTATATTTTTTTAGAAATATATTTTTTTAGAAAAGAAATGGCATCAGATTTATTATAGGGAAGATTCCATGTGATTCCATCTTGAAGAGACTTATTCAAATACTTAATATTTTTTTTTCCAATAACACTTTTATCAATAGGATTACTACATGTCAACCAGGGTATGGTCACAAGTTTACATTCAATAGTTCAACCTATCCAAACAAAATTTTTTATTGAGATATTTATTTTCTTTATTAGACTAGAATGCCATTTGTAGACCATCATTGAGTAAACCCTTTTAGAAACAATAGTATATTTCAAAAAGGGAGATTCTGGCCGCCATAGAGAGGGATTTTCCTTTCCATAAAGATCGATGATTAAGAACATGGTCAAAAATTAGAGAAAAATGAAAAGATTTGGGTCTTCCCCAAAATATGGGAACACCTAGGAATGAAAAAATGAAGAGATCCCTCTTTTATACTCAAGTCACTTATAATATTCCATTTCCGAATACGGGAAATGTTTTTTCCAAATAAGATAGAAGATATGTTCTAACTAATGGATTTTCTAGAAATCTCTTCATAGTGAGAGGGGGAATTTTTTAGGTTAAAAATGTTTCTTTTATCATCTTGAAGAAAAATAATGACATCATCAGCAAATAATTGGTGGGTGGGAGCATTCACATTCTATGATACTTGAATGGGTTTGAGTTTGTTTTGATCAACAAGATAAGTGAGCAGACGACTAAGATAATCCTCCATAATTGAGAAAAGGATGGTAGAAAGGGGGTCACCTTGTCTAAAAACTTTAATACATTTGAAATATCCCATGGGGGAGATGTTACCCAGAATGGAAATAGAGGCTGAGTTGAAAAATGTTCTAATAGTAGTGATAAATGTTTCACTAAAACAAAAATATTTAAGCACCTTGAAAATGAAACTCTAATCCTTGCTATCAATATATTTTTAAATTTAAATCTTTATAGTAATATTACCTCATCTATTAAATTTTTTAAAGATTTAATACTCTTGGATGCATGAAAAATTTATATTTTAATTGATCTACCATTTAAAAGTTAAAATTGATTCCAAGAGTCAATTTTGTTAGTTATAGGTGAAACCCTATTAGAAATGATTTTCATGATGATTTTAAAAAGGGTATTAATGAGGTAAATGGGCCTATACAAGTGAATCTTAGAAACATTGTCTAATTTTGGAATTATAGATAAAAATTGGGTGTTTAGGCCCTGATGGATAACACCATTTGAGAAGAAATATTTTACAAGCTTGCAAACATCAAATTGAATGATATCCCAGTAAAGCTGAAAGATATCATTATTAAAGCCTTAAAGGCTATGAGAACTATTAAGAATTAAACAAAAGAAATTGTCCTTAATTTCATGATCAAGAGGAATATTAAATAGCAAGGTGTTATCATCATCATTAACCACCGTCATAATGATATCAAGTAATAGGTCCTTGTTATTATCAGGGCTATTAAAGATGGATTCAAATTAACATACAATATGATTAGCAATATCATCTTCATTATCTAAAAGGTTACATCCACATTTTAAAAGGGCTATCAGCCTGTAATATTTCCATGTTATTTGAGTGGACTTAAAGAACTGAGTCTATCAATAACGATAAGATAACCATTTAACTTTAATGTCTTGTTTCCTCATGTTCTCTTTAAAAGTGAGCAGAGAGTTTAGCATTACTGAAATATTGATTTCAGGATTCAGATTAGTGATGAAATCAAATATAGTATTATTGTATTGGTTTTAATTTATCTCATTCTCAAGAAGAAATATTCCATTGTTTATTTTTTTGTCATGTGAGCTGTACTAACCTTTGATCATATGTTTATGATATTTTAATTTGATAAAGTAAGCAAAGGCTTCATTTTAGTGTGTCGTGGAAAACATAATGTTTTGATGATGTTAGGGAATTTAGTTATACAAAACCAAGAATTATTAAATATAAAACTAAGATAATGTTTCATATTTTTGGTGGAGAGATTGACCAAAATAAGGTGATGGTTAGAGTAGAGCATGTGAAGGGTGGTGCTGGAGATGATGTGCCATTTATCTAGAGCACGAACATTCGTGAAGGCTCTATCCAGCTTAGAGGAGACCACCCTATTTTATGTTTTTCTATTCCAAGTGTACTTGAAACCCATAAAGAGGAAAGTGTCAAAAAATATTTTCTATATATTTGAATTGAGTTTGAGAACTTAGTGTTTTTATCACCGTTAGATAACCATTTAACATTGATGTCATGTTTCCTCATGTTCTATTTAAATGTGAGCAGTGAGTAGAGATTTACTAAAATATAGATTTCATGATTTGGATCAGTGCTAAAATCAGATCTAGTATTATTTTTTAATGTTTATTTATATCATTCTCAAGAAAGAGGATGTCATTGTTGATTGTTTTTGCATGTGATCTGCACTAACCTTTGAGCATCTATTTACGAGATTTTAATTTGACCGAAAAATCAATGTCATCATTGTAGAGTGTCATGGAAAGACAAAAGTTTTTTATGATGTTAGTGAAATCAGTGTTAGAAAACCAAGAATTGGTAAATCTAAAAGGAATATAATGTTTCATATTTTTGTTGAATACATTGACTAAAATAGGGTGATGATCAGAGTGGGGCTTCTGAAGGGTGGTGCAGGAGATGGTGTCCCATTTATCTAGAGATGAAACATTTGTGAAGGATCTATCCATCTTAGAGGAGAACACCCTATTGTAATGTTTTCTATACAAAATTTATTTTTGAATACATATAAAATTTTAATTATTTTGGAAAGATAATTACATTATTATATTTTAATATAATAGGAAATTCCAAAAGTACCCCTCATCTCAATTATAAAAGGGAACTTCTCCGTCCTCATATTCACAGAAATTATAGCACTGTTGATTATAAAAAACTAGCCAAAATACTAAATAAACAGAATTATACATATTATATATGTTTTGGTCTTCCCAAAATACCAACCCTAGGATCCTTAAGAGGATATCTTAATGAGTTCTTTTAAAGGAGAGGTAATCACCATAACCAGTCACTTTCTTATTAATTATTCCTTTACCAAATCTAAATATATTATAAATGCTTCATAAAATAAATAATTTAGAATCATAATTATAATAAAATTTTACTATTGTTATCAAAAAACTATATTCACCCTCTTTCAATCAAATGATAAGTAAAAGTATCCCTTTTGTGTACATAAGGCTTACCATATCCAAATACAGAAAAGATTCATTTCTCATTGCCATATTATATAGATATATATTTTGATGGGTTTAATTTTTATATATTATAATTTTTAAATAATTGAAAAACATTAATGATAATATCACACCAACTATATTACCTTCCAATCAATTGGGAAATGATTATGTCGCTCTTACGTACGTGTGGACTACCACCTCCAAGTAGTGATGTGACACTTTTTCATTTACATTTTACATCGCTGGTAATAAGGATGGATTTAATAAAATATAGGATATATATGTTATAATAATTATTCTAGAGAGGTTATTTCTTATTTACCTTTCTTTTATTCTATCATTCAAAAAATGAAAACAACGTTCATGTGTACTTATGACCTATCATCTCCATGAATAGTATAATTAATTTTATATTCTATACTTTAATGAATTTCTATAAACATGTATATACTGAATTTATATGATATATATATCTTTATTATCATTTTTTTATTATGGACCTATGATCAAAGTAAAAGAAACAAAACTATTAAACCAAAACATATATGAAAAATGAAGCAGATATCACCTGATGGTGATTTAAATAAATAATTGTAAATAAATAAGTGATAAAAGGTTATAAGTAAATAATATATTATATTATATAGGGATTTATGACAGATTTATAGTAAATATATATTTTTTATATATGAGTTACCAACATTTATAAAAAAGTCATTACCATTGGTAAGGTATTTCCGTCTTATATTGATCTTTGTGGATACATGCCATATTCACCACTTATTTCTTTTATATAGTTTATATAATATGAATTAATTAATTTTATAATTTTTTATATATAGATATTTTGGATTCAGATATCCATATAATTTTATTTATTTCATGTGTTATATGATTCAAATATTACCGAAGCAGTAAAGGTTTTATATTACATTCTCATTATTTATTTGGATTTTTTATGTATAAGTTTTAATGATGAAATATTATTATCCACATCATAATAAACACTTTAATTTTCTTAACATCATTTTACTTATCAATAATAATTTTTTTCCTTTTATTTTACCCAACTTATGTACTCAAGAAATTGAAAATAATTTTTCACGGAAAAATGGGTTTATTTCTATCTGAAGTTAGAGATATTTTCTAATTAATATCCTTGTATTATATGAATGTTTTAAATAATTTATTTCCTATTATACAATGATTGTTTAAATTAATTTTTAATTAATATTTAATTTTAATAAAATTGTTTTAAAAATAATATTCTTTGTCATTTTTTGAACAAGGTGATTTTTGACTTTTTACAAAATTGTGAAAGGAATGCTTTTTAACTTATACTCTAACCATTATCAATGATAAATAAATTCCTTGTTAAATTACAATTTTCTATTATTATTTTCAAAGAAAATGTTTTATATAATTTTTTTTGTAAATTATTTGATTTTAAATAAGTTATTCAAAAATAAATGGATTCTTTTCTCAAGAATTTTGTAATGATATTTTAATGGTATTTATATTCAACAAAGATGACAACCCTTCATATTATATATGTTTTAAAAGGGATATTATCCAAGGATACGATCCTTATTCATTCTATGGATGGTTCATGTTAATGAAAATATGATTTTTATGAAACTCATTCATTTTCCAAAGGTTATATTATGATGAAATGAAAATATATGTATGAAACCATTTTTCTTTCTATGGGTTATTCTATAAAGAAATTTTTATGAATCCCATTTAATTTCATGTGTTCTGATTTCATGAATGTTTTATAATATTTTTGAACACATTTTTATGATTTTAATTATGTGATGGGTTGGAATAATATCTCAATCTAGTCCATTGTGTGAATTTGGATTACATAAGAGGTAAATATGATATGTTTGGACCTAATTCCTTATTCACAATTTCAAGTGTGGACCTTGTTTTCATGTCCATATGATTAATCATTTACCTAGATTTCATATAGTTCGGATTATGTGTGGACTTAGTTTTCATGTTTACAAGTTTATGTATAGAACTAGATTTCATGTCTAAAATATTACACATGGACCACATTCCACATCGATATGTTTATGCATGGTCTTGGATTTATTATACATAATATTATGTGTGGATCCAGCTCCATGTTCATACGTTTATATGAGATACAAATTTTATTTCCTTCATTTCATAAGTGAACCAGTTTATTTTTATAGTTTTTCAAAAATTTATAATCTTTTGTTTATGCCAAAAACTCATTTATTATTCCACTTTTATGATCTTGTGGCTCATTTTATTTTATTATTTTACGATTCATGTCTTATGAACACCCAAACATTATTCCATGGGTCAATATTATGATCTACGATACATGGGGTGTGAATTTAAAAATTTATTATCGTGTTATCATACCCTTATGCTCATGTTATACTGAAGTGATCATTAATGTCTCCCTTGTGTACCCTTACTAAGAATATGAACAAACCCTTTCTTATGTTTCATTCTACCTGGGTTATAAAGAAATGTTTTATTAATGATATGTCTAAGAATGATTGAAGTTATGAAGAACTTAATGTGAAACTCTTATTAACTAGTTGTTAATGTGCCCATGTTTCCCGAGGCACTAAACCTGTATGATTATGGAATGGATAGTTATTTTATATAATGACTATTCTTCTAAAAACATGAAATATCTATGTTTGAAAAGTTTGGTTTGTTATAGAGGGTACTAGTTCAAGGTTTGGTTAACCTTTGTAAACTACGATGAGATAAATTAGTGAGAACCCTAGGGATAATCTTATGTATAGGATAAAATCATAAATATTTGGAAGCAATCATGAATTAACTATGTTAAAAAACGTTTCATAGAATAATGTGCAATGATTTAGACATCTTATAAATGATTTTTTGGATTATGTGGTTTCCCATGATGATTATTTCTCACACTATGATTTTTAGTTTTTGTAAATGCCTAAAACTTTAAGGAATCAAGTTAATTTTTAATATATCATCCAATGGAATGATTGTACTCATGAGAAACCATGTAAAATAAGGGTTTGAATTTAAAACCAAGAGATTAAGACTAACTAATTATCTCATTATATGATTAATAATCTCAACATTAGTGAGATTTTTGAAAAATCTAATTGGAGAAATCTGGAGTTTCATGAAGATCATAGTGGAAATAATAATCATATTCCAACATGTCTAGAATTTGAGAAGAATCACTCAAGTGAATGTATTTAAAGAACATGAATATGATTTCAGTGTCGAAAATGATATAAATAAATAATTATCATGAAAAAAATAAAGAGTTCGGTAAACATAATGGATGAGAATAATAGTCCCTCAAAGATATCATTAACACTGGAATGTTTTAAATGTGGATACTATGGGAATTTTTCAAATTAATGTCTTTGGGGAAAATCTAGATAAGAGAATCGTCAAGTTTATATGATTAATGGTTTTTCTGATGATGATGAAGAGACCATGAATGATGTATAAAATGTACGGTTGTTTTAATAGTATTTCGTAAGATAAAAGTAATAATCATTATTAAATTTATGTTTATGAACCTCAACACATGACTTATATTACATATTTTATTAAAAAAGTATTAGGGTATAATATAATTAATCCTAGTTAATGTTTTAGGAAGTAAGTGGGAAGACTGAAGTGTTTTTTTATTTGGATTATTTATTTATGTTATATAATTGTTGTATTAATGATATTATGGTAACAAAAATATGCAACATCTAATGATTTTTCAATATTAGTTTTTATTTAAGGATACATAAAAAAATTTTGAATGGTACTAAAAATAATGAAAAGTGATTTAGCGGTATGATTATATTTTTGGAGAACATAAGATTAAAGGAAATATAATCCTTAATATATGTCTAAGGTTGAGTTAATAATTTTTAGTTAGGATAAAAATATGGTTGACATAGATAGTATTAATAACCGTGGAATTGGTTTTTTTATTATGAAAAAGTGATTTAGGCCATATTTGATGATGTCTACTTATTTTTTGGATATATGGAGTATATTAAATAGACGGTGAATTAATATGAGGGAAAATTATTGTGTTTAATTTTGGAGAGTATATGTTTTGATTAAGTTTTTATAGTGATTCTGGTTATAAGTATGTTTTAAGAGAATATATTTATATTGTATTCAACTATCAACAGTATCTCTTGCATGCTAAAGCATATTTAAAGAAACATGTTGGCCTAGGGACTTGACCCCGTAACCACACGCCATACCCCATCCCACCAACACCACCTCAGCTGACCATGGGGAGATTTTAAATGTGTTATTGGGTTATGATTTATATTTGGGTGTTACACTATTCTTATCCTTGGCCTAACCCACCACATGTGAGTTAAATGTGACCATCTAAATTTGAGTGTGGAATGACACATACCTCTTCCCATTCCATTTCCATGGAGTGGTCACCTTACATTGTACCACATAACCAAACCCCAATCAACAAAATATGTGTATTGGTAATGCTCAACTCTTAGAGGGGGGACCTGACCAAGACCAGAGTGTGCCGCACATTCCCTATCTAGGAAATGGATTTGAATAACCCTATACGTAATACACACAGTGTCTGCATCTGGTTGAACTTGAGCCTATGACAATTCCCATGGAGAGAGGGGGTACAACCAATGGGTATAACTTAGTTAACACCACATGGTATTTAATATAATATATGATTAAGGTATTAACATGTTTTTTATACAACATTATGATCCAATTTATGTTATCTGGGTATAATCTTTTCGATTAAATTAATTAATTTATTTGTTTTGTAATTTTTAAAAACATGTTTTGGAGGAGTCATATGGATTACTATTAGTGAAATTTATTATGTTGAACCTTGGTGGTTATTGTTGAGGTTTTGGACAATATATTATTAAATAAAGTTTTATAATATTTTTGTATTTAATAAATATTTTGAGATAGGATTTGTGACATTCCATTCTTTTATGGATCTTATGACTCATTAAAAGTTAATTTTAGTGTTTCATACAAGAAAAAATTATCTTTCATATTTATTTCATAGATTAAGATATGAAGTGGAGATTGATCAAAGGAAAAAAGGATGAAATTGTCATTATAAAGTGGAGGTAAAAAATGTAAGTATATTTTCTCATGATAGTAAATTAATACATCAAATTTATGAAAGTATATTGAAATAAATTATTTATATTTTACCTTCATTACCAATCAATCAATGGTCTCTTCACTCATCACATATTTATGGTTTTGTCTTTATTAACTTTCTCCCAACCATGTTATTTATCACTCTCTATTAGTCCTTGGGATTTAGTTTTCTCTTCCACATCCATATTTTCACTTTCCACTAATATTTTACAATTTGGAAACTTGTTTATGTGTTATTATTTATGACCATAATATTTTATTTTCCCTCTTTTCAATAGGATGTGTGATTAACCATTTTTATAATGTGTGGTTTCCACAGAGGAATATTCTAAGGTTATATTTGTGGTAATCGATCACATGATAAAAATATTAGGATACAATTTCTTAAAGTGGGGGTAATATTACACCCCATGATTTTTTTAAAATTATAACACAATGTTTGAGGTCATATATAATATGCACCACCGAACATAAATGAACTATAAATTATTGTTATATAAATATTACCATTATAACATAGCCGTTAAATTGGAGGGTATAAAAATGAATAAATTATTTATGAAATATTAAAAAATGTACCACATAATATAAACTTATTGAATAATTCTTAAGAAATAATCATTTAATTTTTAGCAATGTTATATTATGCTTAAAAAATAGATTTCCATCAAAAATGATTTTTATTTATTTTTGTAATTAAATATTATCTCTAATTTTCTAAATTTTTAAAAAATCTATTTTCTTAAAATTATCTTCATTTTTGAAATATTCATATCAAAATTTTCTTAGGGATAATATTTGAAATAATTGATTTTCTTGTAAATAGTGAAAAATATTGATTTTTATTGAAAATTGTATTTTTTTCAAGAATTTTAAAAGTTTTATTTTATATTAGAATGATTATAAAGTAAAAAATCTATTAAATTATAAAAAATGTAAATAATTTTTTTACAATAATTTTTTTATTTTGAATAATGAAAATTATTTAAAAATGCATTTTTTTTAAAAACTGTATTTATTCTCATAACATGTTTTTATCTTAATAGATTAAATTGATCACTATTAGTGAATGAATTTAATGAAATTCATATATTATATATTTGATCAAATGTTTTATCATTCATTTCATAGTTTTCTGGGAATTGGATAAGAATAAACGATGTTTTATGCTTAAAATGTTTTTTTCTAAAAAAATAGTTTTCATCTTAAGTAGTGCGTATATTTTAGAATTAATTTATATGACTTAGATAAATTAAATTTTATAAAAATGATTCCCTAATTTTACTTAGTAGATAAAAATTTGGTAAATATTCCACAATTTTTTTAATATGAATAGTAACCACGGTAATATTCATCACCTTATTAAATGGTAAACCAGGTTAATCTAGGATAAAACTAAGTGATAAGGCCATAATTTTTCATTATAATTTTTATTAGATTAATTTAATTCACACCTGATCGCCTTAACATCAAAATGTATTTTTTTAATGGTCTCATTTCCCTAAAAATGATCAATATAAAATTTAAATCAATGAATGTTACAAAATATCACTCTCTTAGTTTTTAATATCACTTATGTGTTCATATAAGGAAATTAAATATTTATGAATGAATATAAGGTTATATTTTCATATTAATTAAATAATTTTCATTATTTAAATTTATTTATAATTTTTAAAAATTATATAATAACCTTAATTTATTATACAATGATCACGAAATATTTATTTAATTAAGAGAAAAATAAAATAAATTAGTTTAAAAATATATAAATTAATATAATTTGAGTGAGTTATAGTGTTAAATAATTTTTTAGATAAATAAAAAATTATAATTATTTTTAAAAGTATTATAATCTAATTCCAATTCTATATTTTGTCTTCTATTTCAAATTAAATGAATTCTATAAAAATTGACTTTAATAGGTTTTTATCAAAATAATAGTTTATTAAATTATTTAAAAATCATAAGATCTTTCAAGAGATAAAGTTGGATAATTTATGTTATAAAAGTTTATCATTTTTCCATTTATTATTCAATTTTCACATTATATGTAATTTTATGACTCTTTATGATTGAAAAAGGCATTACTATGGTAAATCTTAAAAAAATTTAATTAAGGGGATAGACCAAAAGATAATGTTTAGAACACCACATAAACTTTTCTAAATTTTATTATCTAATGATATTTTAAAAAAATTCAGCCCTATATTCAAATAAATATCAATTTGGGAAAAAATCTGGAGAATGATCTTATTATATTTTGAACTTTTAAGAAATTTCAAAAGTGCATATAGCCACAATTATAAATGGTCACATCTACATTATATTATTCAAACCACTTTGATCCTTCCATATCAAATATAACCTTAAAAATAATCATATATAGACATACTTATCCATATTATATATCTGTGTTTCTTCCAAAAATATCAACCATATGATCCTTAATTGAAGATTTAAATGAGTTCTTTCAAATGAAAAGTAATAGACATAACATATCACTTTCTCCTTAATTAATCTTTTACACAATATAAATTTATTATATTATTTATAAAATAACAAATTAATCATTCTAAATATAATTAAATTTTATTATTATTATTAAAACACCTTTATTAACCATATTTCCATCTAATGGGGAGTGAAAGTATCACATGTGTGTATGTATGGCATTCTGTCTTCACATAGCGATGCAATTCATTTCTCATCACCATATTTAATGGATAAGTATTTTATGGGGTTTTTATGTTATAACTATAACATAATAATAGTTATTTATAATAATATCATACCTACCATGTTACCTTTTAATCCGTTGGGAAATGATAATGACGCTCGTGTGTATTTGTTGACTACCACCTCCACCAAGCGATGTGATTGTTTTTTATTTTCATTTTAATTGGATGGTAATAATGATGGATTTATTAAAAATAAATGTTATGTAAGATATAATAATGATTTTATCAAGGTTATTTATTATTTATCTTTATTTTTTTCATCCGTTGAAAAATTAAAATAGTGTTCATGTCTACGTACGACCTACCATCTCCATGAACAGTGTAATTAATTTTTCTATATCTACTTTTTTGGATGACTATAAACATCAATATAATAAATATATATATGATATTTATATCCTTATTAATATTCTCGAGATTATGGAACCATTATCAAAGTAAAAGGAGTGCATCTACTAAACCATAATACATAGGAAAAACATAGCAGTTATAGCGACCCATTCTTTACATACATTGTTATTACTTAATAATTGATGAACACTTATTACAAAATATAACAAAACCATTAAAGTATCGTATAGGTATAGCGTCTTTAGAAACTGGGAATCATAAACAACTGGTTCATAAATCATCTACATTGTCTCCCATTTATTTCATCATATCTAGAGTCCCTTTTGGAATATTCTACTTAGTACCCTTCTTCCTAACCTAGGGATAGAAAACATATAAATGGGTGAGCTCAAATTCTCAGTAAGGGTAAACAAAATAAATATCAATCACATCATATTCATAAGAACATAACATTTTGGAAAACATAACCTGCAAAAGAGATCATAATATCATAACATGGGATAAATCATAGTGGTGAAATGTAATACCAAATAATCATAAATTAAAACATGAAAAAAAAATTTCATACACACATAATCATAGAGATTCATTTCTTATTAGTCAAGACTCATTGCCAAGACTATCTTAGTGGACAAAGTCCATTTCTGAACCGAGTTCACTCCTGGTTTCAATCCTGTGTCACTGAACTGGTTTAACCTGCTATTCCAGCCATGTCTATCTCATGAGATATAAATATTTTCGCAATGCATTGGAGGGAGATATAGGTCCCACCCATCTCATCATGATACCATACTTATGTGTGCCACAAAATCATAAATCATACATCACAACATAACCCATGTAAAAAAATGGGATTCTTAAACATCATGACATCATAAAAAAATTTGTATAAGATAAAGGACTTCATAAAAATAATTCCATCACATCATAATCAAATAAATTTAATAATAGGGATAGAAATAGAACCCTATATTATCTTATATGGAAAATAATTTTGATAAAACACTTGGACTCCATTCTTGAGGAAAATATCGTTTCTACTTCAAAAACATTTTTCCTTTATTAACATGTCAGAAAATTTTAAACTTAAAGAAGTTGATTAAAAATAAACTTGAAAACTTGTAAAGGAAGATTCATGGAAATAATGTTTTATGAAATCATAAAATCCATTCATGTCGTATAAATTAAAAAAACAGTCTTCTCATACTTTGGCCGAAAAAGTCAAAAAGTACCTCGTACTAAAAACGACAAAAGATTCCTTTCATATCTTTTACTAAAAACTCACCAACAGGTGATATTGGATTTAAACAACTGTATGTGGATAGAAAAAATATTACATATTGAGGAAACATGGATGTGGATGATGAATACACCCCATTAAATACCAAAGTATAAAAATCTCAGATAAAAATGAGATTGTGAGATTTTCCTTTACCTTAGGTCTGATTTGCTTTGTACATGTCTGAATAACTTTTATAATGATTTAAATAATGTTATTGAATTATTCTAGAATTTTACTCATTTTTATTATATCATATATGGTCTTATTGTTAGCTTCGTATTTGTAATATTTCATTGTTACTTGTTATTCGGGTGTTTATTGCTTTTTTGTTCTTATGCGTGTTTTATCGAATAAATTCATATTCTTCTTTTTATATTATAGATACCTCATTTCCATAATGGTATTAGTATAATATATATCATATTTATTCAATCAATTCATTTATATAATCTTTATGCAATGAAGATCATGTTAGAATGAGTCGCATCACATCGTGGAGACGGTATTCCGTATGTACGCACGAGTGATGATATCGTTTCCATGATCGTGGAATTGTAATTGGAGTGTATGTATACTATTTCAGAATCAATATCACATTAAAATAATCATATATAGTTATTCTCTACACCATTATACCCATCCAAGTAAGGTGGTGGTGGAAAACAGATTACACCACGGCGTGGAGACGGTATTCTGTACGTACGCACGCACTGTGATTTCATTTTCCATAGGATGGATAGAAGGTGAAATAGTGTTGTTTCATATTTATACTAACATATCAGTATATGATTCATACTTATGTTATTATTTCATAGTGTAAAAACTAAGTATGAATATGATGAAGAAGAAAGAAATTGGAAAGGATCGGTAATGGATAATACCTCTTCTTTGACACGCCTCTTCTTAACCTCCTCTTAGGGCACTAGGGATGGTCTTTTAAGAAGACCAGGACCTCTATTATGTTTCTAAGGAAGTTTAGAATAGAATTTGGTTGGGTTTGGGCGAGCTTGGTGGATCAAAGTGGTGTGAGGAGGAGAGGGAGGAGGTACCCTTTTATAAGGGATGAGAGGGAAACCTTTGGAAAAACTAAAAATATTAGTTTATTATAAAGTCATATTCGGATTTTAATAGCTCCAAATTGATTTATTTAAAATCTAAGGTGGGGATGGAACTAAATACTCTCATCCAATATAATTTATACACGTTTTGGTTTCTATTTTATCCTTTTCATTTAGATTTAACTTTAAGTTAGATAATTTAACTTTTATCATGTCTTCATGTTTTCTTACACTATAAGGTTAATAAAATTACTATAACAAGACAAAATAATCCAAAGTTGTTTATTATTAATATATATAACCTTATCTATGTCATTTTTCCGAACCTTAGATTTTTAGTAATAAAATAACAATTAATAATATAATATTTGTTTTAAAAACTATTTTACGTCAATTTTGACACTATTTGGTAATTGATTTTTGTGAAAATAAAAAAAGCATCATCAGTTCCGAAAAAGTTAATTACATCCATACTAACATGTCATATTAAGCTATAAAATTAGTGTAATTCATAAAAAGTCTCCAATTACATTTATTTTAGTATTTATAACGTCAATTATGTTAATATTTCATTAATAAGATAATTACTGCATCACCATTGTGTCATAAATAAATAAATTTATTTAATGTCTAAGAATTATAAATAAAATACAATTATGTAGGAAATATTTCTATATTTCTAATTAATACTTATTGTCAAATTTATCTTATGTATGAGTCTATATTAAAAAAAATTAGTTATTAAACTTTGATTTTAACTATTTTAACTATTCTTTATATAAAACAATATTAAATGTCCTAATCTAATTCAAGTGGACCTAAAGGGTAATATTTTGTCCATAATTTTGTTTTAGGATTAATTAAACTTATCCAATAGAATTATGTCATGTGTTAGGGTAATAATAATATCATTTTTACCCTTAATTACCCTATTTAATTTTAACCGTGGTAAATAAAAGTAAAAAGTTTCTATTCACCAAAAAATATTTTCATCTCATTGAACCACATTTTACTTACTGACATCAGCTGTGTCTCTAAGATTTTTCAAATTATATTCAAAAAAGTGATAAAATTACGTTTTATTTAAATTTGCAAATTTTCATAGGAGGTGGGTAAAATATGGTCAAAAGTTCAAAAAAAAATTATATATCTAAAATTATTATAAAATTACTCCAATGAATTACATGTAACTTATAAAGGTATTATTTATCAATTTTGACCTAAAATAAATTTAAATAAATTAAATAATTATTTAAATAAAAACTTTGTTTTTAAATAGTAACCTAGTGTTTTCACTATTCATCAAAAATTGAAAGTATTCAGAAAAATACAAAAATTTCACCCTAGGAAAATTTCGATATCCCGAATCCAAAAATGAAGTCCATTTTGAAAAATAAAATTTATAAAATTTCAAAAAGTGTATATTACTATTCATAATGGCTAGTTTTAATAATATTTTAATAGTATATATTTGTTTAGTGAAACTTGGTATTGTGTGCAATGCAAGCTATTGAGGAAGGTCGTGATTGCGTGTAAATCAAGCCAAGCTGGTGTTGTGTGTAATGAATGATTCCTTTGATGATGTATAAAAAAATATTTCTCATAAAACTCTCGGGTGTTACATTCTACCCCCCTTAAAATGAATTTCTCCCTCAAAATTCTTTACTTCGTAACAAACAGATGAGAATACCTCTCCCTCATCATATCCTCAAGCTCCCATGTAGCTGATTCTAATTGGTGGTTCCTCCATAAAACATTCACCAAGAGAGTGGTCTTGTTTCGTAGAACTTTTTTGCTATGATCTAGAATCTCTATCAGTTGTTCTTCATAAGAAATATCTTGCTCCAGCGGTATAACTTTTTAGATGAGTACATGTGAAGGATCGGGTATGTACTTTCTCAGGAGAGATACATGGAACACATCATGAACTTGAGATAGATTCAGTGGAACTTCCAATTGGTATGCTACCTTCCCAACACGATCTAGTATTTCAAAAGGATTGATATACCTAGGGCTGAGCTTTCCCTTCTTTCCAAATATCATTACTCTCTTGCAAGGAGATATTCGTAAGAACACTTTATCACGCACTTCAAACTCTAGGTCTTTTCATTGGTTATCGGCATAACTTTTTTGTCGACTCTGAGTTACTCGTATGTGTTGTTGAATAGATCGGACCTTTTCTGCCATCTCATCAACAAGATCAGGTCCTAATGTATTTCTTTCCCCAACTTCATCCCAACAAGTTGGAGTTCAGCATTTCTTTCCATAGAGAGCTTCATAAGGAGCCATCTAAATACTGGATTGAAAGCTATTATTATAAGAAAATTCCACCAAAGGTAGGTGTGGATCCAAACCACCTTTTATGTCCATAGAGCAAGCTCTTAACATGTCTTATAGTGTTAGAATTTTCTCTCAGACTAACCGTCTGTTTGAGGATGATAAGCAGTGGTGAAGCTCAACTCTGTATCTAGAGTATGCTGAAGACATCGCCAAAACTTCGAGGTAAACCTCATATCCTGATCAGATATAATGCAAAGTGGTACTCCATACAATCTTACCACTTCCTTTACATATATCATGGAAAGCTGATCAAGAGAGAAATCCTCTCTAATAGCAATGAAGTGTGCCAACTTCGTTAGATGATCAACTATATCCCATATAGAATTATTAGCTTTGGATGTTTTAGGAAGTCCATTGTGATGTTTTCCCATTTCCATTTGGGTATGGGTAATGGTTGTAACATCCCCTTAGACTTCTGTCTCTCAGCATTAACTTGCTGGAAAACCAAGCATAAAGAGACATATTCAGAAACATCTCTTTTCATGCCATCCCACCAGAATTACTCTTTTAGGTCCCTATACATCTTCGTGCTTCCAGAATGAATAGAGAATGAAGAACTTTGAGCCTCATCCAGCAGCTCCTTCTTTAATTCTGGGATGGGAGGAACACAAACCCGATTCCTGAACCTTATTATCCCATCACTATCAAGTTTGAATTCAGGAACATTTCTCACCTTCTTTTGTAACTCTACATCTTCTTTATGTGCCTCTTTAATCTTCACATGTATAGATTGTTGAACATTCATTTGAGAATGATAAGATTTTTCCCCTTCCATTATAATTCCACGATCCATCCTTTGTAAATCCATAAATATTGGATCTTTTGTGATCCTCCTCATGGATAAGATGGCATGATCTTGTAGACATAATGCGTCTGCCACCTTGTTTGCTTTCCCAGGGTGGTAATGAATTTAGTAGCCATAATCCTTAATCAGCTCCAACCATCATCTTTGGCGCATATTCATCTCCTTTTGTGTGAAAATATACATTAAACTTTTATGATCAGTATAAATATCACACCTTTCACCATAAAGATTATGGATCTATATATTTAAGGCAAATATTACCGCAAATAAATCTAAATCATGAGTTGGGTAATTTGGCTCATGGATTTTCTACTGTCGTGAGGCATAAGCTATCATCATAACATTTTTCATAAGAACACACCCCAACCCCTTCATGGATGCATCACTGTAGATCACAAACCTTTCCCCACTACAAGAATGTGTGACTACAGGTGCACTGGATAACTTTCTTTTCAACTCCTTGAAATTCTCTTCACATTCCTTCATCCACACGAACTTAAATCCTTTTCATGTAAACCTGGTGAGTGGATTAGATAATCGCGAAAAATCTGTCACAAAACATCGATAATATCCAGCCAAACTAAGAAAACATCGGATCTCAGTCACTTTTGTTGGTCTCGACCATCTTTCTATAACCTCTGTTTTTGGTGGATCCACAGATATCCCCTCTTTTGAGATTATGTTACCAAAAAATGCAACTTTTTGAATCCAAAATTCACACTTGGAAAATTTGGCATAAATCTTCTCCTTTCTTAGGGTCTTCAATACAATTCTCAAGTGATTTTCATATTCTTTCTTAATCATTGAATAGACAAGAATATCATCTATAAATACTCCCACAAATTGATCAAGATAGTCTCTAAAGACTCTATTCATCAAGATCCAAGAAGATAGCAGGGGCATTAGTAAGACCAAATGACATCACTTTAAATTCATAGTGGCCATACCTTGTACCAAAAGTCTTCTTTGTTATATCCTCCCTTTTGACCCTTAATTGATGATTCCCTGAACGAAGATCAATCTTGGAAAAGTATTGAGCTCCGCAAAGTTGATCAAATAAGTCATCAATGCATGGGAGAGGATATTTGTTCTTGATAGTGATCTTGTTAAGTTCTCAATAATCTATGCAGAGTCTTATTGATCCATTTTTCTTCTTAAAAAATAGAAAAAGGCTTCCCCAAGGTGACGCAATAGGGCGTATGAATCCCTTATCAATATTCTCTAGGAGTTTCTTCTTCAATTCCTTCAACTCAATCGGGGATATTCTATAAGGTGTCTTTGAAATAGGCAAAGCACCCGGTACGAGTTCTATTGAAAACTCAACTTCACGATTTGGTGGAAGACCCAGTAATTCCTCTATAAAGACATCATCAAACTCTCGTACAATGTGTATATTCTTAATCTTGAGTTTCTCTATAACCATTTGAGATAAATAACCATCATTTAGTGGAATCAAGACCCATAATATGGAAGAAATTTCTACTGGAAGATTATGTTCATCCTTGCATCGATAGATGATCATAGATTGATCTGCAATATGAAATGTGACCCCCCTTCTTTGGAAATTGATATGAGCTCCATATAAAGAACATCAATCCATGCCAAGAATCACATCAAATTCATCTACCGGAAGGATCACAGGATTTTCAAGAAGCACTTTCCCACAAACTTCAATCGGAGAAGAATTATAAAATTTTGATGCGACTGTTGTGCCATTAGGGGTTGTCACAGCTAACTCAACATCTAATTGTTGAGGTAATATGGTGATACCCTTAGAAAATTCTTCAGAAATAAAAGATTTGGTGGATCCAGAATCAACTAAAACATTTGCTTCTTTAGAGTGGATGATAAGTGTACCTTTCACCACTTCGTTATCATACTCTACATCACTGATAGAAATTGCATGTGACTTTCCTTTTTCTTTAGCCTTAAGAGTTTGTTGACATCAATAATCATCAACAACCCTTGGATTATGGAATTGATTAGTATAATTCCCCATTTCCTTGCACTTGTAACATTGAAGTGTAGGAGGTACACTTTGTGTAGCCTTTTCTTTGTTCGCATCACTAGATATCTTCTTCCCATCATTGCGGCATTCAAATGCCCGATGACCTTTTTTCATATTTGAAACATTTACTTGTCCCTTTAGGACAACTCCCTCAATGTTTCTTTCACACATTGAGCATAAGGGAAAACTCATATTCTTTTCAGTGTGGTCTTTAGATTTTCCTTTGAATTCCATTTTCCTATTCTTATCAAATGAATATGACTGATGGGTTACTCTAATCTCCATCTCAACCATCAAAGCACATCGAACGATTTCCTCATAGCTATTGATGTCCCTTATGGCTAACACCCTTCGAAGACTTGGTTTTAAGCCACTAAATAATCGTTCGATCTTACTCTCAGGTTGGATAATAATCCTGAAAGCGTACCTTGAAAGTCTCGTAAAATTTTCATTGTAGGTACCAAAAGATTAATCATCCTTTTTCTTTAGTTCAGGAAACTAATTCTCCATCTTTGTTCGAAGAATAAGAGGGATGTACTTATTGAAAAATAAGTTCTTGAAATTGTCCCATTCCATGGATTCAATTTCATCCCTTTGCCTCGTTTTCTTGATAAGATTCCACCATTGATCAGCTTCACCTTCCAAATGATATACTGCTAATATGACTTTATCATTCTCAGAACATTGAAGAACTAAAAATATCTTTTCAGTAGTACTAATCCATTGTTCAGAAACTAATGGATCAGTAGACCCACTGAAAGAAGGTGGACGCTGCCTCATGAAGGATTCAACAGAATGTTGCTCCTTCCTTTGCTCATTTGGAAGTCTTGCATGATTCATAGCTTGAGAAATTTGTGTGATCATGGATACAAGATTCTTCATTCCAGCTCCCATAATGTTTGGTTGCTCAGGGGGACAATCATTACATTGCCCGTCACATTCCGCATTAACACGGTTCCATCGAGTTCCATCCATTGACTAAAACCAAGAAGAATAGTGTGAGCAACACTAATTATAATAGGAAAAACACAAAATCAAGAATAAAATTTTACACTTAATGTCTTATCTTAGGTTATTCATGGACATTTCTAAAACACTAATATTGTGTTCTACGGTTAGACTTATCCTTAGGGTTCTTACTAAGGCTTTCACATCCTAGTTTCCAAAGGATGACTATACCTTTCCTCTGATACCAACTATAACCACCCATACTTTACATAAATTGTTATTAATTCATAATTGAAACACACTTATTACAACATATAACCAAACCATGAAAGGACCATATAGGTATAGTGTCTTTAGAAACTGGGAAACATAAACAACTGGTTCATAAATCATCTACGATGTCTCCCATTTATTTCATCATATCTAGAGTCCCTTTTGGCATATTCTACTTAGTACCCTTATTCCTGACCTGGGGAAAGAAAAAATATAAAAGGGTGAGCTCAAATTCTCAATAAGGGTAAACCAAATAAATATCAATCACATCATATTCATAAGAACCTTACATTTTGGAGAACATAACCTACAAAAGAGATCATTATATCATAACATGGGATAGATCATAGTGGTGAAAAGTAATCGCAAATAATCATAACATAAAACATGAAACATTGTGTCATAAACACATAATCATAGAGAATCATTTATTATTAGTCAAGACTCATTTCTAATACTATCTTAGTGGACAAAGTCCATTTCTGAACCAAGTTCATTCCTCGTTTCAGTCCTGTATCACTGAACCGGTTTAACCTGTCGTTCCAGCCATGTCTATCTCATGAGATATAAAGCATTACCCAATGAATTGGAGGGATATATAGTTCCCACCCATCTTATCATGATACCATTCTTATGTGTGACACAAAATCATAAATCATACATCATAACATAACCCATGTAATAAAAATGGGATTCTTAAACATCGTGACATCATAAAACAATTCGTATAAGATAAAAGACATCATAAATATAATTCTATAACAACATAATCAAATCAATGTAATAATAGGGATAGAAACAGAACCCTATATTATCTTATATGGAAAATAATTTTGATAAAACACATGGACTCCAATCTTGAGGAAAATATCCTTTCTACTTCAAAAACATTTTTCATTTATTAACATGTCATACAATTTTAAACTAAAAGAAGTTGATTAAAAATAAACATTAAAACTTATAAAGGAATCTTCATGGAAATATTGTTTTATGAAATCATAAAATCCAATCATGCTGTACAAGTTAAAAAAACATTCTTCTCGTAATTTGGCCGAAAAAGTCATAAAGTACCTCGTACTAAAAATTACAAAAGATTCCTTTCATATATTTTACTAAAAACTCAACAAAAAGTAATATTGGATTTAAAAAAATATAGGAGAATTTAAATAATATTACATATTGAGGAAACATGGATGTGGATGATAAATACACCCTAGTAAATACCAATGTTTAAACAATCTCAGATAAAATTGAGATTGTGAGATTTTCCCTTACCTTAGGTCCAATTTCCTTCGTATGTTTCCGAATCTCCTATATATTGATTTAAATAATGTTATTGACTTATTCCATAATTTTAATCATTGTTATGATATCATATATTCTCTTATTCTTAGCTTCATATTAGTAATATTTCATTGCTATTTGTTATTCGGGTGTTTATTTCTTTTTTGTTCTTATACTTGTTTTGTCGAATAAATTCTTATTCTTCTATTTAGATTATAGATACCTCATTTGAAGAATGGTACTAGTATAATATATATCATATTTATTCATTAAATTCATTTATATAATCATTATTAAATGAATATCATATAGAACGAGTCGCATCACATCGTGGAGACGATATTCCGTACGTACGCACGAGCGATGATATCGTTCCCATGATCGTGGAATTGTATTGGAGTGTACGTATACTATTTCAGAATAAATATCACTTTAAAATAATCATATATAGTCATTCTCTACACCATTATACCCATCCAAGTAAGGTGGTGGTGGAAAACAAATTACACCACGATGTGGAGACGGTATTCCGTACGTACGCACGCGTGGTGATGTCATTTTTCATAGGATGGATAGAAGGTGAAATAGTGTTGTTTCATATTTCTAATAACATATCAGTATATTAGTGATACTGATGTTATTAATTCATCATTAAACAACTAAGGAAGAATAATTTGAAGAAGAAAGAAATTGGAAAGGACCAGTAATGGATATTACCTCTTATTTGACGCGCCTCTTATTAACCTCCTCTTAGATCACTAGGGATGGTCTTTTAGGAAGACCAGGACCTCTAGGATGTTTCTTGGAAAGTGTAGAAGATAATTTGGCTGGGTTTGGCCGAGATTGATGGCTCAATGTTGTGTGATGACGAGAGGGAGGAGGTGCCCTTTTATAAGGGAGGAGAGGGGCACCGTTGGAAAAACTAAAAATATTATTTTATTATAAAGTCATATTCGGTTTTGAATAACTCTAAATTGATTTATTTCCATTCTAAGGTAAGTATGGGTCTAAATAATATAATAGAATATAATTTGGACATGTTTAGGTTTCTATTTTAACCATATCATTTAGATTTAACTTTATGTTAGATAATTTAACTTTTACTGTGTCTTCTTGTTTTCTTACACTATAAGTTTAATAAACTTACTATAACAAGCCAAACGAACCCCAATTTGTTTATTATTAATATATATAACCTTATCTAAGTCATTTGGACGAACCTTATATTTTTAGGAATAAAATAACAATTAATAATATAATATTTGTTTTAAAAAATATTTCATGTCAATTTTGACACTATTTGGTAATTTATTTTTCTGAAAATAAAAAAAGAATTATTAGTTCTAAAAAAGTTAATTAAATCCATACTAACCTGTCATATTAACCTAAAAAATTAGTGTAATTCATAAAAAGTCTCAAATTACATTTATTTTAGTATTTATAACATCAATTATGTTAATATTTCATTAATAAGATAATTAACACATCACCATTGTGTCATAAATAAATTAAATTATTTAATGTCTAAAAATTATAAATAAAATACCATTATGTAGGAAATCTTTTTATATTTCTAATTAATATTTATAGTATAATTTATCTTATGTATAACTCTATATTAAAAATGTTTTAGTTATTAAATGTTGATTTTAAATATTTTAACTATTCGTTAAATAAAATAATATTAAATGTCCTAATCTAATTCAAGTGGACCTAAAGGGTAATATTTTATCTCTAATGTTGTTTTCGGTCGAATTACACTTATCCAATAGAACTGGGACATGTGTTAGGGTAATAATAATTTCATTTTTACCCTTAATTACCCTATTTACTTTTAACCATGGTAAATAAAAGTAAAACGTTACTATTCACCAAAAAATATTTCTCTCATTTAACCACATATTACTTACTGAAATCAACCATGTCTCTCGGATTTTTGAAATTCCATTCACAAAAGTGGTAAAATTTAGTTTTATGTAAATTTTCAAATTCTCCTAGGAGGTGGGTCAAAGACGGTCAAAAGTTCAAAAAACTTTTTATATATATAAAATTATTATAAAATGACTCCAATAAATTACATTGAACTTATATAGGTATTATGTATCAATTTGGACCTATAATAAATTTAAATAAAATAAATAATTATTTAAATAAAAAGTCGGTTTTTAAATAGTAACCCAGTGTTTTCACTATTCATCAAAAATTGAATGTTATCAGAAAAATAAAAAAAAATCACCATAGGCTAATTTCGATATTCCGAATCCAAAAATGAAGTCCATTTTGAAAATAAAATTTATAAAATTTCAAAAAGTTTTTATTACTATTCATAACGGCTAGTTTTAATAATATTTTAATAGCATATCGTTGTTTAGTGAAACTCGGTATTGCATACAACGCAAGATATCGAGGAAGGACACGATTGCGTATAAGGCAAGCCAAGCTATTGTTGTGTGTAGTGAAATATTCCTTTGATTATGTATAAAAAAAATATTTCCCATAAAAATATCAGGTGTTACAGCAGTTATCACCCAGAATGGTGATTTTAATGAAACATTATTAATAAACAAGTGATAAAAGGTTATAAATAAATATTATATGGTATGATATATATCCTTATGGCTATGTAATATATTAATAATGTTATTTATTTATTATATAGTTTTTTTGAATGCATTTTATTTAATTTGTACCAAAGGTAATGGATTTTTACCTCATTATTATCATAATGCGATACAAGCCATATTCACAACTTATTTCTTTCATGTTATGTATATATTAACCATGAATATATTCTAGGATTATTGTTATTAAATTCATTTGAAATGAAATATCTTAATAAGGTTCTTTCATTCTTGGGTCTTATGATCCAAATTTTACCAAAGTGGTGAAGGTTTAATGTTATAATGTCATTATTTATCGGGATTATTTATAGATAAGTTATGATGATAAAATATTATAATCTATCTCTCAAAAAACTCATTTGTTTTATTGTCTTATGTTTATTTATTTATAATAAAATTTTTTCATTTCATTTTTCTCTCCCCAAGTACACTAGAGACTGAAAATAAGTTTTAAGGAAACAAACTTTATTTTTATCTTCTCTCAAACATATTTTCTATTCCATATCTATATTTTCGAAAAACAATTAAAATATTGGATATTGTTCACATATGATTGTTTAAATTAATTTTACCCGTGTTTTTTTATAATATGGTTTTAAAATGATTCTTATTGTTTTTTCTAATATATGTACTTTTTACTTTTTACAAATGTCCGAAAGGATAATTTTTTTAACATAAACTGCATAAATGAAATTTCACACCTTTATGAATTCGGAATGATTTGATGATTATTTTAAAATTTTCCATGGTTATTTTCAAATAAAATTTATTCCAAAATATTTTTGAAATATTAAATTTTAAATAAGTGATTTTACAATGGAAAGGATATTTTCCTCAACAATGATTTAATGATATTTTAATAGTATTTGTATTCATCAAAGACAACAATCCTTGGTATCACTTATGATTTACTGAGTATATGATCCAAATAGACCATCATTATTCTTTCTATAGTTGGTTTATGTTTATAATAAAAATATGATTATGAAACCCATTCTAATTACATGACTTATACTATGATGAAATGAAGATATATTTATAAAACCTATTTTTCCATAGATTAGGATATGATGAAATGTTTATGAAAATAACTTATTTTCATGGGTTCTGATATGATTTATGATTTATGATCTTTTGGAACACATATATATTCCATTCATTATATGATATGTGTGACCTATATCTCCCTCTAATACATTGGGAAAATACTGATAACTCATGAGGTAAATATGATATTCATAAACCTAATTTCATGTTCCAAATTCCACATATGGACCTAGTTTTAATGTCTATTGGATTAGGCATGGAATTAGATTTCATTTTCATAAGATATACATAGATATGGTTTTCATGTCCATAAGTTTATGTGTAGACCAAGATTTTATATTCATAATATTATTCATGCACCCATTTCAATGTCCATAAGTTTATTAATGGTCATGGATTTCATGTCTATAATATTATGCGTAGACCTAGTTCCATGTCCAAAAGTTTATGTGAGGACCTGACATCATGTACATAACTTTTTGAGTGAACCTATTTGTATTTAAACATATTTTCAAAGATATAAGGTAATGTGTGTTCCAAAAACTCACTTCTTATTTCAATGTTATACTCTCATGTATCATGTTCACTGATTCATTTAGGTTTCATTTCTTATTAATGGACATTCTTTCTTCCATTAATCAATGTTATGATCTATGATATGAAGGGTATAAATTTGAAATGTTATAATCAAATTCCCATACACTTATTCCCCTTATATAAAAAAGTAAACAATAATTTTTTCCTTGTTTATACATACTAAACATATGAGATCACCCTTTCATATGTTTCCATTTCCCCGAGTTATAAATAATATTTTCAGGGGTGATATGTCTAAGTACGATGCTAGTTATGAAGAACATAATAGGAGACTGTTGTGAAGAAGTTTTTTATGTGTCTATGTTTCCAATAGAACTATACCTAAATGATTTTGGAGTGTACTGCTATGTTATTTAATTTATATTAAAAAAAGATGAAATATATATTTATTAAAAGTATGCATCACTATAAAGAATCCATTGGAATTTATTTTTATCCCTCTGAAAATTTTAACTAAAATCTTGATACCCCCATTTTTAAACTTAAAAACACCTCATTCAACACTAACACGATCCTTTGACTTTTGGGGGATATTAAAAGAGAAATTTGGATTCTCTTACCCTTTTCCTATTGAATCAAAGTGTCTATGGATGTGTTTGATTTCTCTCTAATAAGTGGATATTATCTCATTTGAAATTCTCCTTTCATATTCTCCCATATTATTGTAGTGATATTTATGATAATGTTATTTATGGAAAAAACCTTGATTTTATGGATTTTGATTCTAGGGATTCTGCTTTATATTCCTCACCGCCGATTCTATGTTTGTGTTTCCCATTTTTGGGGATTGATAGATTAATCATGTCTCCTAAAGGTAGGTGGTTCCAAAAAAAAATTCTTACAATTTAAACCTTCATTGTTTCTTCAATTGAAATTTATTTTTAATTTTTTTTATCTTTTAATTTTTTTTATTGATTTCAAAGCTATGATTTTTTTGAAAAAAAACATATATTCTAATTTTTCATAAATATGTTGTGATTTTGAAAAAGGATAGTTTGAAATGATTTTATGTTGATTAATGATTAAAATGGATTAAAATTACTGATTATTTTTAAATTAATGAAAATGATAAAACCCAATTTTTTTTTTTAAATTGAAATGTAATTTTCAAATTAAAATAGGGTATTTGAATAGTGAATGATGAATTTAATTGAAATGTATAAAATTTCCCAAGAGTGATTGATTGAATAATTAATGTAAATGTGATCCTGAGTATTTATTGGGTGATTAGGCCAAGAATTAGCAGCACCTCACACCCTAATAATGGATTGATGATTAGAACTATAAATAAACAATATTTATCATGATTTCTCTGGGTTAGAAATTTATGGATTTTTTTAATATCTTGATCCTTAGAAATGTGTGTACACTTCATGAAATATGGTGATTTCTTGAGTAGTGTGAGGATACTATATCTAGAAGATAACTTATATCAGGGATTATGAACATGTTTCTTGGTTTTAAATTGACTACAACATGTCAATTATTATATAACCATTTTTATTCATGACATTATATTTATCAAAATGTTCATTTAATATTGTTTTTATATATCCTCCCTCTTCATTCTTTGAATTTTTTTATTTAAAAATGTGAAAATGATATACATTCTATGATTTTTTAAAAAATTGAAGCATAAAATGTTAATTTGTTGTAGAATTTATTATGGGACATTTAGTGGAATATTAATGGTACATTTTTTACACTCTAACTATTCCTTTGAGAATTAGTAGATTATCTTATACATGGTACAATAAAAAGGGAATGTTCCACTTGGAGGTGGTGGGTTTTCATGATGCATGTGACCTTGGGTAGGGATATAGACTAGTGAATATATGATTATCTATAGATTTTGTTTTGTCTTTTTGGATTATTTTTTACTTTTGTATATCTCAAAACGTGCGGTGATTTTCACTTTGATGATATTTTCACATACCAAATATGAATTTTTTTCACTTTTTCATTCTATCTTGTTATTTTTTCTCAGGGAAAAACTATTCCCTTTGACTTCATGTTGATTCTTGGTGGTATTATAAAAACTATTGGAGATAGAGAATTCCCTTCAAGCTTTTCTGGACTGGCTCAAGAAATAGTTTATTAGGTTATGTTGGTTGGTTTGTGATAAAATAGTATTAGAGCCAATGACTTTTGAATCATTCCTTGATATTGATATTCAATCTAGGATTCCCTATTATATATGGGTAGGATTATAATGACTTAATGTGTAGTTATGAGTGAGTGTTTGATGTTCTGTCATTGTAACAAGACTTAAGTCCTTGAGGATATTTTTAATGGGAATCATTGAGGAAATTTTTTTTCTGATGCTAGTCTTTTTCCTTAATTTGGTTTGATTATGTTGAAATCCTAAAATTTATAATTCTCAATGATTTAATATATAATCCTATATCACTTTATTGATTTTATGATTTGATTATCTTTGTTTATGGTTTCATGTTTCCTATTGACATTATGTAGTTCCATTCCCCAAAGAAGATGTTTAAACATACCTCAAGTGGGATCTATCAATGAATAATGAAAATTGAACACTCCAATTGAAAAAAATTTGATCAATATATTCATATTTAATATCCAAGCTTTGGTACAGGTGGCTTCACCCATGTCTTTTCAAGCACTAGTAGTAGAACAACAATGGGATGAAACGAGAGATCATGCTCAATAGTTTCTCTAGAAGAAACCAGTTGCATTCCAAGGATCACATAATCCTTAAGAGTTAGAGGATTGCATGATAAATATTGAACTTGTTTTAAAAAAATATATATAAAGGTGAAGTGTGATACGGTCAAGCTTAAATATCCTATCATGAGGTAGTCATATTTGATTATTATAACGACAAAAATGAAATATTATAGTGTAAATACTTTTGACATATTTTCACACAATATTTCTATCTAGATTCTATGGTTTTAGAGAAGTATATAGTGTTTAATAACCTTCAAAAACTGATAAAATATGAATTAGAATAAAAACTTTTTTTCTAAACATATTCAATTTTTCCTAGAGGTACAGATGATTGAGAAGCAGAAATCCTATAAATTGGAGATGGGTCATTTATTTTATATCAAATCATAGGTTCTCATGATGAATATCACCTATTATGAGGACATAATAGATAAGTTGTTCATGGCTGAACTTTTCATGGATAGTATGTTAGGGTTTGTGGGATTTCCTCCTACAATGAGTAGAATTTCAAGTAGTTCCATTAAAATAATTAGGATGTTTGGTTAATATCATAGTGGTTTTCAATAGAAATCATCATTTATAACTTCTATGGTGTGTGGTAGATGATATTTCACTGGATTCTCGTGTGGAAATATTGGGCATTTGAATCAAGTTCACAGTGAGGTGCCAAAGATCTATGGTTAGTGTGATATCTTAGTCCCCTTGAAGAAGTTATTTCATATATATTCTACCATATGTAGTGGAATAAGATCATCATTACCTAAAGGTTATACTGTTCAATTATATTATTCAAGAACTAAGGGGTTCCAGCCTTAGGAATATAGAATGAAGCATATTCATGTCGTGGAAGGGTCTCTAGAAGAAGCCGATGTGGGTCCAAAGATATATATATGTACCATCACTATAGCCTCATCTTTAGGGAATGATTTATTGGTTGGTGTTGGATATAATTAATTCATATCAACTCATTTTGTAAATATTCAAAAAAAATCTTATAGATCTTATTTCATAGGTGATGGATATTACAACATCCCTGAAAAAGATGAGTGATTAGGGACTTTGATTCCCTTATTGTGAATTATATTTCTCAAAAATCAAGCTCACCTTTGATTTTATAGTACTATATATGAAACCTTTTTATTTAATTATTGTGATAGATTGGTTGGTTTTCCATAAATCTCAAATTAACTTCTATCTTTGGCGGGTCTCCTTTACTACCTTTGATGTGGTCTACCGTGTCTTCCAAAGAGAGTGAGTCTTAACATTGATAAAATATAGAATACCTTTTCTGGAGTTGATTTGGGTGATATCTATGTTTTATTTTTACATGGGGTGAGAATATTTGAGTAGTGATCGCCCTCCATTAGTCATTAAGTTTCCTGATATGTTTCCATCTGACTTTTTGGATTGCCACAAGTAAGTTGAGTATTGTTTTTGTTGAATTTTTAACAAGTACCTATATAATTATTATTATTATATTTTACCATATCAAACTAGGTTAATTGAAAGAGTTAAAACACTAATTTGGATTATTTTTTGAGTAAAGGATTTATATGACCGAGTGTGTCACCTTGGATGGAACCAGTACTTTTTTAAAACAAAGATAATGCAACACTTCACCTTTGTCTTGATTATCCAAAACTCAATAAAGTCACTATAAAAAATAATTATCCATTTTCTATGATATATATTTTTTTTATAAGTTTAAGGGTTTTTATTTGTTCTTGAACATTTATCTTATAACTTCAAATCACTGGATTAGAGTCATGGACTCTAACATTTTAAATACCGCATTATTGAGAAGGTATGTCCATTATGAGTACCTTATTATGGCTTTTTTTCTAACCAAATATATTATATTTTTTATGGAACTAATGAATTAGATATTTTATATGTATCTTGATTGATTTGTGGTGGTATTGTGGATGAAATCTTGGATTACTCTAAAACTGAGTAATATTGTGTTTGTCGTCTAAGAGGAGTAGTGAAAATTTTAAGAGAACTCTGAAATTAGGAAATGCTATTGAAATATAATTTATGGATTTAGGAAGTCAATTTTATACAGTATGTGGCCTTGGAAAATATAATTTCAGTTTATCTTATTAATTTTATGTCTTTTATGATATAGGAATATGAACAAAATCTATTCAAGACTCATAACTTCTTGGGACTGAGGGATGTATTATTGTTGGTTGGACAATGATTTCTCATAGTCAGCTTATCTAATTACCATTATCACTTAGAAAAGAGTAATGATAATATGGTAGTTGAAATTTTATAATTTTTTTGATGAAATAAAGAACTTTTTTACTTTTGAACTAGTGTTGACTCTTACATGGACTAGACAGAGCTGCATGGTCCTTTGTGATGTATTAGGTTAGAGTTTTTTTATGATCTTATGTAGGGAAATAATGTGGTGGCCTATTGATCCTAATAACTTAGGACACAAGGAAATAATTATCCAACCCATAATATTTACCTTGCAACACTAATCCATTCTCTTCAAGTTTGGAATCATTTACTTTTCAAATAATGATTTATCATGTTTTCATAATGGAAAAGAATATCTTTTATATTTTTATAAAAATATTCTAATCTCTGATAGAGGAATTGGGTGGAGTATCTACAGTTTTTTGATTTATAGATTTCATATACCCCCAGTAAGTTTAAAGTAATTATTTATTCATTTAGTAGGAATGTATAGATACAGTTCCAAAAATAATCATTAGAATATTGGAATTCTAAGGATCTCTTTGATCACGTGGATTTTGTAGTTTAGAGGTTGAGACTGAGATTGTCATGAAAAGTGTGTTGTTGTTATCCTGTCTTTTGGAAATGATTCTTCAAGAATAGAATCTTGATGATACACTTTTAGAAATTAAGGACTCTCTTTAAGGTCTGGATACCACTGGGAAGTGGTCATTTTCATCTAATACTATCTTATTCTTCCATAATTGATAAATCATACCTTTTCCATGAAGGAAATCAATGATGTGGGATTACCACAATTCCTAGTGTGTAGTGAATCCTAGCACCATGAATATTTTTTGTGATATATAGTGACAATTTTCATTTCTAGGTATGAGACGAGATATCATTTATTTTATTTCTCATTGTTATACCTTCCATTAGGTCATGGATGAGAACCCAAAGCCTTTAGTATTTATTTAGCCCCGTCCTATTCCAACTTGGAAATTGGATGAGATTCTGATGAATTTTTTGGTTAGGGTTGCCACATACCCCTTTAAAGATGAATTTAATATGGTTTTTGGTATATTAGCTAACCAAATTGGTACAATCCATCCCCATTCATTATATAAACAAATTTGAGTGCTAGGGAAGCATGTATCTGTAGAATATTATCAGATTTATTGGAATTCAATCTAATATAGTTTTTGATTGGGATCCTAATTTCACTTATTATTTTTAGAGAGGTCTCCTTGATGAAATGATAAATCATGTTAGCTTAAGAAATAAATAACATCCATAAATAGTTGTCCAGATAGAATGAGCTACACAGATTCTTGAAAATTTTCTTCGTTCTTTCATAATAGATTTTGATGGATCTTGGGATAACCATTTGGGAAGTGTTAGGTTTTCCTATAAAAACAGTTACCAGTATTACATCAAGATAGTAACCATTGAGGCCTTTTATGTCCACCCATGAAAATATCCATTGTGTTATTCATAGGTTCATAAATCTTCCTTGGATGGGCTCAATTTGGTCCAAGAAACAACAATAAAGATTAAGTGAAATCATTGGATAATGGTGATAGTATAATTATTGTATAATTATTATGTTGATCATAATTAATTTCATTTTTAGTTTTTATTTGGTGTCTAGATTTTTCTGAGAGTATCACCTTGGTTGGGTCACTGATGGATTGGAAAATAGTGAAATCTTATATCGAGATACATGGGACTAATTGAGGTTGTTTTCCATGTTTTCAAAATGGGTTATCATTTGGAATTTCCACATTAGTTGAAATCAGTTCATAATGTGTTGAATGTTTCGTAGCTTAGAAACTATTTATGAAGCCAATATCATTTTTTGAGAAGAGAGAAAATTAATGTCAAACTTGATTTATTCATGACTGGGTAACTTGTTCAGATTATTGATTATGAGATTAATTTTATTCATATGATGTCTATACCTTTGATTTTTCTTATATAGTGAGGAAAATGTGAGACATGATATGATTCATATATTTGATATCTATTCTTCTTGACAGTCTTCCATTATTTAGTTACCAGCTTTCAGGTGCTTTTTGAATAGTATTTTGGTGATCCATTATTTAGGTCTTTTATCATGTTGTTTTTTGATGTTTTTTGTTAATTTTGGGCATTTTTTGGGGTATTCAGGGTTTATTCATGGTTAGGATAAAACATGAAATTTGGAATTAAAATTTGAGTTCCCTAAATGGATATTCTATAGAGTGTCTCATTGTTGGCACATGATATTTCCTAACCATACGACCTCCCCTCTAAACGATTTTTCATTACATAGTGAGGGTTTCCAAAGATGGTATATATTTTATCTAACTGTGTAGACAATTCAATCACCCTTTCGATTATCGCAGTTCTTGAACAGACATAGGTTCTTGGTTAGTCCCAATCATTCTATCCAACAATGAAATTGTTTGAATGGGGTTTTAACCCCTCCCCCCTAGGAATTTTAATTAAAATACAGAGACCCTTTTTTATCCCTAAACACCTAGTATTAAACCCTAACACAAACCGTTAGATTTTATAGGTGCTAAAGGGTGTATTTTTTCTTATCCATCACATTCCCTCTTAAATGAAAGTGATGGTAGATGAATTTGATTCCTCTCTAGTAAGTGGATCTTCCCTCATTTAGAATTATCCATTTATCTTATCTCACTTTTTTAAAGATTGATAAATTATCCTATTATTTATGGTTTCAAACCTTGATTTTATGGATTGAGATTCTATGGATTCCCCATTAACCTTCCTCACCCAATATTCTTTCATGTAAAATCCTATTTCGGGTGATTGATCGACTGATTTTGTAACCTAAAGATACATAGTTATATAAATATTTTCCTTATAATGGAAACCTTAATTAATTTCTTGAATTGAATTTTTTTTTCTATTATTCTATAACCTTTTAATTGTGATTGTTTTGACGATTGATTGCAAAGGTTTGATATTTTTTGAAATAAAACCTATTATAATTTGTTTTGAAATGTTTTGTGATTTTGAGAATGGATGTATTAAAATGATTTCATGTGGATTATTGATAAGAAACGCTTAAAATGAAAGATGATTTTGAAAGAAATGAACTTGGTCAAAACCTTTATTTTGGTCATGATATTTAAATGACATTTTGAACTTGAAATTGTACATTTGAACTATTAATGATGAATTAAATATAAATGAATAAAATTTCACAATATTGATTGATTGGTTGATTAATTGGATCACATTTGAGCCTACGTAGTTAGTGAGTTATTAGGAAAATCATTCTATGACTATAACTCCCAATAAATGGATTGATGATGGCATGTATAACTAAAAAAATATCAGTAGGATTTCACTTGATGTGGAATTTACTGATTTTATCATGATTCCCTACACCTTAAGGGCATGTTCACATTTCTGGATCCATAATGATTGACTAAATAGTGAGATGATATTATATCCAAAAACTAAATTATATCAGGTATTAAGAATATTCATCCTGGTTTTAACTTAATTATTATAAGCTACTGATTATAGAACTATTTTTATACATGTATTTCTATTTATTAAAATTTTTATTTATTAATTTTTAATATATCATCCATATTCATTATTTGAAATCATTTTTGGAGTGAGAAATTTGAAAACAAATTTCAAGCCTTTTTTATTTAATAATTGAAGAATAAATGGTTAATTTATTTTGGAATTTATTATGTAAAATTTTTTATAATCCTACTGGGATATTTTTCTCACACACATACTTTTCCTTTGTGAATTTGAGTATTATATTAATCCAAGTCTAGGAAAATGGAAAGGAGAATTCGGAGGTGTTGAGAGTGTTTGATGTAAGGGACCATAGGTAGTTGGAGTTATTGGTGGAGCTATGATCCAATCATTTCATTGATATTATGGTGTTTTTTCGTGATGGACGTTGTGTCATATTTTTTAATGATGTATTAATTCAGGATATCTGACTAGTTATGGTAATTTTTTCTTTATAGAGTGCTTTCTATATTGGCTATGTATTGTTTTATCATCTAATGTTTTATTTTAAAAAAAATCGCATGGAAAGATTGTTCCCTTTGACTTCCTGTTAATATAATTTTCTATTATCCAAGTCGAGGGGATTAGGAAATACCTTTAGGCTATGTCCAGATAGGACCAATTACTCTTGAAACATGGTATATGGGCTAGTTAGTGACACCCTGAGAGTGCTTCAAGGATTCCAAAAATATTTGGGCCACGTTAAAGATGACTGGGGGAAATGTGGAAGTGATGGGGTATTATGGGAGGATTCATAGGTAAAATGGTGTGGAAAAAATACAACATTTTTTAGTAACAATGAATACCATTTGGATGTCACTCATAGTCTGATTTGCAACATACAAATTCTAGTCACCCACATCCACACATACAAAAGCCTGAATTTCGAGTAGTGTTTTATATTGATTGAAATTTTTCCAAAAATTGCATCCAAAAATTCCAATGGAAACAAAAGTACCTTATCATGATAAAGTTAATTATATGTGTGGTTTAGTTTAATAGGTCTGGTTTGGATTGACACTGAAACTAAACTTAAAACATAATGATATATTCTATCTACATCATTAACTAAACCCCATTAAAAAGCAATATTTTAGTTTGGTTTGGATTGGTTCATGATTTGGTTTAGTTCAAAAAAACTTTTGTCCACCCTAAGTTAGGATATCAAATTTAATGAATATAAGTATTCCCTAACTAATTATTGTAAAACAAAAAAAAATTATTTCAAATAGAATAGTGTAAATAAAAAAATATTCTTTTGTTTTTATAAATTTATTAAGTGAATAATTATTGAAATTAATAAAAATTTTCAATTAATAAATATTCCAAATTTATTTAAGAATTTTATTTAATTCATAATAACAGTTATAAAAATGTCTAATTTATAATAAATGCTAAAAAAACATAATTATACTAAAAAAGATAGCATCTGGTGAGTATTATATTTTATTGACCTATGAATCATAATTTAAGTTTTAAAATTTGAAAATTTTGAAACTATAGAAAAATAATTTAATAAATAAAATCATTAGTGATTTTCTAGAAAAGATAATGAATGTTTATCTAGTGGCAAGTTAGTGTTTTTATCCATTTCCTTCTATCACCATCTATGAAATTTCCTATAAAAATGAAATCTTATTTTCCAATTTAATTTATTTGAACCTCTTTAATATAAAACATTAAAATCATTAAATTATTTATTTGTGGTAAAAATCATAAAGAATTCTCATATGAATTGTAGAATACTTGTTATGGTTAGGTTGAATAATATAGATCCAGAGGGACAAAAGACCTTTGGTGTGCCTCCCAATATGCTAGAAGTTTTTGATTAGTGGTGAGGTACTATAAAAAACTAGGGGATACAATACCATATAATAGATATTCATAAATAATAATAGGAATAAATATAAACCATCATCCATAGTATAAATAAAAATATAAACATTGCATTTATACACAACCATAACAAATATCAACATTATAATAAAACATAAACAAAATATAATTTCATAAAAGTCATACATGAAAAATATTATATCCCAAAGGGTTAGTCGTATACAATGTTGATCCAAAATAAGAAAAATAATATATAAATATATAAAAACAATAGGGTTTGAAGCTCCCCTAGTCTGTGTCTATTAACCCATTTATTTCTCCAACTCAACCATTATCCATAGGACCCTTTTCCTAACCTATATACCGATTAATAAATATTTATACTCACTATGGTTTACATGTAGGGTGTAAGAAATATACTCAATAGGTTTGCACCAATTGTGTCCTTAAATAAATCTTGTGATATATTAGTGAATGTACAATATGATAAAACAAACAAATAATAATAAACATACACATGTCATACTATGAGGTTCTAGACATCCAATCAATTGAATGGCCATTATTGCTTCATCCTGTTCTTTAATGGGACAATTCTCCCCTAGTCTGATCAAAACTCAAGGGTAAATGATTTATCACCACTCCTACTATAACTAGGGAGAATGAATCATCACAAAATAACAAACTATAGTGAATGAGTCATCATTATTCCACTAATCAAGGTTAATGAGCCATCATTATATTATTATAAAAGGGTTTAAAAATATCACAAAACCTATGCACAAGGGTGAATTATGTATCACCATCCATACCTAAGGTGAATTTTATATCCTAGATATATTATCCAAGGTGAATGATATATTAATGACTCAATATCTATGGGGAAATATTTATCATGATAGTCATCAACAATGGTGGATGACATACAACCAAAACCATGAGTGATGTGAATTATATATCATTGACATAACTAATGGTATTCGAGTTTTCTTTTAATAAAATTTGGTAGTGTTAGAATCCCATGAAAAGTTTGATTTATATTCAATAGTATAAAAATTAAATTAATGTAAAGAACATAAAATTGTATACCTTATCTTTTTTTAATTCCATATTTTACTCCCTGATATAGTAATCTTGATTGAGATAACTTTATCAGTAGCCAAATCTATCCTTCCTCATAGGGGTTATATTTTCCTAATTATTATTATTTGTAACAAGAGTATCTCAAACCACCAAATAGATTTTTGCGCCATCTTCCAAAGAAAAATGATGATTTATGAATGAATATTGTTTTATTTTATCAGGTATGAATGGAGATAAAAAAATTGGGGGGATCACATCTATTTTATAGACAATATTCATTTAATAAAGAGAGTCCATGTGTGGATAATCGACTACCATCTCATGGAAATGTTTTCACATTACTTCCCATTGGTATGTTATAATATTTTTATCACTAAAAATCAATGTATTCATTATGAAAGTCAATTGATGAATCAGTATTCTAGATTCATAAAAAAAGTAACAACATTGGAGGGTGAGGCTATGTCCACACACAAGATATTATATGTAACATGTTTATAATACAATATGATAAATTCAAATTATATATTTTGTACAAATGATCAAAATACTCATCTGGGATAATATGATTTATTGATATTCTATAATAAAATATCCATAATTTTTAAAATTTCCAACAATCTCCAATTTGCACAAAAAACATTAATAACATTATAAAAACTATTTCAACTTTGGTAAATCCACCCAAAACACTATTGTATATGTTTAAAAAAGACTCTTTTCATTTTGGAACAAACACTTCAACAAAAATTTAATCCTTATTCAAAGGCCAAACAGTGTGACCCAATGATCCTTAATAGTGTTAAAAACAAATATAAAATTTTATTTTCATGAATATAAGCAAATACTACTCTCGAAAAAATGTCAGTTCAACTCAAGATACTAAAGGGTTTAGTGTGATCTCAATAAAACATCCTCAGATGATCCCAGTGAATTTCTCAAGAGGGGATGAATTGGGAATTCAAATTTTTCTATTAAAAAATATAGATTTTTAAAATAAATTTAAAATCCAATAATTTAAAATACATATCCTAGTTAAAAAATATAGTAGGAATACATAATTTTACTCTTTCAAGTAATTTCAATATGTCTTGATCGAAACCCATTTAAGAGAATTAAAAATACCATAACATTTGAATGTAATTTACTCGCATCCATTATTATATATATCACATATAAATTTTAATTATCAGATTTTAGTTTTTTAATAACTCATTATTGAAAATAATTTAATGAAGAATTTAATGATGAATAACAATTTTGAATAATGAAAAAAATAGAGTAAGAAAGAAAATAAAACTAAAACTAAAAATTTAAAAATAAGAGATTCAGTTCCAAGTTGGAACATAGTCCTATCCACTTGATAGTAACCCAATACCAAGAAAGTATATTAAATAATAAATTTACCCACATCCTGGATTGGGTTTTACAAACACAACTACACACACGATAGTTGTCTCTATGCTAACAATCTTCCACAGTTACTCATGGATGAAAAAGTTAGAGACAAAATGGAAAGTGTATCATATTAGTCTTAAATATAGTATATGAGAGTATTAATTGATATAAAAAATTGTAAACAAAATTCAAAAGTTAAAATTTAGAAAAATTAAAATAATGAAATGTGTTGTTTGATATTGCATTATCATTGATTAAAGTCAATAGATTTTTAAAGTTATATTCTCTTTGTTTTAGTACATTAGTTATACTAAGAGAGGACAAAATTATCAATTTGATATTTGTTAGTATTTTTTATGATAATAAAATAATATTACTAAGGGTAAAGTATTTAGAATCACATAGTTGCAGCACACATATATTCCCTCTATTTTCTATTTGTCTCCTTTGTCTTCTGAAATAGATAATATCCTTTTCGATTAGCCATTAGATAATAATTATAAATAAATCCTCAAACTAATTTTATGATTTAGTAGAATTAAATTCTCTAACATTCATTAACTATACTAAAATATTGATATTGGAATTAAGTAATTCGTTAATATTTCAATTAGACTCAACAAGTCCAATTCTTTATACTTGATTGCCTTCCATCTCACATTCAGCTGAAAAAAAAGTCATGTGGACACTAAATTCTAGGGTTAGTTTATTCCTTCATGAAATAGGATGATCACTTCATTCGATCAGTTGATATTTCATGTGGTCAATTGATCCTTTATGTGGTTGGTTCATCCTTCATATGGTTAGTTGATCATTCATGTGGTCAGTTGTTCCTTCATGTGGTTAATTGATCCTTGTTGTGGTAATCTGATTTTTCATTTAGTTAGTTTATCCTTTATTCCATCGACTATCCTTTATACGGTCAGTTGATCCTTTGAATATGTGGTCAGTCCAAGACAATTCATTTTTCATATAAAAATTTATTACATCCATAGTATACATAATTTTTTCTAATGATAATAAATATTTATTAGGATCATTAAAATAATATATTTTTTAACTAATCCAATAGTCTACCCCTTTTTAATGACCACAAGGCTTGAGATAAATATTTTGAATTAATAAAAGGTTAGGTGTAAGTCAATATAAACTGAGTAATTATCTATAATATCCATTCTCATTAATATCCCACTTTTGTGAATATAAAAATAAATTTAAATGGATGTAATATAATAAAGTAATAAAATAAATGGTTACAATAAAAATTTGTGTATAAATAAAGATAAAAATGGTATAATTATTGGGATTTAATAAATGTTGAAATTTTAAATATATAGTTATGGTAATGATACAAAAATTACATATCATTCACTCTAATTTCAATTACAACCCCTCAAGGCTATTGGGGTAATATAATCTTAATATTTTCATAGAGATAGTTCATACAGGGGATGTCATGAAGGTATAAGTTCATAAGAGGAAGATTCATCAATCATAATTCCTTTAGTGATAGGTTGATGGTGATGGACTACATGGAGTGGGGTAAGGCCAAAAGGTTCCATAAAATAATAGGTAGAGGTACGAAAAGTTGAAATAAGAAGAAGGGAAATTGTGTCTATGAGGCACTACTAGAGGTGTTATAATGGCAGTGTGGGGAGAGTAAATAAAGGGATCCATATGATAATTAAACATCTTCGGATAATATAATTAGTGTTGTATGACAAGATAAAACTATCTTTTTTCCTAAGAATGATATCCATCATAAGAGCTATAAATTCTGTTTGTTTCACTTGAGTTTTGAATGCTCGTTATAATAGATGAATTTGAATACCATTTGACAATGATCTAAATATTGAATTCAAGTTACATTTTATGAAGATATGTGACAAATAAAACATTATGTCTTTCATAATAACTAATTTTATTTCAGAGGCCATTGATCATTAGCCTTAACTAATTTATACACCTTTTTTCCTTCAGTATCAATATCTAGTTTCATCAGATAGTTATGTTTATTTAATTCATCCAAAACAACTTTTAATTCCTCATTCAATAGCATTATTAGTAGATTTTAGTTAACATAAAAGATGATAGGATGTAGTGGTGATCTTGTATAGGATTCATATATCATTGAATTTTGAAAAATTGTATCAATTTTAAGAATCATTTTAGTTAATTAAACCATTAAGAATCCAAAATGTTCTCTTAAATGTTCAATTTCCTTGTTCGTAAGATCAAGTTTTAGAAATAGTTTGGGTCGAAAGTGATAAAAAATATGAGCTCCTGTCATAGTAACCTTTTAATCTCTATAAGGCTCACCAAAACCTCCAAACCACAAAAATAATTCCTTCAACACATCTAATAGATCATTCATAAATTCATTGAATTCGTATATTTTAGGAAAAGTGTAGTAAGTAGAATTATTTTTTAGATCATTCTGGTCTATAATTCTATGATCTCAGCACATCTTTAACCAATACGGTGCCTTCTCTAAGATATTTAACCATAAATCTCATAGAAAAATCTTTCTAATTTTTTTTAATAAGTTCAGTCTCCCCATTATTAAAATAACACTCAAAATATTCTATATTTTTAAAACAAAACACCTTATAAAACACTTTTTCAATAGATAAATTGAAGTTACCTTTAATCTATATAGATATTTTAAGAGAGACCTCAATTCTTTGTTCCTAGTTAATTTTCTCAACCAAAGATCCTTTATGATATCTTGATGTTATTAAAATGGAAAGTCCACCATGTTCTGGTGGAATGACTCTATAAGTATCATCATCCTAACTATTAATCAATGAATTAAAATATTGAATTCCCTATAACATAGATCCATGGGACTACTTCCCTAATATATTGTTCTTTTCTCTTTATTCGTTAGGGTACTTCTAATCTCTTAACTCAAAGATAAGTCTTCATAAGATCTTTAAAGTATCTCAATATTTTTTTCAAAAAAACCTTATTATCACCATCATCATACGTAGAATCGGATTCCTTATAATGATTGTCATGTGAAATCTCAATATCATCAGAACCTAAATCCTCATTATACAATGGAAGAGGGTTATGAGTGTCAAGAGGTTCATATGAAACATCCTCATCTTGGGAACTATTCACAAGAGAAGGAGAATATGTTATTATTTCATCTTTATAATCCCTCAAGGATTCTTAATCATAATCAATAGTCACATTTTATTTACTTTATTTATAAGAGTATGTAAAAAATTCACCAGGTTCCAAATCTAGATCAGATTCATCCTTTATCTTTACATGGCCATTAACCAAATTATATTTCATATAGAATTGGTCATTGTCAGATACCTGTTATTTTCTCTAGGGATTCTGATTTAAAATTATTTTCTTATAAATATTCTAATTGATAAGAAATCCATCACGTGAAACAAAATTTTTCTCCCCCAAAGAAATAAGTAAATTAAACTCTAGTAAGGAAAAAATATGCATAGGTATAGTAAATAGGTATACTATAAAGATGGTTTATATAACTCATCCATGTGTATAATAATACATCTTGAAAAAGTTATCTATACTACATTTCTCATAAAATATGGGAAAAATAAATCATAATTCTTTAATATATTGAAGTCCAATTTTTTAGGACCAATAAAGTATTGGATTAACATTACCAAAAATAAACACTCTCCATTTACTTCTATAACATTTTATATTTGATGTATTCCACTAATTTTTATCTCGTCTAGAGAAATTTCAATCTAAAAATGGGTATGATTAATGAGATAATAAGTTTGATGGTCCACATATTCCCCATAATGTGGAAATTTCATACTCTTATCCCATTGTTATGATGGTAAGACGAACTGCTCTTAATTTATAGAGGTAAAAATCTAATCCTTTTAATCACCCATTTCAAACAAGATATTCAAATAAAAAAATGTGACTAAATTGGGTTAGAATGACCTACCATTTTAATTAAAACAATCTACCTATCATTATTCTTAAATCCCACTACCAACTAAAGATCATTTCAACCTTAATCAATCAACATCAACATCCCATTAGGAAACCGCTACTTGATCTATCAAATTTCGGTTGTGAGGTATGACATTACTATTTGAGGTAGCATTTTCCTTCATATAAGGATATTATTTGGTCATATTCACTCTTATTTCACACTGTAGTTTATCAAGAATCAAGTGGAGAAGTAAAAGGTTTTGTTTCAATGGAGGAAACTTAGGAGATAGTTTGAAATAATAAGGATTAGGGTTTTGTGAGAGGTTAATCAATTTGAATATAAAATTTTTGAAATTATTTAGGTAATAAAATAAAAATAGATAAAAAAATGAAAAATGATTCATCGTAATAAAATAATAATATTTTAAAGTTACATATGATATGGTAGGTAAACTAACCTGGAGGAAATCCAATCACTTACAATGGTTATGGTAGGAAAACATACCACGTGACTAATAATCATATTTACTTGAATATACTATGATTGGTTGACCTACCACATGATAACTTTGACATGATGACTTACCTTACCATATGAATTATCACTTATGGTCACATAACATAACATATGAATTAACACTAATGGTTACATAATTTTCTCAAATATAATTAATTATAATATCATGTTTTGACTAGAAATATATCAAGAAACACTAATATAAGATAATGATCAAAGAATTAGTCATTTTAATATAAGAGAATCAATTGATAATACTTATTAAAATAGGATCCAACATATAATTAAAATAAGAATCTAAAAACCTAAAAAAATTAAGGAATTAAGAGTAATTAAACATTCATAATTAATTTCTGATATAGCTAAATAATTCTAGATTCAATGACCTTGTAAAAATATCAACACTATGATGTTCAGTGTGAATGAATTCAAGAGTGATATAACCTTTTTTTAAAATGGTATCTTAAAATTGAGATCCTATATAAATATTTTTAGTCCTAGAATGATATATGGGAATATTATAAATTTTAATATAACTTGTATTGTGATAGTTTACAGAGAAATTTCTAAATTGGAAACCATAATCTAGTAACGTATGTTTTATCAATAAAATTTTTGCACAATAACTACCTATAGTAAGGTACTCATCATCAGCAATAGATAATTAAATAAAATTTTTATTTTTACTATGTCATGATACAAGAGGATTTCCTAAAATGTGACATGTAGTAGAGGTGATATTTATATCTAACATACATTTATTAAAATTGGTGTTAAAATGATGAACTAATTCAAAACTATGACAATTAGAGTAAAACAATAAAAAATTAATTTTATTCTTTTGGTATTTATAAAATATTTGAATTGTATTTAAGATTGATTATTTTTTACTTTCTTTCAAATGAGCACACATGAATACACTATCCAAAATATCTAGTCGATAGGTAGTTAATTAAAATAAATCCACAATTATGCCACTATAAATTTTTTAGTAAATTGGTTTCCTAATTCCATCCAAATCTATCCTAAATTTTGTACTCATAATGGTATCACTACCATTTTTAATATCCATTCCAAAAAAAATTAAAAGATATCTTGTAGATTTTGTTTGATTTAAAATAATCTTATATTTATTTTAAAATATTTTCAAAAACCAAGATAGTCATTTAACTCACCCAAAAAAACTCATTTCAAATAATTTTGGTATAGTTTTAAAAACTCAATAAATATTGATTTTTTTGAGGAACCAATAATAGTACCATCAACGTATATTTGAACAAATAATCATATTTTAAAATTATTTTGATAAATAGCGTAGGGTTTACTAATTATTTTGAAAAACCATTTGAATTCAAGAATGTGTTGATCATATCATAACAATATCAAAGAGCATATTTCAAACCATAAAGAGTTTTTTATTGTTTAAAAACATGATTAGGAAATTGAAGGTATGAAAATATGTTATATTTATAAATAAGAAACATCATCTAAAATATAACTATTAAGGAATTCACTTTAAAAATAAATCAAATGTAGATTTAAATCAATATAATCCATATAATTAAGGAGTATTCTAAAGAATTAAATTAAAGATATAGGTGTAAATGATTCTTCATTTTTAACTATATATTAACTATAAACTTATGTAACCAACCTTGAATATTTTTAAATAACAATAACAAACACATCAACCTTGTTTCCATAAACCCATTTAGTACCGATAGGTATGTAGTCTTTAGGTCTATCAACTAGTTTCCAAATTTTTTTCCTTTCAAACTTATTGTTTATTATTTCATATAAATTACCCAATATTCATCATTAATTTATTCATTAAAATTTTTAGGTTCAAGATGTTAAAATTTATATTAATTTTTAACCCAAATTTTAAGAGAGGATCTAGTTTAAGTTCAGGTATTTAGATCACCAACAAAAACATCTAATGGGTGGTCTTCATGTGTCCTAGTGGTTCTAGGAGTTGAAGTAATATGTTCATTAGAGTATTCCACATGACCTGAATGGTCTGTTTGGAATCTTATGTATGCTTTTTCAAGTAAATCCTCACTATATTTAGAATCCTTAGTGGTTTTGTTGATATTTTGTTTTGACATATCCTCCACAATATCCAGTATTTTTGGTTTATAATCATGGGGACATGCCTCATAAAATGTGAAATGTACATATTCTTCCACAACATTAGTTCCATTATTAAAGAATATATAGAATTTATTAGAGGTTTAATAACCAATAATATTTCTTTCATCAATCTTAGGTGAAAATTCTTCTATATTCCCTTTTGATTTAATAATATAAACTTTTAATCTGAAAATTCTAAAGTAATTTACCTTAGTCTTTATAAAATTACATAATTCATATGTAGTATTTCTAAAAATAGGTCTAATTAAAAATATATTAATTATAATGAAATATTTTCATATATATGTAGACCTAAAAAAGTTAAGATGATCATATTCACTTATCACAGTCTCAGTAATCATGGGATGAATTCTTTTTCTTCATTAAACAATTCATTTTTCAGGTGTTTTAGGGAAATAAGTTATTTATATATCCATTTTTTTAACATAACTAGTCAAATTTGTGATGATAAACTTCATAGACATCATCAATTATCATTTTTTTATGGTAAAATATCAACTGTTTTCTACATATTTAGTATATCTACTAAAAGAATACCAAAACTCACTTTTAAGAGCTATAAAATATACCAAATTTAATGTTGAATAATAATCACAAATCACATAGACATAATGGTTTCCAACAATACTAGAAACATTATATGTTCTAAATAAATCCACGTAAACCAATTTTTGGGGATGAGAGGTAGAAATATATTTCTTTTGTTTGAGAGAAATTTTTTATTGTTTCCCTCTTTAAGAACTATTACAAAATTTATATTTTTGGAATTATAACATAGGTAAATCCATAACTAAACCTTTTTTTGTTATATTTATAATTGTTTTTATATTACAATGTCTTGTTTTTATATTCTATATCCATGATTCTTTATAAAATACAATTAATTAGGAAATATTTTGAGAAACAAAAAGAATTTAAATTAATGGAATAAGCATAATCATTCCTAAAATAAAAAAAACACAAAATCATAATTATAATCATCGATAATAAAATAATTATTCTCAAACATAACTTGACAACCATAATCACATATCTAAAAACTTCTAATCATATTTTATTTTAAATCATCATAAATAAAATATTATAAATTAAAACAGTTTCAGAGTCACCAATCTATCCAAGACTAATAATTTTCCTTCTTCCATTATCTGTAAAGGTGTAATACCTATCATAAATCACCAAAATATTCAATAAAATTGAGTAATTACTATTCATGTTTCTAGATTATCAACTTTCCATTTTCCATAATCATTTATTGAATCTCTTTAAGAATGTTACCATTGTGAAATCAAATGAGAACTGGTTTTTCTACCCATAATTTCTTTGGTCCAAAAAGTTATAAAAAAATTATTTAGATATATATATTTGTTTTACTTGTATACAAATAGTATAAATAAAATTTTATAGGTTAATTCTTTATTTTATCCATATAATTGTGAGTTGGTTTATTGATATTCATAGGGAATATTTTTATTATAGATCAATGTCTTATTGATAGGTTTAGAACTAGGAACTAATTATGTTTTAAAAAATTACATTTGTTATCTAGAATTATATCCAATTACATATTTATATTTTAAGTGTTATATATTCACATAGCATATTTTCTAAGGTGAATTTTCTATTTTTATGTTTAATCAAATACTTCAATAGTTGTTCATTAGTTAGTTTCAGTTCATGATTCTCTTTTAATAATTGAGAAATTTTCTCCTATTAAATAAAAAGATTAGATTTTTTTAAAGAACATAAAACATAAACCAGATTTAGATTTTTGTTTTTATACATTATCCCTTACATGTTGTCTTTAAAAATTGAAAAATATTAATATTATTATTTATTATTTATTATTTATTTTACAGTCATTGATATTAGAATTAGGAGAAGTTGTAATTAATACCTCAAATGTAGTGGTAAGTAAATAGTGGTTTTATTTTTCATTTGGAAATTATGTGATTCATCCTGAATCGCTAGATTTATCCTCCAAATCACTCCAGGTTTCTTTCGAAACATTGATTTTTATTTTCCTTTTATCGTTGTAATTATTCTATAATTTTATCTCTTGATAGTTATGATTAATATATTCTTTCCTCTTATACTCATAATAATTTATGTCTCTATAGAGATCATCCTTTTTTAAATTTTCTTTTTCTATAATACTTTCCATTATAATCATATTACATAAAAAAATTTATCTTTATATAGAACTTTTTTAATCTCCTAGATAGATGATACATTTCCTTGTCACTTTCATAGTCTGATACACTTCCATATGAATCATATTTAACTATTTATTTTGATATTTATTTTGATTATTCATGTGAAATATATTTATATTTGGGTTCTACATCATCACCATTTGATATGATATCCTCCTCATACATCATGAGAATTTCAATTGACTTTTTAACAATTAGCTTGGTGATATCATATAATTCTTGAATGTAGACTATAGTACTTCCCCATTGGTTAGGGGGAAATCTAAAAATAATTAGAACTTTCATCTTATTATACATTTTTTATCCATGTAGAATCATAGCATTTATGATTTCATTGAAACTAAGATACATTTTAGAAAAACATTCATCAAGTTTTTTTAAATGTATCATACTTCATTTTATTTTTATTTAATCACATGTCTAATATATTTGATGTTCCTTCATGAGGGAAAACAAGATTATCTCATATTTCAAAAGAAATAAAAGATCTAGAAATTATATTAAATTTAGTTTCCCCTATGTTATAGAATAATAAATTCATGGATTTACAATTACAATCATATGAAACCAATATTGTATCACTCTAGGCATGTCATGAATATTTTGGTTTTTCTTAATTATTTTTTATAATGATCCAAATGTTAAAAACCATTCTCTCAATATGTATTTTCAATTTAGTTTTCCATTAAGAATAGTCATGGAAATTAAATTAAGGTGGTATATATGTTATAGTTCCTTCATGTCTAAAGGTACTCAAAACTATAAAATATTAAACTTATAAAAAACTATGATCTTTTATAAATTACATGATAAAAATCATAAAAGGAAAGAGTGAAAGTAACCACAAGATTAAAACCGTACAATAAAAATACAAACCTCTAATACCAAATGAGGGTCCTAGTGAATTTCCTAAGATGTGGGTGAATTTGGATTTCAAAATATTCAATTGAAAAATATGGATTTTTTTAATCAATTAAAATTCACTAAATTTAAAATAAATATTCCAGTTGTAAAATATACTAGAAATATGTAATTTTATAATTTCAAATACTTTATTTAGGTAATAATAAAAACCTGTTTTAAAAAATTGAAAAATACATTAACTTTTCAAAGTACTATACACACATCAATCAATGTATATATCACATATGAATATTTAGTATCAATGTTATGTTTTTGAAAAGAATATTCTTGGAATTAATTTAGTGAACAACAGATGAATGAATATTGATTGTCAATAAAAATAAAGTTATAAAGAAAATAAAACACATAGTGGAAACCTAAAAATAAGGGGAATAGTTCTATGAAAACCCATGTCCTCTACGATTCATAGAAGAACACTATCAATAAAGTCTATTAAATAATAAATTGATCCGTATCCTGGACTAGGTTTTACAAACACAACATCATACATGTAGTTCCAGGTTATACGTAGACTCTTCTATAGTTATTTTTGGGGTACAAAAGTGAGAGGAAAAAGTGAAAGATTATTAAAGTTATCATCAATACATTACATAATTTTTTTAATAGATACAAAAACCGAATAAACAAAACATAAAATGTAAACTGTAAATAAAGTAAGAGAAAGTCCAGTGTAATTTGATTTTTTTATCTCTGATCAAATGAAGTTGATCAATGAGGTTCTATTATCTTTATTGTATTTCTTCAACTATACTGATAGAATATGGAAAAAAATTGGTGATTTCTCATAATTTGTAATGATGAGAAAAAAACATGGTATCATGGGTGAAGTTATTAAAATCATATCATTTCAACACATATGTATGACCATTTTTGTATATGTGAATCCTATATCTTTCGAAATAGAGATTACAATTTTAAATTATCAGTTAGAGAATAATAATAATTAAATTATCAAACAAATAATCTGATCTAGTAAAATTAAATCCCATGACTTTCATTAATTGCTCCAAAATATACATATTAGAATTAAATAATTATTTAATATTTTAATTAGACATGGTTGGTCCAAAACCATAGACATGACAACATGTCATCTCACAATCAGTTGATCAACATGTCATGCTATCATTATATTATGTGTTAGGTTTATTCATTTTTGTTAGGTTTATCACTTTATAAATATAGTTGATACTTAATTTATTCAATTGATCTTTCATGCAGTTGATCGTGAAGGACCCCGGGACACCCTGAGAGGGGAGGGGTGAATCAGGGTGACCACTTTTTCTTTTAATTTGTTGGATCTTGTTCCCACGTTGGTAGGAACTTGTTGAACCTGTATGATGATTACGATCAAAATGAAAACATTCACATGCACAGAGAAGACACGGTCATTTTTACTTGGTTCACCACTAAGGGCTACGTCCAAAGAGCATACGTCGACAGGTTTCCGGTCGTACCTAAATCCACTATGCTTCACTAGCTGCGGATACAAAAGTTCGGGTACAGACACTCTGTCCCAGGCTTACTGCCTTTACAATAGTTCAGGGATAGCTCACTGCGTCCCTCGGGTCACTCCCGTTGACTCCCCCTGGCTCACTGCCGTTGGTGAAGTCCCACTCAGTTTATAGACGTGTAGGTCTCTTCTTCTTTTGCATAAGAGTGCATCCTTTGTTGAATGTAGATGCTCTATTGAAGTCCGATTCTCACCAGAAGAAGAATATCACTTTTCCTCGAATGAACCGAGTAGTTTATCGGCTTTCGTGCAGCTCTAGCAAGGCAGGCGTGCTTCAATAGTGTCTAGGTCTCCTTTTCAAGCCCGGCGCGCAAGTCTCCCGGCGGCGTGCAAGTCTCCCGGCGGCGCGCAAGTCTCAGGCGCGCAAGACTAAACTGGCGCGCAAGTGTCACTGAGTCACCTTCGTGACACTGCCTTCTTGAACTAAATACTTGCACGATCCACTTCCTTTCTCTTCCAAACTGCCTTGGGAGAACAGCCAAACACCGGCGCGCAAGCTCTACTTGCGCGACAAAACAACCACCTGCGCGACTCAACCACCTGCGCGATGAGAGCTCGAACAATCTCTCGGACTTGAACTCCGTTGGAAATGAGGAGGGGTGGTCCAGTATTTATAGGCAAACTGGACCCCCTGCGCGGCGGCGCGCAAGTCCCTTGACGGCGCGCAAGTCCTATCTCCAGATCCTCTGTCGCGCAAGTTACTTGCGCGACCCAACCAACACTTGCGCGACCTTCTTTCCTTAGCCAAATTGTGATGTTCTGATCCTCAAAAACATATGGCGTGCAAGTCTTTCATCCTCCAAGAGCTCGGCGCGCAAGTATCTTTGCCAAAAACACTTTACTTAATTTACGGATTTTTCAGGCCCAAAAAATTGGCAAACACTGGGAAACAGCGCCACCTTCACTACTGTTTTCTTCCTGAATGGTATGATCGCTTTGTTGGTTCACACCCTGAACTTCCACTAAGGATTGACAACAAACACAAACCATACACCAAATCATGCTTTGAAGAACCTGGTTCCAACAGATCGATCCTTTATGTGGTCAGTTGATCCATCATATGGATGATTGATCTCTTCACAAGGTGGGTTGATTCTTTATATGGTTAGTAGATCCTTCATGAAGACGGTGGATCTCTTCATCTAGCTGGTTCATCCTTTAGGTGGTAATTTGATCCTTTGAAAATATTTCTAGTCCAATAAATTGCATTTTTCATTGAAAAATATATTATTTCCATAAAACAAAAAAAAATTAGAATCAGAATAATCATTATTTGGGATCATTAATGATATAAATTTTTAGAAAAATCCAACATATTCATATATTCATATAAAAATTTCCACTTCGATATATATAACATGCATCATATTTATACATAGATAACCCATTTTTACATGACATAAAATGGCTACATTACATAGAACATTCTAATCTAGTTTAAGTCATCTCATCATTTCTTAATTCTCTAAAAATTATAGACCATGTCAATGAATACATAACATTTCATTCATCTAGAATATGATCCCATTACATATCCCTAAAAAAATGGTTGTGCACATCATAATGACTCAACTAAACATATAAATGAATTTCCTAAATCTGATTAAATCAATGTTCTAGATGTATATTCTCATCATATGAGTGGAAAAATCATATCATGGTAAATATCAAATTTAATACATGATTAAGAACGTACCTATCCACCCCTGGTTAGTGAATTCGCAAGGATTTCATAAGAAAGGTATCAAATGATGAAGGTTATCATTATATGTATCTCAAAAACCATAGGAAATGGGTATTTATTATAAGCATATATCCCTATGTATAATGAAAACATTATTCCATTATATGATGTACACTTTAGTAGGTCAGTCTATGTAAAAATTCTTATATTATTTCCACATTCTTATATTCTTTTTATCCCACATACAACCCTTTATACTAACTATCATATTCTATTCATGTTAATATTAACATATAATTACACCAATTAATACTATGTGATGATCATCTATTAGGGATATATAAAATTTATACTTTGAGGGGATATTATCATTCAATAGTTCATGAAAAATAATTTTTATGACCCATGAATTAATGATAAATAGAGATTTAATTTACTTATAAAATTATGGTTCTCTTATAACTATTACATTAAATATCTTATTTATAAAATTCCAAATGATTCAATATGGCCCTCATGCTGCTCCTATAGTAATGATTTCATCGATGAATCAACTAAATTATACTCTATATCCACCCAAAATATTCTAACATTTCCCCTATCAACAATTTCTCATGTGGGATAGTATTTTTAAAGTATTTATTTGGTCCCTTGGTGAGACCAGGTTTCCTTGTCCCACTCATGGCCCAATTATTATCACATTAAGGTTTGATTACTACTTCGATGATATGAATGTTCTCAAATAAATGATAATAAAAAAATATCCCTTCATATAATCTAATGTAGTTATGTTCTTATACACTATTATCAATTATACCATGGTATATTTTTTAAAACTCTTTTAATTATATCTCCTCCATTTAGGGAACAAATGATACCATATTGAGATCTCATTTCACCTCTATTAGCTTGGGAATTAGAATCAGTGTCACCCTTTACATAGATTTCGTCCTCTCCTCCAAAGACCAAGAATATATCCTTAGTAATTTTTATGTACTTAAGGATATTCTTAATAGAAATACATTCACTCTCACCAGTATTGTATTAGTATCTGCTAGTTATCCTATGAGCATAGGTGACATCAGATTAATTACACCAAATGTAATACATAATAAATTCTTTTGTAGATTCATAAAGAGTTATATCCATCCATTATACCTCCATATGAGGATTACTAATCTTTCTAATATTCATTTCATACAACCTGGGAAAAGACCCCAATTTAATGTTCCTCATGTTAAACCTATTTAATAATTTACCAATGTATGTTCCCCACTCTATCAAAGTGTTCTCCTAGATATATCTTTATAGATCTTCTTATCTAGAATATAGGTTTCTTCACCCATTTATTTCATATTGAATCATTTACCAAACAAAATATTTATAGAATATAGTGTGTGGATTTCATTTCCAATATGGATTATGTCATCGATATATAATATCAAAAATACCATAACACTACCACAAATAAACTTATATATGTTATAATCATATGAATTCTTGATAAAAAAAATATATTTTATGTCATCATCAAAATTAGTATTCTTACTCTAGGCATAATTTTTAATCCATCAATATATTATTATAACTTTTATACCTCAACAGACTCATTTTTAGCTTCAAAACATTAGGTTTGTATCATATACAGATCCTCAACTAAATTTCTATTATAGAGTGTGGTATTGATATCCAATTGATATATCTCATAATCAAAATGACCTTTTGTTGGAATAAATATCATAATGGAATTTATCATCATAATAGGGGAAAATTCCCCTTTGTAGTAAATAACTTGAATTTGTTTGTAACCCTTTTCTACTAAGTCACCAATAGAGGTAGACACTCTACCATCCATATCAATTTTATTCAAAAACATCTCTTACACCCTAGTGGTTTCACCCCATAATACTTATCCAGAAATTTTTAAACATAGTTATTGTAGATAGAGTCTAATTCAGATTCCATGAAAACTATCCTTTTCTCAAAATTATAACTCTTCGTGGCCTCTTATTAGTTAGTAGGTTCATTTACTATAAATAATATTTCATCAAAATTATGCACAAGAAATCCATATATCTCAAACTCCTAAATAATATTTTGAATCCATAAAAGGTCTTCTGTAACTTGAGTCAATTCTTCTTTAATAACTCTTTGTAGAATGAGATCAAATTTTAGCTTTGAAGCAATTTCTATTTATTGGTCTTGAACATTGATATGTTTAACTTTCCACCGATGAAAACCACAGTGAATAAATCCCTTCTCAAAGAATCCTGAAAATTAGGCCACAAACACATTGTTATCAATTGGATTATAAAAATAATATTCCATAGTGTTATTGGGAAAACCAAAAAATAATAACATATATTAATTAGTTCCATGTTTTTTAGAAACCAAACATCATACATATTCTTCATAGACCCAAATGTTTATAACATATATATTGGTATTTTTCTAATTCTTATCTCACATGGTGTCTTTATAACCACCTTTAATAGATTTTTGATATGTTGGAATGTACTAGTATATAGACTGTAACCCCAAAATGAAATGGGAAGGTCTCACTAATTCATCATTGATCCAACCTTGCCAAACAATGTACAATTTTTCCTCTCAAACACACCATTCCACTATGGTTATCTGTAACAACCCAACATTTCATTAATGGAAAATGCCTCTTGATCTAGTTAAATGTTTCTTTATGAAAAATGTTTTTATAAGATGTCAAATTCTTTAGTTTTACGTTAGGATTTGTGACCGTCACTTTTATAGCCGTTGAACAGTGATCATCTGAGTAGTATAAATATAAGGCTTTAATGAACCCATTTCTACTCATACAAAGGAAGCGATGGCCTCATATAGTAGAATTTCCCCTTATTAAGCCCATTCGTCAGAGCTCGGAAAAGAGGTGGCGTCTTTGGGATTCTCCCTTGACCAAGCCCAAGCTGAGCTTCATTATGTCAAGCTTGAACAGGACCGTCTACGGGAAAAGTGGAAGTTGATAGAGAATACCACTCGAGTGATGTTATCCGAGCCTCCCCAAGAGTCTATCACCATCGCACACATTACTCTTAGGTCTTATGCGGCTATTTTAAGGGGTTATGTAAGAAATAAGTAGCACCATGTTCATTTACATTATTTTTTTATATAATAATGAATATAATTTCTAGTCATTTTTGATACATTGTAATTAGTTTTTAAAGTACAAATGGTGTTTTTAGTTATTATTTAATTAAGAATTATATTTTATTAAATTAAAGTATTTTTGAATTAAATAATATTTTAATAAAATATTATTATTAATATTAAATTAATTTTTATTAAATATAAATGATCATATAATTTTATGAATGCAATTAAAATTTTTATTAAGGTTTGAAAGACATTTCTGTCAAAACCCTTGATTTTTTTATAAATGTCGGTTTTTATTTTAAAAGTGAAAATTCACATATTTAGAAAATTATTTAGATAAAATAAATATTATTTTTGGAATCTGGACGTCGAAATTATCCAACGGTGAATTTTTCATAATTTTCTGAGACCGTCAAATTTTTGGGTAAAAATTAAATACCATTTAAATATATAATGTGTTTTATGACATCATAATGACCCAATGGTGATGTAATAAAATAACATAATCCTTATGTTCGGCCAATATATGTTTTATCATTAAAATAAAGAGGTTTTGGGTTTGTTTGACTTACTTTTCAAAGCATTAATGGAGCCCTCAAGACTTATTCAACATTTTTCCTTTTTAAATTAATTTCCATGGGAGTGTGACTCACCTCCACATAAGCAACCCTACTTTTTTAATAAGTTAGTACCATTTCCTTGTAAAATATTGTTTTCCTATTTCCTTTTCCAGAAACCATGGGCAAATACCATGGGTTGGTTTGTGGTTTGGATTATTTTAATATAAGGGGTCCCAAACATAAATAATAAAGAATTCCCTCACCTCTCCTATATAAACCCACCCAAGCTCGCACTTACTCCTCACTCAAAGCCCTTGGATTTTTTCCAAACTCTGCCCTACTCTCTCTATAATCCTCTCAAGGTTCCCCAATCTCCCAAGAAGCCTCTCATAAGCCTCTCTCTAGCCTTTGGAAGCACACTTCCAAGTAAGGGTTTTTTCTTCCTTTCTCATTTTTGTCAATTTTCTTTAAGTTTTATTGCCCTTTTAATTCAATTATGAATGTTGGGGTATGGTTTTGCACCTCCCCCATACTTACCTATTATTGTTTTAATGATGGGAGACCCCTTTCTCTCTCATTAAATGCCTCCCATGTACACCCGTTACTATGCCGAAATTCCGAAAGGAACTTTTTTCTCCTCTTTTATATTCAAGCAATACTTTTGTATCATGAATCTAAATTCCTTTTAAATTGTTGGGAAATGTATCTATATGACCTCCTTACTGTCCATTTCATGTAAATATTATTAGTAACCCCTTTCTCTCTCATCAACCATTTTTATGAATTCTTATGTCATGCCGTTACGCTGCCGAAATCACACCGATTTTCTAAGCCAATATCATTGTGTAGTGAATACCATGCCCATTTCTCCATCAAGGGTATTCACCTTTATGCACATTTACTTATTGATAATAAAGTTTCAGGTATTAATTACACATTACTTTATCTTGGAAATGATTATATTTTATGAATCCATGTTTTATGATCCATGTGGCACACTTATGCATGAAATGAAATGTTTAAGAATGGTGCGCCCTTATAGCGCTCCAATGCATTGGGTAAAGTATAGTATCATGATACGTCATGTGCAATGAGTGTTGACTCATGCTAATTTAAGTGAAACTTGGGTTTACTCGTGCTTCAAGTGCAATGAGGGTTTACTCATGCTCCATGTGCAATGATCCTTGGCTCATGCTAATTCAATGTTAAGTGTTGTTGCCACATTTCCATGTTATGATTATCATGCTTTATCATGCCTTTATGTTCATGTTACTCTTATTCTCTATTGATATTCCTATTTCCTAACATGTACTGAACTCCTCATGTTATTCATTGTGTACTCCCTTACTGGGCTTTATAGCTCACCCTTTTCTTATGCATGTCCTCAGGTTATCCCATTCAATGCTAAGTACGAATGAATGCAGTGGTCATGTAACGGAAGTTTTCAATAAAGATGTTGTATCTCATGTTTTAAGTTTTTCTGTAATTATCCTAAGCCCCAAAGACACTAGACCTCTCGATCTTCTTTGTTGTATCAAGTGAAGTTATTTGTAATGAAGCATGTTTAAGTTGTAATAGAAAGCAGGGTTGTCACAGTTGGTATCAGAGGATAGGTTTAGTTATTTTTGGGATTAGGAAACCCTAGTAAAGCCTTAGATACAATACTAAGTATAATAAAATCATCCCTAAGTTTTGGTAAATACTATGTAAGTGGTTTATCAAACAAATACATCCCTGTCTGGATACGAGCAGGTAGAGGCGGCTCTGGCACAGATGTATCATAGGGGTAAAACCTGAAAACACCGCTGTGAGCTAGACTCGAATGGGAACTGGTGCATGACAATGGGCCTTACTGTACTCTTGGTTACGACACTCCTGGGGGATATGTTTTGATAAATTCACAATCTTAGTATGAACCCTTATTAAGGGAAAAATGCCCCTAAGAATATATGTTAGAAGAAAGATCATGAAAATCCTGGATTGAATCCTATAGACTCATGAGGTAAAGAGATTAAAGTTTATTTATAAGCCATCAAATTTTGTCTTTGGATTACCCTCTATGTGTTACCCCTAACTTTCCTTTTATTCCAGCCAATGGCAGGTAATAGGAGAACTCGGGCTAACAATCGTTGTGAAGATCAGTGTGATGATTGTACTAATGAGATGCCCAATCCAATTGGAGCGAGAATCGCGAACATTGTCACGCTTCTCTCTCAGCTAACTCAAGTTTTGAATAGAAACATGGGACAAGAGGAACGTTCAACCCCCCCTAAGAACGAACAAGTCGCTATTGAAAGCTTCATGACACAAATGCCTCCTACTTTTAGTGGATCGTCCGATCCCATGATCGCTGAACAATGGATCAACTCCATTGAAAAGATCTTCTCTATCCTTCAATGTTCTGAACATGAGATGGTTCTCCTGGCGGCTTATCGTATGGAGGGTGAAGCTGATCAATGGTGGACGTTGATCAACAATACGAAGCCTGAGGAGGAGATCGTGGCTTTGGAATGGAAGGAATTCCGGAAGATTTTTTTTGATAAATATTTTCTGCGCACCCTCCATCTTAAGATGGAAAGGGACTTCCTTTCCCTCAAGAAGAAAGATGAAGAATCTATGGGAGCGTATGAGGCAAACTTCACAAGGCTTGCATGATACGCTTCCGGCTTTGTCGTTACCCCCGAATGCAAGGTTGGCCGCTTCTTTGGTGGGCTGAAGCCTAGATTGCGGAAAGCATTAGCGATCCGTGACTTTGAAAGCTATGAGGAAATTGTCCGATGTGCCCTCAAGGTTGAAATGGAGATCGTAGAATCACAGGGGTATCATTGGGAAAAGAAGCGTATGGTGGACTTCAATGATGGTGGTCCAATGGATAAATCCAACGGCGCTAAGAAGTTCCAGCACCCAACTTTCCAAATGTGTGGAATGAAGCACCCTGGAAATTGCCTTAGGGGGACAAGAAAATGCTTCAGGTGTGGAAGAGAAGGGCACCAAGCTGTTAACCATCAGCAAGAAGGACCCGTGGCTGTGATAGAGGAGAGGAACGCTTCGTTCGAACCTCAACGCGTTGTTCAATGCTACAAATTAAAAGAACCGGGTCATTTTGCAAATCAGTGCCCAAATCCAAGTGTTATTGGAGGCAACCAGCAACCTCCAAGATATCAAGGAAGAACTTTTTCCATCACTTCTGCCGAATTGAACCCCGACAACGAAGTGGTGACAGGTACGCTAGTTATTCATCAAAGAATAGCGAACGTACTTTTTGATTCAGGTTCTACACATTCTTTTATATCTCAAAAGTTTAGTAGAACAATCCCTGCACCACTATAAATCATGGAAGTAAAGATGTCATTGAGTATGGAAAATGGGGCAATCATTGCATCCCATGAGTATAATTCCTCCCCTATTATAATTTGTGGATTGAATTTCCCGACGAACCTCATCATAATCCCTTTGGTGGAATTTGATTCAATTCATGGCATGGATTGTCTTTCCTTATATAGAGCCAACATAATTTGTTGGGAGAGGGAAATCACACTCCATATGGAGAATCGACCCCCGATTCTTTACAAGTGTCAGGAGGAAGATGAATCTCCTTTAGCTCTATAATCTCAAGCATGGATATTACTGCCTTATGAGCATGCATATCTGGCTCAGATGATTGAGTCCAAGGAAGAAACCACCCTTAAAGAAATTCCTATTGTGAGGGAATTCACTGAAGTGTTTCCCAAGGAACTTCATGGTCTTCCTCCAAGAAGAGATGTTGAGTTCTCAATTGAACTTATACCTGGGGGCGCTACCAATATCCAAGACTCCATATAGAATGGCTGTTGTTGAGCTTGAAGAGCTGAAGAAACAACTACAGGAGAATCTGGATAAAGGGTTTATACTCCCAAGTGCATCACCATGGGGTGCACCAGTCCTCTTCGTCAAGAAGAAGGATGGGTCAATGCGGCTTTGCATCGATTATCGTGAACTTAACAAAATCACGATAAATAACAACTATCCTCTCCCAAGAATCGATGACTTGTTTGATGAGCTGCGTGGAGCACAATACTTCTCCAAGGTGGACTTGAGGTCGGGATATTATCAAGTAAGGTTGAAGAAGGAAGATATCCCCAAGACTGCTTTTCGTACAAGGTACGGGCACTATGAATTCATAGTAATGCCTTTTGGACTAACCAATGATCTAGAAATATTCATGGACTTGATGAATAGAGTCTTTAGAGATTACCTAGACAAATTTTTGGTAGTCTTTATAGATGATATTCTAATATACTCCAAAACCAAGGAGTACCATGAGGAGCATTTAAGAACTGTACTGGAGACTTTGCGCAAGGAGAAGCTCTATGCCAAGTACAACAAGTGTGGGTTCTGGTTGAAGGAGGTATCATTATTGAGCCATATCATCACAAGTAATGGGATATCTGTGGACCCCTCCAAAACAGATGCAATTGAGGGATGGCCAAGGCCAACATCGGTAACTGATATCCGTAGCTTCTTGTGGTTAGCTGAATATTATCGATGATTTGTGATAAATTTCTCACGATTTTCCAAACCTCTTACCAAGCTAACTCTAAAGGGAGTAAAGTTTTCTTGGAGTTATTAATGCGAAGAAAGCTTCAAGGATTTGAAAAGGAGGCTTATCCCTGCACCCGTTCTCACTTTACCCACAAGTGGGGAGATTTTTGTGGTATTCAGTGATGCTTCGAAGAAGGGATTAGGATGTGTGCTGATGCAGAATGATAAAGTGATATCCTATGCCTCAAGGCAGTTGAAAATCCATGAGAGAAACTATCCAACGCATGATCTGGAGTTGGCGGCGGTGATCTTTGCCTTGAAAATCTGGCGGCATTATCTCTATGGAGAGAAATGTTAGATATATACTGACCACAAGAGTCTTAAATATATATTCACACAGAAAGAGCTTAATATGTGCCAGAGAAGATGGACAGAGCTCATCAATGATTATGACTGTTCAATACATTACCACCCTGGGAAAGCGAACAAGGTGGCAGATGCGCTAAGTAGAAAGGATCCAGTGATTCTATCAACGATGAGAATTGAGAAGGATCAAATCTTCTTAGACTTAATGAAGATTGATGTGGGAATCATAAAGAAGGGAACATCATCAATCCTTTCACAAATTATTGCTCAACCATCTCTTTTGGAAATGATAAAGGATGCTAAAAAGGATGATGTGTGAATCCAAGAAAAAGTGGAAGCTATCAAAAAGGGAAAATCCCCAGAGTTTAATGTTAATGAAGAAGGAATTGTGCAGTTTGTGAAAAGAATATGTGTTCCATCACGTTCGGAGCTGAAGAAGGAACTTTTGGATGATGCACATAGTTCAAATTTCTCTATTCACCTAGGGAGCACAAAGATGTATCGATATCTCCGAGAAAACTATTGGTGGGATAATATGAAGAAGGAGATCGTTGAATATACCTCAAAGTGCCTGGTGTGTCATCAAGTGAAGGCAGAGAGGCAGAAGTCTAAGGGGATGATGCAACCATTTCCCATACCAGAATAGAAATGGGAGAACATCACCATGGACTTTGTCACTGGACTTCCAAGGACATCCAAAGGAAACAATGCAATCTGGGTTGTTGTGGATCGTCTTACAAAGACTCCACACTTCATTGCTATTCGAGAGGATTTCCCTTTGGATCAACTGGCACAGATATATATCAGGGTTGTTGTATGGTTGCATGGAGTACCACTATCTATTGTTTCTGACCAAGATCCAAGATTCACCTCTAGGTTTTGGAAGAGTCTTCAACAAGCTCTGAATACCGAACTGAACTTCAGTACGGCCTATCATCCTCAAACTGATGGCCAATTCAAGCGGACTATCCAAAAACATGAGGATATGTTGAGAGCGTTCTCAATGTACTTTAAAGGAGGATGGGATCAACATCTTCCTCTGGTTGAGTTCTCTTATAAAAATAGTTTCCACTCGAGCATCCAAATGGAACCATATAAAGACCTATATGGGAAAAGGTGTAGAACACCAGAATGTTGGTATGAGGTCGGTGAACGTAACCTGCTTGGACCAGAAATGGTCGAAGAAATGGTGGAGAAGGTGAAAACCATTCAACATTATATCAAGGCAGCCCAAAGTCGACAGAAGAGTTATGCAGATAATCTTCGATGAGGCCTTGAGTTTAAAGTCAGAGACATGGTGTTTTTACGCATATCTCCGTGGAAGAAGGTCATGAGGTTTGGAAATAAAGGGAAGTTAAGTCCAAGGTACATCGGCCCCTTCGATATTCTTGATCGTGTTGGGGATGTGGCCTATCAACTAGATCTTCCACCTACTATGGCCAAGGTCCATGATGTCTTTCAAATATCTCACTTAAGGAAGTACATACCGGACCCTTCACATGTACTCTCTTCCGAGGTGGTACAATTGGAAGATGGTCTTTCTTATGAGGAGAAACCAGTGAAGATCTTAGATTGTAGAGAAAAATTTCTACGAAATAAGACAATGCCCCTCGTCAAGGTGTTGTGGAGAAACCACAAGTTTGAAGAAGAAACTTGGGAGTTGGAGGTTATGATGAAGTTGAGTTACCCAGATTTTTTCTACTGTGGGAAAAGGAAAATTTCGATGGCGAAATTTCTTAAGGGGGGAATATTGTAACGACTCAAAGTTTCATTAATGGAAAATCCCTCTTGATCCAGTTAAATGTTTCTTTATGAAAAATGTTTTTATAAGATGTCAACTTCTTTAGTTTTACGTTAAGATTGGTGACCGTTACTTTTATAGTCGTTGAACAGTGATCATCTGAGTAGTATAAATATAAGGATTTAACGAACCCATTTCTACTCAGACAAAGGAAGTGATGGCCTCATCCAGTAGAATTTCCCCTTACAAAGCCCATTCGTCGGAGCTCGGAAAAGAGGTGGCGTCTTTGGGCTTTGCCCTTGACCAAGCCCAATCTGAGCTTCATTATGTCAAGCTTGAATGGGACCGTCTACGGGAAAAGTGGAAGTTTATAGAGATTACCACTCGAGCGATGTTATCCGAGCCGCCCCAAGAGTCTGTCACCATCGCACACCTTACCCTTAGGTCTTATGCGGATATTTTAAGGGGTTATGTAACAAATAAGTAGCACCATTTTCATATACATTATTTTTGTATATAATAATGAATATAATTTCTAGTCATTTTTGATACATTGTAATTAGTTTTTAAAGTACAAATGGTGTTTTTAGTTATTATTTAATTAAGAATTATATTTTATTAATTTAAAGGATTTTTGAATTAAATAATATTTTAATAAAATATTATTATTAATATTAAATTAATTTTTATTAAATATAAATGATCTTATAATTTTATGAATGCAATTAAAATTTTTATTAAGGTTTGAAAGCCATTTCTGTCAAAACCCTTGAATTTTTTATAAATGTCAGTTTTTATTTTAAAACTGAAAATTGACATATTTAGAAAATTATTTAGATAAAATAAATTTTATTTTTGGAATCAGGACGTCGAAATTATCCAACGGTGAATTTTTCATAATTTTCTGAGACAGTCTAATTTTTGGGTAAAAATTAAATACCATTTAAATATATTATGTGTTTTATGACATCATAATGACCCAATGGTGATGTAATATAATACCATAATCCTTATGTTCGGCCAATAAATGTTTCATCATTAAAATAATTAGGTTTTGGGTTTGTTTTACTTACTTTTCAAAGCATTAATGGAGCCCTCAAGACTTATTCAACACTTTGCCTTTTTAAATTAATTTCCATGGGAGTGTGACTCACCTCCACATAAGCAACCCTAATTTCTTAATAAGTTCGGTCCTTAGCCTTGTAAAATATTGTTTTCCTCTTTCCTTTTCCAGAAACCATGGGCAGATACCATGCGATGGTTTTTGGTTTGGATTATTTTAATATAAGGGGTCCCAAACCTAAATAATAAAGAATTCCCTCACCTTTCCTATATAAACCCACCCAAGCTCCCACTTCCTCCTCACTCAAAGCCCTTGGAGTTCGTCGAAACTCTACCCTACTCTCTCTAGAATCCTCTCAAGGTTCCCCAAGCTCCCAAGAATCCTCTCACAATCCTCTCTCTAGCCTTTAGAAGCACACTTCCAAGTAAGGGTTTTTTCTTCCATTCTCATTTTTTGTCAATTTTCTTTAAGTTGTATTGCCCTTTTAATTTCAATTATGAATGTTGGGGTATGGTTTATCACCTCCCCCATACTTCCCTCTTATTGTTTTAATGATGGGATACCCCTTTCTCTCTCCTTAAATGCCTCCCATGTACACCTGTTACTATGCCGAAATTCCGAAAGGATCTTTTTTCTCCTCTTTTATATTCAAGCGATACTTTTGTACCATGAATCTAAATTACTTTTCAATTGATGGGAAATGTATCTATGTGACCTCCTTACTTTCCATTACAAGTAAATATGATGAGGAACCCATTTCTCTCTCATCAACCATTTTTATGAATTCTTATCTCACGCCGTTACGCTGCCCAAATCACACCGATTTTCTAAGCCAATATCATTGTGTGGTGAATACCAGCCCATTTCTCCATCAAGGGTATTCACCTTTATGAAAATTTACTTATTGATTATAAATTTTCATGTATTAATTCCACATTCCTTTATCGTGGAATAAATTATTATGTTTTATGAATCCATGTTTTATGATCCATGTGGCATACTTATTCATGAAATGAAATGTTTAAGAAGGATGCGCCCTTATAGCGCTCCAATGCATTGGGTAAAGTATAGTATCATGATATGTCATGTGAAATGAGTGTTGACTCATTATAATTCAAGTGCAACGAGGGTTTACTCGTGCTTCAAGTGCAATGAGAGTTTACTCATGCTCCATGTGCAATGAGCCTTGGCTCATGCTAATTCAATGTTAAATGTTGTTGCAACATTTCCATGTTATGATTATCATGATTTATCATGCCTTTATGTTCATGTTACTCTTATGCTCCATTGATATTCCTATTGCCTAACATGTATTGAACTCCTCATGTTATTCATTGTGTACTCCCTTACTCGGCTTTATAGCTCACCCTTTTCTTATGCATGTCCTCAGGTTATCCCATGCAATGTTAAGTACGAACGAATGTAGTGGTCAGGTAAAGGATGTTTCCAATAAAGATGTTGTATCTAATGTTTTATGTTTTTATGTAATGATCCTAAATCCAAAGAAACTAAACCTCTCGATCTTCTTTATTGTATCAGGTGAAGTTATATGTAATGAAGCATGTTTAAGTTGTAATAGAAAGCAGGGTTGTCATATTATCCCAGAGGAGTGACATCATGGAATGACATTCACTTAATGAGTATGTAGTAGGTAAAAAAACTATATGACTAAGGATCACTATTTCATTAATGTATTATGGTAGGTTAACCTACAACATTTTCATCTTGATACATTCACAAAACCCACCATATGAATTAACACTTATGGTCACATAACTTATTATATGAATTAGCACTAACTATTACATTCTACCTTCCTAGATGAATAGTTATTAGATAAATTTATACAATAAAATTTCAGTAACCTCTAATATAATATAAATATCATATAATTAATCATTTAAACATAAAAGTATTAATATATAACACTTATTTAAATAGTACCAAAAATGTAACACCCCAGGTAAATAAGGAATATGACATTTTCATATTTATCCATATTTGTGAATAAAATATTAATATGACTTGAAAGGGGACGCTATGCTCGATGGCGTACCCAACACGCAACAATGAGTTTCTTGGGAATCTTACATTGCACTATAATAATAAAATAATATTATTTTAAATGGTAGTTAACATGTAGTCGTTGTAATGGCGGGAATGGATAGAAATAACTAAAATATGATTATATATGTTCCTAAATATTTTTACATTTATACAATAAAAGATAAAGGCATAAAATACAGAAAGAATTCAATTTTAGGCATATATGCCCTAGTTTTCACTAAAGGTTCACTTATCACCTTTTGATGGAGAACCGTCATTAAATATAGTTTTGTTCACTCTTAAAAATTCTTTTGGACCAAATAAAACTCTTATTAAGAATCGGGACATCAAAATTTACTTTGTGTAAATTTTTGGTATCTTTCCGATAAAGTTCATTTTTTTAATGAATAGTGTAAAATGTTGTATTTTAATTCAAAACCACTTTTTAATCTAATTTATTTATATGATTAGATTATATATTGAATTTGTTTTAAAGTGAAATTAGAAAATATTTTTACCATTAAATCCAATAGTGGTCATTGGAATCAATTTTACTTTGAAATCAGACTTAAACTAGTGTCAATCTTTTGATACTTATTGTTTCATAAAACACGCTATTTGTCATGACAGCGGGAATTAATTATTAAATTAATTAATGTGACTTATATGTTTTGAATTTTGTAAAACGGACTTCATTTTTGAATTCAGAATATCAAATATAGCTTAGGGTGAATTTTTGGGATTTTTCTGAAAAACTTCAATTTTTGATGAATAGTGAAACCACTAAGTGGTACTTATAAAAACTGATTTTTCCGTTTAAATGAAATTTTTCCATCATTGTGTTTTTATTTTAAAAAATCCGACATACATGGTTGTCATTAAGAAGTAAAATGTGGTTCAATGAGATTAAAATAATTTTTTGGTGAATAGTAACTTATTAAGTTTTTAATCGCGATTAGTGGTAATTAGTGTAGTTTAATGTAAAAATAATGATTTAATAAACTGAGATACGCTTGAAACATGTCTTACCCTCATTGGTTGTATCATGGCCGACCAAGACAAGCCATGGGTCAACTTGGGGACCCCATGGATCCACTTTGGTTGGGAAATGACATAAATAACATTTTATTTAATGTAAAAGTAAAATTGACACAAACATGATATGTTTTACTAAAACAATTTTTAAGTGAGGTTATACAAGTCATCTTTTTGATTATAAATATTCATTGGAAATATAAAAATATTTCCTACATCATAGTATTTTTTTTTAATTTTTAGACATTAAATAAATTAAATTATTTATGACATAATAATGATGCAGCGATGACATCATTATTTGACGATTTAAATAAAATGGAAAGATAATGTAAAATCTTTGAACTACACATGTCCAAAACTTATTGGATGAGTGGATTTCAAAGTCTTATCACCTTAGCCACGAATTATAGCAATGTGGGACCTTTTGAAACTGAAACACATTTTCAAATAAAGTAATATTTCTTTACTTTCCAAAAGTGCCCCTCCTCTCCTCTTATAAAAGGCCCCCACCTCTACCTCATTTAACACACTACTCAAGCCTTTGGCTCGGCCAAACCCTGCCAATTTACTCTCTCCACATCCCTCTTCTCATCCTAGAGGATTCCCTTTGGGCAGAATCCTTTCAAAGGAAGCCTTTAGGCTCAAATCCAAAGGAGTTGCACTTTTAAAGGTAATTCATTCTCTCATGTTCATTTGTTCTATTTTGCTTCTCCAACCCCCTAAAATCTTTTTATTTACATCTTTTGTAACAAAACCAGTATCTTCAATATACTAGGATGTTGTTATAAGATTTATTCGAGCTACACTCTCACACAACTACATCAAATGGTTAAAAAACATACGGTTTCCGTGGATGGTGAAATTCTGCCTCCCGAAACGATGATTGTTCAATACTCATTTAACACCTTCAAAGGTGGCCATTATGATGTCACTATTTTTATATATGATATATAATATGTTTATGTTTTATTTATGATTATGTATTTTTTATTTTTGTCTTACCTTTATGGCTTCCATTATGGGTATACGCGATATCTTCATTTAAGGAAGTGCGGACTACCGCCCCCTCAAAGTGATTTGATTCGTTAAATACCATATGTGGGTTGTATAAAGGATGGAAATATGATATAATATATTATATTATACTGGAATTATAATATACCTTTATATCATTATTATTCCATTCTATAAAATACGAAATAGAAATGAAAGTAGCGTTCATGCATACGTACGACTTACCGTCTCCATGAACGGTGCATTTCATTTCTTACCTCTAAACGATTATGTAATGTTATAAATGCATGAATGTACTGGATATATATGAAATATATGATATCTACATAAGGAATAAAATTATGTATCTAATAAAAATTTGGCCACAGGAACAACATGTAATTGTAAGAAGTCCACTTTCGACTTAAGAACCAAATATCGGCAAAACAAATATTATTAACTTAAATGATTACATAATGTTTATGACATGGTAATAAGTGGTATAAAAGTAATAATGAACTTGAAAAAGGTTCTTAAGGAATTATAAATTAACTCAAGCTTATTATTCAGGAGATTAAAGAACGTTCGAGTCAAGTCGGACCCGAGGTAAGGGATCCTACTCCTCTCTTTCTTTTTAAGAGCACACTTTTATGTCATTCCTTTTAAAGCTCATATTTCTTGTTATTGGGATGATCTTTTATATTCCACTTGATGTAAATTCTATTGTAATGTGATGTGATACTCTATTTGATCTCATCAATCCATATTCGGATGTTTTATGTGGCGTCGTTAGGCTGTCGTGTTTTCGTAAGGGATTTTTTCATCTCACTTTTATTCCCGTGAGATTTATGCTACATTTGCCAAAAATTACATTGAGTGGTGTATGTACTGCCCATTATTCTACTCTTTGTGTAATATACTTTCGTTTATGAGTATTTACATCAATGACCTATTGTCTTTCTTTCATGGGGTGTATGTTTTGAAAGATACCCAAGTCGGTAAGGGAACCTTTCACCCTCCTCTTTTTTAAAAGACTTCTTTTATTGGGAATTTTAATTTACATATTTTTATGTTGGGATATGTTCTCATACATCCTTATTGATGTGAATTTTATGTCCAAGTGATGAGATACACTTTTTATCTCTCATAAACTCATTTTGATGTGATGCCGTTAGGCTGTCAAGGGAACTTTTTAACCCAATTTCGATTTCTTTGGGTTCAACTTGTAGTCATTGAATATGTCATACATTGAATATGTGTGAATGAAATTTAATTGTTTTACACTTAATATCCACTTATATTGGGTGTTTATATATTTTTCACACATATTTTTGAGATTTATTTGTCCTTAATTTAAGGATACCTTCTTTATAAGGGATTTCATCACATTTGACATTTCTATCGAGGGTTCATTGTTGTTGTGCACCAATTCACTCTTATATGGTGTATATACTGTCCTTTGGAGTATTATATCATGAATCCTTTTATTCTCATGATATTATAAAGTTCTGACTAAATGTTATTCCTCGATTATTGTATTCAAGTGTCTCTAATTTTGGTAAAACCCCTTTAACCAAAATATCGTTTTAAATGTTTTAATTATTTGTTCTTATTAATATCCATGTTTTCAAAATGGTTTTAAGGATTTATTTATATGGATATTAATGGTTTAAAATGTTAAAAGCTTCAAGGTGGTATGGGACACTTTGATTCAAAAATCTCTTTATTAAATGTTTTAAATGGTTTCTTTTTGAATGGATTCATTATTTCAATATCCTAAAATGTTATATTGTGATTGAAATGTGGAAATGTTATGTTTCCTTTATTCATGTTTATGTGATACGATTATGTTATGGTTCTTGGTCATTGTTATGAAGAACGGGTGGTTCCGTGATAAACTAAGGGCGGGTGAGCCCGATATAGCTCCCCAATGCATTGGGTAACGCGAAGGAGTGAAACGTTAAGGTTTCTCCGAAGAGATTTAGGGAATATACTGTGATGGGTATTCCAAACGTAACCAAGAGGGTTACTCCCTACGTAAGAATGTTATGAATGCTTCAAGTTACCTTTATGTCTTATGTTTTCTATGATTTATTCATGATTTGATATGCCTATGTTTTATGGGTAAAGTATGATTTCATTCTTATGTATATATGAACTCATGTTTCCTTTCCATATTTTTATAACCCTTATTGAGCTTTTTATGCTCATCCCATGTTTTTGAAATGCTTTTCACAGGTCAAGGGAAAGGTACATGATGTGACGATAGTGTCAAGGATATGTCAAGAAAGAATCCGTGTTTTATTTTAAATAGGTTTCCATTGATGGGAAGAATGAATATTGTCTTTTATGTAACCACCTTGTTTAAATGTGGAATGTAATGCAAGTTTCATGATCTAATTATCTAAAACTCTAAACCTGAAAAGATCCTCAATGTGTAATCTTGTAATAACTCAAGTTTAAGTAAGGTTTAAGGCTGGGGCCTTATAGTTGGTATCAAAGGTCGGTTTAGATAACTTTAGAGGTTAGGGTATTCTTTAATCATAATTGACAATTACCATAATGGTTAGGATTTCAGAAAGAGTCTTAGTTTTAGATAAAGTGAATGAGTAAGTATATCTTATTGTCTATCTTACTCATTAGTACATGATGGTTTTGTTGATATACTCACACTGACCTTTTTGGTTTTAGTAAATGGCTGGATCTAGCAGGCACCAATGTAACAGTGGTTGTGAAGGAAACTGTGACAGTTCTTTGAGCAAGCAACTGAATGATATGGGAGATGCAATGAGAACTCTTTTGATTATCCTCAACCAACTATCTGGAGTCATGATTGACCACCTAAACCATGGAGATTTCTCTAAGGCATCATATATGCAAGAAACAAATCCCTACGGAAGTACAGGTAATAATCATAAAGGTAAGTGTGTTCAAAAACCTATGTGTCAAAGATGTGGAAAGAAACACCTAGGAAAATGTTTCAAAGGGACAGAAATATGCTATAGATGTGGAAATGAAGGTCATAAAGCAAGAACCTGCCATGGAAAAAGGAAGCATCCAGTTGAATCGAGGAAAGGGAAAGAATTTCTTTATGAGGGATCAATTGAATGTTTTAAATGTGGTGTGCATGGTCATTATGCAAACACATGTCCTATGAAGAAGTTTCGTGAATGGGGTCACCAAGAGCGTACCAATATTCGTTTACCAATACCTAATTCCATTCCGATTGAGGATGAAGAAACTGAAAATGACCAATCAAAGGTATGTACTATTTTATGACTATTGTTTTCTTATTTTGGAATCTTAGGATATGATTCATGATTTTGTTTTTAGGAAAGAGGTATTTCGGAATAAGTTGGAAAGGAATGGATAATGGATCATGAAGAATGTTGAATGAGTAAGATGTCAACATATAAGGGCTTCAAGAGTTAGGGTAAAATTATTAAGAGTATTAAGTCTCTTTTGATGATGGGGTTACATTAGAAGACTTTTTATATTATGTGTAACCCTGATGTTTAATATAGGCAAATTTTATTCATGTAATAGTTATCTTTTCTTTTGTGGACATAGTTATAAAGAACCATTTGGGTTTATATGATACTTACTTTTGAGGTAATTATGGGTTACCATATGTTATGATTGAAGTGAAAGGCATGAGATAAAATTGAGGTTAAATTATGTTATGGTTAGTTTGATGATTTTATCCCTTTTTGGGTAATTATTTGAGAATTATATAGTTTTGGAAAAAGGACAACACGCAGACCGTGTACCAACCCGTCGCGTCGGACAATGCTACGGGAATCGAACCCACAACCAAAGTGCGACTGGTATTTATCGCCTACCACTGGACTACGTGAAGTCCCTGGTTAGTTTGACTGATTCTTTTTAGTTATATGATTTTATGAATTAAGAGTATGTTTATTTTGGAGGATATGTGATTAGGATAATTACTTTTCAATGTGAGACTTTAGGAGCAACTGATGTTGTTTGGAGATAAATGTTACGATTTAACTTGGAAGACTATGTGACTAAATCTTTCAAATATTTGGGTTTCAATCTTATATCGGTTTACATTGAAGAATTTTATGGACAAATTGTTTATCGGATGGTCCTCGTTGAACTTTGGGTTTTGTTGGACAAATTTTGGAGATTAAGAATAGATTTTCTTTTTATAAGGGGTTATCCTTTTCTAGATTATCTGATCTTGTACTAACCTTTTTGGTTTTGGTTAAAGCCTAAATACATGGGATTTATATAGTTCTCTTTTTGGGATTAGGTGATTCTCTAGAAGTTGATTATAGTACTCTTAATGCGAACAAGTCTCCCTAAATACTCGTCTTTTGGAAAAAATATGAGTTTGACTAAGGAATCTAGTAAAAGTTGAAAGTCAACATGATAAGTGATTATGATTCCTTATGAATAAATTCCTCAATAAAAAGTAACTTAAAACAAAAATGTTGTCTATTAACTTTTCCTACTGGGGAACCCAACACCGTTAAACCCATCACATGTTTGTGATTTTCTTATTGTTAACTTTCTCCTAAACATGTTTTCTATCACTCTCCATCGGAACATGACCCTATGTTTTCTCCTCCATGTCCATATTTTCATACTTAGAATCCTAGTATGGGTTAACTCGGGTGACCTCTGTGCTCATCTTTCTTTATTTTAAAGTGATTGTTTTACCGACTCTTGTTCCGATGTGGGACCTTCAAGGATGTTTCCAAGCGCAATTTTAAAATTGCGAGGACGCAATTCCCAAAAGGGGTGAAGGATGTAACACCCCAGGTAAATAAGGAATATGACATTTTCATATTTATCCATATTTGTGAATAAAATATTAATATGACTTTAAAGGGGACGCTATGCTCGATGTCGTACCCAACACGCAACAATGAGTTTCTTGGGAATCTTACGTTGCACTCTAATAATAAAATAATATTATTTTAAATGGTAGTTAACATGTAGCCGTTGTAATGGCGGGAATGGATAGAAATAACTAAAATATGATTATATATGTTCTTAAATATTTTTACATTTATACAATAAAAGATAAAGGCTTAAAATACGGAAGGAATTCAATTTTAGGCATATATGCCCTAGTTTTCACTAAAGGTTCACTTATCACCTTTTGATGGAGAACCGTCAATAAATATAGTTTTTTTCACTCTTAAAAATTCTTTTGGACCAAATAAAACTCTTATTAAGAATCGGGACATCAAAATTTACTTTGTGTAAATTTTTGGTATCTTTCCGATAAAGTTCATTTTTTTAATGAATAGTGTAAAATGTTGTATTTTAATTCAAAACCACTTTTTAATCTAATTTACTTATATGATTAGATTCTATTTTGAATTGGTTTTAAAGTTAAATTAGAAAATATTTTTACCATTAAATCCAATAGTGGTCGTTGGAATCAATTTCACTTTGAAATCAGACTTAAACTAGTGTCAATCTTTTGATACTTATTGTTTCATAAAACACGCTAATTGTCATGACATCGGGAATTAATTATTAAATTAATTAATGTGACTTATATTTTTTGAATTTTGTAAAACGGACTTCATTTTTGAATTCAGAATATCAAATATATCTTAGGGTGAATTTTTGGGATTTTTCTGAAAAACTTCAATTTTTGATGAATAGTGAAACCACTAAGTGGTACTTATAAAAACTGATTTTTCCGTTTAAATGAAATTTTGCCATCATTGGGTTTTGATTTTCAAAAATCCTACATACATGGTTGTCATTAAGAAGTAAAATGTGGTTCAATGATATTAAAATAATTTTTTGGTGAATAGTAACTTATTAAGTTTTTAATCACGATTAGTGGTAATTAGTGTAGTTTAAGGTAAAAATAATGCTTTAATAAAATGAGATGAGCTTGACACATGTCTTACCCTCATTGGTTGTATCATGGACGACCAAGACAATCCATGGGTCAACTTGGGGACCCCATGGATCCACTTTGGTTGGGAAATGACATAAATAACATTTTATTTAATGTAAAAGTAAAATTGACACAAACATGATATGTTTTACTAAAACAATTTTTAAGTGGGGTTATACAAGTCATCTTTTTGATTATAAATATTCATTGGAAAGCTAAAAAGATATCCTACATCATAGTAGTTTTTTTTATAATTTTTAGACATTAAATAAATTAAATTATTTATGACATAATAATGATGCAGCGATGACATCGTTATTTGACGATTTAAATAAAATGGAAAGATAATGTAAAATAAATGAACTACACATGTCCAAAACTTATTGGATGAGTGGCTTTCAAAGCCTTATCACCTTAGACACGAATTATAGCAATGTGGGACCTTTTGAAACCGAAACACATTTTCAAATAAAGTAATATTTCTTTACTTTCCAAAAGTGCCCCTCCTCTCCTCTTATAAAAGGCCCCCACCTCTACCTCATTTAACACACTCCTCAAGCCTTTGGCTCGGCCAAGCCCTGCCCATTTACTCTATAAACATCCCTCTTCTCATCCTAGAGGATTCCCTTTGGGCATAATCCTTTCAAAGGAAGCCTTTAGGCTCAAATCAAAAGGAGTTACACTTTTAAAGGTAATTCATTCTCTCATGTTCATTTGTTTTATTTTGCTTCTCCAACCCCCTAAAATCTTTTTATTTACTTCTTTTGTAACAAAATCAGTATCTTCAATATACTAGGATGTTGTTATATGATTTATTCGAGCTACACTCTCACACAACTACATCAAATGGTTAAAGAACATACGGTTTCCGTGGATGGTGAAATTCTGCCTCCCGAAACGATGATTGTTCAATACTCATTTAACACCTTCAAAGGTGGCCATTATGATGTCACTATTTTTATATATGATATATAATATGTTTATGTTTTATTTATGATTATGTATTTTTCATTTTTGTCTTACCTTTATGGCTTCCATTATGGGTATACGCGATATCTTCATTTAAGGAAGTGCGGACTACCGCCCCCTCAAAGTGATTTGATTCGTTAAATACCATATGTGGGTTGTATAAAGGATGGAAATATGATATTATATATTATATTATACTGGAATTATAATATACCTTTATATCATTATTATTCCATTCTATAAAATACGAAATAGAAATGAAAGTAGCGTTTATGCGTACGTACGGCTTACCGTCTCCATGAACGGTGCATTTCATTTCTTACCTCTAAACGATTATGTAATGTTATAAATGCATGCATGTACTGGATATATATGAAATATATTATATCTACATAAGGAATACAATTCTGGATATAATAAACATTTGGCCACACGAACAACATGTAATTGTAAGAAGTCCACTTTCGACTTCAGAACCAAATATCGGCAAAACAAATATTATTAACTTAAATGATTACATAATGTTTATGACATGGTAATAAGTGGTATAAAAGTAATAATTAACTTGAAAAAGGTTCTTAAGTAATTGTAAATTAACTCAAGTTTATTATTCAGGAGATTAAAGAACGATCGAGTCAAGTTGGACCCGAGGTAAGGGATCCTACTCCTCTCTTTCTTTTTAAGAGCACACTTTTATGTCATTCCTTTTAAAGCTCATATTTCTTGTTATTGGGATGATATTTTAAATTAAAATTGCTGTAAATTCTATTTTAATATGATGGGATACTCTATTTGATCTCATCAATCCATATTCGGAAGTTTTATGTGGCGCCGTTAGGCTGCCGTGTTTTTGTAATGGATTTTTTCATCTCACTTTTATTCTAGTGAGATTTATGCTACATTTGCCACAAATTCCATTGAGTGGTGTATGTACTGCCCATTATTCTACTATTTGTGTAATATACTTTCGTTTATGAGAATTTACATCAATGACCTATTGTCTTTCTTTCATGGGGTGTATGTTTTGAAAGATAGCCAAGTCGGTAAGGGAACCTTTCACCCTCCTCTTTTTTAAAAGACTTCTTTTATTGGGTCTTTTAATTTACATATTTTTATGTTGGGATATGTTCTCATACATCCTTATTGATGTTAAATTTATGTCCAAGTGATGAGATACACTTTTTATCTCTCATCAACTCATTTTGATGTGATGCCGTTAGGCTGTCAAGGGAACTTTTTAACCCAATTTCAATTTCTTTGGGTTCAACTTGTAGTCATTGAATATGTCATCCATTGAATATGTGTGAATGAAATTTTATTGTTTTAAACTTAATATCGACTTATATTGGGTGTATATATATTTTTCACACATATTTTTGAGATTTATTTGTCCTTAATTTAAGGATACCTTCTTTATAAGGGATTTCATCACATTTGACATTTCTATCGAGGGTTCATTGTTGTTATGCACCAATTCACTCTTATATGGTGTATATACTATCCTTTGGAGTATTATATCATGAATCCTTTTATTCTCATGATATTATAATGTTCTGACTAAATGTTATTCCTCGATTATTGTATTCAAGTGTCTCTAATTTTGGTAAAACCCCTTTAACCAAAATATCGTTTTAAATGTTTTAATTATTTGTTCTTATTAATATCTATGTTTTCAAAATGGTTTTAAGGATTTATTTATATGGATATTAATGGTTTAAAATGTTAAAAGCTTCAAGGTGGTATGGGACACTTTGATTCAAAAATCTCATTATTAAATGTTTTAAATGGTTTCTTTTTGAATGGATTCATTATTTCAATATCCTAAAATGTTATATTGTGATTGAAATGTGGAAATGATATGTTTCCTTTATTCATGTTTATGTGATACAATTATGTTATGGTTCTTGGGCATTGTTATGAAGAACGGGTGGTTCCGTGATAAATTAAGGGCGGGTGAGCCCGATATAGCTCTCCAATGCATTGGGTAATGCAAAGGAGTGAAACGTTAAGGTTTCTCCGAAGAGATTTAGGGAATATACTATGATGGGTATTCCAAACGTAACCAAGAGGGTTACTCCCTACGTAAGAATGTTATGAATGCTTCAAGTTACCTTTATGACTTATGTTTTCTATGATTTATTCATGATTTGATATGACTATGTTTTATGGGTAAAGTATGATTTCATTCTTATGTATATATGAACTCATGTTTCCTTTCCATATTTTTATAACCCTTATTGAGCTTTTTATGCTCATCACAAGTTTTTGAAATGCTTTTCACAGGTCAAGGGAAAGGTACATGATGTGATGATAGTGTCAAGGATGTGTCAAGAAAGAATCCGTGTTTTATTTTAAATAGGATTCCATTGATGGGAAGAATGAATATTGTCTTTTATGTAACCACCTTGTTTAAATGTGGAATGTAATGAAAGTTTCATGATCTAATTCTCTAAAACTCTAAACCTGAAAAGATCCTCAATGTGTAATCTTGTAATAACTCAAGTTTAAGTAAGGTTTAAGGCTGGGGCCTTATAAAAAATATAATTAAATTAAAAAACTAAATACTTAAAATAGTAATGAATAAGGAATAATTAATCATTGATAATTCATGTTTGATATAGCTTAATCTCTTTATATTCAAAGGATTTCTAAAAATATTATTAAGATGATGTTTAGTGTTAATGAATTCTAGTGTGATGTGACCTTTTTGAAAATTATATCGTAAAAAGTGATATCCTTAATCAATATGTTTAGTCCAAGAATGAGATAAAATAATAATTTAAATTTTAAAAGAAATTTTATTATTACCATTTATAGGGATATGTAATAATTAACAACAATAATCCAGTAAAGAGTATTTAAACCATATAATATGTTCACAAAAACATCATACAATTGTGTACTATGATTCAGAAGTATATAATGCCATAATATTTTTCTTTTTACTACACCATGATACTAAAGACTTTCCTAAAAAGTTAAATTTACCATACGATCATCTCTATCTATGTTAAATATAAAAAAATATTATAATAACAAACTATTTCAAAATTATATCCTTTAGAAAAAAATATCCCAAAAGAAAGTATAATCCCGAGGCATTTAAAAATTATTTTTTTAATATTTATGTGAGATTATTTAGGATTTTCTTGAAAATATGGACATACATAATCTATAAATAATATCAAGTTATCTTATATTTAGATAAATTAATCATTATTCTATAAATAGTTTTGTTAACTGGTTTCCTAGTTTCATCTAAATTCAGATTATATTTTATATTCTTAGGTGTGTCACGAAATATTTTGATATTCATACCAAAAAGTTTTGAAAAAATATCGTGTATATTTTCATTGATTTAAAATAATCTCATATTTATTTTGAATCCTTTAATAACCAAGATATAATTTTAACTCACACATACAACTCATTTAAAATTCTATTTTCATTTTTTTGGAAAATATAATACACACATAGTTTTTAGAGGAACAAAAATAATATAATAATTATAGATTTGACCAAATAAAACATCATTTAAAATTTTTCTGAAAAATAGGGTAGGATCATATAAGACTTTTGAAAAAAAAATTGAGATCTAAAAAGAGATGAACTTATCATAACAACCTCTATAGAATTTTTTTAAAGAATAAAGAGATTCTAAAAGTATAAAAACATTATTTGGAAATTGAGAATTTAAAAATCAGGGGGGTTTCTCAACAATAACATCCTAAAAATATATCTTTTAATAATGAAACTTTTTATGTTCATCGATGTAGTTTTAAATTAATACTGGTCACATAATCAAGAAGATTCTTATGGATTCAATTCTAGCTATATGTTCATTAGTTTATTGATAATAAATTCCTTCTTTTTATCTCTAACCAGAAGCAACCAAATTAACTTTGTTTCTAACAATAATACTAGACTCAATAACCTTGTTTCTATAAAATCATTTAGTTTCAATCATTAGGTAGTCCTTAGGTCTATAAACTAGTTCCAAAACATTATTTTCTTCAATATAATTTAATATTTCATGAATTACCATTACCTAAAATTCATCATTGACTAAATTACTGATGTTATTAGGTTCATGATATGACAATAAAACTTGTAGTTCAAACCTATTTCTAAGAGAGGATAAATATTGAGTTCCTATATTTATGTCACCTAAAAAATCATCTTAATAGTGTCCATTATGTTTTATAATTTTTCTTTGAGATAAAGTAATAGATTCTTCTATGTCTACCTCATGGTCTAAAAGGACTGTTTGGTATCTACCAGGTGAGTATTAAAGTAAATCATCAACATGGTTATTAGTATAAGAGGTTTTATTAATATTTACTATGGAATTATCCAATTCAATATCATCTATTATTGGTTTATACTCCTGTGGATATGTCTCATAAAAAGTTACATATATTGACACTTCCATAATTTTAGTTCTTTTATTAAAGGCTCTATCGAATTTACTAGAGGTTAAAAAACTATGGAAAATTTACTCATATATCTTGGTTGAAAACTTATCTATACTATGTTTTTTATTAAGAATATAATCTTTTTATATAAAAACTCAAAGTAATTTATCTTAGTATTTCTAACATTTCATAATTCATAGAAATCCTTTTTTTAAAATTGGTCTTATTAAAACATCATTATCTTTTATTCCAAATTAATTCTATTTATTCTTTTAAAAACCCCATTATTTACGGTTTTCAAGGGGTAGAGATGTTATTTTTACAGTCATGTTATCAAAATAAGGCTACGATATCTTGATTCTCAAATTAATTATCATGATTACTTCCCAAGGTTTTTGTAAGATCAATAAGTTTTCTATATATTTATCATATCTAGAAAAATGAATTAGATCCACACTTTTGTGACACAAGAAATATTCACCATGTGAATATTGAATTTTCATAAAAATTTATGAATAATTCTTTCTAACAGTCTAAAAACTCTTGATGTTCTAAATAAATACATGTGGACCAATTTTAGGGGTTGAGAGGTAGAAAACTCTTTCTTTGGTTTGAAATAAATTTGTGATGATTCCCTTTTTGAAAAGGATTATAAACTTTATCTTTTGTGAATTCATGATTAGGTAAATCCCTTAATAAACTTTTCTTATTTAGATTTCTATGTAATTTTATATTACAATGGACTAGTCTATTATGACATAGGTAAGATTATTTATGAAAAACAGTTATGTAGTAAACATTTTGTTCAAATAGATAATTAAAATTAATAACATAAACCATATAAATCCTAAATGTTATAAACATTAAATAATGCTTAGAATTATAAATAATACCTGTATTATTCTTAGACATAACATGAACACCATCAAATAAACTGACAAATTATAATTATATTATACTTTAAACCATTAACAAAAAAATTATAAATTAGAATAGTTTCAGATTTACAAATCTATCCATGATAAATAATTTTTACATTTCCATTATCACAAAAAGTAACTTTCCCACCATCAATATTCACAAGATTATTAAAAATGCATTAATTACCAGTCATATGTCTAGAACATCCACTGTAAAGTTATCATAAGATTTTATTTTATATCTTTAAGCATTTAACCTACACACAATCAAAAAAGAACTCATTTTGTTACTCATACATTCTTGGGTCTATAAAATTCATCAAATAATTTTAAGGTAATAAATATTTGTTTTACCAGTTTAATAACATAAGAGTTATTAGTTTTAGAGAGAAATGTCTTCTTTGGACCATATAATTTGACTTGTTTTATTTATATTAATAGGAATTAAAATTGTTACAATTCAAAGTCCTGTTAATAGGCTTATAACATGGAACAATGTAATTTTTTTAAAATTTGATTAATTTTCAAGAATTGTATCTATTTACATATTTATATTTATTTGGTATTTTTTACCTAACATCTTATCAAATATATCTTTTCCATTTTTATGTTTTCATAAATCATTACAAACTTTTTAACACACGAATGTTTTTTATGAATTATTTTCTGTAAATAATTTTTATTCTTCAGTAGCTTGAGTTGCATGCAATCGTGATTTTAAATGAAATTTGAGATAATCTTAGTATAAAATTACTATTATATACTATCTCTTAGGTTATCAGGAATTACTGTAACTAGCTTATGAAAATGAATTTAGAATTCTTTAGCTATCAATTAATTATGAAAAGTATAAATCAATTAGATATTTTTATTTTTGAGTGAATTACTTTTGGTAACAAAATTAATGTGATATATATGTGTAAAATACATAATAAAATTATTTTTATATTCTTCCAATTGATATTTTAGTGATAGTCTATTATTAAACCCCTATTTGATGTATAAAAACCTATTCTTTTTAAAAAAGATTAATTTCAAATCTTTGAATGGAGAACCCTATTAAAATTTATATTTTGATAAATTAAAAAAATTTATATGACAACATAATTTTTTTTCTGGAAGTGGGATAGAAAAATTTACTTTGGATGAATTTAAGATATTTTTCTAATAAGTTTCATCTTTTGATGAATAGTAAAAATACGCAAAATTTTAATTGAAAATAAGTTTTATTCAATGAATAATTTTATATAGATAAATTATATTATTGATTGGTTTCATAGTATAAATAGTATATATTTTTACCATTTAATATAATTTAGGTCATTATAATTAATATTATATTAAATTTAGATGTAAAAACATTTCAATTTGTTCTATATTTTATCTTTTAAAACTCCTTTTCTCATTTCAAAAATAGGAATAAATAAAAAATTAAGTACTGAATTTTTTTTGTTTTTAATTTGGAAATATTAATTCTGTATTTAGAATAATTAGTTTCAAATTATGTTAATAGATTTATTTTTTATTTTTCATTATGAATAGTGACATTGGTAGTTATTTTTATTACCATGGTTAAGAGTAAATTGGGTAATTAAAGGTAAAATTAATATTATAAAATTACCTCAACACCTGTAAAAATAAAATTGGATGACTAAATATGATCCTTATAATCTATTTTTTAACATTTAATAACTTAATGATAACTTAACCATGTATATAACATGTATATAATAAAAACTAATGAATATAAAAAAAATTCACAATCTCATTTTATATAAGTATATTAATTTTAATATATACATAACTAGGATATAATATTGACAATATATAAAAAGTAGAAATATAAAATAATTAACTATATCATAAAAATTTATTTATAATTTTTATATTTTAATTAATAACCATTAATGAAGATACAATAGTGATGGATAAATTGTTTACATAATTAAAATTAAAAAAAATGGTTTTAAAAATATTATAAGAAATATCATATGAACTAATTATTGTGATCTCCTAATTTTATAGGTGAATATGAAATTTTAGGAGTGTATTAAATATTTTGTTTCGAACCTATCATCTCTGTGGATTTTATTTAAAGTCAAATAAATGAATAGTGTCAAAATTTGAAATATTGATATTTTATGAAAATAAAATTTTATTAAATTATTTAAAAATTCTAAGCTGATAATTATAAAAATAATAATGTAATAAAATCTAAATTTATGGTCAATTACAACATATAAGTAAATATTTATAACCATTAAATATTTTGAATTTAATTTTCATAATTAAACTTAAATAGAATAACTCAGTGTTATTTAAAAAGATATTTCTGAAATTGACAAAATAACGTATCCACAATTTATTGGTTGACGATATTACAACCCTCTCTCATATCATCTTTGGAATTAGAACATTTTTAAGATTTTTTGGCTAGTTTTTATTTATTATAAATTATTATTTATGGAGTTTCCAAAAGTTCTCATCAACTCAATTATAAAAGGGAACCCCCTCTCTCACCTTGTCACTTCATTTATAGCCTTAAATATTGGTCCTAACCTACCCTTTGTCCATATTAACTTCCATATTTTATGTCTAGAGGTTCTTGTCATCTTTACAGACCAACTCTAGTTCTCTATGAAGAGATTTAGAGGAATCACGTCGAGGAAGAGGTAATCTCTTCCACCGATTCTTTCAAACTTATTTCTTCTTCTACTTACCCTTAATTATTATTTCATTATAAATTAATAACCTTAGTATCACTCATTTACTGATATGTTATTATAAATATGATATAATGATTTTTCAACTTCTATACATCCTATGAAAATGAAATCACCGCGTATACATACGTACGAATTACCATCTCCGTGTTGGGGTGTAATCTGCTTTTCAACACCTCCATACTTGGATGGGAATAATGATATAAATAATAACTATATATTATTATTATAACATTTTACTAATTCTGAAATATTATACACCTTCAACTTCAATACCATTCAACAATTTTGGGAATAATATCATCGCTCGTGTGTACGTATGGCCTACCGTCTCCACGATACGATTCGATTCAATCTACATGATCTTCATTAAAAATGATTATATATATTATTTGAATGAATAAATATAATATATTTTATACTAATATCATTCTATAAATTATTTAACTATAACCTAAAAAGTGGAACATGAACTTAACCAAAAAATCATTCATAAGAACATAATGTAGTTAATATCTGAATAACAAGTGATGATGAAATGTTACTAAAAAATGGAAGATAATATAATCATATATGATATCATAAAAATTATTATGATTTTGGAATAATTCAATAACATTATTTAAATCATTATACAAGAGGTTTTGATACATATTAAGGATATCATATCTAAGGTACAAGATAATTTCACAATCACAATATTTTTAGAGATTATTTATACCTATATTTTTACTGTGGTATACATATCATCCACATCAATGATTCATAATTATGTAATATTATTTATATTATTATATTTTTTTAAAATAAACTTTACCCTTTGGAAAAATTTTATTAAATGGTATGAAAGGAATATTTTTTCGTTATTTAAATTGAGGTACTTTTTGACTTTTCCAGCAAAAGTATGAAGAGAATGTTTTTTACCTTATACGTCTTTAATGGATTTTTTCAGTTTCATGAAACCTTATTTCCTTGAATTTTAACCAATAATATTAGAAATTTATTTTCATACCAAACGATTTCTTCTGAAATTATGTTGTATTATGAGGAAGGAAAACATTTTTGAAGAAGAAATGATATTTTCCTCAAGAATTAATTTCAAGTGTTTTATCAAAAAATATTTTCCATATTAGACAATGATATTTAAATAGTTTTATGTTTCTATGCATGTTATTAATATATTTTGGTTTTGTTAATTATGGATTGATATTTTATATAGATTATGTTATTATGTCATGTTGTTTAAGAAACCCATTTTATTTCATGGTTTATGCTTTGATAAGTGATTTGTGTTTTTTTGGAACACGTAATAATGATTTAATTATAGGATTGGTGAGACCAATATCTCTATCTAATTCATTGGGTAAAGATTTATATCTCATGAGATAGACATTACTGGAATATAAAGTAATTATTATTCATTAATATAGGTTTTTAAGTTGGAGGGATCTCATTTTAGTAATGGAATTTGTCTTCTATAATGGTCTTGGTAATGAGCCTCTACTAATATGAATTTTTTTTATGTTTATCTATGTATGACAAAAAATTTATTGTCTTATGTTATGAATATTGTGATTATATTTCGCCTTTATGATTTATCCCATGATAGGATCTCCTGATCATTTATATACAGGATACTATTTTCCAATGTTATGTTCTTATGATTATCATATGATTGAAATTTTTCTTTTTACCCATATTGAGAATTTGAGATCACCCTTTTATTTTTTCCCCATTCCTTGAAAAAGGGTATTAATTGAGATATGTCACAAAGGAGTCTAGTTTTTAAGAAATAAATGGGAGACAATATAGATGTTCTATGAACTAGTTGTTTATGTTTCCAAGTTTCAAAATACACTAAACCTATACGGTCCGAGAGTGGTTTTTTAATGTAGTGTAATAATTATCTATAATTGTTTAAGTAATACCAACATGTAGAGTATGGTCCATTATAATTGGTATCAGAATAAATGTTTAATTAACATTTGAAAACTATGATGAGAGAACCTTAGGAAGATCCCTAAGTGTATATCTAAGTATATGTTATAATCCTATCTTACTATTTTAGAGATGTTCATGAATAACCTACGATAAAACCTAAAGGGTATTTAATTGAAATTTTATTATTAAATTATGTGATTTTACCATTATTATTAGTGTTTCTCACACTAATATTCTTGGTTTTATTCAATAGATGGAACTTGAAGGTACCGTGTTAATGTTGAATGCAAAGTGCAATGTAATGATTGTCCCCCTGAGTAGCCAAATGTTATCGGAGATGGATTGAAAATCATTTAGCCATTATCGCACAACTTTCTAAAGCTATGAATCATGTCCTACATACAAATGACCAATGGAGGGAGAAACATTCTGTTTAATCCTTTATGAGGCAGCGTCCGCCTTCATTTACTGGGTCTTCTGATCCTTAGTTGCTGAAAAATGGATCAGTACCACTAAAAAGATATTTTCTATACTACATGTTTTTAACAAGATAATGAAATCTTAATAGTATATCATTTGGAAGGTGAAACTGATCAATGGTTTAATCCTATCAATATTATGAGATAAATAGATGAAATTGAGTCCATGGAATGGGACAAGTTCAAAAAATTATTTTTCAATAAGTACCTTCCTCGTATTCTTCGAACAAATATGGACAAGGAGTTCCATACAATTAAGAAAATGGATGATTAATCTGTTGGTAACATTTGAAAAAAAAATTACAAGATTTCTATGTATGCTTCGAGAATTATTATCCAACCTGAGAGTAAAACTGATCGATTCTTTAGTGGCTTAAAACCATGTCTTTGAAGGGAATTATCCATAAGAGACTTTAACAGCTATAAGAAAAAATTTCAATGGGAACTCAAGGTTGTGATGGAGATTATAGTAATAGATTAGTCATATGGCTTTGATAATAGGAGAAAAATTAAATTCAAATGAAAATATAAAAATCAAACTGAAAAGAAGATGATTTTTCCATTATGCTCAATGTATGGAAATAAACATGGATGGAATTCTCTTAATGGTACTAATAACTGTTATAAATGTGAAAAATAAGGTCATCAAGTAGTTTAATTCCAAAGTGATGGGGAAAAGATTTATAAATATGAAAATAATGAAAAGGCTACATAGAATGCACCTCCTACAATTCAATGTTACAAGTGCATGGAAATAGGGCATTGTGCCAATAAATTCCCTAATCCAAGGGTTATTTAAGATGATCGACGTCCAAAAACTCATAAGAAAAAAGATAAAGGAATGACACATGCAATCAATATCAGCGATGTAGAGTATGATAATGCAGTGGTGAATGGTACACTTACCATCTACTCTAATGTAGAAAATGTTTCATTTGTTTTTGGATGCACCCACTCTTTTACTTCTAATGAATTTTCATAGGGTGTCTCTATATTACCACATCAATTATATGTTGATCTAGATATGACAAATCATAATGGAACAGTGATCACATCAAATGTTTATTATTCTACTCAGGTTGAAGTTTGTAGGAAAGTGCTTCTTGCAAATATTTTGATCCATCCTATAGTGGAATTTTATGCGATTATTGGCATGGATTGGGTTTCTCTATAGGGAGAACATATCAATTTCCTAGGAATGGAAGTCACATTCTATATTCCAAATCAATCTATGATCATATATTGATGCAAGGATGAATATAACCTCCTAGTAGAAATTTCTTCCATCTTATGGATCTTGATAATTATAAATGAAGGTTATTTATCTCAAATGATTGGGGAAAAACTCACGATTAAGAATAATCTCATTGAATGGGTGTTTGATGTTGTTTTTCAAGATTAATTGCAATCTCTTCCACCAAATTGAGAAGTTTAGTTTTCAATAAAACTCATATTGTGTTCTATGCATATTGTAAAGAGACCTTACATAATGGACCCAATTGAGTTGTAGGAATTAAAGAAGAAACTCCAAGATAATATTTATAAGGAATTCATATTCCCTAATGTGTCACCTTGCGGAGATAATATTCTATTTTTTAAGAATATAGATGGATCTATGAGACTCTGCATGGATTTTTGAGAACTAAACAAGATCCCTATCATGAAAAGATATCCTATTCCCCATATTGATAACTTATTTGACCAACTATGTAGTGTGAAATACTTATCCAATGTTGATCTTCGATAAGGATGTCATAAATTAAGGGTCAAAATGATGATATACCAATGATGGCATTTCGTACAAGCTATGAACACTATGAATTTATAGTGATGCCTTTTTATATTACTAATTCCACTACTATATTCATGGATATAATGAATAATGTCTTTATAGACTATCTTAATCAATTTTTGGTAGTCTTTAAAGACAATATTCTTGCTGATTCAAGGATAAAAGGAAGACATGAAGATCTCTTGAGAATTGTACTGAAGACTCTGATAAAGAATAAGATTTTTGTATAATTTTCATAGTGTGAATTTTGGCTTCATAAAGTCTGATTTTTTTGTCACGTAATCTCAAGAGAGGGGATATTTGTGGATCCATAAAAATAGTGGTTATTGAAATATGGTCGACACATAAAATGGTAAATGAGATCAGAAATTTTCTTGGTTTGGATGGATATTATTGAAGTTTTGGGAAATACTTTTCCTGGTTATCTAATCCAATCACCATGTTAACTCGGAAAAGAGTTATGTTTCTTTGGATAGAGGAATGTGAAGAGGATTTTAAAGAGATAACAAGAATTTTAGCCAGTGCACCTGTGGTAACATTAAAATGTAGTAGAGAAAGTTTTGTGATCTACTATGATGCATCCAAGAAGTGGATGGGATGTGTTCTTATGAAAAATGATATGTTTATAGCTTATACCTCAGGGTTGTTGAAGATTCAAGAGAAAAATTACCCAACTAATGATTTGGAGTGAGCTATGATAATCTTTGAATTAAAGATATTAAGACATTATATTTATGGTTAAAAGTGTGATATTTATGCTGATCATAAAAGTTTAAAGTATATTTTCACACAAATGGAGCTGAATACGCGCCAATGTATATGGTTAGAGTCAGTTAATGATTACAACCTCTCAATACATTTCAACCTTGGAAATAGAAAAAAGTGGCTGATGCTTTGAGTGGAAAAGACCATGCTAGCATTTCCATGATGAGTATCATGAAAGATCAAATATTTATATATTTTCAAAGGATGGATCTGGGAATTTTAATAGAAGGGGATAAATCTTATCTTTTTCAAATGAATGTTCAACCATAAATACAAGTGAAGATTAAAGACGTGTAGTATAAAGATGTATAGCTACAAAAGAAATTAATAAATGTTCCTATATTCAACATTGATTATGATATAATAAAAAATATTAGGAACCACGTTTGTATTCCTCCCATAACAGAATTAAATAAGGACCTAATGGTTGAGTCTCATAGTTCCTCATTCTCTATTAACCTTGGAAGTACACTGATTTATAGGGACCTCAAATAGTACTTTTGGTGGGATGACCTGAAAAGTGATGTCGCCAAATATGTCTCTTGATGTTTGGTTTGTCAAAAAGTTATGGCTGAGAGACAGAAGTCTAAGGGGATGTTACAACCATTACCCATACCATAATGGAAATGGGAAAACATCACTATAGACTTTGTCATCAAACTTCCAAAAACATCCAAAGGAAATAATGTAATCTGGGTTATAGTTGATCGTCTTACGAAGTCTGCACACTTCATTATTATTATAGAGGACTTATCTCTTGATCAACTTTAGTGGATATATGTAAAATAAGTGGTATGATTTCATGGAGTACAACTTTCCATTATATATGATTGGGATCTGAGGTTTACCTTAATGTTCTGAAAAATTCTTCAGTATTGTCTAGATATGGAGTTAAGTTTTATTAGATTTTATCATCCTCATACGGATGGTCATTCGGATAAGACAATTCAAATAATGGAAGACATTTTGAGATATTTCTCTATGGATTTAAAAGGTGGTTAATATCAACACCTACCATTGGTGGAATTTTCATACAATAATAGCTTTCAATCTAGTATTCAGATGGCCCTTTATGAAGCCATATATGGATAGAAGTGTAGGACTCAAACTTGTTGTCATGAAGTTGAGAAAAGAAAGCTATTAGGACTTGATCTTGTTGATGAACTAGTAGAAAATGTCAGATCTATTCAACATCATATAAGAGAATCTTAGAGTCAAAAAAAAGTTATGCTAAAAACCGAAAAAAATACCTAGAGTTTGAAGTTGGTGATTAGGTGTTCGTAGAAATATCTATCTAGCAGAGAGTAATTAGATTTGAATATAAGGGAAAGCACATCCTAGGTATATCAGTCCTTTTGATATTATGGATTGAGTTGGTAAGGTAGCTAACTGGTTGGCACTACCACCAAATCTCTCTCAAGTTCATGATGTGTTCTATATATCTCTATTAAGAAAGTACATTCCAGATCCTCTACATGTACTAATCTTAGAAGTCGTACCACTAGAGTAAGATCTTTCTTTTGATGAACAACCAATAGAGAGTCTGGATCATAGCAAAAATGTTCTACGAAACAAGACCACTTTCTTGGTTAATGTTTTATGGAGGAACCGCCTACATGAAAAAGCATCCGGGGATCTTTGGGATATGGTGAGGGAGAGGTATCCTCAACTGTTTATTTTCAAGTGATGAATTTTGAGAGTGAAATTCAGTTTATGGGGGTAGAATGTAACACCCGGATGTTTTTTATGAAATATTTTCTTTCAAAAATTTGTTTTCATTAGTAGCTTATGTTTCATGAAATTGTGAGTTCAAATGATTCAAGAGACACCCTTAGTATAAATTTTTCATTATAGCCCATCTGTTATGTTTGCGGGAATAATTAAAAATAAATTATGAAAATGTATTGAGAATTATTTGGCTATCAATTAATTAGGAAAAAAATAAATCAATTAGATATTTTTATTTTTGAGTGAATTGATTTTGCTAATGAAATTAATTTGATATATGTGTGTTACATACTTAATAATATATTTTTTATATTCATACAATGGATATTTTAGTCATAGGCTGTGAATAAGTCCCTCATTGATATATAAAAATCTATTTTTTAAAAAAAGATTAATTTTACACTTTTGAATGATAAACCCCTTTTAATTATGAATTTGAAAAATTAAAATGTTTTATATGAAAAAATAAACTTTTTGTTTTGAATAGGGATATAAAAATTTAATTTGGATAAATTTATTATATTTTTCTGATAACTTTCATGTTTTGACAAATAGTAAAAATATGCTAATGTTTAATTTAAAATACCTTTTTTTATTGAAATATTTTATATGGTTAAATTATGTTTCTAAATGGTTTCAATGTATAAATATAGTTTATTTGTACCATTTAATATAATTTAGGTTATTTAAATTAATTTTACATTAAGTTCATATGTAAATATATTTCAATATTTTGTAATATTTTAACATTTAAAACTCGTTTTCTCATTTCAAAAAAAATGATTTATTTTAAATTAATTACTGCAACATCTATGTTTTAAATTTTAAAAAATTGATTACATATTTGGAATTAGAAGAACTAAATTTTGTAAATAGGATACTTTTATTGGGGAATTATGAATAGTAACTTTGGTAATTATTTTTATTACCATGGAAAAAGGTAAATCAAGTAATTGAAGGTAAAACAAATATTTTAAAATTATCTTAACACCTATAAAAAGTCTATTGGATGACTAAATTTTACCCTTATCATTTATTGTTAGTAACGGAATAACTTAAGGGCCACTAACCTTTGAATATGACATGAATATAATAAAAACTAATGAATGTGACAAAATATAAAAATCTCAATTTATATAAGTATATTAATTTTAATATATGGATTACGATGATATAATATCAAATATAGATAGTATTTATAAATATAAAAAAATTAAATACATCATATAAATTTATTTATAATTTTTAGTGATTAAATAATATCTATTAATGATGACAAAATAGTGATGAATAAATTATTTTATTAATATAAATATAAAAAAATGGTTTTAAAAATATTATAAGAAATATCATTTGAACTAATTAATGTTCTAAATTAATTTTATACGTGAATATGAAATTTTAGGAGTGTATTAAATATTTATTATTGAATATATATTATGTGTGGATTTTATTTAAAATCAAATAAATTAATAGTGTTAAAATTGACACTATTGATATTTTTTAAATAATTTTTTATTAAATTGTTTAAAAATCAGAAAAATATTTAAAAAATACCAATAAATATCTATAATATTTATAATTTCATAAAATATCAATTTCTAATCAATTTACCCCATATAAGTAATTATTTATAACCATTTAATATTAAGAATGTTATTACTACTATTAAAATTTAATAGAATAAATAAGTGTCAATTAAAAAAATATGGTTCAAATTGAAAATATTACTTGTCCAAAATTTATTTTTGGATGATATTGCCACACTATCCCATAAAATATTTTAAATTGGGATATTTTTAAGGTTTTTGGGCAGGGTTCTATTTTATTATAAATTATTATTTATGGAGTTTCCAAAAGATCACCTCACCTCAATTATAAATGGGAACATCCTCCCCCACCTATTCACTTCTTTTTGATCCTTCACTCTCAGACATCCCCACAAATGTTTCCTTCTTAACTTTCTAATTTACATTCTAGAGTTTTTGGTCATTTTCAAAGACCAACTCTAGTTCTCTAATAAAAGATATAGAGGAAGCACGTCGAGGAAGAGGTTATCTCTTCTACCAATTGTTTCAGTAAAATTATTTTTATAATTCCTCTTCATTAGTTGTTTCATTATAAAGTAATAAACTCCGTATAAATAATATACTTATATGTTATTATAAATATGAAAAAAATCATATTTTACCTTCTATCCATCCTTTGAAAATCGAATTCACCATGTGTGCGTACATACAGCTTACCGTCTCCACACCATGGTGTAATATGTTTTTAACCACCACCTTACATGGATGCGTATAATGATGGAAATAATAACTATATATGATTATTTGAAATATTTTCTAGTTTTAAATACTATACACCATCCACTTAAATACCATTCAATAATATTTGGAATGATATCATCACTCGTGTGTACGTACGACCTACCGTCTCCACGATGAAATGTGATTTATTCTATATGATCTTCATTAAACCATAATTATATTCATGCTTTTATTGAGTAAATATGATATATATTATAATAATATCATTGTGTAAATGATTTAACTATAACCTAATAAGTGGGAGATGAACTTATCTGATAAATCTTACATAAGAACATAAAGAAGTTAATATCTGAATAACGAGTGACAATGAAATGTTACTAACAAACAGATGATAATATAATCATATATGATATCATAAAAATGAGTATGATTCTATAATAAGTAAATATTATTATTTAAATAATTATACAATATTTTTAGATACATATGAAGGATATCAGACCTAAGGCAAGGGATAATTTCACAATCTCGTTATTTTCTGGGATTGTTTATATGTAAGTATTTACTAGGGTATATTTATCATCCAAATCCATGTTTCATAATTATGTAATATTATTTATATTATTTTTAAAAAAATTAATGTTAACACTACCCGTTGGTAAATTTTTATTAAATAGTATGAAAGTAATATTTTGTCGTTATTCGATTGGAGGCACTTTTTGACTTTTCTATAAAAAGTTCCAGGAGAATGTTTTTTAAATTATACAGCATTAATTTATTTTTATGATTTCATTACACCTTATTTCCTTGAATATTCCTCTATAATATTACATGGTTATTTTCATATAAAAGTATTTCTTCTAAAATTTAGTGACATTTTGAGGATGAAAAACATTTTTTAATATGAAATTATATTTTTCCCAAGAATTAATTTCAAGTGTTTTATAAAAATTATTTTCCAACTAAGATGACTCTCTTTAAATAGGGTTATGTTTCTATCCATATTATTACTATGATATTATTTTGTTAATGATGGAATGATATTTTATATGGATTATGTTGTGAAGGAATGATGTTTAAGAAACCCATTTTATTTCATGGATTATACTAGGATAAATGATTTATGTTTTGTGGATCACATAAGAATGGTTTCATTATTAGATGGGTGGGACTTATATCTCCCTCCAATTAATTGGGTAATTATTTATATCTCATGAGATATACATGATCGGATGGAAAGTAAATCTGTTTCAGTAATACATGGCTGGAATGAGGAGTGAACTCAGTTCAGTAATTGACATTGTCCGCTATAATGGTCTTGGAAATGAGCCTTGACTAATATGAAATGATTTTATATGCTTATGTGTGTATGCCACAAAATTTCATATCTTATGTTATGAAAATTCATATTATATTTCACTTTTATGATTTATCACATGACATGATATTCTAATCTTTTATATGTAGGATAGGAATTTCAAATGTTATGTTGTTATGATTATCATATGATTGATATTTCATTTGTATACCCTTAATGAGAATTTGAGATCACCCTTTAATAAGTTTTCCCAAGGTCCTGAAAAACGGTATTAAGTAATATATGTCCAAAAATAGTTTAGTTTTGAAGAAATAAATGGGAGATAATGTAGATGTTTCATGAACCGGTTTTTTATGTTTCCCAATTTCTAAAGACACTAAACCTAGACAGTCCTGGAATGGTTTTTGTTGTGTTGTGTAATAAATATCCTTAAATGTTGAATTAATATCTACATGCAAAGCATGGCCTATTATAAACATGTTCATTAGTTAATTTTAGATCATTATTGTCTTTTAACAGTTAATAATTTTTCAAATTTTTAATATTAACGTTAGATTTTCCTCATGAACATAAAGCATGTAGCATTTTCAGGTATATGTATTTATCCTGTATATTATTCATGGTTTCTTTAATCATTTCGAAATATTATTCTAATTATTCATTGGTCATTTTAGATTCATCAACATTATAATTTGAATAATTAGTAACTAATAACTCAGATGTAGTGTCCCTGAGACATAGTTTTTCTTTTTCATCTTCATTTTCATTATTGAGTCAAAATAAATGGAGATATCCAATGAAGTGATCCATGTTTCCTTCATAGATTTCTTTATTATTTTTTATTTATCATCATACCTCTTCTTGAAATTTATTTTGATCATATCATCATTAATAAGTCATTTCCTCTTACACTTGTAATATGTTACTTATTCATACTGATCATCATTTTTTGAGTTTCCTTTTTTACCATAATTTACCTTATCATTGTAATTCTAAAATAAATTCTTCATTATATAGAATTTTTTTAATCTCTTGGACAAAATAGATGTTTACTCATCACTATTAGAGTCTGTTTAAATGTTAATTTAATCAACTTTGACTTCTTACTATGATTTTGATTCAGATTATTTATATACGATATATTTATTTTTTTAGTTTTGCATCTCCATAATTATCTCTATATTCCACCTCATATAGAGTGATATTGATAATTATTAATTTATCTGGTATCTTTTGGATGTCACATTATTATCAAATATATATTGATGTATTTCTCCATCGGTTAGGTTCACATCTCAAAATCCTCAACGCTTTCTTCTTATCATCCATTGGTTTCACATGTATAATCATGGAGTTTATAAATTCACTAAACCTAAGATATATTTAAGAAATAGATTTATATGGTTTCATTTTAAAAGTATCATACTTAATGTTATATATATTTAAGTATATTTATTTCATATTATATGTTCATTCTTGAGAAATAATAAGAGTATACCATATTTTAATAGAAATAGCACATCCATATATTCTATTAAATTTACCTTTACCTAAGGAAAAGTATAATTAAATCATGTATTTATAGTTACAATCATATATAAATTTTGTTTTATCACTCCATTCATGTATATGAGCTTTTGGTTTTTCATATTTTTCTTCTACAACATTCCAAATTTTAAAATCTATTCTCTCCAGATGTACATTATTTTTTATTTTAAATTAGACATAGTTCTATCATAAAAGTAATTTGTTCTATTTATTTTATTTTCTTCATCTCTAAAGGCATCCATAACTACAAAATATTAAACTTTACAGAAACATAGATCTTATTTAAACAACTTGTTCAAAATCAAAAACTGAATAAAGAGAAATTAAACACAAGAGTAAAATAAGTGATATGAAATAGAAATATTTGATACCAAATTATGGGCCCAATGAATTTATTAATAAGGGGGTGAATAAAGCATTAAAAAATTTCTTTTGAATAATACATATTTTAAAAATAAATTTAAAATCATCAAATTTAAAATATATATCCTATTTAAAAATATATTACGTATATATAATTTAATAATTTCAAATACTTTCTATATATCATGATGAAAATAGAGTTATAACATTTTAAAACTACCTTATCTATTGAAAGTACTTTAAAAATATCAAATAGTATAGATCTCACATATAAATTTTAAAAATCATAATTATATTTCAATAAAATAGAGTATTGAAAATACTTTATTAAAAAATAGAATATTGAGGATAGAGATCAAATAAAACAAACTAATAGAGTAATGAAGAAAATAATATAGACAAAGGAAATTTAAAAAAAGTGGTTCAATTATAATCAGAAACCTAGTCCTATCAAATTAAAAGTAACCCACTTCTAATAAATTCTATTAACTAATAAATTGATCCAAAATTAGGATCCTATTTTACAAACACAACTACACACAGTTCTATCTAGGTTATTCCATGCTTCTACCACCATTATTCATAGAGTAAAAAATTGAGAGACAAAAGGGAAAGAGTGTCAAAGTACACTTTAGTATATCATAGAAGTGTGTTAGCTATTATATAAAAATTTATAGACAAAAATCTAATGTAAATGTATAAATATAGTAAGATAAAGGTCAATACAGTTCGATGTTTCTATATCATGGGTCAAAATTAGTTGATCATCAAGGATCTATTCTCATTATTGTGGTTCTTTAGTGATAATAAGAGCATATGGAATAATCAATTTAGGAACTACCATTTTTTTAGTGATGAGTAGATTAATAGAGTATTCTTGGTGAAGGATTTAAAATCACATAGTTACAATACAAATGTATGACCTTTGTTTCTTATGTTTCCCTTCTACATTCAAAAATATAGAAGCCTCTTTTCAATTAGCCATTAGAGGATAATCATAATGAAATATTTGTACTGGTCTTCTGATCTGGAAGAATTAAATGATTTTACTTTATTCTAACATATAGATGTTATAACTAAATAATTATTTATTATTTTAATTAGATATAGTCATTAAAAATTCTTAGACATAGTTGTTTTTTATCTCACAGTCAGTTGATCAATAATCTATTTGTTCACTAGATTATATGAAAGTTTGATTCCTTATTATGGTCGGTTGATACCTTCATATAGATGGTTGATTCTTTATGTGGTTGGTGGATCCTTAATTCTTTAATTTGATCCTTTATATATTTGGTTGATCCTTCATAAAGCGGATTGATCTCTTCAAGTGGTAGGTTGATTCTTCATGCAGTCAGTTGATCCTTCATGTAGTTTATTGATCTCTTTATGTGATTAGTTGAACCTTAATTTGTTTGGTTGTTCCTTTGAACATGAGATCAGGTAAATAATTATAATTTTACCCAAAAATATATACTAATTATTTAAAACATGAAAATTATTATATTCATAATGATCATGATTTAGGATTATTAAAAGAAGAAAACATTTGACTATGCCAACTTACTCGTATCACCATATAAACATGTCCTCTAAAATATGTATAGTATACATCACATTTATATATATATAATCCCTTTTATCATGAAATCAAGATTCCACTAAACATGGAATGTTTCAAAATATTTTAGGATATCTTATATTTTCATTATTCTCTAGAAATGATATCCCAATTCACTAAATACATCACATGTCATTCATCTATAATATAAGAACACCACAGGTAACATCTCTGAATAGCTGATCACTTAATATGTGACTCAAATAATAATGGAAATTAATTTCCTCAATATAATTCAATAAAAGTACCATAAGTACTTTCCCATCATTAAAATTGATAGATCCCATCTTGGATGAGATCCAACCAATGATATGTTCAGTAACATACCTAACATCCCCTAATTGTGAAGCCCCAAGTATTATATTAGAAAGGTGTAAAATTATGAAAGTTCTCATTCTATATATCTCACCATCCATAAGAAGTGGGTATTTATTATAAGATTACATACAAAAGTATAATAAATATAGTACGACATTCGATGAGATACACTGTATTTGTTCTGTATAAGTAATAAGTCTCAAATTATTGGATCATGAGTTTATTATTTTTATCTTATATACACAAATTTTTATTGATTATAAGATTCCACTCATATTACCCCTGACATATCATTACGCCCCATAATACTCTATAAAAATAATCGATTGGGGATGACTCAAATTTGTACATTTGAGAGATATTATCATTTAATAGTTCTTGAAAAATAAATTATAGAAAATATTAATAGAAAATAAATAAATATTTTATTTTCATAGAAATTCATGACACATTTTCAACCATTACATTCAATAACTTATGTATCATATACCAGAAGATAAAAAATTATACTCCTGATTCTTATTTAGTAATTATTTCATCAATTGATCTGCTATATTATCCTATATAACCAGACAACATATCTTAACAATACCCCCTCAATAATTTCACTTATGAGTTGGTATTTATAAAGGATGTATTTAGTCCATTAGTGAGATCATGGTTCCTTTTCCTAATAAATGGATCAATTTTTATCACTGTAAAGATTGATTGTTCATATAATGGTAAGAATGAAATCACTTTAAAAATTAACTTTCTAGTCTAAATATTTTCCTTCATAGAATCTGATATAGTGGTTTTCTTAGCCTATATTATCAATTATTCAATGATAGATTTTATATAGCTATTATAATCAATATCTCCACCATTTAGCTAAAAAACCAAATTGAGATCTCATGTAACCTCTAGAATAATGGAAATTTGCATCAATATAACCATATACACATAGTATATCCTCTACTCCAAATACCATTAACATATATTTATCTATTTTTAAGTACATAAGGTTATTATTAACAAAATATGATAACGCTCACTGATATTAGATTTGTATATACTAGTTTTACTAAGATCATAGGTAACATAAAGTTGAGTATACAATATGTAATACATGTTATATCATAGGAAATATGCATAAGTAAATTTATCCATCCTTTCTAACACCTTATATAGAACTTTAATATTCTTAATATTTGTGTCATGCGACATTAGAACTCCCCCCCTGAAGTTCTTCATGTTAAACCACTTAAACTCTACCAATATATGTTTCATGACTCAATCTAGGTAGAATCTTTGGTCTATCTCTATATATTTTCATACCTAATATATATGTTGTTTCGACTATGTATTTATAGATAATAATTTAACCAAACATATATTTATAGAATCTAAGTAGGGGACGTGTTTCCCAAGAAAGAGTGTATCATCCACATACAATATCAGAGATACTATAACACTCCCACTAATCTTCTTATGCACCCAAAAATCATAAAAATTATTGATGAAACCAATATATTTGATTGTATCAACAAACCAAATAATCCAAATCATATCATATTTCTTTCAACCAAAATTGATAATTATAACTTCCATACCATTGCAGATGAATTTATAACATCAAAAACTTTTGGTTATATCATATACATATCCTCGCCTAAATTATTGTTAAGGAATGAGGTTTAGATATCCATTTGATATATCTCATAATTAAAAATATCTATTTTGGGAATAAATATATAAATTGAATTTATCATCATGATATTAAGAAAAAGGACTATTCATAGTCAATATAGTGAATTGGCATGTAACCCCTTTCTATATTTATAGGTAAATACTCTACCATACATATAAATTTTCATATGAAAAAACCCACTTTATCCCTATGGGTATAACCCCATAAAAAGTATCCACCATGTTCATTCAAAATTAGCATGGATGGGTTCCATTTCAGATTCCATGTAAACTATCCATTACTCATAATTCTAACTCTAAATGGCATCCCAGTAGGTAGTAAGTTTGTCTCTTATAAACAATAATTCATCACCAGTATCCATAAGAAATTAATATCTCTACAACTCCTAAATAATATAATTATATATTTTATGATCTTGTGTAACATGAGTGAATTATTGATTCATAACTCTTTGTTGAATTGGATTAACATCCATAAGAGGAAAATTTTATTTTTATTAGTCTTTAAATTCTCTAAGTTAAACTTTACTATCAGTAACACCTTGAGTGATAAATATATTCTCCATGGATATAAAAAATTATTCCACAAAAAAATTGTACTCAATGTTATTATAGAAACACGACTGGAATAAAGGTCTATTGTTATGGTTCAAAACTGTGGCAAAAGGCCCCAAAACCGTTGCCAAAATCTATGACCACTGTTCTGGTCAACCGTGACCGCTATTGTCGTTGCAGTGGGTCCCGGACTATTTCCACAATTTTGAAAATCATGGCAATAGGCCCAAAAATTTGAAATAGTGGCTCTTGTCTTATAGCCATTGTTTTAACTGTGCCAATAGTCTCGGAAAACCGTGGCAATAGTCAAAATTATAAATGTCCCCAACAGGTTTTGATCTCTACACCTCAACCATGTAGTCCAACGCACTTACTACTACACCGTGCCACAGTTTTGGTATATATATATATATTATGATATATAAATATATTAATAAAACCCATGGTAATAGACTCAAAATCGTGGTGATATGGCTACCCGCCAAAAAATTGGCGGAAATTTTTTTCCTACGGAAGCGCTACAACCCTATCGCCACTGTTTTAGAGAACCGTTGCCATAGGGTAATGATTAAATCGGCCTATGGCCACCGTTTTCAAACCGTGGAAATAGCCATGGGCTATTACCACTGTTCCGAAAACCGTGGCTATAGGCCACGGAAAATAGGCCTATAGCCACGGTTTTAAAACCGTAGCTATAGGCCACAGAACTGTGGCTATAGCCACCTATGGCCATGGTTTTAAAATTGTGGCTATATATCTGTGGCAGTAGCTCCATTTTATATTTGTGAACTAATATTCCTTTTTTTCTTTGGATATCCAATAAATAACAACATATCCAACTTATGGCCCAGTTTGTTATAAAGAATATTATATGTATAATTGACAACCCCAAATCTTCAAAAAAATTATATTAAGATGTTTCCCAATTCATATCTCATATGGGGTACTTATCACTGCCTTAGGTGTATTTTTTCTGGTTAGGGATTCAGTATCCTCTAATGCATAACCACATAATGAAATTATAAGGTCTCTCAAACTAATCATCGATTAAACCATTTCAAAAAATTTATAATTATTCCTCTTAGGAAAACCATTCCTCTATGGTTTTCTAGTATGAGTGAGATATGGAACTATACCACAATTTATTAGATGATTAGTGATATCTTGGCTCAACTACTCAGAACCCTAATCTGATCAAAGAATCATAACACTTTTCCAAATTTATTTTGTACATAATTTAAAAACTACTTGAAATTCTCAAAAGTGTCATAATTATGTCTCATAAAAAACACAGAACCATATCAACTAAAGTCATCAGTAAAATTAATAAAGAACATTAAAATAGAAAATTTTTATACTTATAGTTACACAAACATCACTATGTATGTTTTTTGAGATCCCATTATCCCTTTATTGTTTTCTACTAGAAGTTTCTTCGTTCATTTTTTCAATAAAAAAATATTTTTAGTTATCAAAATATTGGTAATGGGGAAATTCCAAAAATCAATCTCTATTGAGTATATTGATTTTTTTTCTCAATTATATGTCTAGAGAAATAATACTTGTAACACCCAGACCTTCCAAGATACGCTTCTCTTTCAATAATGCAATAGCTTTCATTGTACGCAAGTTTGAGATTCTAACGCACCGCGACCAATCAAAATAGCCATTACGAATAGTAATACCCACTTTTTGAAATTATATATATTTTATATTTCAAAATGGACTTCATTTGTGGATTTGGAATATCAAAATTAGCCTATGTTGAATTTCTGGTATTTTTCTGAGAACTTCTAATTTTATATGAATAGTGAAAAATACTTAAAAACAACTTTTTTAATAGAAATAAATTATATTGATAGATTATAATATAGAGTGGTTTTAAAGTAAAATTAAAATATATTTTTACCATTTTATCCAATGGTGGTCATTAGAATTAATTTCACTTTGAAATTGGACATAAACAATTGTCAATCTATTGATATATATTGTTTCTTAAAAACACGCTATTTGTTGTGACAGCCAGAATTAATTATAAAATTAAATAATGAAACTTATATGTTTGGAATTCTGTAAAATAGAAATAATTTTAGAATTTTGAATATCAATTATAGCTTAGGGTAAAATTTTGGCATTGTTCTAAAAAACATCAATTTTTAATGAATAGTGAAACCATTAAGTGGTAGTTAAAAAACTGATTTTTGGATTAAATGAACCATTACCACTTCTGTGATTTGATTTTCAAAAATCCGACATACATGGTCGTCATTAAGAAGTAAAATGTGGTTCAAGGCGATTAAAATAATTTTTTGGTGAATAGTAACTTTTAATTTTAATTAATCCCGATTAAAGGTAATTAGTGAAATTTAAGGTAAAAATGATATTATAAAAATATGAAAATACCATTACACTTGTCCTACCCTTATTTTATAAGTCATGGATGACCAAAAAATCCATGGGTCAACTTGGGGACCCCATGGATCCACTTGGGTAAGAAAATGACTTTAACAACTTTTTATTTAAAGTAAGAAATAAAATTGTCACAAACATGTGTTGTTTTACTAAAACAATTATTACATGGGGTTATATAAATTAACATTTCGACTATAAATATTCATTGGAAATATAAAAAGATTTCCTACATCATGATATTTTTTTCATAATTTTTATACATTATATAAATTAATATTCTTATGACACAATGATGATGCAGCGATTACCTCATTAGATAACGATTTAAATAAAATGAAAAGATAGTGTAACATTTAAGACTTAAACATGTCAAAAACCTATTGGGTGAGTATATTTAGAACCCCTATCACATTATCTTCTAAATATTTAATTTTGGGGCATTTAAAATTCTAAAATCATTTCATAATAATGTAACATTCATGACTTTCCAAGAGTTCCCCTCCTCTCCTCTTATAAAAGGCCCCCACCACTACCACCTTATTCACACCATCCAAGCCATTTTGCTCGGACAAAATCTTCCCAAATACTCTCTAAACATCCCTATATTACTCCTAGAAGAATAAATTTGGGCATAAGTCTTCCCAAGGAAGCCTTTGTCTCAAATCAAAAAGAGTTACCCGATTTAAAGGTAATACCCTCTCTTACGTTGTTTTGTTTTATTTTTCTTCTCCAACCCCCTAAACTCTTTTTATTATTTTATTTTGTAACAATAAAAGTATCCTCATTATACATGGATGTTTTTATGGGTAGTATTTTATTTACACTTTCACACACCTTCGTCTAATGGTTAAAGAACATACTGTTTCTATGGGTGGCGAATTACTGCCTCACGAAACAATGATTGTTCAATCTTCATTTAACACCTATCATGGTGGCCATTATGATGACAATATTTTCATAAATGATATATATTATGTTTATGTTTTCCTTATGCTTCTATATTTTTCATTTATGGCACACCTTTATGATTTCCATTTTGGGTAAACGCGATAATTTCATTTGAGGAAGTGCGGACTACCGCCCCCTAAAAGTGATTTGAATCGTTAATGCCATATGTGGGATGTATAAAGGATGAAGTAAATGGTATTATACATTATATTATACTGGAATTATATTATACCTTTATATAATTATAATTTCATTCCATTAAATATGAAATAGAAATGAAAGTAGCGTTCATGCGTATGTACGGCTTTCCGTCTCCATGAACGGTGCATTTCATTTCTTACCTCTAAATGTTATGTAATATTATTATTGCATGTACATAATGGATATATATGATATATATATTATCTACATAAGGAATATAATTTTGGATATAATGGATATTTTACCACATGAACAACTTGTAATTATAAGAAGTTTATTTTTGACTCAAGTACCAAAGATCGACAAAATGACGATTATTAACCTAAATAATTACATAATTATCATAACATGGTAATAAGAGATATAAAAGGAATAATGAACATGAAAAATGATATTAAGAAAGTATAAACTAACTCTAGTTTATTATTTAGGATATTAAAGAACGATCGAGTCAAGTCAGACACAAGGCAAGGGAACTTCTTAACCCAATTTCTATTCTTTGGGTTAATCTCTTACTTTCAAACTATGTCATGATATTATTATGTCATATCTTGTATTTTTAATTTCTCTATGTGTACATATAGTGAATACTCATAATAGATTTATTTTATTTAGAAAAAAGGATATTTGTAAGGGACTTCGTCTTAATCTCCTTTCATTGAGGCATATTTTGTTTTATACACAACTTTATTTTATACGGTGTATAAACCACTTTGACTTTTACATTTATTCAAGATGAATATTTTTTTATACAAAGGATTTTACTAAACAAAAAAGGGAATGTTTTCTTGTCGTACATATGTGGCGACGATGACATCTATGCTGCCGTGACCATTATTTGAGTTTCATCTTCCTCTACAATCCATAACTTTTTAAATGAAAAATAATTACAAAGTTTTAATTTTCTTTTATTTTGGTATTGAAAATGGTTTTAAAAGTATTTTTTTATATCAATGTGTTGTATTTATTTCTTGTGATTGAAATGTGGAAATGTTATGTTTCCTTTATGCATGTTTTTTGTGGTATGATTATGGTTTATGATATGTTTAAACCTTTTCATATAAGGAATGTGTTGGACTTAATAAGTGACGGGTGGAGCCCGCTATAGCTCCTCGATGCATCGACAGGTCTCATGAGACAAACTAGTGTTTTTGCATGAGGCCTTGACAAAATCATATTTGTAGTCTTGGCATGAGGCCTTGGATACGTGGTTATGATAGTCTGGCATTATGCATTCCATCATTATGAAAGTGGTTATTGATATTTCATGTGATTATTCGACCAGTATAATATCCATGTGAATAAGTAAATGGAATTATCTCATTTTACTTTTGCCAAATTATGTTGAATTTCAAGTTTAAAATTCTTTTGTTTTAGTCATACATTGCCTTAAATGTTTATGTTTTTTTATGAAATCTTTTGCTATATTGTTATCCTTACTGAGAATCTGAGCTCACCCCGTTCAATATTTTATTTTTCCCAGAATGTGAAGAAATATTTTATGACTGAGCTACAGGGAAAGTTCAAAGGGGATAGTATTTTGGGCTATAGAGACTATGTTATTGTGATTTTTCACTTTATGATGTAATGTAACATTTATGAATGTATCTAGTGTTCCCAAGGCTACTAAAAGAATCGGTCTTTCGAGACTTGATCTTTTGTGATCATGCCAATGTTAAGAAGTAATGCATAGACTCTGGGTAACTGGGGTCGGGGCGTTACAGTTGGTATTAGAGGCAGTTTAGTACTAACCATGGAAGCTAGATTTAGATAAACTCTGATTAGAGAACATCGCCCAAAGATAGACATTGGGGATTAGTATAGAACAACTTCCTAGAATTTTGGTATTATAGAGATTTTGTGAGTTTTCTGAGAAATTCATCCCTATTTGGATATGAGGAGGTAGAGGAGGCTCTGGGACATATGTACCTAAGGGTAAAACCCGAAAACACCGCTTTGATCTAGATTCGAATGGGAACTGGTGCACGAAAATGGGCCTTGCTGCACTCCTAGTTACGACACTCCCAGGGGATATTCTTAGGATAATTATCATTTTCTTTACAAACCATAATGAAGGGTTTATGAGTATATACATTCTCAAAAAAACATTTCTTTTTATGATTATGAATTATATCAATAAATATTTGAATTTATGTTAAGTGTTTTACAAGTATAGAATTATTTATTTTGATTTATAAACTAATCTAGTTTATGACATTATTTAAAAATGGAGCCTAGTGGGAGGAATGGAAACCATATAAATGCACGCACTCCATGTAGGGATTTCCCCCATGCTCAAGATAATTATTGTGGAGCTAGAGATACAACTGGTGTTGATCACCTTATCACCATACTGGGACAACTCACTCAGGATATGAATAATAACCTTACTCATATAGAGGACCCTGATCCGCAATGTGGAGGATCAATGTTAGATCGTTTCATGAGGCAAAAACCACCAAATTTTAATGGGGGTACAAATCCATTAGTAGTTGAGCAATGGATAAACTCCTTAGAGAAAATATTCCACAGCTTGGGGAGTAGTGAAAGGGAGAAGGTTGTAATGGAATTTTACCGCCTTACTAGAGATGCCGATCAATGGTGGTCGCTGATTCAAAACACAAAGGAAGATGAAGAAGTATCAAGTATGGAATGGAGGGAGTTCAAAGAGATTTTCTTAGAAAAATACTTCCCTCGTGACCATCGAGAAGATACAGAAAGACAATTTCTGAGTCTGAGACAAAAGGAGGATGAGAATGTCGCAATGTATGAGGCTATCTTTACAAGGTTACCAAAGGATGCAACAGATTATATACACAACCCAAGAAGTAAGATTGATCATTTATTTGATGGGTTAAAACCGTTTCTCCGTCGATCCTTAGTCTCACAATCTTTTTCGTCATACGAAGATATTGTCTCATGTGCTATCAAGACAGAAAAGGAATTCTCTAAATCTTATGACAATAAAGTAAAGCAAGAGAAGAAAATAATGGTGGAACAAGAGACAGATAATGGGAAAAATGGAAATAAGGATTTTCTATTATGCGATAATTGTGGGAAGAATCACCCTGGTACTTGGCTAAAAGGAATGTGTGTTTGTTATAAATGTGGAGAAAAAAAGGTCACCAGGCTCGTGATTGTAAGGGAAAGAAAGAGGCTATCAATGTTGAATGCTACAATTATAGTTAAATGGGGAATTATGCAAATGAATGTCCTAAGTATCAGGGAAACTTACCTCAGAAAAGGCCAAGGGATCAAGGACAATCTTATGCTGTTACTACAGTTGAAGTGGAATAATTAATGTATTAGTGCTTTTGGACTCTAAAATTATATTCTGGTTATAAGGATAATGTGATGTAAATATATAAGTATTGTACTGTAGTAATTGTTGTTTTCATTAAGGATTTAATATGATGAAGGTAATCGTATTTTTAGTATGTGACAATAAGAGAAACTTTACTTTGTTTGGGGAATATGATGTTACAATTGATTATGGAATTTAGAGACCTTTTAGAGAAAGTCTGGATAGAGGTATTTTGGATAACTATAAAGGATTGAATGAATTAAGTTGAACTTTTGATAGTATTGTTTATGGTTAAAACATTTCTGAAGATTATTTTTGTAATATTATAATACTATAGTCTTAGGAAATGGACAACCTGCAGGTTGGGGGATAACCCGTCACGTCGGACAAAGCTGCAGGAATCGAACCCACAACCATAGTGCGACATGCCTTTATTACCTACCACTAGCCTACAGGAAGTCCCTGGTTATTACAAAATAGTTTTCCTAATATAAATGATATGTGGTAATATTTGTAACCTTATACAATTAGGATAAATAGAATATTTTTGAGTTTTGTTACCATTTGGAGTGAAAGATGGGTTCGTGGTAAAAATTTATTAAAGAATGAAATCCTACATGACAAGTATGTATATTTCCTTATGTTCTTAGTAAATCTGTTAAATAAATTCCTCGACATTATGAAAGGTAACTTAAAACAAAAACTTTTTCGGTTAACTTTTCCAACTGGGGATTCAATGACTGTTTAACCAATCACAAGTTTGTGATTTTCATGTGGTTAACTTTCTCATAATCCTGTTTTCTACAAATCTCCATCATACCTTGATTGTTTTGTTCTTCCATATCCATATTTTCATATAATCCTAGTATGGGCTATCTCGGGTGACCTTTGTACCTCTCTTTCTTTCTTTTAATGTTATATTTTTATTAACCCTATTTCTGATGTGGGTTTTCCACAAAGGTATTTTCTATTTTCAACCTTTTATTTTCAAAGAAAAATTTCAAATTGCGAGGATGCAATTTATTGAAGGAGGGGAGAATTTAACACCCCATGCTTCCACGATATGCTTCTCTTTCAATAATGCAACAGCTTTCATTGTACAAAAGTTCGAGATTCTAATGCACCGTGACCAATCAAAATAGCCATTATGAATAGTAATACCAAATTTTTGAAATTATATATATTTTATATTTCAAAATGGACTTCATTTGTGGATTTGGAATGTCTAACTTATCCTATGTTGAATTTTTGGTATTTTTCAAAGAACTTCCAATTTTTTATGAATAGTGAAAAAATCTTAAAAACAACTTTTTTAATCAAAATAAATTATAGTGATAAATTATACTATAGAGTGGTTTTAAAGTACAATTAGAATATATTTTTACCATTTTATCCAATGGTGTTCATTGTAATTTATTTCACTTTGAAATTAGAAATAAACAATTGTCAATCTTTTGATATATATTGTTTCTTAAAAACACGCTATTTGTTGTGACATCAGGAATTAATTATAAAATTAATTAATGCAAATTATATGTTTGTAAATTTGTAAAATAGACATAATTTTTGAATTTTGAATATCAATTATAGCTTAGGGTGAAATTTTGGCATTGTTCTGAAAAACTTCAATTTTTAATGAATAGTGAAACCACTAAGTTGTAGTTAAAAAAACTGATTTTTTGTTTAAATGAAACATTACCACTTCTGTGATTTGATTTTCAAAAATTCAAAATACATGGTTGTCATTAGGAAGTAAAATGTGGTTTAATGGGATTAAAATTATTTTTTGTTGAATAGTAACTTTTAAGATTAATTAATCGCGATTAAAGGCAATTAATGAAATTTAAGGTAAACGCAATAATTTCATTTGAGGAAGTGCAGACTACCACCCCCTCAAAGTTATTTTAAACGTTAATTCTATATATGGGCTGTATAAAGGATGGAGTAAATGGTATTATACATTATATTATACTGGATTTATAGTATACCTTTATATAATTATAATTTCATTCCATTAAATATGAAATAGAAATGAAAGTAGCGATCATGCGTACGTACGGCTTACCGTCTCCATTAACGGTGCATTTCATTTATTACTTCTAAATGTTATGTAATATTATAAATGAATGTATATACTGGTTATATATTATATATATGATATCTACATCATGAATATAATTCTAGATATAATGGATATTTCACCACATGAACAACTTGTAATTATAATAAGTTTATTTTTGACTCAAGTACCAAAGATCGACAAAACGACCGTTATTAACCTAAATAATTACATAATGTTCATAACATGGTAATAAGTGATATAAAAGGTATAATGAACATGAAAAAGGTTCTTAAGCAAGTAGAAATTAACTCTAGTTTATTACTTAGGAGATTAAAGAACAATCGAGTCACGTCAGACACAAGGTAAGGGAACTTCTTAACACAATTTCTATTCTTTGGGTTAATCTCCTACTTTTGAATTATGTCATGATATTATTATGTCCTATCTGGTATTTTTACATTCATTATGTGTACTTATAGTGAATATAGATAATAGATTTATTTTATTTAAAAAAATGATATTTGTAAGGGACTTCATCTCAATCTCCTTTCATTGAGGCATATTTTTTTTATACACAACATTCTTTGATACGGTGTATAAACCCCTTTGACTTTTACATTTATTCAAGAGGAATCTTTTTCTATACGAATCATTTTACTAAATGAAAAAAGGGAATGTTTTTTTGTCGTACGTATGCGGCGATGACGACTTCTCCACCATCGTGACCATTATTTGAGTTTCGGATTCCTCTACAAGACATAACTTTTTTAAATGAAAAATAATTACAAAGTTTTAATTTTATTTTATTTTGGTATTGAAAATGGTTTTAAAAGTGTTTTGTTATATCAATGTGTTGTATTGATTTCTTGTGATTGAAATGTGGAAATGTTATGTTTCATTTATGCATGTTTTATGTGGTATGATTATGGTTTATTATATGTTTAAACCATTTCATATAAGGAATGAATTGGACTTAATAAGTGATGGGTGGAGCCCGCAATAGCTCCTCGATGCATCGGCAGGTCTCATGAGACAAACTAGTGTCTTGGCCCGAGGCCCTGAAAAAATCATATTTGTAGTCTTGGCACGAGGCCTTGGCTATGTAGTTATGATAGTATGGAATTATGCATTCCATCATTATGAAAGTGGTTAGTGATATTGCATGTGTTTATTCAACCAGTAGAATATCCATGTGAATAAGTAAATGGAATTATCTCATTTTACTTTTCCCATATTATTTTGAAGTTCAAGTTTAAAAGGCTTCTATTTTAGTCATACATTGCCTTAAAAGTTTATGTTTATTTATAAAGGCTTCCGCTATATTGTTAGCCTTACTGAGAATCTGAGCTCACCCCTCTAAATGTTTTATTTTTCCCAGGATGTAAAGAAATATTTTATGACTAACCTACAGGGACAGTCTTAAGGGGATAGAAGTGTGGACTATAGAGACTATGTTATTGTGATTTTTTACTTTATGATGTAATGTAACATTTATGAATGTATCTAGTGTTTCCAAGGATACTAAACTAATCCATCTTTCGATACTTGATCTTTTCTGATCATGCCAATGTTATGAAGTAATGCACGGACTCTGGGTAACTGGGGTCGGGGAGTTACAAAACCCTAGATAGGTGGGATTGGAATATACCCAGGCCTTCTTATTATAAATGTTAAAGCTAAGATAATCCCTATATATAATATATAAACTAATTACTATATTCCCAATGACATAAAACATTTCAATATTATATATAGACCAAATATTCTTCTTAATAATGAATGAAAATTCAATCATATCTAAATAAGATATAGAAATAAAATATATTTTTATGGTGGAAACATAAAATAATTTCTCCAATTCTAGAACTAATACACTTGGTAGACTTAGATAAAAAGTGCTGACATTTTATGTAACTACTCTTTCTCCATTTGAAACATAATGATCTAATAATCCCTTTATAAATTCCTTCATATATAAACATCTATGCTTATAAATAAAAATGTGAGATGCATACTCGGTTTCCAATACTATCAAGTCATAATTCTAGTTGTTTACCTTTATAAAATTACCATTCAAATTATACATTGGATTCACTTTGGGTACACTTATCTACCCTATATACTAATTTTTACTTTTTTTCTAGGTCATACTTATAAAATATATCAAAATAATTTACATGATGTACTCCATATCTATATAAATACATATATGTGTCTGAGTATCATGTTTTATATATTTTAATCAAGGAATTCTAATTAATATACTCCCAACTAAATTAATAACCCCATATATTATATCCATTTAGTGATGCAATATCCATATTTCACTAACTAATGATTCTAAAGTGTTGTTCTTTTCACCACATAGTTATTTAGGTAGATAATTATCCAAATCGTAATAGTTTTCATGAGTTTATAGTTGAGTGGATAACTTTTTTTCAAATCTATCATATGAATAAAAACTCAATTATATTAATCTATCCTAACTATTAGGGTTTACAAAATAAGTTTCACTCGAATCATATGATAGGATTTGGTTACCTAGCTCAAGGTTATCAATTTCTACCATTCATTATATTAGATAATCCATGGGCACTCTTATTTTGTATAATCTTTGTGAATAAATTATCAATTCCATGACATGAACTTTTTATGGGAAGAATCGTACAATTGGTATTTGGGGGTTTTTCTTTTCAAGTCTAACGAACTTAATATCCTTCATATATATATATATATATATTAAATTCATAACTTTTACATCCTATATAATTCTTATTATCTCAAGTTTTATTCATGATACTAAAGATATAGCTTTGGAATAACTATACTAGCTATTTAATTAATATGTATAAACCAAATTAATGTGTAACTTGTAGTGTCCTGACCCAGATTCCACTAAACTCATGCTCTGAGCCGGTGGGTTACAGGCCTCAAGTGCGCCTCCACATACGCTAGAGGCTACCGAATAGAAACGAGGGCCTAGGATGTGATATTAGGGAGACTATTCCTTCATATTAGAGTAGAAAACAGTGGAAATAGCTAAGTATCATACACTGTAGTAAAGTAAATAGAGTGAAGAAGTTGTAAAAAACTAAAATAGAACATTATATAATAATAAATTAAATATTGTAAAATCCCAAACAAATAGGCCATAAAATACAACATTGGTCACCCACTAGGATGAACATATTAATACATGTACTGGAGAAACTGAAAGTAAATATAAAGGGCTCTACTTTTAATTATGAGCCAACACACGTACCCAATCTTTAAACAATATTGAATGGTAGTGGCATGAAGTAGAACCACTCACTACAAAAAATGACATTATTATAAGGGGTCATTTTTTATGTTACAAGGGGTTATAATGTCTTTTAAATACATTTACGGTGGTTACCTATAATAGCCACTAATGTGACCACCACATTTGTTTATTGGTGGTTTTCACTAAATGTTGGTAAAGTAGCTCACAACAAGTGGTGACTATATTAGAGGCAGTTTTATCCCCCTCTAATTTCACCAAAAGTTTTTATATTAGAGGGTGTTTTAACCCCTACTAATCTCGAACTCATTTTAGCGGTGTTGTAAACCTCCTCTAATTGAGTCATAAGCTCCATATTAGAAGCAGTTTTTGAAACCGCCTCTAATCAAAACCCATATTATAGGGGGTTAAAATCCCTTATAATTAAGAACATTTTTAGAGGAATTTAAATGAATCACCTACAATAAATTTTTAATATTGCACATAGATTTTTTTAAAATCCCATAACCCATGCCTCCCCGCTTTAATTACCCTACCTGCCAATCATTCCATCCTCTCCCCATTCAATTCCCCAATACTATGGGTGACCCTACCTGGCCTCCAGTTCTCCTATAGTCGCGTGCCTCCCAGTTCAATTCCCCCCCCCCCCCTCTCGTAGCTTCCATGGTTCAATTCCCCCACCTTTCATAGTTTCCCCTACCTCCCGTTCGTATGTAGCCCCCCCCAGATCAATTCTCTAGCCTCTCATTTTCATGTAGTCGCGACTCCCTTGTAATATTTTATCCCGATGGGTTTTAAACCAAAGACCTCTAGGTTAACACAGAATGCCTCTGCTGATATGGCAATTGAAATTTTGTTAATTTAAATACACATTATCATATTAATATATATAATATAAAGATTATTTAAATAAATAATAATTTAATAAATATTTTAAAACATATAAGTATATAACATATACATATTTATTTAGATTAATATATACATTTTTATATTATATATTTATATTATAATATATTTTTATTATATTCAATTTGTACATTTATATAAACTACATATTTTATAAGCGTTTACATCAATTTAAGTACATATATTTTGAAATTCTATTTATGTTTACAAATATTCACAAATATTTTTATATTTATGTAAATTATTTATAAACTTAAATAAATATTTATAAATTTATAATATATATATATGAATTTATTTAATATATTTATATAATGTCTTTAAAAATATATTTATATAATTTATTTGAAAAAATATTTTTATTATTATGGTCATTAATATATATTTAATGTATAATTAATATTATATGAAATAATATTTAGAAAAATATTTATGTAATATATAATTAATATTTTATGAAATAAAATTGATTCAAAAAAATTATATGAAATGCAATTTATTTTAATTTTTTATATGAAATACAATTTATTCAAATATTTATATAGTATTATATGAAATAAAGTTTTATATTATATATAATAAATATGTATATTATATATACTTAATACTATTTGAAATAAAATTTGTAAAAATATTTATATAACGTACTTCAATACATATATTAAATATTATGCACATTAATATATATATATTTATATAAATATAATTTTATAATATTATGTACATCAATATAAATGTATTTAAATAAATATAATAGTTTAATATATTACACCTTAATATATATTTATTTCTATATATTTTAGATCATACAATATAAATTATATATAATATAAAAGCATAAACATGTTATTTAAAAATATCTTTATTATTATAATAATATAAATTGTCAAAACTAAAAGCTTGAGTTTTTATATGATATATTTTTTAAATAAAATATATTCTTGTATATATTTATATAATATTTTCTTGATTTTATATTATATATAATTAATATTATATAAAATTCAATTTATACAAATATATATATAGATAAATGTACATAAAATTATAAAATTATATTTATGTATCCATATAAATTCAATTAAATGCATTCACATAATTGGAAATATATAATATAAATAAATTATTTAAATATATTTACTAAATTAATTTAAAATTTATATGGAATACTTAAATATATATAAAATAATTATATAATATATTTATATTTATAAATAATAAAATATTTATAATATAATATATATATAATATATATTTATATTTATATTTATATTTAATTATCTCTATATTATCTTTATTTGTATACATAATATAATATAAATGTATTTATATATAAATATACAATGAAAATTTATTTAATATAATATATGAATAATTTAAATCCTAATATAAATGTATAGTATTTATAAAATTATATATAAATTTTATATAATCGAATAAATATTTTTATAATTACGTTTATATTATGTATACAAATATTTATATGTATATAATTTTTTTTATATGTATATGTTTTTATTCAAAGTATTTATATAATTTCTTTAAATATATATGTTTATAATTCATTTAGATACATTTATATAATGTGTTTATGTTATACAATCATGCACACATGTATATTATAAATTTGAATTTATATGATATTTATTTAAAAAATAGTGGGGGATAAAAAACTCTCTAATCAAACAGATTAGCGGTGGTTCTTGAACCCCCCTCTAATCTCTGGAATTATAGGGAGTTAACAACCCCCACTAATTTCATAAACTAAAGGGTTTCAAAACCCCCTATAATGTCTTATATCAATGACCTTTTACAGCCCCCTATAATGTCATAAATTATTAGGGGTTCAAAACCCCCTCTAATTTCATAAATTAGAAGTGGTTCAAAACCCCCTCTAAGTGATTAACAACATTTTATGAATCCCCTCTATTTTAAGAGATTTTAGGGGTTTTTGAGCCCCATTATTTACTTAAAAAAACAATTTCCATGTTATATATATACCCTCCAATATCCAAATGAATCATATATGTATGTATATATATATAGTGTCTCTAAAATCCAACCAGAAATATATAGCCACTAATTGTTAAATTAACGTTTGTTTTGAGACAACTACTTCGAAAATACAACAAAATATTACAAAGAAAACTACAAAAAAAATAGAAGGGGATGTATACCCCATCGAAATTCTATGATTAGATGGGGATGTGCTAAACCCCTTCTAAAAAGTTGCTACTAATCTATTGTTTTTTTAGTGACTTGAGAATATATGCTTAATAATTCAACACTGGGCCTCATCCCTATCCACCATGCAACTCATGCTCAACCTGAAAAGAATAAATAAAGTCTACAGGTACAAAATGGTGCACATTCAGGGGTGAGAAATAATCTCAATAGGCTACCCCTACAAGAAACAAATAATTGTGCTTCTAAATGTGTATGTAAAAACAACTTGATCAGCCTAGCTGATTCAAAACCAAAAATTAGCAAACCAACGTGATCCAACATTCAAAACCATTGTCAAAAATCCCTTTCAACTTGGCACATGGCACCATTGATTTCTATATCTATATATGTATACATGTATAGTCCCATACATATACATATATACATAGATATGAATATTAATTGGAATGTGTACCAATGTAAAAAAATAAAACACATCAGTTGTCAATCATTGGATCCTTAATCTCAATTTCCTAAACATCCAATGCAAGGTCATTGAGTTGGACATCATGCCACTAAATTTTTGTATCATTATGTTAATCTCTAGATCCGTAATCACATCGACATGTACCTGCTTCATCTATCGTCAGAATTAGATCTCTGAGAAATCTATGTCACTACAGAGGGATACTCATCCTCCACCTGTGTTCACACATACTCACCTCTAATAACTTACTAGGATGTTTCATACCGATGGTCAATCTTTTAAAAGTTCACTAGTTGTCCAAAATGGATAATTAGCCCATGAATCCAACCGAGACTCGGAACGCAATGTTCGACCATCCCAACTTGTCTTGTAATTGATCTAGAAGAGCATAAACATTCCATTCAAAGGTCGAGGAGAGAATAATAATCCTCATCATATATCATCCACCCTATGAGTCTGTCCAAGGAATTCCTACAACAAGAATCCAAGTATCACTCAAGTCATAAGGAACAAGCCCACTGACCCCATCCAAGGAATTCATGTTATGGGAATCCAAGGTTCTCTCAAGGTTTAAAAAATGCCAATAGACTCTGACCAAGGCATCCCTAAAAGGATCCATGGTTCGCATGAAATTTAAGTAAAGCCTCCATGAGCCCGAAAACTACATCTTTGTCTCTCTTAGGAATTTTAATTAAATCCTCTATGAGTCTGAACACTATATCCATGACTCACTTATAGCTTTTAATATAATACCCTCTTTGAGTCTGTCTATGGAATAGAAATCTAAATCCATGGTTCACCGAAGGTATAAGGTGACACAATCACATTAGCCCATCCATGCTCTTTTAACTGAGGCCATGGTTTTCCCATTTCTATTTAGCCCCTTAATCATTTAATATTTAAATAAACATTTAATTTTGTGTGCAAGGGACAAAACCTAAAAGCATCATGTAAGGCTGAATAGATGGATACCAGGAAGAACCTCTAGACATCCCAAAAAAATATATATCACAATATTTATATATACACACACATTAAGGCTCAATATCCATGTCCCAGGTAATACCTCTAGATATACCAGTAAATGTCAAAAATAACAATTCTTAGAATTAAAATACCCGGAAAGCACATCTGAGCATCCCAATAAGAAAAATGGATCCCATGATAAACATCTGTGTAACCCAGTAGAAAGGAAGACGCCTCCTTTCAGGATTAACTACCACCAACCAGGGAGAAACTCTATTGAATATCACAACATCAGTAATAAACAAGTGAAAAATAACAAATATTGAGGTTGACCTAAATGACCAATCCAACACTACAGCCACAACCCCATGGGATTACCAGTTCGGCATGAGTTCTAGGTAACACCCAAACACCATCTCTACCCAAACCAAACATATAACTCAAGGTCGGTCAAACCACTAGAAATATCGTGGTCCCTCAAGTCAGACACTAAGAGTAATCCAACTTGGGATCCTCCATATAACATAATATAAGGCATCCGACTTGGGATCCTTAGCTAAAAAGGATAGGAGGAATCCGACATGGGAACACCGAATGATAGAAATAGTTTCTCAGGACCTCATAGGTAAGAAGGGCACGTATCACAATGGTACCCTTCTCAAAATAAAAGGTCAAGGGAGATAGCTCCCAACAAGTCTCAGATCAAATGCCTTATCTAGGTTTGTCTGAACACCTAACCTATCATCCACGCCGAGTCTCACTCTCACGTTACAACTGAATTCAGTAAATGGAGGAAGAACCTCTATATTTAGATAGAACCCCAAAACACCCATTATGATTCCTCAAATCAGTCAATGGGTTTCACCATCATGATCTACATGAAAAAACACTCATAATGTACTACTCACATGCCCAATTCTAACATCTGAGCCACAGTATACCCAAAACCTCTATGCTGGAAAAAGTGCAAAGCATGTACTTTAGAGTACACGGTGTGTACTCTAGAGTACACCATGATTAATCTAATCCCTCCCCTTGTGTGTGTACTTATACATGTCCAGATTAACATACGGTCATCTTACGTAAAATTACATGTTGTGTACTATCCAAAAAAACATTCTCTGTTCTTTTTCACACGACCAGACACACAGCCATGTACCAATATAGGGGGTGTACCCAAAGCACCCAACATGTACTTATGAAAACATAATCTTCCGCAAAATTTTATGAACACATTTATTTCTCCCCTAGACCACATGCCATGTAACATAGGTTTAATGATGGTAAAACCCTTGGATCTCCCAAAACCCCCATCCCCCCCCCCCCGAAACAATAGATCGGGTCTCAAGAGGCAACAAGAAAGAAATATATGACTATAAAAACCTAAAAAACCAATTTTAATGGGATATATGATGAAAACATAAACAAAACAACCTTCAGGTGTAAACCGCAAAATATTTTCTTGATTTCACCATCCGTGATCTCCATACGACGACTCGACGCGTCGAGGGATTCGCAACGATACCTCACTTCCCTTTCCTCTCCCTCTCTTTCTCTCTTCCACATTTATCTCTTAGATCATGTCCAATAGATATCCACATTGGAGGAATGTTCAAGAAGGAAGAGGAATGAAGTGGACGGAAATGAAAAGAATAAATTGAATGAAATGAAAAGGAGAAAGGGGTCAGGGCTAGCCTCGATGCCAACTCGATTTTATACCTTGGTTGGGCTAAACTATTCATTCCAGAATCAACCGTGGATATTGAATATCAATATGATGCTCTGTTAAAAATTTATTTCCAAATTTACTTTCCCAAATAAATTACTATTTATTTAATAATATTAATTATTAATTATTCCACAAAAAATCAAACAGCTCGGATTTCTACCAAACTGATGTAGTTGGGTAAACACCCTGTTTCAAGACCAAGCTGTGGTCATAGAAATTATTTGTGACACCTTATAAGGGAATAAGACCATTTTACCCATTATAAGAATATGACAACATAAATTTAAATTTATTCTCAAATGTTTCATCCGAAAAAAAGGGTTCTTAATAAATTCCCACCATAAACCATTTCATCATCGAGAAGCCTGGTGAAAAAGAGAAGTATTCATTCTCTAAACCCATGCCCCTACACAACCAAGCTATTTGGATTGTCCAATGACCATTATCATAGAATCAAAAACATCCTTATACCCAAAATGCATTCAACTATAACTGATATGGTACTCCCCACCATATAGATACCCTTATCATCATTTTAAAAGTAACCTTAGAGCCAAATGACCCACCAAAAACACCAAATTTCAACTGAAAACAAGGTCATCACCCTTAAACAGCAAATGGTGCACTCCCCGCCATATATCTTACCTTACACCACTCCAAGATAATAACCAGAACTGGATCCCTTCCTCAATAGGTAAGAAAAATTAAAAGAAAATGAGCTCTTTGAATGGTCTAATATTTCTTATCATAGTCAAGAAGAATCAAGATAGAGCATAATAATCTCTAATAAGAGTATAATGAGATTCTACCAAATCCTTGTACATCTCTGTCCAATCCATGCTCACATCCGGTCAAAAACATACTAGGATTCAACCACGGGAAAACCGTCTCATGGTAAACCAAAATTTTCATGATGTCACCTCTACCATAGAGGAACATTCCAACACAAATTCTAGGATCCATTTCAATGGAAATTCATGAAAGACATCTGTCCTTGGCAGACTTCCAACAACTATCTGATTTAAATTCAAATGATATCGTGTGCAACTAATGTTTATGTTTATCACTCTACTTTTACACATAGTGTCATTCCAGTCACGATAATCTACCCATGCTATGACTATATTTGAAAAAGTGGAAACACTGGTCAACCAGGCCAGGCACCCGAATAATATTTTCCATCAAATCCAGTCTCAAAAAACAAGCACCCAATGTTCTTTGTCAAAATCTGAAAGTATCAACTTGCATATAATGCAGAACCTGAGCACATATTGTTCCTCGATCACAAAACGAGCGTGAAACAAGGATAAACACAAAAAAGAAACTAGACAACATTAACCAACCTCTCCCACATAGGTTCCCCACAAATAAAATAGACGTAATCCTATAAGGGTTCCAAGTCAAACCAAGGGTCTATAGGTCTAACTACCTAGCCCAAAAAACAAGCCTCACAACTGGCTCCCAAGGTCTAACCACCTATCCCAAAAGATCAAAGCTATAAAAAGAAGGTAAATATCACAACAACCTATGAATATAAAAATTGAAAACACTGCCTAAAAAGGCCGTAATCCTTTCTGATCATCTTTAGAAGAAATATATCCCTAGAGGTCACTAAACAACACTGAAGAGAAACTAAAATGGAACTCATCGGGCATCTGTATTCATTAATACCCCATGGAGGTCCAATTCACAATAAGATTCTTGCTACCTATCATCATCATACACATCAATCCAACTAGATAACCACCGACCAAAGAAAAAACATCCAAAATGGGTCTCATAAAAAGAGAATCACATGCCATATCGACCGACTAGGGTCACTGAACCTCCCGTGGATGAGCACTAAGTCATAAAACTCAAACCAAATTCCCAAATGTAGACACACATAACCTTCCATCAGTGTGAAATATATGTGTAAGCAGGCCCATTTGAGAAGTTTTGGACTTCAGTAAAATCACACACTACTGGGCCTATATGATGTGAATCATAACTTTCCAAATATAATGTCTGAGACGCCTCTTTCCTTTGCAAGCCAAGAGTACAAATATATCCCTGGAATATTTCCAATGTCCAAGATCTATATATCCATAATAAAACCTAACATTCACACAACATGTGAATCTATCAAGGTGAAAATCATATACAACTATAGCATCACAAAAATGAATAGCAATCTGAAACCATGTAAACTATGACTTCTTACCAAAACAAGTGTTCTCGGTGCACTAGTATGATATCCATCACAAGATACAACAAATTACTATTACTCATGTCTACCATATCCCAAATATTAAATACTGGGAATGAAAACTCCTCTAATACCAATTTGTAACGACCCGACCCAGATTCCACTAAACTTGTGCTCTGAGCTAGTGGGTTACAAGGTCTCAAGTGAACCTCCTCATACTTATAAGGTTGATGACAAGTAATGAGATCCTAGGGTGTGATATTTGGAAGAAAATTCCTCCGTATTATAATATAAAATAATGAAAATATCTATCTATCATACACAATAGTAAAGTAAACAGAGTGTTGAAGTAGTAAACAACTGAAATAGAACATGTTGTAATAATAAATGAAATGTTGTAAAATCCCAGACAGATATGCAATACAAAACAACACTGTTTACACATTGTGCCAACCAAATATATACAAGTACAAGAGAAACTGAAATTAAAATAATAGGGCACTACTACTAAATCTGAGCTAACCAACATACCTGATCTCCAAACACTGTCGAACTGTAGCAGCCCAAAGTAGAACAACTCCAGAAGCTCTTCTCGATCATGCAATGTTGGGCCTCATCCCTATCCACCATGAAAATCGCTCTCAACCTGAAAGGATGACACAAGTTCTACGCACACACCAAGGTTCATGTAAAAGTGCGAGAAAGAACCTTAGTAGGCCACCTTGATAGGATACCTATAATTGTGCTGCTATTAGTGTATAAAAAAACAACTTGCTCTGCCTACCTGAAGCACATCCAAAATGAAGTAAATAATGTGAGCCCACAATAAAACCCAACATCTATAATCCCTTTGAACTGGGAAAGTGACACCATGGAAGTCCATAATTATATACGTATACATGATTTTTTTTCAATATCATTACATACATATATAGATATGAATATTCATTGGTATGTGTGTCAATCGAAAAGAAGAGACATTAGTAGTTGTTCCTTGGGTCTGTAGTCCTAATATCTAGGACATCCTCTGCAAGTTCATTGATCTGGACATTATTTCACTAAATCCATGTATCATTAAGTCAATCATTGGGTTCGTAATCCCATCACCATGTACCTTCTTCATCCATCATTAAAATTATATCTCAAAGAAATCTGTGTCACCACAGGGGGATACTCATCCTACAAATGGGTTCCCATTTACTCACCTCTAATAACTAAATAGGATTTAATATATCGATGGTCAATCCTATAAAATTTTACTGGTCATAAAACACAAATCATCTAACTATAAATCCAACCGAGACTCAAGAACGCAATGCTTGGCCATCCAAATTTGTCTCGTAACTGATCCAGAAGAGCATAACCATTCCAATCAAAGGCTACAGAGATCATAATCATCCTCATTTTATATCATCTATACTATGAGCCCATCCATGGAATTCTTACAACAAGAATCCATGTATCACTCAAGGTGTAAGGAAAAAACCCACTAAGCTTGTCTAAGGCCTTTCTACACTAGGAATCCAAGTTTTTTCCAATGTTTAACCAATTCAAATTGATGTCGTCCAAGGCATCCCTCAACAGATCCATAGTTTCCTTGGATTTTAAGTAAAGCCTCTATGAACCTGACCACTACATTTGTGGCTCACTCACTACTTTTAAGTAAATCCTTCATGAGCCCGACCACTACATATGTGGCTCGCTCATAGCTTTTAATATAATACCCTCTTTGAGATCATCCATGGAATTATAATCTGAATCCATGGTTTATATAAGGTATTAGGTGAAATAGTTACATGATCACGTCCATGATCTTTTATCTGAGGCCATGGTTCATCTATTTCTATTTACCCATTTAATCATTTAATATTTAAAAAACATTTCATTAGGAATGAAAGGGTGAAAACCCAAAAGTATCAGGTAAGGCTCAACATCCAGATACCAGGATGCACCTCTGGACATCCCCAATAAAAATACATATCATGATATATATATACATTTCACCTCAATAGCCAAGTCCCAAGTAATACATCTGGGTGTACAAGTAAATATCAAAAATAACATGGCTCAAAATCTGGATACTAGGAAATCATGTCTTAGCATCCCAATAAGAAAAACTTATCTGAGGAAGAACATTAGGTCATCCAATCAGAAAGGAAGATGCTTCACGTCAGGATCAACAACTACCAACCAGAAAGAACCTCTGGTAAGCATCACTACTTCAGTAATAAACATGTGAAAGATAAAAAATAGTGATGGTGGCCCAAATGCTCAACCAGACACTACAGCCACATCCCTATGGGATTACTATTTCAGTACGGGCTCTAGGTGACACTCGAACACCATATCTACCTAAAACAATGTATCACCCAAGGTTGGTCAAACCACGGTAACTCTCAAGGTCTCTCCAGTCAAACACTGAGGGGATTCCTACTCAGGATCCTCCAGGTGACATGAGAAAAGGCATCCTACTTGGGATCCTTGGCTAAAAAGGATTATAGGAATCCTACACGGGATCCCTTAATGATAACAATAGTTTCTCACGGCCACATAGGCCAGAAGGGAATGTATTGTAAGGGGAACATTCTCAAAATCATAGGTCATGGGATATTTCTAACAAAACATCTTAGATCAAAGATCTCAAGTATGTTGGTCTAAACACTGAACCTATCGTCCACACATATTTTCGCTCTCTGGTGACAACTGAATCTAATAAATGGAGGAAGAAAATCTCCATTTAGATATAAACCCCATAACACCCATTAAAATTACTCAAATTTCTCCAGTTTTCTCAACAACACGATTTACATGGAAAAAACATAGAATGGACTACTCACATGACTAATTCTAACATCCAGGGCACAAAATACTCAAAAACACTAAGATAGAAAAAGTAAATGGCATGTACTTTAGAGTATATTATATGTCCCCTATATAACACTATGTGTACTCTAATCCCTCCCTTGGCTATATAATTTTACATGTCTAGAACATAATGGGGTCTGTGTGTGTAAATTTACATGGTGTGTACTATCTAAAAACTAACTTTTCGTGTTCTATCTCACACAGCAAGACACATGACCATGTACCACCACGCGGCCTGTACTGGGAGTACAAAACATGTACTTAAGAAAAATTCACCTTCCCCAAATATGATGAACACAGGGAATGCTCTCCTAGACGACTCACCATGTAACCTCATTTTTCTAACCGGAAAACCCTCAGATCATCCATAACCCCTGTTTTCTCCCCCTGAGATAGCAGATTGGGCCTCAACAGGCCACAAAGAATAATATGACTATAAAATCATGAAACAACCAGTTTTAAAAGGATATATAGTGAAAACGTAAATTGTCCAACCATCGGGCCGAAACCACACATGCTTATCTTGATTTCACGATCCACGGTCACCATACGCTAACTCATCATGTCAAGGGATTCACAACAATACCTATCATTCCTTCCCTCTCTATCTATATATCACTTTCACTCTTTCTACCTTCCCTATTTCTATCTGAGGTAACTGTCAAGGAGGAACCATATAGAAGGCATGTGAAATAAGGAGGACGAAAGAACAGGAAGGAAATTAAATGAAGACAATAAAATAAAATAAAATAGAAAAGGGGTCCGCCTCGGCCCCAACGCCCTACTCAAGTTTTTTTCCTCATCTAGGATAAATTCCAATTCTGGACGCAGTGGTGGAGAAGTAATATCATCTAGACACTCTGTCCAAAATATGTATCCAAATGAACCTATGTGAATAAATTAATATTTAATTATTAATATTAATTATTAATTATTCCACTAAAACTCGAATGACTCAGATTTCAACCAAACAGTCATACTAGGGTAAACACCACATTCTGAGACCAATAGAGTGGTTAAAAAAATTATTTGAGATCACATAATATCGTAAAGAATTATTTTACCCCTTATAAGAATCTGACAATACAAAATAAATTTCTACTCAAAAACTACAGTCCAAAAAAAAATGGGTTCTTACATTACTATTTACACAAGGCACAGTTTGTGTTTCTCACCAAAATATTGAGTCCAAATGTATTAATACATATCCATATTAATCTTATGAATATGTTACATGAACACATCATGTAATTTCTTATAATTACACAATATTAACAATATCTACATGTTTAAGCTCATATCCATAGATAGAGAACCCCCACTTTTCTAGAACAATGCATAAGCGTCCAGGCTAGTGGGAAGTATAGCACAAATTTCATCAACATAGGAATACCTTACTGAATTAGTAATTTAATTAATAATAATTATATAAATTTTTTTTATAAACTATGACCAAAAACTAATTTCAATCTAAAAAAATTAATTACAAAATAATTTAATGGTAGATAAAAACTAAATCTTATATCACTATAACTAGAATGTAATACATTGATAGACAATTTTATAAGAACCAATTTCTCTCATAAATTAATGCATACACAATATTCATATTTCATAAAAATTTTATAAAAATTAATATTCTAAATGAATAAAAAAATAAATAAACTCTATTAATTTTCCATAATGTGAGATATGAATATTTACTTTTCAAATTTATTTTAGGCATGAAAAATATTATTTTATACTACCTTGCACTTATAATTTATAAAAATTTTATAAACAACAATAAAAATAATAAAAATTAAAAATCCTTAAAAAATTGACTTAAGTCATATTTTACAATTGATAACCAAGTATCATTAATCATAAAATATGATTGACATAAGCATTTGTGATAGACACTTATGTAAGGTGTCAGTCATATTTTATGATATCCCATTTAACATAAATATGATATGATGGATTTTTTTCAAAAATATGTGGATTAGTCCTAATTTATGATATCATATATCATATCCTATGAAACAGTTCAAATATATGGGATTCCATTTTATCTTATCCTATTATATAAATTAGTTATACTCTACTAATTAGAAAAATAGAATAATTTATTAATATTTTTCATTATAATAATGGGTCAAATAAATTATAATGTCAATTTGCATAAAAAAATAAGGTAAACCAAGTTGTTCCCATTAATAATAAGGTTATGATTCCCCTGATGGGGTCAAGGTTTTCATATAATTAACTTCGGTACAGTGAGAATTCCATGAAACTCCTAATCTATCATCAAATGTGGGAGAATATAATAAATATGAATAATATAAACTATAATACATATTTTGTTTTTTAATTAAAAATTTTACTCTTTGAAATAGTTAATATCGATTGATGTCACTATAGTATCGACCAAATTCATCCTACTTATGATGTATTATATTAGGCTATGGATCCCTGTTCATAACAACAGTATCTTAAACCAACAATGGAGTACTTGTGCCTTTTTCCAAATACAAATGGTGATTTGAGAATGAAGAGAGTTTCGACACAGATAGAATGAATCAAGAGTACGGATAATAAGAGGGATCATATACCTTTTATAGGATCACTTATTTTAATGAAAGGATTGGCTTCCATCTTATAGTATCCATCTCATGCTACTTCTAATTGATATGTTACAATTATTTTGAACTGGTTGATTTAATGTATAAAGAATTGATAGCCATTAATGAATTAATCCTACTAATTAATAAATAAAGGAATCATGTGAGAGGATGTGTCTAAATGCATGAAAGTGATATAATATATTTCATGTTTGTTGAATAATATGATATAATTAATTCATATATTATGAAACAATCATTAACATTCTCATCATGGATAATATAATTTAGGGATGTAGAAAATTATGATAACTTTAATTTTCTATATTTTCAAAAATTACTATCCATGGAGGATGATATATCATTATACCACACACTAGGTTAATGATGCATCACCAATATTATCTCTAAGGTAAATGATATATGACCATAATAAATCAATCCTAGGTGAATGATACATCACCAACATCAAACTTGGATGGATAATATACTAGTGGCCTAATAACCATAGATAAAAATATATCAAAAACTCCACACTTCAATCATAAGTGCATGATACATAACCAGTTACACATAGAGGGTGAAAATTTTACCAAAAAACTACTAACCAATGATACAAAAATGGTGAATGATATATCATTATATATATAACCAAGGATAGAAAATATAACATCAGCATTAATAAATGTAAATAATATATCACCAATATACAATAAAGCTGGCGTGAATGACTAATCACCAGCTATCTAAATGTGATTAACAACTCATTACTACAATAATGATATTACAGGTGAATGATGTATCACTCAAATTACTTGGATTAAATATATGTATATAAACCTATCTCTTGATGTTCATTCTATATTGGACACTAACCATCCAAAAATTCAATAAAACAGCTAATTCACCACAAGATTAATCCAGGCCTGATCTTTTCTATCACGAACCAACCCGGTTCGATCCTGAACTGGTTACTCAATCCGGTCTAGAACATGGGCCGAAGGGCGTTCCCAATCCCCATTGGCTGGAAACTAGTGTTGGGCATCAAAATTTAACCATTGGGAATGATTTGTACCATGAGAAAAAGGTAAAAAGATAAATAAAACTGATGATAAAAATAAAAACTAGCAGCAGAAAGAAAATAAAACCGAACATACCTCATTGGGAGCTTGTAGGTCACCAATAAACTCAAACAGAAGCCTGCTCTGAAATCGAGCAGCTCAACCAGGTACTTGAATAAGAACTGAACCTGCAACAGAAATAATATGATAGGTGTGATCACCGAGATTCTTATTAGGGATGCCAAATAGAACCACGGAATCCAAGTATTCCCTTTCCCAAAATAGTCCAATTACACAAGATTGAAATAAAAATACAAAGGTAGGGTTTTCAAATTTTAAAATAAGAAAAATGTTTTTCCAATAAAAAACCCAAATCATGCTACATACCATTTCCGAATCATTTTTCATTTTATAAATAAAATTCAAAACAAAATATAACAAAGCTAGGATAAAGTAAAACAAGTAAAAATTAAAAATGAAAATAAACTAGTGCAATGGAAAGTAAAAAAATTAATGTAAATAATCCAGTAACCATGGGTAGTCCTAAACATCCCTAGAAGACCCCTAGACATACTCAGTTCGGAACCACCTGTCTGCGTATGGGGAAGATTTTAAGTCTATAACCAACTGGACACCCTATAACTGTCTAATATAGTGGCAAAGCCCACCTGGCCTAACAACCAATCTAGGGGGTACCAACCCATCTAATTGGGGATGATCAACAATCATCACTCGATCATATAAAATACACCCAGGAACACATAGTGGTTATAATAATAGCCTGTAAGTATGAAGTCCCTTGTATGTGTGACTCATCTCACCACACTTGCCTTCCCCAAACACAAATTCTTCTAATGTATTCACCGATAATGGGTTACCTGAGATAGAAGAACCCCAATTTACACATTTGATCATTTCACATCAAAAAATTTCCAACTGGGTCATCACACCATTAAACATTCAAACCATTTCCTAAAATATTCAAAGATTCCAACCAAGAACTCACATTCTCTATATCACATTCTATTCTAAAATAAACAAAAATCACCATTAAAAGTACAATTCCAATTAGGCCTTTAAAATTATGCACCCAAATACATTTACCAAAGTATATCCAAATAATTTCTAAAACCATTTCCATGTATACAAAGAAAGATGATCCATTAAACCATTTGAAACCAACAGTGTCCCCAAACTCCCCACAATTCAAATTTTAATGAAACAAAAGAAAATAAATTTAAATCCACATTAAATAGAAACACATATTCTAGAAATAAATGATCTATTTTATAAAGAGAATTATGGGAGATATAAGTGAAAACATTTGAGAAATCAGGGTTCATGTGTAACATCCTTTTTAAGTGTCATTTTCACATGAATGCCCAAACATGTGTAAACCTAGTGCAACCATGGATGTGCGATCATCCAATGGAACCCTTTGAAGATCCATGTGAATACCCAAATTATTTTTCAAGAAATACCACTTCCCTTTAAACCAACAAAATTACATCATCTCTCATAAAAATATCCAAAACCCGAAGGACCGTTCCAAAATATTTCACCAAAAATAATCCAATCATAAATAGACACCCAAATCACCCTCAATGCTATAGTTAATGTTTCAACTAATAAAATATATAAAAAAAGTCCAAAAAAGAAAATAATGGCTCAATTTTCTTTTTATAAAACAAAAATCATTTCATCAAACACTTATAAGGAACCAACGCATAAACATAATCAAGGAATCCTTTTAAAAGCCATTTTTAACAAATGTAACAAAAATAAAAACACCCCAATATGTTAAATATAATATTTATAGAGGTTAAAATAATTTTAAAAATTTAATCCAAAGTGTTGAAGCATCAATGGTTTGCAGTGGAAAGAAAAATCATGGAAACACGTACCTCAAGGTAGAGGGCGGACTTGACTGAACTTCGACGGAATGTAAAAAAATCCCCCGATGACCAATATGCACAACCAATACATCTAAAAAACACACAAGTTACTAACCGAGGAATTATGGTTATGATAAATTAATGAAACCCCTCCAGACTAAGAAAATTTACCGAAGGCATGGTTGTCGGACGTGGAGAGCATTGGATCGCGGGAAAACAGCATGTGCAGGGGTTCGAGATTGTCGTTGTTGGACAGAAAATGGACAGCTGAGACATGTGGGTCGAGAGTGGTCTGGTTGAGGCCGGAGGTGGTTGGATGCAGGCGGAGGCTGGTTGGGTTGGCTGGGCGCCGGAGTGAGGGCGCTGTCGGGTGCGGGTGCAGTTGGGTGCGGGCACAGAGAGGCTGGATCTCAAGCAAGGAGTTGGCTAGACAGAGCGGTATCTGTCTAGAGTTGGAGTGGCAGGTCGTGGGGGGCTAGTGGCCAGAGCAGTTGGTCAAAGGTGGTCAGAGCTAGAGCAGGGGTCTCTGGGTGACCGGAGGCCAGAGCGGCAGTCCGCGGGTGGTCAAAGCGCGAACAGGAGGACGAGGCGGCGGTGTTGAGGATGGGGTGTGAGTAGGAGGCAGGACAGTCAACAAGAGGGAGTCCAGCAGTAGTGGAGCCAGTGCGGTCGTGTGAGGGGAGGAGGCAGTTGGGGTTGGGGGGCTTGCACGGCGTGAATGGGGAAGGGGCAGCTGGATTGTGACAGGGAAATGGGGTGCAGGTATAATGGGTTTTTTTATTTGATTATAATAATGATAATAATAATTATAATAAAACTAGAAATAATAATTATAATAATAATAAAACTAAAAAGATAAGACTAATAATTATTATTATTATAATAATAAAACTATAAAAGTTTTAATAATAAAAATGACAATAACAAAATTAATGAAAATTAAAATAATAAAAATAATAACAACTTATTATTGATAATATTATAAATTACATAATAACATTATTATTATTTAAATTTAAACATTTAACCTAATTTATTTACATAAAACATTATTTATTTTAATCGTTAAATACTTGTGTTGGCACCTAGACTAACTACGTAACTACCGCCCACTGTTCGGTGACAGCACACTGGTCTGAATCCCATAAAAATATTAAACGACAAAATTTTATGCCGGAACCCACCCTCGATCTTGGCACAAGAACCTAGAGCCAAGAAATATTAAAATAAAAATAAATAAAAAATTCAAGGTGTGACAATTCTCCCCACCACAGACACTTTCATTCCCAAGAAATTCACCCATCTAAAAAATAGACAAAACAATAAACCATGCCCAGTTTAGTCCAAAATAAACCAAAATATAAGAAACTGGGAGAGCACGAGAGGGTTCTACCCACCACAAGAATTCAACTAGTGCGGAAATTTAACACCCAAACATATCACCATGGGAAGGGGGCCGACAAGGGAACTTCCAACCGACCATAACTAACTTCTATAGCAAGAGTGAATGATGCCTAAGTAGAAACTCAGAACTCTTGATCCAAACAAAAACTCCCTACATTATAAAAAACCTCCAAACCGAATGAAATACTAGTAGTAAACCCTAGAATTACTACAAACCTTAACTCCTAAATAGGCACTTACATCTCTAAACAAATGCTGCTAAACCAAGATCAACCCACATAGGGGAGAAACACACCTTTAAGAAAAATACACGATTCAGAAAACCATAATCAGACAAACAGAACTGTTGGATTACAACAGAACGAGTCCATTATAACTTTAGGAAAAAACAATGAACTTGCAACAATGTCAAAACATTAAAAATAAAAAAACGATAACAGAAAGACTTTAAATGTTTCCCTACCAACACGAAACACGAAATCTGAACCGATACTTCATACCCTCAGAAACTCATGACTGTGTGCTAGCATCACTCCAAGACCTATGGCTGGGGCTCTGATGGTTGAAGCATCCCCTGTCTCAGAATCAGAAAATGGAATTTCTCCGGTCACAACATCTTCTTCAAGAAACCCTTCCTAAAAAACTTCTCTAGATGACCCAAACACCTGAAAGGATGACACATCTTCATAGGGATACGACATAACGGTTTCACCTACCTGAATCGGCCACACTGGTGGCACACCACTGAACAGTGCGACGAATAGGAAGCCATAACCACTGTAGTGGACTCTTTAGAAACAGGTTCCTCTAGCACACCTTGCTCTCTAGATGGGAGACCATTGAAAGCAACTGGATAGGTTGAATTTCTAACCATCTACCCTCTAATGGACAACTAAACTAAAAATGCATCATTCACCAACTTCTCAAAATGATGGTCCCTAGAAGGGAGGACCTACTCTTTGATATCTGGACTAAGATCCCCAATGAAGAGATAAGTCTTTATCAAGTCCTGTGATGCTACCTCCGGTGAAAAGGACACAAGTTTTTGGAAATGTCCAACATATGCCTTCAATTTCTATTGGCCTTATTGAATACGCATGAGCTATTACTTTTTCTTCTTCTTCACCTATTCATGTATAAACAACAGAACAATGATGGATTTAAATACATCCCACATCATCCCAACTTGTAGTGATGGTGGGGAGAACAACTCTCATTCATCCAAAGTCAGACCTCGAAACAGACCCAAAAGAGTGCGCACTCTGATACCTTCAGACGTTCCCAATACCCCGAAGACTCATTCGACCTCTTTAATCCACTCTACTGATTCGAACAGAACACAATCACCATGAATAATAGGCAATTTCTGAGAAGGACCAAAAACTGGGCATGACTTATCAAAAATCATGGGGACCTTTCTGAGTGGAATTTTTCATAACAATATATGAAATAAAAATCCAAAACCAGTATCAACTAAAGAAACATCAATGAAAATTCTTTCAACCACAAAAAACCAGCTCAAAAACCAAACAAATAAAAACATATCAAAAAATTCCATTTTTTCATTATAAATTTCAAAACCACATTCTTTCAAGGACACTTTTAAAATACCAAAAAAAAATTTCAATCCAAATTCAATTTCCAAAATCATTTCCCCTCTTAAAATAAATTTTCAAAAACTACTTCAATCCTTTAATTCCAACTACATGCCCCAGTAATCCCATGAATCGTTGCACATGTATTCATCCTCTTTCATCCAGAGGCACCAACACACACTTTCCATGGATTCCCTCACATGTGGAAACATTCATAAAGAGTACCCGAGGTTTCACAAAAACCATATCTCTACCAGTTACAAGGAAACAATATATTTTTAGACAAAGAAATTTCAGTTTTCAAAATCCATTTCACAAATTTAAAGGCATTTAAAAGAAATCATTCTCATTTCACAAACAATTTTTCATTTTTAAAAGTGCACTTACTCCAACTAGAACCAAGACGACACTCATCTTGCATCAGACTACCAGTGTGAGGGACTAGTATTCAGGCTTATCCCGATGACATGTTAGTGGGACTTTCCCCAAGTCAGTGTCAACAACTAAAAGATACACAAACTATGTACTTGGACTCTACATGTGTTACAACTCCATGTGAAATCATGATATAAAATTGGAGTGACTATGTTTTCATTCCTCAATCAAAAACAAACCAAAATGAGATAAAGACTCAATTCTCATACTACCCCTGGAGACTAAAGGATCATCACAAATGAAGGTTCATGATTTCCTTACCATACCAACCTCTTGGGTCCCAACAATACTAATCTCCATCTACCGGAAACCCCAAATAACAAGGGTCTCCTCTGATACCATTTTTTCATGAACCAACCTGGGTGGACCCTGAATCGATTACCCAAGCTTGTAAAAAATATGTCCGGAAGGGCGTTCTCGATCCCCACGATCTGGAAACCAGTGCCGGGAAACAAAATATAACTATTGGGAATGATTTGTCCCATGATAAAAAGACAACTAGATAAAAAAACTGATTATAAAAATAAAAACTAGCAAGGGAAAGAAAATAAAATAGAACATACCTTGTTGTGACCTTGTAGGTCACTACCCAACTCAGACTCAAGCCTGCTCCAACACTGAGCAGCTAAACCAGGAACCTAAACAAGAGAATAACCTGAAAATGAAATAATATTATAGTTTTTATCACCGAGATTCTTAGTAGGGATGCCAAATATAACCATGAAATCCAAGTATTCACTTTCCCAAAATAGTATATTGACACAAGTGTGAAATACAAATATAAAAGTAGGGTTTTCACATTTAAAAATAAGTAACAGGTTTTTAACATCTAAAAACACTACACCCGCTACATAACATTTCCAATATCATTTTTCATTTAATAAATAAAATTCAAAATAGAATATACCAAATTCGAGCTTATGTACAAGAAGAAAAAACTGTAAACTGAAAATAAAATAGTGAAACGGAATGTAAACAAGCAGTGTAAATAATCTAGTAACCATGGGTGATCCTAAACATCTTTATAAGACTCATGGACGTACTTGGTTCGGAACAACCTACCAGTATATGGTGAAGCTCCTAAGTCTATAACCAACTAGTGGCCCTATAACAAACCAATCCAGTGCCAAAGCCCACTTGGCCTAACAACCAATCTAGGGGGTATGAACCCATCTAATCAGGGTTGATCAGGAACTATCACTCGATAATCTAAAAGACACCTAGTAACCAATTGGGGTTATAATAATATCATGTAAGTATAAAGTCCCTCACATGTGTGACTCATCTCACCGCACTTGCCTTCCTCAAACACGAAATCTTCCTATGAATTCACCCATAAAGGGTTACCCTAGATAGATATTCCCCAAATTACACATTTGATAATTTCACATCAATAAAGTGCAAACTAGATTGTTACACCATTTAACATTCAATCCAATTCATAAATTGTTCAATGTTTCCAACCAGGAATTCACATCCTCTAAACCACATTATTTTCTAAAATAAACGCAAAAAATCACTTTTAAAAGTACAATTCGAAATAGGACTTTAATATTACTCACCCAAATACATTTACCAAAGTAGTTCCAATCGTTTCTGAAACCAATATGCACACACAAAACAACTAAAAAACACACCAGTTACTAACTAAGGCATTGAAGTTTTGATAAATTAATTAAAACCCTCAAAACTATGGAATTTACTGAAGGCTAGGTTGTTGGACGAGGCGTAGCAGCAGATCACTGAAAAACAGCATGCACCGGGGTTCGGGTTTGCCACCGCTGGCTGGAAAAGGGCTGGTAGGGACGTGTGGGTCAGGAGCGGGCTGATCGAGGGTGGAGGTGGCTGGATGCGGGAGGAGGCCGTTTGGGTTCGCTGGGCACCAGAGTGCAGGCATGATAGGGTGTGGGTGCAATAGGGTGTAGGCGTAGAGAGGATGGAGCTCCATCAAGGAGGTGGCTGGCCATAGCGGTGGCTGGCCAAAGCTGGAGCGGCGGGACCCAGGTGGCCGGACGTCATAGCGGCATGCCACGATTGTTCAGAGGTCAGTGCGGTGATCCGTGGGTTGCCGAACCACGAACTGGTGTCCATGGGGATTCGCGGGAGGGAGTCCGGTGGTGCCAGAGCTTGTGCATCAGCACGAGGGGAGAAGGCAAGAGAGGGTGGGGGGATCACGTAGCACGAATGGGGAAGTGGTGGCTTGATTGTGAAGAGGAGAGGGGGTGGAGGTATTATCATTTTTTCCATCTGATAATAATAATAATAATAAAACCAAAATAATAATAATAATAATAATAATAATAATAATTATAAAACCAGAAATAATAATAATAATAATAATAATAGTATTAATAAAAGCATAAGAATTTTATTAATAAAAATGATAATAACAAAAATAATAACAATAATGACACCATATTTACAATAATATTATTAATTATATAATAACATTATTATTATTTCAATTTAAGCCTTTAACTATATTTCTTTACATAAAACGTTACTTATTTTAATCTTTAGATACTTCTATGGGTACCCAGGCTAACTGCGCAACTACAACCCCCTTTGAGGTGACCACACAAGGGTCTGAAACCCACGAAAAATATTAAGCGGAAAAATTCTGAAGCCAGAACCTAGCCCAGACCTTAGTGTGAGAACCTAGAGTGAAGATATATTAAAATAAAAATAAATTAAAAAGACAGGGTGTGACATTTCCCTTATCAAAAAACATTCTAAAAAATATCCAAAGGAAATATAAATCGAAATATTATCATAGAAACTTTTAATGGTTCTACTCTCTAATGATTCTACCACTTTCAAAAGCTAAAATGGCTATAAAAAATCATTTATTCAAAGAATGTGATTAGGAAGACCTATCAAGAGTAAAATAATTTGTACTCAAAGTTCAATAAGCTAGTGAATCAGATTTGGTTCCATTATGGGTAGTCTTATCATACCAACCCACACCTATATTCCATAGGACACATAAAATTTATATTAAATGGTGAAAATAATTTGGCATTATCTACCTCATGGTAGAAATATCCCATTTATCAATTTGCATCAGTTGAATTAGTTACAAGTAGTGTGAAAGCCTAATTCATATGAAAACACCCAATTTAAGGATTTTCAGTAATGAATGATGAAACAAGAATAAAGGGCGTCGATCCTTGTATTCATCTTAGTAAATGAGAGCCAAAATTAGGTATTTAATGAAGGAAAAATTATGAAATGACAAAAAAAACCCCCTAAACATATTGGAGAGTGGAGGACCATCAAATCATTTGTGTCCATCCACCAAACATTGAGTAGGAAATCAGTTCTTGTTGTACACCAATGGACACATAATGGTTGGGAAATACCAAATTAATAAAGATATCATAAAACTTCCATCCTCCCATTAGGCTTCTTCTAGAAATCTTCTCCTTTAGTAGATCTTCTACACCTTGTCCATTCTATTATATTTTTATCCCATGAATCTATTGTCCACTTATGGATCCATAATTAATCAGAATTCACATAAATTAACTTAATTTTGATCATTTTATATCTCAATATGTATGGGTCATTACCAAAACCCCACCATATAGATTTTTATCTGAAATATGCATCACTGAGGCCCAATGACAAAAAAACCCCTAACACCTACACTATTATATATGTCTCCCACTCAAACTTATCTACCAGGAAATGTTTTTTATACCACCACACACATACCAGGGTTATATTTTTCTAAATAATTATATTCTCTCTATGATATAATATACATATTGTTCATTCTTCAAATAATCCACTAGCCTCAAACTTGATATATTTGACATTTATCACATGAGAAGGATTAATTTTATCTCTCTAAATATGATATTTGTGGAGTACTTCATGCATCACACGTTATCTCTAATGAAGCACTATTCAGTATGTTATTGTACCAATAATTTCAATAACCTCAAATATCCCCATAAATTATAGCTCCATCTTACTATATTTTTTTGGAACTTTCAGTGTTCTAAATGGTGTGACTCTCTGAAGAATATATTGTCACTTACCGTGAACTCCAGAGGTTGGAAATTCCAGTTTTTGAATGATCATATTCATCTATGTATTGTCATTAACATCCATTGAATCAATTGAATATGATTTTAGGTATTAAAAACAAGACTCTATCCAATGTTAGAATGCTCACCTACCACTATCCAACATAGTTGTGATCAACATGGCCAATCAAATAGTACCTCAAAAATAGTCATTTGAATTGATACCTAATTACTATTTTCATGAGAAAAAATTATAATATCAAATGACTCTACCATTATCATCCAAAATCAATGATACATTCTTGTATCATTTCCTTCAAATCCATGATTGTAGTCTTAAATGTTCCTAAGTATGAGGATGATCTATCATAATTACATTTACCAAAGTGTCAAAAGACCATTACTACACCTAACAAAAAATTTATGTAAACTGATCTTCTTGATATGACATGATGCTCATCAATACCCATGCAATAATACCTTTTTCTAACCATTTATTTTTATTTACACATCAATAGATAAGGTCTCCCTAATAGTAATAAAAAATCAACTTTAGTCAACCAATCAATAACAACCAATGTTATGTCACTACCTTAATGAAACCTTGGCATCCCCATCAGAAAATTCATAGTCACCTCTTTACATTTTCATGATGGAATGGGTATCGAGTTAATAATACTAAAAACTCTTTGATTCTCACACTTCACCTATTCACAGGTGACGCATTATGATACTAACCCCTTTACTCCCTTCATTATACTAGACCAAAAATATTGTTAATATATATCATGACACAACATCTTCAATCCTAAGTGAACTACCCATCTCTAGGTGTGTGAATTATGAAAAAACTCCACATGTATACTTGTACCCCATAACCCAGTGGGATGAATATGATAGTTAACTCTCCTTCTCTAAATCCAAGGGTGATGAGTTACTTTTTAGAGTAGTTTGGATAGCCCTACCTAGAAACTCTTGAGTATAATGGTTTATCATAGTGATAAAACTCGTCAATTGAAACTCTCAACTATCCAATCACATAACCTAAGACCAAGTCTTTATACTCAATGTGTTAGCTACTGGGTTCCCCTTCCCAGGGGTTTAGAATATGTCAGACTCAAATAAATATAGATACTCAACCCATGTTCTCTATCCAAGTTTTGGTTGTTATATAAAAATAAATACTTATGACTACTATAACATCCTATATCAAAACTACTCTTAACCATACTCTTAAATCATTATAATACAAGGTATGTTCCATTCTCATCGTAAGTAAGTTTCATATTGGGGAACTCATCAATATATATTAAAAATCCTATAAATACCTATCACAAATTTACCCCATTCTTGGTCATGTTCATTATCAAGGTTTTCAATATAAATAAGTCCAAAATTAATCTAATTTAGTATCCTACAAATTCCATGAATATTTGAATCAAAAATAAAATATATAGTTGATTCTAAGAATAAAAATCCCTATTATTCTAATCTTATACTAATATAACTACCTCAAATATGTTGTACCTTAAAAATCATTCCTCACAAATATATAATTGAAAATTTGAGAGGTCATAATTAAATTGATTCTCCATCGATGTGCCCAATTCAATCTCTAGGTATTGACCATGATCCTACAATGTCTAGATGTACACTGAAATTTCATTAATGAAGTCTACCATTGAATAATATTGATATGGATAGAATACCCTATTCATTAGGGATATAAACATTATTGCTAAATTCCTCAAACTGAGTGGTATATTAAGGAACTAATATAAGAAATATTTTCTCCTAAATTTATTGTGAGGAGTTTCAATTATAATCACTCAAAACTGATGATATACCAACCCAAAATTGATCATGTATGACCAACTAACTTCGATTATTGTAATGAAGAATTAATCTAGGAAAATAAGAGGATTTTGATTCTTTACCATGACCTAATTTAGTCTTTATTAATCCACACATGGGTGTAAACTTCCATTTCCCTTCTATGAAAAAAAAACCCGAGAACCTGAGGGTGAATTTCTCTAGAGAATAAATCCCTTCACCCCTATTTAATCTAGTAAAAGAATTACTCTCTCAACTTTTCTAGATCAATATTGTAAGATGGGATAAATTTTGGTTTCATTTCCAACACCAGATCAATCAAAAACTCAACCACTCACTCAAGCAATAACCTTAATACATCCTCAAGACAAAAATTTAAACTAATCCATAATTGGATGAAATAATAGTTGTCTTATCTCTTCCTTTTCATTCAAAACAATTCTCATAAACAAGGTCATGACCATACCCAAATGCATGTGTTCAATTTCTGAATGGCGAACCTATAAGTCACACTCCCTAATAAATGTAAAATAATCACCTGCTGAGTAAGTGATTACTATCATCATAGATATTAGTCTATGTTTTCTTGATAAATAGTCATCTAGTCTATCTGATCACATCAAAACTATGAATATATAATATAAATAAAACTCATATTTGATTGAAACTATTAATTATAGTAGAACACCCTAAACACCTTTACATATCCACAAATTACACCCCTAGGGGTTAATCAAGGGTTATAAATCCTACCAGACACCCTACGACCAAACCTAATTCACTAAAAAACTAATCATAAATGAATTAGTGGGTTGCAAAATATAAAAAAAGACTAAATCAATGGTATATTTCATTTAAATCATTCCATACATATGTTGGATTGGGTTATACCAAATACACGCAAGAGGGGGTGAATTGTACCTTTTACAATTTATTCGAGAATAGTGATGATTGCCAAATATGTCCTTTAACATATTTACAATTATTATGCAATAGAAAAAAATAGTTATTAGGAATCAATTATTTATAGTGTTTTGGGGAACATAAGGCCCCAAATCCACTTCACCAACACTTTACTCCATGATCTTGGTGATTTTCCCTATCTGGTCCTCTTATCAACATACTATCCACAACTGAGTGCAGCCAGTTGACACCTTTACAAGTTAAGGATAAAACAAAGCCTTATTGTTGATACATAGAACCAAATACCCAGATTAGTATGAGAAGCAAGTTACTCAAAATGAAAAGTTAATTTCTTTGAAAATACTTTATAGATGTTCTTCACAGTTTCAATAGTACACAACTGACAGTAGATGCACCGTTGTCTTCAGAAAAGATTTTATTCAGGTAAGATCAGTTCTGAGCCTATCTAGTTTCAATAGATATAGAAATAAATTTATAAGCTCCAAAAAATGTATTCATGATATATCTTCGATGTAGAAATGGTGAATCGTTAACATATTTATTCTTCTTGAGAAAACTGAGTTTTATGGTACTTTGTAACAATATATCTGTATATCTTGAATACCTCTATAAAAACTAAAGTTGAGAAACTTGGGAGCTTGTTATTATAATATTTTTCACAACAATCCATGTCACTCATATTGTAATTCAAAACAGCACATGTATATTATGAATAATGAAGAATTTTTTCCTTTCAAATTTAGATCCACAAATTCCACCATAAGAATCGCGATATTCAAATGATTGAAAAACAGAGCAGTCGTAACTTCCGTTAATAAACATCATGAAATCCTCCCCTTAAATCAATCCATTTAATCATAAATAAATTAAATTGAATCATTAAAAGATGCGCTTTAATATCAGTCTTTCAATCTAGCTTGAAATTAGCCTGATATTCATTATAAATACCATTTCTCACTAAATTCAAAATTTAATTTCATAAAGCCAAACGTAGTGTTGAACTGAATGGAATTCATTTCTCCGAACGTATGGTTGAAAATGTACGGTTGATCTCAAATGTAAGGTCGATCATCCATACTTTTCTCTTCATCTTTCAAATGTATAGTATATTATACATACTTTCCTCTTTTGCAAAATTTTAGATACATGATCCGTACTTTTTGATAGAACGTATGGTTTATTATAAAAGTAATGTTGATGAACTATACATTTCAGAAACAAATTTAATGTTCCATACTTAAGTAGGGTTATTCTTCCATACTTTTATGATATTACAAAGTATGATTCCTTCCAAACGTAGGGTTCCTCTTTCATAATTTGTCAATAACTTATGGTTTCTTAACCATACTTTTCTTGAGCTCTCAAAAAGTGAATAATGGATTCTGTCCATACACATATGCTCTTCAATTTAGGATATGAACATTGTTTCCAAAACATGCTCAAATTATTTTTGAATACTTTGTCAAATATTCCATTCAATTTAAACGCTTTAATATCACTCAAAAATATAAGAATATAATGAAATATTAATTTCATGAAGTATAATCAATGAAAAATCATTACAATAACAAATAAGTGTATTTTTTATCATCAAATTCATTATAAAAAGATAGATTATTGTTCTCAAAAATCCCCCCAAATAATAATAAAAGAGTATTGTTGAAAACAACACTTGCTCAACAATCTCCCCCTTTTTGATGATCACAAAACCCATGAAATTATCCTACAGGATTAATTGCATATAATTTAAAATTTTGAAAGGATAGAAACAATAGTTAATTTTAACAAAATTACTTCAACAAGAAATAAACCTTTTTGTTATCCAAATTTTTATATAATAAAAAAAAATCAATTTTTAAAATTTCACCCCCTTTATGATGAAGAAAAAAATATATTTATCCAAATTTCTTCCCTTTATGAAAATAAAAAAAATGTCTTTTCTCCCCCTAAGTAAATGTTTTAAAAATAATAAAAACATAAAATAAAATGTTCTGTTTATCCATATTTCCCCCCCTTTTGTGATATCAAAGAGAATGATAGAATAAGGAATATAACACATTTTAATATAGCACTAAACTTATGTAAATGTTATGATAAAATTTTTATCAATATTTGAATCTTGATTACTAACATTTTAATATAGATTATATAGTAAACAAATCAAAACAAATGAAAATGAGATGCAAATATATTTTATTGAGAAATATATATACAAGTACAAAACTGAAAACATGAATCAAGGTTGGGCTAAAAGGGCTTGTGAAATAGGTTTCAGCACCTCTAAATAATTTTCTTGAGCTTTTCTGTCTACAGTCTCAACCTTTTCATCAGTACGTCTCCTAATTGGACTATGATTTCCCTTCCTTCTTGATTCAGATGGATATATTCAATTATATTGACTCTGAAAAAATCATGTAACATTTCTCCCTTCACTATAAACTGATTTAGCTTTTCTATGAACTGTGTAGTAACTCTCTTACTTCTGGTTCACCAGATGTAAGCTGGTCAACATGATGCTTTTGATTGTCTAACAAAATAGATAATGGAGCATTGTTACACAGAATATACTGCAATATGTCAGTCCTATTTCTCATTACAGTTGTAATGGCCAGAAATCTCTTGATCAGATCAGGCGAAGTACCAGATGTACTTGCTTGATTTCTTCTGAAAGTTGTGAATTGTTTCTCCATGAAAATTTTAAAATCTTCCAAATATGTCTTCAGTATAATTTTATATTTTAATTTTCCAACTTCTTCTAAGATCTCCTTATTAAAATATTCCACTTCTCTTCTACAAATTGAACTTTCATTCATGTTATGAAACTTTTGTCTCTCCTTCTCTAATTCTCTATTCAATGAATCAGTTTCAGCTTGAACTGTATTAAATTTTATAATTAAATCCCTCACATAATTATTCTCAGAATTAGAATCACTATGTTCGTGATTCTCAACTACATTTATCAAAATTAAAGGTAATGATTTATCATTGGACCTCTGATCTGTAGTTTATTTATATGGTTTCTCAACCTATTTTTGTTCAGATTTATTTACAAAATCATCCACAGAAAAATTTTCATTTAAAACTTCAGTACGAATTTCAGATTGACTCACTCCTCATTTCATGTTTTCATCAAGATTTTGCTATTTATAAGAATCTTCATTTATTTCCCCTAAAATAGGTTCTTCTTTAAATGTTTCTTCTTAAATAACTTTAGTTTGTTGTTTAGATGATTCTTCATCAGATTTAGTTCGAGCCACATCAACTTCTCTAGGATCTGCCTCTGTCTGAGGTACAACTTCCACTTTAAGTTGAGGTACCACCTCAATCTGAGAAACATCTTCTATAAAAAATCTATATCTAAAAAGAGTTTCAGTTTGAATAGTAGTCATTTTAACATACTCCTCACCAGCTTGACCCACTACGTGCCTTTTTTTTGAAGTCCCTCAAGATTTCCCTCATCAACAGGTACATCAATATCTTCAAATATTAGTCTTCCTGATGTTTCTGAAACTTCACTTGATTGTGATTCTACCATGTCTTCTTTATACTTTCTACGTTGCTCCCCTTGAGCCGATTCCTGGTCTTCCTCATCTCCAACAAGAAAAATATTACCTTTCATAGTACTCTAGAAGAATCAAATCGTCCTTATAGTTCCATTATTTAAAACATTATTGTGATGGCATCACACACTTGCATATACTAATCTCACCATATCAGGATTAAACAATATTATGAAATGAACCATCCATAGGGATTGAAGTTCATTCTAGCCTATTGCTGACATCAGTAGTTAAAATACCATATCATGTAATGAGGAAAGTTCAACATGATATAACTCAGAAACAGAAACATCAGATACATATCATAATATAAAATCTTCTCCATTTCAGAAATCTTTGGGGCAATCCATGTTTGAACAAATTTTACAAGATTTTTCTTGATTGGGATCTAGGTCCTTGAATAACATCTTTCTGATACTTAAAGAACCAAATATAAATTACATAGTTTCCTCTGACTTATGTTTATTATCTCCAATATTATTTAAGTTGAAATGATAAACTCTCTCTTGAGGGTAGTTTAAGATTCTAGCTACTTCCACAAATGAAATATAAAAATCGTGATCTTTAATTTTCGCAAATACGGTGTCCTTTATATCTCCAAGACTGAACTGAACATATTTAAAGAAATCTCACAACTCTACCTCTTATAGAAATTTTGTGTTTTCATCACTGAATGGTTTCTCATGTTTCTAAAATTCAAAAGCTTTCTTCAGTGTTAGATTGGTCTGGTACAACCATTCAAAATCAATTACATTACCTTGTAAGATCTTCCTTCCTACTGAATGTTGATGCTTGGCATTACTAGATTATCCTTCCTCAATTCTCTTTGTCTTGGTCATCTCTATCATAGATTTATGAAGGTTCAAAGAGCTCGGGGTTTCAAAGGTTCAGGTTTGGGTAGACAAGAGTGGTAGGTATTTTTTGGTTTCCAAGGGTTTTGAGAGAAATGAATGGGTTTAGAATTTGAAACGGCTCTAACAGCATTTATTCCTATATGATTTTTGTAAAAAAATAATCAATAAATTATTTAAAATAAAATAAAATTTAGGTGGGAAAAAATTTTAAAGCAGTATAGAAAAAAAATTTAAATTATTCTAAAACAATTAATAAAATTATTTAAAATAGTGATGATTAAAATAAAATAAGATAAGAATTAATATAATCACCAGAAAATTCATTTAAAATTAAATAAACCTAGATCTCCCTTAATAAACTCAATCCTTTCAGTGGGAAGTGGATTAGTAAAAATATCATCTATTTGAATTTCAGTACTTACAAATTCTAAGAATATATCCTTTATAAGAACATTATCTCTTAGAAAGTCATGTTTGATATCAATATGCTCTGTCCTCGAATGAATAATTCCATTTTTTTGAAATATTTATAAAACGTGTATTATCAAATAAAATAGGTGTATTATTAAAATTTAGTCCAATGTATATAAGAGTGTTTTTCATCCACAACACTTGTACACAATAACTTCCTGCAGAGACATATTCTTCTTTGGTTGTTGACAAAAAAACCGAGTATTGTTTCTTACTAGACCATGAAACAAAAGATTTTCCTAAAAATGTCTAGGTTCCTAGACTGCTTTTTCTATCTTATCTATATCTTCCAAAGTTAGTATATGAATGTGATATTAAATAAAAATCAAATTTTTTTAGATCGGGAAGAGATTGAAAAATAGTTCCTTTTAAATATCTAAAAATTATTTTAACATCACTTTGATTAGATTCTATGGGATTTGATTTAAATCTAGCACAAAGACCTACTGAATACATTATATATATCCAACTAGTTGTATGATATAAAAAACTTCCAATCATACCTTTATATAACTTGTTGTCAGCTGATTTTTCAGTTTCATCCAAATCAAGTTTTATATTAGTACACATAGGAGGTGTATATGTCTTTTTGTTTTCAAGTCCAAATTTCTTCAGTAAATCAGTAATGTATTTTTTTAATTAAAAAAATTTCCAAATTATTTTGATAAATTTTATGTCCTAGAAATAAATTTAATTCCTCCATCATACTCATTTCAAAATCTTTTTTCATTAAATTTGAAAACTCATGAAAATGTTTTTCGTTTTTTGATCAAAAAATTACATCATCAACATGAATTTGAACCAATAAAATATTAGAGTTTACAGTTTTCTTAAATAATATTGGATCTTCCATTCTTACAGTAAAATAATTTTTCAGAATAAAATAACTTAATCTTTCATATCAAGCTCTAGGTGTTTGTCTAAGGACATAAAGATATTTAGTATATTTAAAAGTAGAATCTATTTTTTGAGAATTTTCAAAACCATAAGGTTGCTAAACATAAACTTCCTCCCTTAAATAACAAATTAAAAATGAATATTTAACATCCATCTGAAATAATTTAAAATTCATATGAGATTCATAAGCTAAAAGGATCTTAATGGCTTCTAATCTAGCTATAGGTACAAAGGTATCATCATAATATTTACCTTATTCCTAATTATATCCTTTAGCTACTATTCTTTCTTTATTTCTAGTTATTATTCCTAGATCATCTTGTTTATTTCTAAAGGCCAACTTAGTTCCTATTAATGGATAGATATGTGGTCTTTCAACTAAATTCCAAACTTCATTAGTTTAGTTCTTCTTGCATTGCTATCATCCAACATTTATCAACTAATGCTTCCTTGATTGACATAGGCTCTAATTGGGATGGAATGGTAGAAAACTTAACAAGGTTTCCTATGTTCCTACTAGTTTTTATTCTTGTGTCTAGGTCTCCTATTACAGTTTCTAAAGGGTGATTATTTAGGGTTATAGACTTTCTATGTAAAATGATGTTAGGTCCATCAGGGTCATGTTCTTCTTAACTGGACTAAATTTTATTTATATATTTTTAATAATCATCTTTCATGTTTTCAAGTCTCATGTTATCATTAGAGTCATATTCATCAATTAGGTCTTTCTTTTTCTCAAAGGGATCAGATTCATCAAATTTTACATGAACTAATTCTTCAACAATACTCAAATTTATATTAAAAATTCTATAAGATTTGGAAGTTGCAGAATATCCTAAGAAAATGCTTTCATCAGATTTTGGACTGAATTTACCAATGTTGTCCTTGTTCTTCAAGATATAAACCTTGCATCCAAAAACACTAAAGTAATTTACTTTTAGTTTTATATTATTTCAGAGTTATTAGGGTGTCTTTTTGAAAATATGCCTAATTAAAACTCTATTCATTATATAATATGTTTTGCTTACATATTCTTCCCTGAAATAGGTAGGAAGACTGTATTCATTTAGCATAGTCCTAGCCATTTCCTGAATAGTTCTATTTCTTCTTTCAACAATTCCATTTTTCTGATTTGTTCTTGGTTCAGAGTAGGATTGTTTAATACCTATATTTTAGCAAAAGAAATTAAATACCAGATTCTCAAATTCTCCACCATGATCACTTCTTAATGAAATTATTTTAAAAACTTTTTCATTTTAAACAGCTTTGAAAAAACATTCAAATATTGTAAAAGCTTCATTTTGATATTTTATAAAGAAAATAAAAGTTAATCTAGAATTGTCATCAACTAATACATATACATATAATTTACCAGCCAAAAATTCTATTCATAAAGATCCAAACAAATCCATATGGACAAGTTTTAAGGTTTTAGATGTAGATATTTTTTTAACATATTTGAAAGATGATTTGTGCTGCTTTCTATGTTGATATAAATCAAAGAATATATTAATTTCAAATTTGAGACTAATAAAATCAAAAACAAGTTGTTTCATAGATAACTTATGTAAAGAATATATTTTGCAATGTCCAAGTCTTCTATGCCAGATCCAAAATTCAGTTATCTTAGCTATTAAGGTGTTTAATTTTTTTTACACAAAGAATTTAAGTCCAGGGTATAAAAATTATCAGTTCTATGTGCTCTAAATTTAAGCAATTTTCTTTAAAAATAGAACTATAGTTGTTAGAAAATCAAGAAAATAACCATCATCACATAGTTGATAGATACTTATCAGGTTGTGTTTCAATCCTTGTACATAGAGTACTTTATTGATTGAGACAACTTTTGCATCTCTAACAGTTCCAATTCAAATAAGTTTTCCTTTGGAATTATCACCAAATGTGACTAATCCAACATCCTTTAGAGTTAGTGTTCTAAAGTTTTATGAGTTTCCACTCATATTCCTAGAACAACCTCTATCCATATATCATATTTAAATTCATATTCTATGACCTTTTTCCTACAAAGGTATTCAATAAAAGGTTTGTTTTGGTACCAATACCTTATTGGGTCAAGAAGTGTTAGATAGAAATGAAATGGGTATCCATATTTGCATTATTTTTCTATAATAAATAGAATCATATAAACTATTCATAATAAAGTCTTTCATAATTCCACTTCTTTGAGGTTGCTTAAATAATTTTTTTTAGATATGTGACCATTTATTGCATTTTAGTGGAAAATTATACCTTTTGTACATGGAATAAAATTGTTCTTATACAGTTTGGGTTTCTCACCTTTACTGCATATTCCATATCATTTATTTTTAATCACATTCTTTACAAAAATTTCATTTAGTGAATTTTCTCCTTTTGTAAAATCAGAAGTTGCATTTTTGTATGTCCTTAATTCTATTTGTAGTGTTTTTATTTTAGTTTCATTATTTGTACAGTTTGTGTTTGATGAGTTATATTTTTCAATTAACTCTTGATGTTGTTTTAGTAGATTTTCTCGTTCCCCTGATATATTAGTGTGAATATTTTTTTAGATATTTATATTTGTTAAATAAGTAATCATATTTATTTTCTAGCATATTTCAGTAGGCTTCAGGATTATCATTTGAGCAACTAGATCCCGAATCCGAATCAGATCAGAAAGAGGATTGCACCTCATCAGCTTCTTCCACAAAGCACATATTTGAATTTAGATTCGATTATTCATTTTATGGGATAGATTTTGATGAAATGATGGAGTCTTTAGAAACACTCCAAGTATATTTCATGGATCTTTTGTCTTAATTCTCATAATCATTGTTTTTGTAATTTTTTTATTTTCTACTTTTAATTTAGGATAGTCAAGTCTTATATGACCTATCTTTTTGCATTCATAGCATATGACTTCACTAGTTCTTTTTCATCTTTATTGAAAGATTTTTTGAATCCTTTCTTCTTTCTATAGAACATGTTAAACGTTCTGGATAGATGAGCCTGTTCTATATCTGAATTAGATGAATCATTATTTTCTAATTTCACTTTGAATTCATTCTTAAATATTCTACTATTATTTTGGGATGTTTCATTCAAAGTAATATAATCTCTTTTGATCAAGACATTATGCTCATTTTCTTCATCTTGCATATCATCTTAGTACATATTCAAGGTTCCAATTAATTCTCTCATAGATAGATCTTTGACAAGTGATTATTATCTAATGGTTGCTAATATCCCATTCCATTGGGTTGGAAGTACTCTTAGTACTTTCCGGGCATGATCTTCTTGTTAGATTAGCTCACCCAAGGCAGTGATATTGTTAACAATTTTTTTAACACTTCTATTCATCTAGGTAATTCATTCTCCTTCAAACATTATGAATGTGTAGAATTTCAATTTAGTAGTGGTATACCTCATTTGTCTGACATTTTCTGTTCATTCATAAGAAACTACAATTTTCATCCACATTTCAAAAGCAGTCGGGCACTGAGATACTCTGTTGATTTGATATCATCCTATACCATAGATGTTAACATTCATAACTTTTGAATTTATGTCATACTCTGCATCAGTAGCTACATCCAATGTTTGAGGTTTCTCAGGAATTTCATAAGCAGTAAGAATTTTTTAGTAGACTTTGTATCCTTGATTTTTTAGATAGATGATCATCCTTGACTTCCAACATCCATAGTTTTCACCATTGAAGTATGGAGCTCAAACCATTGAAAATCTCTATCATATATCATCCATTGAGATCTCTAAGTATTATCCTAACAAACATTTTGTTTATTGTATCTTTGAAAAAAGCTCCACACTCTAATACAAATTGTTGGATTGGGTTATACCAAATAATCACAAGAGGGGGGGGGGTAAATTGTGCCTTTGACAATTTCTTTGTGAATAGTGATGATTTCCAAATCTGTCCATTAATTTTATTAGAATGTTTATACAGTGAAAATAAATAGTTTTCTGGATGCAATGATTATTAGTGTTTCGAGGAACAGAAGGCCTCTAGTCCACTCGACCAATGCTCTACTCCATGATCTTGGTGTTTTTCACTATCTGGTCCTCTTATCAACCGACCGTCCACAACTGAGTGCAGGAAGTTGATGCTATTACAGGTTAAGGCTAAAACAGAGCCTTCTGGTTCATACACAGAACTAAATACACAACATAGTATGAGAATTCGGTTACTCAAAATGTGAATATTATTTGCTTAAAAATATGTTCTATATGTTCTTCACAGTTGCAGTAGTACACAAATGATAGTATATGGATCATCATCTTCAAAAAAGATGTTCTTCAGATAAGAGTAGTTATGAGTCAATCGATTGCATTAGATATAGAAATAAATTCAGAAACTCTAACAACTATAGATTCCAGATAGATCTTCGATGTAGAAACAGTGATTCTTCAACATATTTCGTCATCTTTAGAAAAAAGAGATTTATCGTACATTGTAATAGTAGATCTGTATATCTCGAATACCTCTCTAAAAACTGAAGTCGATAAAATTGATATCTTTTTATTAAAATCTTTTTCACAATGATTTGTCTCAAAAATTTTGTAATTCAAAATAACATAGATATATAAAGAATAAATAAGAGCACGTTCCTTTTAAATTTAGATCCACAAAAGTCGCCTTAAGAATCGCGATATTCAAATGTTCAAATAAGAGGGAAGTCATAACTTCCCTTAATCACTTCTAGAAATTTGGTCTATAACCATAGTTTGAAATTGTTCCTATAATCCCACAAATCATGGCTATAGGTTATAGCCCTAGTTCATTGAATCGTGGATGGTATTGGAATGGCTATAGGGTTCGCCTGATAGACACAGTTTAAAACCATGACTAAATCCATAAAACCACGGTTTGAACTATGGCTATATACCTATGGCCACGGTTTAAAACCATGGAAATAGGGTCACCCTTTAGCCACGCCAATAGTAGCCATGGTTCAATAAACTATGGCTATTGGGCATTACCCACGGTTTAAAACCGTGTCTATATCCCTGCCCATTTCATAAAAAATTCCAACCCCACCCTGGGACAAGCCCCCCTTTCACCGCTGGAAAGACCTTGTGCATCCCTGGATAGAACCTTGTGCATCCATGAAGAACCCCCTCACACCCCCCCCCCCTTGAACCCCTGGATAGACCCCTGCGCACCCCTGGATAGACCCCCTTTCACCCCTGCAGAACCCCCTTGCAGCCCTGGATAGACCCCCCTTGCACCCCAGGATAGAACCACCTGCCACCCTGCATCCAGGATGGACCCCCCAACACCCCTAGACAGACCCCCATGCACCGCTGGATAGACCCCCCTTGCACCCTGGACATACCCCTTACACCCTATAAAGACCCCCCTTGCACCCCTGTAGAACCCCCTTGCTGCCCCGGATAGACCCCCCTTGCACCCCTGAATAGACCCCCTACCCCCCCACCCCCACACACAGGACATACCCCCCCTTCACCCCTGGACATATCCCTTGTGCACCCCAAGATAGACCCCCCCCCCCCCCTTGTGCCCATACAGAACCCCCTTGCACCCCTAGACAAACCCCCCATCCTTGCACCCATGGACAGAACACCCCTACCCCCTGCTGGACCCCCCATGAACCACCCCTGCTGGACCGCCCCCCTCCCACATCCCTTGCACCCCCTAGTCTCCTTGCCCCCCTAGACATCAGCAGCTCCCCCCCCAACAAACGCACATCCCTTTCACCCCTAGTCCTTTTGCATACCCCCATTTCACACCCATTTCCCCTACTGAAATCGCCTCACACCACCCCTACTGGACACCCCTAGATAGTAGCCCCTCGGACAGCAGCCCCCTCCCCACACACACATCCCTTGCACCCCTGGAAAGACCCCTTTCTTTACACCCCTGGACAAAACCCCCTGCCCCCTCCTGGACCCTGCTGGTCACCACCCCCCCCCCCCACATCCCTTGTACCCCCTGGTCCCCTTTCCTCATGGAACCCCCCCCCCCCCACACACACACACATCCCTTTCACCCCTCGGTCCCCTTGCACATCCCTTTCCCCCTGCTGGACCCCCCTTGCACCACCCCTACTGGACACCCCCTGGACAGCAGCCCCCCCCCACATCCCTTGCACACCCTGGTCCCCTTTCCCCCTGGACAGAACCCCCCCCCCCCCCCCACCCCACCCCACACACACAAATCCCTTTCACCCCCCCCCCCGCTGTCCCCTTGAACAACCCCACTACACTCCCCTTACCCCCTGGACAGCAGCCCCCCTCGGACAAAACCCCCCCTCACTTCCCTTGCACCCTCAGTCCCCTTGCACACCCCTATTTCACACCACTTGCACCCCCCCCCCCAACACATGGATATATCACATGTCATTAATTTCAGTTGTAATTCAAGAAAAAGCTAGTTTCAAAGCAGAATGATCAAAAGATCAAAGGAATTACCAGAAATTTGCTCCACAAACATGAACAGTTTAATTATTTCATCCTACCAAATTGTAAATGAGATGATTTAATAAATATCTTTAATGACCATTAATAAATCAGGCATAGAAGATAAGAACAAGAATACACTTTGAATGATGTTTTGCTGTAAAATGTGTTGCAATGATGAAAGAACTTGCATATAGCTGCAACACCTAGGATTTTCAGACCTGCTAACCCTCCACAAGTTGGGTTGAAGAAGCAGTTCTTAGGACCCTAAATTAAGGGTGAAAATAGAAATGGTTACAAAGCCATTACCTAAAAGATATATAATAAATCTACAAGAAAACATAATGATACATGCTCTGTAAATGGACAATGCTATATCAATAGAATTAAATTCTAAGATGATATATCGATAAATTCCTATTTTCTACATGAGAGTATAAATCTCGGGTTATACGGTTGGATAAAAACCTCCCAATGATCAATATCTGTAAAAAAAACATTAAGGGATTGGGTGACCCTCGATGTCAAATAGACTTTAAATTTCTAAAAATAAATCAAAAGTGTGGAACAATCATGTTGGACCTTAACCCAGAGCCATTTATATATTAGACTTATGAATCTAACATTGATTTTCTACTATGATGGGATTTTAAAAACACCTCTCTTTCTCTCTCTCTCTCTCTCTCTATCCTAGACATCAAATAAACCTAACCTGTCAGGTTTCATGCTTCCTTTGGCCACCAAACCCTGATTTTAGTCTCCGAGGCCCCAACCCAGCCTAGACTAGTGACCACATCCTCATCACCCCCCTTCTATAGCCGTGAAGCCTCTTCCAAGAACGACCCTTCCCCTAACCCTTTCACCAGCCCCCTAACCCCCACCCCAACACCAGCCTCCCTGATCCCCCATACACCCCCTCCCCCATAACCATCCCGAAACACCCCTCCCACCTACCCATGTACAAGTGTCCCCCTAAACTAGTCCCCTCCCCCACAACCATCCTATAACCCCCCACACCCACTATTCCCCTATCCAACACCAACTTCCCAACCCCCAAACCAGCCCCCCCCCCCCCCCCACTTACACCACCCCTACCCTGCAGCAGCCCCCCAACCCCCATATCCTGCACCAGCCCCCATGCACCACTCCCACCCATCCCATGTACTAGCCTCCCCCCAAAACACCCCCCCCCCCCCCCCCCCGCACCACCCTCCTAGCCCATCAGCCTACAACAACCCCCCAACCCCCATATCCTGCACCAGCCCCCATGCACCACTCCCACCCATCCCATGTACTAGCCTCCCCCCAAAACACCCCCCCCCCCCGCACCACCCTCCTAGCCCATCAGCCTACACCAACCCCCCAAATATTTTCAAAACCACAGTTCAACACAGGTATAATTTTGTAAATAGATGATAGAATTATGAATAATTGAATATTACCAATCCTAAAATGTATTAAAATAAAATGAAATCTGTACATATTTATTCTAAAATATAAAATCACAAGAACAGTACATTACATGGAATACATTCATGTAAAAATTATAGCAGCTTAACATGCTGAACAGAAACTAAAATAACTATTTAGATTGAAACCAAATCAAAAATCATGATTACTATGAGAAAAAAAGATCCAATATAAGTGATAGCCAACAACACCAATAAATATAAATTAGTAAATAAGTTATAAAAAGGACACTGATATTTTTATGTTCTTCATAGAATTGGAAATAAAGAATCACCATAACTAGGATTCTCCAAACACAGTAGAAGAAATGAGGTTAACCTCATAGACCCTCATTAGAGTTATAGTTCCCCTTCTTCACCTATTTTTCATCATTAGTCAATCATAATTTTCCATCAATCCAGGTTTAGGTTTAACAACATATCAATTAAAAATCTGAACTTGTACAGGCAGACAATCAGAAGTCGAAATTCCCATTTTGAAGCAAGAAATGAAAATAGTAGACCACAGGCTGCACAACACTGATTTTAAGATCATTGTTTTTGATATGTAAATATTCAATAAAAATGAATGAATTAAAATAGGTACAACATTAATGAGTTGGTTTTCCAACCCATACCTCTGGAAAAAAATTGAAGGTTTAAGATATAGTGAAAACTTGAGGTGAAATGAGAAAGCACCATTAAGTAATTGAAAGAGGATATAAACATGAATTATAATAATACTTCATATAATGTGGAAAAGGAGTCACCATATGAGCCAGAAAGAACAAAAAAACTCCATACATAAAAATATATTGCCACATCCACTTTTTCTGCTCTTCAATAATTAAAAGTGTTTCACTTCATCAACAAAAAGTCTTCATAATCTTCTCAGTCCAAGCAGACAATAAATTAAATAAGCATTGTCCATTCCTCTATCAAAGTTAATAAAATGCATATTCAACTAAGCATGATAATGTGAAATATAAATTTAAATAACTCTATCATAAAGGAATCAATAGATAGTATTAAATAATAATTCCCTTAATCAAAATCAGGATTCTAAATGGATGACCAAAGTGAAACATGCAAAACACCAGTGATTTGTAATTCATTAGGTAGATCTGATTAAGAACTCAAAACATGATTTCCACTAATTTTCAACTCCTATCTAGAAATTTAATACAATAAGAAATTAAAAATACTACATTTTATGGGGAAAAGAGAAAGGGAACCAAAACATGATTGCCGGTAATTTGAAACTCAAATCTTGAAATGTAATACAATAGAAAACTAAAAATACTAAATTTTATGGTGAAAAGAGATATGGAACCACAAGAACATTGAAGGATATAATCATTCATTCTTCTCACACCTACACTAATATAACACTATTAATGTTAAAATAATGCAATAATTTGGAGTGAAACCACAAGTGCATGGAATCAATAAAATAAAAGTGAAAATGATGAATATAATAAAGTGTTCCATTATATAATTATCTCATTAATTATTTAATAATATCATATAAAATAAATTAACCCCATAAATAAAAACCTGGAATGTCTCAAGATCTCAATCCATTCACTCTCCCTTTAGTGTGTTAGGTTAGGTAATGAAAAAAATTATTTTTAATAAACTACTTTCACCTACCCATTGTAATTGAGAATGATTAATCACTACTTTATCACCCCTAAATCCCCTAAATAATATTAGAAATGATTAAAAATTGTGGTAGTATTATGTGTAAACCAAATTAATAGATAAAATCATGATAAAATGTAAAGGCACATGGACAATAATCAACTAATCATATGAAAACAATATGATTTAATGAAAATGACACTAGAGAAATGAAAATACAAATTCATTTAAATCCATGGATTTTGATGGGGGGATATCTCCTCAACCACACCATAGTAGTCTAAACATTATCACAATATAAAATAATTAACAAATAAAAAACCATTATGAAATATTATAATTTTGTTTGAGATCAATCTAATTATAAGTGGGAATGATGTTATTAATCTAATGGCCACATCAAGGCCATCTTACACCTATTATTTCAGTGTCGATAAATAAACCTCATTAATCATTGGATGGGTTACATGTTTCTATCATTGAGGGTTGTTATGTCTTTATCTAAACTCTTCAATATCCTATATTTTCTTGACACTCTCCCATAAATAATACAATAATATTTAGGAAAATCATTCCAGGATGTCAATTTTATCTCATTTGAATATAAAAAATCACTTTTTTCTCGATTTTAACACCCATCAACAATTTCCCCATGTTCCTCTCGTTGAATTTCAACATTCCCTAACTAATTCACTCATTAACCAGCTCTGATTTTCCAGTTTCTAATGTTGGTTATTCAGTTTTTTCCTATGATTTTAAAGACTCTATTGGTTTAGGAATCAGTGGTTTAGGTTTTAAAATAGTTTTCCCACTCTCGGGAATAGTCACAACTTTGATTTTTTCATGAGAGGTTTGTATTTAACAAGATTCTTATAAGATATTGAAGAACGGTTAACCTAAGTGGGAATGGGTTCCATATCCATTTCAATGTTTTATATTTCAAATCCAAATGATCAAGAGAATTAACAAAATAAAGGAAACCTACCTCAAACAATAATCAATAAATTGATCTCAATATTGTAGAAACCACCAATGATCCTTTTATCCCGTGTATCATCCATGAATACATATGAGTAAAACAACAAAACATTTTTAAATTAGAACAACAATCGGTATAATTGATGCTAAACTCACCGGGTAATATACTATACTCAGGCAATAAGGCAGGTGTGGGGTCGACTGTAGACACTTACCCAAACCTAAGAAAAACAAAAAATCTAATTTATCAACCCAAAACAACTTAAAATTTCATCAAACTTCATGAAAGACCATAAATTAGTCCACTGAATAGTACACCTAAAATCAAATGACATGTAATAATGAGATTTCATGATTTTTGAGTCTCCTCTATATGCAGCACATAAAATCTCCATCATGTTGAAGTGATCCCACCATGGTTCTAAACAAAAATGCAACCACAATTTTAATTAAACCCATGGATACAAACTAATATATAGCCACAAACGTATCATTGGTTTGGATCATTTTAGTAGTATAGGGAGACATGAGTTGTCTTTCTTCGATTAAGGCAGTGAGTTGTCTTTTATCGTGGAAATGATACCTATGGGATCATGGGTGATTAGGTATTTTTTTATACACCTAGTGGATCATCCAAAATGTTGGGATTATGTCTTTTAGATTGATGGTTGGAAAATGGAAATAATATAAGGCTCACCCCACCTTAATCTGCACCGCCCACCTGTAACCCCACTACACCATGCACCCCCCCCCCCCCACACACCCCACTACCCCATGCACCCCCCCCCCACCTGCAACCCCACTACCCACTGCACGCCACCCCCACCTACACCACGCCACCTACACCCCAATCCCCACAACTAAACTCCAATGACATGTAATATTGATATTTCAAGATTTATAAGTATCTTTTATATGCTGCACATGAAATCCCCATCATATAGAAGTGATCCCACTATGTGTTTAAACAACAATACATCCAAGATTTTAATTAAACATGTGGCTATAGACTAAGCTATAGACATAGACCTATCTATGGTTTGGTTAATTTTAGTGGTATTGGGAGGCATGAGTTGTCTTTCTTCGATTAAGTAAGTGAGTCGTCTTTCTTCGTGGAAATGATACCTATGGGATCATGGGTGATTATGTATTTTTTAGTATACACTGAATGGATCATCCAAAATGTTGGGAGTATGTCTTTTAGTTTGAAGGATTAAAAGTGGAAATAATATAAGGATGACCCCCCCCCCCCACCTCTACCCCCACTACCCCCAGCACCCCCCACATTCACCCCACTTCCCCTTACACCCCCTCCCCCACCTGAAACCCCACTACACACCCCCGACCAACACCCCCCAACCTGCACCCCCACTCCCCCACCTGCACCCCCACTTCCCACAGCACCCCACCCCCACCTACACTCCCCCACCCACCTACACCCCCACTCCCCCAACCTACACAACCACATCCCCCCATCACCCCATTAAAAGGATAGATAGTATTTCACTTTTAAGAATAGTGTTTATTAATTAGATTAAGGAACTATAAAAACCATACCATCTATGAATTTTAAAAATAAAACTCTATTTTATTGTATCAAAAGACATTGAGATATCAATATTTAGTTAAATGTACCCATTCCTACCTTTTTTATTCATAATGTCGATACATTTTGTGGAAGTGAATAGGTAATTTTGGATTTTTTCTTCCAGTTATAAATACAAATTTATTTTATTATATGATGCCTCAAGAAATAGATCCTAGCCACAAATTAATGACTTTGCTAATATTTTTTTGAATTATGTTCCCAATTTAAATAGGGTTGAAGTCATTAATATCCACTACATTATCCTTTTTTATAATCAATGTAATAAAATTGGAATTAATTTTATAAGGTATATAAGAATGATTAAATAATTCACTCATTGAATTGTGTAAACAAATATGCACAATAGCCATGTAAACCATAAAAATTTTGTTTTTGAACCCATCATACCTTACCACACTCTAAAATAACGATAAGAGTAAATTATTTACCCCCTTATAATCAATATATTTAGTTAAAGTATTTTTTTGATTATTATCAGCATCACAAGTAATTTTATCCATCAACTGAAAGGTAAAATCTTCTCCTTTCATTTAGAACAGTCTTCCAAAATAGTCAACCATGACATTAGAAAATTTATTTGATGAGTTTTATAAATACCCATCGATTATATGGGTAGTGACTCCTCTTCCAATTCACCTTTTGTTGTATAGATGTTGAAATAAATACAATTTTTCTATCCCCCTCCTACGAACATATTGTATTATACTAGTTTTAGACTACGCTTTCTTTCAGAAATGGGTTTTCATTAAGATGAGACAAGGTTATAATCTCATCGTTTGAAGGATCATTTTGATTCCGATTAATATTATGAAATTGTAGTAAGGATTTCTTAGGATCTTTGATATCATTACCCATTTTATAGAAATATACATAGTTCCAGAAAAGAATCATCCTTCTAAAATTATTCAACTTTTCTTCCATTATTTGAAGAGGGCATCCATAAATTTCCATGTTCCAAGTAATGATGATAATCTCCCTACAACATGGAAAAAAATTCAGGAATTATTGAATTCAAATGGAAGGGGAGATGATGTCATTTTATTTGTGAAAATATCAACCCTAAAAGGATTGTGATAATAGAGGCATTTTTGGAAGAGCCAGACCTGATACATCAATAACATAATTATTGTCATCAATACGAACTTCAACCATGCTATATTTATAAATAACATAATTATTGCTAGCTTGTAACACATTGATGGTGTATCTACATCAATTATAGTAACCACCCACAATTGTTACTTCAACTATACTATATTTATCAAAATAGGATGAAAATTAAGAATCATCCATCATATTGATGTGTGGACTAGTATTTTCTTCATGCCTCAGAATAGTGTTAAAATACCTCACATTCACCCAACTATATGACCAGTAAGATATTAACCCTTCAAGACTATCCAAAATATCTATTGTTTTCCTGTAAGAGTTAGAGGAATAAACAAAATACAGAGAGATTATAATTCCTTGGATACCAATATCAACTAAAATGTCTTTCTGATTTTCTGTACATGAATGCAGGCTGATACTTTCATACTTTAAAATATAGAGATTCTCAGAGTCATTATCACTTTCTTTTTTATATACATAGGAATATCCAAGGGAGGACCATTTAAAGTCACTCCATTTGTCAAACTCCGTAATAGGTTTAGCTAAACTAATCATCATTGGTTTTTTATCCATAATAAAGTGTGTTGGGGATGTGATTGTGGGAGAGTTCCTATGAACGTGAAAATTACAAAAGAGAATCTTCATTTTTAAAGGTATGTTGCAGCTCTAATTTTGAAAAACCCAAGTAAACAAGAGAAATCGAATAAATTTCAAAACCTGTTATCAGTGCCTTGAACCAATTGAGCAAGATGGGTCAGCTTGTCCTAGGAACTACTGTTCAAAATTTCCCCTAAAATCTTAAGATTGGCATTTAAATCCCTTTCAAATTTCCTATAAATTTCACATATTCATGAGAATCAAAGCATACGGGTAATGAGAAAACAAAAAAAACCAATCAACTTACAGGATAGAATCCATGACCATTCAGTCTTTGGAGCAATGGTGAGGGAGGAGGAACATCGAGGGAGAAGGAGTATTCATCATGGGAGAGGGTTGTGGGTGGGAGGAGAAAGTCGAGCGTGAGGGTGGGGAGGCCACCGTGAAATACCGATGGCTAGAAAGTGTAGCAGCAATGTTGGTGAGGAGTGTGCAGAGAGCGGGTCCAGGTCGAGGGTTCGAGGAGTCAAAGATAGTTGGGAGGCAGATCTTGTAGATCAGGGGAGGAGAGGAGGGGAGCATCATGGAGAGCATCGTAGACAGTGTCGCGAAGAGCGTCACGGACAGTGGGGAGGAGGATCTCGCAGATTTGAGGAGGAGAGGAGTCTCAGAATAGGGAGGAGGAGCGTGATAGATAGTCAAAAAAACATTGCTATAGATTTTTTTAATCTGTGGCTATAAATTATGATATAGCCACAGTTTTAATATAACTATGGGTATAAACTAAGCTATAGACATAGACTTATAAAACTGTGGTTATAAGTCTGTGGCTATAGCCCTTTTTTCTAGTAGGGAATAATTGGCACGAAATCCTCCTCTTAAATCAATGCTTTGAATCATAAATAAATGACTCTGAATTAGTCAAAGATTCCCTTTAATATCAGGCTTCAAATTTATCTTGAAATCATCATGATAATCTGCATAAAGACCATTTCTTGAAAAACTAAGAATTTAAATTCCCGATGCAAAACATACGGTTGAACTTTATAGAATTCTTTTATTAGTATGTAAGGTTGACAACGTAAGGTTGATCTCAAATTTAAGGTTGATCTCAAACGTAAGGTTGATCATCTGTACATTTCTCTTCTGCTGTCAAACGTATGGTATATTATCCATACATTCCACTTTAGAAAAATGTATGATACAAGATCCATACTTTTTGATATAATGTAAGGTTCTTTATAAAAGTAAGTTTAATGAACCATACTTTTCATAAAGAAACATAACTTTCCATACATACATAGGTTTCTTCTTCCATACTTTTCTGATATTACAAAAGTAAGGTTCCTTCCAAATGTAGGGTTCCCCTTCTATACTTTGCTGATAACTTATGGTTGCTTAACCATGCTTTTTTTGATCTCTTGTAATTAAAATGATGGATTTCATCCTTACCCTTACACTCTTCAATGTACGGTATGATCAATGTTTCAAGAACATGATCAAATTATTTCAAAATACATTTTCAAATTTTCCATACGGTTTAAATCTTTAATATCATTAAAAAAATATGAATATAAAGAGATATTAATTTCCTGAAATATACTCAAGGTAAAATCATTAGAATAACAAACAAGGGTATTTTATATCATCAAAATCATCATAAAAATATATATTATTTTTCTCAAAAATCTCCCCCAAATAATAATAAAACAGAGTATTGTTGAAAAAAACAATTGTTCAACAATCTCCCCCTTTTTTATGATCACAAACCCCATGAAATTAACCTATATAATTAATTTCATATAATTTATAATTTTGGAAGGATAAAAACAATATTTAATTTTAACAAAATTATTTCAAAAATAAATAAATTGTAGTGTTATTAAAATTTTTATATAATAAAAAAATCAATTTTTGAAATTTTTTCCCCTTTATGAAGAAGAAATATATATATATTTATTTATCCAAATTTATTCGCTTTATGAAAATAAAAAAATACCTTTTCTCCCCTTGAATAAAATATTTAAAAATAATTAAAACATAAAATAAAATGTTGTGTTTATCCATATTTCTCCCCCTTTTGTGATATCAAATAGAATGATAGAATAAGGAATATAACACATTTTAATGTATCCACTTCTCTTTTTGAAACTGAATTTTTTTTCAAATTATGAAAATTTTGCCTCTTATTCCCTAATGCTATATTCAAAGAAGAGTTTTCATCTTGAACTCTATTAAATTTTCTAATTAATCCCCCCACATAACTATTCTTAAAATCAAAGGAACCCTATTATTGATTCTACACTAGATTTAGTTGAGTCAGTAAGGTTTACCTTTTGACTTTTCCATTCATTCTTGTTTTGAAAATCACAAACACCTTATACTTAAGAAAATCCATATTTTACATCTATAAGGAAAATGTCATTCTTTAAGGAAATTTACCCTTACCTATATTTTCGTATTCATATCGTAAATTTTTCTATGTATAAATTTCTTATTGATGTCTGAAACCTCAGAATCATATAAATACTTAGATTTAAGGTATTCTATTTCTCATTAAGAATTCTGATTGTGAATTCTCATTACGAATTCTGATTACAAATTCTGATGAGGAATTCTCATTACGAATTCCAGTGATGAATTATCATTGTGAATTAGAATTATGAATTCTGATGAGGAATTATCATTACGAATTCTAGTGATGAATTCTCATTACGAATTTTGATTATGAATTCTGATTATGAATTCTCATTACCAATTCTATTGACAAATTATCATTATTAATTCTATCACATAATTATCATTATGAATTATGATGATGAATTCTCATTACGAATTCTCATTATGAATTCTGATTACGAATTCTCATTACGAGTTCTAGTGCAAAAGTCACATTACAAATTCTGATGAGGAATTATCATTACGAATTATGATTATGAATTCTAATTATGAATTCTGATTACAAATTTCTTACAAAAACAGAATCCGAACATCTCTTTTTTATAGACTCTAAATACGTTTTTAGTTAGACTACGAACTTTATTTTCCTTACATTATGAACTTTAGTATTGCTTATGCTTACACTTGTTTCATTACAAAATGATGTCGTGTATTTAGTTATTAACTTACTTTTGGTTGAGTGACATGTGTATAGGTCCCTCTAAAATTCAAGGAGAAATATGACCGTTGGAGGAGGGATCCGACCATTGGAGCTTCACCTATAAATAGGAGCTCATTTGAAAAGAAGCGACAACTATTGGAATTTTACTGATCTGAACTTTCTGAAGTGATTTCTAGAGAGAGAGGCTCTTATTAACGCTCAAGCTTCATGAAGAAAGTTTGAATAGGTTGTTTGAACATTTCCTTGTGCAGACTTGCTTCATGCGACTCCAATTGATTGTGATTACAATCGAGGGAATCCGGGGATAGGAAGACAGAGGTTCCAATACCTTGAATTTGAGGGCTTCCTTGTTTATGAAGATAGTGGTCCCGACTACTTAATAGTTGAGGGCTTTCAAGGACAGCAAGACAGACTCTGATATTCTTATTTAGGGCTTACCCTGGTGTGGGTAAGACATACTTTCTTGAAATTATAAATCAAGGGACCTTTACCCAAGGTTTTTGGATACCCTTATCGTTGGGTTAAAAGAGTTATTGTTTGTTACTTGTAGTTTTACTACTTGTTTTTCCACTGCAGATTGTATTACCAAGGAAAGTATAACATTATTAAACTTCCTTACATGTACTCTGATTTACTTAGATTCTATACACTTTAAGGTAGAATATCATATTGTAAACATTTGTTCGGTTTCATTTTCCGGATCCATATTTCCAGAACTGGTTTTTCAGAATCACTTTCCAGATTTAAGCAAGTGTATAGAACTTGAAGTTTGTTTCTTCATACATTGTCCCAATATTTCTATTGGTGTTAGTGGTTTTGTGAATTTTCTTATTTTAACATTGATAAACTTAGATCATTCCTTGTTTAAGGAAATTTTTAAAGTATACAATTCACCCCCACTTGTATATTGAGCATCTACATTGTTATTTTGATCCTACAATTGGTATCAAAGGAGGTCTCTGAAATACTTATACTCACATATAAGTTTTTGTTTCTCAGTTTTTCATTTTTCTATATTATTCTTTCTTAGTAATATTCTCCTTGAATTTGAACTTTTGTTATTAACATGTTTTTGTGTAGATTTTTTTTTAAGATGACAGGTTTCAATGTTGGTTCCATTGACAACATAAATCCTACAAGACCACCAATTTTTATGGAAATGATTATGAGTATTTGAGAGATCTAATGAATACTTTCGTTATCAATACTGTGGTAGAAAACTTTTTTATGCTTACTGGAGGTTATTAAATTCCTAACAAGGAAGTTAGTACTTTCACAATCCAAGAGAAGCATGATTATCAATTAAACTATACGGTATCCAATAATATACTTTGTTGAATGACTAGAAACATATATAGCCAAATTTTTTCTTGTGAAACAGCTAACTGTATATGGAAGAAACTCGAAGATACGCATTTTGGTACATCCAAAGTCATAGAGACAAGAAGAGCTATGTTGAGAGCAGAATACCATGGTTTTAACTTTCCTTATGGAGAACCCATTTTTAAGGTGCAACAAAGGTTTATGACTATCGTGAATAGCTTAAAATCTATGGGAGAGAAAGGTCTAGATGATGAAGCTCTTGTTGAAAAGATAATTGATATTATGCCCAATGAGTGGGAATCAAATATAACAGTTATTGATGAGAACAAGAAGGTTACTCAAATTTCCTTAGATGAGGTATTTGGAACTCTTCTCCAACATGAAACAAGTATGAAGAGAGATGCTGAAAACATCAAAAAGAAAAATGGGAATGGTACTATTTCCTTTACTACAACATCAAACCACATGAATGCTAAGACTCCTAAGAGAGTAACTAGATCCATGTCTAAGAAGGTTACTATCCAATCTAAATCTAGTGAGAGTGAAGTCTCTGAGAATGAGTTAGCTAATCTTTCTTGAAGAATGAACAAGATAGCAAGTCGAAGAAATTTCCAATCCAAGTATAAGAAGACAGAAAGGAAAGATAAACAAGATTCAAGGGTCACATGTTAGGAATGCAAGAGAAGTAGACACATAAGACCTGATTTCCCTATGCATAAAAAGAAATAAAGAAAAGAGAGGCATTCTAAACAGAACAGGAAGAATATTTTCAAAGATAAAGCTAAGAAAAGTCTGAAAGCTAATACTACTTGGAGTGCTAGTTGTGGAGACTCTTCAGAAAGAAAATATTTTGAATATGATTCATCATCTCAGAAGCATATGGGATTCTTTTCTAATACTTCTTTTCTACATACATGTCTTATTGATAAGGTACACTCTGCTAGGGCTTTTACAAATTTATCTCTTGATAATAATTTCTATTCTGAAAATAGTGCTTCAAATGAAGATACTTCATCTTCAGAAAATTAAGAACCTTCATATGAAGAAGTATCAAGATTTTCCAAGTTACTTGAAGAAACAAATTGTAAAATTTCTAAGAAGATAGAGAAGGAAATTACTATGGAAGAAATTCTTACAAAATAGATTTCAGATCTTAATACAAATCTTAGAGATAAAGAAGATTTATTAGGAAAACATTCTAAAGAACTTGAGAAACAAAATTCTGATAAGGAAGAACTTTCTAAAGATCTTAAGAATTCTATTTTAAAGATGAATGTTTTTGAGGAAAAATATAACTCTAATGAAATGATTCCATAGGATAGGAATTTAGTCATCAGACTAAAATATGAAATATTTTCTCTAAAGAAGATTCTTACAAAATTTACCTCTAGGAAGGAAAATTTTAAAAAGATGTATTCTCAAATTAAACCTCAAGGAAAAAATATTGGAGTAGGTTATACTCACCAAAAACTAGTTTTCAAAAACAAATATTTTGATCCTTCTAGAGCCCCTTTTTGCACTATGTGTCAAAGTGGTCGGTATTGGAAGAAAAAATGTTCTTCGAATAGAGTTCAATCTCTTGGGTTTCATAAAGCATATTTTTCTAAACAAATTTGGATACCCAAAATTTTTTTGTATGAAATTTCCAGATCCAAGAAAGTATGGATTCTGAAAACCTAACTTGTTTCTTATTTTTAGGAAAATAGGAAAAGTACCAATAGCAATACTTTGTACATGGATAGTGGATGTTCCTGGCACATGACTTGTAACAAAAACTATTTTGAAAATATTATCAAGATGAATGCAGGAAAAGTAACTTTCAGAGATAATTCTTAGGGAGAAATTATTGGTATAGGTAACATTGTTCTTCTTGGAAAAATTTTGATTTTGAAATTTATTTTGTTAAAAGGATATATCATTCTTCAGTTTATCGAAATGCAAGATCAACATGCTAACATTTTCACAAAATCATTACCTTTTGATAGATTTGAATACATTAAATAAAAGTTAGGAATGATAACTATGAGAAAATCCTTCTTCATTAAATTCATGTTGAAAAATTCTCCTTACAGTAATAAACTCATTTTCATAGGGGGGTACATTTTCTTGTTAGCATAATAAAAATTTTCGTTGACAGTTTTTCAAACCATCCTAACGAAAAAATTTCGTAATGAATTTTTTTTTTGTAATAAGACTTTCAAATATTTCATTTTAAACTCATTGAAATGAAAATTGCATACCGTAAATCTTTGTAATAAAGTTTTTCAAGTGAAAATTTTTGTAATGAAGTTTTAAAACATAATATTTCGTAATGGAAACTTTCCGTACTCAGAGTTTTCTTAATGGAAACATTCCGTACTCAGAGTTTTCGTAATGGAAACATTCCGTAATCGGAGCTTTCGTAATGATAATTTTTCGTACTCATAATTTTTCATACTCATAATTTTTCATACACATAATTTTTCATACTCATAATTTTTTTTCCTCATAATTTTTCGTACTCATAATTGTTTGTACACATAATTTTTTGTACTCATAATATTTGTATTCATACTTTTCGTACTACAGTTTTGGTACTCAAATTCTTTTCCACCTTAAGTTTCTCATAGTGAGTTTTTCATAGTGAAGTTTTTTGTAGTTAAATTTTCTCCAAGAAGAATATCACCTATTATGAATTAACTTCCTAGCCAATACAAAAGGTACGACTTTCTTAATTATGTTTTCATAACTGATTTTACTTGCTGGTAGTTTCCTTTTCTTTTAAAATTCTTGTACTCAAGTTTCATTAAATTTGAAATTTTTTATTAAAACCTCAAAAGATCAGATTCAATAGTTCCCTATAGGTATGATTTCAACTGTCAGATCAGATCAAAGGGTTTTTCAACCGTTATATGGTTTTTAGAAGTTCAATTGTCACCTTCATCGCCTATATAAAGGGGACCCCTATTTGTGTCCCACATCGATTTCAAAGCTCTCACGTGCTGAAGCCTTGCCTCAGTTCTTAAATCCCATTACGAACTTTTCAGTTATCTATTCTGAATGTCTGTAGAATCCACCTCTCAAGAAATTTCTTCCATCAAAAAAATCTCATTTTGTTTAGTCTATGGAGAAAGGTTGTTCCACTTGAATTTCCTCAACAAGTATGATTTTCTTGTCTCTAAGAATATCAAACTCAACAGTTGGGAAGATTTTTTCATATCAAAGACACAGGACCAAGATGTTTCCTACACAGATTTGATTATAGAATTCTATGAGTCTGTTTCCTTATATGAAGAAGTTGACAGAGAAAGGTTTTCTTTAACATCTTATGGAAATACTTACAAGCATTCTTAAACCAAGCCTGCGAGCTTTGTGGGATTATCTTATAATGTAGAGGCTGAATTTTGTTCACACAAACTACCAGATGATTAGGTATGTTTCATCAAAGTGAAGGAATTGAAATTCCTTGGCCTCAAAGATGATAAAACAAGGAAGATTTCTCATCTCTCCACCAATAACCAGATGTTCCAGTTGTGGGTTCATGGATTTTTCGTACCGAGGAGAGGTAATAAGTAAAATATTATGTAGAGTGATATTTACATCTTGTACTTTTTGGTAAATCTACGGAAGATCAACCTAATGAGGCACATTGTTATTAAAATTCAATATATCAAGAATGGAACTCTGAAAAGACAAATTATTTTTCATCCAGCTCTTCTCTCCAAGATTATTATTCGATGTCTTGATTCTTTCAAGGTTGCTTGAACCTCAAATATCAGGAATTGTAAGGTAATGATGATAAGTGAAGACCCCTTAAATAGAATGAAAATTGGTTTTTCAAAAGAGTCAGGAGAGTTTTACGATCTTCCACATGAGGAGGCAGAAGCCGGTATGGAAAATTTAGAGAAAGATGAACCATCTAAGAAGACAGGGAAGAAGATGAAGCTGAAGGAAGTGAAAGCTGATGGAAAAAATCCTAAGTCTAAGGAAACCCAATCTGCACCACCCAAGCCAAAGAAATGAAAAGCATACCCTGATAAAGATGTAGCTAAGTGGATAGATCTCAAGGAGATGAGAAAATAAGGGGAACCACATTTCGGATTAGACCCTCCTGAGGCTAAGGCCTTAAAAGATAAACCATCTAATGAGTTAGAGAGGCAAAAAAGAGAAGAAGATGAGGAAAAAGATGGCTGATGTTGAGGTTGTACAATCCCTGTTGAGAGATACTGAGGTAGTCTCTGAGAGGATCCCCATTCCGGAAACTTTGGATGTCCAACCATTACCGGAGACCCCCGGGAAGAAGTATTTCACTTTGGAAAAGTACAAATAGAAAGAGGTTGTTAAAGAAGAAGTAGAGAAATTATTTGGTGAAGAAAAAGTGGAAGAAGATTTTGAAGAAGTTGAAGAAGAAGAAGAACTCTAAGAAGGAAGTGGTGATCTAGATGCCTTGATTAAACAAGTTGAGGATTACAAAGAAAAGGACGAATACTAAAAGTTTATCACTCCAGAAAAGGTAGATCAGAAAGAAGGAAACGAACATGATAATAAGGAGGAAAAGAAAAAGAATGATTTTTCTGAGGAAGAGAGTTATGAGAAGCATTTCCGTGAAGAAGGAACAGAGAAGGAAAAATCAGATGAAGACAAAAACATTCATGTATCTGAAAGTGAGGAAGATTCCCCTGACGATCAAACTGTTATGAAAGCTGACAAGGGAAAACAAGTGCTTATGGATACCCCAACAAAAGATGTTATAATAAAGAAGGAGGTTTGTGGTTCTTCTAAAAGGAAGCTGGTGAAAATTGAAGAAGAACAATCCCCGGGAAAAGTGTCTGATTCGGAATCATCAACAATGGGACATGATTTTGTTGTCGAGTCATTGAAAAAGTTGTTGGGCACTATTCCGATCTTTCCCAACATAGACTCTAGATGCCAGATGCTGCAAAACATTCTGAATCAGTAGCCAGAATCCTTATCTATGGTGATGAATAATTGTGTGAAGATTGATGCTGATTATAGAAACTTCCTTATTAATTATGATGTTCACAGGAAATCATGCAGCAAAATCACTTTGTGTTCTAAGAAAGTTGAAGAAGACATGGTTGAGTTTGATCATTTTCAGAATGATGTTAAAGATTCTTTTGAAACCGAGGACTCTAAGATCAGGAATCTTTAGAAAAAGCTAACCACTGAGCAAAATTCTTAGAATCAACAGGTCCGAGATCTGAATGGGAAGCTTAACTTGGTTGCTCAGAACTGGAAAGGGGAAAGATATTTCTGTATTTAGTTTCAAGAAAAGCTGCAAAATCAAGATGAGTTGTTAAAGATACAGGAAGAGGCCACGAAGGCTCAGGCAGAGGTACTGAAAGCTCAACAAGAAAGGATCACAGCTTTGGAGTAGCAAGTTGAGGAGGATCAGAAAAATTTGATGAAACTAAAAACTCTCTAAAAGAAGTTAATTCCAAAGGATAAAGAAGACAAATGAACTCAATATGATCTTTTGTTGCATTTGATTTTCCTTGTAGAAATTATTTCAACTCTAATGAAATCTCTGGTTGTTTGTATCTGGTGTTATTATGTACTAATGTTTCAGGTACTATATTACTTTTCCATTACCTCTTTTCTTTTTGAAGATCAAAAAGGGGGAGAAGGGAAAAGAAACACTAAAAAGGGGGAGAATGAAAAATCTCTAAGTAAGAAATATCCCTAAGTAAAGGGGAGTTTATCCAAGGGGGAGTTTCTCATTACAAAGGATTTCATTCCCATGATAATGAAAACTCCATTTCGAAAATCCAAAATACAATCCTTAGTGTTACTAAGCCTAAGGGGGATTTAGTTGTATTCACCATCATCCATAAACAAAGAGAGATCAGTTTTAATTTCAAAGTATAAAGAAATTTTTCTAAGTCCTTATATTACTTTTCGTAAGGATGTTTGTGCTTTCCAAAAAAGGGGGAGATTGTTGAGTCAGTATGGTTTTCCTTATGACTTTTCCATTCATTCTTGTTTTGAAAATCACAAACACCTTATACTTAGGAAAATCCATATATTACTTCTATAAGGAACATTTCTTTCTTTATGGAAATTTACCCTTACCTAGATTTTTCATATTCATATCATAAACTTGTCTATGTATAAATTTCTGATTGAAGTCCAAAACCTCAGAATCATATAAATACTTAGATTTATGGTATTCTGTTTCTCATTATGAATTCTGATGATGAATTCTCATTACGAATTCTGATTATGAATTTTAATGAGGAATTATCATTACGAATTCCAGTGATGAATTCTCATTATGAAATATGATTACAAATTCTGATGAGGAATTCTCATTATGAATTCCAGTGATGAATTTTCATTACGAATTCTGATTATGAATTCTAATTATGAATTCTCATTACAAATTCTAGTGCATAATTCTCATTATGAATTCTAATGAGGAATTCTCATTACAAATTCTGATTACGAATTATGATTATGAATACTCATTATTAATTGCTTAGAAAAACAGAATCTGAACATCTCTTTATTATAGACTCCAAATACCTTTTTTGTTAGAATACGAAATTTATTTTTCTTACATTACAAACTTCAGTTTTTCTTATTATTACACTTGTTTCATTACAAAATAATGTCATGTATTCACTTATTAACTAACCATTGGTTGAGTGACACGTGTACAGGTCCCTCTGAAATTCAAGGATAAATATGACCGTTGGAGGAGGGAACCAATAGTTAGAGCTTCGCCTATAAATATGAGCTCATTTGAAAAGAAGAAAAAACTTTTGTAATTTTAGTGATCTGAACTTCCTGAAATAATTTCTAGAGAGAGAGGCACTTATTTACTCTCAAGATTCATGAAAAAGGTTTGAATGACTTGTTCAATCTTTTCCTTGGGAAAGCTTTGTTCGTGCAACTCCAATTGTTGGTGATTACAATCAAGGGCTTTCAGGGATAGGAAGACAGAGGTTCCAACACCTTGAAGTTGAGGGCTTCTATGCAGAGGATGATGGAGGTGCCGACTACCTGATAGTTGAGGGCTTGTGGGGATAGCAAGACAGACTCCGATCTTCATATCGAGGGCTTACCCTGGTGTGGGTAAGATGGACTTGCTTGAATGTATAAATCAAGGTACCTTTATCCAAGGTTGTTGGATACCCTTCTCTATAGGTTAAAAGAGTTATTTTTTGTTACTTGTAGTTTTACTACTTGTTTTTCCGCTGCATTTTGTATTACTGAGAAAGTATAATTTTATTATACTTCCTTACTTGTACTCTGATTTATTTAGATTCCATACACTTTAAGGTAAAATCTCATGTTGTAAACTTTGGTTAAGTTTCATTTTCTGGATCCATATTTCGAGAACCGGTTTTTCAGAATCACTTTCTAGATTTAAGCAAGTGTATAGAACCAGATGTTTGTAACTTCATACTTTGTCCCAATATTTCAATTGGTGTTAGAGGTGTTGTGAATTTGCTTAGTTTAACTTTGTTAAACCTAGATCTTTCCTTGTTTAAGGAAATTTTCAATGTATACAATTCCCCCCCCCCCCCCCTCGTATATTGAGCATCTACATCATTATTTCGATCCTACAGATTTATCAAAATTAAATTCAATGATTGAGAATCAGATCTCTGATCTATAGCCTTTTTCTTGGGGTTCTCAACTGATTTTTCCTCAAATTCATTAACTAACTCATCCACACAAAAAAATTCTTTTAAAACTTTAGTATGAATTTTAGATAGCCTCACTCTACGGTTCATGTTTTCATCAGGTTGTTTCTCCTCATGAACATCTTCATTTATTACCTCCAAAACAGGTTCTTCTTGAAATGATTCTTCTTAAATAACTTTAGTTAGTTTTGTAGACTATTCTTGAACAAATTCAATTCTATCCACTTCAACTTCTCCAGGATCTTCCTATGTCTGAGGCAAAACTTCCTCTTCATTTTGAGGTACCACCCCAATCTAAGAAACAACTTCTCTTACAAATCTATAGCTGAAAAGAGTTTTTTTGGAACATTGGTCATTTTAACAGGCTCTACACTATCTTAAGCCACTTTTTGACTTTTCCCCTGAAGTCCCTCTTGAATTCCCTCATTAGCAGGTACGTCAACTGATTCAAATATCAGTATTCTTTGTGTTTTTCAAACTTCACTTACTTATGATTCTGCCATGCCCTCTTTAAAAATTCCATGTTGCCCCCATTTAGCTTATTCCTAGTCTCCCTCAGCTCCAATAGGCATAAGCTTTGTTTTAATAATACTCCAAAAGAATCTAATCTTCCATAGAGTTCAATCATTAAAAACATTTCTATGATTACAACACAATCTATCATATACTAATCTCACAATATTAGACTTAACAAATAAATTTGAAATGAACCTTCCATAGGGATAGAAGTTCATTCTATCCTCAGCCTAACAGTAGTAGTTCAAATACTATATCATGTAATGAGTAAAATTAAACTCGATTTCACTCAGAAATAGAAACATAAAGTAAAAATCAGGATATAAAATCTTCTCCATTTCAGACATCCTTGGGGATATCCCTGTATGACAATTTTTATACGAATTTTTTGATCGGGATTCAGATCCTTGACTAACATCTTTCTGGTACTTGTAAAATCAAATAAAAGTGACATAATATCCTCTGAATTATGTTCATTATCTCAAATATTCTTTAAGATGGAATGATAAACTCCATCATCAGGGAAGTTTAAGATTCTATCTATTTACAGAGATGAAATATAAAAATCCAGATCTCCAATTTTTGCAAATATGGTGTCATCAGTATCTTCAAGACTGAACATAATAGATTTAAAGAAACTTTGCAACTCTAACTCGTACATAAATTCTTTTTTTTCATCACTAAATATTTTCTCGAGATTCTAAAAAACCAAATCTTACTTCTTCATTAGATTGGTCCAGTACAGCCTTTCCAAACCAATTACTTTTCCTTGTAAGATCGTCCTTTATGCCAAACATTGACTCTTGGAATTAATAGCTTTTTCTTCCTCGATTCTCTTTTCCTAGGCCATCTTTGTCATATATTTCTGAAGGATTGAAGAGATAGGGTTTCAAAAGTTCAGGTCTGGGTAGACAAGAGTGGTAAGGATTTTTTGATTTTAAAGGGTTTTGAGAGAAATGAACAGGATTTGAATTTGAAACGGCTATGACATCATTGATTCTCGAATCATTTACATACATAATAATTATTACATTATTTAAAATAAAATAAAATGTAATAAAAAAAATATTTAATACAGTACATAATATTTTTTTCTAAAACAAATAATTAAATAATTTAAAATAGTAAAGATTAAAATAAAATAGAATAATAATTAATATAATCATGGAAAAAATCATTTAAAATTAAATACACAAGCTCCCCCTTAATAAAATCAAACCTTGCAGTGAGAAGTTTTTTAGTAAAAATATCAGCTAATTGAATTTTAGTACTTACAAATTCTAATAATATGTCCTTTTTAAGAACATGATCTCTTAGAAAGTGATGTTTGATATCAATATGCTTTGTCCTAGATTGATTAATAGGATTTTTTGAAATATTTATAGGGCTTTTATTATCACATAAAATAGGTTTATTATTAAAATTTATTCTAAGGTTCATAAGAGTGTTTTTCATCCACAACACTGGTGTATAAAAACTACCTGGAGAGATATTTTCTACTTCAGATGTAGACAAAAGAACTGAATGTTGTTTCTTACTAGACCATGAAACTAATTATTTTCCTAAAAATGATAGGTTCCTAAGGTGATTTTTCTATATAATCTACATCTTCCAAAGTCATCATATGAATATTAGTTGAAATTAAAATCAGAAGTTTTTGGATAGATATGAGGTTGAAAAACTATTCCTTTTAAATATCTAAAAATCCATTTAACAGAGCATAGATGAGATTATTTAGGATTTGATTGAAATATAGTTCAATTACATACTGAATACATAATATTTTTCCTTATAGTAGTAAGATATAATAAACTTCCAATCATACCTCTATATAACTTGTTGTCAACTGATTTTCCAATTTCATCCAAATCATGATTTATATTAGTATACATAGGAGTTGTATATGTCTTGATGTTTTCAAATCCAAATTTCTTCAGTATAACAGTAATGTATTTTCTTTGATTAAAAAATTTCCAAAATCATTTTGATAATTTTGAAGTCCTATAATGAAATTTAATACCCCCATCATACTGATTTCAAATTATTTTTGCATTAAATTTGAAAACTTATGACAATGTTTTTTGTTTTTTGGTCCAAAAATTTAATCATCAACATAAATTTATACAAATGAAATATTAGAGTTTATAGTTTTCTTAAGCAATATTGAATCTTTCATTCCAATAGTAAATAATTTTTTAAAATAAAATAACTTAATCTGTCATACCAAGCGCTAGGTGATTGTTTAAGGATATAAATATCTTTAGTAGGTTTAAAAATGGAATTTGGTTTTTGATAATTTTCAAAACCAGGTAGTTTCTCAACAAAAACTTCTTCTATTAAATAACCATTTATAAAGGACAATTTAACATCCATATGAAATAACATAAAGTTCAAATGAGATGCATTGGCTAATTAGGATAGAAAGGAAGAAAAATCAATAATATATCATACGTTCCTTCTAGTTTTTATTCATGTGCCTAGGTCTCCTATTATAGATTCTAAAGGGTGATTATTTAGGGTTCTAGACTACCTAATTAAAATGTTGTTATGTTAAAAAATGTCATGTTCTTTTGAACTGGACTGAATTTTATTTAAATTTTTTTTAAAATCATTTTTCATGTCCCCAATTCTCATGTTATCATTAGAGTCAGATTCATCAATTTGGACTTTATTTTTCTCAAAGGGATCAGATTCTTCAAATTTTACATGAACAGATTCTTCAAGAATACTTGACTTTTTATTAAAAATTATTTTAGATTTGGAAATTTCATAATATCATAAGAAAATGATTTCATCTGATTTTGGATTGAATTTACCATGGTTGTCCTTGGTGTTCAAGATATAAATATTACATCTAAAAACATTAAAGTACTTTACTTTAGGTTTTCTATTCTTTCAGATTTCATAGGGTGTCTTTTAGAAAATAGGTCTAATTAGAAATATATTCATTATTTAGCAAGTTGTGAATATAAATTCGGCCCAAAAATCGGTAGGAAGACAGTATTCATTTAGCAAAATCCTTGCCATTTTTGGAATAGTTCTATTTCTTCTTTCAACAATTCAATTTTTTGATGTATTTTTGGTGCAGATAAGGTGTGTTTAATACTTATATTTTAGAAAAATGAATTCAATTCCTGATTCTAAAATTCTCCGCCATGATCACTTCTTAATGAAATTATTTTAAAACCTTTTTCATTTTGAATAGCTTTGAAAAAACTTTCTAGTATTGTAAAAGCTTTGTTTTTATATTTTATAAAGAAAATCCATGTAAATCTAGAGTATTCTTCAACTAATACATATACATATAATTTATCAGCCAAACTTTCTATTCTTAAAGGTCCAAAAAAAATTCATATGGAAAAGTTCTAGAGGTTTAGATGTATCAGTTTTGTTAATATATTTGAAGAATGATTTGTGATGCTTTACAAGTTTACATGCATCACATAATCTATCACTTTATAATTTGAGACTAGGAAAATCAGAAACTAGTTGTTTCTTAGAACACTTATGTAAAGAATATATAATGAAATGTCCATGTATTCTATTCCAGATCCACGATTAATTTATCTTAGATGTTAAGAAGTTTACTTTTTGTTTACAAAAGGAATTTAATTCGATGGTATAAACATTATCAATTCTGGGTGCTCTAAATGTAACACCCCGAGATTTTATGAATTTTTTTTAATTTTATTGATGTCTTATGTTGTATGCTACACCAAAAGGAGCTTTCACTATACGCATCCCTGACTTGGCTTGCATTACACGTAATCACAACCTTCCACGATTGCTTGTGTTGTACGCAATACAGAGTTTCACTAAACAACGATATGTTATATAAACTAGCCGTTATGAATAGTAATACCCACTTTTTAAAATTCTATAAATTTTATCTTTCAAAATGGTCTTCATTTTTGGATTCGGAATATCAAAATTATACTAGGGTGAATTTTTGGTATTTCTAAAAACTTTGAATTTTTTATGAATAGTGAAAACATTGGGTTACTATTTAAAAAACCGACTCTTTATTTAAATATTTATTTATTTTATTTAAATTTATTTTAGTTAAAAATTGATACATAATACCTATATAAGTTTAATGTAATTCATTGGAGTCATTTTATAATTATTTTTTATATATAAAAATTTTATTGAACTTTTCACTGTCTTTTACCCACCTCCTAGGAGAATTTGGAAATTCACATAAAACTTAATTTTACCGCTTCTGTGAGTGGAATTTCAAAAATCCAAGAGACACAGTTAATATCAAGGACTAAAATGTGGGTCAATGAGATGAAAATATTTTTTGGTGAATAGTAACTTTTTACTGGTATTTACCACGGTTAAAAGTAAATAGGGTAATTAATGGTAAAATAATATTATTATTACCCTAAAACATGTCATAATTCTATTGAATAAGTTTAATTGGACAAAAAACATCCTTAGGAATAAAATATGGCCATTTAGGTCCACTTGGATTAGATTAGGACATTTATTATTAATTTATTTAAAGAAGGGTTAAAATAGTTATAATCAAAGATTAATAAAAAATCATTTTTAATATAGGGTTATACAAAAGATAAATTCGACTATAAATATTCATTATAAATTTAAAAAGATTTCCTACCTAATGATATTTTATTTATAATTTTTAGACATTAAATAATTTATGTTATTTAAGAGACAATGGTCATGTAGTAATTACCAAAATAATGAAATATTAAAATAATTGATATTATAATTACCCAAATAAATGTAATTCGAGCCTTTTTATGAATGAAACTAGTTTTATTGGTTAATATGGCATGTTATTATTAATTTAATTATCTTTCTTAGAACTAGTCATGCTGTTATGATTTTCCCAAAAAATCAATTACCAAATAGTGTCAAAAATTGACATAAAATAGTTTTTAAAACAAATATTATATTATTAATTGTTATTTTATTCCAAAAAATATAAGGGTCAGCCAAATGACTTAGACAAGGATATATATATTAATAATTAACCACTTGGTGTTCGTTTGGATTGTTATAGTATGTTTATTAACCATATAATGTAAGAAAACAAGAAGACACGGTAAAAGTTAAATTATTTAACTTAGAGTTAAATCAAAATGATAAGGTTAAAATTGTAACCTAAACATGTCTAAAATATATTATTTGATCTTATTTAGACCCATTCCCACCATAGATTCTAAATAAATCAGTTTGGAGCTATTAAATACTGAATATGACTCTATTATAAAATAATATTTTAAGTTTTTCCAAAGGTGCCCCTCTCCTCCCCTATAAAAAGGGCTCCCCTTCGCTCTTCTCTTAACACCCTTTTGAGCCTTGAAGATCGGACAACCCCTGACCATTTCTTTTCTACACTTCCCTAGAAACATTATGTAGGTTCTGGTCTTCTCAAAAGACCAACTCTACTTCCTTAAGAGAAGGCTTAAAGGAGGTCTGTTGAAGAAGAGGTAATCTCCTCTTCTGATTCACTCAAGTTTATTTCTTTTTATACTTCTTCTTATTTAGTTTTATCATTATATAGTAATAACATAAGTATTACTTATATACTGATATGTTATTATAAATATGAAACAATCTTATTTCATCTTCTATCCATCCAACGGAAAACGAAATCACCGCGCGTGCGTACATACGGAATACCATCTCCACGTCGTGGTGTAATCTGTTTTCGACCACCGCCTTACTTGAATGGGTATAATGGTTTAAATAAATAACTATATATTATTATTGTTAAGTGATAATGATTCTGAAATATTATAAATAAACTTAAATACAATTCCACGATCATGAGAATGATATCATCGCTCGTGCGTACGTACGGACTACCGTCTCCACGATGCGATGAGATTCATTCTCCATGTTAACCATTCATGAATGATTATAAAGTATATATAATAAGTAATCATGAAATATATGACATAATAATGCTACTGGATTTATGTATATATATTTATGTATGTATTTATGTTATCTACTTAATTCCATTCAATTCAATAAGGAAACGAAAAACAGCATTCATGCGTACGTACGGCCTACCGTCTCCATGAACGGTGTATTTGTTTCCATTATCGATCTATCATATATATATATATATATATATATATATATTCTGAATATATATTATATATAAATCATGTTTTACAATTTGGAATTAATTAAATTAGGATATAAGTAATAATATCTAGAACAACAAGTTGAAACACGTACAATAAATGAAACGATTTTACCCAAATCGCTGCTTTTACATCGAATTTACAAAAGAACGGGTAATATAAAGTCATAATTAAAGCATATATGATATCATAAAAATGAATATGATTCTTTAATAAGTCAATGAAATTATTTAAATCATTATACAGGAGGTTCGGATACATACAAAGCATATCAGACATAAGGTAAGAGATAATTTTTCAATCTCATTTATATCTGATATTTCTTATACGTAAGTATTTAATGGGGTTATATTTTGCATCCATGTCCATAAAAATGTTTTCATAAATTGTTTAATATTATTCCATGTGTGTTTTAAGTTATTTTTACCCATATTGACTTTCACTTTGTGTTATGGAAGGAATATTTCTTTTTTTACCATATGTGGTACTTTTAGACTTTTCTGTTAAAAGTACGAGGAGAATGTTTTTTTAACTTATACGGCATGAACAGATTTCTAAGGATTTATAATTCCTTATTTTAATGAAGATTACTCTTCATTATTTCATGAATATTTTCAACAAAATCCTCTTATTTTAAAATTGCATGGCATTTTGTGAAAATAAAATGATTTTTAAGAAAAAAGGATATTTTCCTTAAGAATTATTTTCAAGTGTTTTATCAAAAATAATTTCCATATAAGATGAAATTATTTAATATGTGTATGTTTCAAGTATAATATCTCTAAGATTTACATGGTTTCAATTTTCTTATGATAAAATTATGTCCATTTGTTTTATATGGATTATGTTATGATGGGATGATGTTTATGGAACCCATTTTTATTCTTTGGGTTATGATGAATGATTTATATTTATGTTGTGGAAAAAGTAAGAATAGTTTCATTATGAGATGGGTGGGACCTATATCTCCCTCCAATGCATTGGGTAAATATTTATATTTCATGAGATAGACATGGCTGGAGCGGTAAGTTAATCTAGTTTAGTATTACAGGACTTGAACGAGGAGTGAACTCGATTCAGAATGGGACTTTGTCCACTAAGATAGTCTTGGCCGCAATGCCTTGGATAATATGGAAATCATAACATGTGATTAATTGATTCCACAATTACATGTTTTATTACCATGATAGTTTATCATGATTAATGTTCCTTTATGATCTATGCCTTGTGTACTTCCAAGATTTATGTCATTGCTCATGATTTTGATGTTTAGATTTTATGTTCATGTTTTTTCATTCAAATGTTTTTGAATTGTTTTATGTTCTCTATGCTTACCCTTATTGTGCATTTGATCTCACCTTTTATATTTTTTCTTTTCCCCAGGATTTATAGAAAGTTTTTAGGTAAGAAAACAAAAGGGGAAGATCTTTATGGGAGATATTGAAGATCTCTCACCACGATTAGAAGATTATTTTCCGAGTTTCCAAAGACACTAAACTATTACGGTCCTTGTGTGTCTGTTTTCGTTATGTATTAAGTATTCTGCAAAATTATTGTAATGTCCATGTACATCAAGATTTGGGTTCCTACATTTGGTATGAGAGGAAAGGTTTAGTTAACCATTGGAAACTAGGATGCGAAAACTTTAGTGAGATCCCTAGAGATATTTCTAAGGTATGTCTAGGGATGTCCCTAAGGTTAAGTATAAGTATAGTTTATAGTCCTAGAATTATGTTAAAAATATTATAATTAAACCTAAGATGTTAGATATTGAAGGTAATCCCCCTTTATTATGTTGTTTTCCTAGCATTATTTTTTCCTCTCACACTGTTCTTTTTGGGTTTTAGACGATGACTATAACCTGAAAGAACTATATTGATCAATGTAATGTACAATGAAATGATTGTCCTACAGAGAAACCAAATGTGATTGGAGATGGAGTGAAAAATCTTATTTATATACTTACACAAGCTATGAATCATTCTGGATTTCCAAATGGTCAGAGAAGGGAACAATATTCTATTGAGTCCTTCATGAGGAAACGTCCACCATCTTTCAATGGGTCTTCTGATCCACTTGTTTCTGAACAATGGATCAGTACCATTGAAAAGATATTTTCCATACTTCACTGTTCAGAACATGAAAAATTTATTTTAGCTATTTACCATTTAGAAGGTGAAGCAGACCAATGGCAGACTCTAATTAAGTATCCAAGGCCCCAAGATGAAATTGAATCCATGTACTTAGACGAGTTCAAGAACTTGTTTTTCAGTAAGTACTCCCCTCGTATTCTTTGAACAAAGATGGAAAAGGAATTTCATGAGCATAAGCAGAAGGATGGTGAATCAGTTGGTATATATGAAGTGAATTTTACAAGACATGCAAGGTATGAATCTGGATTTATCATCCAACCTGAAAGTAACGTTGATCGATTTTTCAGTGGCTTAAAACCAAGTCTTCGAAGGGAATTAGCTATAAGAGACATCAGTAGCTATGAAGAAATTCTGTGTTGTGCTATCAAGGTAGAACTGGAAGTTGGTGTAACATATCCATTTCATGGTTTTGACAAGAAACGAAAGATGGAGTTCAAGGAGAGATCTCATAATAATGGTGAAAAGAAGATGAATGTTTCTTTATGCTCAAAGTGTAGAAAGAAGCATGGTGGAGATTGTCTTATAGGGACTAGGAAATGTTTTATGTTTGGAAAAGAAGGTCATCAAGCAGTTGAGTTTCGAGGTAATGGAAAAAGGGTTTCTAGTGATGTGAATAAAGAAAAGACTGTAGAGAAAGCACCACCAACACTTCAATGCTTCAAGTGCAAGGAAATGGGGTATTATACTAATCAATTCCCTAATCCAAAGGTTAATTATGATCAACATGAGCAACCTATTAAGGAAAAGGATAAAGGGAAGTCACATGTGATCACTATTTGTGATGTTGAGTATGAAAATGATGTTGTATAATGATTAGGTGTTTATGTAATGGGATTTCAAAATAGTATCATGGAATCTCATTTATAGTGTCGTTGAATTTTGAAATATCTGTGTATTGGTCCATTGTGGTTTTCTATAAGAATATGGTATCGATAACCTTGAAAAGTGATTCAAATATTTTGTAAAGTAGATGATATGTGAATAATGAAGGGATAAGGAGAAAATAAATTTTTTGATAGTATTCATGAGCTCATGATTGATATAAGGATTAAGTGATATCATGGTTTGAGTATATAAAATATTTGGGATTTTGGTATGTGGAAAGAGTTAACTTTTGACAGCATTTATGTTTTCACTAAGGTTCAATGGGTATTCATTTTCCAAGAGAATACATGATTATGGTATTCACATGTTTGGAATGTGACCAATAAGATATATCTTATGATATATGGGGTATAAATGATGGTATTCAGGTGCTTGTTATGTGACCTCTCAAGTAATCATTTTCTTTACACTATGAGATTGAACAAAAATATTTTCGATAAGCTTAAAGGTTGGAATGGATTTAGTTGGAAATTATATAAAAATTTTTAAGAATATAATTTTTTTCGATTTTATTTATGGAATGTTATAATAATGTAGTTTTAGAAAAAAGGACAACCTGCAGGACGGGCGACAACCCGTCGCGTCGGACAAGGCTATCGGAATCGAACCCACACCTAAAGTGCGATAGACCTTTACCGCCTACCACTGGCCTACATGAAGTCCCTGTTTAGTAGAAACCAGTTTTATTATATTAAGCAGTATGATATATGAAGTATAATTCCATTTTAGGAACCATATATGATTAATCTCACTATAGATGGACTTATGTATTTTTGATAACCTTTTCTAAACTTTTGTTTGAGACAGATGGAATGACTCATCATTCTATCACATGATCTTCCAACACTTCATGAATGACAAATTCAACTTCATTTCTTTAAGAGATGAAGTGGAAATTGTCCAAGGAACGACCAATGATGAGACTGTATCAAAATCAAGAAAGTATTTCTTCTAATTCCAATTTCTTCAACTTTAGGGAAATGATCTTGAAAACCGAAAATGTTTTCCTAGTGCCCTTATATCCTATGAATCAGATGGTACCTTATATCATCACAAATCTAGGGCTTTGTGATTGTTGGATTTTTCATAGCCATGTTCTCTACCACTCTCCATCAGAACATGATGTTTAGATTTCTCTTCCATATCCATATTTTCACCTATGTTCTCCTATGTGGAAACCCAATGATTAGTTAATTTGGGTAACCGTTATGTTTCATACTTTAGTTTTTTAAAGATTTGTTTTGGTATTCCTTATTACGATGTGGGTTTCTATTAAAGAAGCTTTCCAGTAGTAAACCATTTATAACCCCGAAGAATTTCGAGGGTGAAATTCATTTTAAGGGGGGTAGAATGTAACACCCCGAGATTTTATGAAAAATATTATTTTTAATTTTATCGATGTCTTTTTTTGTACGCTACACCAAAAGGATCTTTCACTACATGCATCCCTGACTTGGATTGCATTACACGCAATCACGACCTTCCACGATAGCTTGTGTTGTACGCAATACCGAGTGTCACTAAACAACGATATGTTATATAAACTAGCTGTTATGAATAGTAATACCCACTTTTTAAAATTTTATAAATTTTATCTTTTGAATTGGACTTCATTTTTGGATTCGGAATATCGAAATTATCCTAAGGGGAATTTTTGGTATTTTTTTGAAAACATTCAATTTTTGATGCATATTGAAAACACTAGGTTACTATTTAAAAAACCGACTTTTTATTTAAATAATTATTTATTTTTTTTAAATTTATTTTAGTTCAAAATTGTTACATAATACCTATATAAGTTCTATTTAATTCATTGGAGTCATTTTATAATAATTTTAGATATATAAAAATTTTATTGAACTTTTCACCGTCTTTTACCCACCTCCTAGGAGAATTTGGAAATTCACATAAAGAATAATTTTACCGCTTCTGTGAGTAGAATTTCGAAAATCTAAGAGACACGGTTAATATCAAGTACTAAAATGTGGTTCGATGAGATAAAAATAATTTTCTGTGAACAGTAACTTTTTGCTTTTATTTACCACGGTTAAAAGTAAGTAGGGTAATTAAGTGTAAAAATTATATTATTATTACGCTAACACATTTACTAATTCTATTGGATAAGTTTAATTTGGCCAAAAACAATATTACGAATAACATATGACCATTTAGGTCCACTTGGATTAGATTATGACATTTATTATTAATTTATTTAAAAAATGGTTAAAATAGTTAAAAACAAAGTTTAATAACTAATTCATTTTTAATATAGGGTTATACATAAGATAAATTAGACTATAAATATTAATTATAAAGTAAAAAAGATTTCCTACCTACTTTTATTTTATTTATAATTTTTAGAAATTAAATAATTTATGTTATTTATGACACAATGGTGATGCAGTAATTACATATATAATGAAATATTAAAATAATTGATATTATAAATACCCAAATAAATGTAATTTGAGACTTTTAATGTATTCCACTAATTTTATAGGTTAATATGACATTTTAGTATTGATTTAATTAATTTTTTCGAACTAATCATGCTGTTATGATTTTCACAAAAATAAATTACCAAATAGTGTCAAAAATTGATATAAAATAGTTTTTAAAACAACTATTATATTATTAATGGTTATTTTATTCCTAAAAATCTAAGGTTCGGAAATATAACTTAGATATGAATATATATATATTAATAATGAACCACTTGGAGTTCGTTTGGCTTGTTATAGTAAGTTTATTAACCATATAATGTAAGAAAACAAGAAGACACGGTAAAAGTTAAATTATTTATCTTAGAGTTAAATCTAAATGATAAGGTTAAAATTGTAACCTAAACTTGTCTAAAATCTATTGGTTGAGAGGATTTAGACCCATACCCACCTTATCTTTGAAATAAATCATTTTGGAGCTATTAAAAACCGAATATGTCTTTATTATAAAATAATATTTTAAGTTTTTCAAAAGGTTCCCCTCTCCTCCCCTATAAAAAGGGCACCCCTTCCCTCTTCTAATCGCACCCTTTTGAGAGTTGAATCTCGGAAAACCCCTGCCCATTTCCCTTCCACACTTCCCTAGAAACATTCTTGAGGTTCTGGTCTTCTCAAAAGACAAACTCTACTTCGTTAAGAGAAGGCTTAAAGGAGATGCGTCGAAGAAGAGGTAATCTTCTCTTTCGATTCTCTCAAGTTTATTTCTTCTTCTACTCCTTATTCTTTAGTTGTATAATTATAAAGTAATAAAATAAGTATTACTTATATACTGATATGTTATTATAAATATGAAACAACCCTATTTAACCTTCTATCCATCCTACGGAAAACGAAATCACCGTACGTGCGTACGTACGAAATACCGTCTCCACACCGTGGTGTAATCTGTTTTTGACAACCACCTTACATGGATTGGTATAATGGTGTAAATAAATAACTATATATGATTATTGAAAATTGATATTGAATCTGAAATATTATACATACACTTCAATAAAATTCCACGATCATGAGAATGATATCATCGCTCGTGCGTACGTACGGACTACCGTCTCCACGACGCGATGAGATTCATTCTCCATGTTAACCATTCATGGATGATTATAAAATATATATAATACGTAATCATGAAATATATGAAATAATAATGCTTCTGGATTTTTGTATATATATATGTATGTCATCTACTTAATTACATTCAATTCAATTAGGAAATGAAACACAACATTTATGTGTACGTACGGCCTACCGTCTCTATTAACGGTGTATTTATTTACATTATCGATCTATCATATATATATATATATGCTGAATATATATTATATATAAATCATGTTTTACATTCTTGAATTAATTAAATTAGGATATAAGTAATAATATCAAGAACAACAAGTCGAAACACATACAATAATTGAAACGATTTTACCCAAATCGCTGATTTTACATCAAATTTACAAAAGAACGGGTAATATAACGTCATAAGTAAACCATATATGATATCATAACAATGAATATGATTCTGTAATAAGTCAATGAAATTATTTAAATCATTATACAGGAGTTTTGGATACATTCGAAGCATATCAGACATATGATAAGGGATAATTTTTCAATCTCATTTTTATCTGAGATTTCTTATTTGTAAGTATTTACTAGGATTATATTTTTCTTCCATGTCCATAAAAATGTTTTCATAAAGTGTTTAATATTCATCCATGTATGTTTAAATTAATTTTTACCCATATTTACTTTTACTTTGTGTTATGGACGGAATCTTTCTTTTGTTTACCATATGTGGTACTTTTTGACTTTTTCGTTAAAAGTATGAGGAGAATGTTTTTATAACTTATACGGAATGAACGGATTATTAAGGTTTTATGACACCTTATTTTCTTGAAGCTTACTCTACATGATTTCATGAATATTTTCAACAAAATCCTATTCTTTTAAAATTGCATGGAATTTTGTAAAAAGAAAATGATTTTTAAGAAAAAAGGATATTTTCCTCAAGAATTCTTTTCAAGTGTTTTATCAAAACCATTTTCCATCTAAGATAACATTATTTCATATGTGAATGTTTCAAGTATAATATATCTATGATTTACATGGTTTCACTTTTCTTATGATGAAATGATGTCCATTTGTTTTATATGGATTATGTTATGATGAGATGATGTTTATGAAACCCATTTTTATTTTTTGGGTTATGATGAATGATTTATGTTTATGTTATGGAACAAGTATGATGATTTAATTATGAGATGGGTGGGACCTATATCTCCCTCCAATGCATTTGGTAATGATTTATATCTCATGAGATATACATGTCTAGAATGGTAAGTTAATCTGGTTCAGTATTACAGGACTTGAACGAGGAGTGAAGTCGATTCAGAATGGGACTTTGTCCACTAAGATGGTCTTGGTAGCAATGCCTTGGCTACTATGGAAATCATAACATGTGCATAAAGGATTCCAAAATTACATGTTTTATTACCATCCTAGTTTATCATGATTAATGTCCCTTTATGATCTATGCCTTGTGTACTTCCAAGATTTATGTCGTTGCTCATGATTTTGATGTTTAGCTTTTATGTTCAAGTTTTTTCATTCAAATGTTTATGGATTGTTTTATGTTCTCTATGCTTACCCTTACTATGAATTTGAGCTCACCATTTATATGTTTTCTTTTCCCCAGGTTTTACAGAAAGGTTTTAGGTAAGAAAACAAAAGGGGAATATCTTTATGGAGGACATTGAAGATCACTCAGCATGATTAGAAGATTATTTTCCGAGTTTCCTAAGACACTAAAATATTACGGTCCTTGTATGTCTGTTTTAGTTATGTATTAAGTATTCTGAAAAAATAATTTATTGTCAATGTACATCAAGCTTTGGGTCTCTACACTAAATTTAAGCAATTTATCTTTAAAAATATAAATAAACTTTTTAGAAAAATCAACAAAATAACCAATATCAAAGAGTAGAGAGATACTAATCAGGTTGTGTTTCAATCATTGTACATAGAACACTTTATTGATTTAGACAGCTTCTGGATCTCCAACAGTTCCAATACCAATAATTTTTCCTTTGTCATTGTCACTAAATGTTTCTAATAAACCATACTTTTGAGTTAGTTTTCTAATGTTTTATGAGTTTTCACTCATATTCTTGAAACAACCACTGTCCATATATCTTCTATCAGTTTGGATTCTATGACTTTCTTCCTACAAAAGTATTAAAAAAAAGTTTTTTTTGGTATCGATACATTATTGGGTCTAGGAGTGTTTGCTATCAATGATCTGGTTATCAATATTTTCTTTATTTTTCTACAATCAAGAGAATCATATAAAATATACAAAACATTGGATTTATTAATTCCACTTATTTGAGGTTGGCTTAAATAAATTTTTTTAGATATGTGACCTTTTATTCCATAGTAGATTCAAATTATACCTTTTGCACATGGAATAAAATAGTTCTTATACAGTTTGGGTTTCTCACGTTTACTACATATTCCATATCTTTCCTTTTTATTCATATTCTGTATAAGAATTTCATCTAGTGAATTTTATCCTATTTAAAAAACCGAGAGATGCATTTTTTTATGTCTCTACTTCTGTATGGAGTTTTTTTATTTTACTTTCATTATCCATACAATATTTTTGATGAGTTACATTTTTTTATAAAATTTTGACATTGTTTTAGCAGAGTTTTTCTTTCCCCCAAAACAATAATTTGAATTTTCTTTAGATATTTATGTTTCTTAAATAATTAACCATATTTCTTTTCTAGCATATTGAATTAGGATACAAGTTTATCATTTGGGAAACTAGAACTACATTTTGATTCAGATGAGTAATAGAATTGTACCTCATCAACTTCTATCAAAAAGAACATATTTGCTTTATATTCATTTATTCCTTTTCTGATTTGTACTTTGATGAGTTGTTGGAGTCTTCATAAACACTCCAATTAGCATTCATGGATCTTTTATCTTTCTTCTCGTAATCATAGTTTTTGAAAAAAATCCTTTTTCCCTTTTAATTGAGGATATTCAGGTCTTATGTGACCTATATTTTTGCATTCATAGCATCTAATTTCCTTTGGTTAATTTTCATCTTCCATGAATGATTTTCAGAATCCCTTCTTCCTTCTGTAGAACTTTGTAAAAATTATGGAAAACTGAGCAAGTTCTATATCTAAATTAGAAGAATCAGAATTTTCTAATTTCATTTTGATTTCATTCGTCGTCTTTCTGTTCCTATTTTTTGGATGTTGTTTTCAAAGCATCATTTTCTATTTTGATCAAGACTTTATACTCATTTGATTCATATTGAATATCAGCTTCATACATCATCAGGGATCCAATTAATTATCTCATAGTTAGAACTTGATTGGTGATGATTGACTAATGGCCGCTGATATCCCATTCCATTGCGTTGGAAGTAGTCTCAGTAATTTCAGGGCTTGATCTGCTTGATTGTTAGGAGCACCCAAGACAATGATATTGTTAATAATTTTGGTAAGCCTTCCATTAATCTGGGTGATGCGTTCTCATTAAGACATTATGAATGTGTAGAATTTAAATTTAGTTGTGGCATACCTCATTTTTCTGACATTGTCAGTTGCTTCATAAGCAACTACAATTTTATGCCACATTTCATAAGTAGTCGGGCACTAAGATACTATGTTGAATTCATATGGTCCTATACAATAGATGATAGAATTCGTAGATTTTCAATTTATGTCAAAATCCAATTCAGTAGATTCATTCCATGTTTTAGGTTTCTCGGGAATTTCATAAGGAGTAGGAATTTTTTATTATAATATGTATCCGTGATTTTTTAGATAAATGATCATCCTCGACTTCCAACATCTATATTTTTCACCATTGAAGAATGGATCTCAAAATATTGACATTCCTTCTCGTGTATCATCCATTTATATCTCTATGTATAATCCTATAAAACATTCATCTTGTTATATCTTTGATAAATTCTCCACCCTCTGATATCAATTTTTGGATATGGTTATACCATATACACACAAGAAGGTGGGTGAATTTTTCCTTTTAAAAAAATTTCAAGAATAGTGATGATCTCCAAATCTACCCTTTAACATTATCTGAATTATAATGAAGTGGAAATAAATAGTTATCAAGATGAAATGATTTACAGTGGTTCGGGGAGTAGAAGAACCCTAGTCCACTCCAAAAATGCTTTACTCTATATGATTTGTGATTTTCACTATCTAGTCCGTTTATCAATAGAATATCCACAACTGATTGCAGGTAGTTGACACCTTTACAAGTTAAGGCTAAAACAGAGCCTTCAGGATCATACATAGAACCTAATATGGAGCTTAGTACAAGAAGCTGGTTAGTCAATATGAAAAGAGTATTTGTTTAAAAATATTTTCCATATGTTCTTCACAATTGCAGTAGTACACAACTGACAGTAGGTGGATCGTCATCTTCAAAAAAGATGTTCTTCATGTTAGGGAAGTTCTGAGTCGATCTGGTTGCAATAGATATAGAAATAAATTCAGAAACTTAAAAAACAATGGATTCATGATAGATCATCGATGTAGAAATGGTGAATCTTCAACGTATTTATTCCTCTTTAGAAAACATAGTTTTATCGCACTTTGTAATTGCAGATCTGTATATCTCAAATAATTCTATAAAAATTGATGTCGAGAGACATAAGAGATTGTCCTTATAATCTTTTTCCCCATGATCTATCTCAATCATTTTTTAATTAAAAATAGAACAAATATATAAAGAATAAAGAAGAGCATTTTCCTTTGAAATTTAGATCCTCAAATGTTTCCTTAAGAATCACGATATTCAAATTTTCTAATAACATAGCAGTCATAACTTCCACTAAAAATCAGCACGAAATCCTCCTATTAAATTAATCCTTTGAATCATAAATAAATTAATTTTAGTCAGTAAAATATGCACATTAATATCGGTCTTTCAATCTGTCTTTAAATCATATTGGTAATCCGCATAAATACCATTGCTCGATAAATTCAAAATATAAATTCTCGGTGCCAATCATTGGGTTGAACTGCATAGAATTATTTTCTTATAACGTAAGGTTGAAAACGTAATGTTGATCTAAAATGTAAGGTTGATCATCCATACTTTTCTCTTCTGCTTTCAAACATATTTTATATTATCCATACATTCCTCTTTATCAAAACATAAGATACATGATCCATATTTTTTTATAGAACGTAAGGTTCATTATAAAAGTAATGTTGATAAACCATACTTTTCAGAAACATATATAATTTTCTATACTTGAGTAGGGTTCTTCTTCCATACTATTCTCATATTACAAAAGTAACGTTCTTTACAAATGTAGGGTTCCTCTTCCATACATTGCCGATAACATATGGTTTCTTAACCATACTTTTTTTGAACTCTCGTAATGTAAACAACTGATTCTATCCTTACACTTACGCTCTTCAATGTAGGGTGTGAATAGTGTTTTCAGAACACTCTCAAACGATTTCTGAATACTTAGTCAAATATTCCATGCAATTTAAAAGTTTTAATATCACTCAAAATATGAGAATATAATGAAATATTAATTTTATGAAATATACTTAGGGTAAAATCAATATAATAACAAACAAGGGTATTTGTGAGCATCAAAATCATCATAAAAAGTTAGAGTATTGGTCTCAAAATTATCTCCTTAATAATAATAAAATAGAGTATTGTTGAAAACAACACTTGCTCAACAACATAGTTTATGGAGCCTCCCTATTATTGAATGGTTCTTATATCTCCAAGATAAGATACATTGGGCTTCACCGCCTACATTGAATCCCAAGCATTTGGATACCTTACAGGCTACCTCCCTACTAAAGTTTTTTCTTATACCCCTAGACATCATTTCCTCTTTCATATATAGATTTTATATATGAACCCTAACAGCCACTCAAGGGTGATTCTTTTATCTCTACACCCATTCCTAGAGTCTGAATAGAACATCACCCACCAATTATCTTAGGTATGAACTTAAAAACCTCTATAAGTTCCTTATTTTTCTATATAAATAACACACCTTATATAGTCTATCATAATCAAAAATAATAATGTTTATCTAACCACATTGATCACATTTGATGGTCATCCTTATTTGAGGGGGAAGAGGTAAACCTAATCACATCCAAACTAATATTTCACTACTAAGTTAATAACTGTCAAATATATAATTTATACAACTTGATGGACCACTCTTATTGCCAATAAAAGAACTAATATGTACCAAAACACTGCCCATAACTATGTTCCTCTCATTTTTGAGATTCAGGATCACAATCTCTAATAAATATTTCATGTGAAAAAACTCACCTATACCGAAATAACATGCCCCATCCCGTCCTCAACTAACATAAATCTATCAACCACGTACCCAAAAATTATAATAGTAAAACAATTTAATTCTATAAATCATAGGACAAAGTCTATATCAAACATATCCCCTTATACAAAATTACATAACTCCTTAACTCTGACATGTTTCAAGGTATGAGGGAAGCACACCATGATAAAAATTACTTAAAATACCATTCAAGATAATTCCTCATGTTTTTTTACCGAGACCAAGATATCTATTATCTTCTTGGATGTTTTAAGAATCAGGTATGTGGAAATATTCTCCCTCTTCTCATTGGATTCCTTAATCTAATCAAATACACTCTATAGAAACCCCATATTAAACTTATTATTCCTTGTTATACCCTAAAATAGGATAATAGGTGGATGTTACAATTGAAACAATGAATGTAGGTCTGACATGGAAAAATCATCTCTTAGATCCCAATAACCCATGGACTATAAGACCTATAATAATATTTCCATGATTTTCTCATCCATGGGAATCCCCAATGTAATAGAAGGTTACATTGACAAATTTAGTGGGTCATGCTAATACCTACCCTCCTGGTGATCTGTGAGAAAATTTCTAGGTTTCAAAATATTGAAATGTAAAACACACATCTCAAAACAATTCTATCATATTTCTGAATATCGTAGTTAAGAAAGGCAATAACTAGAAACACATACCACTACCCTATACATGTACTATTTACAAAAGGGTCCAATAAAAATTGAGAACACCCTATCCTAACATAATGAATATCAAGATAAGGTAAATAAAATGAATAATATTCACAAAATCATTAATCAATTAAGAGTGGAAAAAGTAATTAGTAACCATAGGTTTAAAAAAGTAAAGTTCAAATAATAACTTTTATCGTAAAACACATTATAACTTATTATTAAAACTTTAAACAACCAAACCACTTTCATAACCTTTTTTTAAATAATATATTATAACACCTATAGTCTTTTGGATTTATTCCGTTTTAAATAAATTCAATATCATTGATAGTTTTTGATTCAAGAAACACCGGGTTAAAATAAACTCTATTAAAATATTATTTAAACATGAACATGTATCCTTGTCGTTAATTTGGTGGATATAAATTGTACTTAATAAATTTGGAAAAATTTATGTTTTATAAATTTATAAAATAAATTAAATTTATATCTTTTTATTATGAAAAAAATATGAATCATTTGAAATAATTAGAAATTTATTCTGAAAAACTATGTTTTTTCGTAAGGGCAATTTAGTCCCGTTGTGAACAGATAATATGAAGTTAATTTTTATAAATTTTGAAAATTTATTTGATAAAATAAAATTAATTTTTATATAATCATATAAAAATTATCTTTGTTTGTATTTTTTTCATTTTTTTTGAATAGTTCTTTTTTTTTATGAATAGTGAATTGTTTTATTTTTATTCAAAAATTCATTTTCATTTAAATTATTTATAAAGTTAAAATATATTATAAATTAATTTTAAAGTAAAATTAGTTAAATTATGTTATAATCATTAAAATTTAGGTCATTTAAATAAATTTTATACAGAATTTTGATATTAAAACCTTCTATACTTATTAGAATTTTATCTTTGGAAACCCGATTTTTCATTTCTTCTATAGGTAAAATTTTAAATGGGATTCTTCCACTTCTGTGAATTGAATTTGGAAATAAAAATTCCATATTTTTAATAATCATAGATTATTTTATCTAATTGTATCCAATTATTTTTTACCATTTTTATAAGTAAAAGAAGTAAAAATCAATTACTAAAGTTAATGTAAAAACTAATTTACTAAGGGTGCTAAACTAAAAATATATGGGCTTAAATGGACATAAAACTTTTAAAACACACATTTTATGGAATTATTTATACTTTATCACCTATATGGTTCTGGAATGACCCGTTTTGGAGGGTTTTTCATGATAAAAATGTGGGTGCAATTGATTCTTTTCAAAAATTACATGTGTGTCCACTCTTCCACTTTCAAAAGGCCACTTCTTATCATCCCCTATCCAAACTTACAAATCCATTTGGTTCAGAAAATACCTATCCAAATCACTTCCTTACTCCCATAAAAACTTCAAAGATTCATTTTTTTATCATAAATACATCTCAGTAATTATTTTTGTGCAAACCTAAAGATGTTATTCAAAGAAGAGATAGCATTCTTAAATAGAAATTTTTATTTTATTTCATCTTCCACCTCCTAAAAATATTATTCAATAATTATAGTATTTTAAAACTAATATCTCCCATATAGTTTAATTTTATTATTATAATCTAATAACCTATATCCATCTCCAATTCCATAAAATGGGAAACTAAATCATCATATGTGTGAATATCGGACTACCGCCTCATGAACCGATATAACTCATTTTTCATCAACACCTCTAACAATCAGATATAATGATGGATTTAATATTTATATATAATAATGTTAATATAAATATATTTATTTATTTATAATATCACATATAAATTCTTACGTTCTATTCATTTTAAAATATGATAACATCGCTCGTGTGTTTGGCGGACTACCACCTCGTGAGGCAATTTGATTTGTTTTCTACTTACGCTTTACATGGATAAAAATAAGGATAAGATTAATGAATATATGTCATATATAAAAAATTATATAAATTATTTAAAATAAATATTTCATAAACTTCTTTAAAATTTCTCTTGTTATGGGAATGGTATCGTTGCATGTGAGTGCGTACAACCGACAGTCTCCATGAAGCGATGTGACTTATTTTCCATTCCCAAAATTCAATAATGGTTATAGTAATGTATCTAATAATTAAAAATGAAATTTAATAAATTATTATAATTATTTAGATGGTTTTTTATAACTTATATTTTGTAATTGAAACTTTCATGGAAAAACACACATGAGAAAATAAGTTAATTAACACCCGAAATAATGAAAATAATGAAATATTATTCACAAACAGGTGGTAAAATGTTATAATATGATAATGTATGATATTTTAAATTTTTTATGCCTCTATTATTAGTTAATAAATTTATTAAAACCATTATACATTAGGTTAACTCATGTTCAAATAAATGTATCCTTGAGGTAGGGGACTTATTCTCAATTTCCCTTCATTGAGTCATATTTTATTGTTGTTCACATAATTTCATTTTTATGGTGAAATTAATACCCCTTTCACATGTAATATCATGAATATGTCATACATAATTTAATTCTAAGTTCGATTTAAATTATTTCATCCAATGGTATTTTATTTGAATGATACCATGTGGTATAGGATTTCATCTCAAACTCAATTTCCTTAAGAATTATTAATTAATATGCAGAAATTCACTTTTATATGGTGCATATACAACCCCTTTGATATATTTAACATGAATTAATATATATTAATGATGATAAATTTTTACTCTTATGTTTATTTTTCTAGGGGTTATAATTTAAATGTTACCAAAGTGGTAAATATTACTTTAAAGTCTTGCTTTCTTTTGTGATTGTTAAATTTCTCTTAAAATAATCAAATTATTATGATAATTTTTCATTGTAAATAAAATTTATATTAAATATAAATATTATTTTAGGATGGATATTATTAATTACTAAACAATATTCAATTTTTACATATGGTTTTTACTTTGAATGTTATTTGATCAATTGGGAAAATATTGATAAATTTGTATTCATCACTCAATACTAATATTTAATGATAATGATTATTGATTGATGAATTAAAACAATTATTAAATATATGTGTAATTTTTGGGATATAAATTTATTCATGGGTAATGATTATAAATTGCCCCTTGATACATTAAGAGGTCTCATGAGAAAAATCGGTTGGCCAAATCAGATAGGTTTTTATCCATAGTTATAAATTGTCTTGTGAAAGGTTTTGATAGTAGAGGTATTATGATACTTGTGATCATGATGTCAAATAATTAATAATTTGCTTTAATAACATATTTATTATTATTTTCCATGATATTTTCACAATGATATTATCTCGAGATGCATTTCATGCTCATTTTTTTGGTTAAATGGCTTGCATTTTTTTAATTTACCATTCGATATTTCTTTTTCCTTATCCAATTATGATATTCAAGTTATTGATTAAATGGAATATTTGTTTTTTAATCTAACTTTCCATAATTATTATGATTTATTAATTTATAATAGCTTCCACTTTATGTAATCGTTACTACGCATTTCAGCTCACCCTTATTTTGTTTCATTTCCCTATGATTTGAAGAATAATTCATGGTATGAGTTCAAGGATGAAGATTTTTTTTCATTACTATGATTTTTATTTCATTTCACTATTAAAAATAGGCATCATGTTTGTATCTAGTTCGAAAAAACTTTTAAAGTGATTGATCCTTTGAAATTTGACCCCTTGTATATATACCAATGTAATAATGTGGGCAACAAATCTTGGTTACTAGAGTCAGGATCATTACAAATATAAGCATACAAATTTCAGGGGAGTCTTAGATAACAAACATGATGTATTTACAAAAATCCTCTTACCTCTTCAGAACAATATTAAAATAAAAAATCATAAATCTCATACCATGTTCCTTGAAAATCACCAAAATCATAATATCTCAAAACCAAGAAAAAAAAATATAATCCTAGGAAAATTGGACTTCCCCATATAGGTGTTAGCTAAGCACATGTATCTGGTCCATCCCAAGTTTCAAATACTCTTATCTATATATAAATTTTCTTAATTCTTCTAATAAAATATAACAAGTCCCTAATAACACTTTTTAGCATTTCTAGTCTAGTAATCCTATATTGTACCGAGTCGGAGAGCCACATGACCTCAAGCATGACACCACATATACTTGAGGTTATCTAATAGCGATGAGGGACCATATATATTTTTGGAGACTATACGCTTTATAAAAAACCATAAATGATGGAAGAAAAAAATATAAACTATTTTACATAATAAATAATTAAATATAGATATTACTATTATACAACAATCATAACCAATATTTCATACACTATAACAAAACATAGACCAACTACTATTTCATTAGAGGCATACATATATTACAAGATTTACCAAATGGTCAATCATAAATAATTGTGATTAAAAATATACAAAATAATGGAGACATAAGAAATAATCTAGTATTGAGGCTATGACTTGTCCCATATCTCAATCCACCTATCCCTCCTACTCAACCATCGACTATAGGACCCTTTACCTAGCTTTTCTCGTTGATCATGAAGTCTTCATACTCACTTGGGAGAAATTGTAAGATATGAGCAATAAAATCAACCAGGTACCACCATTTGTGTTCCTAAATAAATATTGTGATATGTGGTTGTATGTACAATATAATATAATATTAACAACAATGAACATATACCCATCATAGTAGAAGGTTCTGGACAACCACCTGAATAAAAAGATATACCTTCTTTTTCAAGTTGTGGAGTGGGATGATGCTCTAATTATTTTATCACAAGTATATGGTGAAGATCCCATCATCACTTCTTCTAATAGATAGGATGAATAATTCATCAATAAATAACCAATTGAGGTGAATGAGACATCTACAAAATATTACTCAATGGGAATAAGCCATCTTCATTCCATTATATTGGGTTAAAATGATATCACCAAACCTATATACAATGGCGAATGATGTATCACTAAACATACACTATATGAATAATATATCACTACACTAGTTGAACAACACCTTTAATAATGATTTTTTTTATGTTTTAACATTGGTTTCTCAACCAATGTAAATAGGATCGATGTTGCAAGTATTTTTTTAACATTGATTATATAAACCGACGTAGAAATATTTATTTTAAAAAACATACAAGTCTTTTTTTAATGATTATTTTGATATAAAAAAGTTTAAATTTTTCTATAACATTGATTATATAAATAAATCATGTTGTAGTTACCTTAAATGTCATTTATTAAAGTAAATGATGTGGAATGTTATATATTTTTTCAAAAAAATATATTTCCAAATACAAAAATACCTTATAACCAAAAAAATGATAAAAGAACATGAAAATTTTAGAAACCAAATGGAAATAATAAAAAAGAGACCCCAGTATTTAGATTCTTCTCTTTTATTTTGGTGGTGACCTCTGAATCTAAATTTCATTTACTCAGATTCACATTTTTCAAGGAATAACTCATGGAGAATTTTTAAATTCCACTGGTAAATCACATGAAAATTATTTATCATTTTGACTTTATCTAAAGAAAGAATATTCATAAAAATATTTCAAAAACCTATTTTAAAAAAAATCCTAAATCACTAAATAATGATAGAATAATTATAAATACCATGGAAAATTGGTGGAATAGAGAAGTGGTGGAATAAAAAAAATTAGTTTGAAGGTCAAGAAGATAAGAATATATAAATAGGTAGAATGAAAATGTATTGATAGTATTAGAAAAATTGTATAAGTTGAATAGTAAATTTGTTGCAAGAAAGATAAAAAATGAAAGGTAATGTAGTAAAAAAATGTAACATATTTGGAGCATGATATGAAATTTTACTTCTGATGTCTTTTATATGATTCACTAATGTCAAAAAACAAGTTTTTATCATTGGATATATATTAACTGAAATTAAAACCTACCATGAAAGGGTTTTTAATCTCATTTATATTAATAGCCACCTTAAAAACATTTTTTTAAGTTGGTTAACATATAAATGAGATAAAAAACCCATCATGAATTCTATTTTTTCTATTTTTTCTAATGAATTAAGAGATGTTCATGATATATCACTTACTCAACATCCCAAGTTAATGATATATCATCGTACTCATCAACAAGGGTAGATGACATACCACAAAACCATAAGTAATGTGAATGATATACCACCGATATAACTATCTAAGGTGAACAATATATCATTGTTACCGAACACTAGGTGAATAATGTATCACTGGCATAATCAATAAGGTGAATGATATATTTTTATAATAAATTAATACTAGATAAATGATACAACACTAATAACTAAAAATAGAGGAGGATCTAAAATAGTTTCTTGGGATTTAATGATACTCATTCAAGGACAAAAAAACAATTAGAAACATCATCTCAAGATTAATTATGTAATGAAACTAGAATTATTACATATGTAAAATACAAAATACATGCATAATTTTCACTAATGATTGATATCATGTTAGTATTAATTCATATAGTTGATAAGAAAATAATAAGAAACCATAAAACTCCCTCATTCATGGTGTATTCAAGGTCTGACTAAATTCACCCATTGAATTGTTGAGATCCTCCTCTATTGTAATAGTATACTACATACTCTTGAGGTAAGGTGATAAGGGTTGAGAGCTTCAGGGATAATCGTAGGAGGCATGGGTAGGATTGATAGATCACCAACTCATGGTGATTACCACCTTATATATCACTTGGGTATACACTCAAGTGACCATTAATTAACTCATAAATTTTATAACATAAAATATAATGATTCGGTAAATCATGGATTCGTCACATGATTACATGCTTTGATTAACATATATATTTCCTTTAAGGATATACTAATTTCTAAGAGAGTCTGATTGTTTACTATTAACATTTGACTACCTTTATCAATTGTACGATGTTATTCCAATTATATATTATAATTATCACAACATTATGGTATCAGTAAATTGTACAATACTATATGGCCAATTAAGTGAATGAATATCTTATATTTCTTCATATAATATTTCTAAACTAAAGTATGCAGTATTAATTTAGTTTACATATGAAATACCATATGATATTGTGATATTCTATTTCATGATGTAGGATAACATTCATAAAAAACATATTAGTATTTATGGAATATCTCTTTTAATCTTCTACTTGAACTAAATCCTCAAAATCCTTATATTATTTCATATTATATTATATTATTTATAATAAGTTTAGAAAACATATCAAAAATTCATTTTGGATATCTTATAAAACACTTTTTTTTAATCTATCATAAACTTCACCATGGATCATATCATACAGAATACTTTGTATATATCAATCCAAAATAATTTTTAAATAAACTCTAACAATCTTTTAGAGCAGTTATCTGAGTTAAAATCAATCATCAGTTGGTCAAACACAATGTTTAAAATCCAGGGACTTTGTATCATTAATAAAAAATATATAAATTCTTAGATTTATAAATGTAATAGAATAGTATCCTCTAACAATTCATTAAATTTACTTAGTATAAAAATGGATCTATCATGATATCCATTAAAAACATTTATCTCTTTACCAATTACAATCAATAATATCATATGTAAGCATGGATTTCCATATGATACCTTCATACATGAAATTGATAACCATGGGACATGGAGTATTTTAATCCCATACATCCACATCACATGTTCTTGATTCTCTAATTATAGAGTGGTTAGGTTGATAAATACATCAAATTTAATTCACCTTTATGGATAGGCACATCACATTCCCCTCACCTGATTAATAAGAACAATACATTCCCCTCCCTCGATAAATAATTACATCATATAACTTATCTAGATATGTTATTACACTTCCTAATCTATCTTAATTGTGGACTTATATGCCATTATATTCATAAAAGTGGAAAATCTCATCTTAGTTAAGCTCTAACTGATGGCATGATCAGTAACATACCCAAATACCCAATGATTAACTAAGCATCAAGGATTATTTTTTAAAGTATGAAGGTTCTCATGATAGTTATCTTTCCAACCTCTAGTATATGTAAATATAAATATAAACAATTTACCTCTATTATATGAAATATATAATGTATGACACTCTATGTGGTATACATTATGGTCCATCTAGTGCACCAAATCCATTTTCTACCTCATGATCATATTACATATCCCAAAACCAGAATACAACTCATGTTAAACTTAACATCTCATAACAAATTATAATACTCTGTGATGAACATCCATTATGGATAAATAATATTTGTTCTTTTATAGGTCAACTATTATTTCACTTCATGAGTATATATATCCAACATGAAAGAAAGATAAAGTGGAAATTATATTTAATATAGCATGATATATTTTGTTTTCTTAAAATCCTTAAGTAATATTAAAATAATGATACCTAAGTTTCTATCGTATCAAGTCAAAAATTATATCCAACCAGATCACCCTTATATCAACTGCACTTTTAGGGTTTCTTTAAACTCATTACATCTCTATATTATTCCTATCCCATCTCTATATAACTACCTAATAAAACCCTCATATTAAAACCTTGGGTGATTAACATATATAAAGTAATCTAATTTGAATAATTGTGAGACTTAATAATTAAAGTACTAATGTTTAACTCATTAAACCATGTATTCAAACTCATTAACTTCACAGCATCAAATGTTACAATGTTAATAACGTTTGTTTTTGAAATACAGTTTTTTTCTAAATTTATTATCATTACAATTATTTGAGATTATCCATAAAAAATTACCTTGAAATAATTTTGGTAATAATATGAAACACTTTACATTTTTATTTACCAATACATTAGTATCTATTTTATGATATAGAGTTATATTCACTTCATTATAGTGACTAAACGAAACTATTTAAATTTATCTTTAATATATGTACCATAAACTCTTTTTGGGTATTTATTAACATCAAATTTATACTATAGTGGGTTTAATATTTTATTTATTATCTTATAATTCCTAAAATTTCAAACACACACCCACTAAAATTTTTTATATTTTACTCTTTTCATGATAGCATGTTGAGATAACTAAACTAACTAGTGTAAGGAATTAAAATTTATTTCCTTGACTATATATATTTAATAAATAAACCATTATATATATAATGGTATTGTATGTATTTGAATCATTATTACAAAATAAATATTTTATTCTTTAAAATATCCCATTGAAGTGTGGTGGGATCACAACCGTTTTATTTTAATAAATAACTGGATAACCACACTTAGCCTAGATACAATATTTTCATCTATATCATATTCCCCCAAAAAAATTATATAATATAATGAATCACAGACTATATATATTAAATCCTTCATATCATATTGATCATAAAAACACTTTTTTAGAATAAAAATTCTCCTACCATATAAGAGAAATAATATCATAATACACATCCTTTATTTTGATCCATGTATGTTTGATAAATTTATTTTTATATATTCAATGATTTTGTAACACTTATCTTTCATTATTAAAATGAAAACTAAATATTCAATCAATTCTTACCTTATTTTTTTAACACATGTATATATTAAAATTTTATAATGTATAAACTGGGTATTATATATCCTTAAAAAGTAAATAATTTATTGCTATAACATTGATGGATATCTTGGAGTTTCCATGGATATTTTGAAACTTCTTCTGATATCTAGGATAATAAAATAATTTTGAAACAATTCCATTCCTTAGTGAATTTAATTTTCTTTAGGTTTCAATGACCACGAGTAGATATTTAAAGAAACATTATTGGACTCCTTGAATAATTTTTATTCTTCCTATTTGAATATTTACCCACTTGTACTTTCAACGCACCACCAGAACCTAGATATATCATACCTTGTTAACATATTCTCATCACTTTGAGTAAATAGGTCAAACATTTCTTGAACTCATTCAGATTATCAGAACACTCCCAATGATGGTTCTAGAATGAATTTATTAACCAAAATAATCTATTTTGGAATATTTAGTCTCTCCACGTCATTAACCTACCCAATTATATTGAGTATATTAGTAGAAAAAATGGTTTATTTGTCCATCATGTATCTAATTATTTAGAAACCTTAGTAAATCACTATATAATTATTATAAGCATTAATATTCACCTACTGAATAATTTAAAATTTTTTTTACTTGGGGAAGGTGTTTATCTAAAAAATATAATTCTATTTTAACGTAAGAAAATTTAAAAAACATTTCACATGTCTAATGAGTTTTTATAATGCCCTAAGATTTTAGAATGTATTTTATTTTAAATAATAGTAAGTTTGACAGCTTATGTCATTAGAAACACCAAAATAAATGATTTTTGGCATATTATATGACCATTACAAAGAAAATTATATGAATAAAAAATCTATATAAAATTGAAATATATTGATCTATTTGAAATTCTTATATTTAGAAGAAAAATAATTAATACGATTTGTTGTTTAGAATGATATTATTTCAAAGAAATGTTTTTTAAATTGTTTTATAGAAAAATATATTAAAATAATCACTTTTATAAAATTATTTTGTTAATAAATAATATTTAAACGTATGAATTGATATACTAGCATCATTTAATTAGTAATTTATATAAAATGATATTAAAAAAAATAATGATTAAAAGGTAATTTATCAATAAAAATAGTTTTTATCAAAAAAACGTTTTCATTTAAAAAAATTATTAATTTTATAATTTTAATATTATGAAATTAAATTCATTTTTGAATTTATCATTTCACAATTATCATATGGTTAATTTCATTGGTTTTTCTAAAAAGGTTAATTTTTAGTGAATGGCTACAAATACAGGTTTTAGAAATATTTTCATTTTATGACATTATGATGATATAAGAAAGAATTAAATTCCATTGAATCCTTTTTAATAAAAAATATAATTTTAATAATTAAAATAATACATTTAAACAAATATTTTTAATTTAGAACCAATGTTTTTCATTTTAAAACCTAAAAATTGTTTTACTACAATAAATGAACTATTTTTTTCCATTTTCATTAATTTGTTATTTACATGGTTAAATTTGGATTTGTATTATTTTATTAAGTCACATAACCCACATTTTTTAATCATAAACTAAAAATTTTATGAAAATTAATATTATATATGATTTTGTTTTAAAGTCATTTTTATATTGAAAAATAATTTTTCTAAATATTGTTTTTCATTATGTCACATGTACATGTTTTAAAAATAATATTTACCACCTCTATAAATTTATCCATATAAAATAGATTCTATATTTGGGATCATCGTGTTCAAAAAAAATTAACGATTTAAATTACATTTTTTGTTATAAAAAAAAGTTACCATGGTAAAATGTTAGTCACCTCTATAGAGGGTTTAATATCTTAAAAGAGTAAAATCTGTGAGATAAGACCCTAAAATACTGTCTATAATGTTATTTTATAAGTCTAGTTTGACCAATATTATCTCATCCTCATAATTATCTATTTTGGACCAATTTTCATTGAATTAGACCTTAATATTATTTTAAAACATTGAATATTTACAAGAGTGTCACTCACCTCAATTATAAAAGGATCCCTTCACCCATCACTTCTCATCATTCTTTGAGAAAATTATCTCAACTAATATCTATAAAAATCCCTCCCCATATCTCTTTACTTATTTCTTTAGGTTCTAGTCTCACCAAAATACCAAACTAATAAGTATTAAGGTACAATCCAAAGGAATATATCCAAGGAAGAGGTAAAACACTTAATCGAGTTATTTCAAATTTCATTCTTCTTACACATTCTTTAAAAATGTTCTAACCTTGGTGATATAATGTAATATATATTTATAATATACTGAAATTTTATTATTTAGATTTAATATCCAATAAAAAATAAAAATTTAACTCGTGTGTATCTCTGGACTAATGCCTCTATGATGTGACATATTCCATTTCTCATCATCACCTCACATGACTAGTTATAAAGATGAATCAAATAAATAAATATTATATATATATAGAAAAACTATGATTTTTTAAAGATTACCTATTTTTTACCTTCGTGTTGTTTCATCCATTGAAAAATTAAAATACTGCTCATGCATATGTTTGAACTACCCCCTCAATGAAACAATATGATTAATATTTCATTATAACCATACATATATGGTTTAATGAATGTATTTAATAAATAAATATAAAATTTATAAAACTATTAATTTTATATAAAGATATATTTTAAATTCTATTAATATTATTAATAATGAATGGTCATCATAAAATTTAACCTCCTAAAAAATATATTGAGACACTTTGTAAGTAATAACTTATTACCTTTATTTTTAATTTTTATACATAATGTACTCATATTGAATCTAATTTATCACTTTTATAACATTTTTTAATGCATTAACCACCATGGATATCAAACGGGCCTGCAACCGCTTGAAATCACTCTCGTAGTTCACATCCCACTAATACTTCATCCCTTTCCTTGTCAAGGCCATCAATGGTGAATCTAGCCTGGAGAAGTTCCAAATGAAACATATATAATACTAGGACAAGCTTAGAAAACAATATATCTCAAAAACATTCTTGGGAATCTCTCAAGACATGACTTCTTGATCTTCCCCTAGGTCCATTGAAAATATTACCTCAGAAACTACATGGCCTAAAATCTTCACTTCCTGGATCCAAAATAGTCACTTGTTAAACTTTACATACATGTGGTGCTCTCTAAAAACACCCAACACAAAATTTGATTGGTTATAATGGTATCCCTTCATCATGGAATACACTAATATGTCATTTGAAAACATGAGCATGAATAAGTCAAATAAGATTTGAAAGATAATATTCATTATCACCATAAAGTATACATGATAATTGGTATACCCATATAACATAACCTTATACCAAATGTATTCATATCAGGTTTGAAAGGTGGTCATTAGAACATCCTATTCTTAGAACATCAACTGTTGGTACCCTAATCTCATATCGATCTTTGAAAACTAGTGGGATCCCATAAGATGATCATACAAGTCATCAATTCTGGGAAATTTGTATTTTCTCTTCATAGTGACATGGTTATGTTTATAGTAGACTATGATAAATAGAAGGATATCATCCATCTTATTTTCAAATAGCATTGTTGAAACCCATGGTGACATGCTAGGATTTATAAACATCTTTCCCTCAATATTCTCTAGGTGAGAGTTTAACTCCTTCAATTCATCCAGATCCATCCGGTAAGATGAAAAGTAAATAAGGTTAGTCCCATGGAGACTATTGGTCATGAAATCAACATATCATTGGGGGGGAAGTCCTAAAAAAATCCTCTAGAAACACAACTAGGTACCTTTCCAATACCACTAGAAGTTCACCCCTTGAACCCTGCTCAACAATATCAATAAAACCACTAGAAAACTATCCGTAGATCAACCCCATCTATAAAAAAATGTGTCTTCCCCTCCCTGATTACAGATCCCACTCACCCTAAAATACATTTTTTATCCCATTAGTTGTGAAGAATAAGACCATACGTTGATAACATACAACTAGTTTCTCTAAGATAATCATCAAATCCATTCCAATAATAAGATAAAAAAACATCAGGTCCAAAATGAATAAGTCTTAGATGACATTCACACCATATACCACAACACAACACTCATGTAAATTACAACATTTATCCTTATTTCTACCCAATTTGGTTATAAAATTCATTATATATGGAATCAACAGAACCTAAATTCTCAAATAATCAATCAAATTAAGTGAAATGAAATAATGGTATCCATCAGTATCAAATAAAACTGATTCCATGGAAAATGAAATAAAAAATACACCTCTAATGGTGGTTTTCCTGGTCTAGGTCCTCTACATTAACCGTTACTTCATGGAGATTACCTAGATCATAACTGCACTACATCTTCCTCCCATACTGAGAATCTCCATTACTAAGAGGGAGAGATCCTCTAATATTGTAAGCCTATTAATAAACCCGAGATACTTTCCAAAGTTTTGTGTCCACAACACACCCACATGAAAATCAACTAACATAACCACTTGATATTCCCTAGACATCCAAATTTGTGGCATGACCTCAGATTCTCTAAGCATCTGATCTTGGTGTAACCATCATTCACACACTGATAAGAGATAATTTTTTTATGCCCCGTAGAATCCATATGAGTTGAACCAAATGACTTCAAGACACTATTTTCACTTCCTCTATGAGACTCATCATGCTTCTACATATAATGTGATGAAGAACTCTGGATTTAATCTATATAAGGATCACCACTAAGACTTATGTTACCTATTAAATCCACCTTATCTATAATTTCCTTGCCAACCACCTTTGAATAGGTTGGTAGAAGTGGAATAATAATAATTGAACTTATATCTATTGTCAATAACATATCAAAGAATCAAGTACTTAGGTAAACATTTTTTATAATATTTGGTGAAACATGAACTATATTAGTAAATCTAGTTGCATACTTCATCACTGAATGATTCCCCTACTCTAGATTTAGGAACTCATGGGAATTTTTTCCCTTAAATACTCCGAGTAAAAAAACTAATTAAAATTTTCCTTGACACTGGTCCAGGATATATCCTTATACATCCCTAAAAGTACCATAAAATCCCACCACTTTCAACCTAGTCCTTCCGCAAAAATGTGTAAAAGTCCCATTTTAATTTCATAGGGGTCTTTCAGAACTCAAAGATCAGATTAATATGATCCAGCCACTCCTTAAGTACTTTGGGTCCCTTATCACCATAGAACACCAATGGATTTTTTTCTCAAGAACTCTTGAGCATGGTCCACATTCCATGTATTCTTGTGACCACCCACTAGACCCAAAATTAGGATCATACAAATCATCGACTCCGCCAAAAACAATTCAAAAAGGGGTTCAACTACCGGGGAAGTCTCCATATCACCCTCTCTATGACTCAAAATTTTCCTTCAAGAAGGAATTTCATACAATAAAAAAAACAAAATCATCATATAACAAGATTCCAAATCAAGCCATATAAAATAAACCAAAGGAAACCCCTATTAAGGGTTAACAACAATAAACACTTTCATCAAAATAAACTCCAATGTGAATGTAGTATAAACAAAAAAATTAATCATTTTCAAGATTTCATGATTTTTCCACATAGTTAGGAAAAATGTGTGCTAACAGTGTTGTTGTCACTAATGTTGGTAGGCATGGTCGAACAGATTGTGAACAGTCTCGTTTACCCATGTGCACTAATTGTGCACCACCTCCAAACAACCCTATTTCATCCCAAAACTGAATACATACCCAGGATCCCATTGAGGATATCCACTAATAAAGAAATACATTGAAACATCCTCAAAATGACCCATGATTGGGCTCAAAACATAAAAAAAATCCCAGAACATTCATGGAAAATTGAGTTTTGACATGAAGAACAGCTACCAATAAACTCTCTTGTTGATTCAACTCAAGTCTCAACAGTCATATCTTAATTCTACCACTAAATCCCAAATAAAAAACCTACATTTGATGCAATTTTTAAATGAACCAACCCTGATCAAACCATTTTTTCACCAGAGTCATCCCAGTACACAGCCCAAAGAGAATTTATGATTTCAACATGCTGCCCAAAAGCATCGAGCATAACCAACTATAACTTGGTCATATTTTCAACATTGGATAAAAACTATAAATCGTTAATAAAATTGGATGGCCACACTAATATCATTAGAGTCTATAGTACAATATAATAAAATACCATAAATAATGACATTCATTAAACACAAAACATGCCACAACTATGTATATATACATATATACATGTTATCTCAAAAAATACCCAACCTAAAAAAAAGGAACAATTACAAACAAGTCCAAATATATATCCTAAAATATAGAAATTACCAACAATGATGCCACATGTTCCAATCCCCATGAAACCAAATCTCCTCCCCAAAAAAATGGATAATGGTAATCAAGAAGATCCCACCTGGTACCTAATACCCTTTCCCTTACATGTGTCTTTAAAAATGACATCAGCAAATTCCTAAAGGCCCAAGTAGTTTCTGAGTAACAAATCCTAGTTGGATTCCATATTAAATATATTTAAGTATTTGACCCATGAAAAACCAATAAACTATTTTGAAATTTTTATCAAAATAAATCAACTTTGAAAACATAATATTTTCAAGTAAATCATGGAAATCCTTTTGGGATTCTATTCAAGAAAAACTAGTCTTCCCAAACACTTTACAAAAGGGATAAAACAAAAAAACAAGGATCAAGGCTGAACATTATTAACATATCTAACAATTCATAAACAAAATGAGCATTTTATCAACATAAAAACCCCACATAAATAAAATAAGCATAATATATGACATCACTTAAAAATGGAATTAATCAAATGAATAAGTAATTTAAACCAATATAGAATAAGTAATGTGCACCTAGGGATCTAAACATCAGGTGGTCATAATAACATTCTAGATGTTATAATGGGAAGAGACTCTTCGGGTGCATCACAGAATGTTCATCTGATGATCCCTAATCTTCCAATCATGTAATGATATTTTCTCCTTACACTTCCACCTATGATAATGGTAGATTTTTATCTGGAAAGGGAACGATATGTTCCAACCGGAGAAACCAATGAATTTGGGGAGAACTCTATCATGGAAGAAATCCCTAATCGATCTTCTACAAACAAAACTAGAGGTATTTCCTTCCATTGAGCTCTAAAAGGTTGGGATCTGTAGAAATATACCTATCTAAAGACACCTCTCTTTAAAAAAATAGATGATATAGGCTACCTGGTAGAGGCAAATCCCGAAGCTTTACAGCTGCACATGAAAATGTAAAAATTCTCTATCATGGGTCACATATCCTATCTTAAAGGAGATCGTTTCTGGTCTCTAATTGAATTATAGTCTTGTCTTTCTCATTGTTGGAATATCTCGGATTGGAAACTGATACGAATAGGGAATGGTTATTACATTATTTTGTTAAAATCGGAATATGTTCATGATAAGGTGTGGAAAACTAGAAACATCAACTTAAATCCTAGTTTTCTTAGGTTGTATGATTAGAATTATGAATTTAACCCACATATACATAGGAACATCTTGGCACATGTATGGTAAAAATTTCATGGAATCAATGGGTATATCTTGCACCCCAAAATATTGAATGACATAGTCTCTTTAATTGGGTCTCCCCTAAAAATTGACAAGAGGACCTTAAATGATTAATTGAGTCTATATTCTAGAGTGATGGTAGAAATTAATTTGGATTCAATGCTGCCCAATTCAATTAGTTTCAATTATAATGATTATAAAACTAGAATTAGAATTGAGTATGAGAGAAAATCACCCTTTTGTGAACATTGTAAGATTATTGGGCACTCAATCATTAATAGTAGGGTGGTTAGAGAATATTTTTCTCATCCAATTGAAAATTAATGGATGTAAATAGGAAAAACTAAGGAGTAAAAGGCCCCCATTGTGCACATGCCAGAATCCTATAAAATGAAGAATGAAATCGGGGTGAAAAAAGATCTTAGCTTGACAGACTTAGGGAATGATTCTGGTATATCATATTATGATTTAGATAATGAGAAAGATAATACCATTAATGAACACCATCTATTAGAAGAACTAGAAATTCAGGTCATGGACACTATTTTGAAATCCAATCAAGACATAGAGTTTTCTGAAGCTGGGGCTTGCAAAATTTATGAGCAGGTATCATTTCTTCAAGATACACCTACAATGTTTCCAGTCACAAAAATGTAATCCATGTGACCCTTAATAAAAAACCTACAGATGAGTCTACTCCCTCTGTTCTAGGAAATGTCCAGATGCAAAAAAAACCCAGTTTGAGTGCACTTGTTTCTCCTGGTGTAAAGGTAGCATTGAATCCACCTAGGCAGGTGTCATGCCCTATTACTAGCTCACCCTTTGATCCTTGTTGCAAGGTTGAAAACCTGGTGTTACTCACTGGGAAATCAGTGGGTGAACCCACACCTTCAGCCCTGGGCACTGTCCCAGTATATAAATCTCCCAATCTGAATGACTATGTTTCGTCAGACGTGGAGGATGATAACTCCATTTCACCCTCAGCAATGGGTAATGAAAAAGAGCAGGGAAATCCTGTTATGGACAAGAATTATATGTGGAGTGCAATACAATAGTACAATGTTACTATAAAGAACTCATGTACTAAAATTTTGGTTTCCTTCATTCATCCTATAGATGGTTCTAAATATACTAAAAATACTACTGGTGCTGTGAAACTGGATAATTTTCCTATAATTAAAAATTTTGATCTCACTAATGTTATTAAGAAATATTTTGTTGACTCAACTCTATAGGCCACTATGCATGATTCATCCAAGGATAATGCTAAGTCATGTTCTACTAATAGCCCTGTACCACCTCTAAAAGTAAGAAAGAATAGAATATCAATATGAAAAATGTTCAAAGGGTTAAAAAGTTATGGTATAATAAAATGGATCCGGGAATAAAAAATGGATCTCTATCTCTAAATCAAGGTTTAAATGAAGATTCTCTTTTATAATTGTTAGGGTATCACTAAATATGACACGTTTACTATTTTAAAGGTAATGATTAACACTCATTGACTCATATTGTTTCCTATTGTTGAGCCTAAAATTAAATTTTCTTCTAAGTACTCTCACCTATCCTAGTATGGTTATTATTGTACTGGTGAAACTAATTATACCTCCAACGTTGAATCAATCTGGATTTTTCCGTACACTTCTTTACAGAAGGTTAATATTTTTCATTTTTTTGAGAAATTCTTTACATGTAAATTTTTTATTGATGGTGCACTTACATTTTTCCCTTTTTTTAAATGAATATATACCAATATAATATGTCTCTTTGTAATTACATCATTTATTTAGGTGCTAATATTAATATTCCTTGGTTTGTAATTGGGGACATTGAAGAAATGTTTAATTCAAGTGAAAAAATCAGTTCATCTAATGCTACTATTTCCAAGAGTGAATTTAAAACTTCTTTTAAAGACAATAATATTGTTGAAATTAATATTAATGGTTCTAAATTTACTTGGTATAGACGGTTTTACAATAGGGTGGTTGCCTCTAAACTAGATAGAGCCTTCACGAATGTCTTGACTTTAGGAAAATGGGAAACTATCTCCAACAGTACCCTTCACAAGCAACGCTCTGACCACCATCCCATTCTAGTCAAAGTATCCATCAAAAACATGAAACTCATGCTACCTTTTAGGTTTAACAATACTTGGTTTTCTAATTTTGGTTGCACTACTATTATAAAAAATTGTTGGTCTACTATGTCCCACCACAATGATGCCTTTTCCTGTACTATCATGTTAAAATACCTCAAGTAGACACTCAAAGGTTCGTGCATCTCATAATACAAAAAAATTAACAATGATATCCAACTTCTTGAATATGATCTCAATAAACTTTAAAAAGATAATGGCAGAACTGATTTCAACATTGATCCAACTCAATAAACAAAACTTGTGGTTAGCTCAACTATTTTCTCATGTTTATGTAAAACATGAGAAATCAGGCCTTTAAATTTAAATGGCTATAAAATGGTGATGGAAATACTGAGTTATAAAATTCTCTTCAATGAGTAAGGGAAGATCATAGATATCTAACATTTTTAAATGATAGAGACAATCTACTAGACAATGAAGATGATATTGCTAATTATATTGACTCTCAATTTGAATCCATATTTAATGGTACTGATATCAACAAATACATCCTACCAGAAGTCATTTCGATGGTGGTCAATGAGGAAGATAATAATTTCCTTCTAAACATTCTTCTTGATCGTCAAATTAAATACACGGTCTTTAGTCTGAACCCTGGTAGTTCACTAGGTCCTGAGGTTTTTAACAATGGTTTCTTTCAAAACTATTGGGATGTTATTCTCTTCGATGATTTCAATATTTCCAAATATTTATTATATAATGGTGTCCCCATGCATGCTCCTAGTGCTCAATTTTTTTCATTGATCCAAAATGTGTAAAATTCCTATGAGATTCATTTTTTAGGACCATAGCTCTCATTAACACTCTTTAAAAAATAATCACTAAAATCATTGCTAATATACATTCAACTATTACGGAAAAAATTATATCCTGAAACCAATTTGGGTTTATTCAGGGTATATTTATACAATAATACATTATCCTTTATTATTAATGTGTCAATACTTTAAAAAAATTATTATAGGTGTTAATATTTTTATTAAGCTTGACATTAATAAAACCTTTGATACCATGGATTGGATTTTTATCTTCAATTTTCTTCAATGTTTTGGTTTTAGTGCTTCTTTATCACTACAATCAAAACCCTATTCAACTTGGCCTATTGTTCCATTCTAGTGAATGGATCTACTAAGGGATATTTCAAATTCACCAATGGTGGTAGGTAAGGTAAACCCCTATCTGTAATTCTTTTCACTATTATGGAAGACTATATTAGTCGCCTGCTCACCCATCTTGTGGAATAGAGGAAACTCAATCCCATTCATGTCTCTAGGAATGTGAATGCTCTTACTCACCTATTATATGACAATAATATCATACTCGTTTTACAAGGGGATAAAATAAACATTCAAAACCAAAAAAATTCACTCTCTCACAGTGAAGAAGTTTTTATTCAATACATCAGTTGGCAAAAATCCTATATTTTATTTGAAAAAAACATCCCTCCTAGAAGGAAGTGTAAAGTTCTCTATGGATTATGCCTAACATAAGACTTTTTTCTCTTTTACTTATCTTGGTGTTCCCATTTTTTTGGGTAGGCCCATGTCATGTTACATCTCTACAATAGTTGACCAAGTTCTTAATCAGCTAACTTCTTGGAATGGTAAATCTCTCTCTATGTCTGGAAAAATATTTCTGGTCAAATCTACTATTTTTTTAATATTCTATATTCCATGATAGTCTTTAAATAGCATGTTAGGATTATTAGAAAAATGAACATCTCAATCAAAAAAATTATTTGGACTTGTAGCACTTTGGAATGAAAACTTCTGATTGTTCCCTTGTCAGCTTGTTGCAAACCTATTGAAATGGGTGGTATTGGAATAAGAAATCTTTAGTACTTTAATGGGGCCCTTCAATACAGATTAACTGGAACCTTATTTATAACAATTATAACTTGATTTATTTTCTAATGAATAAATGTATTGCTAATCATAAGGAAGGAAATATTAATTTCTTTAACTCCATTATTTGGCCCTTCATTAAGAAATCGTTTTCTAGTATTATGAATAAATATAGATGGATGGTTTCCATGGATTCCTCCTTGAATTTCTAGTTTGATAACTGATCTAGAATGCCCTTAATTTCTATGATTATGCCGGATTAAATCCTTGAGAATACCAATCATTAAATTAGAGATATTCTAACTTCTAAAAATGATCATCTCCCGGATATCATTATGCATGATATTGATAACTATCCTTTATCAAACATGGATTATTTTTTAATTTGGGATCCCACTCATAATGGTATGATTAACTCTAAAAAAATTTATAATCATAATTTTTGTTACTCTTAAAATGATTTTTGTTGGATAAAATATTTTGACAAGCCTTGGATGAAGCCTTCAATATTCACTCTTATTTGTATCCTTGATCACAAGGGATTTCTCATAGACTGGTTCCATTAATCATTTGGAATTCATCTTTACTCCAATTTCATATTCTATAACCAACATAGAGAAGATGAAAATCATTTATTTGTTTCTTGTACCACTGCTTCGGTTTATTGTAAATATATTTTTGACGTATTAGACTATAGATGGTTGATTCTTTAATATGTCAATTCTCAACTTAATAGATGTGTGGAATTGGAAATCTCTCCGAAAATTAAGAATATCTTTCTTATGGTTGTTTTTGTGATGCATTATGTGATCTGGTATGATAGAAATATTATTATTCATAATAATTAATAATTTATCCATAATGTAGGTTGGATGAAGATCCTTATTATTATACATTAAGTCGCATCGATGCAAAAAATGAAACTATTAAAACACTGTTAGTTACTTTGGAATTCTACACCATCTTCGGATTTATGGAAATTTTGGTCAGCACCATATCACATTTTTTGTGTTTAGGCGTGCTCCTATTCCCAGATGGATTAAAGTTAATGAGAATAGTGCCTCCAAAGGAATCCCGGGTCCTACGGGTTGTGGCTCTATCTTCAGGAATCAGCTTTTTCATATCCTTGGTTGCATTCATAATAGTTGTGGCATTGCCTCTTCTCTGGAGGCATAAATGTTGATCTTGATACATAGAACTCATATCTCCAAGCATTATGGTTGAAACAATCCATGGATTTAAAGTGAATCGACCACCATTGTGCAAGCTATTTGGAATGGTGTGACACATCTTGCGTGGATGATTACTACCCATTGGATGGATTTCATCCACTCTTTTCATGGCATCAATTACATCATCACTCATGTTTATTGTGAATAAAATATGGATATATATGGACTTTCGAACAAGGGGTAAACCAAGACATTACCTATCTCTATGATCACTATGCTTATCTTCTCCCCCTTCATGACAAGGATGGAAAAATTATTCCATCATTTAGACTCTTATAACAAATTTCTTTTATAATAATTTGTGCCTTGGTCCTTTTGGCCAAGTCACCATCCATTCAAAAAAAATAAACATCAGGCCCATCATGAATGAGTAATCAAGTATTATATATATATATAAGTAATTATAAGCTCTCACATTCTTCCCCAGGCCCAACTCCAAGAGATTTCATGGTCTCATAGCAACCAACATGGAATCTCACACAATCATCCTAATCAAATGCTCTATCAAACCTTTAGGAACCATGATGGAGGCTTTCATATTCCTCCCTCTAGTGGCTCGCATAGATTCTTGTAAAACCTTAAATGGAATCTCCCACAGTCTTCCCTCAGAAGGCTAACATGGTCCCTTAAACAGACCCCTCTCTCACACCCGAGTTAACCCACATTCCACTTCATTCCAATACAATAAAAAAATATCCCATATCAAATATTCCATATTACAATACATTTCATAAAAAACATTCCCATTATATCAATATACCTTTCCCAAGGTAAACCATTCCAAAATCCACCAATGATAGCCACATTGAGGAGGTATATCAAGGCCTCACAGAATTAAAACATAAGAAATTAAACCCAAATCCAAATCACATACCCTATTTTTTTTTCAAAAACCCCACTGTAGTTCCATATCTCCATGAAAATTGATGAACAATGGTAAGGAGGAAGAGGGGAATAAAACTAAAAGAAATAAACTTACCTCAAGATAACACACCGTTAATCTTAGAGGAACCCTCTAAGGATGGATATTGTAAGATACAATGATAAGGCATATGGTTTTTACAAGATGGGGGAAGAAAATTAGCCCCTAAAACATAAAAACCCTCTAGGGGTAGAAAGATAAAAAGTCCCAATTTAAGTGTGTTGGATAGGACCACACGATTTGGTCATACGGTTACCCAAATCATGCACTAACAATGTGGGTTCCACTTTCCAACTATAAATGGGTTTCTTGGTTGCATATGGGAGTTAAATGGTTTAAAACCTATTCAAAAATCATGAAAACCCCCAATTTAACCAAATATATCATCCTCACATGGTTAGTCCCATAGTTAGATAATTTTTATGCTAACCACGTGCCTTGTTCTATCTTCCAAGAAACTACGGTTGTCCACTCCCTACACTTGAGAACCACAAGAACACATCAAAAGAAAAATAAAACTCAAATGTATACATACTAGTGACCCAATATGTGTCACACATGATCACCAACCTGAAACATCAATGGGTGACGATGACGGTCAACATATGACTTGACGATACTGATATATCGCTAAACATTTCTGAATCAGCTACATTTTCTCAATAGTATCCTAGTTGAGACATAGTCCAAACAAGGAATGCTTACCCACCTCATAACATCACAACGGATATTGGAATAACCTTCTATACAAGGCCTCAAATAGGGACATCCTAATCTAGTATTGGTAACTATTATTATAATAAAACTCATCCATCATTAGGTTTCTTTCCCAAGAACCATTGAAATAAATTACACATTCTACCAACATACACTCATAAATTCGGATGTTCTTCTCAAACAGACCATCCCTCTATGGATGATATACGGTTCTCAACTTCAACTCAATACCCAATTCTTTTTAGAGCACATTATGGAACTGGAAAGTAAAATAAGCATCATGTTCTGTGATTATCCCTGAGGGAGCTGCATAAATTTGAACAAACTATCAACCATATAGGTGTCTGAGGTACTCTACCATCATTAACTCCCTAATGGGACGAAAATGGGATGATTTAATTAGATAATTAACAATCACCCATACAGAATCCTTCCCACCCAGAGAAAAAGGTATATCAATCAAAGAACCAAAAGAGATCCAACCCCACATTCAAATTGGAAATGGATGTGGATAAATTAACTCGACTTGTCTCTAATTTTTAACTTTGATCCTTTAGTAAGTCAAACACCATTAAACAAAGTCTTATACTATACATCTAATCATGGGCCACCAATACCAACATCTCAATGTATAAAATATCTTTGTTTCCCCAGGGTTAATGGCCCAAGTATAATGATGCACCTCATAAATCACCTCCTTATTCTATATAAAAGGAAATACTATCCACCTTTTAAAAAGGATAGAACCATTGGAAGGCTGAGAACACTAACCTGAGGTATCCCCACCTTTTAAATCACTGTTAATCTCCTGGAACATGGGGTCATATATCTTATCACACCTAAACTGGTTGATACGATAGGTAAATTCATATAAAATTTATAAGAACATCCACTATCTATTCTCCAATACATCCATACATATATATACAAAGAAAAACATTGGAACCCACTCATATGATAACTCTCAATCATCCTATACTGAAATATTCCACCTTGACATGTCAACAGACACATTCCCCTGCCCAATTGTATAAGTAATATTGAAATAAAATGTCTAAAGATACTCCACCCAGAATCTATGTCTGAATTTCAAGTCCCTTGGGGTGAAAATATATTTCAGGATCTTATTATCTGAATAGACTGTAAAATTATTAAGGAATTAGTAATTCCTCTACATCTTCCACACATGCATTACAGCAGACCATTCCATATCATTGATGCGATAATTCCAATCATGTGGGAATAGATTTCATGATCCATAGGCCACCACATGGTCATTATTCCTCAAAACACATCCCAAACCCACACTAGAAACATCACAATACACAACATAATCTCTCCCTATCTCATAAAGAATCAAAACTATCACAATTTTCAAATGAACCTACGGGTTCTCAAAATCACTCTGGAACTTCTCATCCAACTCAAACATCACCCATTTCCTTGTAAAATCTATCAAGGTAGAAGTTATTCCAAATAAGTCCCAAAAATATCTATAATACCCATTAAATCCTAGAAAACTCTGAATCACAAAAAAAATATTTCGATACTCCCAAGACATGACTAATTGAACCATCTCTGAGTTCACTAAAATTCTTTATTAAAAAATCATGTGGCCTAAAAACATTACCACTAGAATCCAAAATTGTATCATTGAAAAATTATAATACATATTATGTTGCTTCAAAACACAAAACAACCTTTAGATGGTCAACAAAATCCTACTTCAACATGTAATACACCAAGATGTCACTAAAAATTAGACTCACAAAAGATGATAATAATTTATTTCATTGTGATATCAAGTGGTGGAGGCCATAGAGGAATGAAGGATAAAATTCATTCATATAGGAAAAAAAAAGAAACACCATGGAGAATGTTTCAAAAACACTATAAAACTTCTTATCCCACTCAAAACTCACCCCTTTCCAAGTCAAAGGTATCAAGGTAAAAATTACCCTGAATAAGTCCCAAAAATTTTCAAAAATACCCATCCAATATTAGAAAACTATGGTTCTCAAAAACAAATATTGGGATACTCTTAATACATGAATACTTGATCTTTCTCTGCTTTCACTAAAACTATTTCTTCAGAAATCATTAGGCATAAAAGCATTACCTCTTGAGTCCAAAATTGTGACTTTGGAAACATATCATACAGATCGTGATCCTTTAAAACACTTAAAATAAGCTCTAAATGGTCAACATGATCCTCCTTTATCTTGGAATACACCAAAACATCATCCAAAAAATGAACGTGAAGGAGTCTAAAAAGCAATGGAATAATTATTTCAATAATTTTATAAGAACTATTGGAGAATTGGTAAGACCCAATGGCATAAACAAATAATCAATATTTTTATATAGAATTTGAAATGTGATCTTTAGGAAATCCTATTTCTGGATCTGCAACTATTTGATCTCGGTCGAAGACATACAATAAGATGGAAGGGAGATCATGCTCATCTTGGAAAGTAGATCGATAGTGAAATCAGCCTCTCATTTGGGTATAAATCCCAAAAAAATCTACTGGAAATATGTTTAGGTACCTATGTATGAACACTAAAATCTCACATACAACACAATTTCCAATAGTATCAAAGAACATCCTAGAAAACAAGCATGAGATCAACCCCAACACCACAGTAATGGGTCTTTCCCTCCCTAGTCACGGGCCGTAAAAACCATGAAAGGCATGGATGCTAATTTTAAAAGTAAGGAACTAGCCCCCATAGTGATACAAATCATTTAGTACTTTGAAGATAATTAACCAATCCATGTTGATGGCAAGGTCAAAAACTTCTAGGTTCAAAATAAGGAAGTATCATATGGATTCCATATCATCCACCAAAACACAGCTCTCATGTCACTTGAAACCCTTCTTTTCTTCCTCTGCAATAGCATTATAAAATCCATAACATATAGAATCAAATCATCCTACATACCCAAAGACTCAATCTACATAATTGAATTAAAGAAATGGTATTTTCTAATGTCAAAGAAAAATTATTCCATGTAATGTTCCATAATCACTATACCTATCAAAGTGGTCAGACTAAAATCTGAGTCCTCTGGTATTACCTACACTACAACAAGACTCTCTTTCTCAGATCTTCCCTGCATCTTCTTCCCCTGGTGAGAATCCCCCTAACCAAAAGATTGAAATAATCCACCCTTATAAGCCTATTATTACACCTGATATCAACTCCTCCCCCAAAAATCCAACAAACAAATGTGATGAAGATGACCTAGACATCCACATTGGTGGAATGAACCATAGAGTCTCTAAGTAATGATACATAGTGTGTCCAAGTTTACTTAAAAGATAACAAATAATGGGCTTATGTCTTAAAGAATCTAAAAGAGATTAACACGATGACTAATGGAAACTCTTTCCACTGTCACACTAAGACTCATTCCACTTCTGCTTCTACCCTAATAAGGAACTCAAGCTTCTTAAAACTCGAAGAGAACCACTAAGACATATTTTACTATTCAAATCAACTTATTACATATCTTCCTTATCAATCACCTCAAAAATATTGGAAGATAGAGAAGAATGAGCATAGATCTAATATTTGGCCTCAATCCCATCTCGAAACATCAATCCTTGAGGTAATAGGTCATGAGGAGATTCTGATATATATGGACTAACATGGTAAAATTGGCGGTATAATCCATCACAAAATGATCCCCTTGCTCCAAATTAAAAAAATCACTGGACTTCGCCAATCACAAGGTCTCTGAGTAGAACTACCAATTGAACGAAAAATTTAATGTGATCTATGTGAATCAATGTGCATCCTTTAAAGGATCATTGACTCCCATGACTTCCTACTCATTCCATTTATCATGTACATGTTAAGGAAAAATTTAGAGGTCTTATGAGTCATAATAACTTAATGATCTATTTGATACAATCCAACGGTTTCCTATGATCATTGGGTCCATTGTCACCATGAAAAAAATGATGGGTTTTTTCTCACATAAAATACTGAGAATGGTCTATAAATTGTGTTTTCTCTTGACCACCCACTTGACCCATGGATTTGATCATATTAATCACTAAATCCACCAAATCTGTATCAAGATGAGGGTTTTTTACAGTTTATTCTCTATAACACCCTCCCTATGCCTTGATGAGATTCTTCTGGTTTCCATCATCTACAGGAAATAAAACATAATATTAATGAAGAAAAATGTAATCTCAAACCACATTATAATTACCAAAAGAACCCCCCCATCCATCCCAAGGGTAATAAAAAGAAACATTAGTCTTACTAGGAACTCCAAATAAAAAAGGTGAAAAAAATTAAATAAAAAATCTCATCCATTTCCCACTATGCATGGTTTTTTCACATCGTTTGGAAAACTATGTACCAATAATGTGGGTGTCATTATAGGTCGGTATAAAAGGATGTATTAGCTGCACATGGTTACTAATAATGATGTGCAATAACTATGTGCCTCCTCCATACCTCCATGTTCTACACCCAAAACTCAAAACAACACCCAAGCTCATCCCAGGTCTCAAAACTAAAAGGTAAATAATTAAAAATATTATCATAACAACCCATAACAGATCTCAAAACATAACCACAATCTCAAACCACCGATGGAAACATGAGGTTTAACACAAATAAGATATGTCCATGCACTCCCCCATTCATACCTCTTGAGTCCTGACTTTCCTAGATCTAGTCTTCCACTAACTCTAAAAAACCAAATCTAATACCATTTTATAATGAACCAACCCTGATCAATCTAACCGATAACCTGAGCCATCTCACCACACGACCCGAAGCACATTGTTGATCTCTATGTGCTGGAGACAAGCCCCGAGCATAACTATCTATCTTTTATGAACAATTTCACCATTGGTAAATCGGCATGACCCATCTATGAAAAGGGATTTCCTTCCAATATCATTATAGTTAATGGATGAAAATATAACATCCATAGTATGAAATAAATAGTATACAGATACCATAAACAATAAGGTACATCATATACTAAAATTCCATAACAGGACATATAATTCGTATCATAAGCCAAAAGTCCAAAGCTAAATAGGTAGGGGTACAAGGCCAGACAAGGCCTATAAATACATCCTAATGGATAAAAAATACCAAAAATACTCCACATGAGGCAACACAATGATACCATGTCTCCTCCACAAAACACATACATTGGTAATAAAGAAGATCCACCATGGTACATGTTTCCTTTACCCTTACCAGTGTCCTGAAAAATAAAATCTACTTATTCCTCAAGGTGTATATCTGATTTTTGGAAAAAATCCCAATATGATACCATTAATAATAAAAATAATGATTTTACTCTTACAAATCAATAAATTAGTTTCAAAACACATTTTAAAACTGACCCACTTTGAAAAAATACCATTTTCACAAAAACCATTAAAATCCCTTTGGCTTTCCTTTTTAAATAAAACACATTTTCCATGTAATTTCTCAATATGGTTCAAATAAATAAATTAATCCATAATGAATCATATTCCCAAAATACCCAATAAGAAAGGGAAATCATTAAATCCTCATAAAATGAAAATATAAATAGAAATGTGCATCGTATATATCATCACATTAAAAATTGTACTAGAAATATGAATAAATCATATAAACCAATCTATTATGAGTAATGTGAACCTTGTTCTATATCCATCAAGCCTATTTTGAGTGATTCTAAAAAATTCCTCTAGCTGGCTAAGTAGTAATGGAAGCCCTCATGGTCATCCTCAGGACAAACTCCAAGAGATCACACTATCTCTCATAAAAAAATCATGGAATCTCTCATAGTCTTCCTACCTAAAGGCTCTCATGGTCCATTGGAAACCGAAATGGTATCTTTCATGGTATTACCTACAAATTCTTACATAGTCACTTAAATAATCCCCTCACTCATACCTTGGTTAACCTATGTGCTACTCCACTCCACACACACACAAAACATATTCCACATATATCAGAGCCACATCACAATAAATTTTGATAAAAAACAATCATATTTTATCAAAACACCTAAAAAGGTAAAAAAAATATCAAAACAATTTAATAAATCTATTTAAAGCAATAAAATATCATTGAGAAATTTCTTCAAACACATGGGGTGCACATAAGGCACCCCATTTGGAAAGCAATTTTTAATCCATTAAATTTACACACCAATCCATGAATCACAGTAAACATAGGGTACATAACATATATAAATCATATAAATGTAAATTTAAATTATAAAAACCAAATATGATTAGTTATTTAAAGGTAATACATGGTAAACATCATTAAATAGGGACACCAACCTTGAATATGGTTGAAACCTTGTCACTATCAATGATGACCACCTGAAATAGAAATATCAAGTCCTCATCCACCTAATCAAAAAGAAATCAAACAAAACCCCCAAAACACACCCTATATTTGTCCAAAATCACCCTTAGGGTTCCATTCCTCTATAATAATGGGATAACAATAAAGAAGAAGGGTTATGAAGATGAAATCCCAAATGATTTGGAATTATCTTAATACAAAATTGTGAATAACTCAATAGAAATATAAACCAAAATAAATAGAAACATCCCACATAAAGGATAATGGATTGTATACGACGGGGAAAGGAAATTAGGTCCAAACCCCATAAAATTTGATAGGGGGAAATGGTAAATTAAAAAATTTCAAAGTGACCTGGATAGGCCGCACGATTTGGAGACATGGTTTTTCAAGCCATGAACAAACCACATAAGGCTATTTTCATCCCAAAATTCAATCCACCTGATTACCAGTGGCTGTCACATAGCTTGTAAAGTCATTCATAAACTTTGAAAAATTGTACTATCACCTCCTTTATCCCTCTCACATGATTATTCGCATGGTTAGAAAAACTATTCTCTAATAATGTGCCTTGGTTGGTCATCCCAAAAATTACCATTTTTAACCACCATCACCAGATAACTCAAATAATAATCTAAAAATTAAATAAAACTCAAAATTATATGTACAAGTGACTTAGTGGGTGTCACAAATTTGCATTATAATCCTATTACTTCCACCAAATCAATATATTCAATCTATAATGATGTGTAAGAATTTGAAAAACTGATATCTTATGTTATTCATCTAAATTTAAACCAATTATATTTATACATATCCAAATGTATCATATGTATATGTTATAAAAAACCATTCATGTAGAGACTCATAATCTTATGAAGTCAATGATTCTCACAAGAGTATTCCTGGATCGACAGATAATGTAATATCCTATAATCCACACTTCCAGATTCGACACTAATGAAATAAAATTTACAAATGTGATGCAATTTTTTCTATCAAAACTTACAACATCAAATGTAAAATTGAGAATCACTTATACACCCAAGTATCTTTTAGGTTTATAGTTTTAGAGAATTAGGAAAAAATCTTAGAAACATTGGTTCATAAATAATTGGTTCAAAATAGAAACACACTATACCCCACTATGACAATATTTTATTATTTCACATTAGGTCATCAACAAAATCCATGTGAAATACTTCAAGATAAAAATCAATTAACATTTTTCATCTTAACCTGGTGAAAATAAACATAATAAAGGGTGAGCTCAAATGCTCTGTAAGGGAATTAAAGATAGATATGTAAGAATAAACATTAACGTAAGGGTATGAAAAGATAAACATAACAGTAAAAGATCACACCCTATATATCAAAGATCGTAAAAACGAGTCATGTAATAAATATTGAAATATTTTAAGACATTAATCATAAGGAAATAAGAACATAATCCATGAAATCATAACATATGAATAAGACATGGAATTTGTGGCTCTAAAATAAGTACATAATATAATTTACATAGTATCCAAGGCATCACTACTAATACCATCATAGTTAAAAAATTCTTATATTGAACCAAGTTTACTCTTCATTATACCCATGTATTACTAAAATAGATTTACTTGTCATTTCATCCATGTATTACTGAACCAGATTTACTTTCTGTTCATGTCATCTCTATATAATGAGATATAAATATTTACTTATTTTATTATAGGGAGATATAGGTCCCATCCTTCTCATAATAAAATCAATTTTATGTTTTCCACAAGAACATATATCATTCATATCCAATGAAGATAAATATGTTTCGTAAAACACTTCACTGTAGCATAACTCATGGAAAAGAAACAAAATTCATAAGTACCAATAGAAAATAAATATAAACCATTAAAATAAATAATATTAATGGTATCATTGGTTTATATCACCAATAAAAATAATTAACATCAAATAACATGGTCTTAGTTAGAAAATAATTTTGAGAGAACTCTTGAAAACTGTTCTTGAGGAAAATATCCATTTTTCGTTGAAAATTAATTTTTAGTACATAAAAAACATTTTTGAAAACCTTTTTATTTCAAAATATCTTTGAAAACAAGTTATGGAACACTTTAGAAAATAAAAAATTTATTTATAACCATTTTCCTTTAAAATGAGCTCAAGATATATTTTAAAAATATTTCTTGATTAAAATAATCTTCATACATTTAAAAGTGTCACATGCGACTTTGAAACTTTTGAATCAATATACCCATGAAATAATAAAAATAATAGAATATTATAATATTGTTAAAATAAGGATATTTTGGAGTCATCTTTCCAAATGTTATTATATACACCTCATATAATAACATAGGTGCAAAAAAAATGTGTGTCAAAGAAGGAAAATTGATAAAAAAACTACCTTACTCATTTGGTAACTTTTGAACCATGAAACCCCATGAAATAGTAATCCTAAAATGGGTATGTAAATACCCTAAAATTAAATTATAAAGGCATATAATACATTCATGGGAAGTATGTTTCCCACACAAAATAAATTAGTGGTGAATAAGCCTTGTATATCATGGAAATAAAAAGTGAGATGATGTTATCTTACCTTTGGTCAGGGATCCATTGTACTTATAAAAAACTATTATATAATTGATTAAATAATTTTATTATCTTATTTAAGAACCATATTTCTATTTATGATATCATATATGATCATATTATCACATATTTAATAATATTTCATTATTACTCTTCTTTCATGTGTTAATTGATTCATTATTTCTAAGCATGTTTTGTCATATAAGTTCAACATATGATTCATAGGTTATATTAATATCATTTAGAGAATTTAATTAAGGTGATTTATATCATATTTATTAATTATATACATTTATTTAATCATTTATGAATTGTGAATAAGGAAAATTAATCTCATCACGTCGTGGAGACGTTAGTTCGTACGTACGCAAAAGCTATAATATCATTTCCTTAATAGTAATAATTTTGGAAGTTGATGTTATATATGATATTTCAATAATCAATATCATGCTGTAATTATTATGTATATGTCTATTAATTTTATCATTATACGCATCCAAAAAAAGTGTTGGTGAAAAATAGATTACACTAAGGTGTGGAGAAGATAGGTTGTACATACACACGCGTGGTGATTTCATTTTTTCATTGTATGGATAGAAGGTGGAATATGGTTGTTCCATAACCATAATAACATCTCATAATACAGGTAATACTAGAGTTATTATATTATAAAAAACAATATAATAAGAATAAGTAGAAGAAGAAATAATTTGGAAACGTCGGTAAGGAAGTTACCTCTTCATCGACTATCACTGTCTAAATATCCCCTTAAGAACACTAGAGTTGGTCTTATGAGAAGACTAGAATCTCTAGAATTTGACTAGGTATGTTTATAAGAGAAATGGGATGAGGTTTTTTGAGCTTCAAGACTCAAATGGGTGTGAATATTTGAGAAAGGAAGTGCCCTTTTATAATTGAGGTGAGGGGTACTTTTGGAAGTTCTAAAATTATTTAACTAAAATAATTTCAAAATATATAAAAATACCTCAAAATGAGATATATTATAAGATGAAATATTTTAATATTTTAATCTCAACTACCAATAAAATTTATATAATTTTCTATGATAATTTTAACCTTATCTTTTTAATTAATCTTTAATTGTCTATTTTAATTTTTACTAAGGTAACAAATTTTACAATATTAAATTTTTTTAATTTTAATTATTTTAGGTAATATAAACCATAAATTAATAATTAGAAATACTTAATATTTTATTATTATATTTTATTTTTAAATCTATCTTATAATTTTAAAATAATTTAACAAAACAATGTTTTTGCAAAATATCATTATTGTTGATTTTGACACTATTAATTTCATGGATTTTAAAAAATATTCAAGATAATATTATAACTTCGAAAAAAATTATATCCCTAAGGGGAAAAGGGAATATAAAAAATTAATTTAAAATATTAATTATCCCAAATTATATTTATTTTAATATTTTTAATATCATTCATTTGATATTTTCTTTAATAAAATAATTACAACATCTCTTTTGATGAATTGTTTAATAAAATTATTAAATCTCTAAAAGTTATAAATAAATTACCATGATGTAGATAATTTCATTTAATTTATATATAATATTTATTATCTATTTTTTATCATGTTTATCACTATATTAAAATTATTATACTTATAATAAATAAGAGGGTGACATTTTGTCACTTTCATGTTACATTTCTTTATTAAAATAATATTTATATCCTTTTCTCAAGAAAAGGTCCATTAAATAATTCAATTCCAATAATTATGTGTTAAGGGTCTATTTTTACTCAAAAAATTTATTTGGTCAGGTGTTAGGGTAATTTTATTGTCATTATAATGTTAATTTATTACCTAAATTGCAAAATTTACCTTTAACCAATGTTAAATAAAAATTACTATAGTTACTATTCATAATATATATATAAAGTCAAATATTATAATAATTTAGGACCATTTATTATAAATATGAAATCAATTTATAAAAATTTGAAACACATAAGTTTTAGTAATTAAATTAAACTTAATCCTATCGAGGGAATGACAATGCTGGTTTTTAAAAAGTAAAACCATCAAAATATTGACATGTGTTTACATCAAATTTCAATGTGAAATTACATAAACGTCCAAATTTGGATTAAATTATAAAAAACTAATATAATTATACTTTAAAAAATACTTAAATGTTAATCCAAAAATATAAATTAATTAGATGAAAAAATATTTTTGAATTAAAAAACAGTATATTTCACATTTATTTAAAATATGAAAATTTTCAGAAAAATTCAAAAAATTTATTCAAAGTAAATTTTGATATCCCTATTAAAAATAAGAAGTTTATTTTTCCAAATATAACTTTTAAAAGTGTCAAAAACTATATTTAAAATTGGTGTCCCATCAAAAGGCCACAAAACATAATTTTTTGAAAAATACTTCTTTTATCATTAATATTGAATTTGTTCTTATATCATAATAAGAAAACATATGTGATGAATTTTAAACATTATAATTGATATATTAAACATATATTTAATTAATAAAATCCATCAATAGTAATTATATTATTTTATAAACTTCCCTGTTTTCATTTATATAGTTTTTAAAAAAACATTTCCTTCATTTAAAAAGGTTTTTATTTTCATTTATAATTAATTTCTCACAAAATAATTAAAAATATTTCGTAATTAATTTTATACTGTTAGTACACTTTATTATAATGTTTAGGTTATAAGGTAACATAATAATATTTATTTTTTCGCTTAAACTCGGTTTTTCATAAAATAAATTCTACTAAAAGAACTCGAAATTTTGTGTAACACAAGCCAACCAAGTGTTGAATATACCACAATCTAAGACAGTGTTTCATGTAGTGAAATATAATTTTGGTGTATTTTACAACACGTCACATCACAAAAATTAAAAATAATATATCTCACAAAATCATTGTGTGTTAAATTCTACCCCCCATAAAATGAATTTTGACCATGAAACTCATTGTGGTTGTAAAAGGATAGATACCCACATCGTAAAAAGGATTAATAAAAATATAATTTTAAATGAAATAAATGGATTTATGATGGTCACCTGAGATAACAAACACAAGGGTTCCATGTAGAAAAACATGGATATTGAAGAAAAAAATTACCATCAATTTTTAATGGATTGTGATTGAAAACATTAGTAAGTGAAAATTAATAATCACAAAACTAAAAAAATATTGTAGGTTATGTGGAATTTTATTTAATAGGAGAAAAGTTAATTGGTAAATATTATTATGACCCTTTTCATAGTGTTGATGAATTTTATTACTACCTATACAAAGATCGTAAGGAAATATACTTACTTAACATGTTGAGTTTCGTCCTGTAATCAATTTCCACCACAAATTCATCTTTTACTCCCAATAATGAGTATTCAAGATGAATGTTTCACACTTGAAGCACTAGAATAAACATATATAGAATAAAATGATACACAAAATAATAACTATATATTTTTCCTATCCTTATCTATTAACAAAAAATTTTAGTACAAGAGATGATAATTCCCAAAAATAATAAACCTTTTGCGATGAAAAAGTAATTCAATCTCTAAAATTCAACTACAATGCCCAATGTTCAACATAGATCATTCAAAAACAACATCCATCGATATTTTGTTAACTAATATTGAAAACCAAAATATATAAGAATTTGATCACATAATCATTCAAGATAAATTTTAACATTTATCTCCAAATAACATCAACCACTCTTAATTTCTAATACAAAAAGTAATTAACCTAATGAAATTTTCTCAATTATAAGTTAATCATTCCTATAAATAACCTAATTCCCCGTAAATATACAATTAAAATCATAGATTATTCCAAAATATAATTATACCATTACTCCTTAATTAAAATCTCATTATATTCTATTCACCTTAAACATATAAAGTTCCTAAAATAGTGAACGTCTTCCAAAATAATATTTATCACTTAAACAACAAATCATTTTCAAATAAATGGATTTCCATTTGATAAAACATAAGTTCCCAAAATAAACTTATTATTATTCCATCAACCTGTTTAAATAAAAATAAAAAATCACACTAACCAAGGACATCACGTAGGCTAGTATAAGGCAATAAAGCCTTATCGCTCTTCAGTCGTGGGTTTAATTCTCACATCCTTGTCTGACGTGACTGTTTGTCACCCTTACCATGTGTTTTCCTTTTTTTAAAACTAAATAATTCTTATAGTATTCTCACAATGAGATAAAATCCTAAAAAATAACCATAAGATATTTTGACCACAAAGGTTTGATCATACCAATCATTTTGCATCCCAAAAATGAATTAACCCTTAATAAAAAAATAAATACCTCCAAAATAATGTTAGTAATCCTAAAATATAAAATCCCAAATCCTAAAAAGGGGGTTTTAATTCATGGATCTTATTTTTAAGCCTAAAATTATAATCCCATGATGTTATGAATAACTATTAATATAACATTTGAATCTCCAAATTTTTCTAAACCTAGATCTGATACCAAATGTAATAGTCCAGAATCCACACTTCTAGATTTGTCGCTAATGATATAAAATTTACAAATGTGACACAGTTTTTTCAATCAAAAAATATAAAATCAAAAATCAAATAATGAATCACTTACTTACCGAGAGGAATTTTAGGTTTAGTGTTTTAAGGAATTAGGAAAAGCTCTTAGAAACTTTAGTTCATAAACAACTAGTTCATAAATGAAAACACAATATCTCACACTATGTTAATATTTTTTTATTTCACATTATGTCATAAACAACATCCATGTGAAATAATTCTAGGCAAAACTTGTTTAACATCTTTCATCTTAACGTCAGGAAAAGGAAAATAAGAAAGGGTGGGCTCAAATGCTCCGTAAGGGTAAACAAGAGAGATATGTATGCATAAACATGAACATAAGTCTATGATAACATAATCATAATAGTTAACGATTATAAAATTCATATCAAAGATCAAAAACAGAAGTCATTGAATAAGGATTGGAAGCTTATGAGACATTAATCATAAGGAAATAAAGAACATAATCCATGAAATAATAACATATGAAAAATACATGGAATTTTTGGAACTCAAATAAGAACATAATATGATTTACATAGTATCCAAGGAATCTCTGTCAAGGCCATCATAGTGGAAAAATTACTATACTAAATTGATTTCACACTTCGTTCCGGAAATGAATTACTGTTCTGGACTAACTTTTCATTCCTGCCCTATATTACTGAACCAGATTTACTTGTAAGTCTATTAATCTTTATCACATGAGATATACATCTTTACCCAATTCATTATAGGTAGATATAGTTCCCAACCATCTCATAATTAGTTCATTTTTATGTGTTCCTAAAGAAAATATATCATTCATAACCCATGAAATAAAATGTGTTTCATAAAACACATCATCATAGCAAAACTCATAGAAAAGAAAAGAAATTCAAAAGTACCAATCCATACTAAATGAAAACCATTAAAAGAAAGAATAATAAAGGTATAACTGGTTCATATCCCCAATAAAACATAATTAATATCAAATAACATTGTCTTAGTCCGAAAACAATTTTGAGAGAACTCTTGAAAACAGTTCTTGAGGAACATATCCCTTTTTCGTTGAAAAATGTCTTTTAGTGCATATAACATTTTTTGAAAACCTTTTTCTAAATATATCTGAAAACATATTATTGAATACATTATATAATAAAAAATTTCTTCAAAAATTTTTTCATTTAAAATGAGCTAAAGAGATCTTTTAAAAAAATTTCTTGATGAAAATAGTCTTCAAATATTTCTAAGTGTCTCATCCAACTTTGAATAATTTGAATCATAATCACTATGAAATAATAATAATAATAAAATGATATTATTATATCATTAAAATATTGATATTTATGATATAAAATGTCAAATTGTAGTATATACACCTTGTATAAGAACATTGGTGCATAACAAAACATGTGCTCAAAGAAGGATAATTAAGAAAACAAACTACCTTACACATTTGATAACTTTTGTACCATGAAATCCCATGAAATATAGATCCTAAAATGGGTATTTAAATACATAGAAATTAAAGTAAAATGGAATATAATACATTCAAAGTCATAATTTATACCACACAAAATAAATGAGTTATGAATAAGGATTTTATCTAAAGGAAATAAAAAGCGAGATGAAATTATGTTACCTGAGGTCAGGGTTTCTTTGTACAAATCAATAAATTCTTTATAATTTATTAAATAATTTTATAATCTTATTAAATAACTATATTTTTATTTATTATATCATATATGATCATATAATCACCTATTTAATAATACTTCATTATTACTCTTCTTTCAGGTGTTAATTGTTTCATCTTTTCTAAGCATGTTTTGTCATATAAGGACAACATATTATTCATAGGTTATAGAAATATCATTTATTGAATCTAATTAAGGTTTTATATATCATATTTATTCAGTATATACATTTATTTAATCATTAAGGAATGGTTAATAAGGAAAATTAATCTGATAGCATCGTGGGCATAGTAGTTCATACGTACACACTAGCTATAATATCATTTCCTTAATAGTAATAATTATGGTAGTTGATGTTATATATGATATTTCCATAATAAATATCATGTTATAATTATTATGTATATGTCTATTAATTCCATCATTATACCCATCCAGATAAAGTGGTGGTGAAAAATAGATTTCACTACGGTGTGGAGATGGTAGGTCATACATACGCACGAGTAGTGATTTCATTTTTTCCTGGGATGAATAAAAGAAGGAATATGGTTTTTATACAACCATAAAACCCATTAAAATAAAAATCCCACAATATAAATTAATTTTATGAAAAAGAATATTTGAATTAAAATACAGTATTTCCACTATTCATTAAAATATGATTGTTATGAGAAAAATACTTATAATTTATTCAAACTAAATTTTTGGGTCCCTATTAAAAATAAGAAGTTTATTTTTTTCAAATTTAACTTAAAAAATTCTCACAAACTATATTTAAAATGGGTGTTCCACCAAACGGTGGAAAAATTGTATTTTTTTTGAAAAATAAATCTTTTATCTAAATAATTGAATTTGTTCCAATATCATGTATAGAAATCATATAATATTAATTTTAAATATTATATAGAATATATAAGACATATATTTAATTAATAAAATCTATCAAGAGTTATTTTATTATTCTATAAACTCGTTTATTTTCATTTAAATATTTTTTCCGAAAAACATTTCCTTTCATTTTAAAAGGTTTTTATTTTCATTCAGAGTTAATTTATCACAAAATAATTAATAATAACTTCATTATAAATTTAATAATATTAATACCCTCTATTATAATGTTTAGTTTATAAGGTAACATAAGAATATTTACTTGTTCTCTTAAACTAGGTTTTGTGTAAAATGAATTCTATCAAAAGAACTCGAAATTGTGTGTAACACAAGCCCATCACAGTGTTGTGTATAATGAAATCTAACATTTTTTGAATGAAGAATAATATAAACTTTGTGTAGTGTAAAACAAATGAAATAAAAGATACTAAAAATCATATATCTCAAAAAAATCATGGGGTGTTAGAGATAGCATGTCCCTGCATTTCTTGAGAAGGAATAATCCTCTAAGAAAATGAGGAGTTTGACCCAATGTCCCTTTACCCAAGGATACTTTACATAGGATATATTTTAATTCCAGAGTATTTCAAATAACTAATATTTATAAATATAAATGAAATTCTCAATTAAATACCATAACCTTCTATAATCCAAATTTATAGTGGAGTAAAACAAAATTAATTACCATACATAGGATGTAAATCCTTATATATATTTATGAAAATTGAAGAATAAGTTTATATTTTTAATCTAAATAATACATCCATTAATAATATAATAATTAAATTCATGACTAATTTAATGAATAAAATTAATAAGTAAACAATTTATATATTTCAGCATAAGATGTATTATTTATGAACAATTCATAAATAAATAAATTATAAAAACGTTATAATTCAGTCATGTATTATTAAAATTAAATACATAAATAAATATAAACAATCATTATTTATGTCTAATGTGAACTCTTTTATATTATCCATTTAAATGGAGTTTACGTTAAATGTGTGATATTAAATGAAATGTAAACATTATATATTGAAAATATATTATATAAATATTTTAAATAATTAAAATATCAAATATTTAATAATATTTAAACCTTGGGCATATGAATTATCAAAACTAGTTTTGATAAGATTTAAATAATTTCAAAAATAAGGCCTTTAATTTGAATAATTTTAATTAACAATTATAAGAAATTCATAGTTTATATATAAAATTTATTTATTTTCCTCTATTATTATAATTAATAAACAGATTATAAATTGAACTTTTGTTTTCATATAAACATTTTATAAATAAATGATAATTCTTTCAATATAATATTAAAAATTTATTTTTAAAACATAAATTTTATATTATTGAATATTTACTTAATAAATATTTAATAAACATATATTAATTAGTTATAATCATTTTATAATTAACTAAACTATAAAAACATAGAATATTAAATAAATTTCCCAAATACATTTTCATATAATTTAAAAAAATCTTAAATTATATAATCTAATTCATAATATAATTTTATAAAAATCTATTTTTTCTTTTATAACATATTTAATGGAATACTTATGTCGTAAACTACTGTATAGCCTATTATCCATAGTATTTTACAATAGATGATCCTCAGTAGTGATAAACCCTTCACCACATCAAAATTTTTACTTTGAGATATACCTTATATAATTAAAGTGATATGAAAATATTTTATTGGTGAGTTTTGGGGACATCCTCCTATATGACATCTCATATCATATACTATGATATTTATAAAACTGAGATATTTTAGTAAAATCATAATTTATGATATCATACATAATTTACAAAACCCTTATCACATCTTATGATATCATATGTTATAAGATAGACATATTTTAAAATACTTTTCATATTTTATGATATCACATATCATCAAGATTTCCACAATTTAAATTTGAAATCATTTAAAATATGACTCTAAACAATAAACATGGTTATTTATTTTCGAACCTAATTTCATGAATCAAAAAACATATAATTTCAATGATTACACTAAAGTGTTCCTAGAGATAGAACAACACACATTCAAGGTATTGTATATAATTAAAAATATCATGATAATATTAACTATTCAATGAAACTGAAACTATATTATGTATAAAATGAATAACACATGCATACCATTACCTTGAGATTGATACCATATCATTATTCGTTCATATGGTTTAAGTTGAACACTAAAAGGAAGCCATAATACTCCTTACTCTATGAGGTATCCATGGGATGACTTGAATAAACCTTGTAATGGGAAATATCCTATTTTATTCTCAAATAATTCTAGTCCCTCTCAAGGAAAAGAGAGAAGAAGATAGATCTTTATGGAGACTCAAAAGAGGCACATGTTTTCTCAATTGATTTCTATCTAATGGTGATTACCACTATATATAGTCCTTGGGGATACACCTAAGTTACCTTGAATTAAATTATTTGTTTCATAACATTGGATTTAATACTTTCTCCAATCATTTATTCATCACATGAATACCCTCATTGATTTTCTAATATATTAAATTAAATAATAGATTAATGTAGAAGAGAATCTAAACATTAACTATCAACATTTGACTACCTTCATTGGTCATAAGATTTTATGTTAATAGTATACTATGGCTATCACATCACTATAATATCACTATATCTTATAGCACAATATAGACCAGGTAGTGAATAAATTTACAATATTTCTTCCAATGACATGCCTAAACCAAAACAAGAAATATGAATTTGGTTTATATATGTTATTATATATGATATATTTATTTCATACCTTATGATATATTCTAAAACGTATCACATTCATGTTAGGATTTAGGTTATATCTCCTTTAGATATACCACTAACCTAATAAAAATCGTTAATGATATATCATCAATTCCATACTTGAAACTTAGGTGATTGATATATCATCATTTATTTAAAAAGGGTGGACAATTTTCCACCAAATTGATAAAAAAATATAAAATGGTGAATTATATATCATTGTATACATAACCAGGGTTGGATGTGATGAAAATATATACTAAAATATTGAATTCAACATAGTGGTGTAAACCACATCCTGGTTTGTGTTGGGATAGAAAATTTCATATTGAATGTTACCCCACCATATTGCATGGTTTTTTTATATTATTTAAAATATGTCATAACTCAAACTTCTTCTTCACCCCCAAATATATCATGATAATTTTATTATCATGTGATGATAATGTAGATTTGTTTTAATTTCATAAACATTTGTTTAAAAAATAAAATAAAAATCACAGTGATGAGTCATAAGTTACAAGGATTTGAAACTAATGAAACATTTCTCATTAAATTGTTGAAAATTTGGTGTCCTTAGTGTATCCATGGATTTATGTATAAAGGTACTCATAGTATATGATTTTTATATTATTAAAATATTAGATTTATTTTTTAATTCTCCTTAAGATGAATCTTTCTTGTTATCTCTCTCCTTCTCTTTAACTCAAAGGTTCCAAAAAATGATGAGAAATAGAGGATATTTCCCACGTATTAAGAGATTCACATAGACCATGTGTACCCTATGACAAAAAAGTTCATTATTTTCTTACTTAGTTATCACAATCATCTCATGTATAAAATCTTGACATACTGTGTTAATAGAGAATAGGTACAACATTCTTCAATTATGCAATTCATTCTAATATGAATTAAAATATCCTATAGAAAATTATCTTTGTTTGATGTTTTAGGTTATTTTTAAATAAGTTTTATTCACTTTAAAACACATTATTTTTATCTTAGATACTTTTATCCTATTTGGATGGAATTATCGAAGGGATGAAGAAACTATAAATATGGTAATCCCATAATTATGGAAATTTTAAATTTAAAATAGTTTTGTTTTATATATTTTTACCAACCAAAACATAAGTTATGTGTAAAAATGGGTATGGTCCTATAAAACATGTATATTCACGTCATATTTTTTTTCAAAAATGGGCATGGATAATTTTTATGTAAAATATAGTATCATAAGATGATGACATATTTCATGGTCACAGATCTCAAAAGTATGAATTATAAACATCCCACATAAAACAGATTCTTGAGAACAATATTGGTTTACGGTATAGCCGTTATACCAAAATAATTTCGACTTATAAAAATAGTTAGGGCTTTGTTTTTCTATAACAGATTAACTATGTTGTTTTGTCCCTATAATATGATTGTGGTTTTAGAAAAATATGTATTCTGTCCAAAACAGATTGACTCAAATAAAACAAGGGTAATTATTCCCTAAAAGAATTTCACAAAGGAAGAGTGCATCATGGTATATACCTAAAATGATGATGTTGTGTTGAAATTTTAATAAAAAAAATTTTTATAAAAATTCTCAAAATCTTTTATTGGTGTAGGCCCTTCAAGTCCATGGTAATTTCAAAGGGGGTTCTAAACCATACCAAAAAAATTTGTAGATGTGATATATGTTTAATGTGGATTTATATTGTGAATAATTTATTAAGTGATTATAAATTATAAAATAAATTTATATATATAAAATTATTTATATTGATTTATGAATTCTATTAAATTATAAAATAAAATGATTATATTGAATGACTTTATTTGAAGAATATATTATGTTTATTTTAGGTAAATTATTTACATAAAATATTAAATGTTTATTTGATTATAAATGTTTTCACAAATAACACATATTTTAAAATATGATGGATTTCAAATTAAATGTGATCTAAATTATTAATATGAAATTATTCATATTATAATAATTATGAAATGTTGTTATTTATTTATTTTATTGAGTATCCATAAATTATGTTCAATTATAAATTATTTATCATTTTTATTTTAATATTTTTTCATAAATTTTTAGCTCATTTATAAATTTATGAAATATTAATTAATTTAGTTTATTTCTAAATTAATTATTTGTGAATATAAGGGTTATTTTATGAATTGATTTATACATTGGATTAAATGTATTTAAACTACTTTCTAAATTATCATACATGCATTTATGTAGTTACAAGTTAGGTCAAATAATTGAATTTGTTTTCATCAACCTATAATTTAACTTTTTCAACAATTATTTTCTAGAATTTTAAGGTTAGTTTTAGTTTATATATATTGTGTACTCTAACTATGATAGAATTTAATTATCTCTTGAGTATTTAACTATGGTTACTGGGAATTGGGTTCGGACTTCTTAGAATCCCTGGGGATTATGCATTCTCTAGAAAAGGGAGGGTTTCCTAACTATCCACCATTCTTACTCTTATGTGGATTGATGATTTCATGTTATTTTAGTACTTTATATTAAATATTTTCATAATACTTATACATGTGATGAATTTTAATATATTTAAATATAGTTGGATTTGAATTTTCTTTAGTAACATAATCTATAAGTTTTGTAATGAGTTATACTTTAATATAGTTTGAAAATATAGATTTGGTGAAAGTAATTAAGATTCAAAAACTAAATCATTAGAGGAATAAATATATATAAAGGGAATACATGATAAAAGATGATAGAAAACCTAAAACGAATCTATCAATAATAGCCAGATCATGAGAGTTATAAATTTTAAAAACAACTCTTTCAAAGTAATATAGTTGTGGGTACTTCCATCTCAACTCATGCACTCAATATGATTATGCATAGAGAGACTAGTTTCAACACTAATGATTGAATTATATACATACTTTCCTACTTTAATGGCCTGAAGGACTTAATTTTTTATTCATTTTTTATAGTCCCATTTTTTAATGGTTGAAGGGGAACCCTTGACAATACATGACCCATAGGTCTTAAGGAATTAATTAATTACAAACTATGACTACTTGAAACTGCCTCTCCCCAGCGTCTACACCATGATCATCTCTCTGCCATTGTATAGTTTTATGACTAGTTGTATTTTGAAGAGGTTCATAGGCCCGATTCTGATAGAAAATTTCATACCCTATCATTCATCGAAAACTTGTTAGCTCTGCTCTAGTGAATACACCTTTCTCTATATCCTTTTATGGGGCTTGTTCCATGTAGAATCTGTCTGGTAGAATCTTCACATCAGGTGGCCTGAATGTCTTGTGGTGGCTTGAAATCCTTATTGACACGAAGGCCTAGGTGTCCTAGAGACTTTAAGGACTCCAAGCCCAAACCAGTGGCCTAAATGTGAATATTTTCAACTACAATAGCATTGAACAGTACCTACTACAATACTGTTACAATAAACCCAAAATTATGCCTCTACCCATAATCGAACCTAGGTCTCGTGGATTCACTTCAAGATTCCTCACCAACTTGGTTAAGGATTATGTGCATATATATATATATAATTCATTATAAAATAACTATCATAAAGGTTATCCAATTTTATTATAAACTAAATCATGAATATGTTTAGTAAACTTTTACCTGATCTCCTTGATAAGTTGAGGGTAGTTGAGCAGGGCATGGGGGCTCTGGGATCTGGTGTTGTATTGATAGTATAAATTGGTAAAGATTTAAGATGAATAAGGATATTGGAAGGTCTAATAGTTATCCTCGGTCATTGAAACCTAAGGGAAGAGTTGGGAGAGTGGGGAAGATCTTTCATTATGGTGAACATGGACACTAGTGAGAGAATTTTCTAGAAAACCTGAAAGGTTTCTATAATCACCATTGAGAGTAAATATTAGTTATTAATATTATAGAATTTAATTATTATTTAGTAAATGTTATATGATAATTAATTTACATTATACAAGTGTTTTAAATAAGTACAGAAGTTAAAAACTAAGAATAGTTTATGGTTAAAGAGTAAAGTATACATTTGTGATGAATTACTTTAAAACTCTAGTGGATCTAGATAGATATTTTTTTCATCTTAGTGTTCTCTTATATGAAAAGATATTTATTTTTCTAAAAAAAATTTATCATGAACATCATGAGATAATAGTTTTGATGTGAATGGTTTATAATTCATTTGATTCTATAACATGTTGGAAAACAAGATAATGATAAAAATGTTTTACCTTAGAAAAAACCATTATTCCAAGATGTTTGTTAAAATATGATGGAAATAATCCCCACCACATAACTATATATTATTTAAAGAATAAAATCTTCTTCTAAAAATATCTCCTTAATAATTAGAAATATAATTTTTTATATGGGTGTAAATAATATATTTATTAAATATTTTCATAACGGAAATAAGTGTATTTTCTAGAATAAAGGGGTTTATGTACCTTACCATGGAATATATATATAATTCATCATCAAAGAGTATAGTGGGCTTATGTTTGAATTTGAGAAGATCAAAAGGTAAAATATAAAATATTATAGTAGTCCAATGCAAAGTGATTGTCAATTTATATCCTTAAATAGTTTGATATGTGTTCGAAAATAATTTATGATGTGTGTTGGAAACTATTTTTTTCAAACTACATAGAGCTTGATCATGGGATGTTGGTAGTTCAAATGGATAACCATTATTACATGGCGATCTTAGAATGTTATGAGTGTGTAAATGTTCCATATAACTTTTATTGGTTGATATGATTGAAGCATGAGATGAGGTCTCTATAGAACTATTTTTATATGACTGAGGAGTCATAGGAATCACGAGTATGCTGAAGAGACTATCCAATATGATAGATAAGATACAACATTTTATGTATTGTAAAATGTGGAAAGATGATTATTGGTTTTTGTGATACATCAATGGAATAGTTTCTTGGTGTGATTTATGGAATATTAGAGGGTGAATCTAGTGTGGTTATTTAGGAAATAATGATATTTTAATGGATTATTAATGTGATTTGGGCACATTTTTGTGGACCACCATGTCAATATAAGATCATTGAGAAAGTCTCTTTGGAGAATATATTGATTTGTACTAAGTGGGGATCAAGAGTATTAGTAATTATCTAATGATGGTATATAAGTGATTTTGTGTTCATTGATTTATAAAAATATTAATCCTATTTAAAGGAGTAAACCCTTAATTAATTGAGTGGGTGTCACTCATTTTTCAAGGCTAAATGTAAACGTCAAGGGTGGCTTGTTGGTAAACCCAACCGGGGGTGTCTTTGGTTTAGTTTCGATACATAGATATAGGAAATTAGGTTATATTTAGGAAATAGAAAATAACCATATATGAGTATTGATTCATTTTGATCAATTAATGTTAGTACATTTGATAAATAATATGTATAAGTTGTAGGCTATAGTCTGGGATGATAGGGTTAGTGAAATTTCAATACTTTCAGTGAAGTGAGACTACATGTGAAACAAATTAAGGAATTATATTATGAGTATAGTATTGGGGTGACACTATGGTTTCAAATGAGAATAGTCAGGAGGTTCTCAAGTATGGTGTTGAGTGGGAGATTTTTTATCATTTACCAATAATGTTAACCATTAGGGTATGAAATTGATGAAAAAAAGATTTCATGAACTCCATTGAGTCAAATAGTTTGTAGAATCAGTTCTCACTGTGATGTATGAGACATTGGGATTTTAAGGGTAGTCGGTTTAGTGGGGATATTGGCCATTTTCTTCCATGAATGATCAAGTATAATGATTCAGATGAGTATTAACTCATGTATTTTTATAGAGTACCTGTGTTTATGATGATCCATATGAAGATTCATCTGTTGTGTGGGGTGATTTCATTTATTTATGTATAGTATCCACATGAATATAACTAGTGGGAGATCATAAATTAGACTGTGTAATCAACAAAAATGAAGTATTCCCAAGGATGAGAAATGTTACATGGTATTCTTTAATGATCCCCATTGGTTTATTTCAATGGTGTTAGAAATATTCCAGGTTTGGATGAGGGTGGAACTAGGTCCAGTTTTAATTTCATGATTTAGACAAATAATTATCAATTTTTATGTGTATTAAGTGTTTAATAGGATGTATTGATGGTGATATCTTGGTTCTAGGTGGAGCAAAGAAGGTCTAAGGGGTTTGGAAGGCTATAAGTTGTAGTATAGAGGATATAGTGAGTCATTGAGCACCTGGTTGGGTGGTACCAAGTACTCAGTGGGGATATAGGGGTGCAGAACCTCTTGTTAGGGTTATGAGCACTACCACAAAACTGGGATTCTGCAACGCCAACCTTTACCAGTGCTAAAATAAGATATGATAATGCGGGGTACTTTTTCAGCGTTAAAAAAAGTGCTGATAAAGGGAACTTTTAATAGTGCTTAAAAAGTGATGTTAAGAGTGACCCATTAAGAGCACTTTTTTAACACTGAAAAAGGCACCCCCATTATCAGTGCTTTTTTTAGTAGCACTGATAAAGGAGGGGATTTATTAGTTCTTTTTCCTAGAACTGATAAATATTATCTTTCAAAAAATCATGAAAAATAATATATTGATTTATAAGTATATTTATATTGATATAAATACAATATATAAATTATAAATATGTCATAGATAAGTATAAATAGACCATTACATTTAATATATAATAAATTTTAAGAAAATAGCATTAAAATATTTTAAAAATATTATTAATAAATAATTTGCTAATTATCATTGACTAATATTCATTTAATAACAATTTCAGGACACAAAAAATAAAAATAATAATAAAAGATCTAAAATAAGTTGAAAATGTAACTCAAACATCAAATAGCCATAACAATTGATCTGGGTGTCTGTTTGAGCTCAACATCATATCAAATCAAAACCTGTGATGAGCTCTACGCTCTAGTGGCATAAGAGAACCATATATCACATTTTTCGAGGTCAAAAGAGGCTCAGAAGGCCTCCAAAACTGAGTTCTTAGTTGGGATACCCTGATTTATTAACATTCAAACATCTATAACCCCTGATCTAGATGTCCGCTAGGCCTTTACCACATATCATATTGAAGATTATTTCATTTTCTTCGATTTGACTAGTTATGGAGTTAAAAAAGACTTCTGAATTAGAAGTTATGGTTGGTTTAACATTCTATGGCTTTTAGATACAGATATATTTATGTATTTATTTGTAAATATGTATGTGTGTGTGTGTTGTATATATGTATTTATTTATTTATTTATAAACACACTTAAAAACAAATTTTATAAATTTATTTAAAACTAATCCTATAAATATATATTAATATACAAATAAAAATACAAATAAATAATTATAACTAAATAAATATATATATATATATAGATATTAATATATATTAATATAAGAATAAATATATATATATATATATATATATATTAATATATGAATAATTATATATGTATTAATATAACTAAATATATTTATAATAATATGAATCTATATTAATATATGAATAAATATAACTATATATATATGAATAGAAATAGATATATCCTTAAATGGAGAAAAAAACTAAATGTCTTAGTGGTAAAGGTATAGGTGCGCAAGGGGAGAGGTCTTAGATTTCAGTTCTTGTGGAAATAGTGGAGTGCGGGCAAGTGGGAGGGGGTTGCGCGGGCAAGTGCAGCGTGATGTGAGAGGGAGGGGGCTCTTCCTAGTGCTAATAAAAGGGGGGCCCAAGTATTGTTTAAAAATCTCCCTGAATTAATATATTCCTTTTAACATATTTTTAAAAATTGACTTTTATCAGCGCTTAAAAAAGCACTAATAAAGAACCTTTTTATTAGCCCTTTTTTTAGTGCTGATAAAAGATACCTTTATCAATGCTTTTTTGAGCACTCATAAAAGGAACCCCCTTATCATTGCCTTGATTAACACAATTTTTCTATCACTGTATATGTCATTTTCTAGTACTGATAAAAGCTATATTTGTAGTAGTGCAGGTAGTCAGTTCTTAGCACCAAGTAATTTTTGATGGTGTACTAAGTACCTTGTGTAATCCAAAACAATTTTTTTTATCAACTTTTATTTTAGTATTTCAAGTGGTTTTTATTTTAATCCCCTTATATGGTTTCTTGGTTTTATCTTACTAGAACTATGGGGTTAATACCCTTTTTCTACCCTCCCTTACCTTTTTCTACCATTTATCCATGGAAATCAATAGATTCATTCCTTTTTTAAGTTTTTTCATGTCTATTCCCTTATATAATGTTGTCATCATGAAAAAATAAATGGTGATTGGTGTGTTGTGTCTTGAGGAGGCTTTGAGAAGAATAATGGTAAAAATTTATTATTGTTTCTCTTGATGGTTTTGTTCAATGGTAGTCTTTTGGATATCTTAGGTAACCTGAATTGGAACTACGAGAGGTTGCCCTTTTATTAGGTCAAGCTAGTGAGTTCAATTAGACTCATAATAAGTTCTCAAGAGTTGTATTGATACTCAATAGTTATCAATGAAAATTTATCCAGTGTGAGATCCTTGACTAATGTGAATTGGAACTGAAATAGGGTGTCCCTCATGGGATTAATTTTCAATTAGCTTATAGAGGTCCCATTTTGGGTATGTATTTCCCACTCATGGTTTTGTCTAGTGGTAGACTTGTGGATTTTTTTGAGTCATCAGTATTTTATATGGGTGTGATTGGGGATATGAGAATGAATTGTGATTAAAAAAAATGGGGTAACCTTTTTATTGATATTTGGGCAATCTAGATCATAGTAGGCCCTTTATACTAGATTTTTTGAAGTCATGGCCACCAATGGCCATATCTCCCCTATAATTTGTCATGTTTCCTCTGGTGGGAAACCATAATGGGTGTCCTTATCCTTATCTTGGGTGTTGATCCTTGTAAGGAAACCTTATGTGTTTTTAAAGGATGGATTATTAATTATTTGGACTAAGTGTAAATTTATCCTTCATTATGAGTTTTTGGAAAAATGATTGTCATGATAGAATGGCCCTTGTAATATCAATAAATCTTATGGGATCCAAAGTTGTGCCATGGAATGGTTGGACTTGGTGTATGGGTATTATGCATATTACATCATGGGAATAGATAACCTAATGAGTGAATTGGATCTTAATGAACATATTCCATGGGTTAATTGGTTTTTCCATGGGTGTGATTATGTGTGGTGAGATTGAAAAACCATTTTCCATTTATACACCTTTCCCACTTCATGTTATGTGTGATGCACTATTCACCCTTTTGGTGATTATAATGATTCATGGTAACCAACATTAGAAACAATCCCATTCAATGGAATGTGATATTCTAACCAATGAGGGTCATATAAACCCATTTTACAGAGTATGTTATGAGGTAAATTCTTTCCTACGATATTGTTTCATAGTGGATATGGAATGTGGGGTGTACTACACATGGGTTTGATATAGTATAACGAGTTGGATGTGAGGATAATATTCGGTATGTGGTAGGGTTTAACACAAACAAAGGGATTATTTGGATATGTTTTTAGGTTCAATTCCAACTGATATGTTATGTCGATGTATTGTTGGGTGTAATGTCAATCGAGGAAAAATAATATTATCTATGGTCGGGTGTAATGCTAACCAAAAATTCATTTTAAGGCCAGATGTTCTTCTCCAAAAGATTGGTTTCTAGTCAGATGTGCTACTCCTATAAGTTGTTGATGAATGGGATGTACTTCTCCATAAGAGTGGTTGTTGGAGGGATGTGCTCCACCTAGGAGATGTTGATAGGTGTGATACACGTTCCCTTAAGAGAGGTTTCCAATGAGACATACTACCAGTATAATATTTTGATATTTTGGATGTATTACCCCCCTAATATAGGTTTCAATGGGACATGCTACCCCAAGGAGATATTGACAGGTGAGATATGCATCCCCCAAAGTAATGTTTCCAGTAGGATTTACTTCATTAAGAAGATGTTGTCAGGTGTATTGTATTGTCCCCTGATGGATATTGTGAATGGTACATAATAGCCCTATAAGATGTTTCCAGTTGGTATGTACCACCCCGTTATGTGTAATGCATGTTATACATGATGCCTCAGGAGAGGTGGTGATTCAGGTTGGATGTAATGTCTCCCAAAATGATTGGTTATGATAGAGGGTACATACTACCCCATGAGTGTGGGTATATTTCTAGATTGGGCGTACTAACTTCCAACATATGTGATGAGTTACTCATCATGGACATTATCTATGATAGATGTAGTACTATAGATAGATTATAATTGACATGGGTTGAAGTAGGTATGTAACAACCATTAGAGGAAATACCCAAGGTGTGATAGGTGTATAGATGTGATATCCATCATACTATTAATTCATTACATGAATCAACATATATATTAGATTTTATTAGGGATACCATTTTTTGTGGGATACTAATTTTTATGCTCGCAGTCAACCTGGGAACATTATTTTACATGAAAACTAATTATTTTTATGTCAATCTTGGTGATATACCAAGTATAAGAGGATGATCTTAAGAAGATTAGTGGGGATTTGAAGACGAATCTGAGTCAAGATAAAGGAATTTGGTTGGGTATCTGTTTATTATTATTTAATTTTATCTCTTATAATGTGTTTGATCACCCCATTGGTAGATATTTCATTGATGTATAATTGTGTGACCTATAGGCATATATTTTGTTATGGAATGGTAATGTAATTTATTTATTATATGAATTTTTCTTTAAATCCATATGATGTACTCTAATTTGTATTATAATTTAGATATGTATATTATTGGTTGTTATTTTGGTGGTGATACTAGACGGAATTATCTCACCAAATTGTAATATAAGACCCTAGCTTCTAGTCTGAAGCCTCTGGTATACGAGGAAGCGCACGAAAGGTCACATGGTGTCATTATTTTTCATAATGTTCATGTTTCTCAGTAGTACCACATCATAGATAGACTTTAATGAAGAACCCATTTATAATTTGCTCTAAATACCTCACCCATCATGAGAAATTTTTTAGGGATAAATCTTTTGAAAAAATATTGTGAGGGATACCCTTCCCAAAGTAGACAATGTCAAGATATTGGGTGGTTTAATCTATTATAAATGGTATATGAGATAATACTCAATAAATGATCCAATTAGGATGTTGGAAAATAATGGGGTGGATATGGTAGTCCCGCATTAGATCTAAAGGTTAATAAATCACCCCTTTATAAGATGGTGTGTATACTTCACCCATCATGGGGACATTTTCAAAAAGAAATACTAAGAAAAAAATCTTTGATAGATGTTCTACCCAAAGTGTACAATACCGTGATCATTGGTGGTCTAGGATGTTACAAGTTTCATTTTATTACAAATATAATCTCAATTGAGAGTTTAAATGGAATGGTTCATAAATGATAATGATAAATTTAACAACTGTCCTAAGTGGTAAATTTAAGTTAATAACATCATAACATTAGATGTTGAGAAGTAAACAAGTTGGAATAATATGTTCAAAAAGATGATAATTTTGAATATGATTCATGAGCCTCTCCATTAGTATAAAAACACTTTTCATAGATTTTTCTCAATAAAATAGTTTATTTGGAGTTTTTATTATATTGTCATATAGAGATGTAGAAGGAATTATATAGAGAGGAAATGAGTTTAATAAAACCCAAAATGTTTAGAAAAAATGAGGATTATATTGTAGTCTATCATATATAATATTATTATTCGGGTTCTTATTTATGGTATTATTAGTATTCTTAATGGATTTTAATAATATAATATATATATATATATCGTGTTATATTAAAGGTAGTATCTAATATATCATGATTTCATATTTTATTAATATATTCATGAAGTGAAATGACAATTGACCTCTCAAAAGTATGAATTTTAGTTATCTATACTAAATTTTCATCATGAATTATTATAGGTTACGATTAAATGTTATGGTTATAGTGGGTTGGATTTCATATAGAGATCTGAAATCTTTCCATGAGACACAAAACATTTTTGATGTGTTAAATGTCCCAATAAGTATACCACATCGAGTATCAAACACTATATTTTTATTATAATAGGGGTGTATGATTCATATTTAATCCACATGCTTGAGGCTATAAAGATACCTAGAATGAGATCCTTTATAATTTGATTACTATCTTACCCCAACATTGAGAAAAAAACTTAAAAGGTGTTAATTGGGAATGTTTTTTTATCTTTCCATCTATTTAGGCTTAACCAATATGATATTTTCCCTCTCATGTGGTGAGTATAGAATTTGAGCCCTTAATTGTGATAGAATGAGGAAGTATATGGTTATAAATAGATAAGATGCATGTAATGAACTTATATATTTTTATGTTTACTATGTCATGTTATTATGTATTTTTTTAGGGGAATGTGATGTTCACATCTTCATGTGTGGATATTTTTAATGTTTTCATTCATTCTGTCAATCTATACAAATAATCAAAAGCATATGACTTGGATATATGGAATTGGCATGCTCCATTTCCCATGGTCACTTATTTCCTTCAAAAGGGGGTTATATGATTATTCATAATTGTATATGATACAAATGATGGATATATGTATGGGGATAGACGAGTTTAATATAGATCATGCCACATCCCTTTATATCTTTCGTAGAATTGATGATTTTATAGTAAATGATTTTTTATTATATTTATAAATTATAGAATTCATAATTGTTCTCAAATCTGAAAAATATCATGGTTATACATGACGCAACAACATGTGTCATTTAATTTGTGTATGAATCAATCATATTATAAATTTATAGTCCCAAGCAACACTTACTACTAGGTCGTAGAAAATGGGAAATGTAGGGTTGAACCAATGATGACTTTTGTAAGGTTAGCAACCAATAGAACAAAACCCTTGGAAATGATTCATGAAAACCACACTTCAGGTTTCGTTTTTACTAAAACTAGTTATTTTGGATTTAATTTAGATAAAAAAGATAGGTATTGATGTCAATTTAAGGGTTATTAATAGAATATAATCCAATATTTAGCTTGGCATAGTCCTTTTTATTGGGATGAAAAGTAGTAAAAGATTCTTTAATTGATTTTGGTCAAACCAATCGAAACTACCGATGCTAAAACCGCACCACAATCAGGTTATATCTGACAATTTAGGTTCCTTACGCATAGCTTCTTTATAGAAATTGTCAAAGGCTAATGATCATATCTCTTCTCAACTCCAATTAGGTTAGGTTCATTAAATTTCACTTCCAATTGTCAAGGTTTTGCAAAATAATATTCTGAATAAATATTATTAACCTAATTACTAGCCATATGGTTACTAAGGTTTAATCTATAGATTCATTAGGATTTTAACCATCCCTACTCTCAAACCCTAACCCTATGTTGATTAGTGGATTTTGGTGATGTTGATTGGAAGTAAGGAAATATTAAACATTTTATGCATAATCATGAAATAGTTGATAAAGAATAAATCTATGATTAAAATAGTTTAGAATCAAGATCAAACAATTGAACAAAAATTCATTCCAATCAAAAACACACTACGCACTAAGAAACAATGAATAACTATGTAGGAGTTGGTGATGAATGAAAAGCGGCGATGAACGTAAATGTTGAATGGAATATAAATGGAAATTGATATATAATGAGTATATAAGGATTAAAAAATAAAAAGGATTTGAAAAAAATAATGGAATGAATTAAAATGGTTTTATAATTTCCCCACATAGACGGCTAGGGTGGAACAAGGGGTTGGGTGTGGGGTTCTAGTCATGGGGTCAAGTCACTAGGTTGTTTTCTTCTTCTAGCATGAGTAGATAAAGGAACCACCATTTAGAATGGTTTTGAAAAAAAAACTATAAATGAAATAAACATTTGGTAGAAAAAAACTAAAAAAAAAATCGGGCCAACATTTTTTATGTAGAGGGTTCTCAAAATATTAATAGGCCCAAGAATTACATGACAAGTAAGTCATGAACATCATATACTGGCTTAAGTTTTTTATATCCAAATACATACACATCGTGTAAGATGGATTAATGGTTTGTATTTGAGATTAAAATTTCCCACTAAATAATAGATTTGTATCTTTGACTGGGTGAGCCTTCGAAGCTTTCTTGTCATGCAATTTCAGCACGTCGTGTATTTAATTCACTTTGAATGGGATTTTGACCTTTGAAATATGTATGTTGTGTACATTATGTACATGTTTTGGACTAGCTTAATGTTATATAACATCTTCATAGGCTAGTCCATGGCCTTGCAGGCATGCTGCGAATGAGGCCTATAGGTCATGTATGGGATACATGGCGTGTAAAGCCTCTTTTTGGAACTTTTTCATCCTTTCTTCTTTTAAGTCTGGAATTATTAATTCTTGAAAATATAAACCATAACCTACTGAATTATCAAATAACTCCTGAATAAACATTAAATAAATGAATCCAATATGTATATATAATTTCAAATTATCAAATACCCCCACACTTTATCAATTTCTTTGCCTCAAGAAAAAAGAATCTCTATTTGGATTTAAAAAGAAAAACAAATTAAAAAAATAATCATACATTATAACCACGAAAATAAAACTAAGTGTAATTATAAAAATTCAGTTGTCTAGAATCAATCCTTTAGAGAAAATTTTCAATTCCTCATCACTCAAGGTTAAATGTATTTCGATTTATGCTCATACCTGCAATACATGTTCTTAAACATAGGATTTCATTGGTTATATAATCTTAACATCATATAAAAAAATCAATCATGAGGGATTTAGAAAAAAAGTGTTTAAATGACATTGAATCCTAGATAAGGTGGGTGGAATTTTAAAAAAAAATCAAAAGAAGGTTAATATTAAAAGTATAATGCATTAAAAATGTAAATATTACAATAAAGTAACTCATCTCTAATTAAATGGTGCTATGCTCCAATAGATCAAGGTGGTTCCATGAGTATATTAAGTATGTATAAAAAAATGTACCATGTTCCTTTAGTTTTAATTTTATTTATTTTTATAAATTCATGTTCAAGCCATATCTCACATCCATTCCCTAACCACAAATGATCCATCATATTATTTATTGGTATGGTAAAAGTGATTTTTGACCTTCCAAATACAAAACCCAATTTATTTTTCGTTTTCTCTATATATTTTTCAAAGGAATAAAGTAGGCATATAAAATGAAAAAATTAATCATGGACCACATCATATCTATTTTGTTGAAGTTTTACTGTATATCTTCTTAATAAAAAATTTTTGTGTCCATTAGTAGTGAAAATTCCCCAAACTTGTTCAAAGTAAAATCATGTATCAAACTCATAGTAGGTTATAAAGATATTGTCATCTTGAAAAATATCATTTCTAAAAAGGTTATTCATGGATACTATGAGCTAATGAAGGAGAAATTTAAGGTGGGTCTCAGGAAAAACTAGCTAAAAAAATATTTCTTCAATCATATTTAAAGTGTATATATTCAATCATAGCCACAATAAGATCTCAATTAATGTTTTGATAGATTTACATGCCCCGGGTGTCTCTAGAGAATTATTCTTAGAAAATAATATGAAATCATGGGTCTAGAATCCTTTCAAGAATGGGATTATACAAAAATAACTAGTAATCACATAGAGTATAAAATATATTAATACAGAATATAAATAAATTTATTTTTTTTTAATTAGAATAAAATTAAAAAAGAAGTCATGTTAAAAATATAAACAGCAGTAAAAAATGAATTTAAAATTTTTTTGACCTAACTTTATTTTTTAATTAAAATGTGTGGAACTATTTTTTAGGTTTGAAGCTTGATTTTAGTGAAAAATGTCTATTAGATAAATGAAAACAGACAATAACCCAAGGGTATTTTTAATAATTCTCAATAATGACTCCTCCATGCTTAAAATGAGACTATGCATGCACAATAAAAGAATGAATCATGGTAGAGATATCCCATATATAGCATTGTCAAGAATAAAATGGAAATTTAAAATTGAATTTAGAGAATATAGAGTTGTGTGTGATGAGTTTCATGCCATGAGGATATTTTTTGGGTGGTGATTTAAAATTTTTCTACATGTATAATTTGTTTAGAATGAAAAAACCTACACTAGATAAAATGTTAGTTCATAGGGTTTAAATAGGAGTAAAGTAGTGAAATGGGTAGGTGTACATAAGGATTAGTAAGGAAAAGTGGCTCATATAAATGCAGATAGGTGAGTATAGTTAAGTTTAGAGTGACATGTGATCAATAATACAACTAATAGAAAAACAAAATTCCTAAAAACATGACTAAAATAATAAAATAAAATATGGGTTGCATCCCATAATGTGTTTAGACTAATTTCATCAGCCAGATTTGTTTCTACTCAAGTGAATTTGAGAGTGATAAAGTACCCTCTTGGGAGGGTTCTAGGTAAATTTTTATCCTTTTCCCATTAACCTTGAATGGTTTTTCTTCACGTTTCTGAATTTTAATATCTTTATAAGGGAAAACATTAAGACCTGGTATGGAACCATCCATTAAAATTTTATCTTTCTAGGGAATAATTTAAATCCATAATTGAATAACAAAACATTATCCCCAAGAGTGAATATTTGATTTGTGATTATTTATTCATTCAAATAATTTGTTTTTTCTTTAAAAATTATGGAATTATCATAGGATCCCTTCTTAAATTATTCGAGCTCATCTTGTTGGTGTATTTTTACCTCTACATCTTTATGAGAATCTGTGTTCAAATTTTTTTATTAACCAAAAAAATAAGTGCACTAATTCCCCTGGTAGATGGAATGTATTTTTGTACATCCGTCAGGATATAGTGGAGCCAATGGGTGTTTTACATGACTTACAATACGCCCAAAGTTCATCATCTATTTAGAAACTCCAATCCTTTCTTCTTGGGTTCATTGTCTTCTCTGTGATTTTTTAAATTTCACTTTTTCACACTTCATCCTTACCACTTTTTTGTGGGTGGTAGAGAGTAGTAGGGTTATACCAAATTCTATAAATTTCAATTATTACATTCACAGCATTATTGGTTATGTTAGTTCCATGATAACTAATGATTAATTGGGTAAATCCAAATCTGTAAAAGTTATTTTTCTTTAAATATTTTGTTACCAATTTTTATGTGTCATGAGTAGTGGATTCAGATTCAACCCATTTTGATATGTATTCAAATCCAACTAAGATGTAAAATATTCCATGAGAACTAGTAAATGGTCACATAAAATCAATTAACCATATGTCAATGAGTCCATCTTCTAATATGGGATTTTTGGGAATTTATTTACTTTTCTCTATAGTCCTTGTTTGCTAGCATTGATCATAGGTTTGATAAAAGTTATTTTCCCCTTGATGAAGCATGGGACAAAATATCATACTTTGAAAGATTTTAACCGTGGTACATTTGGTTCCATGATTCCCTTCTACTGGTGATGTATGAAACATGCCGAGAACACTTTGGTTTTCATCGTCTAGGATGCAGTGATGCATTAATCCCTCAGCATAATGCTTAAAAAGTAACAGATCATACCATTATTAGAATGTGTATTTGGATAAAAATAACTTCCTCTAATGATAGTTAAGGTTATGGTAGAGTGATCCCATGGAGAGATAATTTTCAATATCTAAAATCCCTAATCAATCATGGGTATTTATCATAAAAGTGGTTACATCAGGGAAGGCATCCTTGATGTCAAGATTATCATCATCCTTGACGTTGGGTAGTGGTGGTAAAGATAAATGGTCTATAATAATTCTCTCAATTTATTTGGTATCCTTGGTTATGATTTTAACTCTTTTAGTGGAAGAGTTATTATAATATGTGGTTTGGCATAATTTTGGTTCATTATATATAAGTGATGCATGATCAGTATAGACAACTACATAAGATTATACACAGTAAGAGCAAAAAAATAAAATGAAAAGGTAATTTTCATAAGTTGATTTTCAAATATAATGTAATTTACCTAAGATTCATTCAGTGTGTGACTATGATAGTAAATGAGACAAAACAAATTTCAGACTTTCTATCCTAAAACAACACCAATAGTGATGTCTCTTGCATCACACATCAACTAAAAGTCCTTATACAAGTCTAGTGAAATTATGATATGATAGGATTCAAAAATATTTTTTAGGGTATGGAATGCCCATAAAAATTATTTTTTAAACTCTAAAATAGTGTATTTTGACAATAAGTGTGTTGAGGGGCAGGCTACTTCTACAATTTTTTTAATGAAGTAATGGTGTAACCCTGTGTGGCCCAAAAATATCCATATCCCTTTCATAGTAGTAGGACCATGTAAGTCTTTTATCACTTTAATTTTAGCTGGATCCACTTCCATGACCTGTATGGAGATTTTATGTTCGAGGACTATACATCCTAAGACAATGAATTGAAACTTTTCCCAGCTTAATATTTGGAATTGTTCTTCATAGTGTTGCAAGACTGGATCTAAATTGTTCTAGAACACCTCGATGGATCTTCCATATAACAAAATTTCATCAATAAATATTTCTAGTAATTTCTCTTCCATGTCAGGGAATATAAGTGTCATGAAGCATTGAAAATTTGAGGTTTCGTTACACATACCAAATGAAATACGTTGATAGGTGAAGGTTCTCAAGGGACAGGTGAATTTTTTTTGGAGTGGTCATATGGATTGACTATAATTTGATTGTATCATGAATATCCATCTAGTAAATCATGGAATTTGTGCCCTATTATTACATATATCGTATAATCTATAACATGTAGTGGAAAATTATCTTTTTGAGTTTTCATATTGAGGTTATGATAGTCATATCATACTCACAATATAGTGATGGTTTGAGTAAAGATCATCACATCTTACTCATTTTTTACAATAGTATGGCCATACTTATTTTGAATGAATTGTAGAGGGCTCACCCATCCACTATTAGATATTAAAAATATTATTCAAGCATCTAAACATTTAAGAAGTTTTTTATTAACCACCATTTTTATTAGTGGGGTGAGTTTCCTCTGGGGTTGGCATTTGGTTTTATACATTGGTGCTCCAGCATAAACTTCTTCCTTTTCAAGATGGTTTTTTAGAGCTTTTATAGTGGTTTATGAGTCTAAAATTGTTCCTTCAACAAATTCGTTTGTGATATTATTATCATCTTCACTAATGATAGTCTTCTGTTTCCATGGTTTCTCTAGCTTCACTTCCCCCTCTTTTCATGGTTTCTGAAAGTGAAATATTTTCCCAAAATTATGAACCACTACATTTTCTTCTTCTATTGAGTTCAATTTAGTGTTACCATGTAATTCACTGATTAGTTGGTATGATAAGGTTTTTGAAATTGGACCTAATCGGTGGTCTAGATTTTTCATGGTTGTTCTTTGGTTTTCCATCTCTATATCTTAGGTTGTCACCCATTGATCTGCTTTTTCTATGAAGTTAGTGAGAAGGTTTTCAAGAATTATTTCTATATGTTCGGCATACAATTTAGGTATTTTTGGAGCTTGTTGGGAATGTTTCTATTGAGTGGATGGAAACTATTGAGCTCTAAGAAAAAGTTGTTCGAATTTCTGCTACAACTGAGAAGATAGACATTATGGTGGGTACCCAGGTGGTACCAGATTCCATGGTGGCATCTGTCCACTCCTATACTAAAATTATCCTTTGTTTTTCTACAGTAGAAGATTATCTAGTATTTTATGATAGTTTTGTTGTTTTTGGTACTACTGTGGTTGTTGGTACTACAGATTCTGTTGATTTTAATTATCATAATTACAATAACTGGATTGGGGTTCCATAAGCATGAACTGTAGTGATGGTACTAGTGTCGACCATTAAAAATTTCATAGTACTAAATCATCATTATAGGAGTATTATGGGTGTTGGAATAGCATGTAATTGAAATTAATCTTACTTTTATTCATATCCTCCACTTGTGTTGTGTGGAAAGTAAATTCTTTCACTTGGTAGATTCCTCATTGAGATAGTCCTCTATAACTTTTCCACAAACTAGAATTATGAGAAGATTCATCTAGAGTTTCTTGCCTAACTTTTGGAATCTTTTGAATGAGCCCACCATCTGCAGTGACATTTACCATAGTTTGTGTAATGGGTTAGAGTCCTTAATATATCCTTTTAAGTTGTAGCCACACATATGTTCTGTGATGTGGATGCTTTCTGTTAAACTCCTTAAATCCATCTCATTCCCCCGTGATGATTCTGTATCCACACGGGTAATGTGTTGAATGTCATTTTAGAGCTTCCAAATCCATATGGGAGGAAAATATTTATCTATAAATTTCATTGTTAATTTCTTCCAAGTCATGATTTACTTGGGAGCATGACTCTTTAGCCAATCTGTGGCCCTTCTGCATAATGAGAATGGTAAAACTCTGAATAAAGAGATTTTGATGATATTTATTTGTTTCAAAAATTTATCTCAAACCTATAAGAAATTATAGATATGTTAATGGGGTCTTCACTTTGAATCCCACTAAATTTCTCCATGTTCTAGATCATATGGATGAGTCTAGTTTTGAACTCAAAAGTGTGAACCTAAATTGGTTGGCACACAATACTGGGTGCAACATCACTAATGGAAAACATGTTGTAATCAAATAGTGTGTTCCCCTAAAGTTCTGGTCGCTTACCCTAATTTTCAGGTGGCATATATTGCATATTTTGGGGGTGAGGAAGCGCAATATCGTTACACTCAACCATTAAAAAGTGGTAACGTCTAGTAATTGATCGATCAATCTTAGGATCGAAGAAAAGTTTTTTTTATGCATCCAGGATTCTTAAGTAAGTCAAGGGAGAAAAACAGATTCACTAGATGAAAATGAGATTGATAAAATGATATAGATAATATAGGTGCACCCGAAGAAGAAACATGAAAAGAAAATGGGGAAGGAACACATGAGGACTATTGGATGGTCAGCAAGAAATCAAACAAAACCATTGGAAATGATTCCTCACAATCACTATTCAGGAATATTTTTTACTAAAGATAGTTAATTTAGATTCAATTTAGATAATAAAGGTAGGTATTTGGTTCCATTTTAAGGATCTTGATAGAATATATTCTAGATTTATCTTGGGATATTCCTATGGCTTAGGCTATGAAGCGATGCGGGATTCAGTAATTGGTTTTGGTCAAACCAAATGGATCTACCCATGCTATAATAATCCAATGGTAAGGGTGTTTCTTAAAACTCAGGGTAATTATTCTTATCTTTTATATATAATGGATCATAAGATAATGTTTGTATTCTTACTCAAATTAAATTTGGGTAGGTCCACTCAATTTCACTTTCTATGGTCATGGTTGTGAAAAATCATGTGATGAATAATGATTATTAACATAATTACTAGTCATATGGTTACTAACGTTAAAAATATTGATTTATTAGGCTTAAAAACAACCCTACACTGAACCTCTAACCCTACGTGGATTATCCATGCATAGTGGTGTTGATAAAAATCAAGGAAATATTAAACGTACTATGTATAATCATGAAATAGTTCAAAAAGAATCCATTCAGGATTAAAATAACTAAGAATAAAAATCATGAAATTTAAAGAAATATAAATCCAATAAAAAACTCATTGAACAAGAACAAAAAAATAAATAATTGTGTAGGAATTGATGGAGAATGAATGTGGTTATGAAAAAGAACACTGAATAGAATCAAATTTGTTAGGGATGTATAATGGGTGTAGAATTATTAGAAATTCAAAAAGATTTGACACAAAAATTAATGTAATGAATTAAAATGGGTTATAAATTATAAAAACTAAAAATGGAAGAGGTTTTTAGGGTAAAAAAGGTAAAATAAAAGTGGGCCAACATTTTTTACATAGAAGGTGCTGAAAATATTAATGGGCCACATAAGTACATGAAGATTAAGTCTTGCACATCTTGTACAGGATTAAGTGAAATTTTTCACGAAATATGCATGCTATCTAACTTGGCTTCACATTGTGTATTTGAGATCCACATTTTCCACTAGATAATTGGTATGTATTTTTGATTGGGTGAGACTTCAAACATTGCAAGTCATGAAATCTACGCACTTTGTGTATGTGATTCACTTTTAATGGGATTCTGATCATTTAAATTTTCATTTCGTGTACTTTATTTACACATCATGTAATAGCTTCACATCATGTAACATCTCTAAAAGATGTTATGTTGCCTTAAAATATTGTTATGAATGAGGTCTATATGTTGTTTATGTGATACATGGAATGTATAGCCTATTTTTGATTCTTTTTCAGCATTTCCTCCTTTAAGTCCATAATTCTTAATTCTGATGAAAACAAACCAAAACCTAGTTCTTTATCAAATAAATCATGAATAAACATTAATTAAAATTTTCCAATATGTATATATAATTTCAAATTATCATCACACATTATTATTTTGTGTATAAAGAATAATTTTTTTAAAATATTGTTTATATAAAACTTTCAGAGTTACCCCAAAATGTTTTTTATAATATATATAAAAATTTTAGATAGATTTTCAGAATTCATTATATATGATGTAACATGTCATGACCCGTCCTCGGGGCCCATGCCATGACTACCCCAAGCCCACCTCCCATAGGTCAGGGGCTGGAGACTAGCACCAAGGCATAAATACCAACAAAAAGGGGAAGCCGTTGCCTTTATAAAGTAACAAACACCACAGAGTAATCCAGCAAAATTAAACACTGAGTAAAACTGGGTACAAAAGTATGTGCGGAAAGTAAATGGGCCAGAATACAAACCCAAACTGAATGTAATGTACAACTAGAAAGAATGTATAGAAACTGAAAGTAAATCAGCAACGTCGATCCGTCCACTAGCAGTCCCACCTGAAGGGTGGGTACAGATAGCCACCTCAGCTCCACATGTCCAGTCGTCCGCTCCGTGTACGTCCCACCCAGTGGTCCACCTCCAGGTACCGACTGCTCCACAAGCCTCAACCATGATCAATGCTATCTGTTGTCTGCATCCAACACAACGTAGTGTGGGCATAGCCCGTGCAGGGGTGAGTATACGCTACCCATTAGGGACCCCGAGACCCCCGAAGGTCTCCCAAAATCCAAAAAGGATAATCCACAAAGGAAAGATACAATCATGATGTGACATCCAACACTACTTAGGTATATTCCCATACATATACCTAAGTCATCAATTCCAGTTCGGCTCCAACATCTGAGCCCAAGTTCGATCACGTCCACACAGGATAGTACAACCCAATCCACATAGGAAAACACAACACAATACACATAGGAAAAACAAGTCAATTATATCGAAGACAATGATTTAAAGTCAAGACTCAACTCAAATAGGTATACTTCTTCGTAAGGTGATATAGATGATCAGATATAGCCACTGAATCATCTAAGTTGGGAAACACGTAGGATACTAAACCAGTTAAGTTGTCGGACCCACATAGGATACAGACCAGCTACTCTGGCAGACCCACGTAGGATAGAAAGAACAGAGTCAGGCACTGCCATAACCACGTAGGATACAGGAACAGTAGTCATTGCTGTCGAACCCACAGAGGATTTCAGTACGGTCTTCATCGCTGCCGAACCCACAGAGGATTTCAGTGCAGTCTTCATCGCCGTCGAACCCACAAAGGATTTCAGTATGGTCTTCATCGCTGTCGAACCCACATAGGATTTCATTGAAGTCTTCATCGCCATCGAACCCACGGGGGATTTCAGTATGGTCTTCATCGCTGCCGAACCCACATAGTATTTCAGTGCAGCCTTCATCGTAGTCGCAGTCGCAGTCCCAGCCAGCTCTAGGGTTCCCACACATAGCATGCTCTTTTCCAGGAGGGTCCACTCCATGTTCCAAGGGGTTGATACATCAACTGACATGTAGTCTTCTATTGATGTATCCCAATGTTCAGTCTCGATGAAGGGAGCTCAATTTGACAGACGATACATCAATCGGACGCCCGGTCTGAGAGTTATTGGCTTTTTCGTTCCAGGGGCCCAGTTGGGTTTTAAGTCAAACCAACCTGATCGTGCTACAACTGTGTCGAAACCTCGAGCGGAGTAATCAAAAATGTCCGTCTCACTAAGAGGAATCCATCAAAGTCGGTGGCACGTCAATCGGACGTCTGGAGCTCAAGTTATGAGTGTTTCCGCTCCGAGGACCTGGTTAGTTTCGTGTTCGAACCAACCCGGTCATACCCCAAGTTCTCTGAAACCTTGTGTGTAATATACCGAAACGACCGTCCTGATCCAAGGATCACCATGAAACTGACTATGTGTCGATTGGAGGTCTTTATCCCATGTTATGGGAAAAAGACCGAAACTGGTCTGAAAATGGGGGGTCTCGGCCCGATCCGACCCGGCCCAACCCCTCTGGGTCGGCTTGAACCGTGTCGATCCGACCTGGGTCCGGGTTCGAACCGGCTGGGCACGGACCGCCCCAGCCCGTCCGGGTGGCACACTGGCTCGGCCAGTGGCCGAGCATGGTGGGAAACGGTCCCCCCTTCCTTAGCGAGTGACGTGGCGCTGGCTGCCGCGTCTCCCCCAAGTCCCGCGCGGCTGCGGGACCGGTCACCTGCCATCGCGGCGGTCCCTCCTGGTGGTGTGCCGGGATGCCGCCACCTCCGGGTGGCTAGCCGGTGCCGGCCGCCGGCGACCCGGGCCGCCGGTGAAGTTCGTGGGCCACCGGAGTTGCTCCGGTGGTCCGTTTTCAATTCCGTCTGCGCCGGTGTTCATCTTTGGTCCCGTACATTACTGTGGAATCATCAAACCACCACTTCGGCATGTTCCATCATCGCCCGTTGATCCTCCATCAAATAAACAATTTTCTGAGTCTTCGAATTACCTCAATGGCGCGGCGCGACAACGCAGCACTTCTTCACCCGTTCTTCATTGTTTTCGCACAGTGTCGTTGTACAGTGCAGCCATTGCTCGTACCACAACACGTAATATCATCAAAGGGGAAGGAGGGTCAGCCGTGTTCGTGCTGTCCAACCTCCTTCCATTATTACGATAACAGGAGTCCCATATGGAATAAAATGAATGTCAATGAAAATAATTCATGAGAAAAACTATTAACCCCTACCTCAAGGTACTATTGAACAAAGGTTCATCGTGGGAATTAATCATCGCGGAAGACGGCGTCACGGAACAAGGTTCCGTAAATGTCATCAGCGTCACGTAGAATAGAATCATCGGTGTCGCGGTACCTGGTGCCGCGTCATTGATCTTCGAGGATTCGTCTTTCTTCGTCGTCCTTCATCGGAGGCCGGCATTCTTCGTCTGCGACGATGTGTTCTTCACATTTTTCAAGGAGGAAGAAGAGGATTCCAAGGGTTGACCAATTCCTCTCCAATCACTCTCGCACAATGAACCCCCTTAATGAAATAAGACTTGTCTTATTTAATTAACACACAAGACAACATCTCAATTTGAAATTTGAAATTGAATCCTCGAATTAATTATATTGAACAACCTAAACCGTTAATTAATTAAGAGAGTTGACTTTTCATTAAGGGGGGGTGCGTGTGTGTTACACAAATTAAATGCTCGTGGGAGGTGAAAAAGAAATAAAGGGGGTGGGGATAGTGTGGGACCCACCTCACTAATATACTACCTAGGAGTTAGGGTATTAGTGGGTCCCACTCCAACCAGCAAGCATAGGTTTAAGCTTCCTTAAATAAAAATAATATTGGTTGCACAAATTTTATTTTTTTCATTACCTAAACCATTATTTTTTTATAACCACACCCGAGAAAATGAAACTCCAGAAAAATGTGTTCCTAAGAAATTACCATCACTGCGGTTCCATCGGTGCCCTCAGATTTCGATTCCGAGCACCGGTTCAAAAATTAGGAAAACCTACTCGTTCGTTCACTGAACGTACCCGAGCTAATCTTCAGAACATGATTCCGGGCACACCGGGCCTCAGAATCAGGTGCCGTCAGAAACTGTGTTCTTGTAAACATACAAATAAAATTAAGAAAAAATTTCCCTTGAATTTTATAGGTCTTTACATTACTCACACCTCAGGGATTTACGTCCCCATAAAGATACATCATAAACTAGGGGAACAAATGTGGGTACTGAGCACGCATCTAAGCCTCCCGCTCCCAAGTGCTCTCCTAGAGGTTCCCGTGATGCCATCTAATGCCTACTAGAGGAATATACTACCCACGTAGGACCCGCTATTTTAGATCCTCGATCTCTACTGGGACCTCCGCAAAGGTCACCACATCGTCAAGGTCTAGCTCCCCATGGTCGATGATATGCGCCAGGTCGGGCACGTATCTCCTCAGCTGAGATACGTGGAAGACGTCATGCACCCAGTGCAACAGAGGTGGTAGAGCCAGGAGATAAGCCACCTCGCCTATCCTGCTGAGGACCTGGAATGGTCCGATGAAGTATGGAGATAACTTTCCGCATTGGCCAAATCTCTGTAATCCACATCGAGGCGAGACCCGCAAGAAAATGTGGTCGCCATCCTCAAACTCTAGTGGTCTCCACCTCTTGTCAGCATAAGACTTCTGCCATCTCGGAGCTATCCTCATCCGCTCCTGGATGACCTGGACCTTCTCTGTCGTGGCCTAGACCATCTCCGGTCCCACAAGTGATGACTCCCCAGGGTCTGACCAGCACAGAGGTGATATGCATGGCTGGTTGTACAATGCCTCATTCGGTGCCATCCCGATGGTGGAGTGGTAGTTTTTGTTGTATGTGAACCCCACTAAGGGTAGGTGGTCCTCCTAGATACGACCAAGGTCGAGGACACATGCACGGATCATGTCCTCGATATTCTGAATAGTCCTCTCCGTATGACCATCCTTCTGAGGGTGAAAGGTAGTGTTCAGATGTAGCTACGTCCTAAATGCCTCATGCAACCCCTTCCAAATCCGGGAAGTAAAGCGAGCATCTCGATCGAAGACGATAGATGATGGAACACCATGAAGACGTACGATCTCCTGAATGTAGAGGCGTCCCAATCTCTCCACCGAGCCCTGCTCTCTGATTGGTAAGAAGTGAGCCAACATGGTGAGTTGGTCGACAATCACCCAAATGGAGTCGTGACCTCTGGAAGTGCATGGAAGTCCAGTTACGAAATCCATAGATATCCCATCCCACTTCCACTCCGGGACCTTCAAGGGATGTATCAAGCCTGCTCGTACCTGGTTCTCTACCTTCACCTACTGGCAGGTGAGGCATCGTGAAACAAACTCTTCCATAGCCTTCTTCATAACCGGCCACCAATGCTGTCTTCTGAGATCCCGGTACCTCTTTTCCACTCTTGTATGTACCGCTAAAGGGGAAGTGTGAAACTCTATCAACACCTCCTCTTGTAAAGCAATGGGTACCACAGTACGTCCTCTGAAAAGGATGACGTGATCTCCTACTACAGAGAATCCTTCATGTGCCTTTACTGAGGATATCTGCGCATGCCACGTCTCATAGTCAGCGTCCCCACACTGTGCCTCTCTAACCCGCTGCAGTAGTAGAGGAGTGACTATGACTGACTAAAGAAAGGCTGCTCTATCTCTATCCATGAAGGATATCTGCAAAGCGGCTAGCTGCTCTGTCGCCTCCCCGAGTAGCTGGATGCATGTCCTCCTGCTGAGAGCATTGGCTACTACGTTCCCCTTTCCAGCAGTATAGACTATCTCAAAGTCATAGTCCGGGAGGAACTCGAGCCATCGACGCTGTCTCAGATTCAGGTCCTTCTGCGAGAAGATGTACCTGAGACTCTTGTGGTCAAAGTAGACTGTAAAGTGCTCGCCCATCAGATAGTGTCGCCACATCTTCAGAGCGAAGACCGGTGCTGATAACTCCAGGTCATGGGTAGCGTAGTTCTGCTCATGCTGCCTAAACTGACGTGATCCATATGCGATCAATGCCCAATCCTACATCAGGACACATCTGTGTCTGGTCCCTAATGCATCACAATAGACTACGTACCCTACTACCTCCTCTGGTAGATGTAGAGACCCCAAAACCAGGGTGCTTAATGAGACATGATATACATAACATTGCATCATTACAAATTAACTATCATGTCCCATTACTACAGGAGATCGCGAGGCTCAGGATTCTGGGAAACCAGCTGCTTCTGATTAACTTCATTAGTACCAACCATGCCTAAAACATTTTAAACAAATTGTAGGGTGAGAAAATATGCCCAGTAAGGGGTTTTAAAAAAACATTTTAAGAAAATCCTTTCTCAAAGAAGTCCTTTTGAAGAGAATAAAACACTTTGCTAAAACAAAACATTATCTTTTCATAAAACATGAAATCCATCGTTCTTTGAAAACCACTTGCACAAAGAAGCACGAACTTGAAATAAGCTTTAAAGTAAACATGATTAGAGAGCGCAACATAAGAAAAATAAACAATACATAATATTCAAACACGGTTACTTAAATCCTAAAAATATTTCTGTGGCTAAGCAGGGGAAATGTTCGTATCATGGTTTATGAGAAACAATATAGTTTATCTAGCAGTTCACCATATCAAAAATAGTTCTTGACATAAAAATTACATTTTCATAGTCATGGGAGCTTTCAACTAGGGGTTGTCCTATTAGTTGAACTAACCCCTGGTTGACCTTTATAATTACATGCAGAGGGAATGTATAATACTGGACTTTGTCAAGATCTTTCGTTAAGACCATATAACATACTTAACGTGTCAAGGCTCACTACCCACCATGTTTCCTTGATAGCTCGAGCCATGGCTAACTACCAAGACCGTCGCACATATTCATCTCATGAGACTCCTACTTTACCCAATGCATTGGAGCGCTGTATAATTTTGGGCGCACTCATCACATCATTCGTGTTGCACTATATAATTCCGGGCGCACCCGTCACATGTTGGTCCTATACATCCCTCACATATCTTGACATGGTCATTCATTCATAGGGTTTCCTGCATTCTTAATTAAACCCCATTTTTACATACGTATTCATAACATGAAGACAGTTTAATAATTAAAAACATTATGACATGCATGCTCAAGCTCCGTGCACATAACAAGTTATCTTAACATTTGAAAACATGGGTTTTAAGAAAATGAACATAACACTTAACATTCCATAACATCATAATACCCAATTAAAGCATAGTCGTTCATAACATACACATATGATGATAAATGGATATCATGGGTCTTTAATACAGGCAGTTGGGGTTACAATGTGCGTAATCAAGTCCATCTTGGGGAAATCATGTATATAGTTGTGTAAACTCTTCTATTAGAACTTTAAATAACAAGCTCCCTTTTCGTTATAAAGTTTTCAAACATCATAAGAGAACTCGTAATTGAAGACAACATAATGATATGTATACCTACACATATGCATGGGTTCAAAACATTAAACCATACTCCAAAAATATCTCTCGTGTTTTACCTTAAACAAAATTTTTATTTGGTAAAAACATCCAGAGTTCTTTTCCATAAAAGAAGAAAAAGGGGTGAACATAATTTCCATAAACCATTACTAAAAAAAAGTCAGCCTCGCAGACAACAATGTTGTTTCATAAACATGAGTACATACCAATGAATATATGTATTCACTTGTAAAAGTTTAAGGAGTCCATACTAACCATTTTCACAAAGAAAAATCCTGATTTATCAAGAGTAGTGATAAATGAAAATTCTCAATTTCAAGAATAATTTTGAAATCAAACCAACCCATAAACTTCATCATGCTATGTTGTAATAAATTACAAAAAATGGACACCAAGTTCATATTAATGTATATACACATTAACAATATACTTCATTCACTTGCATAATTTTACCTATTCATTTAATTACTCAAAATCTCCATTTTTTTATAGGCGAAAGGCAAAAATCAGGGTTATAAACATTGAGAAAATGTTGTATACTTGTGTATATCATCTTATACATATGTGTATATAAAAGTATATATATATATATATATAAACACAAGGTGTAAAAATGCAATATCCCGCACCCAAATAAAACAGATCCTTCGAACCCTTACCCCAATTTTAGGTTTTCACAAAGAGGCTGACAAGATCGGTTCAAGGAATAGGTAAAAGAGGTTTATATGGTCTTGTATATTCTTATACAAAATTATACAACAAGTGTGTATAACTATATAAAACTTACAGAAATGGTAAGAAACGATGAAGAGGATTTTTCCCCCTTACTCCTAATTGGTTCTTTAAGCCGAGAGGGATACCATGGTCCAGGTTTGCACCGGTTTCACACACACCATAAATATATATAACATGTATATATATTTACACATTTATATAAACCGAAACTTGACCAAACCATACCAAATTAAAAACCTGCTTCTTACCTTTCTCGGAGAGGGGAAGTATCCGAGGCAAGAGGAACTGAAGGTGTAAAATACAGAAGATATACACGTATATATATAACACATATATGTTTATAAAGATGAAAACAGAAGCTTAATCAAAACTGAAAAACATAGTCTGACCCTTACCTTAGCTCAACGAGGAGGAGGAGGAAAGACAGAGCAGCGAAGAGGTCCAGAAGTCGGAGAGATCAAGGGAGTCTGGTGAAAAAATCATGGCCTTTGGTGCAACAGGGTTCTTTAAAAAACAGAAGACAAAGAAGAGGACCTCAAGGAGTCGTCGGCCCGAGGCATCCGAGGTGAGGGGTCAGTGCCGACTCGTGGAAAGCAGGAGACATCCGGGTCTACTTCACCGGCCTAGATGAAGAAAACGGCTGCCCTACACCTACTGGTTCAGCGGCGCAAGGAAGAAAAAGAAAAAGAATACAGGAGAGAGGGAAATCTGGAAAACAGCGGACGACCAGGATTACACCGAGAAGATCGGATCGCTTAGGATCGGTGCGGTATTAAAAGAAACCGATGGCTGCGATCGGAGGGAGCAGACCGGTCGACCTGGATTTGATGCGGTGTTTAATGAAACGCGATTTAGCCGGTTCTTTTTTCTTTAAGTTATTTTATTAATATTTTCATTAGTTTATTAAGTCATTGTTTTTATTATTAAAAATTCAATTATTAAACTGACTTTTATTATTTTAATAAAAATCATTGGTCAATAAAATTATATATTGGTTTAATCAAAACCTTTTATTATATGTATACATATATATATATATTATTTTTGAAACATCAATAATTTTTATTATATTATCATTATTATTATTAAATCGTAGTTATTAATTACATAATATTTCATTATGAAAATTAAACATTAAAAACATTGGGTACTCAAAACATAACACAAACATATATTTTAATTTCCTTTTTAGCTAATTACCTTAATTTTCATAATTAATTAAACCACATTCAATCACACATAAGAGTGCGTTGATATAAGTATCATCATCATGAAACACATAAGTAAAAGAAACCATAACTTGACATAGTTTCCAAAACTGTTTATCCAAGCTATAAACATTTGTATTAACATTATCCCTTAAATTTAATTTAGAGAAAAATAATTATTTGATTTGATGCAATATGTATATATATATATAACTCAAGGGTTAATACCTATTTAGAAAAAATAAAAAAAACCCATTACCTTTAATATAATTACAACATAAAATTTTAATTGCTCAGATCAAGAAAATAAGTGTAGTGAATAATAATATTAATTTTTCATAAAACATAATTCGCATTTTTGGGAAAACAAGAAATAAATTTATTAAATTATCATTGATGTCACTTTTAAACATTAAATCAAATTACACAATTAGCATTCTGATCCTTTTGGGGTAAACTATCTTATTTCCAATGGTCAAAATAAAAGAGTAGATTCTTGGGGAAACCAATGGTCAAATTTATAGTCGTTTGGGGTTTAACGGTCAGATTAGGGTGCTTATAAAAGGGTCTGGTCTTGGGGTGTCCCTCGCTCCAGGTGACTGAAGAATAAACAGAGATGGTTCGTGTAATTCCCCTGGTGCTCACCATGGTTGCAGTGGCTTCAGCCATCCTCATGTTTATTATTATGGACGCCCAAAACCCCTACCACGTTCTTGGGATCTTAGTGGTTTTAAGAGGTCTCCCCATTATTGTAATCGGGTTCTTAGTTGGTATTTTTGGTTAATTTATCTTCTTGCTCGGTTAGTGGATGATGTAGACAAAATGTTGCTTGTTTGAATAAAAGGAATTTTCATCCATTTGATGCATTTTATTATTAATACCTTATTAGTTGTTTGTTGGTTCACTTAATGGGTGACATTGAAAAGAAAACTTGTCAAAAATCAAAACATGGTTTTTTTCTCGGGTTGTTACATCACTTCCCCCTTTAAAGAATTGCTCCCTCGCAATTATATCATAAAAAGAGAAAACTGAAACCCCTATGTAGAACACTACTGAAACCGTGGATCTGGCTCGGTTAACGGGATACCGAATTTGGCACACAACTCTTCTGTTTCCCTAGCCCAGATGCACCTCGAACAGTACTCCTTGAACTCCTGTTTGTATGTACTGCACACGGGCTTCCAAAGGGAGGCTCGTGCGATGCAAATCTCGGAAACGTCCGAGTAGATAAACACCTTGATGACTCTTCTGGACACATCATGCTCGAGGTAGTCGAGAGGGATGATGCGGTTGAGGAGAGTGAGATTCAAGACTTGGAACATGAAGGGTGCACTAAGGTGGCCATCCTGGGCGGCCACGAGGAAGCACGCTCTTGCAGAAAAGTTATGTGCCAGAGTGAAACACTAGAACAGGCCCTCAAAGTATCTTCCCCTTCGCCTGTAGCAGGGGAGTTGAGCTGTGGCAACGAGGTGAAATATACGATCATCCTCTTGAAATAATCGAAGGATATATGGACCATTTTCTAGATCGAGCAAACGCTGGTAGGACCCTCGCAGGTGGAGGAAGGATGGAAAATCCACCGCGTAAGCCCTGATTAAGATGACTTCTACTAGCTCATCGGGTAGGGATGAGAAGTTCGTTTGACCAGCCATATGAAAGAAAACATCGAAGGGAAACTCTTCAAAACATTGATAAGGTAGAGACATGAAAGGAAATAAGAAACTTCTATTTATGAAAAAGTTTACAGGGCAAAGTCTGAGTTTACAAGACGTACGCCACAAAGAGTAGCAAAACTTCCTAACTCATCAAACCACACACAGGATGAACAGACAGGACTAAACTCATGGGAACATTTATAACACCTCCTAAGTTTAGCGTGAGGGGTATGGAGTTGGGAAACATCGGTATACACTTCTTGCCTAAGAGACACACGGGTGGACTCATTTTCCAATGCTCCAAAGTCCATTAACTGTCCCTAGAAGCCATAGTGAAAAATCTGGCATAGGTAAGCCGCTCGGAGGTCTTCAGCAGCAGCAGCTTCTTGAAAGGGGTTATCAAGAATTGTGCCAAATTCCTCTCCACTTTTGAACACTCGGAAGAGTCCTTCGTGATACCTTCCCCGACGTGCATAAGAGGGAAATTGGGTCATCATCATTAGGAGATAATCCATCCCCAATCCCCGGTGAAGACTATGCACCCTAGGTGAGTTTGACACGTCGTATAGGTGCTTACACGTCATGAGAATTTGGGCATAATTCAGAAAGTTCTCATGGCTGTCTAGAGATACAATGTTCTCTATAGCCTCAGTGGGAAGTGACAAAAGGTTGGTAGGTACATCAGCCATCTGAAAGTTATAACATTTTTACTTAGTTAGTCATAGAAAAATATTTATATCACCTGGTTCTCCAGAGTTTCCTAAACCCATCCTCTAATACCAACTGTAGCAACCCTAAACCCAGGGTGCTTAATGAGACATGATATACATAACATTACATCATTACAAATTAACTATCATGTCCCATTACTACAGAAGATCACGAGGCTCAGGATTCTGGGAGACCAACTGCTTCTGGTTAACTTCATTAGTACCAACTATGCCTGAAAAATTTTAAACAAAACGTAGGGTGAGAAAATATGCCCAGTAAGGGGTTTAAAAAAACATTTTAAGAAAATCCTTTCTCAAAGAATTCCTTTTGAAGAAAATAAAACACTTTTCTAAAACAAAACATTATCTTTTCTTAAAACATGGAATCCATCATTATTTGAAAACCACTTCCACAAAGAAGCACGTACTTGAAATAAGCTTTAAAGTAAACATGATCAGAGAGCGCAACATAAGAAAAATAAACAATGCATAATATTCAAACAAGGTTACTTAAATCCTAAAAATATTTCTTTGGCTAAGCAGGGGAAATGATCGTATCATGGTTCATGAGAAACAATATAGTTTATCTAGTAGTTCACCACATGAAAAACAGTTCTTGACATAAAAATTTCATTTTCATAGTCATGGGAGCTTTCAACTAGGGTTTGTCCTGTTAGTTGAACTAACCCTTGGTTGACCTTTATCATTACATGCAGAGGGAATGTATAATACTGGACTTTGTCAAGACCCTTCGTCAAGACCGTATAACATACTTAACGGGTGAAGGCTCACTGCCCACCCCGTTTCCTTGATAGCTCGAGCCATGGCTAACTGCCAAGACCGTCACACATATTCCTCTCATGAGACTCCTACTTTACCCAATGCATTGGAGCGCTGTATAATTCCGGGCGCACCCATCACATCATTCTTGTTGCGCTATATAATTCTGGGAGCACCTGTCACATGTAGGTCCTATACATCCCTCACATATCTTGACAAGGTCATTCATTCATAGGGTTTCATGCATTCTTAATTAAACCCCATTTTCACATATGTATTCATAACATGAAGACAGTTTAATCATTAAAAACATTATGACATGCATGCTAAAGCTTCGTGCACATAACAAGTTATCTTAACATTTGAAAACATGGGTTTTAAGAAAATGAACATAACACTTAACATTCCATAACTTCATAATACCCAATTAAAGCATAGTCGTTCATAACATACACATATGATGATAAATGGATATCATGGGTGTTTAATACAGACAGTTGGGGTTACAATTTGTATAATGAAGTCCATCTTGGGGAAATCATGTATATAATTGTGTAAACTCTTCTATTAGAACTTTAAATAACAAGCCCCCTTTTCTTTATAAAGTTTTCAAACATCATAAGAGAACTCATAATTGAAGAAAACATAATGATATGTATACCTACACATATTCATGGGTTCAAAACATTAAACCATACTCCAAAAATATCTCTCGTGTTTTACCTTAAACAAAATTTTTATTTGGTAAAAACATCCGGAGTTCTTTTCATAAAAGAAGAAAAAGGGGTGAACATAATTTCCATAAACCATTATTGAAAGAAAGTCATCCTTGTATACAACAGTGTTGTTTCATAAACATGAGTACATACCAATGAATACATGTATGCACTTGTAAAAGATTAAGGAGTCCATACTAACCAATTTCACAAAGCAAAATCTTGATTTATCAAGAGTAGTGATAAATGAAAATTCACAATTTCAAGAATAATTTTGAAATCAAACCAACCCATAAACTTCATCATTCTATGTTGTAATAAATTACAAAACATGGACACCATGTTCATATTAATTTATATACACATTAACAATATACTTCATTCACTTGCATAATTTTACCTATTCATTCAATTACTCAAAAATCTCCATTTTTTTATAGGCGAAAGGAAAAAATAAGGGTTATAAACATTGAGAAAAGGTTGTATACATGCATATATAATCTTATACATATGTGTATATAAAAGTATATATATATATATACACATATTTAAACACAAGGTGTAAAAATGAAAGATCCTGCACCTAAATAAAACAGATCCTTCGAACCCTTACCCCAATTTTAGGTTTTCACAAAGAGGCTGACAAGATCAGTTCTAGGAATAGGTAAAACAGGTTTATATGGTCCTGTATATTCTTATACAAAATTATACAACAAGTGTGTACAACTATATTAAACTTACAGAAATGGTAAGAAACGATGAAGATGATTTTCCCCCTTACTCCTAATTGGTTCTTTAAGCCGAGAGGGATCCCATGGTCCAGGTTTGCACTGGTTTCACACACACCATAAATATATATAACATGTATATATATTTACACATTTATATAAACCGAAACTTGACCAAACCGTACCAAATTAAAAACCTACTTCTTACCTTGCTCGGAGAGGGGAAGTAGCCGAGGCAAGAAGAACTGAAGGTGTAAAATATAGAAGATATACAGGTATATAAATAACACGTATATATTTATAAAGATGAAAACCGAAGCTTAATCAAAACATAAAAATAGAGTCTGACCCTTACCGTAGCTCGACGTGGAGGAGGAGGAAAGACAGAGAAGCGAAGAGGTCCAGAAGTCGGAGAGATCAAGGGAGTCTGGTGAAAAAATCCCAGCCTTCGGTGCAATAGGGTTTTTTTTTAAAAACAGAAGACAAAGAAGAGGAATTTGGGGATTCATCGGCCCGAGGCATCCGAGGCGAGGGGTTGGTGCCGACTCGTGGAAAGCAGGAGACAGCTAGGTCTACTTCACCGGCCTAGAAGAAGAAAACGGTTTCCCTACACCTACTGGTTCAACGGCGTAAGGAAGAAGAAGAAATGGAATACGGGGGAGAGGGAAATTCCGAAACAGTGGACGACCAAGATTACACTGAGAAGATCAGATGGCTTAGGATAAGAGCGATATTAAATAAAACTGATGGCTGCAATCGGAGGGAGAAGATCGGACGGCCTGGATTTGATGCGGTGTTTAATGAAATGCGATTCAGTCGGTTCTTTTTTTTAAGTTATTTTATTCATATTTTCATTAGTTTATTAAATCAATGTTTTTATTATTAAAAATTCAATTATTAAACTGACTTTTATTATTTTAATAAAAATCATTGGTCAATAAAATTATATATTGGTTTAATCAAAAAGTTTTATTATATGTATACATATATATATATTATTTTTAAAACATAAATAATTTTTATTATATTATCATTATTATTATTAAACCGTAGTTATTAATTACTTAATATTTCATTAAGAAATTTAAAGATTAAAAACATTGGGTACTCAAAACATAACACATACATATATTTTAATTTCCTTTTTAGCTAATTACCTTAATTTTATTAATTAATTAAACCACATTCAATCACACATAAGAGTGTGTTGATATAAGTATCAACATCATGAAACACATAAGTAAAAGAAACCATAACTTGACGTAGTTTCCAAAACTTTTTATCCAAGCTATAAACATTTTTATTAACATTAGACCTTATATATATATAACTCAAGGGTTAATACCTATTTAGACAAAATAAAAAACCCATTAGCTTTAATATAATTACAACATAAAATTTTATTTTCTCAAATCAAGAAAATAAGTGTAGTGAATAATAATATTAATTTTTCATAAAACATAATTCACATTTGTGGGAAAATAAGAAATAAATTGATTAAATTATCATTGATGTCACTTTTAAACATTAAAGCAAATTACAAAATTAGCATTCCTATCCTTTTGGGGTAAACAATCTTATTTCCAACGGTCAAAATAAAACATTAGATTCTTGGGGAGACCAAAGGTCAAATTTATAGTCGTTTGGGGTTTAACGGTCAGATTATGGTGCTTATAAAAGGGTATGGTCTCGGGGTGTCCCTCGCTCCATGTGACTGAAGAAGAAACAGAGATGGTTCGTGTAATTCCCCTGGTTCTCATCACGGTTGCAGTGTCTTCGTCCATCCTCATGTTTATTATGATGGACGCCCGAAACCCCTACCGCATTCTTGGGCTCTTAGTGGTTTTAAGCGGTCTCCCCATTATTGTAATGGGGTTATTAGTTGGGATTTTTGGTTAATCTATCTTCTTTTTCGGTCAGTGGATGTTGTAGGCAAAATGTTGCTTATTTTAATAAAAGTAATTTTCATCCATTTGATGCATTTTATTATTAATACCTTATTATTTGTTTGTTGGTTCACTTAACAGGTGACATTAAAAAAGCAAACTTGTCAAAAATCAAAACATGGTTTTTTTCTCGGGTCGTTACAGTAGCCTCAAGATAGGTGTGCTGGTCAATTTCTGTATCACCTCCTGGAAACTATACTGACATCTATCTAACTACATTAAGGTTTTCCCCTTCTTCTTCAAATCTGAGAGTGGTGACACAACTCTGGATAAGTCTGGCACAAACCTCCGGTAGTACCCAGCTAGCCCCATGAAACTCTGCACCTCTGTCATGCTCCTGGGTGGCTCCCAAGATAGCATTGCCTCGATCATCGCAGGATCCACCAAAACTCCCACCTTAGAGATGACATGACCCAAGTAGTTGAAATCACGTAACTAGAACTAACACTTTGAGAGCTTTCCATAAAGTTGGTGCTCTCGGAGTGTGTCCAGTACAACCCGCATGTGGTAGGCGTGCTCCTCCTCAGTGGTCGAGTATATCAATATGTCGTCGATGAAAACCACGACAAATTGATCGAGGTATGGCTAAAAGATCTTGTTCATGAGACTCATGAACACAGCTGGAGTGTTGGTTATGCCAAAAGGCATAACCAAGAACTCATAGTTTCCATATCGACATCTGAAGGCCGTCTTCTGCACATCCTCGTCCCGAACTCTAAGCTAACGATAGCCTGACCTGATGTCTATCTTCGAGAACCACCGTGCTCCCTTGAGCTGATCGAAGATGTAGTCAATCCTCGACAATGGATACTTGTTCCTCAAGGTCACCTGGTTCAGGCGACGATAGTCGACACACAGTCGCAAGCTCCCGTATGCCTTCTTGGTGAACAATATCGGGGAAGCCTAGGGTGAAACACTAGGTCGGATGAATCCCTTGCCCTGCAAGTCCTCCAACTCTACCTATAGATCTCGAAGCTCAGCGTGGGCCATCTGATATGCTGTAGTGGATATCGGAGTTTTCTGGGGGTATAGGTCAATATAAAAGCCTTCCTCTCTGCGGGGAGGTAGTCCTGGAATGTCATCGGGGAAAACATCTGCATACTAATCCACCACTACAGGAATACTCGGACTTCGTACATCAACTGCTCCTAGGATGAGACAAGCCAACTGATGAGTGATGGGCTTTCCTTTCCTCTATGTGAGTCCATCCTGCGCTGCTAAGGCTCCCTTCTCGCCAGTGAAGGTAAACATGATCCCATCGGTGCGTACACACCGCACCTTTCACCTAATACAGTCAATATGAGAATGGACTGTATATAACCAATCCATGCCCAAGATGACGTCGTAAGGCCTCGACTCCGCTACAAGAAGATCACAGCTGAAGCTCTCGCCTCCTAGAGTAATCTCACACTGTCGGCACCAGTAAGTAATCATCAAGTCGGATCTCGTAGAAGTATCTAGCCATAAGGATTGAGCCAACATCTCTGTCGGAATCTCCGAGCTTCGAACAAGGGAAGTGAAAATAAAGGAGTGACTCGCTCATGTGTCTATAAGAACTACAACAATGGTGGAGTAGACACAGATAGTACCTCGAATCATCTCTGGCGCACTGTGGTCATAGGCCTCTACTACCTGAAGCTGAGCCTGTCTCTGCCTGCCCGCTCCCTATGGTCGGGGTGGACCTCCTGGTGGTAGTGTTGGTAAAGCCTCAAACAGTCGCCCACCACCTGTTGCTCGGCCAGCTCCCCTCCCTTGTCTTCTTGCTCTTGGAAGACCTCCATGGTCAACCCTCTGTCTCTTCCTGGGTGGACCCTCAGTCGTCTACTGCTCCTCTGTACGGCGGGTCGGGCAGTCACGAGCCATGTGGCCCAGCTCTCCAAATGCGTAGCACAGCCTGCTCCCCAGAAGGCTGGATCTGCGCCTTGTGCCCCGTACCTCTGAGCCAGTGTCCTGAGGTCGTCTGCCTGATGGTCTGGTCCGCCTAGACCCCTATGACATCCATCGACTGCCAGATGCAGACGACTCTGCTACATGATGCCCTGCGGTAGGTCTTGCTGCTGGCATAGGCTAGGAAAGAAAGCTATCTATGAGAAGGGCTCACTCTAGTACTCCTGCCTGTGTCGGAATGCTGAGGGAGATCATTGATGCCCTGATCTCATGCCTCAGTCCCTGCTCGAAGGTACGGGCCTGGAAGAATGGGTCCCGTACCATAACCGTCGAATAGCACGAGAGATCGGTAAATCTCGTCGAGTACTTGGCAACCGTCATACTGCCATGTCGCAGCTGTACAAGCTGCTGGATGCTCATCGCACGGAGGGTGGCTGGGATGAACTTCGAGCAGAAGAGGATCTCAAAGTCCATCCAGAGTAGTGATGCCTCGTCGTGCACCTGGAGCATCAAGCTCCACCATCTTCCTATTGCCGCACATAGGAGGCTCGCTTCGAGGATCACCATGAGGTCATCTGGTGTCCCCACTAACCTGAAAACTCGAACAACTGCCTCCAGCAAATCCTTGGCTGCCTGAGGGTTCATCTCCCCATGGAACCTGGGTGGTCTCTGATGCTGAAACTCGTGTAGTGCACTAAGTCGATGTGCACTCTCAGCGACTGGGGATGGTATCATCAGTGGCTCGGCAGGTAGAGGTACCACTGGTGCCTCCACTGTCAACACCGAGGCCTCGTCGCTCAGTGGGCTGTCATCTCACACAAAGATCGGAACCCTAGCTGGCTGCCATCATGGGGCCATCCTGAAAAGAAACAGGTGTGCCATGTCAAAACAGTATACCTGGTGAGCTGACACATAGTTGTCAAAAAGAAAACTTTTGAAACACATATGCAATCAATGTTTTTGTGCACTGAGTCGGAAATCAGATGTCGGGGTCTTGCTGTACGGATACGTCGGTCGCCACAACAACACTGGACTCCCAGGACAGATAACCACACTCAATACCCTAAACACTATTTCCTCACATAGAAGAAAGATCAGAGTCATGAGTTCTGCGGTAGAACCAGACTCCTCTGATACCAATTTGTCACGACCCGTCCTCGGGGCCCGTGCCGTGACTACCCCAAGCCCAACTCTCATAGGCCAGGGGCTGGCGACTAGCACCAAGGCGTAAATCTTGACAAAAAGGGGAAGACATTGTCTTTATAAAGTAACAGACACCACATAGTAAGCCAGCAAAAGTAAACACGGAGTAAAACTGGGTACAAAAGTATGTGCAGAAAGTAAATGGGCCAGAATACAAACCCAAACTGAATGTAAAGTACAACTAGAAAGAAAGTACAACAACTGAATGTAAAGCAGCAATGTTGAGCTGTCCACGGGAATTCCCACCTAAAGGGTGGGTACAGATAGCCACCTCAGCTCCACGGGTCCAGCCATCCACTCTGTGTACGTCTCATCCAGTGGTCCACCTGCAGGTACCGACTTCTCCACAAGCCTAAACCACGATCAGCGTTGTCCGTCATCTACATCCAACACAACGTAGTGCGGGGATAGCCCGTGCAGGGGTGAGTATACGCTACTCAGTAGGGCCCCTAAGACCCCTGAAGGTCTCCCAAAATCTAAAAAGGATAATTCAAAAAGGAAAGATAAAATCATGAAGTAATATCCAACACTACTGAGGTATATTCCCATACATATACCTAAGTCATCAATTCCAGTTCGACTCCAACATCCCAGCACAAGTTCGATCACGTCCACACAGGATAGTACAACCCGATCCACACAGGAAAACACAACACAATCCACATAGGAAAAACAAGTCAATCATATCGAAGACAATAATTTAAAGTCAAGACTCAGCTCACATAGGTATAATTCTTCGTAAGGTGATAGAGATGATCAGATATAGCCATTGATTCATCTAAGCTAGGACGCACGTAGAATACTACACCAACTAAGCTGTCGGATCCACATAGGATACAGACCAGCTACTCTACCAGACCCATGTAGGATAGCAAGAACAGATTTAGAAACTGCCAGACCCACGTAGGATACAATAATAATAGTCATTTTCATTGAACCCATGGAGGATTTTAGTACGGTCTTCATTGCTGCCGAACCCACGGAGGATTTCAGGGCAGTCTTCATCATCATCGAACCCACGAAAGATTTCAGTACGGTCTTCATCACTGCCAAACCCACATAGGATTTCAGTGAAGTCTTCATAACCATCGAACCCATGAAGGATTTTAGTACGGTCTTCATCGTTGTCGAACCCACATAGGATTTTAGTGCAGTCTTCATTGCAGTCACAGTCGCAGTCGCAGCCAGCTCTATGTTTCCCGCACACAGCATGCTCTTTTCCGGGAGGGTCCGGTCCACGAACCAAGGGGTCGATACATCAACTGGCATGTGGTACAGAGTTGATGTATTCCAAAGTTCCGTCACGAGAATGGTAAATCAACGTGACAGATAGCGTGTCAATCAGACGCCCGGTTTGAGAGTTATTGGCTTTTTCGTTCTAGGGGCCCCGTTGGTTTTTAAGTCCAGCCAACCCGACCGCACTCCAACTGCATCCAATCCTTGATTGGAGTAATCTAAAACGTCTGTGTCACTAATATTAATCCAAAAAAGTTGACGGCACGTCAATCGGACGTCCGGCTCCCATGTTATGAGTGTTTCCGCTCCGAGGTACCGGTTGGTTTCATGTTCAAACAAACCCGGACATACCCCATGTTCTTTGAAACCTTGAGTTTAATATACTGAAATGACCATATAGATCCAAGGATCACCATGCAACTGACAGTTTGTTGATTGGAGGTCCTTCGCCCATGTTATGGGAAATAGACCAAAATTGGTCCGAAAATGGGGGGTTTGGGCCCGGTCCGACCCAGCCCAACCCCCCTGGTTCGAACTGACCCGGGTCCGGGTCTGACCCTGCTGGGCGCGGCTCGGTCTGACCAATGCAACCCGGACCGGCCAGGACGGGTGGCACTCTGGCTCGGCCAAAGGTCGAGCATGGGGGGATGTGGTCCCCCCCCCCCCCTTAGCCAGCGACGCGGCGCTGGCCGCCGCGTCTCCCCCGGGTCCCGCGCGGCCATGGGACCGGTCTCCTACGGCTGCGGCTTCAGCCGCAGCGGTCCCTCCTGGCGGCGTGCCGGGACGCCGCCGCCTCCGGGTGGCCTGCCTGTGCGGGCCGCCGCCTCCGGCCGCCGGCACCGCCGGTGAAGTCTGCGGGCCACCGGAGTTTCTCTTGTTGTCCTTTTTCAATTCTGTCTGTGGAGGTGATCTTCTCGGGTCCCATAATTTACTGCGGAATCATCAAACCGCCTCTTCGGCCCATTCCTTCATCACCTGTTGATCTGCCATCAAATATAAAATCTGCGGAGTCTTCGAATCGCCTCAACGGCGCCACGCGACGACACCGCGCTTCTTCGCACGTTCTTCATTATTTCTGCGCTATGTCGTTGCACCGCGCCTCCATTGCTCATACCGCAACAAGTACTATCATCAAAGGGGAAGGAGGGTCGTCCGTGTTCGTGCGTTCCGACCTCCTCTCATTATTATGATAACAAGCATCCCTGATAGAATTCGATGAACGGAAAAGAAAATAATTCACGGGAAAAACAATTAACCCCTACCTCAAGGTGCTGTTGAAAGAAGGTTCATCGCGGGAATTAATCGTCGCAGAAGACGGCGTCACGGAACAAGGTTCCGTAAACGTTTTCAGAGTCACAGAGAAGATAATAGTCAGTGTCACGGTACCCAGCGTTACGTCGTCGATCTCCTAGGATTCAGCGCTCTTCATCGTCCTTCGTCGGAGGTCGGCGTTCTTCGTCAGCGACAGTGCGTTCTTCGCGTTCTTTAAGGAGGAAGAAGAGGATTCCAAGGGTTGAGCAATTCCTCTCTAATCCCTCTCACACAACGAACCCCCTTAATGAAATAATACTTGTCTTATTTAATTAATAAACAAGCCAACATCTCAATTTGAAATTAAAAATTTAATCCTCGAAATAAATATATTGAACAACTTAAACAGTTAATTAATTAAGAGAGTTGACTTTTCATTAATGGGGGGGGGGGGGGTTCGGGTGTGTTGCACAAATTAAATGCTCGTGGGAGGTAAAAAGGAAATAAAGGGGGTGGGGATCATGTGGGACCCACGTCACTAATATCCTACCTAGGAATTAGGGTATTAGTGGGCCCCACTCTAACCATCAAGAATAGGTTTAATCTACCTTAAATAAAAATAAAATTGGTTGCAAAAATTTTATTTTATTCATTGCCTGAGCCACTATTTTTTTATAACCACACCCGAGAAAACGCAACTCCAGAAAAAGGTGTTCTTAAGAAATTACCGGCGATGCGGTTCCATCGGTGCCCTCGGATTTCGATTCCAAGAACCAGTTCAAAAAATAGGAAAACTCGCTCGTTCGTTCACTGAACGTACCCGAGCTAAACTTTGGAACATTATTCCTGGCACATCGGGCCTCAGAATCAGGTACCGTCAAAAATTGTGTTCTTGTAAAATTACAAAGAAAAGTAAGAAAAAATTTCCCTTGAATTTTACAGGTCTTTACAAAACATGTGGTGAAAATTAATTATATATATTCTAAAAGGACCTTTAGAAGTTATCCAAAGGTAGTTTGGATATGGTTTCACAATTTTTTATATATAGTGTTCCATAAGGTGAAAGCATGTTAGGATTTTGACAATTTTAGTGTAGGTTGGAGATTGATGGAAATATTGACTAAAATATAGAATGTGGTGTTGTTTTTTAGACCACCTCATAGTTTTTGTTGGGATATACTATGTTGTGGTGAATTTCACTATTACATAGTGTTGTGCATAGAAGTTTTGCATGATATGAAATATCATGTGGCTCATAAATCTTCTATCAATCTAAGTAATTATGATCGTTTATTATCACTTGATGATAATATATATGAGTTTGAATACACTAAACATTTTTTTAAATGTTAAACAAATAAATCCCAATAATGGGTCATAAGTTATAATGATTTATAACTTATGAAACATATGTCCTTAAATGTTTAGTTTTCTTAGTGTCTCCATTGATGGATATATAGAGGAAATCATGGTATGTGATTTGTGTTCTATTAAAAGAGTATATTAATCCTATAATTTTTCTTAATACTAATCATTAGATCCCTCTATCTCTCTCTATATATCACTATATATATACCCCCCCCCCCCACCTCTATATTCTTCTCTCTCTCCATTCCCACTCTCTAGTTTTCTTCATGTTTTATTCACTATGATCTAAAATATTCACAATAGTGAAAAACTAACCCAAGGGATCTCCCAAGGTAAGAATCCAATGATTAATCAGAGTCCTTGAACACTCTTTATTAATTTCTTTTATCTATTTTGGATTATTTAGAGGATGATATTTGGTAAGGAATGGTGACAGTGTATCCTCATTAATGTTTTTATAAGAATAACTTCTTATTGTTCCACTATTTTCACTCCCATTACCTGATCATTGTTACATCAAATTTTTCTATGGTAGTTAAGGGACTAATGGGTGCAATTTCATACCAAGAATTTGGGACTGGGTGTGGTCTCGATTGATGATCCCTTAGTCTTTCTAACCAGTGGATGTATAGTGTGATTAGAGATTATTTGGTACACATTATATTCAAATAAAAGGGTAATGGATGGTGACCAAAAATATGATTCCTATTGTTATTAATAAATCAAGATAGGGATTATAAAAATAAATTCTTGATTAATATCAAAAAATAATAGAAGGAAGAAACATGGAGAATCCCCTTACCTCAGAACAAATCAATAACATTGATCCTGAGAGAAAGGATTATTATATGGAATAATGGAAAGAATAATATAACCCCCTCCCCTAGACCAAAAAATGGCCCAAGAAAACATTATGATAGAAAATTGATAAGTTAATTAGAAACCCTTCTTTTTAGACCAAACTATCTCCTCTAATATTTACAAGACTGTTATAAATTACCATTTTTAAGGAATTACAGGTGTAGAATAATAATAAAAGTTTGAAGTGGTATAAATATTCATATCATAGAATTAAATTGGTTGTTTTCAATAAATATAATGATTTTTGTTATAAGAATTCAAGATAAGACTAACAATCATTGGCGAATGTTGATAATTTCTATTATTTGATTCTATGGGATAACGATTGATGGGTTTCGGGTTCAACAAGATAGATCAGGTGATTCAATATCATATCCAGAAAAAAATGACTTCATAAGATATAAAAAATCTTATAAATACTCTAGATTAATTCACTGCTGAAAAAGAGATGGAAGGGATGCTCATCAGGCCATACATCCTTGGGGTGCCTAATTGAATCGTAAAAGGTGTTTCTTCAATGACAAGGGATGAAATGATCAATGAGAACATTAAATTCCAAGGGTGGCCTATATATTAATATTGTGTTAAGGGTAAATGAGTATAATATGGAATACATAAGGGGAAATTTGAATTTCAAAATTCACATGCAAGGAAACCCCATCAACCCCCACTTAATTGGATACTAACAGGGGAAGGGTTTTAGTGTTTTGAAGCATCCTATTTTTTCATTCAATAAATAATAGATATTTAACCTACTAGAATGGAAATTTTAATATAATAAAACATACAAAAAAATGGATAGAGTCAACCTGGCACCATGATGAGTTAGAACCCAACATATCCATGGTGACCTCACCCATGGCCCACCCTGAGAGACCACCATGACGTGGTAGAATTATCCCCATAATTTCCACACCACCATATCCTAGACTATAGAATAGAAGTTCCAACCTCTAAATCTTATCCCTTATACATATGATAACTTCACAACCACATGGTACCACTACTGTCATGGTTAAGAGAATTTTTTCTCTTCTTTTCCCATAAGGAAACTCACCATGTACCACACCCATGAAACATGCATTTTTATATATCTATTTCCCATAAGGTAGAATATCTAAGCCCATAAATCCAGAATACCCTCTAAAATAGGGTATAACATGTCATGGAGAACCTCTACAGCATGGTCACTCTCAAAAATGAGTGTTTCAAATCACGTGGTCACTAAACATCAAAATAACTATCCTCTATGGACATTTTACATAAAATAGACTCTACAAAATTGGTGACCATGATTTTTCTATCCCCCATTATTCCAAAACTCAACATTCCACATTTTTAACACCTCCAAACATTAAATATGCCCTACCAATTCCTGGGGGTAGATATAGATATATGGAACATTTGATTGAAAAATTTATGTAATGAACAACTGAATATAAATCCTATACTATTTTTTCACCCAAGCTTAGTGGTGAGGGTTTTGAATAAAAATAAAACATAAAACTATAAAAACCCAAAAAACTATTTTTATAATGGAATTAAATTGTAATTACAATATAATAACCATTATTACTCTATGTTAATTGTAATTTTTATATTATCACGAGCAATACAATACTTTTATGTGAAAACTAGGGTTTTAATTACTTCATATTCAAAAGTTATCAATCCATAATACTCTCTTCATTATTTCCCAAAATTGGATTCCATTTGGAATTTTTTTGTTATGTTTTCAAACATTTAGGTCCCTGAGAAAAATATTTAATTTCCACATGTCATTTCTTTCTTATAATTTTTAAAGGGTATAAATTTTATCCTTAGGTGGATATAACCATGTATTTCATTAGATTCATTGAAATTATCTCATGTGGAAATAAATTATAACCATATTTATCCTTATGTCAATTCTAGTTATCTTCTACATAACTTAATTAATTTTACGTATTGGGAAAGGGATCATACATATTATCCAAAAATCCTAACATATGGGATCTTTTCTTCTATAAAAAATGGATAATTCCTTACATATCAGTACATCCATATGGTGACCTTACATATTAGTTGTAGAATCTTTTGTATCACTAATATAATCTTATGTATCATAGGGCCTCCAGACACATCATCACTAGTGACAAATAAAAATTATATATGAATGATCTATAATATCTTATATGACTGCTATAAGATTATAAAGATCATTGTGAGCTTCCTAGTACATTTTTTCTCAAAGTCATTTTACTTATATACAAAGTTGATCCATACATATGAAGTGGGTAAACTTATATATCATATTCCTTTACCAATTCTATCCAATTATCCCTTATTTAACCCTTATGTGTCCCAACTAGAAACTCTTGGCTAGTACTTTTATGTATGAACATTTGAAGATTTTCCAATTTAGAAACTCATATAAGAATATTTCAATATTAGTGTTTTTCCATATGTAAATTTTCTCAACATAACCTAAAAATATAAGATATATATAAATTAAATCAATTAATAATATAATAATAATAAAATCATTAAAAATCACATATTACACCAAGTTTGAAATAAATTCTCAAAATACTACTATAAACTAAATATCTGATAATTTATATCAGGTTATGAAATTAATAGGGGTAAAATAATTTTGTTACATTGAAAAAGTAAAGAATAAATATTATTTTTCAATTCAAATTAACTTATACATCGCACTTGTAAAAAATTATCTTACATTGAGGTTAAATAAAGCTTCTCAAGATGGATTTGGTTGCACCTTTCAATTATCATAATTTTGTAAATGTCATGATTCATATATAGATCTAAAGTCCCTAATTTCTCACATTTCATAAAAATAAATTTAATCTACTATTAATATCCATGTTCATTTTGTACCTACCTACTTAAAAATATCTATTTATTTACTAAAAGAATTTTATATCAATTTTTTCTATTTATCAAGCACATGCATGATTTTCATTGGATGTTTTTCTATCCTAGTCTCTCCAATTCACATTTTCATAAGACTGAATCCTTTATGAATGAATATTCATGGGTTTTTTATGGGTTATAGTGATTAGGTTTTGATGTTAAAATTTTTAAGGTAGAATGAGTTAGTTGGATTCTTTTAATCACATTGCATAATTAAACAAGTGTGAAACTCAATAAAAATTCCTCACCCAATCTCATTGAAATAATTCTTCAAACCCAAAAATTCCTCTTAATAATGGAGTTCCCCATAGCATATATTACAATTAATGATCCCACCTCTTCCTCTTTTTTAATTATTTTTATAAAATTATTTTCATTTTTATGCATATATTTTTTCATATTGTTTTTTAGATAAAGAGTATGGAAATGTATTACAGTGAAGTTTTGTAAATCCTTCTACCAACCAAACTATAGAATGCCTAAATAATCATCTCAATGGATGGTATTTCCCCCTAGGAATGCCACAAAATAGTACTTCCCCCACATTGGTTTATAAAGTAATCATGAAAAGTGATCATGATTTTGTTAGGTATGTATAATTAGCTTTCAATGTGGATACCAAACAAGTTATTCATGGATTATAAAGCAATTAATATAAAGGCATCATTTGTGCTAAAATATATGTTAAATTTCAAAAGGGGGGTTTTTAAAATGGGGCCTCAGTCATTTTTACACAATTCATAAAATATAGTAATTTTGAAAAAGAGTAAAATAGTAAGTTCTAGATCACTTAAAATTCCTCAATATTACTAAGAAAAATAAAAATTAAATAATATGTGAAAAGGGTTTAAAATAACTCTTTTTATGAAATTTTAACATTAAACTGCACTTGTTCCAATGAGTTTCACAATTGTTAAATTTTATTTAATATATATATTGAAAATCCAGAAAAATTTAAATTTCATCAATTGATGAAATACTCAACTTTTTAAATTCTGAGGTTTTGAAAAATTGTCAAGATGATTTGAATTTCCTTAAGTAATTCATTTCTTCTCAAGATATCCAAAAAATTTCCCTTTTGGGTCATCATAATTCACAATAGATCTACAGTTATTAAATAATTATGAAAGAAGAATACAACCTCACTTATTAATTAGTGGTATCCTTTAGTTAATCTCTTATATTCATCTAATTATAAAGCTATAAAAAAGAAATATTTCAAAATAACGTTTTTCAATGTAAAAATAATTAGAATGTGGAAAATAAAAAAGTTAAGGGTTTATTTAACCCAGCAAGTAGGTATTGGGTTTTGACTGTCCTCAAGGAGGTAGTTCTAGTTGTTATCCTAAATTAAATGTTGGATTTGGATTATGTGATGTAAAACATCACCTTATTATTCTTCTAGTACTCATTTAAATAAATTGGGTGTGCAGTATCCCTTCATTAGTGTGTTATAAGTCCACCCCCATTGTTATGAGATACAGATTTCATGGTGTGGGTGGGAGAAAGTAAGGGTCCTCAACTTATTACACTACTACCATGACATCATCAAAAGCTTTATCTAATGAAAGTGTATTAAAATATTAGTCCATGAGGAATTCAACTAACATTTCATATTCAATAATGTCAAAACTGGATATATTTAGGTCAAAATCACCACCTAGAAATTGGTCATCATGTAACATTGTCACCCCGGGTAGGGCCCCTGGGAACTCCCCGTTTACTCCCTTCAAAAAAAATTCAATTTGTTTAGGGAGATTTTTGTGTTCTTCTAAAGGTATATATTCTTCTTCATTGTTACTCTCTAGGGAAATCCATTGGATGGCAGAATTTAAAAATTCAAAATAACTCAGCTTAATACTCAGTTTTTTTAGAGAATGTGATGGAAACGAGTTAAAGAATATATTATCTCCTTGTATCGACACAAATTTCAATTATTCTTATTTGGTAATTTACTATTAGATTAATATTAATATATATAGAGGATGGTAGTCAATATAATCCATTATTTCATCAAATTACACCACATCAGTGGTATATTCTTCTAAGGCCAAAGAGAGATAAAATGGTGTTGGTTCTTCTTCTTTAAATATAAAAGATTCATGTTGCAAGTTACCTTCTGCAACGTTACTCCAATATTCGTCCAAGTTTTTTCAATCTTTAACATGTATATCAATTGGTGTAAAATATTTAGTAATCTATTCTAGCAATTGAAGAGAAAGGTCGGAGAGTACATCTCCAATTAGTTCATTTTCATCCTATATAGGTTCTTCCACATGAAAAAACAATGGGGATACTTATTCCACCACTTATTTGTGTTCTTTCTAAAATAGGTAGCTCTTAGTTTATAGTTTTTTTTATTTTATGAGCAGTTAAGTGTATTATTCCATTTTTTATCCACCCGCATATCATATTTGATATTCCACATATTCTGACTTCTTTTATCATAAGCATTTTCTTCTTGCACCTATATGTAGTGGTTCCATGGATAATATTTTTTTTAAATTTCATTGAATATATATTTTTAAAAATATTAAGAAAAATAAATAAATATTTATATTATTGAATGTAATAGTAACTGATTGACTTGGTTCCCAAGAAATAGTGCCCTATTTTGATACATCATTCATAAGATGATAAAAAATAAAATTTATATTTTCCTAGTGGAGTACGGTGAATGAACAGGGGCATCTATCAAGGATCCTATTTTGGATCACATAATATTTCAATCACTAATAATATTTTTTGTATATTAAACATTTTAAATCAATGGAAAAATGGTTGGTTTTGAAACAGAATGAAAACATAAAGTAAAAAATTGATGTAGATGAAAATAGAATGAATATGGAAAGAAAGGAAATAATTCCATAAGAAATACCCAGAGTGAACCTCCATTAACTATTTTTTAGTCTCTAACCTACTCAATTATCACACTCCACTGTATGTATCATCAACATACCCTTCCCATTGATTTGACTATATAGTGTACCTAATAATAGTTGATCATAATACGCATCCACCTTCTCTTTAGTTGGAAGGTTAGAGGGATACTCAATTAAGAAAACCCATTTTCCTACCTTCCTGGTATGTATTATCACATGTTTATACCTTAACCACCATGGATCAATAATATACCCCAATGATCAATTTAACGGATTGAAAATAGTGACAGATTAATGAGTTCATCTCAGAAGAATCGTAGTGGGGACATGTTATCACCATTTCCAACCACAAATCATCCACTAATGAAACCAAATTGGATTAAAGGAATTTTAAATTAAGAGCATAAGGACTTTGTTTCATCACTAGATTCTTCAACAAAGATATTGATTTGATTATTTCTTCACCATCATGAATATTAGATATCACATTGAAGAAAACGTAAAATGATGATGAAAGAGATACTCATGACCCAACCCCATTAAAACACCACTTAGTTTAGTTAAAGGAATGAGTTTGACCCCCAAATCCCACCTTTAATAGGCCATGAATTAGAGACTAGCTTCAAGGGTGACTATCACAAGTATCATAGGCATTACCATCTTAAATACTAGAAAAATATTACCAATCCACCAAAAAACTCCATTAAAATAAAGGGAAAAGTTTTCATTACCCAATATCATCTATCACTTCATGATAAAAACATAAAGAAATAATAGATCATGCAAGACCGAGATTCTAAATCTTCACTCCTGATATATAAATAGAACCACCCCTAATCACGCTTAAGATATCCAAAAATTCAAGAAAGTGAATATAGGTAAGAGAATTGCAGTACTAAATAGAATCATTTTTCAAAGCATAATAACAAGAATGTGAAATAAATATGTTGGGAAATACATGTATGAAAATAAATATATAGAGATGGAAATGAGAGTATGGCAAAGAAATCATTCCTAGTCAATGGTAAACACAATTACGACATCCTGTAGATTCACATATAACCAACTATCACACCCACGGTGTTAATATTGTGTATTTTTTATTTATTCTTGGTCTTTCATTTTTTCAATAGCATTTTATACGTATTTTCAATGAAAAATAGAGGTTTTGGGGAGATATAGAGTGGTTCATGGTTAGTAAAAACTATGCACAAACCCCAGAAAACTATGTTGTCTAGAGAGATTCACTAGAGTGCCTACACAGTTTGGTTTATGGTTTCTGAAAAAATATAACCCAAACCATGTGGCCACCACCTATTGAAACATTGGTTCCCACATGGTAAGTACATGGTTTAGCAGACCATATAGCCTACCTAGTTTCAAAATATATATTTTTCAAATATTACCCTCCCATATTTTAACCCATTTTCTCCCCTCATTTACCCCATTTAACCCTATCAAATATAGAAGCACCACCACTCTTCTCCACCACCCTCTTGGATTAAATATTTGGGTGATTTTAGCATGGTTCTTCAATAAAACTCTAATTAAGAGTCTTCTATCTTCTCCTCATAACCAATTCTCTCTATTTTCTTAAATTTATTTCTCTATAGTGGTTATGGGGACATAAAGTGTGTTTAGTATAAACTTTTTTGTTTGGGTTTTTATGTTTGTGGTGTGTTATTGAATCTAAAGGATATATACTCACCTTTTCTTGTAGTTTCTAACTAGATTTTGGTGGTTTCACGAAAAAAGGTAGGTGGTTCCATGTTGTGATATTTTTTAATGAATTAAATATGTTTTCCTCAACTCTAAATTATTTCATAAAATGTTTTTTATGTGTAAATGGGTGATCTAAATGGTATTTATGTGTGTACAGTTCTTGAAGTGGTTTGTTTCATTTAAATATGGTTGGTAATAAGGTGATATGGAATGTGATGGCTTTGCTTGTGGAAAAGGGGATTTTAATATTTTGATAAATGGGGTGAAGAAAATAAGAATCCTAGGTACCAAGGTGGGAAGACTATGATATGTACACTAGGAATGAACCTACCTACCTATCATAATTATGTTATAATAATTTGGTTAATAGTGTTCTCATGTGGATACCCGTGAACATATTTTCTGCACTCATTGTTCCAAATACAGTGGTGATAAGGGTTGAAAAAAATCATTTCCTCATTTAAATAGGATTCCCAAAAAAATCAGAAAAATCCATTGGGAATCATGGGAGTGCATGTATCAACCGGTTAATGGTGGGGGGTGGACTAAGGATCATGTCGGCCTCCACGTTTAGCCTCCAAGACAAACATTATTAGGATCTTGTGGAGGAAAAATCACTTTGGTGAAGGTTTATTATTTATAAATAAATGAATGATTTATCTCACCTAAAGGTCCATGTGTCCATATTATGGAAAATATTTAGTTTTCATATTAATGTGGTTCTTGTCCACACTCGTCGGATTATTGGTCATGGTGACATAAATTTTTGTACTCACAAATTGGTTGGAAAGACTCTTGTCTTCCCTGAGTTCCAAAAACCAATAATATACTTTTAATAGTCTAGAAAACATCCTAATTATATTCCTTTTATCATGGACCATCATCAACAAGACTTTTTTAACAGTATCATACTAACAAATGATTATGAAAGATGTGTTTTCATTGGTTCCTCATCGGTTGTTTTTTTTTCTATGAACTATCATCTTATAATTCAATCATCCCGTATAGATCATGATGGTAGAGGGATGGAGTCTCATTTATGCAGCCATATACCATTGAAGTTCAATTTTCTAGTGTGCTTCCATTAGAAACATGCCTTAGCCACTGATGTGGATATCCAGTATAAAGGCATTAACCTTTCCTTCAATTGTCTTTTTTTCTGAATCCCAGGTGTGCATTGATCTCACATATATCATTTAAAGTAGAGTGAGCTTCATATGTTTTTAATACCCTCAAATATTTCATTGTTATTCCCTCTCAAACTCTCAGAATCAAAAAATTTATCCAGTAGTGGTACCATGGTGTGGGTTCCAACAATCATGAGAGGAAAGTGAGATATATCCTCATGGAATTAGGATATTGGTGTATTTGGAGTGCCATAAATTGGGAAAGGAATGAGGGTTTATGTAGCTCAATAATGGTGTTGGTGGTTAGTAAAGGAGAAAATTGGCTAAGTTGGGTTCCCTAATATGATTCTGGGAGCTGTGTCCATACCTGAGGTCGCTAATGGTCGGTCAGGCCTCCTCCCATTCTGTCTAGAACCACTCTCTTTACAGTCGCTAGGTGTGTTGGGTTCCCCCATCCACGTGTCTAAAGATTAATTTCGATGGTTAATGTAACCACATTGTCCTGAGGGGGTATGTTTTGTATATAACTCATGGTGTTGTGGTCATTCTATTATTCATTTCATCCTACGGTAGTGGTAACTCCCCCAATATGGAATCTAAGGCTATTCTCACCAGTCGGGATTTTTTTCACTATAAAGGCATAATCCTATCATCGGTTGAAACTGACCCATATACCTTTTTTAATTCACTATATGATCACTCTTCTATTAATTGTTTAATCATTTATTTTATTCCAAAATTCAAAAATATCATGGATAATTGGACTCCTCCTCTCCATACTTGGATGGAAGGTAACAAGGTTTGAGACATCTTAGTATCTCAAGTCTCTTATGACCTCTCTATTATCTCCTTCACCAATACTAGGTCCCTCCCTCTATAATTATTGGATACTTTTAGGGGTAACTCTCTCATGTTTCATTATTTTAGTCCCCCATTAATTCTTGTGTATTTGTTTCTACTACTAAATATTAATAAAAAACATTACTTTTATAGACTCTATGCATGGAACACTTGGTGGGATCCTACTGGGAATGTGATATCACACCCTATATATGCACATTTGGTATATGTAATCCTTTTTTATTATAATTCAGGTAAATACATGGACTCATTCAGAGGAAGTGGTTACTATTTTTAGTTTCATCTCTTATGGTTGGTTTTGATGGTGGTGACATGGTGGGTGTCGAACCTTAAGCCACATGGAGGCATGTGTTCCTTTTTCTGGTCTCCTCCCCATTTTGATCATTTTATATTTGATTATAATTTTAAACATAAAATTGAAAATTTTATATTCCTCTTTTTTTATAGTTGTAATATATGATGGTTATGATGCTTTATATAAACGTTAGAATGTTATTGGATATGGATATTGAACATTATTCTTAGGTGAAAATCATTACCGAAGGATTTCTTTGATTCCCAATTACTAGTATCCAACCCATAGGGATTAGTAACACTCTTCAGGCCATTCCATGGGTCAAGATTGGCATCGATTTAGATTTCATCCCCAATAAGTTTATGAAAAAATTGTATCAGAACCGGTTTTCCCATTCTCTGGGTCTTGTTATTTGAGAAAGTAAAGATAGACCAGAGTAAGGCCTATGAAGGGTTCAGGTTTTGGTAATGATTGGGGTGAATGAACAACATACCTCATGATACACCTTGTGATACCATGGGGTGACAAATATTTTGTTTGACTTATCCTTTAGGTGCAAAGTATAGACTTTAGACTGTGAATGGTCACTAAGGTAGGGTGGAGTGGTTTGAATTGTTTTTTGAGTTTTTGTGGATTTTTTTATGTGGGTATTTTATATTGTTTTTTTATGGTTTAATGTATTGAAGGTTTATTATGTGTTTTTTACTTGTGTAGCATCAATCCTCCCCACATAACTCCTATAAAGCCACCATAGGAGGCAAGGGAGTGTTCTCCATCACTAGTTAATCAGATATTGGTAGAGGTAGTGGTTTAGGATTCCTGAGACCTATATCAGAGAGTTAGATCTAGTCCATATTGGGATAGGGAAGCTAATATAGGATCAAAAAGGGATCGGGGTTAGGAATTTCTTAAGCATAATCCTCCTTCATTCAATGTAAGAACTGAATGAAAAGAAATGGATGATGGGGTGGGTGAAATTTTGAGTATCTTTATGTTCCTATGGACTCCTAAAGCAACAAAGATAAAGATTGTTGTGTTTTTTTAGTGCATTTTCATAGGTAGTGGGAGTCAGTGGTTTATATAGGTAAACATTAGAAGATGGTTTTGAAGGTATTCAAGTTCATCATTAATTAAAAGTACTGATCTAATGCACTAGTCCTCCAAAATCCAAGGACTTACAAGATCTTGTTTAGGGAGATAATTCATTGATTTTGTATTCAAATAGCTTCACATATCCAGTAATATTTTTTTTTCTAATTTAGTTGTTAATAAAAAGATTAAAGATCACTAGTTATAAATTGGGTTGTAACTAGAAATTCAATAATAACTCTTCTTGATTATGTTTAATAACTATGTTGAGTTTTTTGACCAAGAATTAATGGTTGAGTTTGACCAAGTGGGGTTTTCAGACTTTTTTGGGACACTTCCATCATTGGGACAGAGTGGGAGTGGATTATTTGGATAGAATATGATGTTTGAGGAGAAAGGGAAGAAGGGTTGATGTAGATCTTGATATCCACCTTGAATACCTTCATTAGTAGTTATAGGTGGTGGATCTATCATGTACCATCGGTGTGGGATGTTCAAGAATATGTGGTCTACACGCTCAGTTCCACCCAAGGAATCCATTTTTGTAGATTCATGGGCCATCTTCAAAGGTTATGTAAGATGGCCCCTCCTTCTCAGAGTAATGTGGGATCTAAATCTTTTAGGGTGACAGTAGATCAGTTTCATGCATCCGTCATTATGGGGTCTCATTCTGGTGGATTTTTTAAAAATACCAGATCTTATTTTAGGTAAATACAGCTTAAGGTAGATCCATAGGTCAGTAGTCAACCATATTAATATGTGGAGATGAGTCACATATATGCTACGGACCAGACACTAAAGGAATCTAAAGTAGGACATATGATAGTTTACGTTACTATTTTTATTTCACTATCAATATTAATTAATTATTTCAATATAGGTTCCTCTCACTTGTACATTTATTCGCACCGTCTGGATTTTTTGAAACTCTGGACTGATCTAATGCCACTTTCAATAAAGCCGGTTATACCTCTCAGTAGAAGGAATGAGTAGGATTTCATATTATAATCTTATGTTATATATTTTTCAATGTTTGAGTTGAACATAGATTTCCTTATCATATAAATGGACCTATTTTATATGATACAAGGTATGGAATGAATTGTGCTGTTTAAGGCCCACATCAACTACTATCATCGACATGTGACTTTCACATCCCCTGATGGGAGAACATGAGTATTTTTGGGTGAATGGGATCTGAATTCAAGTTGATCCGAACCCTTAATTCTGAAGATATGAATGATTTATTTCCATATATCTTCCCTCGAGATGGATGATGATGTGGAAGTCTTGGATAATGGTTCGCCTCTCATGGTCAGTGAGTTCCATGAGGTATTCAGGTAAGATTTTTTTGGTTTACCACCTATATGGGATGTGGATTTTACTATAAATTTAGCACTGAGGACCAAGATGATATCTCTTCTATCATATCATATGGACCCCACCAAGTTGAAAAAGATAAAGATACAGTTGGATGATTTTGAATCCAAAGGGTTCATTTTCCTAAGCATTTATCCTTAGGTTGTGCTTGGGATTCTTTCTAAAAAATCTAATGGATCTCTTGGGATCTATATCGATAATCGAAAGATAAGTTGGGTGACCATCAAAAATAAATACACATATCCCCATATTGATGATCTCTTTGACCATCTCAAAAGGTGAAAGGTTGTTCTCAAATATCAACCTTACATTAGGGTATAACCGGGTCAGGGTGGGAGAATTTATTGTTCCCATGACTGCTTTCTAAAGTAGGTATATCCATTTCAAGTATTTGGTAAATTCATTAAGATTATAAAATACTCCCATTAATTTCATGGATCTTATGAACTAGGTGTTCCATAGATACGATGTCTCCATCATGGTTTTTGTGGATCAAATTTTTTTCTATTCAATATTATAATAGAAGAATAGGAAGAATTTGAGGATTTTTCTAGGAATGTAGTTAGACCACCATATTTATGTCAAATTTTCAAAGTGCAGTTTTTTGATATTGGAAGCTATGTTTCTTGGATATGTGATCTCAGTACATGGGGTTACAAATAACCTAGAAAATTTTAAAGTAGTGATTTAATGGGAGGATCTGATGAATGTATTAAAGATCAGATGTTTTTAGGCTTTTTAGGGTACTTTAAGTAGTCTGTTATATATTTCCCACAGCTTTTTTCACCTATGAAAGATATCACCTAGAAAATGGTAAAATGATCATAGTGTTATGAATGCCAAGATTCTTTCAGGAAATCAAGTAGTGGTTCACCACCACCCCTATCTTGATCACACATGAGGCTGGAAAGGGTTATGTGGTTTATTGTGATTTTTCGAGTATGGGTTTGGGGTGCATGATTATATAGGGTGACTGTGTGGTAGTGTAGAAATCTCATAAACACTAACCACATGATAATAATTACCCAACACACATCCTTGAACTTAAGATAGTGATTCATGCCCTAAAATCATGGCATCACTAACTTTTTTTGGAGAAGTTTATGGTTTTTGCAGACCAAAAAAGATTCAGTAATATCTTCTATGGAAAATATTTTAACTTGAGGTAGAAATGAAGGATTCAGAAACATGAGGTGTTCAACATTGATATTATCTACACCCCAAATATGTGAAATTTGGTCACTAAATCCCTAAGTAGGAAGTTATTAACCCAAGCTCTAAAGGAGTCCAGTGATGAGTGGGAAATAATGGGGATTTTTTCTCAGATTCCCCTAGAGGCTGAGGAATGGAGTGGGAGTGTGTTTTTCCTAGCTTGTAGTTAAAAACATCACTTTTAGAGATTATTATGGGTGATTAGCTAAATTATGGGTCATTTTGGTTCTCTTGTAAGATTCAAAGTGGTGGGGAGTGTAAAATAAATGTTCCTTATCTCTTGAAGGAATTATCTAATTTTATAGGTCGTATGGTTGTTTCATTGTCCCTATAAAAGGTTGTGATATAGGACATCCATCAGACTTAATGGGTCATTCATCATGGTTACAAAAATATGTGTTATGATACGAATCACCATTTTTAGTGACGACATATGAGATATAATAATTATTCCATTGTATCATTATGTTACACTTGACTATAGGTTAAAACCAATCACCACAGACCCTTAGTCTTGCAATAACTCCTTCATATTCGTACATGGAAGTGGGATGAGTTAACCATGGATTTAATTATTTGGTTACCCTATACACCCTAGGGAAGGAACATTATTTGGGTTGTTATTGATTGTCTAACCTAATCCAACCATTTTATCTTCATTCAGGATAACACTAAGGTGAAAGAGTTGGGTATACTTTATGTTCAGGAGATCGTGAGGTTGCATAGTGTTTCGATTGCTATCATTTTTTATGGGGACCCCCGTTTTACCTCTATTTTTTGGGAATACACCGGAGATGAAATGGGATCATTGACTAGGCTTAGCACTGCATCCCATCCTTAAATGGATGGCTATAAATAATGGGTGAATCAGATTATTGAAGACATGCTTCACACTAGTGTGTTGGACTTTAGAGGTTCATTAGAAAAATTATAGAGGTAATATTTTTCATCATTTTTCATATGTTTTTAATGATTTAATCCCTATTAATTAGTCAATTTGAGTATATTGGAATCATTTTAGTGTTTTTGGAATATTTTTGGCTTAAATGTAAAAATGGGGAAATTCTGTAAAATTGACAGTTTTATTTAACTTCTATTTTTTGGAAATAACTTTTACATTATTAATCCAACTGATGTGAATCCTATTTTTAGGATTATTATTCTTATGGTCTTAAATTTTTGATTCTGGACCAAGGCCCAATAGAAAATCCAATGGTACATAAAAATCAATCAATTGGAGAACTTAGTCTGGCTGGCAAAATGGACCCACCGCACTAAATCATAAGTATATCCTTCTACCAAGCATAAAATGATGTTACTCTAGCTAGTGTCTACTGAAGACTTTCAAAGTATGGTTAAAATTAAATTTCATTAATTAAGGTCTCATTAAGTCATATTTAGAGAAATTCCAAGTAGAGTGGGTGAAATAGTTTTTGGCATCCAAAAAAATTAATGGTCATCGATTCGGCCATATCTTTCTTTACACCTTTCCAAAGACTATTAAATTTTTTGGGTCGGTATCCAAATTAATTAAAAAAAAAATTTAAGAAGGGACATCAGTGACTTTCATCAGTCTAGTGGGAAGAAAATTGGCTATCTTCTGGAGGACAAATTTTGGAGGATCAAAATTTTTGTTCTTTCTTTTCATAATTTTACTCTTCTTAATCATGTAATGTGTTCTTCTTACCCCTAATTCAAAATTACCCTTACCATGGTCGGGTAAAAATCTGTGTGATTGGGGAAAGATAGTTTTTCCAGTTTTCATTTCATGAGTTCTTGTTATAAATGTGTTAAAATCCTCTTTTCTCTTCTATGAATCAGTTTCAATTTCTTATAATAATAATTTTTAACATGTGTGATTGTATCTGATTTTAGATCTTGTTGTTTGTTAATATTTGGTCAGTGATCAATATCTCTCTATACTAGGTTCTGGTTTATATATAATAGAATAGACCAGAACTTAGTGATGAAGTACTCGGTGATCACCAATACGTGTGTGAGGAGTAGTGAATTTTCTTGATTTCTTGGGATAAACAAGACCCGATAGGGAATTGCCTAAGATAATTTGGGGTATTCGCTACAACTCTATTACACATTAGAATGAGAGTAGACCAATTTGAGTTTTTAGTAAGGTTTATTATCACATTATTATTTTTACAAGGTAATGAGATGAAATGATTATGGATTCTCACTGTTAACGATTTAGTAGAAGAGAATTGGGTAAAGAGAACTATGATAGTATTACAATTGGAAAAACAACCCAAACCTGATCACCATTTCACATCACTGATTTAAATCACATCATTTATCAATTTGTTTTAAAACCTTTACAAAATTTCTTTACTTTATTTAGATTCTTTCTTGTATTTTTCAAATCAAAGAATTTCAAAAACAACATCACTTCTTCCTCTAATATTAAGTAACAAACACTATTATTGAGCACTCGTCTCTAGAGACAACCTAAGTAACCACAATAATACATTATTAACTTAAGTTATATTTGTTTTTTCCACACCCATGATAGGCATCTGCCAAAACATTGAACTATTGCTGGGGAGGTAGTGCCAGCATTTTTTTCTTTTTTTCTTTCAATTTTTTTTTCTTTTCAATTTTTTTCATTTTTTATTCATATAATATTATTTTTTTAATTTTTACTTTTTATTTTTTCATTTTTTTTATTCTTTTTTTTTAATTTTTTTACTTTTTCATTTATTTTATTTATTTTATATTTTTTTATTATAATTTTTTCATTTAATTTTTAAATTTTTTTCTTATTTTATTTTTAATTTTTTTTTTATTTTATTTATTTTATTTTATTTATTTTTTATTTATATTTTTATCTTGTTTTTTTTCTAATATATTTTAAATTTTTTTAAATTTTTTTAATTTTTCGTTTATTCTTTTTTAATTTTTTTTATATTATTTTTATATTATTTTTTTATTAATTTCAATTTTTTAATTTGTTATTTTATATTAGATTTATATTATTTATTAATTTTTTATTTTATTTAAATATTTTTCCTCATTATAATTTATTTATTTTCTTTTTCATTTAAAATATTATTTTTTATATATTTTTTGTTTTATATGATTTTTTTCCTCATCATTATTATATTTATCTTTTTTTATATATTTATTTATTTATTTATTTTTTATTTTCATTTTATTTTTTTGTATTTTTCTTTCTCATGTAAGTTGTTTTATTCACCTTAGTTTCTTAATAAAATTTCTTCTTCTACTTTTATTTTGTTCTTCTTAATATCACTTTGATATCGTTGGTTTAAGGTGTGAAATTATTCACACCAAACCTTGTAAAATTATCACACAACGGTGGTGTGATCGTTATCACAAAATGATGGAGTGATCGCCATTTCATATCACTGATTTAAATCACATCATTTCTCAATTTTTTTAAAACTTTCATTTAATTTCTTTACATTATTTAGTTTCCTTCTTGTATATTCAAAATCAAAAAATTTCAAAAACAAAATCACTTCTTCCTCTAATTTTAAGTGTCTAACACTTTTGTCGAGCACTCCTCTCTAGAGACAACCTGGGTAACCACTATAATACATTATTAACATAGGTTATATTTGTTTTTTCCATACCCACAATAGGTACGTGTCAAAACATGGTGTTATTGTCGGGGAGGTAGTGCCAATGTTTTTTTCTTTTTTTAATTCAATTTTTTATTTTTATTTTTTTCATTTTATATTCATATAATAATATATTTCTTAACTAATTATCTTATTTTTTACATTTTTTATTCTCTGTTATTTTAAATTTTTTAAAATTGTTTATTTTTTCATTTATTTTTTAATTTAATATATTTTATTATTATTATTATTATTTCATAAAATTTTTTATTTTTTCTCATATTTGTTTTCATTTGTTTCATTTTATTCTTTTATTTAATTTATTTTTTATTTATATTTTTATATTTTTTTAATTTTTAAATTTTTTATCAATATATATTATATTTTTATAGATTTTTTCTTAATTTTTAATTTTTTAATTTTTTCTTTTTTAATTATATTATTTTTTAATTATTTATTTTTTATTAATTTTATTTTTTATTTGATATTTTATATTAGATTTATATTATTTATTAATTTTTTATTTTATTTTAATTTTTGGTCTCATTATAATATATTTAGTTTATTCTTTCATTTAAAATATAATATGTTTTATATCTTTTTTCTATTTTATATGATTTTTTTTCTTCATCATTATTATATTTATCATTTTTTATTTTTTATTTTTTATATTTTTTATTTTTATTTTCTTTTTTTATATTTTTCTTTCTCATGTATGTTATTCAATTCACCTTAGTTTCTTAATAAAATTTCTTCGTCAAGTCTTATTTTTTTCTTTTTAATATCACTTCAATACCATTGGTTCAATGTGTGAATTTATTCACATCAAACCTAGTGAAATTATCACACAACGGTGGAGTGATCGTTATCACACAATGGTGTAGTGATCACCATTCCATATCACGGATTTATATCACATCATTTGTAAATTTGTTTTAAAACATTCACTTAATTTCTTTACTTTATTTAGTTTCTTTCTTTTATTTTCAACATCAAATAATTTCAAAAATGACATCACTTCTTCCCCTAATTTTAAGTGAAAAACTCTATTGGTGAGAACTCCTCTCTAGAGACAACCTAAGTAACCACTATAATATATTATTAACTTAGTTTATATTTCTTTTTTTCCACACCCATGAGAGGAACATGTCAAAACTTGGCGCCATTGTCATGGAGGAAGTACCAACATTTTTTTCATTTCTTATATTGCATGACTAGAAGTATAAACCCTGAACCTTTCCCTATAGATCCATAAATTTAAAGAAACATGTTGAATAGAATTAGAAACCTAAATTTTTAATATAAATTTGATGAAATTTCTCTTTTAGACTCAAGTGAAACTTCAAGTGTTCACTCTGAGCATGTCATCATAGATGGAAATCAAAACCAAACACTTAGAGACCTCTGTGCACCACAATTCCTTAATCAAAACAATCAACTTTCTAGGATAGTTTTATAAAATGATTTGGAAATGAAACCTAACATGACTTTTTTGTTTCCAAAGATTCATGGTTTGGCAGGTGAAGATCCAAACAAACACATTTAAGAGTTTACACAAGTGTGCTCAACTTTCAAACCTTGTGGAATTACTAAGGAGCAGGTAAAGTGGAAAGAATTATCGTTTTCATTGAATGGAGCTTCAAGAGAATGGATGTATGACCTACAACCAGGAGACATACATGACTAGAATGACCTGGTAAGATATTTTACGCAAATATTCTTCCCCACCTTAAAAATCACATCCATTCAAAAGGAAATTTACGTCGTATGACAATCTTCTGGAGAAACCCTTTATGAGTAATTAGAGTGATTTAAGAAGCTATGTGTCAGCTGCCCACATCAATCCATTGAGGGAAATAGATTTCTTATCTTCTTCAATCAAGGACTACTGGACCATGATAGAAACCTTCTTAATGCATTATCTGGAGGTGCATTTATTGAAAAGTGACTAGGAGAAGCCATGGGATTTATTGAGAATATTTCCCAAAACTCACAGTGGTTTGGAAAAAGAGGTATTGTAATAAGAGGTATTCATGAGTTACACACTTCTCATCCATCACCCTTACTAGAAACTAGGATTTAAGAGCTAACTACATTGGTGAGGCAGATGGACTTGAAGCAAGTTAGTGACCAACAAGCACTAGCTAAGGTATATTGTTTTTGCTCATCACCTGATCATTTCACAGACAAATGTTCTAAAATAAAAAGAATAGTAACATGCATAGAATCCTTTCAGCCATGATATTTCCAAACAAATCAAGGATGTAGAGATCCTAACCAAGTCTAATATGGGTTTCGAAATCAACAGAATCAAGGTAGACCCCCTTACCAAAACCATTTTCAAAACCAACCACCATCCCAGAATCAATTCCAGAACCCACTGCCATTTAAACAAGAGAAGTCATATACCCAACATTCATATGAAAAACCACAAAATTTATAGACACACTAGGATCTTCCATTCACCAGTGCAAAAATTTTAATTAAAAACCAACAACTGAAATTTGAGTTTAAGGGGCTGAAAGACACCGTAAAATATTTATCCAATAAGTTTGAAAGTCTCATGGACATTCTAACCAAAAATCTAGGTAAACTCCCTTCCCAAACAATCCCAAACCCAAATGATAATGTCAACATGATAAAAACAAGAAGTGTAAAATAAATACCACCACTAGCCACCATTTATCTTGAAACAATTCCACCTAAGATAAGGGATAATGTAGTTGAGAATCAGAAAATTTATTTAAAGGGCCACAGGATAAAGATAATAAATATGATGAGGAGAAGGATATGCCAAGGAATAAGAAAAAAGAAACACCATTTCAAAGGGAAGAAAGGGAGAATAAAGATATACCCCCACCATTTTAAAAAAGGATTTTTGAATCAAGGAGGTTGAATGAAGAAGCACTACAAAAAAATTATGGACAACTTCTAGAAACCGGAAATCAACATACCTCTACTTGATGAACTCAAAAAAAATCCAAAATATGATAAATTTTGGAAGGATATTTTCACTAAGAAGATGACACTTCAAGGAAATGGGTGGATCAATTTGGGAAGAAGTGTCTCAGCCCTTATCACACCACAATCTCTAAACAAATGTCAAGATCCAGGGACATTTTCTATTCCAAGAACCATTTGTTCATTAAATTTCTATAATTATTTATGAAACTTAGGTGCATAAATTAATGTATTTCCTCACTCAGTATATATTTTTTCAGATGGGAGACTTGAATCCCACAAAAGTGGTGTTCCATATTGCAAACAGATCAACAGTTTTCCTAGAAGGAGTTCTGGAAGATGTCTTGTTAAAATTCAAAGATATTTTATTCCCTGATGACTTCTATGTGTTGAATATGGAAGATGATAAGATCCCATCACACTCGCCCAACATTTTGGGAAGAACATTCTTGAAGATTCCCAAAACCATCATCAATGTCCATTAAGGGACACTTACAATGGATTTTTTAGACAACACTATCCACTTCAATATTTTTGAATCCATGAGGCACCCATTAAATGATCATTCACCCTTCACACTATCCACTAAAGATGGTACAGAACTAATTGAAGAATTAGGTATTGTTCATGAAATCATAGCATTAGGAGAGAATTTTTCCATTAAATATACCACCAAACATATGGATGCCCAAACTTCTGGAGATTCTGATTTCCTATTGGAAGAAGTGGTAAAATTTGATTTCATTGATAATTTGTTAAATTATGATAAAGATGATATGATTTCTTATGTGTAGGATTTCAAACCTATTGTAAGTGGGGAACCTCAATTTAGTTTCATCCCATGATCATCCTCTTAATCTAGAATTAAAACCACTCCCCACTGATTTCAAATATTTTTACCTTTTGGAGGGAGAGAAATTACAAGAAATAATTGTTATTAATCTATATTAAACTCAAGAAAAATCATTGATTGAGATTTTGAGAGATAATTTCCAAGAAATAAGGTGTATCTTTGGTGATATCCCTTTAATAAACCCAAAAATTTGATCACATAGAATTTTTCATGAGGGAGATTCCAAACCTTACAGGCAACCCCAAAGGAGGCTAAAACCCACCCTGATGCAGGTTGTAAAAAAATAGATTGAGAAGCTATTAGAAGTTGGGATCATCTATGCCATATTATATTCACAATGGGTTATCACCATCCATGTATTCCCAAATAAAACTTTCCTAACAATTGTGAGGTATGAAAAAATGAATTAATCCCTGTGAAAATTCAGAATAGCTGGAGAGTGTGCATAAATTTCAGGAAGTTGAACTAGGTCCCTCGATAAGATCATTTCCCTACCCCATTCATTGAACATATGCTAGATATATTGGTAGGGAGAACTAATTAATGTTTTTTGGATGGATTTTCATGTTATTTTTAGGTGCCCATTACCCTTGAGGCTCAAGATAAAACTACCTTTACTAATCCTTTTGGTACTTTTTCATACAGAAGGATGCCATTTGGATTGTGTAATGCTCAAGGTACATTTCATAGGTGTATGGTAAGTATATTTTATGATCACATTAAATATTTATTAGAGGTTTTAATGGATGATTTCATAGTTTTTGGGAATTCTTTTGACCACTGTTTGAAAAATCTAGAAATATTTTTGAAAACATTCATTTAAAAGAACCTCATTTTGAATTTTAAAAAGTCTCATTTTATGGGTTAGAGAGGTATTTTCCTTTTTCATGTATTTTTATAGAAAGGAATTTATGTTTATAAATCATAAATTAAATTAATAAATTCTTTTCCTTACCCAACTTGTGTGAAACATGTTAGATCATTTTTAGGACATACAGAATTCTGTAGGAGGTTATCAAATTTTTCATAAATATTTCCATCCCTCTCTCTATATTACTTTTTAAAGATGATGATTTCAATTTAAATGGTTCATGTTGGAAAGTAATTTATTATTTGAAAGGGATTTTTATTACACCACCATTAATTCAGACACCCAATTGGGAAGAACCATTCGAGTTACTTTATGATGCTTCAAACCAAGTAGTCGGAGCACTACTTCCTTAGAGAATTGATGGCAGGACACAAGTCATTTAATATTCCTATAAAACCTTAGATATGGACCAATTATACTAAACTACAATAGAAAAAGAGTTTTTAGAAATTTTCTTTTCTTTAGAAATATTTAGATAATATCTCCTTGGAACTAAAGTCATTGTGTTTTCTGATCATGAAGATCTTAGGTACTTAATGAACAAGGATGAAGAAAAACCAAGGCTTGTGGGATGGATTCTATTTTTACAGGAGTTCAAAATAGAAATAAAAAATAATATGGGATCCTATAACCAAGTGGTTGATCACTTAATTAGACTTCCCAACACTACTGAAGTTTAAATTCCAGACAATGAACCACTAAATGATCACCTTCCAGGAGATCATTTGAACATGATTGAAGGATAAGTACATTGGTATGTTGACATGTCCTATTATATGGTAACATCTCAGGTCCCATGTCATTTATTATCTCACCAAATTAACAAATTAAAATCTAACTCTAGATATTACATCTGGGATGATCCATTTATTTGGAAGATTATCAATGACCAAATGATCAGAAGGTGTTTCCCTAAAAATGAAGTTGAATAATTCTTTATGTTTTTTCACACATAAGTTTGTGGAGGCCACTTTGGACCTCAAAGAACATCAACGAATGTTTTAGAATCTGGTATTTATTGTCCAATACATATCAAAGATTCTTATGATTTTTGCAAACTGTGTGAAAAATGTTAGTTTATAGGAAATATTTCAAATAGACAAAAAATCCCCCAAATGACACTTAATTTTTATGAATTTTTTGATGATGGGGTATAGATTTTATGGTCCCTTTCCCAATGTAATTTATAAATTTTTATATTTATCTTGATGTTGATTATGTGTCCAAAGTAGTGGAAGCAAAAGCCACCAGGAAAAACGATGCTAAAGTGGTTTGTGATTTTGTCAGGGCTAACATATTTTATAGGATTGGAGTTCCCATAGACATCGTTAGTGATCAAAGGACTCACTTTTTCAATAGGATAATAAAGGATTTGTTAAAAAAGTATGGGGTGAATCATAAAACATCAACTCTCTATTATCCATAAATTAATGGGAAAGTTTAAGTGTCCAATAAGGAAATCAAAGGGATTTTGGAAAAGACTATTAACCCAAATAGGAAGGATTGATGCCAATTGTTAGAAGAAACATAATGGGATTACAGGAAAACCTACATAACCCCAATTGGAATGAGTCTATATAGGCTTTTTTTTTTGTAAAAGTTATCACCTACCTGTGGAATTGGAACACAAGGAATACTGGGCTACGAGGAAGTTAAATCTGGATCTTGATAGTGATGGGAAAGAGAAAAGATTCCAGTTACAGGAGCTGGAATAAATTATAAGATAAGATTTTGAAAATTATAGGATTTCTAAAGAGATAACAATAGTGGTACATGATAATCTGATCCAACCCAAAGGCTTTCATCCTAGAGACAATGTGTTGTTATTCAATTCAAGACTCAAGCTGATTTCAGGTAAACTTTGTTCTAGGTGGGAAGGTCCATTTATAGTAACTCATGTATATCCTTTTGGTGTTGTGAAGATTGTGAAGGATGGAGCACAGTATCCATTCACTGTTAACGGACATAGGCTGAAAAAATTTCATGAGACAATTCCATCAGATCCAGTGGAGGAGATCACACTCATCCAACCAATTTATCAATAAAATCCATGAGGTCGTACCTCTCCTTTACACTTGCTTGATTTTTGTGATTTATATTTAAAATATTATTACATGTTAAATCCATTTGAATTCATTATGAAAACTACATTATTTAAGGGTGGGGGAGGGAACCTTTGTTGTTTAGGATTTTTATATATTGTTTTTCTTCCTATTTTCACCTATTTTAAAGAAAAAAAATTGAGTTTTTTTCTTGAATTTTGTGTGTTTCTTTTTCAAATTTTGTGTGTTTTTCAAAATTTTGGGTTGAAATGATTATCTTTGACATTTTTGAAACCCATTTTTATGATTGAAACAATTTATTCCATCAAACATAGCTTAAATGAATTCTAAAAATTACTTTACTTCAAGTTCAATTATTTGGGACTTTCATGAAAAGTAATCTGATTTTTAAATCCCATTCCACATATCACTATCTTTATATTTGAAATCACATTACCATGAGGCTTCTGAATCTATTGTTTTAATATACTTTACATTCACCTCACTTTTTGAGAGAACCAAGCAATGCTTGATTTAACCAGAATTTGATTTATTCCTATCCAAACTTGAGGGTTTTAGGTACATGTGTTTTAAATGATTAAGGAATTTCGTTAGTTTTAAAGCTCCCTTATCAATAATATATTTTATATAACGGCCTTACATTAACATTTAATCCTTGTAGACATTATATGCCAAGACAATCCTGTTAGTTTAGCCACATTACAAGCTAATAATCCCTATCCAACATACTCTTGAAGTGAAATATGATGATCGATTTGAACTTAAGTGTGGAAGAAATCTATCTTGTGTTTTTATACATCATTGTGTGAGACTTTATGTTGATAAAAATATTGAATATATGATTTTTCTAGTGACAAAATATCATTTTGTTGAAATATGTTTTTTTTCTGGAGCTTTCGTGATGAGAGAAGCTGTGATTTTCTGGAGCTTCTAATAGAGAAAAAAAGTTTTTCCTTTTCTGGAGATTTCATGAAAAATATTATTTGAGAATATTGAATTTATTCTACTGAAATTACAAATGGTGTGAAATTTCCTTTGATGGAGGTGAATTTATACTAAGGGGAGTGAACATGAGACCATACTTGTGTGAAAATTAGTGTAATGCAATTTTGTTTCATAAAGAGCTATACCCTCTTCGTTCAGCCTCAGAATTTTACATCTGAATCCTACAAACCTAAAGACACAGAACAGTCCTATAATTTTCTCATGATAAAAATATTTCTTTGACTCACATCAGGTGGAGATGTAGGAACTTATCAATCCTATGGTGACCCTTGTATGAGTTTGGATGAGAAAGGAATTTCAAAAAATTGAAAGTTGTGTGATGAGAGATAATAAAAGTTAAGTATATGCTTTGGGTGAATAGGAGGAGAAATGAAGAGTAAATATATTTAATGATCTTAAATGACTAACTTGGAATAACGGTTTTTGAGGTGGTGTGTTATATTTTTTTTCTTATTTTCAAATTACCAGATCTCATGGGTAAGTGTTTCGAAGTTTCATTGATTCGATTGTGATGTTGACTTGTCCAAGAGTCCAAGTTCTAAGTGTGGGGGAATTTATAGAGTTAATATTTTCATTTTTTTCAATTATTTAATCCCTCTCAATTATTCAATTTGAGTATATTGGCATCATTTTAGTGTTTTTGGTGTATTTTGGGAATAAAGGTAAAAATGGGGTAATTCATTAAAATTGATAGTTTTATTTAGCTTTATTTTTTGGTAATAAAATTAAAATTATTGATACTATTTAAGTGAGTACATTTTTTAGGATTTATATTCTTATGGTATTTAATTTTTCCTTCTGGTCTAAGACCCAATTCGAAACCCAATGGTACAGAAAAAACGATCAAGTGGAGAACTCAGACTGGCTAGCAGAATGGACCCCACCACTATAAATCAGAACTATCTCCTTCTAAAAAGCTTCAAATGACGTTATTAAATATGGTGCCTATATATTACATTCAATGGACTGGTCACATAAAATTCCATTAATTAATGATCTCATTAAGGAATTTTTTGAGTGATTCCAAGTGGAGTGGGTGAAATAGTTTCTCATAGTCTGAAAAGGTAATTTTCATTGATTTAGAAATATCATTCTTTACACATATACAAAGACTCATAAATTTTTAGGGTCTATAGACAATGTCATTAGAAAACTTTTACAAGAAGGGACCTTAGTGAGTTTCGGTCGTCTGGTGGGAAAAACATAAGAAAACTTCTATAGAACATATTCTGGAGGATCAAAATTTCTATTTTTTCTTTTCATAATTTTACTCTTCTTAGTATTGTAATGTGTTCTTGTTGCCCTTAATTCATAATTACCATTAACATGGTGGGGTAATATTTTGTGTGATTGGGAAAGGATAGGTTTTCCATTTTGTATTCATGAGTTCTTTCTCTTAATGTTTTAAAATCCTCTTTTATCTTCTGTGAATTAGTTTCAATTTCTTATAACAATTTTTATTATCATGTGTGATTGTATCTGATTTTAGATTCTGTTGTTTATTTATATTCTGTAAATTAACAATATATCTCTCCACTAGGTTCTAGTTTATATAAAATAGAATAGACTATGACTTAGTGGTGAAGTACTCGGTCATCACTAGTACTTGTGTGAGGAGTAATGAATGGTCTTTATTGCTTGGTATAAACAAGACCCGATTGGGAATTGCCTAAGATAATTTGGGGTATTCTCTAAAACTCTATTACACATTCAAAGTAGAGTAGAACAGTATGATGTTTTAGTAAGTTTTATTATCACATTATTATTTGAACAAGGGATTGAGAATAGATGATTGTGGATTCTCACTCTTAACAATTTAGCATAAGAGAATTGGGTAAAGTGAACTATGATAGAATTAAAATTGGAAAACTGACCCTAACCTGATCACCATTTCATATCATTTATTTAAATCACATAATTTTTCAATTTTTTTGAAAACATTCTCTTAATTTCTTTACTTTTTTTATTTTATTTCTTGTATTTTCAAAATCAAATAATTTCAAAAACAACATCACTTATTCCTCTAATTTTAAGTGGAAAACACCATTGTTGAGCACTCTTATCAGGATAAAACCTAAGTAACCACTATATTACATTATTAACTTATGTTATATTTTTTTTACCACACCCACGACAGGAACATGTTAGAAAACAATCTTGGATTTATGGAATTCACCTATAATAATAGTTATCAATCCTCAATCAGTGTAGCTCCATTCGATTAAATTTATAGTTGACCATACCAATATACTCTATACTGGATGGAAGTGGGTGTAACATCATTAGTGGGACTACGAATTATACAGGAGATAACCATAAATATTCATATAATCCGTAAGTATTTGATAATAGCTCAGAGTCATTATAAGTCTTTGGTTTATCATTGACACTGATCTTTGGAATTATCAATGGGAGACTGGGTATTTCTAAAGGTGACAACTCACTTGTGTCATTATTGTCTTTTGAAATAGGGGAAGATTGCGAAGAGGTATATCAGACCTTTTAATATTATTTAGAGGATCGGTAAGGTAGGATACCATTTACCATTTCCTTCTCAGTTAGTGTCAATTCATGATATTGTTCATGTCTCATATCTTAAAAAGTATAATTTGAACCATTATATTCTGTTTAGATGGGAAGATATTGAGCTATAAACCATTATCTCAATGACCGAGGAGCCAATTCGTATTATGGACTCCCAAGTGAAAGAGCTTTGTGGAAAATATATTTCATTAGCTCAGGTCCTATGGAAAAATAGAAATTGTGATCATGAGATGTGTAATGTAAGTCTTGGGTAGATATGTATTATACTCATTTATTCTTTGATCTGACTACTGGTTGAATTTCTGAGGGTGGAATGTTACATGGTGGGGATAATTTTCATACCCATAGTGTTATTTTTATGTATTAATCATTTATTTTTGGTATTCCTTTTGTCCTATATAATTTCTATTTATTTCTTAAATAAAAATTGATGTTTTTGGTAAACATATGGTAGAACATGGTTAGTATAAACTATGATCCAACCCCAGAAAACCATGTGGTCTTGAAAGTGGAACCAAAGTTCTCAAACAGTTAGTCACATTATTTGTGAAACCATACGACTCAAACCATGTGGTTTCCACCTATTGGGACATATGTGCCCGCATGGTTGGTTCACAATCTGGAAGACCATTTGGATAAACCCTACGGTCTTCCTAGTTTCTAAATATTTTGGTTTTTAAAAAATACTTTCCTATATTTTTACCCACTACACCCCCTCATTTCCCCCATTCAACCCTATCATCCCTAGGTGTGCCTCCCATATTCTCAACCTCTATCTTGTATTTAATATTTGGGTGATTTGAGCTTAGTTTTTCAAGGAAATCCAAGTAATCCTCTTACTTATTCTTATCATAGCCTATTTTTCCTTATTTCTTGATTTTATTTCTCTATTGTGGTGGAAGTGTCCTAGAGTGGGCTTATCTATATTTTTTGGATTGGGTTTTGATGTTTGTGGGGTCTTCTTTCTTTTGTAGGGTCTTCACTCATCTTGTCCGGCAGTTTCAAACCATATTTTAGTGTTTTCAAGAATAAAGGTGGGAGTATATGTGTTGTGGTATTATTTGATGATTTGAATGTTTTTGACTCTACACCCAATTAATTCCTAATTTTTATTGTTTGTTTAAATGGGTTACTTGAAGGATTTTAGTGTGTGTAAGGTTCTGGAAATGGTTTCCCCGATGATTATGGTTGGTAATGATTTTAATTTTATGTTATTTATTGGATTAAAAAATGGAATTTATTTGTTTTGATAAATGGTGTGAAACACATGTGAATCCTAGGTACCTAGGGCGTAATACTTGTACAAGTATTATAGGCATGACCCGCCATACCTAGTAGGATTATGTTGAAACACTAAATAAATTATGATAATGGGAATTGGTTAGATCAAATAGGAGAACAAACCTTTGAATCCATGATTGAAAATTTAGAGTATAGGGATCATAGGTCCCCGATTACCGTAGCCACTTAGGGATTTCCCATGGGGCTTATGTTGTGTTCTTTCCTATTTCCATTTTACATATATCTCTTATCTTTCTTTCAAAGATAAAGCATGTTTTAAAATTATGATGATTTATTTCTTTGAAAACAAGCATGTTTATTGGTCTTATAATGGCTTTGCATGGATCACTTGATGGGATCATACTAGGTAAGTGAGATTAAATCCTATATATACCCAATTTTTATATGTAGACCTTGTTTTTTTGTTTTAGGTAAAGGAAATACCTCATTTGGTGGTGGTGGTTACTCTTATTAGAAGTATATCTTATAAAAGGTGTTGATATTGGTGACATGGTGGCTATAATCCCTCGTGTTACATGGATTATAATGTTCCTTTTTTGGCCCCCTCCCCACTTTTAACATTTTGGTTTTGGTTAAAATTATAAACTTAAATTTGAGACTTGTATATGACCATTTCTATACATTTATAATGGATGATGCTTATAATGATTTAAATAAATTTTGTAATGTTATTAGATATGGATATTGATCATTATTATTATGTGAAAATCATTATAAAATTTTTTATTTGATTCCTAGACACTATTTTTCAGTATGTGTGGACTTAGAAGGCCCTTCTAGCCATGCCATGGGCCAAGTCAGGTGATGGTTTGGATGGCATCCTGGACCAGTTACTGACACTGCAAAAAAACATGGATAACCCATTATCTTAAATAAATGGTTAAATATCCAGTAACAATATCCTAAACTCAATAAATCATAGTCATTGATCATCAAGGTTAATATCAAATTTAATATAATAATAATAAGTGGTCATGTAAATTACCATAACACTTACCCATCAATTAAGGGGCCCTTCCAACTCAGTCGGTAGTGAACTGGTTGAAGAACCCCTCACTAATTAAATTGAAATTCAATAATTTAATATATATATATATATATATATATAACATCCCAAATTTCTATTTAACCATCATGTTAACATAACTAAACCTCACCACTATATCGACAACTATATCATCATTACCACATCATCTACCCACATAACACAAAATTTGATCCCATTACCACCCAATTAAAAATAGAATCAATTCATATGATCTGATCAATGCATAATATCAAATATAAATACATACACAATACAATCATCATAATATTGTCTATGTAGCATTTAATAATCTGAGAAAGTGACCATCAAGAAAAAAATATGCATATCTACATAAAAAATATTACACTCTAGGAACTGACATCACTAATAAAAAAATATATCATTGGGAAGGGGAAATAAGAATAAAAATTTACCTAGGAGGAAAACCCATCAATTCCTCCCCCACCACCAAATTGATACAAATAAAGGAATGGTTTCGTTTTTTCAAATATTTATGTCACCACATTCAATAAATAGTGTGTATGGAACCTACCAATATAAGAATGTGAATATATATATGAAAAACCCCAAGATTGTAATATGTTAACCCACTATCATGGTATGTTGGTGGGATACCACCAAGATGTGGAGAAATTATCATCATTGTTTCTATACCCTCGTGGCTTAGACCATGGTTTAGAGGTTCCACAATCACTGTTGTCATCCCTCTTACATATCATGACTTCTCCTCAACACCACCACGATCACTACCATATACATTTTTCTCTACCAATTTATCATAGAGAATCCATCTAATAAACACACTTATTAAATAAGTATTTCTTCTAGGTCATTTTCCATAGGGGAAACTCACCAATCCCATCTAGCCACCATGCCTTTTAGAAAGGGGTATGCCATACTGTAGAGATCTTCCCTAGGATCTTCACTTTCCAAAATGGGTGTCTCACACATCATGGTCCCCAAAGATCAAAATATTGACTTCAATGGCCACATAAACCAAAAATACCTCTAACACGACTAAAACCGTGGGTGTTTCATCCCCCATAGATCCAAAATTCAATATTCAACCTCAAAAACACCTCAAAAATCTCACTTGACCCCTCCAAATCCTAAAAAACAAAAATAAAGGATCTATAAAGTACAATATCATACATTAGATAAATCATATATAATTCTTTCCATTGAGAATCAAAATAAACCTGGATAAATGATAAATTGATAGCCAAAAAAATAATAAGTAAACTCAAATATTTACATTAAATACAACTCAAATAAATCACACATTGTGAATCCAAATAAAACCTAAATTTAGAAAATAACAATTTGATAATGTTGGGAATGAATTTATTCAAAAATACTCTATAATTTATGATAATTTTTATGCTCTTGAATAACCTTTTATTTTTTACAAATGATTTTACATTAAGTGTATTTTAGGGAATTAATATTCTATTTATTTATTCTTAAATTATTTTCAAGATGTGAATTCACTAGAAATATTTATTAAATGTGCCTGGAATATGTTTCTGGGAATTCTGTAAATAATGTTCATACCCTATGTGGTTTTTCATAATGTATGGTATCAACCCTACTCTTTGTACATCGCATATAAATGATGATCCCTGTGTTTTTCTTCAAACATACAATAGAATAAGAAAGTATGGTTTCTCAACCCTATATTCAAATCAGTACATACTGTTAATAAAAATTATCTTATTACAGAATTATGGTAAAAGAACCTTACATTTGAAAGGAATCTTAATTTTGGCAAGGGAAGAAAGTATGGTTAAATAACCCTACGTACATAATGAACCTTACATTCTAAATAGAAACATACAGATTATCAGTATTACATTTATGATCAACCTTGTATTGTCAACCTTACATTAGGAATATGAACACAACATATTTTAACTCTACGTTCAGTATTTTTTAACTTTGTTAAGGAACCCTACGTTTGACTTTTCAACATCTAATATTTATTTTTCTGATATTTTCCAGGATGTATGCAATGGAATTGAAGGAGTTATAGTTTGTTTCAAAGCTCATTTTCATCTATTTTAACATCATTTTATGTAATTCAAAGAACTATATTCAATGGATAATTTTACTCATATTATCAAGGGAAGTTATGACTCCCTTAATATTTTTGAAATTTTAATTTCTATGGTTTATCATGCATCTTTTGTGGATCTGGAATTTTTGAAGCAGGAGGCTCGTTATATATTTCTTCAAGTATTATTTTCATTATATAATGAAGAGTAAAGAATATTTTGATTATTATTAAGTATTTCTGGTGATAATATACACAATGATACAATGAACGAATGACTCAAGAAGATAAATACACTTTGGTGAGATACATGTTTAATCATGTAAGGGTACTGCTAATCTATTTTTGTTGTTGTTCTTAAAATCAAAGATCACTTGTGAATCTATATCTCTCTATAATTATTTCATATTAAATATTTTCTTTATAAATAATAATAGGATCCATCAATTTTCATTTGTGTGATACTGGAACTGTGAAGATCAATCTATTTTAGAAAATCAAATCTCGTTTTCATTTATTTGAGTTTTGATTGTTCATACATAATTGAAGTGGAGTGTAAGATTCTAGATCTAAGATATGGAAAATTGGTTATCTATTTAGAACTAAAAGTCTTTTCTTTTAGTCTTAATTGTAAAGGTTTCAACTACCGACACATAGTTTTTTGGAATTTTAGTCTTGTGATATGTGGACCAAACTTATGAAATTTAGAAAGCTCATAGAGAGAGCTTATAGTAGAGTAGACTAGAAGATATTTGAGCCCTTAACCTCTATAAAAATATGTGTCTTTTATTTGTTTTTATCCGCTACATATTCATTGAAAATAAGTAAAAACACTACTTATTCATGCTAATTAGAATAAGGTGTTTAAATTCATAATTCTTGAATATGTTTTGAAAACAAACTATTCACCCCCTCTTGTATGTTACTTTGTATATTTCAACCTAAAAATTGGTATCATAGGAATGATTTTGGATAAAGATATAGCAATTTAAATGATTAAGGGCCTATATAAAGATGGAAATGGTTGATCCCGGAGAAGAGATGACCATGGTTCGTGCTTTATACTTCAACAGTGATAATTATGGGTGCTTCAAATCAAGGATTATAATTTGTTTAACAAATTCATGGACTTAGAGTTTATTGTTAGATTACTGCTCCTTATAATATTCCTGAGAAACCAAAAATATGGTATCTTTCAACAGAAGCTGAATATGATTTTAAATCCAAATCTTTAAAGGCTATTATCTACGGTCTTGGACCATATGAATTCAATCATGTCTCTCAATATCCTATTTCTTATAAAATATGGAAAACTACTATAGTTGTCTATGAAGGAACAGATAATGTAAGATAGATGAGGTATGAAATAGAAAAGCTAAAATTTGAGACATTCATATTGTTTGATAGAGATAGTATCACACATATGAATGGAAGGCTTAAAAAACTATCGATAATATTATAGCCTTAGGTGAACCTATGAAAAAAATCTGATCAATCATTGAAAGTACTCAAAGTACTACCTTTTAAATAAAATTTCATATCTACTTCTATTGGAAAATCATCAACTATAAAAGACTATAACATAACATAACTAATTTGAAAATTGATGATGTATGAATCTAAAATTCAATACAAATATAAATATCATAAAATTATTTTGAAAAAAGATAATATTATTCTAAAAGTAACATCTCAAAAGAAAAGAAGAAGAATAAATCATGAATACAGAAAATAAAATAATTAAAATTCATCTGATTATAAAATGGAATTAGATCAATTAGCCAGAAGGTTTAGAAATATTTATAAAAATAAAAGAGCACTTATAAAGTCCTTCAAAAAGTATGAGAATGACTCAAGAGAAGTAAGATTCTATGAATGAAAAAAATTGGGTTATATGAGACCTGATTTTCCTCATCTAAAATATGAAAAGAGAAATATTGGTAACAAATATCAGAAAAAATTTGATTATGAACATAAAAGAAAAAAGAAAATGAAATCTATATGGAGTGTTTCTAAAGACTCCATTAGCTAATAAAAATCTGATTTATAAAAGGAATAATCAATTTTAAAAGGAAATATATGCTTTATGGATGAAGAACATAAGTTACAAATCTATTATTCATCTAATTTTTATTCAAACTCAAATTGTTTAAATGATAAATTGGATTCCTATTATACAATAATAGAAGAGAAATATGACTATTTTTTAATAAAGCAGAAATCTTTAAATAATATTAATAATGTTTTTTTAGGATAAGAAGATTCCATACTGAAACAGCATCAGGGGTTAGTTGATAAATTTAACTCATCTACTAAAAAAACATGATCAAGAGAAAAAGATTAAAGGATTACAAGATGAAGTAGAAACATATAAATGTGATTATATTTTCTTTTCAAAAAAGATAACATATTCTAAATGAAATTCTTGGTAAGAATGTCATTAAAAATGAAATATTTAGTATAGGAAGTAAGGGTGAAAAATCTAAACTATATCAAAATTATTTTTTTCCCAACTCAAAAAAGTGTTACTTGTTATTTCTGTGAAAAAAATGACATATACCAAATAAATGTTATTTGAAAAATCCTCAAATAAGTTTCATTAAAGGATATTTTATTTCAAAAAAATTTATCTGATGAAAATGATATGAATTATGGAAAACCAAAGTAGATTTGGATTCTTAGATCTTTGTTAGCTAACACTATTAGACCCCAGAAGATATGGGTACCAATAAAATATTTGTTTAAATGATTTTTTAGGTAAAAGTAAATAAGAATAAAAACTCTATATGATATATGGAAAGTTGTTGTTTGAAGAATATGATTGGAGATCTAACAAATTATCATATATTGACTCAAATGGATGGAGGTTAGTTACTTTTGGTCATAATTCCAAAAAAATAGATGGAGTTTCAATTATTAGAGATCCAAAGACCATAACTATCAAAAAAGTACTTTATGTGAAAGTATTAAAGAACAGTATGATAAGTATTTCATATCTATGTTATGATGTTTTTATGTTGATCTCTATAACAATTCCTACTTAGAATTTGAAAATAAATTGTTTAAATTTTTAGCACCTATAACTAATAATGTTTATAATCTGGACATACATTCCTTTTGTAAAAAATGTTGAACTATTTATCTATTAAGAAAATTGGTTCATGGATATAGAATAGGAGACTTTTTCATTGTAATATTTATGCTTTACACAAATTTTATGAAAAATTGTTATTTTCTAATTTACCTATTCTTGGATTTGATGATGACAGGTTCTATGATGCATGCCAAATTGGAAAGCAAAACAAGTCTTCCTTAAAATCAATTAAAAAAATTGCTAAATCTAAACCTTTAGAACTTTTCCATATGGATCTGTTTGGACCTTCCAAACTAGTAAGTTTGGAAGATAAATTATATGTTTATGTTTTAGTTGATGATTATTCCAAATTTACCTGGGTTTATTTTCATAATCATAAGAGCAAAGATTTCTCTATTTTTGAATTTTTTAATAAAAATTTTCCAAATGAAAAAATGTTTTAAAATAATTTAATTAAAGTATGATCATGGTGGTGAATTTTAGAATCAAAAATTAATTCTTTTTCCTCAAATATGGGTATTAAACATAACTTCTCTACATCAAGAACACCTCAACAGAATATAATTTTTGAAAGAAAAGTCAAACTATTCAAGAAATGGCTAAGACTATGTTGAATGAATACATTCTACCTACATTATTTGGAAATAATATATAAGTACAGACTTCTATATCATGAATAGAGTTTTAATTTAGACTATTTTCAAACATACACCTTATTAACTTTGGAATAACAAAAATCATAAAGTAAAGTACTTTAAAGTTTTTTGGATGCAAGGTGTATATCCTAAACACCAAGGATAATCTTGGTAAGTTTGATCCAAAATATAATGAAGGAATATTTTTGGGATATTATTCTACTTATTAAGATTATTGAGTGTTTAATAAAAAGCTAAGTATTGTTGAAGAATCAATTCATGTGAAGTTCAATGAAATTAATACCTTTATTAAAGAAACAGATCAAACTATTGAAATCACTAACTCTTTTGATAACAGAGACATTAAACCCTTAAAAATTATTTTGATTATAATTTTAATAAAGATTAGACTGGTTCATAAGAACTTGAAACTGAATAACCTGAAAGTGTACTAACTAGAGAACTTATATCTCTAAAGATCCATCACTTAGAAACTATTACAGGAGACCTTGACAAAGTAATTAAACCCAGAAGAAGTGTTGGAAAACTAGTTTAACTATCTTATTTTATATAAAAACTAGAACCTATGAATATCATAGATGCCCTAGAAAATGAGATTTGGATTATATATATATAGTAATAGTTAAACTATTTTAAGAGAATTAATGTTTGGGAACTAATAGAGAGACCAACCAATTATCCAGTCATAGGAACCAAGTGGGTTTTTAAAAATAAATAGGATGATCAAAGAAAAGTCACTAGGAATAAAGTTGGATTAGTAGACGAAGGTTATAATCCAGACGAAGGTATAGATTATGATGAGAAATTTTCACTAGTGTCAAGATTAGAATCCATTAAAATCCTTCTAGCTTATGCATCCCATATGAATTTTAAATTTTATCATATGGTTGTCAAGTATAACCTTTTAAATGGTTATTCAATGGAGTAATTTTATGTTGAACAACCTCCTAGTTTTGAAAATCCTCAAAAATATAACACATTGTTTAAACTTAATAATGCTCTATGTGTCCTTAAACAAACACTTAGAGCTTGGTATAAAACATTAAGTTCTTTTATTTTGAAAAATGGTATTACTATTGTTTTGAAAGATCCAATAAATTTTAAGAAAATAGTTTGTTCTAATATTTTATTTGGTCAAATTTATGTCTTTGATTTTATTTTTGGTCTAACTAATAAAAATATTTTCCATGATTTTTCAAATCTAATGCAAAATAAATTGAAATGAGTATGATAGGAGAACTATATTTATTTTTTGGATTTAAAATTTATCAAAAAGTTTATGGAAATGTTTTAAATCAAAGAAATTATATTATATATTTATTGAATATATTTGGTCATGAAAAAATCAATACATATACAACTCCTTTGTGTAATAATATAAAACTTTATTTGGATAAAGCTGGGAAACAAGTTCAATGTAATCTATATAGAGGTATGATTGATAGTTTTTTATATCTTACTGATAGCAGACCAGACGTTATGTATTCATTATGTATTTGTGCAAGATATCAATAAATTCAAAAATAATCCCATCTTACTATGGGAAAAAGAATTTTTTAATATTTTAAAGGAATTATTTTTCAATCTCTTCTTTAACCAAAAACATCTGATTTTAATTTGACTTCATATTCAGATTCTGAGTTTAGAGTGTGTATATTAGATAGAAAAAGTTCCTTAGGATCCTTTCACTTAATAGAAAAATATTTAGTTTTATATCCTAGTAAGAAACAACATTCAATTTCTCTATCAACCACTGAGGAAGATTATGTGTTTGCTAGTTATTGTTGTGCACAAGTATTGTGGATGAAAAAACACTCAACTGGACTTTGGACTAAATTTTAATAATATACCTATTCTATGTGATAATAATAGTGTAATTAATATTTCAATGAATCCTATAAATCATTCTTGGACTAAGAACATTCATATAAGGATTCATTTTCTAAGAGATCATGTTCTTAAAAAAGATATATCTTAAGAATTTGTTAATAATAAATATCAATTAGCTAATATTTTTACCAAACCACTTCCCAATGATATTTTCAATTTTATTGATAGGGATTTAGGTTTATTTATTTTGAACTTTGTGTTCTTTAATTTTTTTATTACTAATCTTTATTAATGTTTCTCACTGATTTAATTTTTTTTATTTTTTCTATTTATTTGTTTAAATAATTTTTTTTTTAATATTTAAAGTCCAGTTTTTTAAAAAATTTCAAAATTATTTTACCTAATGGAATGGGAAATAAGGTTATGTAAAAAACTTTTCTCCTAGAAAAACCTTTCCTCTTCCCTTACTTTTTTTGTTTCTCCAACCACTTATTCTACTAAATCCTTCATCTACCTTCAGAAACAAAAAACATGAAAACCTTGGATATTTTTATTTTTGGAAATAGGAAAAACCAAGAGAACTGATGAGGTTGAACCACGTGGCTCGAAGCATTAGAGAGTTTCTACAAGAAATATTATGTAAGTAAAATTCTTCTATTTCGAGTGGTTTTATGATACTAATTTGTTTCTTAAGAAAGAAATAGCATTTTAAGGTCTGGAATTTTTTTTTAATGTGGTAATTACATAATTCATTTATGAGATAGTTTTTAAGTATCTCTTTAATAGTGTTCAGTTTAATTTTAGTGAGATTGAAGGAACCATTTCTACAAAAAATAGAGGATATGGATTTTTTTTGATTTACTCTATAGAAATTGATGAGATCTCAAAATTTCCCCATGAAGGTGTTTTTCATTTCGATATGTGATCTATTGGTTATCAAGATCACAATTTTTTTATCATTATTTAATTTATTTTTGGATCAAATCAAATCAAAAATATGTTTGTTAAGGAACTTGAGGCTGATCAAAATGTTTTGGTTAAATTTATTTAGACTACAATAGTTCTAAGAGTAGCTGAGATAGATAAAGTCTTATATCTAGACATGTATGTTATGTTTATGTTCATAAGTTAAATGAAGTTGAATCTATCTCGGTATATGTTTTGGTATTTGAGATTTCATTTTCAAGTAGAGGCTCGTATATCTTTTTACCCTTAGGGAAGGATATTATCTTTAATTTTATTCAAAAAGAACAATGTTCATGTGTTTATATCTTGAGTTAAGTGTCATCACAGTAATGAATTGAATTCTAGTTCTCTAAGAAAATATGGTTTTTACTAGAGTACAGTAAAACGAAAGATTATGCCAGTTGGTATAGATGACCAACAAAAGTCATGATCATTTGCTCATGGGGAGAAAGATATTGTTGGAAATGAAAGGTTTAGAGAATACATAGCTAAAGAAATTTCTAAATAAATCAATTAAAAATTGAGAATTAATGGTGTAGAAGAAGAAGAGGAAGAATAAGAAATAGTAGTTTTGAGCTGTTGGTTATGAACCCAAGGAAGAGAGAAAAACCACCAGTTGAAGAACTAGTGATAGGTTCAGGAAAGATTCTCGTTCAGTTATATGGATGAATCAGTTCTTAAATAATACAAACATATTGAGATTGAAGTTAGATATTTATAATATATTGATACTATTTTTTTAGGAAAAATATATGATTGTTCAAGAAGAATTTGTTCTGAACATGTCTATTCAATATGAGAAACAAATTCTCATATCATAAAATGTGGCTACAGAAGTCGTTTAGAATTAGGATTGCTCAGTTTTTGATCAATTTATTGAGAGTTCATAATCTATTTTAGAAGATAAGATAGAGGTTCTTTAAAATGTATCTTTCTATAGTGACAAATCACTTTAAAAAGATGTGGAGAAGTCTTCTTCAATCCCTTTAGCTATTTTGGTTGTTGGTCTGTTAGAGAATCCCTATATAGGGACATCTAATTCCATAACTAATCAAGATGAAGATATTGTGATTAAATTTATTAAAGATTTGGAAAAAAATTATTTTCTTAGAAAAGAACTAGAGGCCTCAAAGAAATAATTAAATGATTTTTAAACTTCATCAACTCCACGGCCGGAGTGTGAGTCGCTTTAGACTCGACATCAAGAATTAAAATCAAATACAATCCCAAGGAATGTTTTTGATGCTTCTGAGAGAGAGAGATTAGCTAAATTTGGAAATGTTATATCTGAATCTATTTCCAAAAAATATTTTCATATTTAAAGTGCTATTTAATAATCCCATTTGTGTCCATTAAAGGATGTGTTCCTCAAGCCAGTGTTTATGCTTCTACTCCTTCTTCCTCTCCTAATCTGATTCGCAGATTTCAAGAAATTACTTTAGTTATGGCTGACATGAATAATAATCTGCAGAACCTTCAGTGAAATATTGATCCATTATCAGTTTTTTGGATAATATGAGGTATGTGATTTAGAAATTTACTTAAGGATAACCTAGTATCAAGCATCTTCTCTACATATTAAAATATAAGTTATACAATTTTATGTAGTTATAGGAAAGTTTTCATGACTTTTTTAAAGTAAATATTGTTTAAAATTTACACATTAGTCAAGATTATAGGATTTTCATTCTGATTTTGGGAGATAATCTTATGAAATGGTTGCAGGTACAAATGGAAAAGCAGAAAGAAATAATTCAAGATTCACAAATTCCTAAAAAACTAAAAACCTAGCCAAACCCTAACAAACCTCTTTTACCCTAATCATAATAGTTCATTAAACTATTTCCTAGTCAACTTGAATACTGTATTTATACATATTTTGATTAATAAAATCCCTTTATTCTTATTTATGTTCTTTATTTGATATTCTTTTATGTTTATGTGTACTACCAGAAATCTAATCGTATTTATCTAAACAGTATATTCTAACATTCACTAAATTTTTTGTGCAAAATTAAAAGTTTTTAAATATTTTTTATGAACATCATTTTCGATATCAGAAAAGGGGATAAATTTTGGTAAACAAAACATTTATTTTTATCAAAAAAAATCTTTAAAATTAAATTATTTTCTATAAAATATTTTCAAAATTCTAAATTATGTTAATAATTTTATGGGTTTTTTGATCATAAAAAAGGGGTAGATTGTTGGGAATGTATTGTCTCAATAATACTCTATAATTTATAATGATTTTGATGCTCACTAATACCCTTGTTTTTTTCTAATGATATTAATTTAAGTGTATTTTAGGGAATTAATATTTATTTATTTATTTTGAAATTATTTTCAAACTATCAATTCATAACAAATATTTATTAAAAATGTTTGGGATATGTTTTTGAGCATTCTAGAAACACTATTCAAACCTTATGCAGTTTAGCATAATGTATGGTATCAAACCTACGCTTTGTATAGTGCGTATGGATCATGAAACCTACGTTTGTCTTCAACCTTACACTAGAATAAGAAATTATGGTTTCTCAACCCTATTTTCATATTAGTATATATGGTTAATCAAACATAAATTATCATAAAAATATCATAGAAGAACCATTTATTTTAAAGGAACCATACATTTGGAAGCAGAATAAAGTATTGTTAATGAACCCTATGTAAGTAATGAACCTTATGTTCTAAAGAGAAATGTATGGATAATCAACATTACATTTATTATCAACACTACATTTTCATCCTTATGTTTGGAAGATGAAAGTTGTGTAGTTTAACTCTATATTCATTATTTTTTTACTTTGTGAAGGAACCCTACATTTTACTTTTCAACGTTGTAGATTTATTTTCATGATATTTCCCTTTTTTTTTGCAATGGACTTGACAGAGTTACAGGTTGTTTCAAGTATCATTTTTAGTAGTTTAGAAGATAATGTTTTTTATAAAATGAACCATATTAAATAGGAAAATTTACTCTTATTCTCAATTACATTTATGACTCCCATGATCTCTTTGAAATTTGAATTTCTACGGTTTATCAGGTGTGTTTTATGGATCTGAAATTTTTGAAGCTGGAGGCTCGTTATATATTTCTTGAAGTGTTATTTTCTTTATATGATAAATATTAAAGAATATAATTATTATTATTCAATCATTCTAGTTATCATATACATAGTTCTGTAGAGAACGAACAACCCAGGAAGTGGACTAAACTTTGGTGATGTACATGTTCAATCATGTAAGTGTGCAGCTACACTTTTTGTTGTTGTTGTTATTATAATAATAGATCTCTTGTCCAACCGAATATCTTCATAATTATTTTATATTGAATATTTTCTTTATAAATAATATGATCCATCAATTTTTAGTTGTGTGCTTCTACAACTATGAAGATCAATCTATTTCAACAAATCAAATATCTTTTTGATTTATTTGAGTATTGACTCCTCGTACTCAGTTGAAGTGGAGTGTCAGCTTGTAGATATATGTTTTGGATAATCGGTTATCTATTTAGAACTAGAAGACATTGTTTTTAGTTTTAATTGTAAAGGTGTCAACTTCTTGCACTCAGTTTATTGGAATTTTGATCATGTGATAAGAGGACTAGACAAGTGAAATTCACTAAAATCACAAAGAGAGATTCTAGTGGAGTGTACTAGGGGATATTTGTGCCTCTAACCACTGTAAATATCTATATATTTTATTTATTTTTATCCTCTTAATATTATTTTCTTATAATTAAATACACTTCTTATTCGTTCAAATTAAAAGAGGGTGTTTAAAGTGATAATTGTGGAAGAGTTTTTGAAAAAACACAATTCACCCCCTCTTGTGTGTTATTTTGAATATTCTGACCTAACACATAATTCATTGAGAGATACATCTCAAAAAAGAAAAATATACTACAAAAATTTTCATAGAATATACTTCACCTCTAAATCCATAATAACTACCCCTCAAATATTTAGAAGCATGATGAATCATGGGGAAGTCATATTGGTGATAACCTATAACATTTTAATGGAAAAATATCATCTCACCCAACATAATACACATCAATCTAATCAAACCCAGATATCAATATTGAACACTAACTCTAAAAGATCACATCACTCTCCTCTTCTGTGAATATGGATACCCTTAACTCAGAACATTCAACTTAACCTCTCAAAAAACCTAAGAGGGATCTTTTTTAAAACATTATCTCAGGGAAAGGCCTCACATCAAAATTTATGCATGATGCCTTCTCTCTTCCCATAAACTGAAATAAAAGGACAAAATTTATTACTAAATCTCCATCCTCAATTTGAGCTCAAAATATTTCACTTCATTTTCTCTATTGGAAAGGAAAAAACCCGATGAAACGTGTCTATAAAATGATCCCCAAAGTCCCACATGTAATTTTCCCCATACTAGATCTCCATAAGATCTTTTACATAGATATTAATCTACATATGAGAAATAAAATATATATTGAATATTTCAAGAAACTCAACCCACAACATCCTATTATTGTTTCTATGCTTCATCATCCACTATATTTGATCCACCATTTATAATAGGACATCCACTTAGATAAACTCAAAATCAATAAAAAGTCCTTACTAACTTGAATGAAACTTAAATTTCTTAAAACCATTCTTTTTAATCCTTTATAAATTCCCTATTGAGTAACTTTGGCACTTACTGTTACAAAAATATAAACAAATCATCGTCCTAAGATTCATCTTTCTCATTCCCTAGTGCAACATCACAACAACATTTTGAAAGAATATCTTCGATTAAACATAAAATAAATAGGTTAGCGTATATCACATGAATCAAAAAAACGTAATAGAGTACATTATATTATACATGGAAACATATCCATGATCCAAGAATTTTCTTCATCCCATTATTCCATCCCACATCATCACAGCCATCATAAAGTGTAGGAAAAATAGGCAAGCTCAACTCTAAACCAAGGCCATCCATCCCAAAATCATATTTCTACATAGTATCCATCACTACACAACAAGAACATTCACCATGTATTATCACATAAAAAACATATCAGGTAATTAAATAAAAATGTCATAAAAATTCATTCCAAGTAATTTCCCCAAGGCATAATAAATCAACTATTGAGAAACTCAAACATTTATCTTTATGAAAATCGAACCATCAACACATAATTAAGAGAATGATTACAAATAATGTATAGAATATTCAATAAAATTAACTATATTATTTCATGGAGAACTCATCTCATGATCAAATTCTTGTTTTATTATCATGAAAGATTTATAATACTTGCATCATATTAATTTTGTTAATAAAAATTTAATATTATTCTTCAAACTACAATAAAATTATAACATATTATTCATCGATTATTTATACTTAAATTGGAATATAGAAGGGTTATTAAATTATACTGTCTAATTTAAATATAATATTTATTTCATAATTTTTAACATGTTATAGAAAATAATCAACATTTCTTGTATCGTAGAACGTTTTTATGACAAATTGCATAGAGATTTTTTTTATATTAGACATGTTTTTTATAATAACCAATTCATTTATGACACATTAAATCTGATTTTAATCTTGAATAGTTAATTATTTAGAAGAAAAATTTTTAATATGAATAAATAAAAAATATTTCATTAACTTATACATAATGAATATATATAATTTACAACTATATATTTCTCTGTAATTAAATGAAATCTTATACAAAACATTCATTTAATTATAATAAAATTCATAAATTGTATGTTTGAATTAACACATGAAATGAAAATTAATTTTAATAAATATTATAATTTTACATATTTTTTTTAATTTCATTAAAAATACTTTAACTTAATTACTAATTAATAAATATATGTATTCTTAATCGGGAAGGTTTCGAGAAAAGGATACCCATTCAAAAACAATCTTTTAGAAAAACAATATCAATAAGGAAATACCAATACATTTAAATTCTTAACATGATTCTATTGGTTCATTAATTAATTCGCATCAAACCTTATGTTATATATAAATATGGCATGTTAAGCAAATAAATTATCAAGTCATTTCATATGTTTACAAAGGATAATTTTTAAAACTGGCATAGATCAACTTATTAAAATTCATGAAATATAATTATAGATGCAATATCATATCTTCCTGGGTTGGAATAAATAAACTAAATTAGCATAATTATTAATAAAAAACCTAACATATAATTAAACTAATTATAATTATGCATGAAACCATCCTATAATTTCTACCCTAAAATAATATTATTTCTACCTAAACATGTTTGGTAGACTAAAAAGGTTCTTGTCTCGAATCACAGGAAGGCCTAAATACTTATTTCCTAGATAGATTCCTTTTCCTTCATCACATTATAGGTTTAGATGAAATTATTTCACTAATATATCCATTCAACCCTCACATATACCTAACTTTTAATTTTATCCAATCCCTTAACCAAAAACTCATATATCACTTTGTCATGACCTTCCCCCATTGAAAACACTATTATGTTAGAAGGGGGAATAAGCATGACCATTAAAGCCTAACTATAATAGTCCATGGGTTATAGACTAGTACCAAGGGGTTTATCACAAGTAGGGGAGGAATTTCCATCATAATTCATAGGAAAATATAATAAATATAATAATAAGCTCTGAATAAATATTCTGAAATCTTTTTAATGCCCAATCCCAATTATCACTACATGGTAAAAAACTCAATAAATTTAAATAAAATGAAACACCAATATCATAAATCTCTAATCTTGTTAAACCAATAGTAGTAACCCTAATTTACATTGATATATCCTACAAAACTACTTAATAAACTGTTGATGGGTGAGAACAAGGTAGTAATCCGTACGAATATATTTTAAAGAATTGAAATATCCATATGAAATTAATGTGTTGAGATAGACATCTATGGAAAAAACTATATAAATAAAAGTTATAAATGAGAGTAAGGATAAGAAACCATTCATAGCCAAAGTTAAACACAATTACCACTTCCAACTGATTCACCTATAACCACCACATAACATGGATAATACTTTATCTTAAATAAATTTAAACATCCCTAGAAACCATATCCTCAAGTAAAATAATCATATCCATTGATCATTAAGGGTAATATCATAAAAATATAACTAAAAAAGGGTCCTATAAAATTACCACTTCACTTACCTATCAATTAAAAGTTCCTTCTAACTCAAATTTGTAGTTAGTTAGTAGGAGAACCCCCTCATTAATTGAATAGGAATCCAAGAATGAAATGACAATCATAAACACAACATATTAACTTTTCTTCCAACTATCATGTGAACATAATTGAACCTAATCGTTATATCCACAACTATATCATCATTATCACATCATATACCCACTAGAACATACTTTTATCCAATTATTACCCACTTATAGAGATAATCAATTCATATTATCCATGTATTGAATAAAATAAAATATAAATCCATAGACAATATAATAATCATAACCATGAGTAAGAAATATTTAATAATTAGTTTGTGTCATGGTCCTGAAAACAATAAGCATTGTTATATCAATAGATATCACAGTTAAGGAAATTGAATTAACAAATATTAATCTTATCATCCTACCCATTTAATCATAATTTTAATTAATACATTACTTAATCGCAATCCATCCTATTATTAGTAATAATATTTGTAATGTTTTAATTCAAAAATATCCTAACTAATTCACTATTTATCATTCAACATGTTACTAATCAAAATATTAGGTTTGGATTATCATTTCATATACTTTATTCAAAAACAAATATTCCAACCCAAAAATATATAGATAACATTCCAATACATGTTCTAGTTAACAGATCATTTATTTATTTTCTTCAGCATAAAAATAAGTTGTTAAGTTATGTTATTAATCAATTTCCATGTTTTTTTTTGTTATTACAATTCTATATTCACTAGATTAATTTAAGTGGAAGACCACACCTTTGGATGACTAATACATACACCCCAACTAAAAAATATAGTCTTAAGAAAAGCCTTAACGAAACTTGCAGCCACCCAACTACCCCATACCACATAATCTATAAAATACTAAATAGTGGACCCACTCAAGTCCTAACTCTAAACTATTTAATTCCCATCATCTAATCTCACACAATAACATTTCTAAATAAACCTCTTTTATGCTAGCAGCTCATATAACTCATTTTCTAACATTAACTAATAACACCATTCTAAGGAGAATAAATTGATTGTCTCCTCTAAAGTACCTCTAGATTATCATTGACTACCCAAAGTTTAGGGCACCATCCTAAGGAAAGGAAATACATAAAGGCATAACATTTCCTGTCAAGATATTATAACAGTCCCCCCCTCAGTCTCCCCTATAGGTCATGACCATACCTATCTTACCTGCCAATAAAAAATAACCAGCCCTATATTCTTAAATTTTCCCCCAACTCCACTATAAGATAATAACTGATAAGGAGACATATACCTACTCAACTTTGATGGCACTCCAAAAATATAAGTTCCACATTTACATACTTGAATCAATATTCATATCAGTTAAAATTAACTCCACATTACCTTCCATTCGTATTACCATTCATAAAAAAGTTCATATTTTATTAATTTATCTCCAGATTTTCATGATCTTCCTCTTTTCCATTTTTAATAATATTCTATCCCAAATCTATCCATATCTATGCAGAAGTATACTGAAATATAAATTACAAGTTCAAGATATTAATAAGAGAATAAAGATGAATTTAATCAACATGATCACCTTACCACTTATGAGTCTTATTCTCATTCATATCCCCTATAATATAGATTTCATAGTAGTGATATATATAAAATCATAAAAGTTGAATACAAGTGAAAATTTTAATGAAACCAAGAGAGGGATTATAACAAGCATGGAATAATTAATCTCAAACAATTACAGAAGGAGGAATTACACAACATCCTCTTTCCCTGGAACAAATCAAAAATAGTGATCCTAAGATAAGGAATTATTATATAGAACAAATGAAATCATATGAGAACCCATTCCCTCAAACCAAAAAATTAATCAAGTGAAGAGTATGATAATAAATGCATAAAAAATTAGCATCCCACCTTATTGAAACAGACTATGTCCACTTATCCAATGGTAAGAGTAATAGCATTCCATTCATTAATGAATTTCATGTGTAGGTTGATAATCAATAATTTATGTGGTACAGTCTATCATCTCATAGGATCTAATGGGTGTGTTTCAATAAATAGAATTATGGAATTTCCAAGCATTCAAATGAAGGATAACAATCGAAGAGGAATGATGATAATTCTCATCATTAGATTCAAGGGGATAACAATAAAAGGGTTCCAGGTTCAACTAGTAAACATAAGTGATTCCATATAATATCAAGAAATAAAGTAATTATATAATATATAATGAAGATTATAAATATTCTACCTCATTTTTTATCCACAATAGTGAAGGAATGGAGTCTCATCAGGCCATAATTTCAAGGGGTCCTACTTGAAATGCAGTAGGTGTTTCTTTATAGAAAAGGGATAATGTGATTATAGAGAAATTGAAATTTGAAAGGGTGGAATAATTAGTCATATACAGTTGAAATAAAATGTGTATAAAATAGTATAGGGAAATGGAAATTTGAATATCAAAATTTGCGAGTGAGGAAAACCCACCAACCTCCACCTATTTTGATACAAATAAGGGAAGGGTTGTGGTGTTTCATATCTCCCTGTCACTGAATTAAATACAAAAATGTATTGAACCTTAAAAAAGGGTCAAATTAATTGAATAATAAGACCAAAACCCCAAAATGGATTGATTCAACTTGACACCATGATGTGTTACCACCTAACATGGTTGTGGTGTCCTCAACCATGGCGTGGTGGAATTTTCCTCATCATTTCCAACCCACCATTGTATTGAGATTCCTCCCTCAATATTTTCATACCTCCTACACATCATGAATTTACCTCAATTCAGTACCTCCATGGTAGCTACCTTGGGTGTTTAACCCTCCTCATTTCGTATAGAAAATATTTCCCAGAATGATTCCCATAAAACAAGTGTTTGGTCCAATCTTTCTCCCATATGAGAAACTCTCTAATCCCATCCAATTACCACACCATATGAAATGCGGTTCATTGGGTAATAAAGATCCTCTATGGCATTTTAACCCCCCCCCCCCCCCAAATGATAATTTTACACCCTATGGTCACCAAACATCAAAATATCTAACCTCTATGTATATAACACCCAAAACAGCATCAACCATGGCCCCGACCATGGGAAATTTGGCCCCCATGGAGTCAAACCTCAACATTACACCATTTCAAATATTATAAACTCCCAAATTTCCCCTAGTAATTCTAGAAAATAAAAATAAATTGTTTGGAAAGATTGTAACCTTATATATATATATGGAATGCTTGAATTAAAAATATTCAGAATGACTTAAAAAATGGAAAACCTAAACTACATTGTTTCTATAACATCTCATTACCTTCCTTTAGGTGTTTTTCACACATATTTGGATCATGTTTTTATTATAAAATATTTCAAGGAGTTTTTAGTTAATTTAAAAAAAATTGGAGGTTTTCGGGGTTGTGCACGATAGGCACATATTTATGGAAAACCATGTGGTTTTCCTAGAAAACCATGAACCATGTGATGAGCCACTAAAAAGGGGGTGAATGGTTTGTCAAAATTATAATCCAACCCTCTCTAAATCATCCACCCTTGTATAGTGAGTATTTTTATAGTTGGTTCAATGATAATCTAATCATGCTGCCAAATCATACACCACATCTAGAAGCCCAGTAACCGTGCATAGTTAGTACTAATCAGGGAGCCTGACACAGCAAACCGTGTTTGTAGTTTTTAATCCAATGAAATTTATTTTCAAAATCCTATAACCCCAGTTTAATATTTTAAAACACCCCCATTCAACCCTAATATTATTCCTTGGTCTTTAGAGGCTCTAATTATGTGTAATTGACTCCTCCAACATCCTCTCTTCATGGATTCACTCACCAATGATTTTTTTTACCTCTTTTGAGGAGGTGGATCTAATATCTTTTGGTTTCCCTATATTTTCAATTCTCACCTTATTAAGGGTTGATTTATGATCTTGTTATTGATATATCTAATCATTGTTCTGATGGATCTTGATTCTAGGTTTGATTCCTTGATCTCCTTATGTTTCGTTCTTCGTTGGTGTTTTTTATTGTATGTGTTAATTTAATCATGTGATTAAAGGAAGGTTTTTCCAAAATTATATACCAAAAAATTGATACCCTAATTATTTGATTAATTTAAATGATTTTTGAATTTATATAAAGACTCATATTTGTTATTATTTGAGGTTTTATTAAAAAATGGAATGGAAATTTTGAAAAAACCCCAATTTCAATGGGATTAAAATTGTTTGGTGGATTTTGATAAAAATGATTTCTTAAATATAATATTTATTTGAAAAAATGATTTGATATTGATTATTATGAAAATTTGATTAAAATGGAAGATGACTTGAAAAGTTATGAATTTGATGAAAATTTTGGTTTGGAAATTGAAAAGGCATGTTGAACTTCATATTAGTAAATTGAATTGTAAATGATTATTTGATATGAAATGAATTATTTTCCCAAATATTATTGATTGATTGATCAATTGATTGAATAACATGTGAGCCTACGTATTTAGTTGGTGATTAGGATAATCAAGTTTTGACTTCGACTCCCTAGAAATAGATTGATTATGAAAACACTAACTATACTAATTTTGGAATGATTTCCCATGATATTTACCTAAATAGGGTGTTGATTAATTATCCTGATGTATTGATACTTAGGGAGTGTGTACACATACTTGATCCATGATGATGATTGAGAAGTGTAAGGATCATATAGCAAGAAACTAAAATACCTCGATGTTTGTAACCATGGTTCTTTGTCTTGTTTTACTACATTACACATTCCATTGTTTATAAAAACATATTCTTGAAATCTATTTTCTATAAATATTTTATATAAAATATTCATTTAATTTAATTTTTATATATCTATAATTTATTGATTTGGAGTAATGTTTTGATTTAAATTATGTTAATGAACCTTCATGTCTTGTTTTATTTAAATTGAAAGCATAAAATGTTTAATTGTTATGTAATTGATTATGGAACACTTGTTCAAACCATGCTGGGTTGTTTTATAAAAGCTACCATTTCCTTTGGGAATTTTTAGATTTTTTTCCAGGTCCAGGGATAGGGAATGAACCACTTGGAGGTGGAGGTGTGCTTGATCAGTAGGATTCAGGAGTGATGATGGTGAGCAGTGGAGCTATGGTCTACTTGTTTTACAGGGTTTTAAAGGTTATGTATTGATTGATGTTTCATTTTCTTATGGGTGATTATTCAATTCGGGATGTTTATCTGACTGGTTGTGGAACTTTTCTCCATTAATAATGTTTAGAATTCCAACTATGTATTTTTTTTATTCCATTGTTTTGTCTTAATGTTTTATTATTATTTAAAAATTGTTGAATTTTTATGTTTTATATGATTCGAATTTCTTGTCACCAAATCAAAGGCATCCGAACACCCTTGGGCTATGTCAATACCATCTCAGGTATCAATGTACTAGGGTAAATGGTATGGTTCATGAACAATTTATAACAACCCAAACTTTTATCAATGGAACTTCTCCCTTCTTATAGTAATTTTATATAGTATAAATCACCTAAAATAACTTATATACCATAATAAAACCTTTATAAATGAATAATTAATGAAATAATAATTATTTCTAGAAGATAAGGAACCAATACTGATGACATGGTCACTTGACCTTAAGAATAGTAAAATGGCCTTTATGAATAGCGAACCAGCCAAATTAAGAGTAACCTCACTCATTAAAGTATAAATAAAATTTAGGCATCTTATGAATGAAATAATGGTGTAATTATATCATAGTCAAAGTAAATAAATATTTTAAAATTTATTAATTAAGTGTTCGTATTTTTGTAAGTCAAAATTAATTTAATAATTTAAAATAAAATTATGTTTTATAAAAAAATTCTTAAATTAATTCTATTATTAATTTTTATTTTAAGATAATTTTATGAGATCTAAATGAATTTTTTAGAGTACAATAAAATCAGTTATAAATTCAAAATCTATATTTTCCAAGTAAATGGTGATTTTAATTAAAAAATAAACTACTATTATTTATAAAATTGTTTTCATAAAATCTAGTTCATTTTATAATTATAAACTTCGAAAAATGGTTAAGGTGAATTTTTAAGATTTTGCTGACATACTTTCATTTTGTGAATAGTAAAATACTGTAACTTATGGTATATATTCATTATAAATTAAATATACTATTCATTGAGTCAATGCTAATGTAAGAACCATAATCTCGAACAACCATTAATTTTTTTAATATTTTTGGTGATAATACTTATACTATTCATAGTCATGAGCCAAAATATTAAATTAATGAATAAACTAATGAGAAAACACCCCTCTCATCCACTATAAATATTATCCCTCACCTCCTTTTTTCCTCACACCTCTCAAGATTTGATCCATGCCCAAATTATTCACAATACTCCTCTTTAGGCCATTCTCCTTGTATATGATCTCTTAGTCTCACCAAAGTATCAAAACCTTTCTCTAAGGAGATTCTCAAGTAGGATAAATCTTAGAGGTTAAATCCTCGTCCTTTTTCTTTTAATTTTGTCCCAATTTCATTTATTTTATTATCATCTCATCATATTATCTTATCTAAATGGAGTGATAACTACATTATTATTGATATACTGGTATTATATCATGTTAATCTAATACTCATCAATAAAATCCTCCATCACTCTCTTTTATTCTAAAAATGAAATTTTCACTCGTGATGTGTCAATTTACCTATATCATGGGCGATGCACTTTCATTTTAATTTAAATCCATCAAAGTTTTTAATAAAAAAAATATAATGGTTGAAACGTCTTGAAATTTTTTTTTTATATCCATATATATATTTTGTAACGAACATATATAGATAAAACAAAATTTCAAAAATAGAACAAGTTCGTCGAAAAAACGTCAAAATTAACCTAAAATGATCATCATTAACTTTTATCTATTGATTCATCCCCATAACATATAACTAAATTCTTTATAAGATCATTTAAAATTATATAATATCATTAATGACATATAATAACAATTCTGGATATTTATCCACATTTTACACGAACTTCCATTCATGTATACAAGTGAACTGATCATGAAAACTAAGAAAACGAACACTCTCAAACTATAAAATTAAACTCTATAACTCCTAAAAATAGTATAAATGAACTTAATAAAACTATAATGAATAAAATTATTGATTAAATTTTTTTTTATTTGTTAATTAATGAATCTAATCTGATTATAGATTATATTAATGTGAAGAAAGTGTCCATACATAAGGAATGAGTAATTCTCAAACTCAACTCTCTTTCTTTGGGTTTCCCTATTTCAACACACTTTCAGAATGGATACTACATAAATATTATTTCTTCATCATTATCTTACATTTTTTGGATATACATTATTCCTCCATTATTTTATGATAAACACAATATTTTCCAAAATAACTCTTCTTTTAAAAAAATGAACCTTTTACTTCTTGAGATTGTTTCTTTTTTCCCTCAAAGATGATGGTTATTATATCAAGTATGTTATTCCCTATTTCATTTTGGATCCCAAATTTTATGATTTTATTATTTATGAAACGAAACCCATTCCTTTCCATGGGTTATTTTATGTCCAAAATTGATATTTTTTCTATGTGGCGTGCAAGATAATGTAAATGTTATGATGTGATGAGTGCGCCCAAAATTATATAGCACTCAAATGAATTGGAGAATGTGATATATCTCTGGATAAAAAGTGAAATATTCATGAACATTATGTTATCTTTGTTAAAAACTATGTTAGTTAATTGACCACTAATACATGATGTTTCATTTTTATGCATTTCCATATTCCATGCCCTTATCTAATACTTCCTCTCATGATTATGATTATGATGATGTGATTATGCACACCACATGTTATATTTTATCATGTTATAATTTTTCCTTTTACTAGGATTTTATCTTACCCAATTATTTTATGTATTTCCTTAGGTGATTATGTGTACTAATGATAATTCAAAGTCCAATAAAAATCTATATAAGAAGAAATTAAATAAATTTTTATGTTTTATTTTATTAATGTTATGTATGGTCCTAATTTTCCCAAGACGATAATCCTTTAGATCCTGGTCATGTAATAATTTTAAGTTTCTTATCATTAAAATGATTTAATAAAATTGTAAGTAACATCAGGGTCACCATATTTCATATCAGAGCATGTTTTAGTTAATTTGGGAATTAGGATTTGAGAACCATATTGAAAACCCATAGTATGTGACTAAGTATATGTAAGCATGCAAGAAACTTTTCTAAACATAGGGATCACACAATATATGTATTTAGAGATAATTTCACAAAGGGATAAATTATATATGACTTTTTGAATTATGTTTTTTATAACCTTTTTATTTTATAAAATTTTGGGAACAAGGAGAAACCATTCCAATAACCCATGCGACGGACAATGTAGGGATTTCCCGAACGACATACCCAGTTCATTGTGAGGTAGAGATCAAAATTTCATGGAAATTCTTACCCTAATATCTTAGGTTATTAGTAATAACCAGAATAATGTTAGATTTCCACCCTCACCTAAGAGGTAGAAAATGGCTATCATATTTTTTATGTGGTAACGACCACTGATGTTTAGATGATCTTCCAATCCACTAGTTGTGGAATAGTGGGTCAACACAGTGGATAAGATCTTTTTGGTTCTTCACTATTCTGAGATGGAGAAGGTGACTTTTATCATTTACCGTCTAGATAGAGAGGCCTACCAATATAGGTATTTGATTAAGAACACTAATTCAAACGATGAAATTGAAGAGATTGAGTGGGAATACTTCAAGATAATGTTTATTAACAAGTATTTCCCTCTAAATATTCATAAAAATATGCATAGAAAATTGATTGAGCTGAAGAAAACGGAATAAGAATCTATCATGTCCAATGAATCAAATTTCACAAGGCTTATAGGGTACTCCTTGGGTTTTTTATTAATAATGATTGAAAAATTGATAGATTCTTTAGTGGTTTAAAACCACACCTTCAAAAGGATCGAGTAATTCGAGACTTTGGGAGTTATGAAGAAGTTGTTATATGTGCTCTCAAATTGGAGATAGAATTTTGATAATGGACCCATGGCTATGGTGATAAGAAATGCAATATGAAGTTTCAAGATAGAGGATCTAATGAGAATGGTGGAAAGAAAACTCCACCACCAACGTGTCAAAAATATGGGAAGAAGCATCATGGGAACTGTCTCAAAGGGACATGTAAATGCTTCAAGTGTGGGAGAGAAGAAAACCAATATAATTAATGTCGAAAAGACATGAGGATTTAGGTCAATGTGTTGGAGGAAAGAAGAGAAACACCCATGGTCCAATGCTACAGTTATAGGGAGCAAGGGAACTATGCAAGATAGTGCACTAAACCTCGGGTCCTCATGGGTAATCAGTATCAATAGCCACCAAAGACAAAGTAGAAAGGTGTAGATTATTCCATCAATAATTAAGAAGTGGAGAAAGAAAATTGAGTCATATAAGGTACACTTCATATTCACTAAATAATGGAAAAAGTCTTATTTTTCTGGTTCTACACATTCTTTTATGTATTACAAGTTTTATAGAACTATTGAATTGAATCCTCAAAACCTTGAATTAGATATATATGTAAAAACACAAAGTGGTGCAATCATTTCAACCCAAGTTTTGGACTCTTCTATTGATGGAATATGTGGGATGATTCTTCTAACAAATCTTAGGATACTTCCCTTGGAGGAATTTTATGCTATAATAATAATGGATTGGATCTCATTATATAAACACATAAAAACTATCAGAAAAGGGAAATATCTTTTCATATTCCAATCCACCCCATGTTTCTATAAAAATGAAAGGAATACCATTAATCTCCTTTGGAAAATACTTCAATGGTGTGGGGGTTGATTACCAATGAAAAATAATACCTCACTCAAATGGTTGAGTCAAAGGAAGGTATCAATCACGGGGAAATGCCCATTATGGGGGAATATGATGATGTATTTCATAAAGAGTTACCTGAAATTCCCTCGGATAATGAGGTAATGTTCTCAATATACTTCATACCCAGAACTACCCCTATCTAAAAGTGCCTCTATTTTATGGCTCCTATCAAAATAGAGGAGCTAAAGAAGTAGCTAAAATGGCATTTGGACAAAGGGATCATACTCCCTAGTCCATCATGTGGGGTTTCTCTAATGCTATTTTTCAAGAATAAGGATGGAACAATATATTTGTGTATCAATTATCAGTAACTCAACAAGATCACCATAAAGAATAAGTATCATCTTCCATTGCGTTATGACTTGTTTGATCAGCTATGATGATCTCAGTACTTCTCAAATGTGGATCTCCATTCTGGATATCATGAGCTAAAGGATAAGAAGGAAGATATTTATAATACTTCCTTCCATACATGGCATGGGAACTATGAGTTTCTGGTGATTCCCATCCGACTTACTAATTCCTATGTAATCTTCTTGGATTTTATGAATAGATTCTTTAGACATTACATTGAAAATTTTGTGGTAGTGTTTATTAATGATAGTCTATTCTACTCCAAGATCAACGAAGAAAATGAAGAATGTAGAAGGATTGTTTTGGTAGCATTAAGGAAGGATAATTTGTATTCCAAGTTTAGTGAATGTTACTTTTAGATGTATCAAGTCACATTCGTCGGACATGTGATCATAAGTGAGGGAATTTCTATAGAAACATAAAAAACATAGGCAATTTAGAAATGGCGCAAACTCTCTATTGTCAGAGAAATCCACAGTTTTCATAGCTTACCTAGGTACTATCGATGTTTTGTGATAAATTTATCATGATTGTCTAGTCCACTAACTAAGTTAACAAGGAAAGTGGTAATGTATGTCTGGATGTAAGAATGTGATGAAAGATTCAAGGATCTAAAGAAGAGGTTGATCATTGCACCTATAATCACATTACCAAAAAATGGTGAAAGTTTTGTGATATACATTGATGCTTAAAATAATTTATTGGGTTTTTTACTCATGAAAAATCATAATGTGACATCCTATGCCTCACATCAGTTGAAGATCCATGAGAAGAACTACCCAACGCATGATTTGGAGTTAGTAGCCATGATTTTTTCCTTGAAAATATGGCAGCACTACCACTATGGTGAGAAGTGTGACATATATACCGATCACAAGAACCTTAATTATATATTAAAATAAAAGGATAACAACATTCATCAATGGATATAGGTATAGATAATCAAATACTATAATTTCTCTATTCACTATCATCTTGGAAACACAAACAAGGTAGTTGATGCTTTAAACAGAAAAGAACCAGCTACTATATCCATGTTTCAGATTGAGAAAGACCTTATCATCATAGATATTAAAAAGATGGATTTGTAAATTATAATGGTAGTTAATACAACCTAACTTGACCAAATTCTTTCCTAACCATCTATCAATGATAATATTAAGGAGGCATACAAGGATGATCTAGAGATAAAAAATAAAGTGAATGTAGTAAAGGAAGGGAAGATGAAAGAGCTCTATATAGATGATGATGGTGTGATCTGGTTTAGAAAGAGGATTTGTGTTCCTTCATCACCTAGGATAGAGAACTATATATTGTAAAATTCACAAATATCAACTTTCTCTATCTATACCATGAGTACCAATATGTACTATGATCTTTGAGAACACTTCTGGTGGGATAACATGAAGAATGAGATTGCTAATTATATCTCAAGCTGCTAGATATGTCAGCATGTTAAGCTAAGAGACATAATTCCAAAGTTATTATGCAACCATTTTTGAGAAATGTATTGTTTTCAAGAGTACATAATAATTTTATTTAAAGGGGGAGATTATTGAAAATAATACTCTATCTCTTTATGATAATTTTGATGCTCACAAATATCCTTAATTATTTTCTAATAATTTTATATTACATTTTGCAATAATTTATAATTTTATTTTACTCTTTAAATTAAGGGAATTTATTGGTAAAGTATTCATATTTAGTGTGTTCTGGAAACACTGTTCATGCGCTACTTATTCGGAATCTGCTTTAGCATGTTCTGGAATCACTATTCATACCCTACGTGGATAAACGTAGCGTAAGGATAAAAATCGTGTATAGTTTTGAGATATGAGAAAAGTAACCATACGTTTTTGGCAATGTATGGAATAATAACCTTACATTAGGAAGGAACCTTACATTTGGGTTATCAATAAAGTATGGAAGAAGAACCTTATGTTAGGAAGGAACCATATGTTTGGGTTATCAATAAAGTATGGAAGGAGAACCATAGGTAAGTATGGATCAACTAAATGTATGGATATTTTACCATACATTTGAAAGTTGAAGGAAAAAGTATGGAAGATAAACCCTACGTTTATGATAAACCTTACATTGGAAGAAAGTAACATGAACCCTATGTTTATGTTCAACTTTACATTGTCAACCCTACATTTGGAGGCCATGTCAACAAACTTACATTTGGTGTTGAAAAGTTTGACAGATGATAATTTTATGCAACGGTCAGGAAGCATATTGTTAGGTGGATTTCAAGACAGATTTAAAGTCGATTTTAAAATACGACTTTGACCGATTCAAAGCAGTTTTATCAATGGATCAATGATCAAATTAAAAGGATCTTTTTATGATGAGTCTTCAGGGAAGTTATGACTGATTTTTAAATTCAAATTTTTCAATATCGCAAATCAAAAGGAGACTTTTATGGATCTAAATGTGCAGGGGATATGCTCGGAATTATTATATATATGTTTTCTCAAAAACACCAGGCACAAGAGTGTGGTGATCAATCAATTATTCAAAAAGGGGGAAAATAGAGACTGCAAAAAGCACTCAGTTCTGTTTATTCAAAAGGAGCATTAAAGTTCTATCTAATTAAGAAGAAGAAACTTGATAGAATATTCACTTGTTTAACATCAAATATCTCCTGTGGATCTACTACTAATGAAGTTGTGAATTATATCTCTATATCTACTACAACCGGATCGACTTAGAACTGTTTCAACTTGGAAATCAATATGTCTAGAGACGACAATCCATCTGGTGTCAATTGCATTCTGTTGGAATTGTGAAGATCAACTGGAAAAGGTTTTTCTAAGGTTATTTTTATCTTGAGTAACCAGCTTCGCGTACTAAGCTGTGTAGGTTCTGTAAGTGAACCAGAAGGATTTATTTTTCCTTGGATTGTAAATGTTTCAACTACATGTACTCAGTTGTGAACTGGTCTATTGAAATGAGGACCAGATAGTGAAAATCACCAAGATCATGGAGTAGAGAATTAGTGGAGTGGACTAGGGGCCTTCTGTTACCCGAACCAATATACATCTTGGGTTTCTACTATTTAAATTTCCGCTGCATCATTTTATCTGATTAATGTTAAAAGGCAGAACACAATCACGCAAATATTTTTGAAAAGACACAATTCACCCCCCCTCTTGTGTATATTTGGTGTAATCCAATCCAAAAATTGGTATCCAAGGTTTAGCTTTCTAACAAGGCTTTAACAAGAAAAAATTGATTATACATATAGAAAGATGACTGATACAATAGAGGGAATGTCTATGGTCAGAGCATCGTACTTCAATAGATAAAACTATGGATGCTGAAAGTCCCGAATGATTATCTATCTGAAAAATCTTGGATACAGAGTCTATTCTAAGATTCTAACTCCATATGAAATACCAGAAACACCTGAAACATGGAGTGCATCTACTGAAGAAGAATATGATATGAATTCAAAGGCAATTAATGCAATTATATGTGGTCTAGGACCTGGTGAGTTTAAAAAAGTATCACAATTCCCAACAACATATGAAATGTGGTAAAATATTATTGTTTCTTATGAAGGAACTAACAATATTAGGGAAATGAGATATGCAACGGCTAAGCTTAAATTTGATATATTCATAATGGTTAAAGGTGAGAGTATTACTCAAATTAATGGAATATTGGTAGAGATTTTGAATAAAATAACTACCTTGGGAGATCCCATTAAGAAAGCTGATCAACCTTTAAAAGTGTTGACAGTACTGCCTACAAAATGGAATGGAATATCTGCAGCAATCAGACAGTCGACACCTGTCAAAGATTTATCCATGAGATAACTGATTGGAACATTAATGATGTATGAAGCTGCGATGGAAGATGAATCTAATGAACATAAAGTGCTTATCAAAAGAGATGACACTGCCCTGAAAGCATCATCACAGAGCAAAAGTAGAAAGATGAAGAACAGAGAAGTCAAAGCTAAATCAGAGAGCTCTGAATCATCAAACTCATATGAAGAATTGGCTCACCTAGCCAGAAAATTTTGAAAATTCTATAGTAAGAAAAGAGACTTCAAAAAATCCTTTAAGAGAGATAATAAGGAGGTAAGATGCTATTAATGCAAGAAGATGGGGCATATCAGACTAGATTGCCCTCAATTGAATGATGCAAAGAAGAAGAAATTTTTCAAAAGAAATGACTATGAGCATAAGGACAAGAAATCCATGAAAGCAACTTGGAGTTTATCCGAAGACTCCAATAGTACCGATCAATCAGACTCAGAGAATGAGGAAGAAAATCTAAAATCCAACATGTGTTTTATGGCAGAAACAGATGAGGTACAATATTATTACTCTTCTATTTCTAGTTCTGAATCTAATTACTATAATGAAAAACTTGCAGCCTAGTGAAATATGCTTGAAGAAAAATATGACTCTCTATTTAAGAAGCACAAGACATTAAAGAATGTTCATAAGGATATTTCTGATGAATGATATAAAATGCTAAAAAAGAATAAGGAATTAACTGATAAATACAATTCTATTAACACTAACTATATTAATTTTGAATCAAAAATAAAAACACAGCAGGATGAAGTAGAGTCTTACAAACAGGTTGCATAGGTTTTTATAAAAGGAGAGAATTCATTAGATGAAATTATTAGAAAAACTGTCATTAAAAAAGAGAGATTTGGAATTGGCAGTAAAGGAGAAAAACATAAGCTATATAAAAATTATTTTTTTCCAAGCTCTAAAAGGGTTAATTGTAACTTTTGTGGGAAAAAGGGACATATATCTAAAAATTGTTTCTTAACACAACCTCAAATTTTTGGTATTAAGAAAGCCTATGTTTCAAAAGACTTATATGATTCATGTCATTTTAAAAGAACAAAGAAAATCTGGATACCCAGATCATTGCTTGCTAACACCCCTGGACCCAACAGAATATGGGTACCAAGGCAATTTGTTTTAATGTCTTTGCTGGTAGGAGGCCACAAGAGTAGAAAAAATATATGGTACATGGACATTGGCTGCTCAAGACATATGAGTGGAAACTCATTGAATTTTCTTCACTCACTCAAAAGGAAAGAGGACTTGTCACATTTGGTGACAATGCCTAAGGAAAAATCAATGGCATTGGAACTACTGGAGATCCAAAAACTGTCTCAATAAACATAGTACTTTATGTACAAGGATTAGAACACAACCTGAGAAGTATCTCTCAACATTGTGATGATGGTTACGCTGTTGATTTTTCTAACAATTGCTGTTCTGTTTTCAAAAATAAATCGCTTAAATTTATATCACCATGAGCTGATAATGTGTATACCCTATATTTAAATTCCTTGTGTAAACAACAAGTAAATTTCTTAACTGCTAAAATGAATGAATCTTGGATCTGGAATAAGAGACTTGGACATTGTAATATATTTGTTTTAAATAAGTTATCTAAGAAACATTTATTTTCTAATTTTCCTAGTCTCAAATTTGAAAGTTATAGATTTTGTGATGCATGTCAACTTGGCAAGGAACACAAATCATCCTTCAAATCTGTTAACAAAATTTATACATCTAAACATCTAGAACTTATTCATATGGATTTGTTTGTACCCTCAAGAGTAGAAATCTTGGATAGTAAATTATATGTATATGTATTAGTTGATGATTATTCTAGATCTACTTGGATTTTCTTTTCTAAATTTAAAAATGAATCTTTTACTTTATTTGAAAGTTTCTACAAATCTATTCAAAATTAAAAAGGTTTTAATATAATCTCATTGAGAAGTGATCATGGTGTACAATTTGAGAATCAAGAATTTAATTCCTTTTTCTCAAACATGGGTATTAATCATACCTTCTCTACACCAAGAACACCTCAACAGAATGAGATTGTAGAAAGAAGATATTGGACTATTTAGGAAATGACTAGGACTATGCTAAATGAATACAGCCTTCCTACCCACTTTTGGGTAGAATCTGTAAGCACAACCTGCTATATAATGAATATAATTTTAATTAGACCTCTTTTGAAAAAGTCACCGTATAAACTATGGAATAACTAAAAACTTAAAGTCAATTACTTTAAAGTTTTTGGATGCAGGGTTTACATCTTAAACACCAAGGATAATCTTGGTAAGTTCGGTCCAAAATCTGATGAAGGAATTTTCTTAGGATATTCAGTTACTTCCAAAGCTTATAGAATCTATAATAAGAAGTCATGGATATTTAAAAAATCAGTTCATGTGAAATTTGATGAATATTATCCCTTTGAGAAAAGGATATATCAAATGGATAAACCTAACTCTAATGATAACATGAGACTTGAGAACATAAAGAATGATTTTGAAAACGATATAAATAAAATTCAATCCAGTTTAGAAGAACATGATACTGAAGAACCTATAAGTGTGTTGTCTAGACAGACTAGTACCCTAAAGAATCACCCTTTAGAAACTATAATAAGAGACTTAGATACAGAAATAAAAACAAGAAGAAATATAGTAAATCTTGTAGAATTCTCTGCCTTTCTATCCCAATTAGAACCCAAGACTATAGAAGAAGCTTTAGATGATGAAAGCTGGATGATAGCAATGCAAGAAGAATTGAACTAGTTCAAAAGAAAAGAAGTCCAGGAATTAGTTAATAGACCACAGAACTATCCAGTAATAGGAACCAAATGGGTCTTTAGAAATAATCAAGATGATCAAGGAATAATAACTAGAAATAAATATAGACTTGTAGCTAAAGGATATAATCAGGAAGAAGGTATAGATTATGGTGAGACCTTTGCACCTGTAGCTATACTAGAAGCCATTAGAATCCTCTTAGCCTATGCATCTCATATGAACTTTAAATTATTTCAGATGGATGTTAAGTCTTCCTTTTTAAATGGTTATTTAATGGAGGAAGTTTATGTTGATCAACCACCTAGTTTTGAAAACTATCAAAAACCAGATTCTGTTTTTAAACATACTAAAGCTCTCTATGGAGTTAAACAAGCACCTAGAGCTTGGTATGAAGGATTAAGCTATTTTCTTTTGAAAAATGATTTTACTGTTAGAATGGAAAACCTAACACTTTTTAAGAAAACTGTGAATTCTAATATTTTATTGGTTCAAATTTATGTTGATGATGTAATTTTTGGATCAACCAATAAAACCCTTTGTCATGAGTTTTTAAAGTTAATGAAAAAAGATTTTGAATTGAGTATGATAGGAGAACTAAATTACTTTTTCGGACTTCAAAATAATCAAAAAGGTTTTGGAAATGTTATGAATCAAATTAAATACATTACAGATTTGTTGAAGAAATTTGTACTTGAAAACAGCAAGACATATACAACTCCTATGTGTACTAATATAAAACGTGATTTGGATGAAACTGGAAAAACAGTTGAAAACAATTTATATAGAGGTATTATTGGTAGTTTATTATATCTTACTTCTATCAAGCCAAATATAATGTATTCAGTATGTCTTTGTGAAAGATTTCAATAAAATCTTAAAGAATCTCATATAACTGCTGTTAAAATATTTTTTAGATATTTAAAAGGAACGGTTTTTCAATCTCTTCCTTATCCCAAAACATCTGATTTCAATTTGATTTCATATTTAGATTTAGAATTTGGGAGTTGTATATTAGATAGGAAAATCACTTTAGGAACTTTTCAATTTTTAGGAAAATCTTTAGTGTCATGTTCAAGTAAGAAACAACATTACGTTTCCCTATCAACAGCTGAGGCAAAATATGTTTCTAATGGAAGTTTCTGTAAACAGGTGTTTTGGATGAAAAACACTCTTATGGACTTTGGACTAAATTTTTATAATACTCCTATTTTATGTGATAATACTAGTGCTATAAATATTTCAAAAAATCCTATTAATGATTCTAGAACTAAGCATATTGATATCAGACATCATTTTCTAAGATATCATGTTCTTAAAAATGATATATCTTTGAAATTTATAAGTACTAAAATTGAATTAGCTGATATTTTTACTAAACAACTTCCCACTACAAGGTTTGATTTTATTATGGGGGAGCTAGGTTTATTTGATTTTAAATAAAATTTTATTTTACAATGCTAGTTCTTTATTTTAATTCGTCTTAAAATAATTTTTCTATTTTTGTTTTCCAAATAGAATAATTTTTTTTCACGTAATATATTTCATTTATTTTTAAATATATGTAATGATTATTAAAAACACGGGAATCAAGGTTGAAAGAAACCCATTCAACTTCTAAACTGTTTCATTTCTATCGAAACCTTTTCGAATCCGCAAACTGCACCGCTGCTCGGGAACACTAATCATCGAACCTCTGAAACTCTAACCTTAAAAACGTCAGAGATTCTCACAAAGATGGTAAGTACTAAAAGAGCCAGTGAAGTTGAGATAAGCAGTTCCAAGAGACAATGCTCTGAAGGAAGAAAAATCTTAGAGGGCAAGGTAATCGATCTTGACTGGTTATTTCAGAAAAATCTCATGTGGAAACAAGCGATGTCATTTTATAATCTTGAATAGACGTTCAATAGTAAAAATACGGAATTTATTTATGAGGTAGAACATAGATACTTCTTCAAATCGGTACAGTTTAGTCTTGGAGATACTGAGGACAGTATGATGGCTAAGATTGAGAATAGGTATTTCTCAATATCATCAATAGAAATTGGTCAGATTCTCAACTACCCTCATGAGGGAGTTTTTCATTTCGATTTGAAAAAATATTGGAGATTCTGTGAATAAATCCAAGGACATAATGTCATTTCTTTTTGGTACTACAACTATAAAGAAAATGTTTATCAATCATTTGGAGCCTGATCAGAAAATTTTGGTCAAATTTGTGCAAACATGGATTGCACCGAGGATGTCTAAGATGGAAAAAATATTATACCCTGATATGTACATAATGTATCTTCTGTTAATTGATATCAAATTAAACATCCCAAGGTACATGGTAAGGTACCTCAATTATTGTTTTCAGAGTGATGCCCGAATGAACTTTTATCCTTTTGGTCAATTCATTACCAAGCTGTTGCTTAAGAAGGACATGGTGAGATTAGTGGATGCCCGGGTACACTGTCATCACAGTAATGTATTCAATGCTATAACTCTAAGAAAAATTGGCTATTTCTGGAGCACTATTAAAGAAAAAAAAATTCCAGTAGGAGTTGAGGATGACTCAGAGAGTGCTCAGGCTCAACCTGCTAAGTCCAAGGAGGAAAAGCTGAATCAAGAGTCAGCAATATAGCAAGAAGGATATGATTTTATGTGGATGATGATGAGGAAGAAAGAAGTCAGGAGGAACTTCAATCTCAAAGAACTAGACCTGTTAATGAGAAAATTACTTACCCTGCATTGGCAACAATGGAAGCTTTACTTTCTTATACTTTTGTAAGAGAAGCTTTTATTGATAATAATATGGAAGATATTAGTGAAATGAAAGAACCAGTAGAGGGATCATGAGTTCAAGAAGAAGCTCAAAGGGAGACTCGGTAATATATTGTAGCTGATGTTGAAGTTACACTTCAACAGGAACAAGATAAGGAGGCAGATCCTGGCAAGAAAGTGGATAGACCTCAAGAAACTCCTAAAAATATTGTTCTTGAAATTCCAGTGGAAGAAAAAGATGCTGATATTCGTGATGAGAATGCTTCTGAGGCACACATAGAAGTACTTCAAGAGGATTTTTCTATGGAGGAGTCTAAGGACTCTAAGGAAAAATTTGTGGACCAACCCACTCAAGACAAAGAGAAAGAAAATCTGATGCTGAATCATTACCTTTAGTACTGCTACATCATCCAGAGCCTGAGAATGCGAATCAATAACGGGGTGCCTCTAATTCAAGGAAGAAAGAAGTTGAAGAACTATACAAAAAGGTTTATCAGTTGGAATCTGAGAATGTCACTCTGAGAAATGCCTTAGACTTAAAACAATTGATATTTCAAAAGATGAAGGAGGGTATAGTCTCAAGGCAAGTAGTTGAAATGTTTAAAGAAGTTATGTTGAATGCATTTTTCAAGTTGAAATCTAAAATGGTTATGAACATAGATTTATTAGATCTAAAATTGTTTATAGAGAACCAATTTACATCAGTTTCAAATAGTGTTGTTAGTGTATCAGGTACTTCACCTGATTTAATCATAATATTTCATGCTCTCACAGTTTCAATGAGCAACATGAATGACGGGTTGCAAGATCTTCAATGTAACAGTGCTCCATTATCAGTGTTGCTGGACAATCAGAAATTTTTAGTGGATCAACTAACATCTAGTGAGCCACCAATCAGAACACTATTAAATCAGATGCTAGAGAAGCTGTCAGTTTTATAGAAAAAGAGGAAAGGATGCATGAGTTGTTCGGGGTCAATTTAATCGAAGATATTCATATGAATCAGGAGAACAGATAGCTCATTATCAAACTTGGAGATGGGATGATGAACAGACTTAGGGAATATTTTACATAAATCATGTCTGTAATCTAGAGGAGATAGAACCTATTGACTACCTGTTCACTCCAAAAAAACCTTCATTCCTGTGTTTATCATACTTGTATCTATTTATGATTTTTTAATGAAAATCTATTTCATTCTTTCTATTTGTTTTAATGCCCTTATTTTGATATTCCAGCACTCCAGATTTAATTATTGATAAACAGTTAATAGTAGAATTTACCTACAGTTCAGTGCAACATTAAATGTGTTCAAATCCATGATTTATCATTATTTTTTATATCACAAAAAGGGGGAGAAATTTGGATAAACAGAACACTTTATTTTAAAACCCTTATTTAAATGATTTCCTGTATATTTGATGTTTTGGATTTATAAAGATTTATACTTATACAAAAAACTATTTTAAGTTATTAACAATCTTTTTTTCTTTTTATTTAGAGGGAGAAATATGGATAAAACTAGAAACTTTTATTTTTAAAGAAAAATTATTTTATTTTCATGAAGGGGGAAATGTTTATGATCATGTTAAAATTAAATATTGTTTTATCCTCTAAAAATTATAAAACTTTATGTAACTAATTTTGAAATTTAATTTCATTTAATTAGTCTTAATATTTTATGGGTTTTTTAATCATAAAAATGGGGGATTTTTGATAATATTATTGTTTTCAACAATACATAATAATGTTATTTAAAGGGGGAGATTATTTAAAATAATACTCTATCTCTTTATGATAATTTTGATGCTCACAAATACCCTTAATTATTTTATAATGATTTTTTTAGCATTTTGCAGAAATATATCAATTTACTTTACTCTTGAAATTACAGGAATTTATTGTTAATGTATTCGTATTTATCATGTTATGGAAACAATGTTCATGTGCTACTTATTCAGAATCTTCTTTAGCGTGTTCTGGAATCACGGTTCATACCCTACGTGGATAAACGTAGCATAAGGATGATAAGCGTGTATACTTTTTGAGATAAGAGAAAATTATGGTTAATCAACCATACGTTATCGGCAAAGTATGTAAGAATAACCTTACGTTAGGACAGAACCTTACATTTGGGTTATCAACAAAGTATGGAAGAAAAACCTTATGTTAGGAAGGAACCTTACGTTTGGGTTATCAACAAAGTATGGAAGGAGAACTGTACGTAAGTACTAAACATTACATTTTTTTCTCAAAATAATGGTTCATCAACCTTTCTTTTGTAAATAGCCATACATTCTTGGAACATAATGGATCTTTTACCGTACGTTTGAAAGTTGAAGGAAAAAGTTTGTGTCAAGTAAATATATAGATCTTTTACTGTATGTTTGAAAGTTGAAGGAAAAAGTATGGATGATCAACCCTGCATTTATGATCAACCTTACATTTGAATAAAGTAACATGAACCCTATGTTTTTGTTCAACCTTATGCTATCAAACCTACGTTTGGAGGCCACGTCATCAAACTTACGTTTGGTGTCAGAAAGTTTAGCAGATGATATTTTTATGCAACGGTCAACAACCTGATTGTTAGGCAGATTTCCAGCCAGATTTAAAGTTGCTTTTAAAATACGACTTTGACCGATTCAAATTCGTTTTATCAATGGTTTAAAGATCGAATTAAAAGGAACTCTTTTGCAGAGTCATCAGGGAAGTTACAACTGCTCTTTAAATTAAAATTTTTTAATATCATGAATCAAAAGGCGACTTTTATGGATCTAAATGTGCAGCGGATATCCTCGGCTTTATTATATATATATTTTCTCAAAAACACTAGGAACAGGAGTGTGGTGATAAATCAATTATTCAAAAAGGTGGAAAATAGAGACTGTAAAAAGCACTCAGTTCCATTGATTCAAAAGGAGCGTCAAAGCTATGTTTATTTTAGAAGAAGGAACTCAGTAGAAGATTCACTTGTTCAACATCAAATCTCTACTGTTGATCTACTACTGCTGGAGTTGTAAATTATATATCTATATCTACTGCAACCGGATCGACTAAGAACTGCTTCGACTTGAAAATCAATATTTCTAGAGAAGACGATCCATCTGCTGTCAATTTCATTCTATTGCAATTGTGAATATCTCCTAGAAAATTTCTTTCTAAACTTCTTTTTATCTTGTGTAACCAGCTTCTCATACTAAGCTATATAGGTTCTGTAAGTGAACTAGAAGGCTTTTTTTTGCCTTGGATTGTAAAGGTGTCAACTGCCTGTACTCAGTTGTGAACCGTTCTGTTGAAACGAGGACCAGATAGTGAAAATCACCAAGCTCGTGGAGTATAGCGTTGGTGGACTGGACTAGGGGCCTTTTGTCCCCTGAACCACTATACATCTTCTGTTTCTGATATTTAAATTTCCGCTGCATCATTTTATCTGATTAAATTTAGAAGGCAGAACACAATCATGCAAAGATTTTTGAAAAGACACAATTCACCCCCTCTTATGTATATTTGGTGTAATCTGATCCAACAACCATTACCTCTACCCATGTGGAAATTGGATAATATAACTATGGAACTTATCATGGTTCTTTTATAGATACCCAAAGGAAATAATGTGATATGGGTTGTAGTGGATTTACTCACAAAGACTTTCCACTTCATTTCCATTTGGGAAGATATATCACTTGAACAACGTGAAAATACATATGTGAAGGAAGTGGTGAGACTGTATGGGGTTCCACTCTCTATTTTCTCTGATCATGATCTCACATTCACATGTAAATTCTGAAGGAGTCTTTAACAGTCTTTGAATATCGAATTCATTTCAGCATGACCTATCACCCCCAAACTGATGTCTAATCTGAAAGTACTCTTCAGATACTCAAAGATATTATAAGATCCTACTAATTAGAATTCAAATTTGGATGGGAGGATTATCTCCTATTGGTTTAATTCTCATACAACATCAGATTCTACTCGAGTATTAAGATGGATCCATATGAGGTTTTGTATGGAATGTGATGTAGAACTCTAACCTATTGGGATGAAGTTCGTTATAGAAAGATATTGGGACCTAATCTTGTGAAAGAATGATAGATGTAACAACCCGAGATTTTATTAGAATTATTCTTTTTAATTTCTTTGATGTCTTCTGTTGTAAACTACACCATGATTATCTTGCGCTATACGCAACACCGTATTAGCTTGCAGTATACGCAACACTATTCTTGGCTCGTGTTACACACAATTTCAAGTTCGTTTTGTAGAAATTATTCTACGCAACATTAAGTATAGATTTTGTTTAATGTATAAATGAAATATGGTTGTATTTTGTTATACGGAACAACAAAAGAGTCTTTCACTACATGTCACCCTGACTTGGCATGCATTACACGCAATCGCGACCTTCCTCGATAGCGTGTGTAGTACGCAATACCAGATTTCATTAAATAGTGAGATATTGTTATAATATTATTATTGACTAGACATTATGAATAGTATTAACTACATTTTTAATTTTATAACATTATTATTCATCTTACACATTTTCTAGAACATGGTATGAGAACAAAATAAATTTTTCAGGTAAAATAAGAATTTTTCAAAAAATGCAGTTTTGCCGCCTTTTGATGGAGCACCCACTTCAAATCTAGTTTTTGAAATGTTTATATGTTCAATTTGACAAAATAAACTTCTTCCTTTTAATCAGGATATAAAAACTTAATTTGGATAAAATTTTCATATTATTCTGATAACTTTCATATTTTAATGAATAGTAAAAAGACACTATATTTTATTTAAAAACAACTTTTTTCATCACAAAAATTATTATGGTTAGATTATCTTTTTAATTGGTTTTAAAGTGTAATTAGAATATATTTTTACCATTTAATTCAATTTTGGTCATTGGAATTAATTTCACTTTTAAATTTGACATAAACAAGTGTCCATCTTTTGATAGTTATTGTTTCTTAAACACACGCTATTTGTTTTGATAACGGGAATTAATTTTAAAATTAATTAATTCCACTTATATGTTTTGAATTTGAAAAAATGGACATCATTTTTGAATTCAGAATATCAAATATAGATTAGGATGAATTTTTGGTATTTTTCTGAAAAAAACTTCAATTTTTGATGAATAGTGAAACCACTTGGTGGTAGTTAAAAAATGAATCTTTCATTTAAATGAAATTTTACCACTTCTATGAATTGAATTTTGAAAATCCGACATACATGGTTGTTATCAAGAAGTAAAATGTGGTTCAATAAGATGAAAATACTTTTTGGTGAATAGTAACTTTTGACTTTTATTTACTACGGTTAAATGTAAATAAGGTAATTCAAGGTTAAAAGAATATTATAATAATTCTAAATTACCTTAACACTTGTCCTAAACGTATTTGATGAGTAGTGGCAAACCATGGGAATCCTTGGGTCTATTTTGGGACCCCATTGAGCCAGTTGGAAGTGATAATGACAATTTGGATTAATTAATTTAATGTAAAGACAAAATTGACATTAACAAAAATCTATTAGTAATTAATTTTTATAAGGGGATATATAAATTATCTTTTCAACTATAAATATTAATTGGAAAATCTAAAAAGCTTTCCTACCTGTTGGTATTTTTTTAATAATTTTTAGACATCAAATAAATTAAATTATTTATGACACAGTAATGATGACGTATTATCTCATTAATAAATGATTTAAATAAATAAGCTTATAATGATTAAAATATTAGCCAAAACATGTCCAATTCTGATTGGATGATTATATCTCGACCATGAGTCATCGTATCTTCGACTATAATGATTTTTGGACCATTAGAAACTGAATATCATTATATTATAAAATAATATTTTCACTCTTTCCTAAAGAGCCACTCCTCTCCCTTATAAAAGGAGACCATTTCTATCCAATTACCCACACCTCTCAAGCCATTAGGAATGTAAAACCTCTACCCAATTAAGATCCCTAAATCCCACTCCTTCCCCTAGAAACCTTACCTTAGGCAGAAGGCACTTCAAGAAGTCATTTTGGTTCAAACCAAAGGAAGTAACCCAAATTAAAGGTAACAGTTTCTCTTAAGTTGTTTTCATTTATTCTACATCTCCAACCCCTAAACTCTTTTTAATCCTTTATTTTGTAACAACACCAGTATCCTAAATATAATATGATTTTGTTATGAGAAGGATTATAACTACACTTACACAAACCTCCATCTAATGGATGAAGAACATAATGTTTCTGTGGATGGCAAACTAACACCTCACGAAATGATGATTGTTCGATTTTCTCCTACCGCCTCTCTTGGTGGCCATTATGATGGAAATGTATTTATATATGATATATATTATGTTAATGATTTCCTTATGCTTCTTTAATTCCCAATTATATCATGCCTTTATGGTTTCCATAGTTGGTAAATACGATAATCTCATTTGTGGAAGTGCGGACTACCGCCCCCTCAAAGTGATGTGATTCGTCAATTCCTTATGTGGGATGTATAAAGAATAGAGTTAATGATATTATATATGATATTATACTGGAATTATAATATAACTATGTATCATTATGTTTTAATTCCATTAAAATAATAAATAGAAATGAAAGTAGTGTTCATGCGTATGTACGGCTTACCGTCTCCATGAACGGTGCATTTCATTTCATTCCTCCATATGTTATGTACTATTATAAAAACATGTATATGATGGATATATATTATATATATGATATATAAATCATGAATATAATTCTGGATATAATAAACCTTTAACCACATGAACAACATGTAATTATAAGAAGTCCATTTTTAACTCAAGTACCAAATATCGACAAAACGATCGTTGTTAACTTAAATGGTTACATAATGTTTATAACATGGTAATAAGTGATATAAAAGGAATAATAAACTTTAAAAAGGTTCTTAAGAAAGTATAAATTAACTTTGGTTTATTATTCAGGATATTAAATAATGATCGAGTCAAGTCGGACACATGGTAAGGGAGCTTCTTAACCCAATTTCCATTCTTTGGGTTGATCTTCCCTTTCTGCTTATGTCGCTATTTGATTATGTGAGAAATGAATTTTTATATCATATTATTTATTTATGCTTTCTATACGTGGCCTTATAGTGAATACACATAAGTGATCTATTTTATTTACAAAAAGTTCATTGTAAGGGAAAATCTCACAATCTCAATTTTTATCCGAGATTGTTTATACTTCAGTAATTACAAGGGCATATTTATCATCCGCATCCATGTTTCTTCAATATGTAATATTATTTTTATCCTCCTACAATTTTTTAAATACAATTTTACCCTTCTATGAGTTTTTATTAAAATATATGAAAGGAATATTTTTTCATTTTTAGTATGAGTACTTTTTGACTTTTCCGGCCAAAGTACGTGAAAAATGTTTTTTTTAACTTATACGGCATGAATGGATTTTTAGAACATTTTTTCCAAGAAGCATACTTTACAAGTTTTCATGTTTATTTTTAATCAACTTCTTTTAGTTTAAAAATTGTAGGACATGTTATGAATGGAAAAAAAATTGAAGAAGAAAGAATATTTTCCTCAAGAATGGAGTTCAAGTGTTTTATCAAAATTATTTTCCATCTAAGATAAAATAGGGTTCTGTTTCTATCCCAATTTTTTACGTTGATTTTTTTGTTTTATGATGGAATTAATTTTATGATGTCCTTTTATCTTATATGTATTATGTTATGATGACATGATGTTTAAGAATCCCATTTTTATTGCATGAGTTATGCTATGATGTATGATTTATGATTTTGTGCGACACATAAGAATGGTTTCATTATGAGATGGGTGGGACCTATATCTCCATCCAATGCATTGGGTAATGATTTATATCTCATGAGATAGACATGGATGGAATGGAATGTTAATCAGGTTCGGTGATATAGGACTGGAACGAGGAGTGAACTTGGTTCAGTAAGGGACTTTTTCCACTAAGATGGAATTGGTAGCAATGCCTTGGCTACTATGGAAATCATATCATGTGCTTAATGTTTTTCCAAAATTACAAGTTTTATTTCCAAGATATTTTATCATGATTGATGTTCCATTATGATCTATGCCTTACGTACTGCCATGTATTATGTCACTGCTCAATATTTCGATGTTTAAACATTATGTTCATGTTTCTATGTTCAAATGTATATGGCTTGTTTTATTTTCTCCATGCTTACCCTTAATGAGCATTTGAGCTCACCCATTATATGTTTTATTTTCCCTAGGATGTAAAGATAGATTTTAGGTAGTAAAATAAAAGAGGAAGATCTTTATGGGAGATGTTGAAGATCTTTCACCACGATTAGAAGATTATGTTACGAGTTTCCAAAGACACAAAACTATTATGGCCCTTTGGTGTCTATTTTTGTTATGTATTAAGTATTCGACAAAATTAATGTAATTTCCATGTACGTCAATCTTTGAGTCTCTAAAATAGAGAACGTACAAGACATCCAGAAACATATTAAATCTTCCTAGAATTGGAAAAATAGTTTTGATGACAACCATCTAAGAGACTTGGAGTTCTATGTTGCATATAAGTATTCTTTATAATATCACCATATAAGAGATTCATGTGGTTTGTAAATAAAGGAAAGTTAATACAAAGGTATGTTGGCCCCTTTTAGATCCTTGATTGCATTGGAGATGTGGCCCATTGGCTTACACTTCCAACAAATATGGCTGAAGTTCATGATGTTTTCCACATATCACTCATGAGGAAGTATATACTAGATCTCTCACATGTACTGAAGTCAGAGGTGGTACAGGTGGAAGATGATCTCTCTTTTGAGGAGCTACTAGTAATGATTATGGACTGGAGAGATAAGGTCCTACATAACAAGACAACCCACCTTTTAAAAGTGTTGCATAGGAACCATAAGTATGAAGAAGCTGGGAACTGGGAGAGGTGATGAATGATAAGTACCCTCACCTATTTATGTAAAATGAAATTTTGATGGTGAAATTTCAAAAGGGTGGAAGAATATAATGACCCAAAATTTTATCATTGGAATGTATCCATTCTTATAGTAATTAAATATAGTTTATATCAACTAAAATCACTTATATACCATAATTAAAACATTATAAATGTAGAATTAATGAAATAATAAGTATTTTTAGAAGTTAAGGAACTAGTGTCGATGAAATAGTAGCATGCCCATAAGAATAGTAATATAAACCTTGTGAATAGTAAACCATCATAATGAATAGTAACCTCAACCATGAAAGTACAATTTTTTTTGGAATCTTATAAATGAAATAATGGTATAATTATATCACATTCCAAATTAATAAATGTTTTAAAATTTATTAATTAAGTGTTGGTATTTTTATAAGTCGTGATTATTTAATTACAATTTTTTAATTAATTTCATAATTTAAAAGGAAATTATTTTTCATAAAATGTATTCATATATTTATATTATTATGTCTTTTGATTTTCGTATAATTTTATGAGGCCTTAATTAATTATTCAAAGAGTTATAAAATCAGTTATAAATTTAAAATCTGTATTTTTCAAGTAAATGATGTTTTTAATTAAAAATTTAATGACTCATATTAGGAAAAAAAATTCATAAAATTGAGTTCATTTTTTAATTCTAAACATTAAAAATTTGTTATGGTGAATGTTTTTGATTTTTCTGAAATAATTTCATTTTATGAATAGTAAAATATGATAATTTATAGTATATATACATTCTAAGTTAACTACAATATTAATTGAGTCTTTGCTAATGTAAGCACCATAATCTTGAAATTACCTTCATTATTCTAATATTTTTTGTGATAATTCTAAAACTATTCATAGTCTTGATCCAAAATATTGAACTAATGAATAAAATAATGGGAAAACACTCCTCTACTCCACTATAAATACCACCCACCACCTCCTCTTTTCCTCACACCTCTCAAGATTTGAGAGTTTCCAAAATTCTGACCAATACTCTTCTATATCCCCTTCCCCATGTCCAAGATCTCTTGGTCTTACCAAAATACCAAAACCTTTCTCTAATGAGGTTCTCATGGAGGATAAATCCAAGAGGTAAAATCATCTTCCTTTTTTCATTTAATTTCGTTTCAATTTCATTTATTTTTTTCCCTTATCCTAACCTTATCTTAAATAAATGGAATGATAACTCCATTAGGTTTGATATAATGATATTATATCATATTAATTTAATATTCATCAATAAACTCCTCCCTCTCCCTCTATTTTATTCTAAAAATTAAATGATGGCACATGATGTGTCAATTTATCGACATTGTGGGTGATACAATTTGATTTTCCATTAACTCCTTCTAAGATATTAATAAAACCATTATAATGGTTGTAATTTATTTTAAAAATTTTGTAAAATCCATTTTTATTTTGTATAACTAACATATATACATAATAATAATGATAAAACAATACAAGTTCGTTGAAAAACCGCCAAAATTAACCTAAAACGGTCATCATTCACTCTTATATAATGATTCATCCTCAAACCATATAAAAAAATTATTCATAAGACCATTTAAAATTATATTATATCATTAATAACATATTTATGTATACTTATCTTCAATTTACATGAACTTCCATTCCTGTATACAAGTGAACTCATCCAAAAAACTAAGAAAACAGACACTCCCGAATGATGAAATTAAACTCAATAACTAATCGAAAATCCCATAAATGAACATACTAAAACCATAATAAATAAAATTTACGTGTAAAATGTTATTTAATTTTAAATTAATGAATCTAATTTGATTATATAATATATTAAAGTGAAGAAATTATTTGGACATAATGTAAGTGGAATTCTCAATCCCAACTCTCTTTCTTGGGGTTTCCCTCTTTCACCAAATTTTTAGGATGGATATTATTTAAATATCATTTATTCATCATTGTCATAAAATTTATGGGATATACATGTTTCCTGTTTCACTTTATTACAAAAACAATGTTTTTTAAAATAACCATTCTTTAAAAAATGCACCTTTTACTTCTCGAGATTGTTTCTTCTTCACTCAAGGTTGATGATTATTATATAGAGTATGGTATTCCCTATTTCATTTGGGAACCGAATTTTTTTGAATTTATACTTTATGAATTGAATCACATTCCTTTGCATGGGTTATTTTATTTCCAATATTGATATATGTTCTATGAGTCTTGTGTGATAATGTAAATGTTATGACATGATGGGTGTTCCTAGAATTATAGTGTAATATAATTGTTATGATGTGAAGGGTGAACCAGAAATTATATAGCACACCAATGAATTGGTTAATGTGATGTATCTCTTGATAAATGTGAAATATTCCTGAACATGATGATATAGTTGTTCACAACTATGTGTGGTAGTTTACCACTAAGACATGATGTTTCATTTTTATGCATTGCCACATTTCCACACCCTTTCCTAATGTTTCATGTAGTAGTTATGATGATGATAGTGTGATTATTCTCACCCCATGTTATATTGTTTCATGATCTTATATATCCTATAATTGGGATTTTATATCACCCCTTTATTTTATGTATATCCCCATGTGGTTACATGTACAAAGTAGAATTCAAGAGACAATAAGAAACTAAAGAATAAATAATTAAATAAATTTTTCTGTTTTATTTTTTAAATGTTATGTATAGTCCTAATTTTCCCAAGGCAAAAAATGTTTTTATCCTAGTCATGTGATGATTTTATGTTTTTTATCTTTAAAATTATTTAATATTAATGTATGAAAAAGAAGGTTCTCTATACATTTGGTATTTTATTATCTTTGAGTGTATCTACTTACTGTTGTTATATAGTTTGGGATGTCTTAGTAGATAAGAGGTAGGATTTTTGGGACATAGGGGGTAGTTGTGACCAAGTTTCTAGCCATATCTTGTCATAGAGAGACTTTAGTTACCATTAGTGTTTGGGAAAAGTTCCATTGGGTAATAAATTGATTTGATTATAGACATTTTCCCACCTTTATTTGAGTACTTTAAAAAGCATGAACCCTGAATTCTTTGTTATGGAATTTATATTCCCACATATCTTGTTTAGGTTGATGTTTTTGGTATCCTTTCTGATTTTTTTTCACTTTTTTATGTTCTGTAGTAAAATTCCTCTAAGAAGTAATTTGAACTAACCTCAAGAGGGTTCTTCTGGTGAACCATGGAAATCGAGCCCTCCATTTGATCATAGTCACATTAAGATAGTTGTGCATGTTTTCCAAACTCTTTGACAAGTAATTATACCCATTCATGTTCAGTATTTGATAGTGGAATCTCAAAGGGATGAATCTAGAGATCATGATCAAGAGATTATTCACCTAGAACCACCAGATTTTCAAGGATCGAATGATATTAAAGAGGTGGAGTATGGGTTGAAAAATATTGAGATACATTTTGAGTTCATGTAAATGCCAAAAGATATAAAGGTAATGTTTGATACCTTAAATCTTGAAGGGACTAGATAGACTTAATGTCCCAACCCAGGATCCGATGTATAGTGCCTCAAATAGTTGGGTCACATGGTCTCAATCACACCACCCATAAAGACAAAGTATTATGACTAGTATTCAGGGTATAATGTGTTATAATGGTCAGAATATACCCTCATAGTCATAGTTTAGCATATGTATATCATAGGTGAATAAATAAAAGGAATCATGATATAAATCAAGAAAAAAAGATCACATTCAAAAGACTATAATAATAATAAATCCATAAGAAGTATCATGTATGATATTATGATCATGTCATGTCACTATAAAAAATGTTTGACAATACATGGAAATATGAATCTAGTGTAATACATGTATCAAAATTAAAAAAAAGACCAAAAAGAAACTATCTCTAGATAGAATCATGATAATAGCTTGGTCATGTGTTCCCCTTCTCCTATGTAATGAACAAATCAATCTTCTTAATGTTGAATTTTTCCCCGGTCTCTACCTAAATCCATAAATTCTATGTGGGAACCCAACATAGGTCTAAATAGGGTGTGAAGTAACACTCAGTTGGCCACCACCAATTGTGTATATAACAAGTCAAGTCTTTGTGATATAAACAAAAGCAGTGTGCAGTATTTCCTAGATATAACAGTATTAAAAGTAATTTTTCAAATGAAAATGTGATCCTATCAGCCAACCATGTATCCCTATGAACAATAATAAAGAACCTATAAATAAAGGGGAAATTGTAATCAAGAAATTATAGTCATGGGATAATTTTAAATAATGATAAAGTAGGTGTAATATTGTCAAGTCAAATAGCTATAATAAAATACCAATACCATGGATATTTATAATGAATAAAACATACACTAAGCTCTATATTGAGTAATAATATGTCAGACCCTAAGGTTCAAATCCAATTTATGAATACCAAGGCATCCTCAGAATTTCAAACCTACATGGGCTAGATCAAAGGAGAAAATGACCAAGAAATAAACTTAAATCCTAGGTTAATCTACATAGAAACCAATTAATAACTTGGGATGAACCCAAGGAGAATTTCCATGAAGCATTTCTAAGAAGGTTCAAAAAAATTTGATCTAAGGGGTAGTAATGGCCTTATAATCTAATATAAATTGGATCCATGGAGTAGAAATGTATATGGAATCCTACGGAATAAGGATCCAAAGACTATAAATTTACAATGAATCCAAAAAAAAAATTAGGATTGATGGAGTAGAAATATCTACGGAATCCAATGGAATCTGGATCCATAGAGTAAACACTTTCATGGATTCCAATACCATTATTATTTAATTATCTCATTTCCTAACCCAATTCATAATCATTCACAATCCTTATGTTCTTCAAAATTATCTTTATATTTTCGTTTTAAACATTTAACCATTTAAATTATATATATTCACATACAAAGGAGGAATAAACCTTCTCCTATAACTCATGAAATTATCATTTAATTCAGTTTGTCTCCCACTGAAATGGTGAGCTCACACACACAATGCAGTGGTATAATAGTAGAAAATACAATAACACACCTCATAGGTGGTCCTAATGGGGGCTAACAACCTCCAACAAAAAACATTCACTACGTTTTCAACCTAATCAGGTTCTAACAGTTTAATCAAGTCATTCATTTAATTTTAGGGGAAATTCTAGGAGGTCATATGGGAAGCACAATTACAAACATGTATATAAAATACCAAAATTTAAGGTAAAGGTAAAAAAACACCTAACATATATCCATGGTATAAGACTCACCCAGTATTATCTCATAAATCAACCTATATTAAATGAAAATGTAGAAATAAACCAACCTAGGAAAAGGAAAAATTATCTTCCACTAAAATAACTATATCAATATGAAGACAAATGGGGAAAGGTCCATGATTAATGAATGACTCACCAGATTGGATCCAGTGAGACAAATCCTATATGAATAGGATTCTAGATCATGAAATGACACCCAACCCTTCGATTTATGATTTAAAGAGACAAAGGACCCCCCCTATTTTCTATAAATAAGAAAAGATAATGTGGTTCAAAAAATTTAATACATAAGATAAAAATGGTCATTTACTACTTTTTTACTAGGTTGAATGGTTTGGCTACTCGATTGGCCAAATCCTGCACCAACTATGCACACATCACTATCTCAACAGGGAACGTACATGGTTTTTTCATATGGTTTGGAGGACCATGTCCATATCATGATTCATTCCTCTATCCAATAATCCAATCACATGGCCATAGTTCATGGTTAGATAAACCATGTTTCGACCGTGTGTTTCCCCTCAGCTAAAAATTACAGGTGTCTCACAAAATCATGTGGCCCTAGGCGAACGGTTAGGGAAAACTATGCACTCTTTTTCTACTCTATGTATAACCCCACAAGGTTATTATCAACCATGAAACATGGGATGAGTGGAATCTTCTGACTGAGTGGCCAATATTTTTTTCGCCAAAAGTCGGGATTTGGGATCCAAACAAGCCCCGAACACCCTAAAACCCCTCATGATATCATTTGGCACTCAGATTTGGTCAAAACCAAAAAGTTTAACCAAAATTAAAAATATCCTTACCTTATAATAAATCCTAGGAACTTATAATCTTCACCCCTTGAAGTAATTTTTTCCCAAATTTCCCTTCCAAGGGTGGTCAAACATTGTCTAAGAATAACTCAATCCACTGAGCACATACATTGGGCTCTTGCTCCCACGTTCCATCTTATTAACGGTTGTGATTCCATAAAACCTATACTAGATTAACTGACCAGCCACATATAACCTTTTTTCATGAAATTATGTGTATAGGATGATCCTTAAAGGATACATCCACCTCCTCCACAACCTCATTAGGATAAAGAATATTACATGGTTCTCTGTGATAGCGTTGTAACTATGATACATAGAATAAAGTGTGCATATATTGGTACCTATGAGGTAACTGAAACTTATAGGCTACAATTAGGGCTCTCTCCTAAATCTAAAATGGATTTACATATCATGGTGAAAGCTTACCTTGTCTCCAAATTCTTCTATGTCCTGGCCTCGATGAGATAAGTAAACGGAACTAATCCAAGGCCTCAAACTCTATAGATCATCGATGATGATTGTATTAGGATTTATGTCTAAACTATATTGTAGTCATCCACTTTTTGATCATATAGACATACATTAAAGTCTACTGAACAATATGAAGTCAAGGAATCACTAACTCTCCTACCTCTAACTAGCATAGAACTGATTGGCATGGCCTACTGTACAAATCCTCATAAGGTACTATCTATATAGTCTCAAAGTAGCTATTATTGTAGGAAAATTAAAAAAAGGGTATATTCCTTCCCCAATAAAACTTGAAATCAATGGATCATGCTCTACGAATTTTCTCTATAAAATGTATAGTTCACTCAAACTTGCCACTAATTTGTGTGTGGCATGTCGTGCTTAGAAGCACCTATTTCCCCAGCACCCTCTGTAAACTATACCAAAACCATGATGTAAAATGTATATCCATATCTAATAAAATGGTATTAGTAACCCCATGAAGGCACACAATCCGATAGATATAAATCCACCCAAAATCATCTATTGGGAAGGTCTACCTGATTGGTAGGAAATATGTGACCGGCATGACCCTTTCCACAAAAACCCAAACAAAATCACTACCTTGAGGTGTCCTCGACAACCTGGTCACAATGTTTATCAAAACATATTCCCATTTTCCACATAGGAATATGTAATTGATATAAAATTATAGCTGGTCACTGGTCTTATGCCTTCACCTATAGAGAGGTGGAACACCTCATGATAAAACGATATACCTCATGTTTCTTCCCTGACCACCAATATTAGGGTTGTAAATCCTAATACATCTTAGTAACACTAGGGTGTAATTAAAAATATGGGTGATGAAAATCTAATTGAATATCCTCTTGTATTTCTACAAGAACCCAAACATTACCATGAATACTTATAATTTTATCCTTGCCAATAGTCCAACCAGGACGTCAGTCCTCACCTACCACAATGTCTCATAGGTCTAGGTTCATATAATCTAACAAACTATATCCCCCCCCCCATATAGAAGAGTAGATATCATAGATATGGATATGTGAAAATGAAATCCCTTGGTCATCCTTCATCTCTATGTGCATCTATGAAAATAATTTCATTAGTTGTCACTCACTACTGGACTCATGAACTACTTGTATATGTGTCCCCATGCTCAGTTCATTAACCACTACATTACCCTTCCTCGGTGTATGGACAAGCTCAAATTAAAAGAGTTGTAGGTACTCAACCCACCTTTATTTACTAAGGTTCAATTCACTCTATGTAAATATATACTTGAGGATTTTGTGGTCTTTGTACACCACCAAATTATCTTCTAGAAAATAATGCCTTTCGCAGTAAAAGGTATGAACAACATTGACTAACTCGAAATCAAGCGTTGGGTAGTTACTCTCATGTGATCTCAATAGATAAGACCTATATTCCCCGAATTTATACTCTTATATAATAACATCACCTATACCAATACCTGATGCATCACAATATATTATATAGCTTATCCCAATCTCTAGAAAATTCAGGACTGATATGGAATTATTTCTACCTTTCAACTTCTGAAAGGATTCCCTATAGGTATCTGGACATAAAAAATTCACACTATTCTTAGTCAATCCTATAATAGGTTCTTATAGGTGTAAAACATCCTGTATGAAATTCATGTAATAACCATTTATCCCAAAAAAACATGGTATATACATGAAGTTCTTGGGATGATCCCAGGTAACTAGTTCTCTCACCTTCACTATGTCAAATGATACTCCTTTATTTGAGATAATATGACCCAGGGAGTGAATCTTATCCATCGATAAGTAGAACTTTGTGAGATTTGAATATAATTGATTCACTATCAGTGTATCCAAAATGATCTCGAGATGTTTGGAATGGTATTTTATGTTGATGTCCTAATTTTAATGATCACAAAATCATGATTATAATGATACTAATGTATTTAATGTTTTCCCTATAAGTATTCTATACTCTGAGACAAGTGATAAAAATGTTAAGGACGAGACACTATTGACATAGAAATATTTTTTCCATGACACACCTCCATCATAAAAATCACTAACTCTGAGATATCACCAGGACATCACACTATTAGACTATCACACGATTGAACTGAAAATTTCCAAAGTATGATATACCGCCAGATGAGGCACTGTCAAAGTCACACCTTCAGTATCATACCACCAACACAGATTTAGACAAAGTCTAAGACACATCCAAACTATATACTTCCATACCAAACACTGTTAGTTGAGACACCACCAGCATGGTGAAAAGTTTTCTATGTACAAGACACTACTAGTGTCATGCCGCTAGAAAACCATGCCATTAACTGAGACACTTCCAGATCCTAAGACACCAGCACTATTTTTATTACTTTGATTATTTTTTGAATTACACTACTCTAATAGATATATTAATTTCATTTAATTTAATTACTATTTTAATTATTATACCTAAAATGTTTGATAGAAATCATGTGATAACATAATGTATGAGGAAACAATTGATTCAAATCTTCCTACTACTGCTGATAAAAGTGGTGAACACACCCTCATGAAGATATAGAGAACATCTTTAAGAAATGATTGGGAAATCTTGTATAGAATAAAATCGATGTGGAAAAAAGTACCTCACAATTCATTAAATATTTGGGAGATAAAGAGTTGAACCTGATTTCAAACATGAAGAGCACACCAAATGTGAACACTCAACTGAGGAAGAAAACGCATCATCACATCTAGTTTTTTACTCTATTTAGAAAACAAGATTTTTCTACACTCTATTTTTTACTAAATATTTTTAAAGATCCTAACTCAAGATTCTTTTCTGATTTAACACAAGAGTCACAAGATGTATTACAATGGACCAAGCTCTTTTAAAATCTGCACTCCTAGATTTCATGATTTTGTTTATTTTTCTTACCTTTTTGAGTAGTGTGTGTGCTTAATCTGTTTTACAACACACACAATATCTCCTGGAATAAACTACAAGATACTCTATATCTGTTCAAACACTTTTATTTTTGTTTCTCCCATGAATAAGAGTGTCATAGTTCCATGTGTGGCCTATTTCTTTTTGTTTCTCCCATGGATAAGGGTGATATAGGTCCATATGTGGCCTGTTTCTTTTCAATCCCATGCATAACTATGGAAGAGATCATGCGTGACTAGGACAGTTGTAAATTGTTGTATAAAACTACTCTAGGTTGTGGATCATCTATTTTATTTTATATAAACTTCTTGGTAGTGGGTGAACAATGAGTGGAGATGACTAAGTCTTATCTTGAGACTAAACCTCTTGTATTCATCTTTTTGTTGTGTGTTTTAATTTTTTTATATTATTTCCACTTTAGAAAGAAAAACTATTTTAACATTAAAAAAAAAATATACTTTGATAGTTTATCTTAATTCTTTTTCATATAGTATTTCGATAAAGTGAATTTATTTCAAAGTATTTAATAATATTATATATATTATTCATTCGAGACCTAATAGATATTTTGAGATATATTTATAAAGATTAATATATATATCATACTACATATTTTGAAATATTTTCTCATATTTAAACATTTAGGGGACTTTAAAATAATCATTTTTTAATAGAAATTTTTATTGGGTACTAAATTCACCCCCACCTCTTTAGATACTCACTCCAACCGATATTTGGTATCAAAGGTGTTTTATTTCCTTGGTATTAATGTTTTCCAATTTTTTAACTATGATTTTAGTTGTTTTTAAATATCTAATATTTCTATTAGTTATAAATTTATTTCTTAAACATGGATAATCATCAAGATGGTTTTTCTACCCACATACCTCCTTTCATCAATGGAAAAAATTATGCCCACTAGAAAATAAAGATGAAATGAACATATATAGCATGGGTTTTGATATTTGGTATGTAATAAAAGGTGAATATATAGTACCTAATACTTCTAGAAGAAATTGAGATGATGTAAAAACAATTTCATACAATTGTAATTGTAAATCATTGAATTCCCTATAGTGTGCCCTTGGTGATGAAGAGTTTAATATTATTTCTTCTTGAAAAAATACTTTTCAAATTTGGGACACTTTTTATGTTTCCCATAAGGGAAATTCAAATGTTAATGAAATGATTATTAATACATATACAATTAAATATGATAATTTTGATAAGAAACCTAATGATCCCATTTATCATATGTACCTCAATTTTAGTGATATTTTCAATACCATGAACTCATTGGGAAAGAATGTATCTGACAAGGACCAGATAATGAGATTGTTGAGATTCCTACCAAAAATATAGTGAGTCACTTTAGTTTCAAAAATAGAATCATTTGATATAAGTAAAATGCCTATGAAAAGTTGATTAAAAAGATTATGATGTATGAATAATAACTAACGGTAAACTGTGAGGAAGACGAGGAACCTAAAATAATATCTATATCATTAAATACTACTAAATCTAGAAAAGAAAATAAAAAAAGGGAAATGAATCATTCTAGGATGTATATTTTACTGCTAGTGAATTTGTTTTTGATAGTAGTGAGGAAATGGTTCACCTAGACATAAGGTTTAATAAGTTCTACATGAATTTTTTTTCATGAAAACCAAAATATAAATGAAAATATGAAAATATATTGAATTGGAAGAAAATGGATGATGATACAAAGGAATTTATCGGCTAGGAATGAAAACCAATTGGTCACATAAAATCTAACTACCCTGAGCTGACATAAAACAAGAAATATGAGGACAAGGACAGCAGATTCAAAAAGGATATAAAATCCACCTTGAGGGAATCTGAAGACAACTCTAGTGACTCGTATTCTTCACCTAAAGAAAATTCAGACAGAGAAAATATTTTCTTTATTACTACAATCAGTGAGGTATCCACTTTACATACTATCTCCAATATTCTTCTTATGCATGACTCTAATGAGTTTGATAATTCTGAAAATGAAAAAAATATGACAATAATATATCAAATGAAGAATTATTTGACTATTTTAATATTCTATAAGACACCATTAAAGAGATAAAGTATAAATAAAAATATCTAAAAAGACATAATTCTCTAACTATAAACAATAAATCAGAGTTGTCTATTGGAAACAAGAAAAATGTTCATCTTCTCAAAGAAAATAATGAACGTAAACTTTGAAATGAACAATTGAACAAAGACCTTGAAAATTTTTCAAATGGTAGAGAGGAATTGAAAGAAAAATAGAAACAAATTTTCTCCCAAATATATTACTGGGATAGGATATGAACATTTATATAGAAGAATAACTAAAAATAATTTTGTTTCAAAATCTAGGCCTAAAAGCACTAATGCCTACATTTTTTAAAGAGACCCAACAATGTTTTTATTTATTACAGTTTTCAATCTATTTATAGAAATATAATTAGAAAAATTTGGGTTCCCAAAGAATTTATTACTAACATTTATATACCCAAACAAATTTGGGTACCAAAATCATTTCTTGTTTAAAATCTATTTTGTAAACAAAATAATTGATGACTTCCAATAGAAGTCAATGTTACATGGATAGTGGTTGGTCAAGACCTATGATAGGAGAGTATTATTCCTTTAAGATTATTATCAAGTTTTATAGAGGTTATCTCAGCTTTGGTGACAATGAAAATGTAAAAAACATCATCCTAGGCTCGATTGGTAAAAAAAATCGGTTTTGATTTCTAATGTTTTAAATGTTGATGTGTTAAAATATAATTTGTTCAGTATTTCACAGTTGTGTGATGATGGTTTTCATGTTAATTATGAGAATCATTCTTTTAATGATTTTTATTCTAAAAATGAATTAATTTTTAATTATTTCAGAAATTACTATATTTATGTTTTAGATTTAAATTCTTTAGTTTCTTGGAATTTTTCTTGATTAAGTGACATTCATAAGGAATCTTGGATTTGGTATAGGAGACTAGGAAATTGTATTATTCAATCACTTTGGAAGATAACTATGAATTTTTTAGTCAATAATATACCTAAACATGAGTTCCCAAATAATAAAGTCTGAAACTCAAATCAAAAAGGGAAACAATTTATATTTTCCTTTAAACTAAAGAAAAAAGTGTTAACATCTCAACCTCTCGTTTCAAATCACATGGATTTTTTTAGACTTTCTAGAGTTTCAATTATTAATGGAATGCACTATGTTTATTTTCTAGTAGATGACTATTCTAGGTATACTTGTGTATATTTTCTAGATCACAAGATTGAATCCTCCTCTTACTTTACTAGGTATTCTAATTCTATATAAAATCATAGTGTACTTAGGATTAATAAATTAATAAGTGACCATGGTCATGAGTTTGAGAATCATGATTTTGATTCATTTTTCTCAAAAAATGGCTACACTCAATACTTATCTTCTCCTAGGACCCCTCAGCAGAATCAATTTTTTGAATGAAGAAATAGAACCTTATAATAGATAGCTCAAACTATGCTAAATGATTATTACCTACCAATATATTTTTGGGACGAATCAGTCAATACAACATTCTATATTATCAATATAGTCATGATTACACCTATCCTTAAGAAGACCCCTTATTATCTATGGAATAATAGGAGACTTAAGTTTAATTACATTAGAGTTTTTAGTTTCGAAGTATTTATTATTAACACTAAGGATATCATGGACAAATATTCTTCCAAAAGTGATGAATGAATTTTACTTAGTTGTTTAATTTATAACAAATACTATAGAGTTTTCAAAAAGAATCCCAAAACTAGGGAAGAATTAGTTCATATCAAATTTGATGAAACTGATCCACATGATCCAAAGACGTCTTTACAAAACCTTGAGAATGATTTATCTTCTCTTAAATTATATTCCAAACCATTAGATTCTGCAGTAAAAAAAATAATAAAATCATCCAGTTCTATAGAATTTATAGAACATCCAAAATCTGTACTTGAAAAACCAAAAGCAATCATTCTTACCCTCTCTAGAAGTATTAGAACTCCAAATATAAATCCTTTATATTTTTTTGGAGCCCTAGATTGTGGGACCCAAACTAGATCTTCTATTAAAAACTATGTTGAACATCAAGTTCTATTGTCTCATCATGAACCTAAGAACATCAATAAGTAAATTAATGGTTCATTCAGGGTAATATCTAAAGAAGAAGAATTAAATAATTTTGAAAGAAATAATGTGTGAGAACCTATAGATATACCCAAGGAAACCTTGACTATTGGCACTAAATGGGTTTTTAGTAATAAATTTGATGATTTAGAAAATATATTTATAACTAACCCTAGACTTGTTGCATGAGGTTATAGCCAAGAATAAGGAATTGACTATGAGGAAACCTTTGCACTTGTGGCCAAAATTGAATCCATAAGAATCCTTCTTTCCTATACAAAACATCTAGACTTAAAACTTCATCAAATTGATATCAAGAGTACATTACTAAATGGTTTTATACTTGAGGGTGTTTTTTATAAAAACCCCCTACTTTTAAAAATCCTCATTTTCCAAATTATTTTTTTTAAATTAACCAAATATTTATATGGTTTAAAGCAAGATTCTAGAGTTTAGTATGATAGGATCATCAATTTTTTCATTTTAAAAGGAATAGATTATCCTAAACATTTCATAAAACTAATTACAAAAGATTTATTAGTAGTACAAATGTATATTGATGATATTATTTTTGGATCTTTAAAACAATTTCATTGTACTAATTTTTCTAAAATTATACCAAATTAATTGTAAATGATTGTAATGGGTGAACTCAAATTATTTCTTGGATTTCATATTTTTCAACAAAAAATTAATTAGTTCAAATTAATGTAAATGAAAAAATATCTTTTAAAATGAATTAATTTAGATAACACTAAATGTAGTGATAATACTATGAGTACCACCATTAAATTATATCTTAATGAAACTGGGAAACTAATTTATTGAACCTATTACAAAGGTATGATTGGATGTCTTATCAATATAACTTATAGTCAACCAGATCTTATGTTTAGTTTTTGTATATTTACTCTCTTTCAAGAAAACCCAAAATTTTCACATCTTGTTGTTATTAAATAAATTTTTAAATACCTAAAATATATAAATAATTTAAGATTGGTTTACCCAAGAGGACAATAATTTGATTTAGTAAGTTATTCTAATTTTGGATTTGGTGGGTGTAAGTTAGATAGAAAAAGAACCTATGGAACATTTCACTTTTTAGGAATGTATATAGTTTGATTGTGTAGTAATAAACAAAATTATATTTCATTGTCTACTATTAAAGATGAATACATAATTATAGGTAGTTGTTGTGCACAAATTTTCTGGATAAAACACACTCTACTAGACTATGGATATCAATTCTGACATGTCCCGATAAACTGTAACAACCCCAGTGCTATTAACATTTCTATGAATTATGTTTCTCATTCTAGTACAAAGCATATTGAAATAAGACATATCTTTTTGAGAGATCATTTTCAAAATGGATAAATCACTCAAGAATTTATTGTTGCATAACATCAATTAGATGATATATTTACTAAGACTTTGAATTATGAGAGAATGAATTATATCACACAAGAATTTTGAATAATAAATTTTGGTTATGTTTAATCTTAAATGGAATACCACTATGTATAATATATCATTGGTTTTTCAATCTATTGTTTTATCATGTCATTAGCTTGTCATTTCTTTGGATTTTCATGTTGTTGGTTTGTCATGTTGTCAGATTGTCATGATGTTGGCTAGTTATTATTTTTTTTCATGCTTCTGGTTTGTTACACTATTGATTTGTCATTTCATTACCTCTCATGCATTTGTGAATTTTTTTCTATATCAAAATATTTTTAACAGCCAGTTTATTTTCTAGTTTATTTCAATTAATATAACCCAGTACAAGTTTTCACTCGATCTTAAATTTTATTTCTTGTATAATTTTGATCGTAGAAACCCTAATATCCAAAATTATACTCAAATATAATAAGTCTATTCCAAACAAACCATAAGCCTCACACGAACTCCCACATATATAATCTTTAATCCTAGTGAAACCCTTTTCCTCTTGTATTTCAATCCTTCTCCTCACCTTAAACTGAGCTTGTCGAGATAATATGATTGTAGATAATGAATCATTCTTTTGAAATTTTTCCTTCTATGTAATAATCTTATAATAAGTAGAGGAAAGAGTCGTGTACACCTGCTCAGGTTTCTTCAGTTAATCAGGATCATTTCAACGAAGTTGTTGTCGTAGAAAAGGATGTATATTTTCAATGTTTATTGTTGAATAAGTCTTTATCACTTAAGGTTCTATAAAACCAAGTGTGGTTGGAGTGGTTTTCATCAAAAAAATCTGTGAAAGGTCAATTATTTTGTTTTATATAAATAAAGTGGGTTAAGTGTTTATGTTTACCTCATGATGGAATCTATGATTACTTCCAAGGGATCATCCAAGAAGCTAGTGACTTGTCCATTTATGAGGATTCCCTTATTGTTCTTATAAGAGATGGTTCAACTAGAATGCCTATTACCTATGAGTTGGATGGAGAATGTATGTTACAGTTTATGTTCTTGTAGCATATTATAGGTCCAAGAAAAGGATATTTTTCAACCCTAAGGTATCAATACATTTAACTTATATCTCTTATGAAAGAATTTCACAAAATTATTCTCTATAGATATCTAATGGTACATGTGTTTGAGATGATCAAACCATCATCCAGATAAAATTCATTGATTTACTCAAAGATGATTTCTAACATGTTAGAGGCCAAGGGAAAAGTATGTGAAGTTGGAGAGTCTGTTATAGACTTTTTTGGATTCATTATAACTAGTGAAACATGTTCACGAATGAGAAAAAACCGGAACCCAAGGAAGAAACATTGGGTTGGTGATAATGATATGTTTTATGCTGAATATAATATGGTTGGTCATACAACCGGACCTATGGATGATGATGATCTAGGATTAAATCCCGATGAAGTTTTGGAATACTCAAATTATGAAGAATCTGTGGGTGAATAAGTGGAAGATGAATAATATCTTGGTGTGGGGAATGACCCTGACCTTTCTTCAAAAGCCTACCCCATTTCCTTTGGAGCTCCTATTCCACCTTAAAGGTTTCCAAAAAGGGAGAATTTGGTTAAGATTAATGAATAAGAGACTATGGTCTCTGGATATGATCAATATAAAAGTTCAAAATCCCCTGATGTTGATGATGATGAGGAGGAGGAAGAAAAGGAAGAAGAATATGAGAATGGATAAAGTAATAATGGTAATGAAAAAGATGACTCGTATGATTTAAGTGATTTTGAAACTGATGATTATAGTGGTTCAATCAAGAAGAAGGATTTAGAAATTCTTCAATAGCTTATGGATGCAGTTAATGAGGGGGATTATTCCCCATCAGTGGATATTTTTCATAAATCTCTATTTGTTGATGATGTTGAGGCTAGCTTAGTTACCACAGGTCATGAGGATCCAAATTCTTCTACAACTGAGCAGATGAGAGTGATAGATGTTCTGGAACAGAATGGTGTCGAGCAAGAGAAAAAGGATCATATTGAGGACAAATTTGGAAATGAACACTTATCTCTTTTTTTACTGAATGGCCCGAACCCTGAATTTTTTATTTATTTTTGGATAAACACCTTTTTATGGGTAAAGGGGGAAACCTCACATGACTTAAAGACTTAGAGAAAAATAATATTTCTGGAAAAAAAGTGTCAAAATCATCCCATAACAGAATCCATAGAGATACCCCTCTCTAGTATTAACATAAATATGGAACAACTCCACCTGTACATGATTGCTCAGCAAATTGTCCCATACAAAAAATTCATGGACCTGGTACCGATGGCTATGAAATACCCTCTCAATCATCTAAATCCGAATAGCCACAAAATGTGAGGGAAACCTGATCTAAATACTCATCGAAAGTAATTTCTTTAAGTAATTCTGAAACAATCCAACAACAATCAAACATGCCACAAAAAGGATTCCACTCATTCAAACAATTGATCAAATCTAGAAGCTTTCACAAGTCATTTTCAATTCCACTAAAGATAGTAAAGTGGATTAACCCCACTTCCCCACTTCATTCCAACCACCATCATAGCTATAGAATCTTATAGGGAGATTGGGAGAGGCTTAGTAGGGAGGGGAAGATTGTCATCACCAAACCAAAGAGCTACCCCAACACTGCCAAAAAAACTAAAATCATGGAACAAGATCCTCTCCCCTCAGATCACTCTAGAGCTGTTACAGGGGTCCAAGCCATCGGAGGAATCCACCGACACTGATTGAGCTCTGAGGAGGAAAAATCTTGCACCACACGTGGAGGTGATCCGAGATCCAAGCCAAGACCACTCCATATGCCGATATCGATTGAGAAAAGCATGCGAAGCCAACCCAAGGATCGAACCAAGACCTGAGAAACCTCCACATGCCGATGCCAATTGAGATCTGAGGAGGATGATGAAAACACTAGATTCTTATGTCGAGTTGAGGTAGGACACCACCTCTGAGGAAGTTGCTGATGTAAATAGTGCTTCGGGGAGGACAAAGCCATCACCACATGCAGAGATGAGCTAAGATCTGGGCCAAGACCACTCCGTACACAAATTTCAAAGGAGCGTCGCACACGAAGCCAAGCCGATGACCAAACTAAGACCCAAGGAAACTCCTCACACTGACACCAACTGAGATATGAGGAGAATGATTATATCCACTGAGAAACTTAGATTCACTCCGGAGGAGGGGAAGAGACTAACCGAGATGAAACCCTAGCACTGCTGGTTGAGGGAAAAGCTTCCACTCAGAGGATTTCTCTCTTTGGATGGCTATCAGCTCTTTAAAATCATCCTAAGTCCCCTATGGATGAAAATGTGGATGGTATTTCCACTACTGTTTATTCCCAAAAGGATGTTGAGATGTAAAATGAATCAACTATTGGCACATTGTTGGAATTCAAGAAAGCTAATGTTTAACAAGCAGTGCCTACTCCAAGTTCAAAAGTTCAGATAAATTTGGTTGTTTCAGTACCTTCTATTGGTATATCATTCTTAACTATTGTTTAATAATATTGGTTTGAACATATAGTAGATGAGTGGGGAATGTTCTCTAATTTTGTAAGAACACCTTTAATGAGTGATAAACCTGAAGTTAGTGATGAAGGTGATTTTAAGGAATCCTTGATATCCTAGGTGGATCTTGAAGGTCTTCTTGAAAAGATTAATTCTGTGAGACCTTATGTACCTAAACCTTCTCTAGATCCTCCAGTTGATCGAATTTATATGATCACTCAAGATGATTTGAATGTTTTTGGTAAAAATATGATGTTTATTTTCATAATTGCATAAGGAATCAATCACCTCTTTTAAAAAATCTCAGTAAAAATGATTCCATGTATTTATTTGAGTTAGTTATATATCATATACAACCAAATAAATTTCATCACATATATGTGGTTGAAATTGAGAATAAGAAGATAATTAGTGAACTGAAAACTCTCAAATATTATTTTGAGTAAATGAAAAGTGATTTTAATGGTTCCTTCACTGGTATCCTTAAATGTATTGAGTATACTTCCTCATATTCTTCTATAGTTTTTTTTTCTTATTCTATAGTGTTTGATGTTGTTCAGTTGATTTCAATTGTCAAAGATGAGTTACGAGTTAAATCTTTCAGTGCTTCAGGAAGTGTAAGAGATCATCCCCAAGATACCTTATGAAAAATTGTGTATAATTCGAATCATTTTCTCAAGTTCATTTCCATTTATTCCCATGATATGAAATCTTACAGAGAAACTATAACCAATTCCATCAAATATTATCTCTCTTGGATTTATAAAAAGAATGAAATGGACTCCAATTTTAAAATCTTTGATTAGAATTTTAGAATACCCCATATGACTAATATTTCGAAGAGAAATATAGATATATTAAGAAGATGACCCTATTCTTGAACCGTTTCATGGGAGAAATGGCTATTTTATTTAATGAAATGGAAATAAGTGGAAAAATTATAATGGATTTCATCAATATCATGAATTTGTTTCTTTATATCCATAGAAAGGAAGTGGTTTCTCAGGATTCTACTCCTATTACTCCTTATTTTTCTCACAAACTTAGAGTTTCTTAGGACCCTTTAGCACCTTTTCTAGCTTATTTCCAGCCTTTCCCAATGCCTCCTACTCAGCATTTGAGACAAATGCTGATATTTATTATTGTGGAAGAACATCCTCATATGATATATCTGGACTCTCCTCTAGTGTTCCATATCTCTTACCTCAACCTGATCTTACTGCCTTAGATAAGGAGAAAGAGAATGCCAAGGGAAAAGAAAAATAATCAATGAAACCCACTACCAAACCTTAAACTTTTTATTTTTATGGATTAGACTATAATATATTTTATGGGTTTTTTTATGTTAATGACTTTGTACTCATAATTTTGAGTGTCTTTCTTAACTTTTATTATCTCTATTTTACTTTTATCTACTATTCAAATATTTTAATCTCTTCCTTAAGCCTTTATTTTATATATTTATTTTAATAATATTTAAATTTTTTTGTAATCCCAAAAGGGTGAGAATTTCTATGGAATATGTGCTTATGAGAATTATTATTGAATACATGATTTTTTGGAGAATTTTTAGGGAATAATTTTTTTGAATCAATTAATGGAATAATGTTTCTATTTTATCTGAACATATGTTTCGTAGTTCCTTGAAACATGTGTTCTATTTTTAAGAATCACTATTTGCAGGTGGTTTCCATGGGATTTATTTATGGAACCGAAAACTCCCAAAAGTTCTTTATCCAAAGGGGAACTGCTTTCCAAAGGAATGCGTTCATTAATTTTTAACTTTATGATACTTATGAACCTGCATTGGTCAAGTGGATGGGAGGTCAGACTCATCACACCCTTTAGGGGGGAAATTATTGTCTACTCTAGGACTCTCTTTGTAAATTTATGATATTTTCATGAATCCTTATTAATTCTCCAAGTATATCATAAGTATCCCTTGGAATTTACAATCACTTATTAACATGTGTAAAATTTAGAATCATCTGTATGCATTCAAGGTTCTTCATCAATGGAAAAATCTGTATGTGTTCAAGGCTTTTCGTCAATGGAATCCTCTAATATACCGATTAGAGATTCTTTTAATCATCATTGTGATGATAATAGTTTTTAAAATACTCAGTGGGGAACTCGGGAATTTATGGTCATCTAGGGAGACGAAGGTTTGTTTTGATCTTGGGATTGTGCCTGAAATATGGGCTACCTACGTATCCTTGTGAAGGAAATCATAAACCTTGTAGTTCGGTGTCGCTTTATAGGACACATCATACCTTTTAAGGTCATGTAATAAGGACCTCTAAGTGAAAGGTGCTTGGTCAAAACCTAGTGTGGGACTTACTCTAAAGCAGCCTGAGGAACTTGGAAAGGATATGAGTTTCCAAGTAGGATCAGACCCTATTTGGAATATGTCCCAAGGAGAATAGGGTTTATTTGAAGTGTTGGGTTTGAACCTCAAGGAGGCTTTCTATGTATCCCATATTTATGGTAATCAAATCCCGCGTAGTTTGATAAATCCCATAGGAGAGTATGGTTCTCTGAGAAAGATGAGTTTGGGATTACTTCATGAAAATGATTCCTTGATGATTTGAAGATTGAATTTGGGGATTTTTTCCTAAGAAGGATGCCCAGTGAGATCGGTCCTTGAGATGGCTTCCTACGTATCCTGGTTTGAACAGGAATCAGAGTTCTCATAGATCCTTTGTATGACTGTTTGGGAATATGTTCTAATCATCATGTATCTCTAAGCCCATGTGAGTCATGCTCGGTGTGAGAAACAAGAGGATGTGAAAGATTCAGCAATGACACTTCACACTTTTCCTCTTCTACTAATAAAAGAGGGTGCATCGACCGTGGAAGAGGGAGAGGCGATGAGCCTTCCCTATATTCTATTTACATTGGACAAGGGTTAAATGTAATAAGTAAGGGATGAAGGTGAGTGGATTACACCAGGATGGTTTCCATTAAATTGATCCTGGTAAGAAAGGGAGACTTCTCCTATTCTTGTATAGAAAATTAAGTGTGAACTATACCTTCTCTACTAGAGACCTAAGGTTCTGGGTCACGACTTTGAGAAAGGAGTGGCTAGGACCCAACCCTCTTCCAAACTGGGAACTTCCCAACACTATTTCTGGGAGAAATTTCCATGTGAATACAGATATAAAAATCCACAGACATTTCATGAATCCTAACCCCATTGTGAAACAAATGTGGGAAACCTCTAACTGCGGAAATACAAACCCAAATAGAAGACACACTAATGTGCCCTTCCCAAAGGTTTGACAAATCAGGAGGTTTTCGTGGAGGCTTTAACATAGTCCCTTTTAGATAAGGTAACCAATAAAAGAGATACCCTTCCATGAATGGATTTTAAAAAAGGGTACTTGAGTTGGTTGTGTAGGTACCTCCCGCAAGTATGTCGCATAGGTACCTCACGTTGTTGTACCACATAGGTATAACACACAGGTATAGTGCATAGGTATACCGCGTAGGTATAGATGATGACTGAAGAATGTGAAGACATTCAAAACATGCTTATCCCATTTAATTATCTCTTCTCTCGTGGTCTAGAGAGCTACCTAAGACAATTTTAGGGATCTGGGCGAAAGAGCTATGAAATGGGATCTTTAGAGAGTCTTTCACTTTTTTACAGTCCTCAAATAGGGAGCCCAAGGGATCTATTTATAGGCACGGATGGGGCCTGGTTGAAGAGATGTTGTCTGTGCAGGTCCTTCACGCAGCTCCGCTGCACAGGTACTCCATGTAGGTGCACAAAACATCTTCAGGTGCGGAGATCAGTCGCACAGCTCCATCGTGGAGATCAGTCATGCAGCTCCGTCGTGTAGCTCCATCATACAGGGCTGTGAAGCTAGTCCATCATGAATCTTTTTGGGAATATTTTGATTTTCCTTTTTACACTTCGAACCTTTATTTGGGATATGAAATACTCGTAGTTTTCTTCATAGTATTTTTTTTTACATTTTCAAGTAGTGTCCACAAAATCCCCCCCCCCTCAGTATTGGATCCAAAACATACAAATAGGGTCAAGTCCTGAGAAGAATGTTTCCAAAAAGTTCAATTTTACCGCACAGATGCTTCATGGAGGATTGGCGTGAATAGGTTGCATGTAGTCTTGACATGTAGGTCTTCAGTTAACTATAAATAGGTCTCACCCTTCGCGATTGTTTTTCCATCTGTGCTTTCTCCGAAATTTTGTAGCCCTCGTTGCGTAACTCGTTCACCCAACTCTTATTGGATTGTGCTCTCGTGTAAGTTTCTTAAAATTTCATCAACGGAAAATTATTTTATGTGATTGAGCTATTCCAAACAAATTCATTAAAGGATTTGCACTAGGACCCTTGGAAAAAGGCCAATGTGATGGACCTCATCGAAGGACCTACATGATAGGCCTCGTCCAAGGACCTACACGAACGGTGTCCTTTACTAGATTTTTGATATCCTCTTTAAAAATTTGACCTTGAAGTTTGGTAATTCCTTTGCAGGAGAGAATGAATCATTTTATGACTCATACTGAAGAAGCTAAGGCTCGCCAAAATGAAATGATGAAGATCGTTGGACCAGACTATTATGACATTGTTGAGAGTACTCTTCCTGGGCTATGGAAAGGTCTAATTCTGTACCAATGTAACTACGCACAAAGTCCTTATTTACCCTTGTATGGGCATGAGCTTTTGCAAGATACCCATGTTCCATCTGTTAAAAATTACTTTCCAAAGAATTGTTTTCTTCAGTATTCCAACTGTAATTGTATGAATATTAGTGCAAGGGGGTTCCAGTACAAGAAGGTATTGTCTCTATTAGTTGCATCCTTCATCACGGTGGTTTCACTCCTGATATGAAGGATCATGTTGTAGAGAATAGACCACATTGTTATGATTCAACTTTTTGGGATTCTCAAATAGGTCAATCTAATGTTTGGAAGGAATACTGGGATCTTCGTTCTAGAGGAGGTGTCAAACCCGAATGGATGTGGGCATTCTGGGTACATCAGACTTGTGCAGAATTCAAGAAAGTGTTATGAGACATTCATATCTATGAAGCTGTCTAGATAGGAAAAACTTATGTTTATAAAAATTATTTCATTCCTAAATTAATGAGTCATTGGAGTCCAAAAATGAATTCCTTTCATTTGACGCATGGTGAAGTTGGTATTAGTCTCTGAGATATTTACCAAATATATGAGATTCCCATTCTTGGGGAAATATATGATGAATTCGTTCCACCTGCTACAACATGGGGTGATGCTACTACAACACCACTATTGGTCCATGAATTATTTAAGATAGCGAAGAATTTACTAAAATACAAGAAATATATCCATGCCAAAGTGTGGATGGAATCCTTTTAGAACCAACAATAGAGAAAGTTCTAACTTGTGAACATCCTACTGTTTTCCTTCTATAGATAACTGGGGTAGTTCAAGCACATATTGGCCTACGCTGGAAAGGGGTGACTATAAGCACTAGGGATATAATGTGAAACCTGATATAAATACAAAATTATGCTTAACTACCTTCCTTGCTTTGTGGTTAAGCATTTATTTTCTTCCAGTTCGTGAATCTGGGGGTGGTGTAAGATTAGTGACTTTTATCATTGTACCTAAATTGGTAGAAGGGAATTATATTTTGTTAGAAACACCTATATTGGAAATAATTTACCATATTCTGCTGCATTTACATAATGGGAAGGCTTCATTTAGAATTGTAGGGTCATTCCAAGTGTTGTGGGGAAGCATTGCAACATATTTTCTTTCATACTTAGTGTTGAATTCAGTTAGAGTTCCCAATGGTCAATTCACCCCATTTTTACAAAAAAAGCAGGTATTCAGCCTCTAAACTTGAGACCTGATGTGGTGTTAAAGGCATTGAATGTCTTAAGAGAATTCAGCTTATTTCCTTTTGGTAACCCACCCATTGGAGAATTTATTGATGATGGTAAATAAAATAATTATGAACTGAGATCTTATACGATGGAATTAAGGGATGGTGTATTATCAACCAGGATTGATGGTGAAATTATCTGTGAGGATTATGTCCCCTATAGTTTTTCTCACCATTTCAGATACCTTCAACAATCAAACACATTTCCACCTATGTATGTCAGATAAGAGAAACACCCAATGGTAGCGTAAATATTACAGATCCTAACAGCTTTAGAGGTATCCAAACTGTCAATTTCACTACCTCCACTAGATGCATCGATTGGATTGGAAGCTAGGTATGCCAAAGCTAGGGCCTCTTTATATCCTCAAGGGGCATTGACGAAAGGAATATATCAAGTGGTGGCTAAAACGACTATTGCATGTGGAAATCATGGTATGAAGTCCAAGACCAGAGATGATAAAAAAGTTTTGAAGGTTTCAGAACCCTCAAAATGTCTTCTCAGAATGTATAACAGGAAGACCAGGGCTAGAGAAGCAATAACTACAACGCTAAGGCAATCCATTTGCCGCCCTCAAACAGATATTCCTATTCCATATATTGAACTTTTTTAAGAAATAAGGCCTGAAGATGTTCCCCAATCAGAAGGTATTAAATCTTCTCCACAATCAACCACACCAAGATTGAATTATGTGCGATCTTCAACCATTCATCATTGGTAGGGTATCACTCGTGATCTTAGGGATGCATTTGCATTTCTCTAGCATGGTATTTGAATAACAGATATTGATGACATCAACGCACCTTCTGATTGCAATCCAGACAATGACATTGATTAATTATAGAATTATATTATGGATTTTGAGGAATTTATATATGAAAAAGATGAGAAAATATCAGCCACTAAATGAGTATCTCATATGCTGTACTTAGGAGTCCGTGAAGGGGTAATTATTGACTCTAAGGAGGAGTGGGATATTTATGTTAATACTGAGAATGTATCTCCATTTTTCTTTTGTCTCAACCATGATTTACTATTTATAATCATTAATCTGGATGAAAATGTATTTGTGTGACTTAAATGTAGAGAAGGAAGCTCCATGCCAATTCCCAAATCACCTAAGTATGGTCCTACAAGATCTCCTATTGACATAACGAATGATCCTCTATAGTTGCCAGAACATTCTCTAGGAGGAGGAATCATGACTAGGGTAATGGAAGCAGATAATCCTCAACCATTACCTTAAGTTTCCCATTCTAAAAGGAGTGTTTATATATCTCCCTATGCTTTTGAACAAAAACGCAAGAGGTCAATGAGATTGATCTGAAGTGTTCACAAAAGGAGTAAGTAGTTATAATATTATTTGGGCATATAACTAGCTCAATATACTCTGATAACAATGTTTTATCTTCTTGTAGTATCTATGTCTCTCTCCTCTCTCTAGGGATTAAGAGCTGATTCTTCAAGACCAGAAAAAGAAACCCTAGAGGAAACCCCGGTTGATGCTGAAAAATCAACTATTTTAGTAGATAAAAAGTTAAAAGATTCATCTATATCTACTCCTAGATCTGTTGAGAGAGAGGAAATCCATGGTAAAATTAAATACAATCCTCAGTTGCTTTTTTCAAAGGATCCTAAAATAATCAGCACTGATATTCCTATTGCTTCAGAAGAAAGGAATGAAGATCCAGAGAAATCTAAGACAAATACAGATTTAACGCAAACTTGGAATGACCTGATGATGTCATACCAATTTAAGATACAATGGGAAAAAATATCTATAGATCCAATGTGGGCATCAACCAACATTTTTTGGATACCTTAAATAGTGAGTATGTTGTAACATTTTAAGTTGTATACACTAAAATAATGGAAACCCTTAATCCAAATATTGATATTTCTAGATCAATCAAGGAGTTTAGGGATTTTCATGAGAATTTGAAAGGGCGTAAGTTCCTATTCTTGCATTTTCCAAACATAATTTTTTTCTTCAACTTGATTCTTAACATCAAAATTCACCTTATGCAGCTTTATCTATAGAAAATGTCACAAAGAATATTCAGGAACAGGGTGTTTACATTTATTATTTCACTGGGGTTGGAGAAATACTTATAGAGGATCCTTCATCAAGAGATGTTCCCAATCCTTCAAATGTCATAACTGAGAAAATTCAAGGAAATCCCCCTTCTCAAGAAACATCTTCTCAAAGCACTGAAGTTGAGAATATAGGGAATGAATCCAATCAAGTAGCTGACTTATTGTTGGGTAAATATAAATACTTGTTTTAATCATATTTGTTTCCTCCATTTGAAACTAATAATGACATCGATTTATCATTTAGGTTTATCAACTCCAATATTAGAAGGTAAAGCTTCTACTGTCCCAAGAGAAGTAGAATAAGGCAGCTCTTTAAGCGACTTGTTTTCAGATTACATTTTACCTTAGGCTAGTGACTCAAATTCAGACTTAGATATACAATATGCTCTTGGCATGGAATATAAGAACACATGGTATCATATATGAATCATAATTTCTGAAAATACTTTAGATGAATTGATGTCCAATTTTTCAAAACTCCCGGCATTATTCTGCGTATTGGGATTTGGTGGATTTAATTATCAGCTAGTCAATGATGTTAGGAAAAAGACTATTTGCTGATGGGAGTAGGAGAATAAGTTGTAACAAGATTTTGAATAGGCTAAATGACTCATCAATATTGAGGTATTTCAAGATAAAGTAGTTGAGGAAGAGGCAAATCATAACAAGAAATCACTTGAAATTAGCCAAAAAATCAAAGAAACCATGAAGGAGTTCCTATATCTTCAACAGCAATTGGATGTTGTTCATAACAAGCTTGAGCGGTTGAATCAGACATTAGGAGAAACCCCATTAGAGGGGATAACTGCCTTTTCAACTGCTAAGGACGCACTTCAACAGGCAGAGAAGGTTAGAGTTTCTCAACAGTCTCAACTTCAACAAGTAGCTAATAGGGCTTATAAAGTCATCCAACAAATGAAAAGTCATGTTGAGAGTTTATTCTAAAACATGAAAGAGAGGATCCATTTTGTGGATGGCCCTCTATTTTCATATAAATGAAAGAAATTTTGTTTTTAATCATATAAATCTTCATTCACGTTTTTCTTGATTGGAATATAAAAAGTAAATGATGATAATGATTCCTTTATATTAAAAAATCATTATTATAATAACAATAATGAAGTGCTCAAATTTTTTTATTAAGGCGAGGGACCTAATGAGCATAATTTGATTGTTGATATGGTTATATGGATAACCCCACAAGTTTTGTATATTTTTTCCTCTTTTTTAATTGCTCAATATTTCATAAATCATACAAAAAAATGTATGTTTCATGAGCTAGGACTTGAATTTTTTTCAAAGCTCCCTTCACGGGTTCTTAATATAATAAGTACCAAGTATTTTGTTTTTTTGAAGTTTAGAGTCAATCATGTTGTACAATAAAGGGAAAATATTTAAGTTCGAATAGGTTTGACAATAAATTTTGAAATTAGTTCCTTAACAAGACTCTGTGACTACGAATGGATTTAATATTATTTAAAATTTTCCAAGGGAAATCGTGAGAAATGATTTTTATGGACACCTAATTTAAAACCTATATCAACATAAGGGGAGTCTCTTCCAAGAACTAATTTACCATATTTGACAAACCCATTATGGGGGTTGTGTTATGCAGGGCCTACTAGGGCATATGCTACATACCCAAAGAGTGACATCATTTGGCTGATAGGCCTATTATATAAGAAACTTATGCAAGGCCTCCTAAGGGCACGTTCTGTATAGTCAGACAAAGGAGCTCTTTGATGTTTTACACTTTACTATTGATAGATAGGGGATAAAAATATTTGAGTTACTCAAGACCATAGTAGGTGGTTTTGACAAGGAAAGAAATTATAAGAATGAAAAAATGATATTTTAGACCAACATAATTCATAAATAGGAAAATCACTTCTATTCAAATTTGGTGTATGTGTAATGGTTAAAATTTATCAGAAAAGGGAATATATGATATCATACTGTGTAGTTTTAATTCATGTAGTGAGGACATTATACTGTGCTATCTTAAGTCATGCAGTGAGGACGTTGTACTATGTCATTTTAAGTCATACAGTGAGTACTTTGGTACTATGCAGTTTTATGTTAGGCATTGAGGACATTTTATTATGCAGTTTTAAGTCATGCAGGGAGGACATTGGTAATATGTAGTTTTAAGTCATGCAGTGAGGACATTGGGTGGATTTAATTTAAGGTCTTTATCTCTGACCAAAAGTACAAAACTCTCCTAATTTCTTGATAATTTTTTTTGAAATATACTATCATATTCATGTATGAAAGATAAAATTGTAAATTGTGATTTGGGAATTTCTGAAACCGTGGAATGAGATGGGAAAAGGGATAAAACATTAGAGGAAGTCTTTTCCTAGAACGAAGTTACCATTATTTGACAAACCCGTTATGGGGGATGTATTATGTAGGGCCAACTGGGTCATATGCTACATATCCAAATAGTGGAATCTTTTTACTGACAGGTCTGTTATGTAGGAAAATTATGCAAGGCCACCTAAGGGCACGTACTGCATAGTCAAACAAAAGTGCTCTTAGAAGTTTAACATTATAGTTCTAAAAGCCAAAGAACGTTTATGGAGATTCAGATTTTTCGAAGCATAGAGTTTGATTTATGGAGAAAGATACAGGAATATGGAAGGATTATTTCCAAATAATAGTGTCCAAAGAATTGTAAGAATAAGACTTTTATGAAGGTCTCACCCAAATGTAAGAGGTATGGTGTCTGTAGTTTTAGGTCATACAATTAAGACCAGAAATGTAAACAATATATAACCTGTGGCCAAATTATTTCAAGGTTATTTCATAGTGCATCGAATACATGGTGAAGGAAATACATAAACCATGGTCTTGAAGACTTTCAGATTGTGAGAAAGATAATAGGACAAGTATACTTAAATGAATATTTTAAAATACATATTCTTGTATATTGTCATCAAATATTAAAGGGGACAAAGATACTATAACCAAGAACAAAGTTACCTTATTTTGGAAAACCCATTATGGGGGTTGTATTATGCAGAGCCAACTAGGGAATATGTTGCATAGACGAATAGTGGCATCTTTTGGCTGATAGGCCTATTATGTAGGAAACTTATGCAAGGTCGCCTAAGGGATCATGCTGCATAGTCAGGAAAAAGGGATATCAGGTATTAGAAACTATTTCACCAAAAAACCATAAGAAAGATTATGAGAATCTTGAAATATTAAAGATTAAGAGTGTGCAATATAGAAGGGGGTAATGCCCAATGCATATCAGAAATATTTGAACCAATATTAGAACATGAGTTTGGTGTCCTTTACATAGATCTGAATCATATTTAAAATGGATACTTTCTTTGTTTCCTCTCAATAAATATTATGATATACAGTTTAAAGTCATGAAACGAGGACATTATACTGTTCAGTTTTAACTCATGTAGTGAGGACATTATAATGTGCAGTTTTAAGACATGAAATGAGGACATTTTCACCACTATAAGGAATTGAAATTCCTTACTTTTATAAAGAAACCTTTTACCCAATTCTTAAGCACGCTTGAGCTATGCTCGGTGTGGGGAAAAAAGAGTATTAAGGGTCTCTTTTATTATACAAAGGTGACACAAATGAAGAATGGGGTGTTAGATTTCCATGTAGTTTAACATCATGCAGTAAGGACGAAGATGAACCGATGTGAAAGGAAAAGACATGTTGTAATTAGGCTAAGGGATAACACCCAAGTGTCACTATATGTCTTCCTGGGGAAAGGATAAAGTCATACATAATTCTTAAAACATTTCCTACGCAGATTTGATTCTTATACAAGAAATAAAGGGGTTTTTATCATGGTTGGGCCCAAGATTGGAGATCTAGGAATCTATACCTCTCTCAAAAATAAATGTGAATCAAGAAGTACGTAGTTATTTAAACAATCATTCCTCGCGCTAAGTTAGACAGTAATAATGGGGGATTTTAATGCGTTCTGAGATAATGGTAAATCATTAAGACATAAAATGGTATAAGGACCAAATAATATATCTTAAGGAAACACTCTGTATAGATCTGATTCATATATAGGAGGAGAAAAGAAAATAAGAAGATTTTGTGATTGTGGATGGGCCCAAAACTATAGATTTAGGCATCTCTACATATCTCATTGAAAATGAGAATCAAGCCATACATAGTTCTTGAAACGTGGTCTCTATGAAGATCTGACTCTGACATAGGAAATAGAGGGACTCATGTACTACTAAGAAGTAGTGATGACGTCAATGACGTTTTCTTATGGAAACTTCTAACGTCTTATAGAGAAAAAGTTATTTTTACAAATGATGTCATGTTGTTTAACATCATGTGATAGGGATGAAGATGCTATGCACTTTTACGTCATGCAGCATGGACGGTTATTGTTGTTCTGCAGTTTCATGTCTTGCAACTAGGAAATGGGGGCTATGCAGTTTTATGTCTTGCAGCAAGAACATAGGATGTATAATTACACAAAGTATTTCTTCAAGAATCTCGCATTGGTTGGAGTTGTAATGAGCTCTCCATCCATTGAGATTAAAGAATAGGCTCCATTTAAATATACCTTATGTATGGAATAATGTCATTCCCATTTTGGTTCATGTTTTGGAGGTTTCTTTCCTAGTATCATTGGTGTCTTAAGTACCAATACCAATTCCCCTTGTAAGAATGAATGAAGGTGAAAATTCTTATTAAAAGCGTGCGCTATTCTGTTCTGATAGAATTCTAAATGATGCAATGAATGTAGTCTTTTCTTCTCTAATCTGTCTAAATCATCGAACTATTTTTGATACCTCTCAACTATAGACAATTGATCACAGATTATATCTCTAAGTAAAGGAAATTGTATTTCAATTGAAAAAAATTCTTCAGTTCCATATACCAAGGAATAAGGAGTTTCTTGGGTAGCAGTACGAGTAGTTTTCTAATAATCCCATAAAGCATCCAAAAGATTATCAGGACATGATTTCTTATCCTTACCCACCATCTTCTGAAGTATATTTGATAGGGTCTTTTTGAAAGCCTCTATCTTTCCATTGGTCGTCACATGATAGCGAGATGAGTGGTTGGACTTCATATTATGTTCCTGATAAAAAAAAATTACTTCAGTAGAACAAAAATTGGTGCCATTGTCTATCAAAATAGTATGAGGGATGCCAAATCTAGTGATGATATTAGTTTTGACAAAACTAACAATGATTTTGGCTCTGACATCCATGAGAGGTATTGCCTCATCCCATTTAGAGAAGAAGTCAGTAGCAGTGTGAATATACTTGACCTGCTTAGCCGTGGCTGGAGGATAAGGCCCTACTATATCCATTCCCCATGTGGAAAATGGCCAGGAGTATTTAGTTGTATGTAGAAACTATGGGGGTTGATGAATGAAGTTGGCATGCACTTGATAGGGATTACATTTTTTTTAGTGAAATCTGTAAAATCTTGTGTCATTGAAGGCCAAAAGTATCCAATCATTTGGATCTAGTTAGAGAGTCTGTGCCCAGATTGATGGGCACCCCAAGCTCTTGAATGTACTTCTTTCATGATAGTTGTGGTATCTTCTCCATCAATACATCTGAAGAGAATTCCGTCAAAGCCTCACTTGTAAAGAATCTTTTGGTGGTCTAGAATATCATAAAGAGTAAAATTGGTCACTCATCATCGGATCTGCTCCTTCTCAGCCCTATTGGGTGCAAGTACCCCATTTTGAAGATATTCTATGATGTATGTTCTCCATCCCATGGAATGACCATATGGTTCAGAAATTGGGAAAATTTCATTGATTTCCTCCCTTCTGGTTTGATCTAAAGGTGAGACCACGCGGCGATGGGTTATGCTGATAACTATCTCATCCCAATTTAGAGCTTTCAAGGCTATAGCTACATTATCGGGTGCATTTGCTTGAGCATTTTGTGATCACAGGATATAAGACAATGTCGTCTCTGAGGTAAATTTAGACATTAACCCTCTAACATAATCACACAAAAGGATTAAATCTTCCTTTAGAATATTCCCCATTTATTTGTTTGATTACCAATTCTAAATCACCTTTTACCTTAAAATGATCCATTTTTACCCCAAGGGCCAATTCTAAGACTACGATGAGAGCTTGGTATTCTGCTTCATTATTGGTACCACCTTCCGATAATAGGAAATAATTAGGCAATACTGCCTTTTCTGGGGAGATAAGAACAATTCCTAATACAACATTGTTGGGTTTAAGATTTTCTAGTCTCTTTCCTGTTGGACTTCTAGAAGAACCATCAAAACACATTTTTTGATGTTTGGGAATTATCTTGAATAGAGAATTCATCTTCATCAGGAAGTTCAGTATTAAATGATGTATCTTCTATAGATGAGAGCTCAACATGGAAGTCAGCCAGATCTTGGCCCTTTACTACCTTTTGAGGAACAAACTGGATATCAAACTATTTCAAAATAACCACCCACCTTTCTAGACATCCTGTAAGCATAGGGAGACTGGAAATAAATTTGAATGGGTTATTATGAGATACTAATTGGACCTAATGATGTTGGAGGTAGTGCCTAAATTTCTGAACTGCAAATATTAATTCCATACAGCACTTCATAATTTATTAATACCAATTTTATGCATCAAGCATAGTTCGATTGAGATAGTAAAGGTTTTCTTCATTCCCAGTGTCATTATTTTGGGCAAGAAAGGAACCTAGTGATCACTCTAAGGCTGTCACATAAAGAATAAGTGGTCTTCCTTCAACATGTAGCATCAATACTAGTGGAATCAAGAGATATTTCTTGAGTATATTAAATTCTTCTTTGAAATCTTCATTCCATTGGTAAGTGACTATCTTCTTCATTGATCTGGTGAAGGGTAAACACTTGCCTTCCAAATTGGAAAGAAAGTGTCGAATATAAGCCAAGTTTCCTCGGAGTCCTCTTAATTATTTTAAACTTCAAGGAGGTGACATTCCAAGGATTGATTTTGTTTTCTCAGGATCAAAATTTATACCATGATGGCATACAACGAATCCATGGAATTTTCATGAGGTTACCCCAAAAGCACATTTCAAGGGGTTCATCTTTAAACTGTGTTGCCGAAGTTTATTAAATATGGTTTCCAAATCAGCCAAATGACTCGAACATTGTCTGGATTTGACTACCAAATCATCCACATAACATTCAACAAATTTCCCTAAGAAGGCTTTGAATATATGGTGTATGGCACGTTGGTATGGTTTGCCTGTATTCTTTAAGCCAAAGGGAATTAGCCGATAGAAAAACACACCTTGAGGGGCTCTAAAGGCTGTAGATTCTTCATCCTCTGGGGTAATTCTAATTTTATTATACCCATAGTAACCATCCATAAAGGAAATATCTTCATAGCTAGTCGTTACATCTATTATAAGTTCTATAATCAAGATTATAAAATCATCTTTAGTACAATGCCCATTAATATCTCTGAAATCAATACAGACTCTAATTTTCCCATTCTTATTTTTCACTGGGACAATATTGGCCATCCATTTGGTATACTAAACTTCCCTAACAATGTTAGACTTTATAAGATTATCATCTTTAGCTTCAATTTTAGAGGCATGAGTTGGGTGTGTCCTTCTTGCTACTTTCTTGATTCTATGATATTCTTCTGGAAAACCCAAATAATGGGTGGTTACATCCGGATTAAGACCTAGAATTTATATATAATTCTAGGAAAATATATCTTGATGGTGATTTAGAAAGGAATTATACACCTCTTTCTCTTCAGAGGTCATGGCCGCACTAATTAGAGTGGCCATGGATCTTCTTCTATACCCAGATTAATTTCTCTGAGTTCATCCACGGTGGTAGAGACACCTTCTTCAAATGATGGAGGATCATCCCCTAGAACTTCCTCATCTTTTTCATAATTTTTTACCTCTTCTATTTTCATTTCCATGTTATATGACAAGAAAAAAAATCCCAGATTTTGGGGAGGAGTCAGTATTTGAACATTTTGAAGAAGAGGACACCATATATAACCCTACTGATGACGAAGGGTCTTCCTGTAGTAATAAAGAGGGATTGATGGATTGAGATTCAATATCTTTTTCTTCCCCTAGCATTGCTACAATTTCTTCTACTCTGATTGACTAAGTAGAGGCTTGTTGTAGTTCAGTAGATGAAATGAAAACATCTCCATTTAGAATTCCATAATTGCTTGGTGTATCAATAATTTCTTCCATGTTGTCAGGCTCAATTAATGCAATTTACATTATGAAAATTACTGGATAAGTTCATGGATTTTGTTTTACCCTTTAAATTTGATTAATGGGTAGCATATAATCTGTACTCAAAATCATGAATGGATTTACTGAAATCTTTTCCAGTCCATTTGAAGCATTAACTCTAGTAATTTCCTTCATCATGGACTTCGTTCCTTTTATGTGATAAAACTCTACCTAAATCTATTGAGACTACCATTTTTTTAATGGAGCCTTATCATCATACAATGTCCCAATTTTACCATTGAAATAATATTTTAGACATTGATGGTATGACAATGGTATGGCTGCATGGTGATGCAACCAAGGTCTTTCAAGTAGAATATTGAAGATTGTGTCTATATGAACAACCATGAAATCTAAATTATACACAAGATCTCTAAACTGAGTTCTGAGTGTAATCTCACCCAATGGTTCTTATTCATTCATGTTATATCCTTGAAACATTGAAGTCAAATAAGTTAAATCAGATTCAATTAGGCCCAATCGATGAAGTGTACGAATGGGAATGAGGTTGACCTCGAGGCCATTATCAATGAAGGATCACTGTATATCTATGTCATTGACCTTTCCAGGAAGATATAAAGGTCTAATATGACCATGTACCACATGGTCTTTATCTTCATCTATAAAAGATATGACTACATGACATTATTCAGAATCACTCTCTATATGGTAAGCCTCAGCAGCAGTAACCTCAGTTTCAAACACTTGAGGACTTGACAAAGCCTCAATGAGTGCCTCTTGAAGATCTTTTGATTGATTCAAAGCATCCAAAATTGAAAACTAGTCCAGTATATGGTCCAATTGTTTCAAGACATAATACTTTTTTTTCTAAAGGTCTATGTTTCCCATCATGGATATGTGGTTTTGTAGGTGCTTTAGAAGTTGACGCATCTAATGTCGTCATATTCTGTATTGAAGTGGAAGTGAGAGATATTCCTGACATTGAAATATTAGACTGACTAGGTCTATTCACTTTCTAATAGGAATATGGAGTTACATCTAATCATTCCTCCAAATTAATTGTGCTATAACTAGAATTATTTTTCATAGAAGAAACTCCTTGTTCTTGTTGAGCCCACAAAAGGGATCTTCCACTAGTTTCTTCTGCATATATGGTTTGAGCAGGTGTAGAATTAAAATGGTGGTCTATAGAATTCCAACGTATTCCCATGTATCATCAAACTTGGCCCCTTCCTATTGTTCCCCAATTAGGTATAAGGAATTCTGGCTCACTACAATCAGAATCATCATTGTAATAAGGATTCGTTAAATGGATAACATTAATAGAAACAAAGATTAGTTCTCCATATGACAAATATTCTTCTTGATAGGTTAGTTTTGGTTGTAATATTTGGCAGGGTAGTGCCTGTGATTTTGAAACAGATGGAGTAAAAAATTCCAGGGTTAAGGACAACTTTATCCTTGACACAAGCTCGTCTTCTTCTTACTTCTCTTTATCCTTATGACCACTTTGTTTCTTTGTGGAACGACCTTTTTATGTAGATTATTTTACTGTGGCAGGAGTGGTATAAGAGACAATTATTTGTTTCGAATGTGTTTGTAAAATAGCATGAGTTCGGTTGATCATTTTCTTGATCATCCAATCATCATATTTTTGCACATTTTTAGATGTAACCTCTTTCCATTCTCCCTCTTCTTCTAGATTGGTAGGAGTAACACATGCCACATGAGCTGATGAACTTTTCAATTTAACTTGTCCAGATTCAACCATCTTTTGCAGAATGTCTTCGAAAATAGAGCACTTCTAAATGGGGTGTCCTAACGTCTAAAGAAATGGAAATTAATTTGGGTGATCTTCATATCCATATTTATTTGGATTCTTCAATGTTGGAAACTGATCCAATTGTTTTCTAAGGCTGAGATGAAGTAGCCAGAAACATGCTCATTCCTGAAAGAATAGACTTTATTATTTAATTCCCCAAACTGTTTCATCCTTTGATCTTATTGATCATCTTGATGAGGTGGTCATTGCTGTCGATGCTCAGAAAGAAGATCCCTTTGGTGTGATGAAGGTCTTGAAGTAGAAGCAGGTACAGATGCCTATTTGAGTGTGATTATAGCAGTTTCTATCTTTCCTATCCTCCTTCCTAGAGATAATAGAATTACAAGAGTTTTAGCCTTAGTTTCTAAAATATAGTCTTCTATCTACTGAGCGATTTAATTAAGGTCTCGAAACTCTCCTGTATATTTCACATGGATCAATGGTGTATGTAATTCTTCATGCAGATTTTCCACATAGATTGGGAGCAACTCATCCTGAGTGAGTTCTAAACTTAATGAATACGTTAATCCCTTCCATAAAGAAATGAAATCTGAAACTCTTCCATTCTCCCTTTTTTACAATTGGTAAGATCAAAAACATTCTTTTTGGTTAGTGTGGATCTAAATTGAAGAAGGAATTTCTGATGGAGATCTTCCCACCCAATAATTGATCGAGATTGAAAACTTGTATACCAGACAAAAAGTAATTCCTTGTAATGAATGCACAAAACACCTAATCTTAAATGCTTCTTTTTGTTTAGAACTTCTCATAATAGGATCACAATGAGAAACAAAATGTGTTAAGTGTTATCCTAGATCTCCCGAACCATTAAAGATTGGGAATTTGGTATTCAAAAAATTTGGTGGGGGAGGAATTGCATCCACCCATTCAGGGTAAGCTCTCTTTTCTAGCTAAACGGGTGCATGTCGTTCCTCCATAGCTTCAAATCGAGTCGTTAATGACTCAATTGTGTTCATAAGCATTTGGGTAATATCCAGATGAGCTGGATTTTATGATGGTAAAATTACTGGAGTTTGAGCTGGTGTAAGGACCAGTAATACCACTGATGGTGGTGCTGATATCTACCTTGGATAACCCATGAGAACATGTCTATCAGGATGTATATGGTCCATCATTGATTGTGTACCCAATGGAGGAGATTCATTATCCTTATCTGTAGTTACTACAAATCCCCTTTACTAAGGATCTCCTACAGGATTTTCAAGTTGAGGACTTTCCTGGGGAGTATGTATAGTAGAAATGTTGTTTCAAAGTAACTCTATATTGAGTCTTTTCAACTCCTTCATTTTCTCTTCCTGCTATGAAAATCTATCTTAAATTGTAATAAATTGACCTTCTCTAGTGGAAAAGTGAGATGCAATCTAACTTTTCCCATTCCCCTTGTTATATGCCTTTTATAGAGGGGGGGTATGGTTATTTGAAGGCATAATTTGATTTTGGGTAAGCCTATGATTTTGGGTATGCATGCCTTTTTCATTTGTCTCGGTGTGTACCGTATTATGGAAAATAACTTCTTCTTCAGATTCCTCTGTACTGTAATTTTTTTTAGAGGATCTTCTTTAATGGTGTTAATAACATTCACTGACTTATAATGCATTGATGTCATTCTATCAGTGTTTCTGCTAGATCATCTCCCTTCTTGTCTTTCACGAGTCTTCATTCTCCTATATGAAGAATTCCATGGAACTATTTGGAGGATAGTAACATGAAGGGAATCATTATATAGTTTAGTTGTACTCATTCCTTGTAGCTTCTTCCCTAATCAGGAGAAAATTGACTTTCATTGAGGAGGGGATTATAGATGTCAAAAAGCCCCCAGCCTTGTAGGCTGGGGCTGATCCTATTCTTCTTCTTCAAATCTTTGAACATTATTTAATGAATTTGAAGGTCGAATTAAATGACCCCCCATCATGGAAAGATGGGGTTATTCTTGAACTGTGATTGCTGAAATTCGTGCAACTACTCTTATGATTTTACAGATTTTGGTTCGAACATTTGCTGGGTGCATTATCGGATAATCACTCAAATCATCTGTTTCAGAAGATCTCTGTGCTATTTTAGACATTTGCATCCTATGACAATGAACATCCTCTAAACAAGATGCCTATTTAGGATTCTCATATGCTTGATGTAAAATTATCTCAATAACTTCTTTTCCTTGGGCCTGATTCTGATGAGAACCGGTTGAGGCCTGTTCTTAAGCATACATTTTATTACATATAAAACATATTATTTGGGGCCATTTGTGGGCAATAACATTGAATGAGACCACTTTTAGAGGACTTTGTTGATTTTGGAGTGTATTGAAATTCAATGCTCCATATTCACCCCATCCTCTGATGCAAACACTAGATGGGGAATGAGAAATTAATTGGAATAGCCTCTTTAGAGCATTGAGATATGCACGATGAAGGGTTCTCTATTGTTTTTCAACCATTGGTTGTTGGGAAACTGAGAGAGATGCCAAGTCAATTTGGCATTGTAACCCTTATAATACCTTTAACTAATTTTAATATTCATCATATAATAATAATTTCGTTTTTGAATGATGAAGAGTTTTCTATAAGTTAAGACGAATATCATGAATGCAATCTTCAGTTATCAATTCTGGAATATCATACTGAGAATTTTACAAAGGCCATAACATGACAAGTATTTCTCCTTTATCTAATTATTTCCTCGTGTTTAACATATCTTCTTTATCTTTCAAAAGAGGTTTCCCAACTTGATATGACTTGATTGGATGCTCTTTATTAGAATAAAAATGACCTAAAGGAGTTTTAGAGAATGATTGTTCCCTTAATTCATATTATAGTTGAGAAAGTGTTTCACCCGTAAATGACAAAGCACCAGACCTGACAGGCTTTGTGTTTTCAAGTACCTCGATATAGGAGGGCTTTCTCATTTCTACATTTTCAATTATGGAATCATTTTGAAAATGTGGAATACTACTGCGGAGAGGACATTTGCAGTGAATTCCATCATGGGGAGGATCACCATGGTGGATTACAGCAAGGGATAAATCTTCTTTCTTCTTGGTCTTATGCCCACAAGGAGGGTTTCCATGGCTCTCATCTGGAGATAGACACTCTAGATTGATCGAATTTTCATGAAGAAAGAATTCATAATGAAGTTTCCGATGAGAAACTTCAGAATTACAACTAACACTCCCAAAATTTTGTAATTAGAGGGTAGGATCTTGAGCAATAATAGATAAATGTCTAAGGGATTCAAGAACTCTAGCATTAAGAGGAGCCACATCATGACATAGCTCATTATTTTCCAATGATTCTTGGTGAGACTTCTTGTTGGATGTTATCTTATACTTAGATGGGGCCACCTACTAGGAGAAGTGGTTATAATGGGTTGGTGTATGTTCCTGCCTTAGAGTAGTTATCGGAATAGATAGATTAACTCCAATTGGAAAGGGTGTATGTACCCGATCCAGTTGTCTGTATGATATGGTGTAATCTGCCCCATCACCCTCCTGAACTGGAACAGAGGTGTGTATCTTCTCTGGGATGGCATGTCGATGTGGCATACCATGTGTGGGGATAAATTTATATGTCTATTCCCCTGATGCTGCTGAAGTAGTTGTTAAAATAACATAGAATGCTTCTAGAATATGAGCAGGTATATGCGTCTACCCTTTCACCATTGATAAGATGTGTTTGGTGACTTCAGCTACTGGAATGGGAATATATATCCATTTCATAATTGGAGTAGGTGTATGTGTCAGCTCTTTTCCTCCTTTTCCTATCAATGGATATTGATAATACTCATCCATGGGGGAAGATAGTTGGGTCTACCCCAAATTTTTCGTTGATGCTTTCCGAATGAATTCTATAGGTACTTCCAAATGAAAATCTTGGTAGGATTAATGAACACTGGTAGGTGTATGTGCCTAATGGCTATTTTCCTTCAACTATGATTGATAGAATTCCTTAAATACTGGAAGACGAGACTGCTGACAGAATTGGTGATTGTAAATAGGTGTATGTTCCTATTTACCAGTTTCCACCATATTAGATTGCAGAGCCAATTTAAATCCAGTCAAATGAGCCTGTTGATTGGATGGTAACTTGTAAGAAAGTGTATGTGTCTGTTCACAATAATCCACCAGGTTTATCTGGTGGGATTGGTGAGTTTCTGTCAGACGAGCCTGCTGAGCAAAAAAATACGATGGACGGGGGTATGTGCATGCTCGTTGTTCACCATGAAGTTAAATTGATGGACATCTCTGGAGGAGGTAGGGGTGAAAACCTGCTCCCTGTTAACCGAACGTTGACCCTAGTGTTTTGTCTTGTGTTCTTGGGTCTGAGAGACGTGGGCCAAATGTCCATAAGAAACACCCTCATCATGTTGGGGGTACAATATCGCATGATTCTGGTGGTGATTGTTGGTGGGAGTCCTCAAGAAGGACTCCTGCATTCTTGAATTGAGACTTTGTGTGGACTCTTGATCCACTTCCATGTAGTATGGGAGGGATTGATTGTTGAATTATGGGGATAAAGTCTTGAAACTGTTGGAGACAGTGGTTGTCACTGTTTTCTTCTTGATCATTAGACATCATTGCCCAAATGATCAAGGATTGTTGTTGACCTGGAGGGCCTTTCGAGCAACCTCCAAAGTTAGGATTGTACCATGATGGTGATATTATTTTACCATAACATTAGAAACCAAACATTTAAGACATTGGGTTAGTGATAACTTCCTTCCCATGGATGGAGATCCAGTTTGAGAAGCGGTCGGGAAGTTCGTAGATGTCGTGTTGAAGAAGGCCATTCTCTAGAATGAAGGGAGTTCTGTGAAAAACTGGAATACAACAACAATATCTATTAGAACAACATCTTTTTAGATGAATAAATGCGTGATTAATTCTTCTGTTTGTCCTTCCTTTATAAATTTATAGGGGCCTCACATGTGGGTAACATTATTAACTTGGTTAAGGATTCACATCAGGTTCACCATTTTTGTTTCGTAGTTCCCTGAAACAAGTGTTCTAGTTTTAAGAATCATTATTTCCAGACGGTTTCCCTTCGATTTATTTATAGAACATAAAACTCTCAATAGATCTTTATCCAAAGGGTAACTTCTTTCCAAAGTCATTTGTTCATTATGTTTGAACTTTACGATACTTAAGAATGTGCATTGGTCGATAGGATGGGAGGTCAGACTCATAACACCCTTTTTGGGGGAATTATTGTCTACTCCGGGACTCTCTTTGTAAATTTAAGATATTTTCATGAATCCTTATTAATTCACCAAGTAAATCATAAGTATCCCTTGAAATTTAAAATCACTTATTAACATGTGTAAAATTTAGAATCATCAGTATGCATTCAAGGTTCTTCATCAATGGAAACCTCTGTATGTGTTCATGGTTTCCCGTCAATGGTATCCTCTAGTATACTGATTAGAGATTCTTTTAATCATCAATGTGATGATAGAAATTAATAAGCCACTCAGTGGGGCACTCTAGAATTTATCATCATCTGGGGAGATGAAGGTTTGTTTTGATCATAGGATCATGCCCTTAAAATAGGCTACGTAAATATCCTTGTGAAAGGAATCAGAACCCTCATAGATTTGTGTTTCTTAATATGACCCATAATACCATTTAAGGTCATGTGATAAGGACTTATAAGAAAAAGGTGCTTGGCCAAAACTTAGTGTGGGACTTATGCTGAAGCAGACAGAGGAACTTGGAAAGGATATGAGTTTCCAAGTAGGATCAGACCCTATTGGGAATATAACCCAAGGAGAATAGGGTTGATTTGAAGTTTTGGGTTTGAACCTCAAGGAGGATTCCTACGTATCTCATATTGATGGGAATCAAAGCTTTTTTAGTTCGATAAATCTCATAGGAGAGTATGGTTCTCTAAGAAAGATGAGTTTGGGCTTACTTCATAAAAAGGATGACTTGATTATTTGAAGATAGAATTTGGGGCTTATTTCCAAAGGAGGATTCCCAGTGATCTCAAGCCTTGAGATGACTTCCTACATATCCTAGTTTGAATAGGAATTAGAGCTCTCATAGTTCTTTTGGATGAGTGTTTGTGCACATTTGTAACCACCACGTATCTCTAAGCCTACATGATTCATGCTCGATGTGATAAACAAGAGGATGTGAAAGATTCAATAATGACACTTCACACTTTTCCTCTTCAACTGATGGAAGAGAGTGCATCAAATGTGGAAGAGGGTGAGGTGACGTGACTTCCCTTTGTTCTATTTACATTGGAAAAGGGTCCAATGTAAGGGGGAAGGTATGAAGGTGAGGGGATTACACCAGGATGGTTGCGGATATACAAACCCACATACATTTCATGAATCCTAACCCCATTGTGAAACAAATGTGGGAAACCTCTTACTACGGAAATACAAACCCAAATAGGAGACCCACTAATGTGCCCTTCCCAAAAGGTTGATAAGTCTGTAGGTTTTGGAGGAGGCTTCAACATAGTCCCTTTCAGATAAGGGGACCAAGGAAGGAGATACCCTTCCATGAATGGATTTTAAAAAAGGGTACTTCAGTTGGTTGTGTAGGTACCTCGCGCAAGTTTGTTGCGTAGGTACTTCGCATTGTTGTACCGCGTAGGTATAACATGTTGGTATGACATGAAATTATACTATGTAGGTATTGATGACAACTATAGAATGTGAAGACCTTCGAAAAATTCTTATCCCATTTAATTATCTCTTCTCTCATGGTCTAGAGAGCTACCTAAGAAAATTTGTGGGATCTAGGAAAAAGAGCTATGCAATGGGAGCGTCAGAGAGTCTTTCCCTTTTTTTCATCCCTTAAATAGGGAGCCCAAGGGCTCTATTTATAGGAATGAATGGGGCCTGGTCGAAGTGATGTTTTCCTCATAGGTCCTTCACGCAACTCCTCCCTGCAGGTACTCCATGTAGGTGCACAAAACATCTTCGGGTGCAGAGATCATTTGTGTAGCTCCATCACGGAGATCAGTCGTGCAGATTCGTCGCATTGATCAGTTGTGCAGCTCTATCGCGCAGGCCTGTGAAGCTATTACATCGTGAAGCTCATTGGGAATATTTTTGTTTTCATTTATACACTTCGAACCTTGATTTGGGATCTGAAATATCTGGAGTTTTCTTCATAGTCTTTTTGGTTAATTTATCTAGTAGTGTCAACAATATATTAACATTGATACTATTTTTCATAATACTTAACTTCGATAATTCCTATTTTTTTATTATTTTCCTTGATACCATCTACATATAATATGAATTATAATCCTTTATTTATATTTGGTTGTTACCATGGATATCATGTTAAAAATATTTTAATACCTTTGATGGCATATTTCTACATTTATAATATTATTTTTATTTTTTGATTTGTGATCATCAAAAGGGGGGATATTGTAGACCTCAAAGTTTTAATGATAAAAAATCAGGATTCTAATGATACTAATTAATCTCATATTTTACCTATAAGTAATATGTACTCTGAGAATTGTGATAAAATTTTTAAGCATGAGAAACAATTGAGATAAGCAATGTTGTCCATGACGCACTGCTAGTATAAAACCTCTAAGTCTGAGACACTGCCAAGACATCACACCATCAGACTGTCAAACCGTTGCACCATAAATTTTTCAATGTATTAGATACCACCATATGAGGAACCATCAAAGTCACACCATCAGTATCATACCACCAACATGGAATTAGACTAATTCTAAGACACCGCCAGACAAAACATCGCAAAACCAAACACCATTAGTTGGGACACTGAAAACATAGTGAAAATTAAGATATGTACAAGACACTGCCAGTGTCATACTACCAGAACAACATAACATCGAATGAGACACCACAAAATGCTAAGACAATTCTAATTTTATTTATTAATTTACTTATTTTTTGAATTACATTACTCTAATGTCTATATTCATTACATTTAATTCCATTTACAATTTTAATGATTGTACCTAAAATGTCTGGAAAAAAATCATGTCAGAACGTGATTTATGAGGATGCAACTGATTTATATGTTCCTGATGCTGCTGAAAAGAGTGGAGAACAATACCTCATGTAGATATAGAAAACATCGTTCAAAAAAGATAATGAAACTTTGTTGTGATGAAAAGAGATGTGAAAAAAAAGGATATCACAATTTGCTGAATATTTGAGAGCTGAATAGTTTAAACTAATTGCAAACATAAAGAGCTCACCTTCTGTGAACACTCGACTAAGAAATCCAAAGTATCATCACATCTAGTGCTTTCCTCTAGTTAGAAAACAGAATTTTACAACACTCTACTTTTTCGTGAAGATTTTTAAAGAACCTTACTCAAGATTCATTACTGATTCAACTCAAGAGTCACAAGATATATTACAGTGGACTAAGAGCTTTTAAACTTTATACTCCTATATGTATCAATTCTATTTAGTTTTATTACATTTTTTAGTAGTGTGTGTGATTACTCTACTTTACCAACTGCACACTTTCTCCAACAATAAACTGGAAGATACATGATATCTTCTCTAACCATTTTTTTAAATTTCTCACACAGATAATAGTGGAAGAGGTCCATGTGTGGCCTGTTTCTTTTTACACCCACACATTATTGTGGAAGAGGTCGTGTGTGACCTAGATAACTATAAACTATTGTAGAAATATGATCCAGGTTTTTGAAAATCTAATTTATTTTATGTAAAATGATTGGGGGTAGGTGATCACCAAGTAGAGAGGACAAAGTACCAACTTGATATTGAACCTCTTATATTCATCTTTCCACTTTGTGTTTTAATTTTGATTTATTTTGTTTTCTCTTTGAAACTGAAAACTATTTTAACGGTAAAAAATATATATATATACTCAGATAGTTTATCTTAATTTGTTTTCATATAGTATTTAGATCAAGTAAATTGATTTCAAAGGAATCAATAATATTATATATATATATATATATATTTCATTTGGGGCCTAATCAGTCATTATATAAATATTTATAAAGTTTAAGATATATATCATACTACTTATTTTGATAAACTTACTCATATTTAAACATTTGGGGAATTTAAAAATAATCTATTTTTAATAAAAAAATATTGGGTACTCAATTCACCCCACTATTGAGATACTCACTCCGAACAACAGTATTGATTCTGAGAATACACCAACATATCATCCAAGAATACAACCATAAATGATTCTAGATATGGATGAAAAAATTGGATCATTAAAGCCATGAAAATTGTTGTCACATTTGAGAAATTGAACTTCAAAACTAGATACTCGTATGTAGAATACATACTGTGAAAAGAAATATGATGTATTCCTACTTTCCAAATATACACCTGATGATAACATGATCTCAAATAAATTTTCAATGAAACCTGATCTCCTCAGAGCTGATGGAAGAGGTCATCTATTTGTGGTATGGGATATCTATTCATAACCATCAACGGACTCGATTTTTTTTAATCCACACATATCCCAAGGGTTTCATCTTACTTTTTCTAAAAAGTAATGACAAACCAAATATATATGTATTGGGTCATATAAATCCATTTTCTTACAAGTTATATTGCTTCCTCTTAAGCTTATGCAACATATTGGTAGGCATCCTATAAGCAGGAATAGATTCCGATGAATCTCTTGGAACTAGATCAATAGAAAAATCTATCTTACTATTAGGAGGTAGTCTAATTCATCTAGAAAGAAATACCTAAAATGATCAACCACTAGAGAGAAATTAGCCTGATGTGATCCTTGGTCATCCTGATACAAATTAGAAATTTGGGATATCACCCTGACAAACCCAAGATGATATGGTCTAAATCTACCTTCCTAGACTTCCCATTAAACCTTATGAATGAAAACTCTATCTTTTGGCATTGTAAATGTCACCCTATGGTAATAGAAATAGACATGGTCTCGATAAAAAACTAGCTTGTCTATCCTGAGTAGAACATAAAACCCTTTCATCTAGAGGAAAAAATGATCTTATATGAAATGAAACTCATCAATGTTAAGGGTAATTCTCTACACTGGAATACACCATCCATTTTGATCACTAATGGAGTATCAAAATTCATAACCCCATCAAAAAACTAAACATTGATTCGAAGAGACTCCACAAAAGGCACATCTATGAAAGAATGAGAAGCACATGTATCGAAAATATATGATACAAGAGTATAGGATACTAAAATCATACCCCTCATCATATAAGGCTCAACACTCATCTCCTAGGGTGTAGGATATATAGGATATATCGTACTTGAACTACAGCTCTATGAAACCAGATCACTACCCAAAGCAGACCCACTCTTCTATCAGGGTATAACCGGTGCCTGGATATATCATCCACAACCACCACCTCAGCCTGAATGACTAGAACTACCCTATCTCCAAACCTGATTTGAAGCTATGAATATCACTCTTAAACATGGAGTCATATTTCATACCCTTCCACTAATTTCTATAGTGAAGGACCTACATAATCTTTATACATAACCCATCATGTTGCATGCTCGACACTCAACTAGGTCTCTATCACACTGACTCCTCATATGTCCATATCTCCGTCACTGATAACATAAGATAGAAATACCACCACTAATATCTTGTCAGGTATTCCCCTCATGATGACCCTAAAAATTGCACTTCCATTCACCTGATACTAAACCACTAGGTCAAGAGGCTGCACTAACCTACTCTAGGACCAATCTTCCTTTAGGTTTTTATTCAGTAATAAGCACCCAATTTACTATCACATTAATATTATTCAATCAAAACAAGTTTTCATATGATCAAACAACATTCCTGGGACCTTCCTCAAATAATCTCTCCCTCTATGGCTCATCTTCAAGAAAAAATTGATGCAAAACACTGATATCTGTGAAGCATGCTGAATACTCCATCATAGTCATCACACCCTTCTCCAGATGCATAAAATCACTAGCCCTTTCGGCTCTTAGGGTCTCAGGAAATAATTAATTATAAAAACATGATCATAAATACATAAAAACCTTATCTCAAATCCTATCATTTTGGTTTAAAACATCCCATCGGCACTTATCTTCTACTCAAAGAATATATGTCATGAGATTCACTCTCTTCTTAGAAGTTGTCTCAAAATTCTCAAATGTTAATAAAATAGTATAAATCCATATGTCAGCAGTTTTTGGACCTCTATTCCCTAAAAATGTGGGTGGATGAAACTGTTGGAACACATTTTTCATCTCTTTCATAGACGATGTACGATGCGGGGCTCCCTGAATAGTCTATATAAAGCATATGAAACCCTCATAGAACAGGGAAACAACACCTATATCCAGTACAACTGCCGATGAATCAAGGGGAACTATAGTAGGTTCTACTTGTAGGTCAAGGACTACCACCTCTAGATCTTGGTCGTTACTTCCCTCTCAGTGAATGACTAGAGTCTATCATGCTATCGTGTATTTATAATTCCAAACAAACGCCTCCAAAAAATATTCATGTAGAAACCAAATCATAGATAAAAGAATAGAATAGGTTGAAGCCTTCCTATAAAAAATACACTCCCATTTTTCTTCTCCTAAATCCAAAACTGGGTAATATAAACAACTGTAAAAAGTACCAGAGAAACTGGCTATTACCCTCTCAAAATTCAGGTCAATGTTATTCTCTTTGCTTTACAGTACAGGTCCTGATGTATATGATGGTGACCTTTTAATTTGATTTCAATTTCATTTAAATTATTGTCTATTTAAAGTTCTATTTGAATGGTTGAAAAAAAATGGGTCACCACTTCAAATCATTAAGGGAACATGTACCTTATACACCAAAATATGGCATTAATTTAATTCTAACCATAACAAGTTATAGTCCATGTGACCAATGGTCCATGAATCGATGTGTCATAATTGAATACTGAGGGTTTCTTATGTACCCCATGTAGAAAAACACCATTTATAATACAAAAGATACTCTAAGCACATCTTATTACCAATTTCCAACACATCCCTATTTATCCTTTCTACCATCACAAATAGTAAATCATAAAAATAAAATAAAATAAAAAAACATCTCTAATGACACTTTGTAACATCTCAACCTAAAAGGCACTAAATGGTGCCCTGAGCTAGTGGGTTACGTGGCCTCAAACTCACCTCCCTAGACACCAGAGGATGGTGAATTGAAATAATGGTATAAGGTGGTATAGTGGAGATATTGTACCCTCATAATAATATTGTATCATAGTGGTATCATAAGTGAAAAATAAGAAAAATCATAATATAAACCAAGATAGAAGATCACATCGAGAAGATTGTAATAATAATAAATTCAAAATAAGTGTTATATGAAATATGATGATCATGTCATGTCTCTATGAAAAATGGAAGGAAATACATGAAAATAGGAATCTAGTAAAATATATGTATCCAAATTACAAAAATAAAAAAAGGGAACTATCTCGAACTAGGATCATGATCATAAACCGGTCTTGTTCTCCCCTACTCCTAACCAACTAAAAAATTAAGCATCATATAGTGGTTTCTTTCCCCAGTACTTATATACATCCATGAATCCTTTTTGGGAACCCAACGGAATCCAAAAAATGTTGTGAGATATCACATTGTAGGCCACCACCAACATTGTATATAACAAGTATAGTCTGTGTAATATAAACATATGTATTGGGTAATATATCACAAGATTAACAATATTAAAAGTGTAGTGTCAAATATAGATGTGATCAGGTAATCCAACCATAGATTCCTATTAACAATAATCAAGCACTCATAAATAAAGGGTAAAATTTAATCAAAAACTATAATCATGGCCTAATAATAAAGCATGATAAAGTAGGAGTAATATATTCTAGTCTAACAAATAAAATCAAATATACATACAAAGAATTTATATAAAGAATAATAACATCCACTTCAGACTATGATATGTAATATCATGTCTATCCCCAAGGGTTGGATCCAAGGTATATAGACTAATGAATCCTCACCATGTCATACCTACAGAGTCTAGATCCAAGGTGTAAATGACCAAGGTGTCCCTTTGAGTCCTAAGAGTGTCTTCATAGAAACATGGTAATGACTTGTGAGGATCCCAAGGAACATATCCACAAAGCATGTCCAAGTTGGACCAAGAAAGTTGAATCCAAGGAGTATCAATGTCCTTCGAATCCAAAGTAAAATGGATCCATCGAGTATAAATTTCCATGGCATCCTATGGAATCAAGATCCAAGGAATAGAAATGTCTAACGAGACCACTACCTTAATAAAAATACATGGAGTTGAAATGTCCATGGAATCCAATGGTATTAGGATATGAGTAGTATAAATATCCAAGACATCCATTACCATTATCATTCAATCATCTCATTTCATAACCATATTCATAATCATTCACAATCCATGAGTTCTTCCAAATCATCTATAAATTTTTTTTATAAATTTAACCATTTCAATCATATGTATTGACATGCAAAGTATTCATAAAAATCCACTTATAACTCATGAAAATATTAATGAATTAAATAAGGCTCCCACTATAATGGTAATCTCTCACACACCCAATAGGGTGGTATAACAAGGAAAAAAACAATGACACTCCTCATGGGTGGTTTGAATTGGGGATAAGAACCTCCAACCAAAACATGTAAATAGGTGGTAAACCTAATCCGGTTCAAAAAAATTAATCAAGACATTCATTTAATTTTATGGGCAATGTGGGATGGTCTTTTAGGAGGCAAAATGGCAATAAGGTATATATATCACTAAACATTAATGGAAATGTATAGGCCACAATCTTTATACCCATGGTAGAACACTCATCTAGTATCAGCTCCTATCTCGATGCAGATATAATGACAATGGAGAAATGAAAAAACCCAAAAAATAGGGAAAATTGTCTTAATCCAAATTAACTCTATTTGTATGAAGAAAATGTAGAAAGGAGAAAGTTGAATGAAGAACTCGCTAGTGCAGATCTAATAAGATGAACAGTGTTTAAATCAGAGTCCATATCACGAAATGGAACCCAATACTAAGATTTAAGAATCAATGGGAGAAATACCCCCCCAATATACTTGAAATAGTAAAATAGAAATTAAGTTTAAAAATTTTCATCCACAAGGTAAATTGGTCATTTATAACTTTTTAACTGTGTTGTATGGTTTAGACGAGTAGTTGGACAAACTGTGCGCCAATCGTATGCCCCAAACTATCTCAATAGGGAACCCACATGATTTATATGCTTGGTTTTTAAAGTCATGTGTAAACTGTGTCACATGAATATATCTAAGACATCCTTTACAAAGTTACAGAAAATGGTTAGACAACTGTGTGATAACTAAGTGTTTGGAATCTGCTAAAAATTTTACATCGATCACATAAGAATGTAGCCCTAGGAACATGGTTATGGAAAATCGTGTACTCTTTTCTACATCATGTCCTACCCTATGTAGTTATTAGTAACCATGTGACTTGGTATGTATGGTTTATACTAACTGTCTGGTCCAAATTCATTTCTCCAAAAGTAGACATTTGGGCTCCAAACAAGCCCCAGAAAACCCCAAAACTCTTGTTATCTCATTAGAAACTCACATTAGGCCAAAAATATAGAGTTATAATGAAATTAAATAGATACATACCGCATTGGAAAACCCAGGATCTTACACAGGATTTATTGGGATTCAATGGTTATGGAAACGAACCATGAGAAAATTGAGAGGAAAGACTTTATATCTCCTTTCATGTAGTAGTTATATATAGAATATATGGTCATGGAAAATTCCATAGAGTTTCTTATCCTTCAATAGGGCGATAGAACCATGAATCAATATAAAAATTCCATTGTTGAACCTGTTCATTTTTCTCTTAAGGTGGTAATGAATGAGAAACTGAAGAATCAAAGATTTTAGATGAGTCTTTGACATAACATCCAATATCAGTTTTTCAGGATGAAACTCACCTATTATATAGATGTGTTGGATATAGTATTGATAATAGAGCCTAAATTAGCTGGTATGTCAAGGTTAATGGGAGTTCCTCTTACTCCTAGTGATATTTCAGTTTGTTCCTTTAAAGGAAAGAGGTAGCATGATGTGGCTCATGATGGATCTTGATAGCAGGTTTCATCCAGACCTCCTATAGTTCCTAGAAGAGTCCCTTTAACTTTATTTCAGTCTGATAAGGTTGGTCATTCTAAGTGAATTTTCATAAAGGCACCTAATATCATTGCACATGATAATTCTCAGGTCACCTACATAATTTTTTTCATTTATTTTTTACTCTTCACAATGAAATCATATCATTAACATCTAAAATCACATTTTTGTAATCTAATGCTTCTAGAACTAGTGGGTTATAATCAAATGAATCAAGAAAAAAGCTTCTTCACACAATGGAAGAGTCTTCGAAGGATGTTTATGTATGTCCAACAATAATGAGAGGTACCATCATTATAGATTCATCTTTAGTGATGACTATATTTGATATTGGTGCATATCCCTCGTTCATATCGACTCATATTTTTAATGTTATAAATCTCCCCATGAAGATTATAGATTCTGTGATGGATATTACTGCACCCCTCATAATAAATAGAGAGCATGGTATTTTATTTCCCTATTGCATTTTCTCTCTATCAAAGACAAATATTACTTTGAATTTTCTAGTTCTCAATCTGAATCCTCTAGACATCATTATCAGAATGGATTGGATAAATGATCATAAGGCTCGAATTGACTATTACTTCTATAAGTCTCGTTTACTATGCCAGATGGGGTGTGTTATGTTTTTTATGTAGAATAGGACCCAAGGTCAAGTATATCTAAACCTCCTTTTCCAGATTTGGGTAGTTGATATCAATGTTTTATTTTAATCTTGAGAGTTAATTTTTTGGTGGAGATTTCCCTCAAATTTTCATTGAGTTTCCCAATGTTTTTCCATATGATATTTATATCTCGAAACTCATAAGGGATGTATAATTATCTATTGACATGGCATCTACAACCCTTCCCATCTATATCCCTTCTTACTGTATGATACTAACTAAATTGATAGAGTTAAAAACCCATCTAGACAAGTTTTTTGGAAAAAATCATTATATTCCTATGTGGGTCACCTTGGATGGAACTTATTCTTTTTTAAAATAAGGTTGATGGAACACTTCACCTTTGTGTTGATTACCAAAAAATCAATTGATTTACAGAAAATAACTATTATCCATTTCCTTATATATAAATTTTTTTCAACCATTTGAAAGGAGTGAAGTGGATCTTAATGATTGTTCTTTGATCTAGTTAACAACAATTGATAATTAAATAATATGGCATCCTTAAGACTATTTTTAGGAGTAGGAATGTCTATTAAGATTACCCTGTTAATCCTTTTTCATCTAAACAATGCTCCTTTACTCCTTATGGAATTGATGAATATAATATTGCAAGTTTATCTTGACTTGATTGTAGTGGTATTTTTGGATGACATTTTGGTTTACTCCAAAAATGATGGGGATCACGTACATCATTTGAGAGAAATTGTAGAAATCTTGAGAGATCACTGACTTTATAACAAGTTATATAAATGTTATTTTCGAATTCAATGAGTGAATTTATTGGGACACATGGTCTCAGAACAAGGTATTTTAATTTATCTTGATAATTTGGAAGATGTTATAACCTGGGAACAACCATAGAATATCCATAAAACTATAAGATTATTGGAATTAGTGGGGTATTACTGTTGGTTTGTCAAATTTTTCTCAAATTTGGATTCTCTAATAATGGCTATCACTAAAAAATGAGTGAATTTCTTTTGGGACCCAAAATATTAGATTTATATTGATGAGTGAAATAATATTTTGAATTCTTTTTTAGTGTTTAATCCTTAAAATTCTAGTGTAAAGCTATTTATACTTTTTCATGCATTAGGTATGGGTTTAGGATGCGATCTTATGTGGGGTGATCACGTGGTATCTTATGTTTCCAGACATATTAGGCCACATGAGAAGATTTATCCAAACCATGATCTTGAGCTCACTATAATGATTAAGAGTTGGTGAAATTACCTATTTGTAGAAAAACCTTACATTTATTCGGCCACAAAATATTGAGTTATGTCTTCCCACAAAAATATTTGAACCTACATCAAAGGAATTGGATGGAATACCATAATTCTTTTAATTTCAACATTTCCAACACCCTTGGTAAGGGGAATGTTTTTAGTGATTCTATAAGTAGGAATATTCCAACCCAATACATGAAGGAATCATCATAGGAGTGGAATATGATGGATTTATTTGCACAAGTTTCATTTGGGAATCTAGGAGGATTTGGCCAAGATTGTTCTTGAAAAATGTTCAGATGACCTCTCTTATCTATTTTATTATTTAAAAGTAGTAGTTTGAAAAATAATTTCATGTAATTAGGTAATCTCTTTATAGTGAGGATACCATTGGTGTGGGTTCTTTCTCATCTAAGGGTATTCTATTTTTCTCGAACTGGTGTGTTATTCCATTTCCTCTAAGAAATTTCATGATGTGGAATTGTCAAAATTCCATGTTTTTGGTTCACACTAGTACCATAAATATATTTTATGATATTGGATGATGATTATAGTGGATAGGTATGATATGATACATCGCTAACATTATTTATCACTGTTATATACATGTCAACAGGTCAAGAATGAGCACTAGAAACCTTCAGGTTTTCTTCTGCCCCTTCCTATATAGACTTGGAAGTGGGATTGTATTTTTATAGATTGTTGTGGTTGGGTTACTAAATACCCCTCAAGGGAATAATATGATATGGTTTTTAATCTATTGGCTGGACAAATTGGCTCACTTTATTCCCATTCAAGATATAACCAAAGTTGAGGTATTGGGAAGCTTGTATGCATAGGAGAATGTTAGATTATATGGAGTTAAATAATTTATAGACTTTGATAGGGACCCCAATTTACTTCTAATTATTTGAGAGGACTTTGAGAGGAAATGGGATCCCAATTGATATTTATAATGGCGTATCATCCATAAATAGATGGACCGACAAAATTACCTATACATATCCTTGAGAACAAGCTATATGTGCTTGTGTTCTCAACATTGGTGGAGCTTAGGATATCCACTTCGGACCTATTGAGTTTACCTATTATAATAGTTACTATTTGAAAATTAAAATGTATATTTTGAGGCCTTGTATGGATGACCTTATAGATATCCTCTTTATTGGATGAAGATTGGTGAAGCTTCTTTTGTGGGACCTAGATTGGTCCATGATATGATAAACAAATATTAAATTGATTCATCATAGAATGCGTTTTAAATATATTCATTATAAATATTTAATTGATCATAAACATAGAAATTTTTGTTTTTATGTTGGTGACCAAGTGTTTTTGATAGTTTAACCATGGTTGGTTCATCCACAGCTTGGAAAACAGAAAAATCTTGCACCAAGATTCATGGGTCTTTTAACATTGTTAAGAAATTAGGAAATGTTCCTTAACATTTCCCCTTCCCACTAAATTTTATATTGAAAAAATTTTGTTCCATGTATCATAGCTCAAGAAGTATCTTTATAACCCTTCTCATGTACTAATATAGGAAGACCTTAAAGTTGAAACTGATTTATCTGTGAGTAAGAATCCATCCATGAATGTTGATTCCAAGATAAAGGTCCATTATAGTAATTCTATACCTTTGGTCCATGAATTTATGAGACTTGTGAGTGTGAGTCACTTATTATGGAGTGTTGGCCTCATCTATTTGATATGGAATCTTCTTAACAGTTGTTCTGGGGACAGAAAGTGTTTATTGTGGGGAGGTTATAACATACTGTAACTTCTTTCAGGTAATTTTAAATCTTTATTTTATTTTTCTTTTATTGTAAATAGTTTTAGGTGGTTTTGGGTGAATTTTTTAAAAATATATAGGTTTTGGGGGATATTCACAGTTAGAATATGGTTAGGAAAAATCGTGTGGTTTATCCCAACCAACTGTATTCCCTATAATGAGCCACTAGAAGGGAGCACATGGTTTTCCCAAACCATTCATCCACCCCATCCAAACCATGAACCCTTGGATAGTGGTAGTTTTTATGATTTTCACACATTTATACTAATCATGTGTCCACACTGTGCAGCCCATATAGAAACCCAATAAGGTTGAAAGGTCAGTGCAAGGTTAGTACTAACTGTGTGGCCTAACCCAACATACCATGTATATAGTTTTTAGTCCATTGAGAGTTTTTTTCAAAACCTAATGTCCCAATTTTAGATTACTAAACACCCCCATTAAATCCTAATATGATTCCTTTTCCTTTATAGGCTCTCAAGAGGTGTCATTGACTCCTCCAACATCTTTTATTTGTGGATCGAAGCACCGGTGACTATGTTCAATCTCCTTCTAGTAAGTAGATATCCTCTCATTTGGTTTATTCTAATCTTCAATTATCTCTTTCTTATAGTTTTATAAATAATCATTTTATTTAGGTATATAATCCATATTTGGAAAGATCATGATTCTTATTTTGATTCATTGATCTTCTTCACCTTTGTTCTTCATTGGCATTTCCCATAGCCGATGTTCATTTGATCATGTTATTAAAGGTTGGTTGTTCAATAATTATTTACACTATAATTGAACATCCAAATGATATATTGATTTGAAATGATATTTTAATTAATTTAAAAATCCTTATTTTTGATTATTTGAGGTTTTTTTCACAAATACCATAGAGATTTTGAAACACCCTTTATTTCCTCAAAATTGAAATTGTTGGGTGGATTTTGATAAAAAATAATGGCTTCAATTGAAATTTGATATAATGAAATGATTTTAAGTTTTTTATTTAAAAAATTGGCTAAAAATTAAATATTGTTTGAAAAGTAATGAATTTGAATAAAAAATTGGTTTTGGAATTGAAAAGGAATGTTGAACATGAAATTTGTAAATTGAATTATGAATGATGAATTGATTTGAAATGAATGATTTTTATAATAATGAATGATTGATAGATAAATTAGTTGAATAACATTTTAACATGATTAGTTAGTAATAAATTTGGATAAACATGCTAGAAATTTGACTCCCTAGAAATGCATTGATGATGAAAATGAAAACTAAACCAAGTTCAACATGATTTCTCATGATGGGTCCCCAAATGGATTATTGATTGATTATCTTGATGGATTGATCATTAGAGAGTGTAAACACATGCTTTATCCATGATGATTATTGAGAAGTATGGGGATCATATAGATAGAAACTAATGTACGCTAAGGTTTATGACCATGGTGCTTTGTTGTGTTTGAATTGATTACATGTATCATTGTTTATAGAACATTTTTATTCATGCCAGCCATTTTATATAAATTTTTCTTATAAAATATTCCATTAATACCATTTTGTTATATCTATCATTTATTTGTTTGAAATAATGTTTTGATTTAAACTATATAAATGACCATCATTCCTTCTTTTATTTAAATTGAAATCTTAAAAGGTTTAATTGTTCTGGAATAGATTATGGAACACTTGGTGAGACTCTACATGGTTGACAACCCACCCCTTACATTTTACATTAGATGTTTATATTTTTTTATTCCATGTTCAGGGTAAGGGAATGATCTACTTGGAGGTGGTGGGTGTGCTTGATCCATGGGATTTTGAGTAACGGTCATGAGGAAACCCTGGTCAACCCAAAACCGGTCACTCGATTCGACCCTCAATAAGGCCCGAGAGGCATTCCCAATCCTCTCAGGATGGAAACTAGTGTCAGGCATTAGATAAAACTCAGTAGGTAATGATTTTTAACATAATATATAAATACATAAACAATAATAATACAAAATAACAAATTAGTGGTGTAATACGAAATAAAAACTACCAATCGTACCTCCATGTGAACTCATGGTTCACCATTATCCACTGAATCAACGTCACTCCATGGTGACCAAGACCGAGATGGAAGTAGAACCAAAACCTAAAAAAATATAGAGTTATAGTCATGAGTATTAAAACTCTGCAGGCGTGATTTAACAAACTAATCCATATGCCTTATCTTTTCAAAAGAAAGAACTACATTAATGATAGTTAGAAAATACAACTATAAGAGAAATAAGGATTTCCATTTATTCTTACAATAAGTAACACGATGAATTTTCATGAAAATAATTTCCTATTTTTATTTTGAAAACCATTTATAAAGAATAATATACTTTCAATATTCCCTTTAATAAATGAATCATGAAATGAAGGAAGCATTCCAGGATTAAAGCTTAATATAGGGTGCTACAAAATAGGGATAAGAAATATGTTCATTCTATTATTTCAAACATGTAATGGAAATATAAGTAGAAAAAAATTAATAAAATAATATAGTAGAATAAAATAAAAAAATTAGAAATCACCATGAGAATATCCTTGGAAGCTAAGTCAATTGGATCCTAAAATCCTCATAGCTCGGTGATTGGACCATATAATCCTTTCTAATGCATGAGATTTTAGAGAGGTCACAACTAATGTTCTAACTATAAAGACTCATCCTTAAATAATTACATAATATTGAATTAAATGAATAATTCACATTGAGGATCTTTTCATGTTTAGAGTTTTAGAGAATTAGGCCATGACTATTACATTTCATTTCAAATACAAAGTAGACACTTCTACTCAGTTTCCATTTTCTTCAGAAAACAAGAACTCTTGAAAAAAAAGAGTCATGTCTAGTTCCATGTTTAGGATAGCCTGACTTTTCCTTGATCCCATCCTTGACCCTATTCCACATTATATCCTGTGAAAAAAATTTCAAAAACTTGGGATAATCATAAAAATATAAGTAAGGGATACACAAAGAAGGAAAACTGTTTGTTTTTCAAAACAACAAGTAAAACATGAATATGTTAACATAAGTAATAATTTTCACCTTTATGAAGTAGTAAATAATCTTCACTGAATAAAATGTCACTACTTACCCTTTTGTAACCAAAAGATTACCCATATGAAGAACACATAAAATATAAAGGTAACTTGGGACATAAACATTCTCAAATAGAATAACCATACGGTCGACTTCCACACATATCACTAAATGGAATAGCCATACGCACGACTTCCATACCCAATGCATTGGAGGTTATAACGTAACCAACCGTCCTGGTATTCACGGCACCACCTATCATTTGGTTTATCACATAAAAACCCGTCAAATGTCCAAGTACCATTATAAAATCATAAGACATAAAACAAATATAAAGGAAAGAAAACATTTCCACATTTTAATCACAATATATCACTTAAATATATTGACATAAAAAATCCATTATCAAAACCATTTTCAATAAAAAAATACAAAAAAGAATATATGGTATTTATTTTCCATAAAAAACATTATGGCTTGTTAAGGAATCCAAAAAACAAATAATACTCATGGTGGAGGAAAGGTCATTGTCACCGCTTACATTAAAAGAAACATTACTTTTTGTCGTTTAGTAAAATTCTTCATAGAAAAAGATTCTCTTTGAAAAGTCAAGGGTTTTTATACAACGTATAAAATAATGTCGTGTATTAAAACAAAATATGCCTCAATGAAAGGAGATTGAGACGAAGTCCCTTACCTCGTGTCTAACTTGACTCGATTGTTCTTCAATCTATTGAATAATAAACTGAAGTTAATTTCTACTTTCTTAAGAACCTTTTTCAAGTTTATAGTTCCTTTTATATCACTTATTACCATGTTATAAACATTATTTAACCATTTATGTTAATAACTTTCATTTTGTCGATATTTGGTACTTGAGTCAAAAATGAACACCTTATATTTACAAGTTGTCTCTGTGGTTAAAAGTCCATTATATCTAGAATTATATTCAAGATTTGGATATCATATATTTCATATATATCCAGAATATACATGTATTTATAATAGTACATAACATTTATAGGTAATAAATGAAATGCACCGTTCATGGAGACGGTAAACCGTACGTACGCATGAACGCTACTTCCTTTTCTATTTCATATTTAATGGATTTTAAAACATAATTATTCATAGTAGTATTATAATTAAAGTATTTTAACATATATAATATCATCAAATATCTCCTTTATACATCCCAGATATGGTATGAACGTGTCATATCACTTTGAGGAGGCGGTAGTCCGCACTTCCTCAAATGAAATTATCACGTTTACCCATAATGAAAACCATAAAGGTATGATATAAATGGAAAATACAGAAGCATAAATAAAACATAAACATAATATATATCATATATAAATACAGTTCCATCATAATGGCCACCATGATAGGTGGTAGGAGATAGCCAAACAATCATCATCTCGTGAGGCGTTAGTTTTTCATCCACATAAAGATTATGTTCTTCACCCATTAGATGGAGGTGTTTGTAATTGTAGTTCAAAAACTTATCATAACAACATCCTAGTATATTGAGTATACTTTTGTTGTTATAAAATAAAATAATAAAAAGATTTTAGGGGTTAGATAAGTAAAATAAAATAAAATAAGCTAAGAGAAACCATTACCTTTAATTTGGGTAACTTCCTTTAGTTTGAACCAAAAGGACTTCTTGAATTGTCTTATACCTTAGCTAAGGCTTCTAGAAAGAGTATAGGGATGTAGGTAGCTTAATTGGGTAGATTTTGGATGAGACTAAAGGCTTGAGAGGTGTGAGGAATTGGTTAGAAGTGGTCTCCTTTTATAAGAGAGAGGAGGAGCTCTTTATGAAAGTGTGAAACTATTATTTTATTATATAATGATATTCAGTTTCTAAAGGTCAAAAAATCATTAATGTCAAAGATAAGATGACTCGTAGTTCAAACGATATCATCCAATAAGAATTGGACAGGTTTTGGATGTTATTTTAATATTTATAATCTTATTTATGTAAATATTTTATTAATGAGGTAAACACTGCATCATTATTATGCCATAAATAATTTAATTTATTTGTTGACAAAAAATTATAAAAAAACTACCTTGATGTAGTAAATCTTGTTATATTTCCAATAAATATTTACAGTCAAAAATATAATATATATAACACCATATAAAAATTAATGTACTTAATGATATTTGTTTATTTCATTTTTGCCTTTACATTAAATTAATTAATCTAAAGTGTCATATTTCATAAGTGGCTCCATGGGGTCCCAAAATAGACCCAAAGATGCCCATGGCCTCCCATTACTCATCCAATAAGGTTAGGATAAGTGTTAAGGTAAATTTTGAATTATTATAATATTCTTTTTACCTTTATTACCCTATTTAACTTTAACCACAATAAATAATAGTCAAAAGTTATGATTCACCAAAAATTATTTTCATCTTATTGAGCCAAATTTTACTTTTTGATAACAACCATGTATGTTGGATTTCCTAAATTCAATTCGCAGAAGTGGTAAAATTTCATTTAAATGAAAAAGTCTGTTTTTTTCACTACTACTAAGTAGTTTCACTATTCATCAAAAATTGAAATTTTTCAGAAAAATACAAGAAATTCATCCTAATCTTTATTTGATATTCCGAATTCAAAAATTATGTCTATATTACCAAATTAAAAACAAAGAAGTTTCATTAATTAATTTAAAAATAATTCCCATTGTCAAAACAAATAGCATATTTTTAAGAAACAATGCCTATAAAAAGATTGACACTTCTTTGTGTCCAATTTCAAAGTGAAATTAATTACAATTACAAACATTGGATTAAATGGTAAAACTATCTTATAATTACAATTTAAAACCAATTAAAAAGATAATATAACCATATAAATAAATTAGATTAAAATGCACTTTTGAATTAAATTACAATATTTTCCACTGTTCATTAAAAAATGATCTTTATCCAAAAAATACCAAAAAATTACCCAAAGTAACTTTTGATGTCCCAAATTTAAAGAAAACTTTTATTTGGTAAAATAGAACATATAAAAATGACCAAAACTAGATTTAAATAGGGTTATCCATTAAAAGGTGGTAAATCGGCCTTTTAATGTAAATTATGCTTAAAATTAGATTCATTCATATTTTAAGCCTCTAACTTTTATTGGATAAAAGTAAATACATTTAACAAACCTGTATAATCATATTATCGTTATTTTTGTTCATTCCTTCCAAAACAACGGCTATGAGTTTACTACCATTTAAAATTATAATATTATATTATTAGTGTGCTATGTAAGATTTCAAAGAAACATGTTGTTGAGTATCGGGTACGCTATCGAACATAGAATCCATTTTAAAGTAAAATTAATATTTAATTCCCAAATATTAATAATTATTAAAATCTATTTTTCTTCATTTACCTGGGATGTTATATCTTTCCCCCCTTTTTGAAATTGCGTCCTCACAATTTTTATTCACTTATCAAAATAAGTGGGGGTATTTATCTCTCATATCATTTTCAGATTCCCACATTTCCTCTTCAATCATATGGTTTTTTAACAAAACCTTTACCTGGTGAATTGCCTTATTCCACAACACTTTCTCTCTATAGTCAAGAATCTGAACTGGTTGTTCTTCATAAGAGAGATTCTCTTCCAACTTAACTACCATTGGGCTCAAAACATGAGATGGATCTGGTATATATTTTCTCAACATCGAAACATGAAAAACATTGTGTAACTGGGATAAACATGGAGGTAAAGCCACTCTGTACACAAATTATCCAACTTTATCCAAAATTTCATATGTTCTAATGAACCTTGGACTCAACATTCCCTTTATATCAAAATGCATAACACTTCTCTAGGGAGAAACTTTGAGAAACACATGATCACCTACCTCAAGAGAAATATCCTTCCTCTAGTTATCCGCATGACTTTTCTATCTGCTCTGAGTTGTTCTCATGTGCTTCTGAATCAACTAAACTTTCTCTGCCATCTATTATACCAATTTTGGTCCCATCAGATTCCTTTCACCTACTTCATCCCAAAAATCTGGAGTTCAACAATGCTTTCCATATAATGTCTCAAATGGAGCCATCTGTATACTAGAATGAATACTGTTATTATATGAAAATTCAACCAAAGAAAGATTTTGGTCCCAATATCCTTGATAATCCAGTTAAAAAGCACATATCATATCCTACAAGGTCTAAATTGTTCATTCTAACTGCCCATATGATTGTGGATGAAAAGCTGTAATAAAATTTAACTCAGTATCCAACGTCTTCTGAAGGCCTTTCCAAAAGTTACAAGTAAACCTGGGATCACCATTAGATACAATGGAGAGGCAAACTCCATGAAAGCTGACTATCTATTTAACATACAACCGAGAAAGTTAAACTAGAGACAAAATATCTTGTATAAGAATTAAATGAGAAGATTTAGTCAATCGAACTACAATAACACATATTGCATTATTACCTCAATATGTCTTCGGTAATCACACAAAAAAGTCCATGGATATATCTTCCGATTTCCACTCTGGCACCGGTAATGGTTGAATCATTACTTTCGAAAACTGCCACTCTGCTTTAACCTACAGATAAGTCAAACAATTTACAGTAAAATCAGCAATATCTCTTTTCATTCAATACCACCAGTAATACTCTTGAAGATCTCTGTACATCTTCGTACTACCAGGATGAACTGAAAACTAAGAACTATGAGCTTCACATAAAAACTCCTTCTTCAATTGTGAATCACAAGGCACACATAATCTCTTCCCAATCCTCAAAACAAAATCATTATCAATGTCAAATTCAGGCAACTTACCCTTCTGAACCAACTCCACCTTTTTCTGCAACTCACTATCTTATTTCTTCACTTGCGTTATTCTGTCTAATATAGATGATCTCACTGACACCTAATACAAAACAAGAGAATTTCTTGCACCAACAACATCTATGCCAAAGTTCATCAAATCAAAAACCAAAGGATATTGTTCCAAATGTAACATAGTTAATTAAGCATTTCTTTTTTGACTCAAAGCATCAGCCACTTTATTTTCTTTTCCCGGATGGTAATGGATCGTGCCATCATAATCCTTGATTAATTCCAACCATCTCATCTGTCTCATGTTCAATTATTTTTGACTGAATATATACTTCAAACATTTGTGATTAGTGTATATTTCACACTTCACTCCATACAAATGATGCCTCCAAAGTTTTAAATAAAAACAACAACAGCTAATTCCAAATCATGTGTAGAGTAATTTAACTCATGGGGTTTCAACTGACGTGAAGCATAAGTAACTACCAGATCATTTTTCATAAGGACACATCCAAGTCCTTTCAACAAAGAATCATTGTAGATAAAAGACTCACCATTTCTGGGAGGAAGTGCTAAAACTGGAGCATTCAACAATCTTCTTTTTAATTCCTGAAAACAATCTTCACATTCTTTTGTCCAAATGAACTTAACACCTTTTCGAGTTAACATAGTCATTAGACTAGATAATCGTGAAAAATTATAAACAAACCTATGGTAATAACCTTCCAAACCAAGAAAACTACAGATCTCGGTTATATTTGTGGGTCTTGGCCATTCTTCAACAACTTTTGTTTTAGTAGGATCAACCGGTATGCCATTTTTTGAAACAATGTGACCAAGGAAAGAAATTTGATGCATCCAAAACTCACACTTGCTGAATTTACCATATAGTTTCTTTTCTTTTAAGGTTTTAAAGACAACCCTTAAATGAATTTCATGTTCCTCTTTACTTTTGTAGTAAACCAAAATATCATCAATTAACACAACCACAAACATATCCAAGATCTCAGGAAAAATTCTATTCATAAGATCCATGAATACAACTGGTGGATTGGTTAAAACAAAAGGCATAACTACACATTCATAATGGCCATATCTAGTACGAAATACGGTCTTTGGAATGTCTACTTCATTTACTTTCAACTGATGGTACCACAACCTCAAGTCAATCTTTGAAAAATACTGAGCTCCCTAGACTAGATCAAACAAATCATCGATATGAGGAAAAGGATACTTGTTCTTAACAGTGATGTTATTCAATTCTCTATAATCAATGCAAAGTCTCATTGAACCATATTTATGTTTAACAAACAATACAGGAGCACCCCATGGTGATGTTCTAGGTCAAATTAAACCTTTATCTAAAAACTCCTGCAATTTCTTCTTTAACTCTGAATATTCAATTTGAGCCATTCGATAACGGGGTTTTGAAATTGTCTTAGAATCAAAAACTAATTTAACAGTAAATTCAACTTCCCGATCATGTATTATAACAAGAAACTCATCTGGAAAAACATCAAGGTACTCATTTACCACTGGCACATCATTAATCTGAATAGTTCCTTTATTTTTAAAAATATGTGCAAGGTAACATTCATTTCCATCTTTTACTAGTTTCTCAGCTTCCTGATATGTTATCAAAAGAAAGGGTTCATTCTTGTACACAAACTGTAAATCGTTATAAAAAGAAACCTCTTTAGCTCTGCAATCAATCTTATCATGATAAACAGAAAGCCAAACCATTCCCAAAATAACATAAAACTCTACTGGAGGTAAAAAAAAATAAGGTTTGCAGGTAGATTCTTCCCACACACAAGGACAGGAAGGTTCTTATAATTTCTTTTTATCTCAAAATTTCCTCCAGGTTTTTTTACCGTAAGTTAGGTATTCATATCTTCATATGGAATTCCCAATTTATTAGAAAACTTCTCAAAAATGAAAGAGTGTGTAGACCCTGAATCAAACAACACATTGGCATAATCTGAACAAACAAATAGTGTACCTGATAGTACTTCATTTTATAGCCCAACATCAGCTGAAGTAGTTGCAAAGGATTTCACCACCCCTTTTTGTTTATAGTCCTGTTGCTTTCCCTTAGTTGAGTTCTTCGCTGGACACTCATTTTCGTAATGACCCATTTCATTACACTTAAAACATCTTACCGATGGATTTTCATTTCTGACTTGATCATATTTCTTACAATTACGAGCAATATGACCAGACATACCACTCTGGAAGCACATTCCAGACATTGATAAACATTCTCCAGGATGCTTTTTACCACACTTATTACAAGTTGGATATTTAATTTTCTTACCTCCAGGATTCCTTGATGAATTCTTCCCCTTTTCCTGCTAACTAGACCTCTTATTCTGTTGTTTGTCAAAGAACACTTGATCATAATAAAACTCCATTTCCACCTTCTCCGCACATCAAACAAGTTTTTCATAACTTTTGAACTAACAATAGGCTAACGCTCTTTGTTATTGTGGCTTCAGTCCTGAGTAAAATCTATTTATCTTACTATCAAGATATCAGATGAAATTTGGTGCATACCTTTCCAGTCGAGTGAACTTTTCTTCATAAGCAGCCACTGAGTCATCCTCTTGCCTCAATTCTAGGAATTGTTTTTCCATCCTCAGACAAACCACCTTAGGAAAATATTTTTCATGAAACATACCATTGAATTCATCCCGAACAAGAGCATCAATCTCATCACTATCCCTGATATTTTTCACCATCAACCACCACTTATCAACTTCACCTTCAAAACAGTAAACAACGAGACTAACCTTTTGATGTTATGAACAACCCATGATATCAAAAATATTCTCTTGTGCTTTAATCCAGCCTTCAGCTAGTAAAGGGTTAGATTATCCTTTGAATGATGGGATATTTTGACTCATGAAATGCTCCACTACTGACATGTTCCTCTACGGATGATCTATATGATCTCGTGCATGGATACCACCACCATTTATATCTTGATTCAATTGTGTCATCACTAAAACAAACTATTCAGTTCCTATTTTGACCATCTCAAGTCGCTGATTTGGAAGGTTGCCTTCCTCCTGATGTCATCCCAACATAGCTACCCTATTTACTCTGTGGAAAACCATTATGAACACAAATATATCTTAGGCAAAGCAACATGGTAATTTGTAAATGCTATATCATTTCAATATTACCATAAATTAATTTATGGATATTTATTTAACAATACCCTAACTCCTAATGTTATATAAACCGACCACTCATACCAACTATAAAGACATGGCCTTAAAACATTACATAATATTGAATTAAACGAATAATTCACATTGAGGATATTTTCAGGTTTAGAGTTTTAGAGAATTAGGCCACAACTATTACATTTCATTTCAAATACAAAGTAGACAATTCTACTCAGTTTCCACTTTCTTCAAAAAAAAAGAACTCTTGAAAAAAAGAGTCATGTCTAGTTCCATGTTTAAGACAGCCTGACTTTTCCATAATACCATCCTTGACCCTATTCGACATTATGTCCTATGAAAAACATTTCAAAAATGTGGGATGATCATAAAAAGCTCATTAAGGGATACACAAAGAAGTAAAACTGTTAGTTTTTCCAAACAACAAGTAAACCATGAATACTTTTACATAAGTAGTACTTTTCACCTTTGTGAAGTAGTAAATACTCTTCACTGAATAAAAGTTCACTACTTACCCTTTTGTAACCAAAATATTACCCATATAAAGAACACATAACATATAAAGGTTACATGGGATATAAACATACATGAATGGAATAACCATATGGTCGACTTCCACAGATATCACTAAATGGAATAGCCATACGGCCGACTTTCATACCCAATACATTGGAGGTTATAACGTAACCACCGATCCTGGTATTCATGTCACCACCTATCATTTGGTATCACGTAACCACCCTTTAAATTTCCAAGTACCATTATAAAATCATAAGACATAAAATAAATATAAAGGAAAAAAACATTTCCACATTTCAATCACAATATATCACTTAAATATATTGAAATAACAAATCCATTATCCAAACCATTTTCAATAAAAAAATACATAAAAGAATATATGGTATTTATTTTCCATAAAAACATTACGGCTTGTTAAGGAATCCAAAGAACAAATAATACTCGCATCAGCGGAAAGTTAATTGTCACCATTTATGTTAAAAGAAACAATAATTTTTTTCATTTAGTAAAATGACTCATAGAAAAATATTCCCTTTGAAAATTCAAGGGAGTTTATACAGCATATAAAATAATTTCATGTATTAAAAAAAAGTATGCCTCAATGAAAGGAGATTGAGACGAAGTCCCTTACCTCATGTCTGACTTGACTCGATTATTCTTTAATCTCTTGAATAATAAACTAAAGTTAATTTCTACTATCTTAAGAACGTTTTTCAAGTTTATAATTCCTTTTATATCACTTATTACCATGTTATATATATTATGTAACCATTTATGTTCATAACATTCATTTTTTCGATATTTGGTACTTGAGCCAAAAATGAACACCTTATATTTACAAGTTGTCCATGTGGTCAATAGTCCATTATATCCAGAATGATATCCATGATTTGGATATAATATATATCACATATATCCAGCATATACATGTATTTTTAATAGTACATAACATTTAGAGGTAAGAAATGAAATTCACCATTCATGGAGACGGTAAGCTGTACGTACGCATGAACGCTACTTACATCTCTATTTCATATTTAATGGAATTAAAACATAATTATACATAGTAGTATTATAATTAAAGCATTGTATCATATATAATATCATTAAATATATCCTTCATATGCGCCACATATGGTATTAATGAGTCATATCACTTTGAGGGGAAGTAGTCCGCACTTCCTCAAATTAAATTATCGCGTTTACCCATAATGGAAACCATAAAGGTATGAAATAAATGGAAAATACAAGAAGCATAAGTAAAACATAAAAATAATATATATAATATATAAATATAGTTCTATCATAATGGCCACCATGATAGGAGGTGGGAGATAATCGAACAATCATCGTCTCGTGAGGTGTTAGTTTGTCATCCACAAAAACATTATGTTCTTCCCCCTTTAGATGGAGGTGTGTGTAAGTGTAGTTCAAATAATTATCATAAAAACATCCTAGTATATTGAGGATACTGGTTTTGTTATAAAATAAAATAATAAAAACATTTTATGGGTTGGAGAAGTAAATTAAAAGAAAAGAAGTTAAGAGAAATCATTACCTTTAATTTGGGTAACTTCCTTTGGTTTGAACCAAAAGGACTTTTTGAAGTGCCTTATGCCTAAGGTAATGCTTCTAGGAGGAGGATATGGATGTAGGGAGATTAATTGGGAAGAGTTTGGACTAGAATAAAGGCTTTATATGTGTGAGTAATTGTTTAGAAGTGGTCTCCTTTTATAAGGGAGAATAGGGGCTCTTTAGGAAAGTGTAAAACTATTATTTTATTATATATTGACATTCGATTTCTAAAGGTCCAAAAATCATTAAAGTCAAATATAAGATGAATAATAGTCGAAATAATATCATAAAATAGGAATTGGAGAGGTTTTGGATGTTATTTTAATATTTATAATCATATTTATTTAAATCTTTTATAATGAGGTAAACATTACATCATTATTATGTCAGAAATAATTTAATTTATTTGTGGTCTAAAAATTATAAAAAAAATATGATGATGTAGGAAATATTTTTAGATTTCCAATTAATATTTATATTTATAAAATATTATTTATATAATAACATATAAAAAATATTTTACTAAAATATTTTTCTTTATGTCATTATTTTCCTTTACATTAAATTAATTAATCTAAAGTTTAATTATCTTTCATAAGTGGCTCCATGGGGCCCCAAAATAGACCCAAAGATTCCCATGGTCAGTAATTACTCCTAAAATGAGTTTAGGACAAGTGTTAAGTTAAATTTTGAATTATTCTAATATTCTTTTTACCTAGAATTTCCCTATTTACCTTTAACCGCGGTAAATAAAAGTCAAAAGTTACTATTCACCAAAAATTATTTTTATCTTATTGAACCACATTTTACTTCTTGATAACCACCATGTATGTCGGATTTTTATAAATTCAATTCATAGAAGTGGTAAAATTTCATTTAAATGAAAAAGTCGGTTTTTTTAAATACTACTAAGTGGTTTCACTATTCATCAAAAATTGAAGTTTCTTAGAAAATTACCAAAAATACAGCATAAGATTTATTTGATATTCCAAATTAAAAAATGATGTATATTTTTCCAAATTCAAAACATAAAAGTTTCATTAATTAATTTAAAATTAATTCCCATTGTCAAAACAAATAGCTTGTTTTTAAGAAACAATATCTATAAAATGATTGCCACTTATTTATGTCAAATTTCAATGTGAAATTAATTCCAATGACCAATGGTAAAAATAAAATCTAATTACAATTAAAAAACAATTAAAAAGATAATCCAAACATATAAATAAATTAGATTAAAAGGCACTTTTGAATTAAAATACAATATTTTCCACTATTCATTAAAAAATGAAATTTATCCAAAAAATACCAAAAAAATTACCCAAAGTAATATTTGATGTCCCAAATCTAAAGAATAGTTTTATTTGGTCAAATAGAACATATAAAAATGACCAAAACTATATTTAAAGAGGGTTATCCATTAAAAGGTGGTAAATTGACCTTTTAATGTAAATTATTCTTAAAATTAGATTCATTCATATTTTAAGCCTCTAACTTTTTTTGGATAAAAGTAAATACATTTAACAAACATGTATTATCATATTGAAGTTAGTTTTTTTCATTCCTTCCAATAAAATGGCTAGGAGTTAACTACCATTTAAAATTATAATATTATATTAATAGTGTGCTATGTAAGATTTCAAAGAAACTCGTTGTTTCCTATCAGGTACGCTATCGAACATAGAAAAACTTTTAAAGTAAAATTAATATTTAAATCACAAATATTAATAAATATAAAAATCTCTTATTCTTTATTTTCCTGGGATGTTACACTAGTGGTCCCCAAAGTATCATCATTCATGTAGTTAGTGTTGTAGTATAAAACATGATAGGTATCATGGTTCATTTACCTGCTTAATTTTCTAACTTACGAGTCCATAGAAACCCACCTAAGTACTCAGGGTTCCCAAGTGCTCTAATTTTCTAAATTAAACTAATTTTCCCCTTTTACCATAAACTAACCATCCTAATATATCATTCCATTTCAAAAAACATACATAGGGAATAATCCAATTAAAAAACTATACACACAAAACATCTTTGAAATCACCCATCTCACACTCAGAATCATTGATAAAAAACTTAAACATTTATGATGCTTTACATTTAGAAATAAAAATTAAAATAGGATTAAAAACCCATGTTAAAGGCTTAAGTAAAATATGGGAAGAGATTACAACTTTATTTCCAAGAATAAAAAGTCACATTTCCTGGACTAAAATTTCTATATAACAATGAAAACTTATTTTTAAAACAATCAAGCAGTTATGTAATTTAAATTAAAGTGTTAGGCATAGGTAACCTACCACAATACAAGCTACTTTTTTATGATACCCACTCCAATCTTTCTTTTTTTAGATTGCACATATTTGAACCTTCACATATATATAAGAGCGCCTTTAGCAAATGTATATATTTTCTTGGCCCTGAATATGTACATGGGGGTCCTTATATAAATGCATATACTTGCATATACGCCTTTACACTTCTACCCATATGCATTTTTCATATATATATATATATAAGCACACCTATCCCTAATGTATATTCATACTTCCATGAGTAAATATATATATATAGTGGAAACTTATATATGTATATTTATACATATTAATACACATGTAAGTCTCCTTCGAAAATGGTGAGTTGAATCCACCCCAAAGAGGTCCAAAGTACTCTAGAAAAATATAAGAACCCAAAAATTAAAAAATACTCAATTAAAATTCAGCCAAAGTGAAGGAACTAAATAAAACTTACCCCAAAACAATTTTAACCCCACTAAATTCAACAATTGTGGTAGAAATCATCACCAATAGGATACAAGGAACCTAGAAAATAAGAAGAAACAAGAAAAACACCCAAAAACATGTTATGGTTAGGATGGGTCATGCATGCCACAGGGGAAAGATAAATTCTGCATCAAAAACGGAAATAAAAAAATAGGGGAGTAGAGGGACTCACTAAAGAAGATCTCACCTAGAACTCAAAGGTGATGGTAGCTGGAACCCATGAAAGAGGATATAAGGGAGGTGCTCAAGGGGGGATTTGGTCATGGGGTGTCGCGTGACATAGAGAGGAAGGGTGGGTCACATGGCCTAAAGGGAAAGGTGGAGGTATGAAAATGATGATGATGATGATAAAAATAAAAATAAGAAGAAAAATTTTATTTTATTTTATTTTTCTTTATTTTATTTTATTTTTCTTTATTAAATTTTTTTTCAAAATCCTGGAAACTATGCATAAGTTGGCCATACAGTTGGATAAATTTTTCACCAACCATGTGCCTATACTAGAGTCCCTCTACACCTCACACAAGAATGACACATGGTTAGATAATCCTTTCACCAACTATGTGGTTGGTTCTGTTAAAAACTGTAGACACATTCACACGGTCTATGCACGATTTCTATTAACCATGAACTAACCATGTTTCTATGCTAAAAATCCAAAAATTAAAATTTTAAAACTCATACTAGCCCTAAACACAAAAAAGGATAAATATAATTGAAAAATTAAAAATAATTAATATTATAGGGTCGGGTGTTACAATTCTCCCCACCAGGACACTTTTTCCCCCCCAAAATTCCCAAAGATTCAGTTGGTCAAAACATGAGATGAAAGAAAACTACTACACGAGTTGAGGTTCTCAAAACCGGAAGGCCAAGATATAATACTCACCCTTATTGTGAAACAATGAACCCTAAAAGATACTAAATAGGTCATCTTCAAAAAACAAACCTTCAAAGAAAGTGAAAACAAGCAAGACTAAATAACATAAACATTCCAAAAAAGGACCCAACAGAAACGACTCAAACCATAAAAAAATATCAAATCATAGAACACCTAAACCCCTAACATAGAAATCAGTAATAAAACCCTACATAGTCTATTCTGGGTCTCCATGAGTATCCACCACATGACCCTTTATCCAATCCATTTAAACTAATATGGTTGAGTTTGAGCGAGGTGTAATTAAAGAATCAAACAGGTATCTAGAATTTGAAATTCCCAAGAAGAAAAGAATAAGGAAAAGAGATCTAGGCTCACCACAAGCTCACTGAGGTTGATCTCTCCACTATTTTAGAACCTCGGTCGGACACAACTTTACCAAACTTAAATAATCTTAAAATTCCAAAAAAACGTCCAATACCCATATTACCTCTTAACTTTCAAATTAAACCTGAATCGTTTATGAGAAGAAATCAACGAGACCCGTAGTGGGACTCCCTACCATTATGGAACTGACTAGCATTGAAAAACCCCAAACATAAAGATCCCTAAAGAAATAGACTAAAATTAAACACCTAAAAACCTAAAACCATAATTTCCTTAAGATTTAAGTATCTCTAATAGGAACTACTCAAAAACTAAAACCATTCAAAAAGAAATCCACCAAAGCTACCAAAACAAAGGGGGTTATGAAAAAAAGAACTACGACAAAGGGAAATTTAAATGTCTTCTTCTTCTCTAATTTCATAGACAATATGTTCGATTTATATTTTATCCCACACCCAATAATTTCCAGACTGTGTGAAAAGCTTCACTCCATGTCCTATGTATGGATTCCACATGTCTTGAAACAACTAATTCCCCATATTCAGGGACATAAAACCTCAATCTAAGTCATCCTCATCTAAAAACAAAAATTATAGAACTTCTCTACATCCACACCATCAAAAAGTCTTCAGAGGATTATAAAAAATGTCTTAGAGTGTCTAAATTGACAACATTAGAAGCAAATGAGCTAGTGGTCTGACGAAAGAGATACAAACATTAAAGAAGGATACTTCTCAAGATAAATACCCTATAGGAATATACGTTCTTTCAATATAACACTTTAATTTATTTTGGGAGAAAAATAACTAGCTCCTTAAAATTGTCAAATTACTCATTCACTACTTGTTATCCATATTTAACACCCATGATCTCAATCATCCTACAACCCCTAACTATCCTTGAACACCATATAAAATAGGTAAGAAATGAAAATATCTCAACCTCACCACTCCTCTGGGAATTTTGGAAAAACTAACAACCATAAGCAACCCCTCAGAAACCATTCGACCTTTCTAGGAAGCATACACTAAGTAACATAAAAATGCCCAACCAAATGAACATCAAACCAAAACTCATCCAAATAACATATAAAACCAAAAAAATCTCATAAACTAGAAAATATCAAACCCAAATCAAAAACAAAATAAAATCTCAACCAAAAATAAACCACAACACCACAAAAAAAGAGAAGAACACTCTTTTAAAAACCACCTTTCCAAAACCATCCCATGAACCAAATCCCATTTCAAAGTAAACAATCCATTTCAGTACTATTAGACTAAAATAATTACAATTCACACAACATAACCAAAAAAATACAAAAATAAATTTTCCAAAAATCTTGAGAAAAAATCAAACAATTTCTCAATTACTTTTCAAATGTTTAAAATACCCCCTTTGAAACCAATTTTCAAAAACATAACAAGAATTACAAACCAAACACCTACCATTGGTATTACCTGAATCCTCACATATATATATATCCCTTATATATCAATAAAACCACCAACTATCCACTTTCCACATGCATATATTAATATAAGTGATCATTAATATGAATACCATGGTTCAATACAAAAAATTTTCCATTCCCAAAACAAAACATTCAACCAAAATTCAAATTACAAACCAATTTTAATCCACACCTTATCATACCAAAAAAAAAGAATTTACAAAGTCCCATAAAAAAATTAAATCTATTTTGATTCAATTTTTTGTAAAACATTTCAAAGATAAAAAACACTCCAGTTTCAAAACAATCAATTTAATTTTTCAGAAACCTAAGGTTTTTATTTTTAAAATACAGTTTCAATAAACCAATTAACAATTTAAAATTCATGTAAACACCCATATTTCAACTAAAACAGATACCACTAACATAAAAGATAAACCCAATTACTCAATTAATAAATATTCCAAAACCTCAAAAGACAACTACTACACATGTCTTGGCTACATGGTTTATCTAACCAAGCACCAACCGGGTGAGCACCTTGGTTTTCATTTTAGGCAGTTTAATGGTATGTTCATGGTTTTCTAGACCATGTACAAAAACCATGTATCCCTTTAAATTCCCCCAAAATAAGCACTCCAAGACTTTGGATTTCTTAAAATAACCCACTAATTATCAAAGACAAAAAAACTACATTAAATACCAAAATCCTTGAAAAAAAACTAAGAGACAAGATCGGATTTTGATGCATAACCATGCTAGACCACCCTATAAATTCAAGAATCATTTTAAATAGGTGGTGATAAAGTACCTACACATGACTTATGAATGGAATTCAAAAAATAATAGCTCTAAAAAACAGGACATATCCAAATAATAAGGCCTAATGGGATCTGATATCATTGTTCTATGAACCATATTGATTCAACTCAAAACTAGTCACTCGATCCAGCCTGAAAAATAGCCCAAGAGGCATTCTTGATCCTCCCATGTTGTAAACTAGTGTCTTGTGTTAGATAAAACAATGTTTGGAACAATTTATCCTATTAAATATAGAAAGATAAATCTGAATAAAATAAAATAACAATTTGGAAATGGAATAATAAATAAAAACTACCAAGCATACCTCCATGTGGCCTCACAAGTCACAGTAATCCATTGAACCGACAATGTACCATGGATATTGAGATCAGGATAGAAGCATCTCCATAAGATAAAAAAGGATTTATCTATAAGCATGAGTATTAAAACTCAATAGGCATTCCCAAAAAAATTACTCCTTATTCTTTTCCAATTAAAAAGAAATAAATTCATTCATACTAGTTTAAAAATGCAACTATATGAAAATAAGGTTTAACATTTTTTTTAAAATAAGTAATAAGATGGATTTTCAAAAAAACATTCTTGTTTATATTTTGAAAGTAATTTCTAAATAATAAATCCCTTTCAATTATCCCTTTCATAAATAGATCTTGTAATTAAGTAAACATTAAAGTATAAAATATTAATATCTGGAACTAAAAACATGGGTAAAAATGTTCATTTTATTATTTTAAACATGTAAAGTAAAACTAATCAGATATCATTTCATAAAGAAGCACAGTATAAAAACATAAGTAAATAATAACAAGAAACATTATAATATCCTTGGAAACTAAGTCAATTTGGTCATAAGGTCATTGTACTTCGGTGATCGAACCATATAATCTATTCTCATGCATGAGCCACTAGAGAGGTCATATCCAAAGTCATATCGGTCACCAAAGCAATATCATTTATTTAGTTTCTTTTTAAAGTAAAACTTTCGTGGGAGCCTAGGTAATTTCCCTATTTAATCGTCTAGTGTACTAGTCTATAGCAACCCTCCTAGGTACCCAGGGTTCCCAAGTTCTCAAATTTTACAAATACCAAAAATTTCCCATATTTTATCACAATCCAACCATCTTGAGTTATCATTCCATTTCAAACCACTTCCATAATGGATAAGACTATTCCAAAACCATACACGCAAAATATATTTGAAATCACCCATCTCATAATCAACACCATTAAAAAAACACATAATCATTTTTAATGCCATACAAAAAGAAATAGGAATGAAAATAGGCTTAACCAATGAAACCCATGTCAAAGGATTAAGTGAAATATAGGAAGAAATTAAAAACTTATTTCCAATAATAAAAACTCATCTCACATGGTATATAATTTATAAATAACAATGAAAACATATTTTTAAAATAATCAATAAATTATGGAATTAGAATTAAAGGGTTAGGCATTAAGAACATACAACAATACACAGTACTTTTTGGTGACGAACACTCAAATCTTACTTTTTTTTATTAGACGTATATCCAAATTCACATATAAATATATATGGACACCAAGACCAAGTGTACATATTTTTATGTCCATGAATATGTACAAGGGGGTCCTTATATATATTCCTATATTTGCATATACCCCTTTACACTTACACATGTATGCATTTTTCATATATATATAAGCACACTTATTCCAAATATATATTCATATTTTCATGAGTGAATATATATATATATATATATATATTGGGAAATTATATATTTATATTACTACTTATGCATACACATGTAAGCCACCTCGGACAATGGAGGCACCAATCCACCTCAATAAGGTCCAAAGTACTCTAGAAAATATAAGAAATCCCAAAATTACAAAATCCCCAATTAAAATTTTTCCAAAGTGAAGGAACTCAAGAACCCTTACCCAAAATGAATTTCAACCCCACTGCCTTCAATGACTATGACTAGAATCATCACCAATAGGACCAAGGACCCTAGAAAATAAGAAGAAATAAAAAAAACTCCCAAAAAATGATAGTGTTTACATGGGTCATGCACACCACATGGGGTAAGAGAAATTGTGTAATGAAAATGGAAAGAAAATGAAGTAAAGGATGAGAGGGACTCACTGGAGAAGATTAAACTGAGAAATCAGAGTTGGTACCAGTTAGAAACCATGGTGGAGGTGAGGAGGGAGGTGTGTAAAGGGAGGATTCGGTCGAGGGGTGTCACATGAAACATAGTGGAAGGGGTTCATAACCTAAGGAGAAATAGGGGAGATAAGAAAATAATAATAATATTAATAAATCAATTATTTTTTACTTTACCTTATTTTATTTTACTATATTTTATTTTATTTTCCAAAATCATGGAAACCGTGCATAGTTTGGCTACACGATTGGCCAAATAATGTGTCGACTGTTCACCTCTATTAGAGGCCTCGAACACCTCACACGAGAAAGCCATGCAGTTGGAGAAACTGTGTGCCAGCCATTCAGTTGATTCTATTAAAAACTGAATTCACCTTCACAATGTTTTCACACGTTTTCTACTAATGTGTGCTAATCATGCACCTATGATAAAATATCTAAAAATTAAAATTTTAAAACTTGACCAAGCCTAAAACTCAAAAATGATTCTAAAAATAAGTAAATAATTGATAATAATTAATATATTATGGTCTGGTGTGATAGTGTTGATGGATACTGGTGGAGCTATGGTCCAATTATTATATAGGGTTTGGGAGATTATGTCTTGATGGATGTTTCATTATGTTTTGGGTGATGCTTCACTTTAGGATGTTTAACTGACTTCTTTTGGTACTTTTCTCCTCGAGGATTTTTTGGAATATCGACTATGTATTGTTTTTTCCTCTTCTGTTCTATCTTGTGGTTTTGTTCTTATTGAAAAATAGTTCCCTTTGGTTTTTGATATGATGATAGGTGATAGTCACCCACCCATGGGAATCTGAAACGCCCTTATGGCAATGTCAGGACCAGATCGGGTATCAGTGTACCAAGGTAATCAGGATACTTCAGAAAAGTCACCTTGGCTGAGTGGCTTGGTATTTTAATAAAACTAAAACATAAAAATCTGGAATCTCTCTTTAAAATGCGGGGAAATAATAATTTAAACAATATTTCTCCTTGGAACTTGACGTGTATGGGAATGGCCAAAGTAGCTCGAGCATTAGGATCCATCCATGTGAACAATGGGCTTTTAAACTATGCTAAAAACAACATTTAATGAATGATTTTTTTAATGTAGTAGCGGTTTAAACCACCATAAAATTATTTGCAATGGTTTTTCAAAACCTCTATGCATTTTAGTGTCATGAGTCATTTCACAATGGTTTTTATCAGTGATTTTTAATATTTTGATTTTTTTGTTTTCAATTTTTTAAAAGAAAATATTTATAAAAGATTATTTAAAAATGGTTTTTATTTTTAAAATGATATTTATTATATTTATTAGTACAGAATTAGGAAAAAATGTGTACAAGATAAAATTTTAATATTTTACCACATGGTAATTCATAAAATCCTTTGTAGCTCCATCAAAATATTTATGTTATAACTAATCAAACTTAAATATATTTATACATATATAGATAAATACATGTATGTATGTATATATATATATTTGAGTGTGTGTGCGTGCTAGTACATTCCTATATTTATTCAAAATTTATAAATAAAAACATATTAAAAAACATTTACATATAAATTTATAAACATATGAATATATATATATATATATATCTATTAATTTTTTTAAAAACTGAATAAATTTAAATATATATATATACATATATATAACTAAATAGAATAATATATAAATATATAAATATATACACACACATATAAATATATTTATATATATATATATCAACATAATCTATATATATGAATATATAAATATACATATACATAAATAAATATAAATATCTATAATATAAATAACTTTATATATATATTTATAAACATGTATATATATACCAATAAATACAACTATATATATATCCATATGAATATAAATACACACACATACACACATGAGTGTATATATATACATATGAATATATATAAATATACATAAATACATATAAATATATATAAATATATGAATAATTATAAAAAAAGATACATAAATATATATATATAGATATAATATATATAAATATATATAAGTATACATTAATATGAATAAATAAATCTATATATATATAAATATAAATCAATTTACATAAATATTTATGAATACATATACACATATATATAATTGATTTTATTTAATAGGTTGATGACATGAACTGGTTTCCTAGTTCATGCCCCCGATAGGAATTTATTAAAAACAAAATGTATGCAGTATAGACTCTAGGTGTAATGAATTTACACCAGCGTGGAATTAAAGAGGATACAAGTAAATGAAAAAAAACCCAGAGAAAAACTTCAGGCCTTCAGTATGTTATCACAGCTGTGTTTCTTCCATTTTAGACTCTATTCCAGCATCCAAGTGCTTCCTAATGTTTCAGCAGGTTCACAGTACAGTCCTCCTGCATGATATTCCATTCCATGCTGAACTCTTCATCAAAAATTTAGAGCCTCCCTTGAGCATCGCCAAGACATGCTCCAGTTTCAGACAAATATCAAGCACCTCCATAGATCGCAAAGCATGATGCAAGAAAATAACATAACATTTCAGTACAAAAGGAAATAGGGTTAGCAGAGTCTTTCCTTCGATTAGAGAAAAACCAGTATGAAGAGAATCAGTTTGATAGTTGTTGCAACCACAATGAAGGTAGAAAGTTTCAGCACAAATTTACATCAAAGTCAGCTGATCTCTTTGGAGGATACTCAAGGATACTCAAAGAGGATTCAGAACAGTTCACCAAACAAATGATCATAACAACACAGACCAAACATCAACCAAAGTGAGTATAGGAACTCATAAGGACTAGTTATCAGACATACAGCCTGCCATATGATAAGAAACAAAAAGATTGGAGAGGAATATAATAAAGCAAGAAGCCAAGCCCATGGAATGTCGTTAAATTTAAAGTTGGGGTTCTGATTGTATTCTTTAATCAACCTTGTGAACATTCTTTTTCTGATTTCAAGGTATGTTTCAGCTAGAACCTGTGAATATAAATATCTTTGATATACTAATTCATCCTGTTCTGCCATCCAGGCATAATCTTCCTCACTCACATCATCTTCCTCTGGAATCTAAAAAGCATCTCTATAGGCAAGATCCTCTCCCTTAACATAGTTATTTTGTTTATGAATTGGGATCTGATCATCAGTTACAATAGGTTGATCTTGCTCAGTATTTGAAATCTGAGTGGGATCTATTGAACGAGTGTCGATGGTTCTTTCCACTTGTTTATAATCTCTTCTTTTCCTAGTTTTCCTAGGGTTAGGAGTGATGAATCCATCATTGTCAACCATGGGTTTTTTCCCTTTCTAGACATTGATTTCAGAAAGTTCTCTTCTAATTGAATATGTTGATCTTCATTCTCCTGAGAGTTGGAACTGTTTTCCGAGCAGTCATCAAGCTCCTCAGTTTGGTTTTCTTGGTTTTCATTAAGCATATCATGATCCTTAACCAATATAGCCGACGGAGTAGAAACATTTTCTGTGGAAATCAAAACTGCATTGACAAAATCAGTCCCTTGAGCTTCCAAAACATGATTATTACCCAAATGAACAATTTCCTCAGAGTTATCTGATTTCTTAATATAAGAAAAGGGTCCAACATCCTTTTCTTTTGCCACCCAAATGTCTTTTGGGGCCTCATATCTTGAAGTTCTTCCACAGTTTCTTGAGATATGACCTAACTTAAAACAACTTTGACAATAATCTGGAATTTCTTGAAAACCTCTTGGTAGAAACCATGGTCTCCATTTTGAATCCAAATGTGAGAGGGAAGTTGATAAGAAATATCAACTTCTATACAGATTCTTGCATCTGAGGTTTGGGTAAGTTGTTTAGTTTCAATGTCAAGTTTGAAAGGGTTTCCAATGAGTCTCGAATGGGAAACAAAGCCATATGTTTAAACAAGTTAATCAGAAGACCAGGAAAACCCACCCAGATAGGGATAATCGGGGGTTCAAAATGTGGATCGAAGTTTGGGGTCCATTTGAGGATCTTCATTGGACAGCCCCCAAAGAACCATGTTTTCCTAATCCAAAGCCGATAGTAATCCTCTTCTGATGCTAACTGTAAGATTATATGCACAGGGGTGAGGGGACCAACATGAAAACCCGAGAAACCAGGTGATTCAAGAGATGTTCTAAAAAATTTCAAGGATGGTCTACGCTTCGGAAAGTTCCCAACTAAAACAAAGCGCAAATCAGATGCGAGAAAATTTACCTCCTCCGTTGAGAAGGCAATTGTCGATTTCCCTTGTTGCCAATAAGGTTTTGGATCAATCTTCACCTCATCATCTGTGATAGTTGCAACATGTTCTAGCAGATCTCTTCCCGCAACAACATCCACGAAGGAGCGATGATTAGGGTTTACCTCAAAGGGGGTCAGGTGTCTCCATTTTTCTTCCAGAGCGTGTCTCCCCATCCTCCCATTAATCAAATATATATAATTGATTATAATTAACATAAATATATATATAAACACATATAAATATACAAATATAAATATAAATATACTTATAAATATCTATATATATCCGCATAATATATATAAATATATATAGATATAAATACATATAAATGTATTTATATATATACACATATATATATACATATAAATATCTATAAATAAGTCTACGTTAGTATATATAAACACATTTATATATATATATATAATTAAAAATAATTATATATAGATATGTACACAATGATATACACAATAAATATATAAATATATAAATTAATATACATACATTGATATATAAATATAAACAAACATATAAATATCAATAAATATACACACACATTCACTATTGATAACCTTGAACTTACCACTATAAGCATTGCCAATAACCCCTAAATTTTTTCCATTTTTTCCATCCAAATTCAGGCATTCCCATTCCTTATAAAAAAGTGTTTGGGATTAACCGAGGTAAGGAATTACTTATCAAATTAGACACCTAATATAAATAAATAATCAAAATAGGGAAGGTTACTATAGTTTCAACGCTATCATATCAATATGAATGTTAAATCAGGGAATAAATTTATACACCACATAAAAAGGATACAAAAAACCCACATAAATGAGGCAAAAATACTGCCGAAAGATCTAAAACTATGGTACTTTAACCTAAAACTCATTTTTGTAGACATTATAGGCATTTTTCTATTAAAAAAATACTTGATATAGGGTTCCTTTACATTATGTGTCAAATATTTTATTGTAAGCTTTGATTTGATAAGTCAAGGATCCTAAATGGACACCCAGATCAAAATTTATGGTCATTTGAAGTTGAAGTCCATTTTCAACTTCTCTTAGAACATTAATAAATTTATTATTATTAATTATTACTAAATTTTTATCCAATATAATAATAGTTATTTTCATAAGCATTGATTTGATATTTCAGGGAGAAAAAACAAACACCTAGATCAAAATTTATAATTATTTAAAGTTGAAGTAAAATTTTTAACTTCTCTTAGAACTTTAATTAAGCAAGAAAGTTTCATCTATGGTTTTAATATATATATATTACTAATTACTAAATAATTAATAATTTGTTTAGTTTTTAATGAATAGTTAATTAATAATTATAAATAATTAATAATTGATAATACATAAAAAATAGTTAGATACATTTTTAAATAATAAATAATTAATTATAATTATTAATTTGTCATGCCCAAATTTAAATTGGGTTAGGCGGTGTGAAGGGTGGTAGGTGTTGCCCAAGATAGGCATGGTATGCTGTTTTCCAATACCCTCATTACCCACTAATAATTTTCCCATCAGGGCTTGGTTAAGCCGTGCATATAAGGTGGTCACATACCAGTATATAGGAATCAATACAGGTTTGAGTCTTTCCATGATCTAATTTAGCTTGGGGAATTAGTACAAAACATACCATTTATTTTAGATTTTTAACATCATTTTTTAAATAATTTATGTTAAAAACAATATTATTGGGGGTTTCACATCAGTTTTCTAATAACAAACATTAAAAGCTAGTTTTTAACATCAGTTTTAGGATAACTGAAATGGAAAACTAGTTTTTCTCATTGGTTATCGTAAAACTGATGTGGAAAACTAAATTTTTAACATCAGTGTTAAGATAAACAATTTTAAAAATTAATTTGTTTTAATCAGTTATTTTAAAACTGACGTGAAAGTTAAAATTTAATATCCCCCTAATACGGAATTCAATTTTTTTTATGATGCACCTTCAAATTTTTGAATTGCTGACTAAAATTTATGATATTGTGTTTAATTATATAGTTTCAATTATATGTTTTCACACAAAACATGAATACTTTTCATGATAAAGTATTTTTATCAGCATCATTCCAACAAATAAACTCTTTTAATCTCTATCATCATTTTACTGGTTCTTCTTTCTTTGATCTTATTATGTTATTTATAATTATTTTTCCTGATTTAAATTTTTTTATTAGTTTTCTCAATTGATATTCTTTTAAATGATTCATTTTTTCTTATAAAGAATAATCCTCATTCAAATCATGTTAAAACAATAAAGCTTCCTTCATAGTATAAATTTTTTTCTAAGTTACAACTTTGGTTGCCTAATGAGATTTTCCTCAGTATAGAATTATATCGAAAAAGATGTTGAAAATCTAGAAAATTAAGTCAAATATTTAAATTTGATTTTCTATATTTCATCTAATTTTTGTGGTATTTTATTGTTTATCGATCTTCTATTTACCTCAGACATAGTAATCACTATTGTAATAAATATATATTTATTATTATCATTATATCATTAAATTATCCTTAATTATTTCAACTCTATAATTTTAAAATATTTATTTTTTTCATTTGTAACAATATTTTTTCTTATTGATTCTACAATATAACTATGTAATATTGTAGATTCTCAAATAATATTTTTTGAAAAAAATATTTTTCCATTCATTTTTTATAAAACCGACATGAAAAATCATCTTTGAAGTCTGTTTTTAAAAATTCATTGTAAAAAATAATATTTTATAATGATTTTTAAAAAAATATGTGACAAATGGCCTTTGATATCATTTTTTTCTAAAAAAATGATGTTAAAATAAATTTTGGATGTTTTTTTTAAACAGATATTGAGAAGCTTTTTTCATGTTAGTTTTTATAAAACCAAGATGGAAAATTTTGAAAAATGCATTTTTAAGGTTATTTTTATTAACAAACATTAAAAAATATATTTAAAATGTTTTCTTTAAATATGTTGCAATAATAACCAACATTAAAAAATAAAAAAAACTAATATAAACCTATTTTTATACTAGCAGGAAGACAATAGGTAGGGTGGTATGTAAGGCCCAGGAAAGACATGGGGTGATATCTATTAATACTCTTATACCCCAAACTTTATTTGTAGGTGGGGGCTTCCTTGAGTGGAATATTCTCCATGTAATTCTGCATCAGTCTAGGGTTTGAATCCAAATATCCTCCTTAGGGGGGATTAAATTGGTCATTTATATAATTAAAATGGATGGGGAATACTCTATGTACATAGACTAGGCGGTTTCATAGCAACAAATATTCAGGTGTTACAGGTCTAACTAGGATAACGACGTGGTACTACAAGAAAATGGTATAATACAACAACACATATGCATCATTAATCTGGTGGATCTAATGAGAAATGGGTTCATTGGTTATTATCAATCAATCCTCTACCCACTTGGATTTCTAATGTGAAGTGGAGGGGTGTCCAACTACGTGATGACCAGCACTGTGAGGATAATCAAACAACACAACACAACTTTGTAGATGATGTTGCAGGTCCCCACATATGCATCATCGGGTGGGTGGCTCAAAATAGTGATGGTTGAATTGGAACCTATCATTTTATCTTCTTCCCACACGAATTTATAATGTAGAACAAAGGGGTTCCCTTCCACGATGCAGTAGAAGAGAGCATTATATAAAGCTTGTTGGTTGAGGGAACTACAGTATTTAGACTGGTGATATGGTGTGAGGACTACTAATAGGGGCAGTGTGGAATAAGATTAGGGATATGGAGTGATTCATACTACTCATTTGGGACACTCTCTGCTAAACATTAATCCATCTAGAAATTGGGCCTTTGAGCTAATCTATTTAATAAAATATATATAGTGGATGTTTTTCATTTCTTACTAGGATAGATGAATATTGGCCCATTGGGGCATATGGGTCTGTGTGTATGTGTAGTTTTTAATCCACTATACCTGTTATAGATTATAAATAATAATTAAGAATCAATTAATGGTTATTAATTATAAAAATTCAGTTAAAATTTTAATTAATTATATATTTTGATTAATTTTGATGTGGTTTTTGAAAAAAAACCCACCACTAAAATTATAAAAACTCTTAAAAAATAAACTTCTAGATTTAGTGATGGTTTTAACCACAACTATATTTTAGCAGTTTTTAATAAACAAACCTGAATTAGTGGTGGTTTTCTAAAACCACTGCCAAAAAACAAACCACTTAGTTGATGTTTTGGAAATAGTTTCTAAATTATTATTTCCCTATAGTGTTAAATAATTTAACATCACAATTTCTCATGACATAATATTCTATCACTACTAGAAAAAAACGATTATACCAATGGTTTGGAACAATTGGTATAGTCCCTCAAACCATTGGTATATCCTGTCACAATGGTTTGAATGTTTGTTGGGGGATTTTCCATCAGTATAGACCTATACCAATGGTTTTACCAAACACTTAGTATAGAACACCTATACCAATGTTTTTCAAACCATTGGTATAGATAATTTCAATGAAAATTCCTATACCAATAGTTTAGTCAAACCGTTTGTATAGGTCTTTTATTGAAAAAAATTCTAATGTTGGGTATTGATCCTATGACCTCCTACTTATATTCCAAATACTTTACCACTATACTACTACTTCTTATATTCTTATATATATATATATATATTAATTTATATTTAATTATTTATTTTTATTTTTATTATTATGAATAAATAATGTGACCACCAATACCAGTGGTTTGGGAAAAACCATTGGTATAAGTGGCCATATACCATACCTATACAAACAATTTTTTCGAAAATATAGGTATAGGTGTCCATATATCATACCTATACCGATGGTTTCATCCAAACCATTTTATAGGTTCCGTAAAATATACTTATTCCAACATTTTACCCAAACCATTGTCATAGGTTTCTATACTGAAAATTTTTCAAATCATTGGTATATCTTAGATTTCTAATAGTGTCTTCCTCATTTCCAATCATTTTCTTCTACATGAAGAGAGTGTTAATAAATTTTCCCACTTTTAGGTCTTTGAGAATAATTTTTAATTTCCACATATCATGTAATTCTATTGATTTTTTAAATGGAAGAAAAATTATTTATAAAGACATATAACCTAATGAATAATTAGCTATGCCAAAATCCTCGCCAATTGAAAATTAAAATATCTTTTTTATCCATGTGTCACTTCCAGTTATCTTTTATATCTACAAGTAAATGTTATGTATTGGGAATGGAATATTACATATTGACCATAAATCCTTATGTATATGGTCTCTTTTCTTATATAATAAAAAAATTATTTATTAGTGGATCTATAGTGTAACCTTACATATTAGTAGGGGCTCTTAAGTATCCCTTAAATACTCTTATATATCACAGAGGCTCTAGACTCTTCACCTATGTCAGTAAGGTAAATTATCACATATATAATCCAAAATATCGTATGTGAATCTTAAATGAACATAAGTATCACAATGATCATCCCAATACTCTTTCACTAGAAATCATGTTTCTTACGTATCAAGTTAGCCCATACATATAAAACTGGTAACCTTTTGTATGTCAATCCTTTACCAATTCTGCCCAATTACTTCTCATTTCACCCTTACGTATCCAAAATGGTAACTCCTATACAACATATGGGATATTTATATATTTAATTTTCTATATTTTCATCTTCAATAGCTCAATTGAGAATATTTGAATATCAATGGTGGTCTATATGTAAGGGTTTTCTACTTAACTAAAAAATTAGGAAATACATAGATTAAGAAGTATGTTTAATTTGTCATTTAATAATAGAATGATAATAAAATAACTAAAAATAACATAATAGTACATATTTTAAATAAAGACCCAAAATTATCATATAAAATAAATGCATGATAATTTATATTAAACAATGAAATTCATGTAGATTAAATCATTTAATTTTATATCAAAAATAATGAATGAATAATATATATCGTGCAATCAATGGGGAAGGAGAAACCAACCACCCCTCTTATTATATTTCAACATCAAGCTATTTTTTAACCAATATTAAAGTTAAAAAAAATTATGGTTTGGACTTGGTAAATAAAATTTTTATGGACTTCCAGGGTCATTACTCCCATAGGCCCACAACACAAATACCAGTAGTTGTGAATTTTAAACTCAGTACTACAAGACCGCTACAGTGCCCCAACAATATTGATTTGTTAAAATATCATTTTCGTTCCCCATAAAAGATATATAACCTAAATCCTTATATATACATATGATATATATATATATATATATTATTGTAATAAAATTATGATTTCCATACATGGTATATAGTTGCCTAAAAATTGTAGCAAAATGATAAATTATTATCATTTATTTTTCCTCCCATGTAAGTTATAATTTAACTAAATAGTTTTATAATATATGTTTGGTAGTTTTATATATATCCATTCATATAATTCATGAGTTTTCCAAAGCATAATTCACTAGCACATCGTGGAGATAGAATGAATCGCATCCAGGCATCGATGATTTTCTTGACCCATGGATCCCCGAGTATTGAGAATGTATTTTTGTTTCTCTTGTAGTGATATTTATCAAGCACATAGAAGGTGTTTATAGGTGGAGAAGAAAAATCAATGGCTCTTCACTGTGAGGTGCACACATTTATAACTATTCATCATTTCTTGATTTAACTCGTTTTAATTTATCTAACATGGGAGATCCTCATAAAATGGTTTAAATTACTTATGTGTGTTATTATAATTGTTATATGACTCATTTAAAACCATTTAGTGGTATCAGGGAGGCTTAAGATGAATTATATATATGAAAAATTTCATTAAAATGAAGAAAAATGAAAATTGAGCAATGTGTTTTAGATGTTCTGGATATTTGGTTTACAATGATTTACATTTAGATATGGGACATCGTAAAGGTCATAACCTAATTACCTATACATATACATCCTAAAATGATGGATACCTTTACATGTAAAGTTAACAAGTTCATTTCCCTTATGTGGGGTGTTCTATGTTAGGGTTTTCTCACATTACCCTTACATATATTTGTCTATATACGGGTCATCACAAGTTACCTTACATGAAGTAAGGGTTGCATAAAGGGAATTGTGATTTAAAAGGGTTGAATAAAGTTAACATGATACTTACCCTTACATGAAATTATAGCTCATATAGGTGACCAAGGACTTATGTAACACCCCAACCCCAGTTACCCAGAGTCGGTGCATTATTACATAACATTGCCATGATCACAAGTAAATCATGTCTCAAATGACCGATCAGTTTAGTATTATTGGAATCAAGATTCATACATAAGTTCAAATTTACAACATGAAACGAAATACAACACGAATCTATTCCATTGGAAGCATCCAAGACTCTTAAATAATTCATGAAAGTAACTCATAAATGACTTCTTCATATCATAGGAAAATGAAACATAAGAAAGGGGTGTGCTCAAACGCTCAGTAAGGGTAAGAAAAATAGTGGAAGATAACATAAATATTAATTATGGTGAATAATTGAAACCGCATGCCTTTACCAATAATAATCATGAATAATTTTATGGCAGGAATATGAGATGAGTAAATAATGACATAATAAAACATAATAATTGGTATTCTACTAGTCGAATGACCACATTAACCTTCAATATTATTTTCATAATGAGGGAATATATAATGTCGGACATTACATAACATTTTGTCAAGGCCTTAGCCAAGTCATATAAAAATGATTAAGGCCTTGGCCAAAACCAAATATCAAATTGGGAAAGGACCTCGACCAATTCCACGTCTAGTTGTCTCATGAGACCTACTGATGCATCGAGGATCTATAGCCGGCTCCACTCGTCACTTACTAAGTCTAATACATTCTTCATATGAAAAGGTTTAAACATATCATAAACATTCGTGTTAAAAATAACATAAGAAAATGTGAATACATTATCAATAAACCATGAATGATATAAAAATAGCACATCCACAGTCAAATATATCACAAAACCTTCAATAAATTATGGAAATTTTGTATCATAATAAATCAATTTCAAATAAACTTAAAATCCATCAAAGGATGTTGACATAGATGAAATTAAAACTCTTTTTAGAGAAATGTCTCTTTCTATTTTGAAATAATTTAAGAGTCACATAATTATAAAGAAAACATTTATTTTTAAAATATTCTAATAATCTTGTAAGGGAAGCTTCGACGATTTTATAATGGCGGAAAATAGTCACACCCACCGTATAAGTTGAAAAGGACATTCTTAACGTAATTCTGTCGAAAAGGTTAAAAGGACCTTGTTTGGAAAATGGCAAAAATATTCATTTATAAACTTCTTATAAAAAGTCAAAAAAGGGTATAAATGACTTCAACCCATATTCTATAAAATAGTAATAATGATTTGAAATACATTTTTAAGAAACATGGATGTGGATGAAAAAGATGTCCCAGTAGACAATAACGTATAAACAACATCAGATAATGAAGAGATTGTGAAATAAACCCTTACCATGAACTTTTTCTTGGTTGATGGTATTTTAACCTCCTGTATAATGGTGAAATAATTGTGATTAAATTATACAATAATCATATAAATTAATATGATATTATATATGATCTCTTAACATTGTTTTGTTAATAATATCTTAGTATTATCGTCGTTTTGGGGGTTAACGGATTCGTTTTCCTTTATATTCATTATTATGTGAGTAATATTTGTTATGTATGGATGTATCTTATTCATATCCAGAATGATATCAAGTCTTTAAAAATTATTTTTAATCATCAAATGAAAATTAGTCTTGAATGGATACGATGGGGAATTAATCTCATCACGTTCGTGGAGACGGTAATCTGTACGTATGCACGAATGATAATATCATTCTTTTGATATTAAAATAATATATAATTGGATATTATATCATATATACAGAATAATTTTCATGTTATAATCATTATTTAAATCAATTATACATCATTATTATCCTCATCCAGATAATAATGTACTAAATAACAATTACACCACGACATGGAGACGGTAAGCCGTACGTACGCACGTATGGTGACATGTCATTAAATGGATGGATAGAATAATGAATATGGTTGTACATATTTATAATAACGTAACAGTATATAGAATATACTGTTGTTATTATTTTCGAATGGAAATAATGAAGAAAGAAGAAGTGGAAGAAGAAAGGAACTTAAAAGAGGGTGGTGAAAACATTACCTCTTTTTCGGGTTCTTCCTTTTGATTTGATCAAAAGGGCTCCTTAGGTTGGCTTTCTAATATGAATAATGCCTCTAGTTTTAAGTGAGGGTACTTTAGAGAATATTTGGGTAGGTTTTGGCTGAGTCAAAAGGCTTTGAAAGTGTCAATTGTAGAGAAGGGTAAGTGCCCTTTTATAATAGGGGTGAGGGCACCTTAAGAAACAATTAAAATATTATTTTATAATAAATTCATATTTAGTTTATAATGGCTCCAAAGTGACATATTTAAAATATAAGGTGGGTATGGGTCTAAATAATTTCAACCAATAGATTTTAGACAGGTTTGGGTCACTATATTAACCTTATCATTTATATTTAACTCTTAGTTAAATAGTTTAATATTTACCATGTTTCTTTGTATTTTTATATTATATGGTTAATAAACTTACTATAACAAGAAAAGTGAACCCCAAGATGTTAATTATTAATATATAAAACCTTATATAAGTCATTTGGCTGAACCTTATATTTTTAGTAATAGAATATCAATTAATAATATAATATTGTTTTTAAATACTCCTTTATGTCACTTTTAACACTATTTAATAATTGATTTTTGTTAAAGTTATGAAAACTTTATTAATTCAAAATAAATTAATTTAATCAATATTAACATGTCATATTAACCTATAAAATTAGAGGAATTAATAAATAGTCTCAAATTACATTTATTTCGATATTTATAGTATCAATTATTTTAATATTTCATTAATTAGGTAATTACTACATCACCATTGTGTCATAAATAAATTAAATTATTTAATGTGTAAAAATTATAAATAAACTTTCATTATGTAGGAAATATTTTTAGATTTATAATTAATATTTATAATCGAATTTATCTTCTGTATAACCCTATATTAAAAATGTTTTAGTTATTTAACTTTGATTTTATCTCTTTTATCTCTTCTTTGAATTAAATAGTAATAAATGTCCTAATCTTATCCAAGTGGACCAAATAGGTTCATATTTTATTCCTAAGGTTGTTTTTGGTCGAATTGTACTTATCAAATAGAATTAGGAAATGTTTTAGGGTAATAATAATTTCATTTTTACCCCTAATTACCCTATTTACATTTAACCGTGGTAAATAAAAGTAAAACGTTACTATTCACCAAAAATTATTTTTATCTTATTGAACCACATTTTACTACTTGATATTAACCATGTCACTTGTATTTTTGAAAATCCACTCACAAAAGTGGTAAAATTATGTTTTATGTGAATTTGAAAATTCTCCTAGGAGATGGGTAAAAGACGGTGAAAAGTTCAATAAAATTTTTATATATCTAAAATTATTATAAACTGAATCCAATGGATTAAAATAAACTTATATAGTTATTATATATCTATTTTGACCTAAAATAAATTTAAATAAAATAAAAAATTATTTAAATAAAAATTCGGTTTTAAACTATAACTCAGTGTTTTTCACTATTCATCAAAAAATGTATGTTTTCATAAAAATACCAAAATTTCACCCTAGGCTAATTTCAATATTTCTAATCCAAAAATGAAGTCCATTTTGAAAGAAAAAATCTATAAAATTACAAAAATTGGGTATTTATATTCATAACGGCTAGTTGATTTGTTGTGGTGTTTTAGAACTCAAAGTTGCGTACAACACACGCTACTATATTATTGAAAGAGAAGCGTACCATGGAAGCTTGGGGTGTTACATTATCCCCCCCCCCCCTTCAAGTAATTTCTTCCTCAAAATTTCTAGAATACTACCTTATAGAAATACTCAGGTGTTTCTTCATCACAAGTTCATCACGTCCCCATATTGCCTCTTCCATCTTATGGTTTCTCCATAGAACCTTTACGAGACGAGTCATCCGGTTTCTCAGCACTTGTTCTCTGGTATCAAGAATCCTGATGGGCTCTTCTCAATAAGATAGATCAAGTTCCTATTCTACTTCCTCATAGGTGAGTACATGTGTTGGGTCAGGCATGTATTTTCTCAACAGTGATACGTGGAACACATCGTGAACTTTGGAGAGACTTGGAAGCATTTCAAAATGGTAAGCTACAGTCCCAATTAGTTCTAGAATTTCGAAAGGTACGATGTACTTGGGACTCAATTTACCTTTCTTACCAAAACTTATAACTCCCTTCCATAGAGATACCTTCATGAAAACATGCTCTCCTACCTGAAATTCCAAATCCTTCATTCAGTTATCGGCATAACTCTTTTGCCTACTTTGTGATACTTTGATGTGGTTTTGGATTACCTTCCCCTTTTCCATCGTTTCCTCCACCATTTCTGGGCCTACAAGTTTTCTTTCACCAACATCATCCCAAGAGGTTGGTGTGCGATATCTCTTTCCATATAATGCTTCATATGGTGCCATCTGAATACTTGAATGGAAGATATTGTTATCGGAAAATTCTACCAAAGGTAAATATTGATCCCACATACCCTAAAAGTCAAGTGAACATGATCTCAATAGGTCTTCTAAGGTTTGAATTGTCCGCTCTGATTTTCCATCTGTTTGAGGGTGGTAGGAAGTGCTCAAATGAAGATCAGTATCCACGGCCTTCTAGAGACTCTTCCAGAATCTTGAAATGAAATGGGGATCACGATCAGAAACAATCGATAGGGGTACTCCTTGAAGTCTCACAACATCATTAATATATAGTCTTGCTAAACGTTCAAGTGGTGAATCTTACCTTATAGAAAGTAAATGTGTTGACTTGGTAAAATGATCAACAATGACCCATATTGCATCATTCCTTCTAGAAGACTTTGGTAGTCCCATGATAAAGTCCATCGTGATATTATCCCATTTCCACTTAGGTATAGGAAGAGGTTGCATGACTGCTCCAGGATATTGCCTTCCAGCTTTCACTTGTTGAAAAACCATGCATCTTGACACAAAATCAGCAATCACCCTCTTCATGTTGTCCCACCAAAAATGTTCCTTCAAATATCTATACAATTTGGTGCTCCCAGGATGTATAGAGAAATTTGAAATATGAGCATCATCCAACAATTCCCTTTTTAGATCAGGTATATCGGGAACACAAAGCCTCTTCTGAAATTTCAAAATTCCATCTTCATACACAAAGTCACTCAATCTCCCATCATTCACTTCTGTAATCTTTTTTTGAAACTCTTTATCATCGGTCTGAGAACTCTTTATCTTTTCTAGTAAATATGGTTTGGAAACCATCTCAAAAAGTATCAATGTTCCACCTTCCATGGTAATTTCTATATCCATCTTTACTAGATCCATGAAAATATGATCCCTTTCAATTCTCATCGTGTTCAAAACTCCACGATCCTTTCTGCTCAAAGCAGCTGCCACCTTATTTGCCTTCCCCAGGTGGTATTGTATCATGAAATAATAATCTGTGAGTAGTTCAAGCCATCTCCTTTTCCTCATGTTGAGTTCTTTATATGATAAAATATAATTTAAACTCTTGTGATCAGTATAAATCTCACATTTTTTACCACAGAGATAGTTTCTCCAAAACTTCAAAGCAATGATTACAGCTGCTAACTCAAGATCATGAGTATGATAGTTTTGCTCATGAATTTTTAGCTGTCGTGATGCATAGGAAATTACCCTATCATTCTGAATAAGGGCACAACCATGTAATTTCTTTGAGGCACCACAATAAATAACAAATCCATAATTCCCCAATGGTAGAGTCAAGATAATAGCATAGACTAATATTCTCTTTAATTCTTTGAAACATTCTTCACACTCTTTTTTCCAAACAAATTTAACCCCTTTACGTGTGAGCTTTGTTAATGGGTTAGCCAATCAGGAAAAATCCTGGAAAAAATGTCGATAATAACCTGCTTAACCAATAAAACTGCGTACCTCAGTTATACTCATTGGTGCTGGACATTATTGGATTGCTCTTGTCTTAGAAGGATCAACAGAGATTTCATCCTTAGAGACAATATAGACAAGAAAATAAATCTCTTAAATTCAGAATTCATACTTGCTAAACTTCCCATATAATTTATGTCTTCTCAGAATCTCCAGGATAATACGCAAGTGATTTCCATGAACTTTTTAGATTTTGTAGTATACTAAGATATAATCAATAAATACCACTACAAATTCATTAAAATATTCCTTGAAAACTCTATTCATTAGATCCATGAAAATATAGGGTGCATTAGTTAGCCCAAAAGGCATTACTGTAAACTCGTAATGCTCGTACTTGGTTCAAAATGAGGTTTTCAGAATGTCTTCCTTATTCACACACAACTGATGATATCCATAACGAAGGTCAATCTTTGAAAAATATTGAACTCCATGAAGTTGGTCGAATAAATCATCAATGTGAGGTATGGGATACTTGTTATTTATTGTTATAGAATTGATATCCCTATAGTCGATACATAACCTCATAGATCCATCTTTCTTCTTATCAAAAAGGATAGGGTATCCCCATAGAGAAACACTAGGGAGAATAAATCCCTTATTACTCAATTCCTCTAGTTGTTTCTTTAGTTCCACTAATTCCAAAGTGGCCATTCTGTAAGGGGTCTTCAATATGGGCCTTGAACCAAGAATTAAGTTAATGGAAAACTCAATTTCTCATTCTGGAGGATGTCCATGTAAATCCTCTAAGAAAACATCAACATATTCTTTCACAATAGGTACATCCTCTATTTGAACATTCCTTTCCTCACCCACAGTTATTTCATTCACATCCTCCCCAATAATTTAATTTAGTTGAGCTACTGGGGGTGGATCTAGATAAGAATTAGGTGGTGACTATTCTATACTAAAGATAAGGTGTTCCTTATCATCATCATCCAAAATTGTGACCTCCTTCTTCTTACAATAAATCTTTGCATCGTGGTCTGAAATCCAATCCATACTGACGATTATATAAAATTAAATCATGGGTATGATGATGAGATCAACAGAAAAAGAACATTTATATGCTCTAATAGGAATGGATTCACAAAACTTTGTTGTGATGATACTTCCGTTATGAGTTTTGACTGACAACTCCCTTGTTAAATCAAATTGGAAATATCTAATTTTCTTAGAAAACTGGGAAGATATGAAACAATGCGATGACCCAGAATCAAATAAAGCATTTTCTAAACATGATGAAACCATTAAATAACCTCCCACCACATCTTTTATAGCTTCTACCTCAGTAGTAGGGATAGCATAAGCTTGGCCTTGATCCCTTTGTCTTTTCTGAGGTAAGTTCCCCTGACGCTTAGGACATTCATTTGCATAATGTCCCATTTCCCTGCAATTGTATCATTGAACATTGGTAGTGTCTTTATTGCCCTTAAAATCACCAACAAGATGGAATTTCTATCCACATTTGTACCATACTCCTTTTCCTTTTAGACAGGCACTAGGGTGCTTCCTTCCACAATTATCACATGGTAGAAATTCAAATCTTCCCTTTTTCCCAATTTCCTTGTTTCCTTTCCCAGAGTGTTCAAAAGATCTCTTCTTCTCTTGATTTTCTTTAAAGTCCTAAGACTTAGAGAATTCCTTCTCTGTCTTGATATCACAAGATACAATATCTTCGTATGACGAGAAGGATTTCGATACTAAATCTTGAAGGATAAATTGAATTAACCCATCAAATAAATGATCAATATTACTTCTTGGGTTACGTATATAATCTGCAGCATGTCTTTCTAACCTTGTAAAGTTAGCCTCATACTTTGTAACATTTTCATCCTCCTTTTGCCTTAGACTGAGAAATTGTCTTTCCATATCTGCTTGATGGTCATGAGGAAAGTATTTCTCTAAGAAAATTTCATTAAACTCCCTCCATTCCATATTTGATACTTCATCATCTTCATTTGTGTTTTGAATAAATGATCATCATTGATCAGAATCTCCAGTGAGTTGATAAATTTCTATGACAACTTTTTCCCATTCAATGCTCCCCAAATCCTAAAATATTTTCTCTGGGGAACTTATCCATTTCTCAGCTACTAATGGATTTGTATTCCTATTTAATGTAGGTGGTTTTTTTTCATGAATCGATCTAACATTGATCCTCCACGCTACGGATCAGTGTGCTCCATATGGGTAAGGTTATTATTGATAACCTGAGTGAGTTGTCCCAGTATGGTGATAAGTTTATCAGCACCAGTTCCATCACTATCTCCACTATAATTATCTTGAGCAGGAGGGAAATCTCTACATGGATTGTGTGCATTGATACAGTTTCCATTCCATCCACTAGGCGCTATTTCTAAATAATGACATAAACTAGATTAGTTTATGAATTGAAATACATAATTCCAAACTAGTAAAACACTAAACATAAATTGAACAGTTTATGGATACAATCCATAATCATAAAAAATACTTTGAGGAAGTATATACTCATAAACCCTTCATAATGGTTTGTAAAGAAAATGAGAATTATCCTAAGTATATCCCCTGGGAGTGTCGTAACCAAGAGTGCAGCAAGGCCCGTTGTCGTGAACCAGTTCCCGTTCAAGTCTAGCTCAAAGCAGTGTTTTTGGGTTTTACCCCGAGGTACATCTATGCCAGAGCCGCCTCTACCTGCTCGTATCCAGGCAGGGATGTATTTGTTAGAAAACTCACAAAAACTCTACAATACCAAAAATCTTGGAAGTTCTTCTATAATATTCCTCAAAGACCATCTTAGGTATATGTTCTCTAATAAGTGTTTATCTAAATATAGCTTCCATGGTTTGTACTAAACATCCTCTGATACCAACTGTAACACCTCGACCCCAGTTACACAGAGTTGGTGCATTATTACATCACATTGGAATGATCACAAGGAAATAATGTCTCAAAAGACCGATTAGTTTAGTATTATTGGAAACAAGATTCATACAAAAGTTCAACTTTACAACTTGAGAAGAAATACAACATGAATTTATTCCATTAGAAACATTTAATCCTCCTAAATAAATCATAAAATTCACTCATAACTAACTTCTTCATTTCCTGGGAAAATGAAACATTATAAAGGGGTGAGATCAAATTCTTAGTAAGGGTAAGAAAAACAGCAAAAGATAACATAAATATTAAGCATGTTGAATAATTGAAACCGCACGCCTTTACCAATAATAAACATGAATACTTTTATGGTAGAAATATGAGCTGAGTAAATAATACCATAATAAAACAAAATCATTGGTATTATACTAGTCGAATGACCACATGAACCATCAATATTATTTTCATTATGAGGGAATGTATAATGTCGGACATTCTGAAACATTTTTTCAAGGCCTCGGAGAATTCATATAAAAATGATTAAGGCCTTGGAAAAAACCACATATAAAATTGGGAAAGGGCCTCAGGTAATTCCATGTCTAGTTGTCTCATGAGACGTACCAATGCATCGAGGAGTTATAGCGGGCTCCACCCATCACTTAATAAGTCCAATACATTTCTCATATGAAAAGGTTTAAACATATCATAATCATTCGTATTAAAACTAGCATGTGAAAATGAGAATACTGTAACCATAAACAATGAATGGTTTAAAAATTGAACATCCACAGTCAAACATATCACAAAACCTTCAATACAATATGGAAGTTTTGTATCATAATAAATCAATTTCAAATAAACATAAAATCCATCAAAGGATGTTGACATAGATGAAATCAAAACCCTTTTTAGAGAAATATCTATTTCTATTTTGAAATAATTTAAGAGTCACAAAATTATAAAGAAAACATTTATTTTAAAAATATTCTAATAATATTGTAAGGGAAACTTTGACAATTTTATAATGGTGGAAAATAGCCGCACATGCCGTATAAGTTAAAAAGGACATTATTGCCTTAATTCTGTCGAAAAGGTTAAAAGGACCTTGTTTGGAAAACAATAGAATGATTCCTTTATAAACTTCTTATAAAAAGTCAAAAAATTTTATAAATTTCCTTAACCCATAGTCTGTAAAATATTAAGAATGATTTGAAATTCATATTTAAGAAACATGTATGTGGATAATAAAGAGGTCCCAGTAGAAAAGTACGTATAAAAAATCTCGGATAATGAAGAGAATGTGAAATAAACCCTTACCTTGAACTTTTCCTTGGTTGATGATAGGTTAAATTCATGTATAATGGTGAAATAATTGTGATTAAATTATACGAGAATCATATACATTAATATGATATCATATATGATCTTTTAACATTGTTTTGTTAATAATATCTTAGTATTATCATCGTTTCGTGTGTTAACGGATTCATTTTCCTTTATATTATTTGTTATGTGAGTCATATTCGTTATTTATGGGATGTATCTTATTCATATCTAGAATGACATCATGTATTTAAAAATTATTTTTAATCATCAAATGACAATTAGTCTTGAATGGATACGATGGGGAAGGAATCTCATCGAGTTCGTGGAGACGATAATCCGTACGTACACACGAACGATAATATCATTCTTTTGATATTAAAATAATATATAATTGGATAGTATATCATATATACAGAATAATTATCATGTTATACTCATTATTTAAATAAATTACACATCATTGTTATATCCATGTGAAAAATAATGTATTGAATAACAATAACACCATGACATGGAGACGGTAAGCCGTACGTACGCACGTATGGTGACATGTCATTCAAAGGATGGATAGATTACTGAATATGGTTGTACAATATTTATAATAACATCAAAGAATATAGAATATACTGTAGTTATTATTTTATAATTGAAATAACAAAGAAAGAAGAAGTGTAAGAAGAAAGGAACTTGAAAGAGGGTGGTGAAAACAATACATCTTCTTCGGGTTCTTCCATTTGATTTGATCAAAAGGGATCCTTAGGTTCACTTTCTCATCAAACTAATTAATCTAAGATGAAGTTAGGGAAGTTGAGAGAATATTTGGGCAGGGTTTGGCTGAGCCAAAAGGCTTTGAAAGTGTGTATTAGAGAGGAGGGTAAGTGCCCTTCTATAAGAGGGGTGAGGGGCACCTTAGGAAAAACATAAAATATTATTTTATAATAAATTCATATTCGGTTTATAATGGCTCCAAAGTGACTTATTTCTAGGCTAAGGTGGTTATGGGTCTAAATAATTTCAACCAATAAATTGTATATAGGTTTTGGTCACTATATTAACCATATCCTTTATATTTTACTCTTAGTTAAATAGTTTAACATTTACCATGTCTCTTTGTATTGTTATATAATATGGTTAATAAACTAACTATAACAAGCCAATCGAATCCTAAGTAGATTATTATAAATATATATAATCTTATCTAAGTCATTTGGCCGATAATTATATTTTTATGAGTATAATATCAATTAATAATATAATATTTGTTTTAAATACTTCTTTATGTCAATTTTGGAACTATTTAATAATTGATTTTTTTAAAGTTCTAACAAATTTATTAATTCTAAATAAATTCATATAATCAATACTAACATGTAATATTAACCTAGAAAATTATTGGAATTCATAAAAAGTCTCAAATTACATTTATTTGGATATTTATAATATCAATTATTTTAATATTTCATTAATTAAGTAATTACTACATCACCATTGTGTCATAAATAAATTACATTATATAATGTCTAAAAATTATAAATAAAATATCATTATGTTGGAAATCTTTTTATCTTTCTAATTAATATTTTTAATCTAATTTTTCTTATGTATAACCCTATATTAAAAATGTATTAGTTATTTAACTTTGATTTTATCTCTTTTATCTCTTCTTTGAATTAAATAATTATAAATGTCCTAATCTAATCAAAGTGAACCAATGAAGTTCATATTTTATTCATAATCTTGTTTTTGGTCGAATTATACTTATCCAATTTAATTAAGACATGTGTTATGGTAATAATAATATCATTTATACCCTCAGTTACACTATTTAAATTTAACCATGGTAAATAAAAGTAAAAAGTTACTATTCGCCAAAAAAAATTATCTTATTGGACCTCATTTTACTCCTTGATATTAATCGTGTCTCTTGAATTTTTGAAATTCCACTCACAAAAGCGGTAAAATTATGTTTTATTTTAATTTTCAAATTCTCCTAGGAGATGGGTAAAAGACGGTGGAAAGTTCAATAAAAAAAATTTATATCTAAAATTATTATAAACTGACTCCAATGGATTACATTCAACTTATATAGGTATTATGTACATATTTTGACCTAAAATAAATTAAAATAAAATAAATAATTATTTAAATAAAAATTCAGTTTTAAACTATAACTTAGTGTTCTTCACTATTCATCAAAAATTGAAAGTTTTCAGAAAAATATCAAAATTTTACCCTAGGATAATTTCGTTATTAAGAATCAAAAAATAAAGTCCATTTTGAATGATAAAATGTTTAAAATTCCAAAAATTTGGTATTAATATTCATAACAGCTAGTTGATTGGTTGTGGTGTTTTAGAACTCGAAGTTGCGTACAACACACGCTACTGTATTATTCAAACAGAAGCGTACCATAGAAGCATGAGGTGTTACAACTTACCTTTATGTGAAGGAGTTATCGTAAAGGAAATTCTATGTTTTAATAGCTTCTGTAATGTTTACTACACACTACCCTGACGCGGTGAAGGATTTATATATTTACATAATGGTAATTCATTATTTTAAAGGTTTACATAATGTCAGATCTATACTGACTGTTACATGAAGAGTTAATGTAATGGTAATACCAGTTGTACCCTTACATGATATCAACTATGTAAGGGCCACAGACATCTACCCTTATATAGAATGTCTATGTAAGGACAGATAGAGTATACCCTTCTGCAAAATATGTATTTTATGTAATGAAAAACCAAAAAAATATAAACATTATTTTTAAAATTTTAAATGGTTGTTACGATTTTTAAAATTTTTATAAATAATATTAAAAGATTTTTTGGGGTAAATTAAATTTGTAATGAATTTATAATTTAAATAATTAATTAAAATGGTTTATAATTAAATAAAAAATGTTTATAAAACTTTTATATTCACAAATATTAAATGTTAATATTTACAATACCTTTTAAATAAGTTTTATGTAATCTATTACGATATGGAAATAAAATTTTTTATTTAAAAATTATAATTTATAATTTATAATGTTTTATAAATTATGAAATAAAGTCAAAATATAAAGTGTTTATATTAAATTTATAAATTATTCATGATTAATTAATTTTAATTTTTCAAATTAAAGAGGCTTTATTTGGATATTATTTAATCGACATCCAAAGTGTTTTGATGAATGATATAATCAAGGTATAAATAATTATTGAGTATATGATATTAAATTATTTGATTATAAATTTTTTATAATTCATAAAATATCATGTATTTAAAAATGGGGGTTCAAAACCCATTGGGCTTGTACTAATACTATAGCATATTGTAGCAGTGGTGGATCTGTTAACCAGAAGCACTATAGCAGTGGTGGGCACTATAGTGGTACTGTAGCGATGAAAGAAATATAGAAGTCTTGGTACTATAGTATCACTATTCACCGAAGGGCCTTTAGTTCAAAAATGTGGACCTTTATGGCCATTTAATGGGATTTCATGCCCACCTGGCCTACGGTCTGGGTTAGGGGATTTATACCCACTGGGCCTGTGGGCCATGTATTGAATAAATAATGCTTGATGGGTGGGATATCCCTTTGGGGGGGGGTTATGGCCTGCCTTTCTGGCCTGTGTGTGTGGTGTGTGTATTTTTAATGTAATTTTACCACCAAACACCTAATATATATTCAATGTTGTCTATCTCATGTTTAAATATCTAAATTTTTCATTTATTTAAAATTAATTCCCAATTATTTTTTATAGTTATAAATTTTTTATTTGATAAATGGTGTATGATTTAGATTAAATGTTAAACTACCTCAATGATATAGATCCTTTCATTGCATGCTAGGTATGTTAATGATTTAGTTTTTCTTCTACCATGACCTATTCTTGTTATTTGAGTTATGAGTTTGAACTTGGTTCTTGAGTATAGTTTATGAATATTAGGTTTTTTGAGTGATGATAAATTGAAATTTCTCTTGAGTAAAGTATCCTCAGGTAGAGGGAATTAAGGTCATACTAACAACTTATCTAGAGGCTTGTTAATTTTCTAGGGAAGTGAAAGGGGTTAGCTAACTGTCTCTATGGGATTACTCATGTGGAGATTGTCATTATTATATAATTATAAGCCTCTAATTGAATATTTTATTTATGTTATACATATGATGTATTTGGATGTATATTAATATGTTTAACTTATATATTTTGGTTAGTAACACAAACCTATGGGTTATTTAAAGAGTTAAAAATCAATATGGTTTGAACATATTTTTTGCGGAGGGAAAATGATTCCAAACTAAATTACTAGAAGTATGCATACATAAATGGTAATAAAATGAGATAATATTGTGAGATTAAATCCCTTCCAAATACTAAGTTTTATATTCCTTCCAAATAGGTGTTTTCCAATACCTTGACTATTCAACCAAGTATTTTCGATCTCATCATGAGTACCCCGGGATTATATTGTGTAAGGAAAGAATGTTTTAAGTGGATTTGGATTATCATAATGGTATTATCGAGTTCAGAATGAGTATCCCTTTATTATCTTTTGTTCTCTTATTCTTTTAATTTTATCTGTGTTACACTTATTTAGGATACCCTAATAGTTAGTATATCAAAGGAATGGAGTTTGTTTTATTCATATGATGTATTGGAAAAAAGAGTTATACACTTAACTAGGGTTTTACTTCTTAATCAGAAATCATTATGCATCTTGTTTTCCTCATGTGATGACTTTTTTTCACCTGGTGTAACAGCCCTTAGTCATTTGGTCACTGGTTTTTCTCCATTTTTTTGTTAAATGATGTGAATTTGGGTAAATATCCTCCTATAACAGTGGTTTGGATTTCTCTTCCTAGTTTTCCACTTCCCTTCATGAATCCTAGATTTCTTTGTGGCATCAATATTTCCCAGGGATCTTTCCTTTATGTTAATGAGAGGTCCATCCATCTAGAATATCCTAAGATAGCCTAGATATGTGTCGAGTTTGATCTCTTTCTTCCTATCCCATACAAGATTATACTTCTAGTTAAAGTAATTCATGTTTGTTCTCGTAAATTGGTGTTTCCTTCACCTCTAAGATTTGGCTCCAACTGTTAGCTATAAGGGCATACATCTCTTGTATGTTTCATGTCCAGAATACCAAATATGGGTTAGGATCAGGTAGTTTTTTCCATTATCCTAAATATTTTTTCAAGGGTGCCTCATGGTTCCCCTTACTGATTTGGTTTGGGGACAAGAGACTAGGGGAAGGACATGCTTTCATCGCCCTTGTCTGTAGTTCATGAAGCTTCTTCTTCCTTTGAGATTATTTTCTCAGTGAAGGAAGATTTTTCAGGCTTGTACTTGATTCCCCTCAGTTATCTCGGTGCTTATGTGGTTCTTGATGAAAGATTGACTCAGTCCCTATGGATAACTTTTCCCTTTCCCAAGGGTATTTCCTTTTCTTTCAAGGCCTCCCCCTTCCTACCTCTTCTTTCAACCAGAGAATTACATCTTGATGATCTTGGGGATATATTGGAATCTTATAAGTAGATTTATTCACCATTTTTACCACTCCCCTTATTCAGAAAAGGATGTGGGTCTCTTTCCTCTCCCTCCCATATTTAGATACCTAACCACTTCAAAGGTTTCAGTGCCCAGAATGTGCTCTCATGCCTCTTTGTCTCACTCTTCTTCTTAGGTAGTTTATACTAGATCACAGTCGAGATCCCAATCCAACACCAGATCTTAAAGTATTTTTCTAGTCCATGAGTTTGGGTGTAGTTCTAGATGCCTATTCTATCGATGATTAATCTTCTCATTTGGAATGCTCGCAGCTTTGTATCTCAAGTGAAATTAGACTTCATCTCCAATTAATTTTGTAATAATTATGTTTCCATTTCTGTAGAGTTAGAACCCAAATAAGATTCTTCTAAATTAATGGAAATTTCCCGACACTTAATACTGATTGGATTTCTTTATGGTTTTCCTTATAATTCTAATATATTGGTATTCTGGAAAGATGTTATTTTAGTTCACATGATCTCATTGTCGGATCAGTTTATCAATATCAATGTTTCTATGTGAGATAGTTCTATCATTATCTCAATTATTTATGCTAAATTTGATTCTCATGCTAGAGTGACTCTTTAGAATCAATTGATTGTTTTTAACCTAGGAGATTCATCTTGGATGGTTGGAAGATACTTCAATATTGTGGCTTGTCTATAGGAGAAAAAGATTTTTGTTCCCTTTCTAAGGAGAGATATTCAAGACTTATTATAATTTATAACAAAAAACAGACTTATGGATGTTGTATTTCCTGGAGGCTCATTTACTTGGTGTAACAAGTATCATGGAAATATCCATTCTTGGAGTCATATTGATATATTTTTAGTGAATATCATGCCTCTTTCTTCCTTTCCTTTCATCAATGTCTCTCAATTGGTTAGAAGTCTCCCGTATCACTCCACTTTTCACATTGTCTTACAGTCTAATATTGTCAGCAAAGATTTATTCCATTTTTCCTCCACCTAGAAAGATCATCCATAATTTTTGGATATCATGAAGACCTCCTGGAGCCATTTGGTAGGAGGTAAACCTTATATTTCCCTTCATAACAACCTTAGGAATCTTAAAGGGCATATGTGATCCTGGGCTAAAGGTATTCCTTCATGCAGTCAAGAATTGGAGGAGCATAACAGGTATATCCAGAGTCTCAAGATCATCCTAAAAAATAATTGTAAAGATGTTGTTTAGGGTGATGTGAGTTCTAATAAGTATTTTTTAGCAAATTTTTTGTTGAAACAAGAGCGTATTTCTCATGAAAAGTCAAGGGTTAAGTGGTTTCATGAAAGATATTGAAACATTGACTATTTTTAATCTTACGAAAAAGAAAAATTCTGATTCCTAGTTCCCAATCTTCTTCAGGAGGACATATCCTATACTAATTATAGGGATGTTGCTACTAATATGGTGGATTCCTTCATCAGGTCGTTTCTAGTGTCCCCTAACCCAAGTATAATAGGTTTTTATCCTAGAGGATCTTATATTATTTTTTATCTAATCCCCAACATTGTTTATAATGATGTGAATGATAAATTGCAAGATATTCTAGCGGAGGATGTAATTCATGAGGTGGTTTGGTCTATGAATTCAAATAGTTCTATTCGGCCTGATTCTTTCCTTACTTATTTTTTCAAATCCTCATGGGATATAGTTAAGGGGAGTCTGATCAGTGCGTTGTAGGATTTTTTCCAAGGTGGTAATCTCTCTCTGGTGGCTTGTCCTACTAAAATTGTTCTAGTTCCCAAAGTTAAAGAACCTTAGTCTCTGGTCTAATACCTACCTATAATCATGTGCAACGTTACCAGCAAAGTGATGGTGGTTGTGATCAATAATAGTCTTTCTCCCCTTCTTCCATGTTGGGTGGCCGAGGAGAAACATGATTTTTTTAAAGGTAGATCTATCCAATGGGACATAACCTTAGTCCAAGAAGTGATTAGTGAAATAAATATGAAGGTGTTTGGTTGAAAAGTGGCTATTAAACTAGACATGAGAAAAGCATATGATAGATTTGAATGGAGCTTCCTCATTCGGGTTCTTCAATGCATGGGATTTTCTATATGGGTCATTGATATCCTTTTTTTGTTCAGTTCTCCTTCAGTTTCAACCTCATTTATGGGAAAATAGTTTTGCTTCTTCAAATCCATCAAAGGAATGATTCTGGGAGACTCTCTTCCCCCCTCCCTATTTATTATTTCAAAGCATTCCCTCAATAGGTACTTTAACCATTCCATTGAGATTAGAGAGGTTCTACCCTTTCTTAATAAACATAGGAATGGGGGTATTTCTCATATACTGTTTGTGGATGACACTATTGTTTTTTAATGGTAGTGGAAGATCTATTCATGGGGTTAATGAAATGATGGAGGTTTATTGTTTGTGGAGTGGTCAAGTTGTCAACCATGAGAAAAGAAACTTCATTATTCCTAATAGATGTTCAGAGAGAAGGTTAAGGGTGTTGGGATCTAATCATGGTATTCATAACGGATCCTTTCCTTTGATCCACTTTGGTTTACCTATGTCTCTTAATGCTCTTCTTATTAATCAACTTGAAGTGTCCGTTGAAAATATTATGGGGTATATTCTCAATTGGAAAAATAGGATTCTTTATTTTGGTGGGAGAATCACTTTGATAAATTCTGTCCTTTATTACATTTTTATGCATATCATGTCCACCATAAAAGTTACAAAGAAGCTGATTTCAAATGTAGGGAAAATATTGAACTCCATCTAATGGGACAGACACCTAGAAGGTAAGTACCATTGGGAATCTTGGACAAAGCTTGATAAACCTATTATGGAAGTAGGTATTAACCATAGGATCATTTCAAGTACCATGACCAGACTACATGCCAAACTGGTATGGGTAATTGTTGAGGGGAAATATTTTTGGGGTAAATATATGCAATGTAATTATGGTCAAGATGGAAGTCACTTCAAATTCAAGCCCTCCAGTGTCAATATTTTGATCAAGTACTATATCCACATCATTCAATATCATTATTAGTGGATAATTGGAAAAGGAGAAGTGGGGTTTCAGCACCATAATTGGTCTGGTTCTATTATAGGATTCCCTCTCTATTCTTCTGTGAATATCATCTTCATACAATCCAGTGTTCACCCTATCCTCATCAATTAAACAATAGATGTTAATCATAGAATCATTTTTTACAACATAATGTTGACTACTGACCAAGACCACTATGTATTCATAGGATTGGTTGCAGGTATATTTAATATTAAGAAATTTCTCACCACTCAATTCATACCTTCTCTTTATAATCCTTGGGGGGACTTTTTATGGGGCAAGGATCTTCCTTTGAAGTAATTATTTCTATTGTGGGGTGTATATAACAATGCTTTTCCAACCAAGGAGAACATAAAATGATGGGGGATTAGTTTGGCATCTAAATGTTGTTGTTACAAGAAGCCAAATTATGAGTCTATGTGTCACCAATTTTTTGACAGTGAGTGGGAGAACGAGGTTTGGGGGAAACTCAACCAGTTCTCTGGGTGACCTATTGGTGTGAATTAAACTAAGTAATTTTTTCATAGCTAGTTATAGGGAGAAAACAGACCAGGTCCTGAACAAAAACCTTGGGTGCTTATATTTATTGCAAGGTGTTGGGTCCTCTGTTCATCCATAAACTTTGTGTGGAATCAGTCTCTGCCATTGTCTAGTATAGTCATCCTCTATAGAACAATATTAATATTATTATAATTCATCAATATGTGAAATAACTTGGAAAATTTTCATTCCCTCTTATCCCTTTGGCCCCTATTTCTTTCTCCTAATAGTAACATTTCTGCTCAGGGGAAATGGGTCAAGTGTAAGCCTCCCCACTTGGGTTTCAAGATTAACACTGATGGGTCATGTTGTATGGGGTCAATGTGTAGAGGTGGAGTTGTCATAGATCCACTAGAGTCAGTTGTGGTATATTTCTAAGCTTTCATTGGTAATGGGAATTCTCATCAAGAAGAATCCAATGCCATTCTTACAAGTTTACTCATATGCCAGCAGAGAAATATTTCTTTCTGGGAGGTTGAGGTTCACTCAATTATAATTCTCAAGGTTCTATCTGGTGAGGTTCATGTTTCTTATATCATTCAATATTCTATCATAAGTTGCAAGTTTCCTTTCTATATTCAAATGTCTATCCTTCTTACATGCTGTGAGGTTAATGTGGTGGTTGATTTTCTTTCTTCTAAAGCGTCTCTGAATGATCAAATCTTAGGTTTTTCTATTCATGGGTCCTTTCCTACTAAGGGGACCCACTTTTTGGGCTAATTCACTTAGAATTTACTGTTTCATACAACCCATAATTTTCCATTTGTTGGCTCTTTTGCCTCATTTTATTTAATAAATTGTAATGTATTTTGTGTGTGTGGTAACTTAAGAAAAGTTACTAAGAAGGATTATTGATTTAAGAAAAGTTTTTCTAGAAAATTATATGTTTCAAAACAGTTCCATCCTTAGTAACTATAACAACCTGATATTTTTATGAAATATCTCTCTTTAAATATTTTTATTTCTTCTATCACTTTCATTATATGCAAAAATGAGTTTATATGAAATGTGTAACATTATTAAAATATTAAGTGTCTGTTATCACCTAGTCGTTGGATTTGTGGGAAGGAATATTAATAACTAAATTAAAAAATAAATATGGTCTACACATATATAAAATTAATTAATTAGTTATAAAATGTTTATAATTAAAAATAAAAATTATTTGGAAATAAAAGTGATGTTTTTTTCTGAAAAATTATTTGTTATGCTTGCAATGTACTTTTATATTAATAAATTAAATAAATTCTTATTGGTAAATTATTTTAATTTAATATATATATTATATATTCACTCATAGTTTTAATATTAATTTAATATTTTTTATTATGCATAGGGTAATAATAAATCCAGTTTTATGCTTAAAAATATATTTTTTCCCTAAAAAGTATTTTTATCACATTTTGTGCACTTAATTTAAAATTAATTTTTTCCATTTATTTTTATTGAGTCAGATAAAATTAATTACATGTTTATAATTTGTATTTTTTTATTTAGTAAATAGTCTCCTTTTATTTTTGTTCAATATAAATAGTAACCGTAGTAAAATTTATCACCTCGGTAAAGGGTAAATCAAGTTAATCTATATTACAAATAAGTGATAAGGCCGTAATTTTTCATCCTAATTCTTATTTTTTGAAGTTAATTTTACCCTTATAACCTAATTCTCTAAACTTAGTAGTTTATTGGAGGCTTTTTGTAATGCCCTGACCCTAGTTACCCAGAGTCGGAGCATTATTACATAACATTGGCATGATCACAAAAGATCAATTCTTGAAAGACCTATTAGTTTAGTAGCCCTGGAATAACTAGATACATTCCTTATGTTTACGTTACATCATAAAGTGAAAACCACAATGACAGCATGTCTCCACACTCATATCCCCTTATACTATCCCTGTAGGTCATTCATAAAATACTTCTTCACATCCTGGGAAAAATAAAACATATAATGGGGTGAGCTCAAATGCCCAGTAAGGATAACAATATAGCGGAAAATTTCATAAATAAGCATAAAAATTTAAGGCAATGTATAACTAAAACAAAAGCCTTTTAAACATGAACTTCAGAATAATATGTAAAAAATAAAATGAAATAATTCCATTTAATTATTCACATGGATATTCTACTAGTCGAATAATAACATGCAATATCAATAACCACTTTCATAATGATGGAATGTATAATTCCAGACTATCATAACCACATAGCCAAGGCCTCGTTCCAAGACTACAAATAATATTTTGTCAAGGCCTCGTACCAAGACACTAGTTTGTCTCATGAGACCTACTGATGCATCAAAGAGCTATAGTGGGCTCCACCGGTCACTTAATAAGTCCAATGCATTCCTCATATGAACAGGTTTAAACATAAAATAAACATTTGTATTAAAACTAGCATACAAAATGTCAATACTTTAACCACAAACCATGAATAGTATTAAAATAGCACATCCACAGTGAAACATAACTCATTCGATACAACACAGAAGATTTTATTATATCAGATTAACCTCAATTGAGAATAATTAAGGATATTGACATAGAAGAAAATAATCATCAAAACTATTAGAGAGAAATATCCCCCTTTTTCTTGAAATCATTTAAAAGTCACACTATTTGTCAAGAATCCATTTAAAAATATATTCCTAAATTAAAGTGTCCCATACCACTTTGAAACTTTTAAAAGTAATTTTAATTTTAAAACATTAATGTCCATATAAATAAATTCTTAAAACCATTTTTGAAACATGGACATTAATGAGAAAGATTTAGAATAAGAAATCTTTATAACATTTAAAATTATATTTCAGTTAGAGTTCCTAACCAAAATAGAGACATTTGAATACAAATAATTGAGGTAATAAAAACTTTATAATATCATGAGAATAAAGGGATTCATGATATACTATGTCAAAGTACATTATATACACAATATAAAAGTGAATTGGTGTATAACAACAAAGGAGTATCAATGGAATGTAAATTGAGATGAAATATCTCATAAAGACCATATCCTTAGGTTAAGGATAAATAAACGACATAATTATGTGTGAAAAATATAAATAAACTAAATATGATTGGATATTATGTGTAAAACAATCAAAGTACATTCACACATAATCTTGTAAAAACAACACCAATGAATTAGATGTTTAACTCAATAAATGGAGATTGAGTTAAAATTACTCTTATCAATTTCATATCGATGACTTAAGAATTTATCAATGGAGTGATTATGTGTATAAAAATAATATCCACAGAAATGGGAGTGTAAATTATGACATAAGCAAATAAATAGTGATTCCATACATAATCTTGGAGTAAAATAATCAATGAATTATGCGTAAAGCCGAATGAGTGGAAATTGAAATTTCAAATTACCTTATTGATTTGGTAACATACTAAAAATACACCCATGAAAGAAGGATAATACAATGATGATGTAAATATACATGAATTATATTATATTACACAATGAATACAAACATGGGCAGTACACACACCACATGCAATAAATAAGTGGTGAATAATGGAAATCTCACGGAATTTGAAGTGAGATAAGAAACCCCTTACTTTGTACATTTTCCTTAGTAGAGGGTAGGTTATCCTCCAATATAATGTTGAAATAATTTTTATTGAATTATACAATGATCATATACATTAATATCATATATGGTCTTTTAACATTGCTTTGTTAATAATATCTTAGTATTATCGTCGTTTCGGGTGTTAACTTACTCGTTTTCTTTTATATGTTTTGTTATATAAGTCATGTTTGTTATGGGTAGGTTGTATCTTATTCATATACAAAATTTTATCACGTCCTTAAACTTTATTTTTAATCATCAATTGAGAATTATACTTGAATGGATACGATGGGGAATGAATCTCATCACATTCGTGGAGACGGTACTCCGTATGTATGCACGAGCGATAATATCTTTCTTTTGATATTAATATAATATATAATTGGATGGTAAGTAATATATAAAGAATATTTATAATGTTATATTTATTATTTAGATGAATTACACATCATTATTATACCCATCCAAATAATAATGTATTGAATAACATTACACCACGACGTGGAGACGGTAGGCCGTACGTATGCATGTATGGTGGCATGTCATTAAAAGGATAGATAGAATACTGAATATGGTTGTACCATATTTATAATAAAATTATACTATATTGAAGATACTGAAGTTATTATTTTAGAATGGAAATAACAAAGAATGAAGAATTTGAAGAAGAAAGGAACTTGAAAGAGGGTGGTGAAAACATTACCTCTTCTTCGGGTTCTTCCTTTTGAATTGATCAAATGGACTCCTTAGGTTGGATTTATGATCTAACTAAGGCCTATAGGTTGAAGTGAGGGAATTTGAGAGAGTATTTGGGCAGGTTTCGGCTGAGACAAAAGGCTTTGAATGTGTGAATTAGTGAGAAGGGGGAGTTCCCTTTTATAAGAGGGTGAGGGGAACCTTTGGAAAAGCTAGAAATTTTATTTTATAATAAATTCATATTCGGTTTCGAATGGATAAAAAGTATATTATTAAAATTATAAGGTTGAGATGGGTCTAAATACTTTCGACCAATAGAATTTAGACATGTTTGGGTCATTATATTAACCTTATCTTTTAGTTTTAACTCTTAGTTAATTAGTTTGACATTTACCATGTCACTTTATATTTTTATATTATATAGTTAATAAACTTAATATATACATCCAAGAGACTACCAAGAGGTCCATTAATGACACACCTATCGTAATATAAGACCATTGGCTGAAAATTAGATTATTAGGAATAGAATATCAATTAATAATATAATATTTGTTTTAAAAACTCATTTATGTCAATTTTGACACTATTCAATAATTCATTTTTGTTAGAGTCTTAAAAAAAATTAATTAGAAAAAAATTAATTTAATAAATAATATAATGTAATATTAACCAATAAAATTCATTTATATCATCAAAACTTTCAAATTATATTTATTTTAACATTTATAATGCCAGTTATTTGATTCTTTCATTGATAAGGAAAATACTGCATCATTATTGTGTCATAAATAATATTAACAATTAAATGTCTAAAAATTATAAATAAAATACTATTATGTATGAAATATTTTTATATTTCTAATGAATATTTATAGTTGAAAATCCAACATATATTACCCTATGTAAAAATTGTTTTTCTAAAAGATATATGCTTAGGTCATTTTTGTTTTTATTTTAACTTAATTAATATAAAGTGTCCTTATCACTTACTAGTGGATCCATGGGGCCCCAAAATTGACCCAATGATGACCATGGTCGGAAATGTATCAACCAATAAGTTTAGGACATGTTTTAGGGTAATTTATTATTATTATAATATTATTTTTTTACCCTTATTTAACGGATTTACCCTTTAACCATGGTAATTAAAATATTTACTGAAGTAATTATTCAAAATGTCTAAAAATAGAAGTTACCTATTTAAAAAATTTGGAAATCATGATTCCAAATATTGAATCTATTTTTCCAAATCAAAACACAGAAGTGGAAGAAATTAATTTAAAATTGATTTTCATTGTTAAAACAAAAAACGTGTTTTAAGAGATAATAACTATCAAAAGATTGACACTTGTTTATGTCTCGTTCAATTGTGAAATTATTTACAATGAACAAAATTGTATTAAATGGTAAAAATATGTTCTAAATATACTTTAAAACCACTCAAATTAATAATTTATCACTATTAATTATTTCAATTAAAAAAGTTGTTTTGAATTACAATTTAGTAATTTCACTATTCATCAAAATATAAATGTTATCGGAAAAGTACCAAAATTTCACCCTAGGATAATTTAGATATTCTTAATCAAAAATGAAGTCCATTTTGAGAGATAAAATTTATAAAATTTCAAAAAGTGGGTATTACTATTCATAACAGCTACTTTGATTGGTCGCAGTGTGTTAGAATCTCGAAGTTGCGTACAACACATGCTACTGTATTATCCAGAGAGAATGGTATTGTGGAAGCTTGGGGTGTTGCATTCTCCCCTCCTTCAATCAATTTCTTCTAGAAATTTTTAAAATTGGTATTGGGAATATAATATAAATTCCCACATCGAAAAAAGATCCAATAAAACTATCACTTTAAAAGAAAGAAAGAGAAGTAAAAATGTCTCCCGAGATAACTTATACTAGGATTATATGTAGAAAAACATGGATATGGATGATAAACTAAGTGTTAAGTTCTGATAGAGAGGGATAGACAACATGATCAGGAGAATTTTAACAACATGAAAACCAAAAACTTGCGACGGGAAAAACGGTCATTAGTTTCCCAGTAGGAAAAGTAAACGGAAAACATTTTTTTGTTTTAAGTTACATTACATAAAGATGAGGAATTAATTTCTGAGATTGACTAAGAAAATAAAGAGATATACTTAATTTTTAAGTAGAGTTTCATTCTTTAATAAATTTCCACAACTAACTAATTTTTTATAAACGAAGAGTATTCAAGAAGACTTGGTCACACTGGAAGAGCTAGAATAAACTTGCTATAGAATCACAAGATCCACGAAGGATAAACTATATATTTACCTTGTCTTTAGAGATTAACCAAACCAAAACGGTTAGTACAAGATCTGATGATCCCACAAATGGATATTCCTTTAGAGAAAAAAACACAAATCTTAATTTTTAAAATCAATACCCCAAAGTTAAATAAATACCATTCAATAAACAATTGTCCTTTAAATCCTTAAATATAATCCAAACTAATATTGAAACCCAAAACTTAGAAGAATTTTGTTATGTATTCTTCCATGTAAATTGTATCTCTAAATGACATCAACTACTTTTAAAGTCACATACATAAAAGTAATTAACCTAATCACATATTCTCTATTATAGGTAAATCATTTTCATAAATAACCCAACTCATTATAAATCCAAAATAAAAACATAGATAAAAATTTACCATTACTCCTCAAATGAAACCCCATAGTATTCTATTTTCCTTGTGCATATAGTGTTCCCAACAAAGAGAACATCTTCCAAAATAACATTTATCACTTAATCACCAAATCATTTTCCTATACTAAGGGTATTCATTTGATAAGACATAAGAACCCAAATTAACTTATTATTGATCAATAAAATCATTTAACTAAAATAATTAGTCACACTAACCAGGGACTTCACGTAGTCCAGTGGTAGGCGATAAATCTCAATCGCACTTTGGTTGTGGGTTTGATTCCCACAGCTTTTTCTAAAGTGACAGGTTGTCACACGGTCTGCGTGTTGTCTTTTTTCAAAAACTATATTTTATAACATTATCAAAATGAGATAAATTTCTCAAATAACCATAACATAATTTTAACCAGAAATGTTATCTCATACCTAGAATTTTCATCCCAAAATATAATAACTTGTAATTTCCTCAAACCCAATGATCATATAAAACCAAATGGTTATTTATAAAAATATCCAAAAGGGAAAATATAGGACTTCCTCAAATATCATTCTCAAATGGAAAACTATGAGGTTACAAATACAAGAGAAAATTATTCCAATGTAATCTCATCAACAAGGAGCACTAATACTTTTAAACATTTCTCCAACCATTTATTTCCACATAGCTTATTCTTTGACCAAGAAAATATTTTACAGAATAGGGAATTCACTCGGGTAATGGCCAGGTCCCCTACATTTATGGAAAATAACTGTAAATGGATTATTGGGACCATTTTTATTTTCTTCTATAGTACTCTTCATTTTTTCTCATAAATTCTTCACTTTAGGTCCTTCTTTCCAACACGTAAAGCATTTCTTTGTTCCGTTGAGACACTTTCTTGGGTGTCTCCTTCCACATTTCCTACATAATGGAAATTTAGGATTTTTTTCTCCATGTTCTCCACTACTGGAACTCTTATCATTCATCACCTTTATCTTCTTTGTTGAGTCCGGGAGTTGGTTAATATATATGTTGTTGATCATATTTTTGGAAAACTGATTTGGCATGAACACGATATATTTTACGCCTATCAACATCATATTTTGTTGTTCATTTCCACCACTGTTCCCACCTTTTAAATCATTCTCAAAGTTACTATGACTTCCTTGGAGTCCATCCATTGACTGAAACCAGGAAGCATTGAGTGAGTAACAGTAGTCATAAAATCATTTATAGAGTATCATGGCACCATATTTTCAATTTGAAACACCTTAGGATTAACCAAGGTCATTTATTCTCATCTTATATTAAAATACTTCAAATTGGTTTGTAATGAAAATGTAAATTATCCTAAGAATATCCCCCGGGAGTGTCGTAACCAAGAGTGCAGCAAGACCCATTGTCATGCACTAATTTCTATTCAAGTCTAGCTCAAAGCGGTGTTTTCGGGTTTTACCCCTAGGTACATCTGTTCTAGAGCCACCTATACATGCTCATATCCAGACAGGGATGTATTGCTTGGAAAACTCACAAAATCTATACAGTACCAAAATTCTAGGATGTTATTTTATACTAATCCTCAAAGTCTATATGAGGGCTATGTGCTCTAATTAGAGTTTATCTAAATCTAGTTTCCTAGGTTTGTACTAAACTTCCTCTGATAATAACTGTAATGCCCCGACCCCAGTTACCCAGAGTCGGTGCATTATTACATAACATTGGCATGATCACAAAAGATCAAGTCTCGAAAGACCGATTAGTTTAGTAGCCTTGGAATAACTAGATACATTCATCATGTTTACATTACATCATAAAGTGAAAAGTAAAATTATATCTTGTCTCCACACTCATATCCCCTTATATTATCCCTGCAGGTCATTCATAAAATACTTCTTCACATCCTGGGAAAAATAAAACATAAAATGGTTGAGCTCAAATTCCCAATAAGGATAACAATATAGCGGAAAATTTCATAAATAAGCATAAACATTTAAGGGAATGTATAACTAAAACAAAAGCCTTTTAAACATGAACTTCAGCATAATATGGAAAAAATAAAATGAAATAATTCCATTTACTTATTCACATAGATATTCTACTAGTCGAATAATCACATGCAATATCAATAACCACTTTCATAATAATGGAATACATAATTCCAGACTATCATAACCACGTAGCCAAGGCCTCGTGCCAAGACTAAAAATAAGATTTTTTCAAGGCCTCATTCCAAGACACAAGTTTGTCTCATGAGACCTACCTATGCATAAAGGAGCAATAGCGGGCTCCACCCGACACTTACTAAGTCCAATGCATTCCTCATATGAACATGTTTAAATATAACATAAACATTCGTATTAAAAATAGCATACACAATGTCAATACATTAACCACAAACCATGAATGGTATAAAAATAGCACATCCACATTCAAACATAACTCATTCTATACAATATGGAAGATTGTATTGTATCATATTAACCTCAATCGAGAATAATGAAGGATATTGACATAGATGAAAATAATCATCAAAACTATTAGAGAGAAATATCCCCCTTTTTCTTGATATCATTTAAAAGTCACACTATTTGTCAAGAAGCCATTTAAAAATATATTTTTGAATCAATGTGTCTTATACCACTTTGAATCTTTTAAAAGCAATTTTAATTTTAAAACTTTAATGTTCATATAAATAAATTCTTAAAACCATTTTTAAAACATGGAAATTAATGAGAAAGACTTAGAATAATAAATCTTTATAACATTTAACATGATATTTTAGTTAGAATTCCTAACAAAAAAAGAGACACTTAAATAAAAATAATTGAGGTAATAAAAACTTTGTAATATCATGAGAATAATGGGATTCATGATATACTATGTCAAATTACCTTATATACACCATATAAAATTAAATTGGTGTATAACAACGAAGGAGTCTCAATGGAATGTAAATTGAGATGAAATCTCTCATAAAGACCGTATCCTTAGGTTAAGGATAAATCAACAACATAATTATGCGTGACAAATATAAATACAGTCAACATGATTGGATATTCAGTATAAAACAATCAAAAGACATTCACACATAATCTTGTAAAAACAGCACCAATGAATTAGATGTTTAACTCAATAAATGGAGATTTAGTTAAAATTACTCTTATCAAGTTCATATCAATGACTTGAGAATTTATCAATTGAGTGATTATGTGTATCAAAATTATATCCATAGAAAGGGAGCGGAAATTATGACATAAGCAAAGGAATAGTGATTGCACACATAATTTTGGAGTAAAATAATCAATGAAATATGCGTAAAGCCGAATGAGGGGAAATTGAAATTTAAAATTACATTATTGATTTGGTAACTTACTAAACATGAACCCCTGAAAGAATTATAATACAATGATGATGTAAATATTCATGAATTAAAGTATATTACACAATGAATACAAACATGGGTAGTACACACACCACATGCAATAAATAAGTGGTGAATAATGGAAATCTCACGGAATTTAAAGTGAGATAAGAAACCCCTTACATTGTACTTTTTCTTTGGTCGAGGGTAGGTTATCCTCCTGTATAATGGTGAAATAATTTATATTTAATTATACAAGGATCATATACATTAATATCATATATGATCTTTTAACATTTCTTTTGTTTATAATATCTTAGTATTATCGTCGTTTCAGGTGTTAACTTACTCATTTTCTTTTATATGTTTTGTTACATATGTCGTATTTGTTATGTGTAGGTTTTATCATACTCATATACAGAATTATATCAAGTCCTTGAACATTATTTTTAATAATCATATGGGAATTATACTTGAATGGATATGATGGGGATTCAATCTCGTCGCGTTCGTGGAGACGGTAGTCTGTACATATGCACGAGCGATAATATCATTCTTATGATGTTAAAATAACATATAGTTGGATGATATATCATATATAAAGAATAAATTTAATGTTATATTTATTATTTACATGAATTAAACATCATTATTATACCCATCCAAATAAGAATGTATTGAATTACAATTACACCACGACGTGGAGACGGTAGGCCGTACGTACGCACGTATGGTGACATGTCATTCAAAGGATGGATTGAATAATGAATATGGTTGTAACATATTTATAATAACATCAAATTATATTGAAGATACTGGAGTTATTATTTTAGAATGTAAATAACAAAGAAAGTGGAAGTTGAAGATGAAAGGAACTTGAAAGAGGGTGGTGAAAACATTACCTCTTCTTCGGGTTCTTCCATTTGACTTGATCATAAGGGATCCTTAAGTTGTCTTTATGATCAAAATAAGGCCTCTAGGATGAATTAAGGGAAGTTGAGAGAGTATTTGGGAAGGTTTTGGCCGATCCAAAAGGCTTTGAATGTGTGAATTAGTGATAAGGGGGAGTTCCCTTTTATAAGAGGGGTGAGGGGCAGCTTTGGAAAAGCTAGAAATATTATTTTATAATAAATTAATATTCGGTTTATAATGGCTCCAATGTAGATTATTAAAATTATAATGTGGTTATGGGTCGAAATAATTTCAACCAATATAATTTAGACAGGTTTGGGTCATTATATTAACCTTATCTTTTATTTTTAACTCTTAGTTAATTAGTTTGACATTTACCATGTCACTTTGTATTTTTATATTATATAGTTAATAAACTTACTATATATATCCAAGAGACCCCCAAGTGTTCCATTATTGACACACATATCATGATATAAGTCCTTTAGCCGAAAATTAAATTTTTAGGAATATGATATCAATTAATAATATACTATTTTTTTGAAAAACTCATTTATGTCAATTTTGACACTATTCAATAATTTATTTTTGTTAAAGTCTTAACAACTTGATTAATTCAAACCAAATTCATTTATGAAATCCTATAATGTCATATTAACCAATAAAATTCATTAATGGCATCAAAACTCTCAAATTATATTTATTTTAACATTTATATTACCAATTATTTGATTCTTTCATTGATAAGGAAAGTACTACATCATTATTGTATCATAAATAATATTAACTATTAAATGTCTAAAAATTATAAATAAAATACCATTATGTATGAAATCGTTTTATCTATCTAATGAATATTTATAGTCTAAAATTCAACATATATAACCCTATGTAAAAATTGTTTTTCTAAAAGATATATGCTAATGTCATTTTTGTATTTATTTTAACTTAATTAATATAAAGTGTCCTTATCACTTACAAGTGGATCCATGAGGTCTCAAAATAGACCCAAATATTCTTATGGTCGGAGATGTATCAAAAAATAAGGTTAGGACATGTTTTAGTGTAATTTATTATTATTATAATATTATTTTTTTACCCTTATTTACCGAATTTACCCTTTAACCATGGTAATTAAAATATTTACCGAAGTAATTATTCAAAATGTCTAAAAATAAAATTTACCTATTTACACAATTTGGACATCCTGATTCCAAATATGGAATCCTTTTTTCCAAATTCAAAACACAGAAGTGGCAGAAATTAATTTAAAATTATTTCCCATTGTTAAAACAAAAATCGTGTTTTTAAGAGATAATAACTATCAAAAGATTGACACTTGTTTATGTATGGTTTAATTATGAAATTATGTCTAATGACCAAAATTGTATTAAATGTTAAAAATATATTCTAAATATACTTTAAATCCACTCAAATTAATAATTTATCACTACTAATTATTTCGATTAAAAAAGTTTTTTTTAATTAAAATTCGGTAATTTTCCCTATTCATAAAAATATAAAAGTTGTCTGAAAAGTACCAAAATTTCACCCTAGGCTAATTTCAATATTCCAAATCCGAAATTAAATTCCATTTTTAGATATTAAATTTATAAAATTTTAAAAAGTGGGTATTAATATTATTAACAGCTACTTTGATTGGTCGCAGTGTGTTAGAAACTCGAAGTTGCGTACAACACATGCTACTGTATTATTCAAAGAGAATCATACCGTGGAAGCTTGGGGTGTTACACTTTTCCCTTAAATTTTTTATATATTATTTAAATCAAATAATGTGATAAAATGTCACTCTCTTAGTTTTAAATATCCTTTATGTGTTCAAATAGAGACAAAAACTAATTATGAGAGAATATTAATATTCAATTTATGAATAATAAAATTATATTAATAATCTTAATTTATTTATAAATTTCAAGTATTATTTAATTATCTTAAATTCTTATAAAACACCAAAATAATATTTATTCAATTAATGGAAAAATAAAATAAATGATTTTAAAAATATTAAAAGTTATATAATTTGATTAATTTAGAGTTTTACATTAATTTTATAGGAAAATATGATATATTAATGTTGTGTTACAATATTAGATTCAAATTAAAACTGTTTATTTAGGTCTTTTAAGTCAAATTAAATGAATAGTGTCCAAATTGACAATAAAGATATTTTAGAAAAATAATATTTTATTAAATTATTTAAAAGTAATAAGTATCTTCAAATATAGAAATTTGGATATGATATAATAAAAAAATTAATAAAACTTCCATTTATGGTCCATTTTTCACCTTATAAGTTAAAATTATTACACTTTAATATTGAAATATTTGTTACCATGGTTAAAATTAAAATTGGTTAACTCAGGGTTAATCAAAATGATATGGTTTAAAATTAAATCAAAAATTGTATAAATTATATTATTTTTTTGGATTAAAACCCTATCCAATATTATATTTTAATCTATTTCCATTTGGGGGAATTTATATTGAGAATTAATTTATTATAATTTAATATTTCGAGAAATTCTGAAAGTTCCCCTAAAATAAATTATAAAAGGGCACATCTGCCTTCACTATTTTCACAAATTTGTTCCTTATATATCAATAAAACTCTATTAATTTATCTTATAAAATTACATATCCACATTATATAAGTTTGTTTCTTCCGGAAATACCAACCCTATATCCCTTTAGAGGAGATCTAACAGAGCTGTTTCAAATAAGAGGTAATCACCTTAACAGATCACTTTTTTTCTACTATTATTTTTATCCTATAAATCTATATTATTTATCCAAAAATTATAAATTAAGAATCATAAATATTCATTAATATTATTATGATTATTGAAAGTTCATTATATTCCCTCTTTCCCTTCAAATAAGAAGTGAAAGTATCGCTCGTGCGTACGTACAGTTTACCATCTCCATGTAGCAATGAAATTAATTTTACATCACTACCTTTTATAGATGATTATTATGATGGGTTTAATATTTATATATTATAATTATTAAATAATTATACTTCTGTAATTATAATATCACATATACCTACTTACCTTCTAATCCATTGGGAAATGATAACGCCGCTCATACGTACATGTGGACTACTACCTCCACAAAGTGATGGGCTTAATTTTTAAATTATATTTTAATTAGAGGATAATGAGGAATAATTTTATGAATATATATAATATATATGATATATATGATATAATAGTTATCCTATAAAGTTTAATTAATATTTACCTTTCTTTTGTTCTATCCGTCGAAAAATGAAAACAACGGTCATACGTACATACGACCTACTTTCTCTATGAACGGTGTAATTAATTTTATATATATAAATTTTATGGATAACTATAAATATGTATATAATGTATATATATTATATTTATATCATTATTACTTTTATTTTGGTGATTTTACCAAGATAAATGTTCAAGTACTATAACTATTGAACTAAAATACTCATGATAAACAAAACAGTTAACCCAAAAAAATAAAAACTTTAATATGGAATTATTGATAAAATGGGGTGTTAAAATATTATAAAGGGATAATATATGATATTATAAGTATAAAAATGACTATTTTATAGAATTATAATAAATTTAAATTTATTATATATGGAGTTAGAGAGCTTTCGAAACAAGGAAAACTCAATGTAATGAAATTATGTCACAATCTCATTGTTTATTAGGAATGATTATGATTATTACTAAAATGATAAAATATTATGATATACCTCTCAATATACACAATAAGTTTCTTATCATATGGTGATTTATTTAAAATACATGTTTTCATTTCATTTCCCTCTCTTTAAGTACTCAATAGACTCAAAATATATTTTTATGGAAAATCCACTTCATTTCTCTAATTAGTAAAAAAATATTTTTTACAAATTTATGTTTTCAAAAAATGTTTTAAAGAATATTTTTACTATTATACAATGAATTTTTGAAAGTAATTTTTACCCGTTTTTTACTTTTAAATTTACTTTTGAAAGGAATATATTTTCATTCTCCAAATGAATTACTTTATGACTTTTCCAAATAAAGTTTTAAAGGAATATTTTTCAATTTATAAGGCCTGAAAGAATATTACCAACATATAGATTAATTATTTATTTGAATCTCACTTTACAATTTTACATGGTTCTTTTCAAAAAAATCTTTTATGATTGTGTAGTTTTTTTTAATAAGTGATTTTAAAAGGAAAAGTATTTTTTCTTGAAGAATTTTATAATGGTATTTTAATGGTATTTAAATTCATTAATAACAAAATCATTTGACATAACTTGTGATTTACTAGGGATATTATCCAAGGACACCATCCTTGTTCTTTATCTGGATGGTTTATGTTTATGATGCAATGATGTTTATGAAACTCATTCCATTTCCATGGGTTATTCTCTAATGAAATGTTTATGAAACCCATTTCTTTTCATGGTTTTAAATATGATGAATGGTTTATGATATTATTGTACACATATGTATGATTTTTATTATGTTACAGGTGGGACCTATATCTCCCTCTAATATATTGGGTAAACATTGATATCTCATGAGATAAATAAGAGTATAATGAGAAGTGAACCTAGTTCACTAAGGGACTCTATCCACTATGATAGTCTTGGGAGTAAACATTGAATACTATGATGGTTTGGGGGGTGAACCCAGTCCACTATAATAGCCTTTTAAATGATCCTTAACTACTAATGAAATTATCTTATATGCTTATGTGTATGCCATAAATTCTATGTATTATTACTATGTTAGGATTTCATGGTTCATGTAATTTAATTTTCTTATGATTCATGTCTTATGAAATGCCATGATTTATGAAATGGAATAAGATTATAATATTTGATATATAGGGTATTGTTTTTAAATGTTAAGAAGATGTTATTACACCCTTATGCTTTTGTTATTCTTATACGATCATTGATATCTCCCTTGTTTACCCTCATTCGGAATATGATCTCACCCTTTTCTTATGTTTCCTTTCACCATGTCATGACTAAATGTATGAAGTATGATATTTCTAAGAAGGATGAAAGTTATGATGAAATAAATGGGATATGATGTAGATATTTTATGAACCAGTTGTTTTTGTTTCCAAATATCAAAATATTATATACCTAAACGATTCTATTTAGGATTGAAATTTTATGTAATTAATATTCTTCTGTTAGGATGTAATATCTATGTATAAAAATTTTGGGTTTCTATAGTTGGTATTAGAAAAAGGTTTAGTTAACCTTTTGAAACAAGGATGATAAAACATTAGTAGGAACCCTAGGGATGAGTCTATGTATTAGATAAAATCATAATGTTTTTGTAGTGAATATAAATTATCTAGGTTAAACCTAAGGCGTCTTGATTTAGAAATCCTATATATTATTTTTCAAGATTATGTGGTTTCCCACAATTATTATTGTTGCTCACACTATACTTTTTTGGTTTTCTTAATGGCTGGAACTTGAAGGAATCATGTTAATGTTGAATGTGATAGATAATGCAATGATTGTTATCTTGAGAAACTTAATGTTATGGGAAATGGAATTAAAAATATTATTTCTATACTCATATGACTTTATCAAGGTATTAATCAAATTGAGATTCAAAATGATCCGAGGAGGGAATAACGTTATGTTGATTCACTCATGAGTTAATGCACACCTTCTTTTATTGGGTTCATTGATCAACTAGTCACTGAGTAATGGATCAATACTATTGAAAAGATAATTTTCATTATTCAGTGTTTGGAACATGAGAAATTTATTCTAACTATTTATCATTTATAAGGTGAAGTAGATTAGTGATGGAATCTTTTCAATGACATGAGATAACAATATGAAATTGAATATATATAGTTGGATGAATTTAAAATCTTATTTATCAAAAACTACATTCGTTGTATTCTTAATATGAAAATAGGGAAGGAATTCATGGAGTTTAAAAAGAAGAACGACGAATTTGTTGGTAGTTATGAGGAAAATTTCAAAATATTTTCAAGGTTCACTATTCATAATATCATCCAACCTGAAAGTAAGGTTGACCAATTCTTCAGTTCCTTTAAAAAAATTATCTAAATAGAATTATCCATAAGGGACTTAAGTAGTTATGAATAAATAGTTTTATGTACTATTAGGGTGGATATAGATATTATAGTTACCCATAGATATCATGGTTTTTATAATAAGATGAAAATGGAAGTCAAATGAAATTATAAAAACAATATAGATAATAATATGATCCTTCATTTATGATTTAAATGTCGAAGGAAACCTAGGGGAAACTGTCTTTAAGGGAAGTGGTAAATGTTTCATGTTTGGAAAGGAAGTTCATTAGAGAATTGAATACAGAATTGATGGGAAGAAGTTATCCAATTATGAGAACATATAGAATATATATAGAATCCACCCTCAACACTCTAGTGTTTTAAATGAAATGAGTATGGGTATTATGATAACCAGTGCCCAAATCCAAAGGTAAATGATGATGATTGATTTCAACAACCTCTTATGCTAATACAATAATTGAAATATCATGTGATCACTATTTATGATGAGGGATACGATAATGAAAAGGTGAAATGTGTAGTTTTAAAGACCCAGAAATTTCAAGGAAATTTTTTTTCTTAAATAATTTGAAATATTACAAGTCTGCAGTTTATTACGGCACTTGATTCCAAGGCCCGGTGTGCCCAGAATCACTTTCTGAATTTTTGTTCGGGTACGTTCAGTAAACGTATGGGCGGGTGTTTCTATCTTTTGAACAGGTTCTCGTAATCGAAATCTGAGGGCACCGAAGAACTCGCAGCTCTTGTATTCGCTTAAGGGGACCTTTACCGCAGTTGCGTTTTATGCAGGTTGAAAGTTAATTTTTGGGGTTTAATAAAAAAGTTAAATAAAATTTTTGTGAACAATTTTATTTATCTTGGGTAGTTAAATCCTACATGGGGAAGTTATTGGTGGGTCCCACACCCACATAACCTCTCATGAGAGGATATTTTTGAGGTGGGGCCCAAACGATCCCTAACCTTTCATCACCCCATAACTCCCCTCAACTCCCTTAAACCCCCCTTGTTTAATTTTTGACAACTCCCCCTCATTTAATTAGGTGGAGCCTCTCCGCATTCCACCCTCTTCATTAATGTGCCAACCTTATCAAATTAATTAAGTGAGCACCCTTAATTAATTATTTCTTTTGAATTAATTTGAAATGGCAAGGAATATCTATTAAAATTGGGGGAAGCATTAATATAATTTTGGTTGGAAAATATTGTGGCGGGGAATCCTTGGAGAATTAAAAGAGAGATTTAACCTTCCATGAAGAACGATGTCTTCTTCGACGAAGAACACTGATTCCATCGAAGAACGATGACGTGACTTACTTCCTCTTTCTCCACAACAATAGAGGAGATGCCAATTCCTCTTCGAACACACCCCGATGTCCACAGAATCGACGTCTGTTCTCCGCGACTCCGCCATCCGCGACGCTCGACCACCGTGACGTTCGTCATCCGCGACTACGACGAACAATCCTTGATCGAGTTAGGGGTTTCATATAATTTATAAGTGAATAAATTATCTTGATTGTGTTCATTTATTTGGAATAACCTTGGCCAAATTGTTACCGCCTAATGCGGAGGGCGTGGGCCGAACAAACACGGCCCAACGACCCTACATTGTTTTCCTGAATTTATTCACGATTGAGGTGCGATGGAAGAGGCCGCGACGAGCGAGGGCGGTGGTTGGGATGCGGCCACGTGCGAAGAACCACAACCCGAAATTTCAGGCCGCTCAGCCAAAAATGAACTGGCCTGCTAAACCCGGCCGGGCCAAAGGAAGACTGCGGCGCCACATGGGGCCCCACACTGCCGAGGACCGCAGGCCACGCTCTGCGGGCCACTTCGGAAGTGAACCGGCCGGCTCGTCGGCCGGTTAGGTAAAGGATATGTGGCACTTGAAGGTGCCACGCAGCAAGACCGCACCCCGCCCGAGCAGGCCGCTCGCGCCAGGAAGGTCGGCCAGCTTCGGTCGCCCGGTTGGGAGGGTGGCGCCACCGGTTTGGGAAAGAAGCCCCCCCCCCCCCGCCTCGGACCACTCGGCCACCTGGTCTGATCTGTGGCCAGCCAGGTAGCACCCTGCGAGGCCACCCCACGCCGCGTCGAGCCGCGCCGCGCCGGGATACGTCGCGCCGCACCAGGCCGGACCGCGCCGCGCCAGGTCGGCCCGCACCCCACCGGGCCGGGCTGCGCCCCCTCGGGCTAGGCCGCACCCCTCAGGCTGGTCCACGCAACTCATTGGGCATGTCCAACCCTTTTCCGGGTCAGACCCGCCAAAATCGGGTCGACCCGACCTGCCAGCCCACTGGGCTTAACGGGCCGGGCTCGGTTTCACTTAAACGTGAATAACTTAAAGACTGTGCGTTTGATCGACACGCCGTCTGCAGAATTGGGACCCTCGTGATGAAGCGGTCCTTTTTAGATTCTCTAAGTGAGTTTTGGATGAATTGGGAAAATTTCTAGGTTTGGAACGAGCATATTTCGAACTGGGCCCCTAGAACGAAAATTACAATATCTCTCAGACCGGGCATCTGATTGACGCGTCGTCTGTCGCGGTGGGTTCCTTTTGACGAGACAAAACATTTGGGTACATCAACTATAGACTTTGTGATATTTTTAATGAAGACCCCTTTTCTCGAGGAGTAGACCCTCCTGGAATCGAGCGTGTTGTGTGCGGGAACCCTAGAGCTGGCTACGACTGTGATGAATACCGTACTGGGATCCTCCGTGGGTTCGATGACGATGACTAGTGTACTTGGATCCTATTTTGGTTCAGTAGCGATGACTACTGTACTTGGATCCTCTTTGGGTTTGGCAGTGATGACTACTGTACTTGGATCCTCTGTGGGTTCGGCAACGATGACTTCTGTACTAGGATCCAACATGGTTTCAGAAGAGAAGATGATTCAGAGGATACATCTAATCATCTCCACTCCTCTTCGTGAGTTTTATACCTGTGTGAGTTGAGTCTTCACTTTCAATCATTATCATTTATGAGATTGACTACATTCCTGTGTGGAATGAGTTGTGCTTGGGCTCGAGAGTTGGTGCCGAACTGGGATTGATGACTTTGGTATATGTATGGGAATGTACATAATTATACTTGGTTGTTACTTCTTAATTGTATCTTTCCCTTGTGGTTTATCCTTCATGGATTCTGGGATACCTTAGGGGGTCTTGAAGTCCCTACTTAGTATTGTTATACTCACCCCTACACAGGCTATTCCCGTACTACGTTTTGTTGGATGCGGATGATGGACAACACTGATCGTGGAAGAGACTTGAGAAGCTGGACGGTACCCAGAGGTGAACCACTCGGCGGGACATACACGGAGTGGACGGACAGACCCGAGGTGCTGAGGTGACCATTTGTACCCACCCTTCAGGTGGGATTCCCATAGCACTACTACAAACACGGCCTTTATCGGTGCTAAAAATGGCCTTTATCAGCGCTAGAAAAGCGCTGATAAAGCCAGCGTAGATAAAGGGGGGGTCCCCTTTATCAGCGCTTAATTTATCAGCGCTCTCGTTTTAGCGCTGATAAAAGTTAAAAAAGTTTAAATTTTTTTTAAAAAATTTAAAAAATACTGCCAATCAGGGGGGGCTTTTATAGCGCATGAACCCCCCCCCCTTTTTACAGCGCTTTTCGGCCCCTATACAACACCCCACGCACCCCACGCACCCCCCTCCACCCTTTAACAGCGCTTGCTCCAATATTCCCCATGCGCGCGCACCCCTGCCTCCACCAGGATTTGAACTCGAGACCTCCCCCCTGCGCGCCTAAGCCCTTACCACTACTCTATTTTGATTTGCTTTCCAATTCATGATATCTCTATACATATATATATTTATATATTTAGTTATATTTATTCGTATAGTAATATATATTTATATTAATATATATATATAGTTATATTATAATATATATAGTAATATTAATATATATATATAGTGGTATTAATATATATCTATATCTATATATATATATATTTAGTTATATTTATTCGTATAGTAATATATATTTATATTAATATATAGTTATATTAACATATATATAGTTATATTAACATATATATAGTAATATTAACATATATATAGTTATATTAACATATATATAGTTATATGAATATATATTTATATAGTTATATTAATATATATATAGTGATATTAATATATATATTTATGGTGATATTAATATATATATTTATAGTAATACTAATATATATATATGTAGTTATATTAATATATATATAGTTATTAGATTAATATATATATATAGTTAGATTAATATATATATATATATAGTTAGATTAATATATAGGTATATAAATATTCATATATTGGTATTTTAAATAAAATGGATATTAGTTATTATTTAGATAAAGCTAATATATTTTATATGTAAATATGTTTAATTATTTATTTAAAAAATTTAATTTTTAGGTGCGAATATATAAAAAATATGTACATATAGTTATATATTTGATTATAAATAGCAGTTCATTATAAAAAAGGATGAAATTTCAAAGACATAATATCAATATGAATATTATACCTTGGAATAAATTCATACCCCACCAAAAAAATCCAAAAATACCCCCTTAAACGAGGGTGAAATCCACAAAATGCTAAAAAATCGGGGTACCCCGACTAAAAACTCAGTTTTGGAGGCCTTCTGGGCCTCTTTTGGTCTCGAAAATAGCTTGACTGTGGTCCCCCTGAGTTACAGCGACGTAGAGCTCGTCGCAGGCTTCGATTTGATATGTGGTAGAGCTCAAACGGACACCCGGATCAAAAGTTATGGCCGTTTGAAGTTTGAGTTGCGTTTTCAACATATTTTAGATCTTTTTTAAATTTTTTTAGTTTTTTTAGTCCTCAAATTGTTATTAAATGACTATTACTCCATAATTATTATCAAAATATTAATTAAAAATATTTTTTTAATTTTTTAAGAAGTCATTTTCACTAAATATCTTAAATATTAAGTATAATAAGTATAAATGTACATTTATACTTATCTAAAATATATTTAAAAATTATATATTATATTTATATAACAATATAACTATATTTATATATTAATATATTTTAAATTTTTTTTTGAAGTCGACCCTTTATCAGCGCTAAAAAAGCACTGATAAAGGCCCCCCTTTATCAGTGCTACTAAGCAAGCGCTGATAAAGGGGGGCCTTTATCAGCGCTACTAAGCAAGAGCTGATAAAGGGGTTCCCTTTATCAGCGCTAACGAAAAGCGCTGATAAAGGGGGGTCCCTTTATCAGCGCTAAAAAAAAGCGCTGATAAAGGGGTGCCTTTATCAGCGCTTTTTTAGCGCTCATAAGGGCACCCTTTATCAGCGCTTTTTTGAGCGCTGATAAAGGGACCCCCCTTTATCAGCGCTTTTTCGTTAGCGCTGATAAAGGGGGGCACTGCGAAAAACTGTTTGTGTGGTAGTGTAGGATAACTCAATGGTTGCTTCTTTACTTTATTGTTGTTGTACTAGTCTTTCAGTTTTACTGTAGTCACTGTTGGGCTTGTATTTCTGTCCCCTTTCCTTTCAGTACTTACTTCTGTATTTTGGTTTTACTTAGTGCTTACTTCTATTGCATAATCTTTTGTGTTTTTTTACTATATAAAGGCAATGCCTTTCCTTTTTATCAGGATTTACGCCTTTGGTGCTAGTCCCCAGCCCCTGGCCTATGGAAGGCGGTCTTGGGGTAGTCACAGCACGGGCCCCGAGGACGGGTCATGAAAAATTGGTATCGGAGGAGTCTATTCTACCGCAGAACTCAGGACTCTAATTATTAAATCTCTATGAAGCAACAGTGTTAATAGTATTGAGGGTGGTTATCAGTCCAGGCAGTCTAGTGTTAGTGTGGTGGCCGACGTATCCATACACCAGGACCCTGACCTCTGATTTCGGACTCAGTGCACGAAAACACTGATTGCATCTGTGTTTCCTTTGAAAATTTTTCTTCGTGATTACTTTGTGTCATCTCACCAGGTATACTGTTTTGACTGTTGCACACCTGTTTCTTTTCAGTATGGCGCCACGAATGCAGCCAACTAGGGTTCTGACTTACGTGCGAGGTGGTATCCCACCGAGCAACGAGGCATTGGTGCAGGGCCTCATCACAGCGGAGGCACCAGCGGTACCACTACCCACTGAGCCACCGATACTGCCAGCCCCAGCAGTAGACAGTGCATGCCTCATGAGTGTGTTGCACGAGTTTTAGTGACATAGGCCTCCTTGGTTCCATAGAGAGACAGACCCATAGGCAGCCAGCAATTGGCTAGACGCTGTCGTCAGGGTTTTCAGATTAGTGGGGACACCAGCTGATCTTATGACGATCATTGCTATGAGTCTCCTGCACGCACAAGTAGGTAGATGGTGGATCCCGATGCTCTAGGTGCATGACGAGGCATCTTTACTTTGGATAGACTTCAAGAGTCTCTTACGCTTTGAGTTTGTTCCCACCACCCTTCGTGCGGTGCGGATCCAGGAGTTACTTCATCTGTGGCAGGGCAGCATGACAGTAGCTCAGTACTCAGCGAGGTTCACCGACCTCTAACGCTACTCCATGGACATGGTACGGGACCCTTCCTTCAGGGCCCGGACTTTCGAGCAGAGACTGAGGCATGAGATTAGGGCTTCAACGATTCCCCTATGCATCCTGACGTAGGTGGGGGTGCTAGAGAAAGCCTTTTTAGTGGAGAGATTCCTCATTGAGCAGTCGCCAGTGGAGAGACCCAACACAAGAGGACACATAGCAGATTCTTCTGCTGCAAGTAGTAAACAGTTGACATAGAGGTCCAAGAGGACCAGGCCATCAGGTGGGTGACCTCAGGATACTGGTTTGGATGTGCGAGGCACACGAAACAGATTCAGCCATACGAGGGGAAGATAGTGTTATGCACACGGCGGGCAAGGTCACATTTCTCGAGACTGCCTAACTCACCATGAAGATGAGAAGAAGATAGTAGAGGGACCTCGTAGGCAGAGGCATAGGTTCAACCATGGTGGTCCACCAGGAGAAGGCGGACAAGGTAGAGGAGATGGCCGAGCAGCGGGTGGTGGATGACGTTTCGAGGCTCTACCACCACCACCACCAGGAGGTCCACCCCGACCACAGGGAGCTGGCGGACAGAGGCGGGCTTAGCTCTAGGCAGTCAAGGCCTATGACCACGGTGCACCTGAGATGATTCAAGGTACTGTATGTGTCTAATCCACCCTTGCTATTGTACTTGTAGACACAGGAGTGAGTCATTCTTTTATTGTCGATGCCCTTGTTTGGAGTTTGGTGATTCTGACGGAGCTGTTGGCTCGATCCTTTCGGCTAGAGACTCCTACGGGAGTAGACTCGACAATTAAGAACTGGTGCTGGCAGTGTGATCTTACTCTAGGAGGCGAGATCTTCTGCTGGGATCTTCTTGTAGCGGAGTAGAGGACTTACGAGGTCATCTTGGGTATTGAATGATTATCTACAATTCATGCTCAGATAGACTGTATTAGACGCATAGTGCAGTGTGTCCACATGGATGGGAGTAGATTCACCTTCACCGGTGATAAGGGAGCCTTTGCAGCGCAGGATGGACTTATTCAAAGGAGAGGGAAGTCGATCACACATCAGTTGGCTAGTCTCATCCTTGGAGCAGTTGATGTGCAGAGTCTGAGTTTTCCTGTTGTGGTGGATCAGTATGCGGACTTTTTTTCTGACGACATTCCATGACTACCTCCTCGCAGAGAGGTAGACTTCTATATTGACTTGTACCCCAGGATAGCATCGATGTCTACTCCAGCATATCGGATGGCTCCCGCTGAGCTTCGTGAGCTTTGGGTCCAACTGGAGGACTTGCAGGGAAAGGGATTCATCCGACCCAGTGTATCACCCTGGGCTTCTCTGATTTTGTTCTCCAAGTAGGTGGATGGGAGATTGCTACTATGTGTCGACTACCGTCGCCTGAATTAAGTGACCGTAAAGAACAATTACCCACTTCAGTGGATTGATGACCTCTTTGATCAGCTCAAGGGAGCACGATGGTTCTCGAAGATAGACCTCAGTTCTGGCTATCACTAGCTCAGAGTTCAAGATGAGGATGTGCAGAAGACGGCCTTCAGGTGTCGGTATGGCCAGTACGAGTTCTTGGTTATGCCCTTCAGTATAACCAACACACCAATTATGTACACGAGTCTCATGAACAGGATCTTCCAGCCTTACCTTGATCGATTTGTCGTGTTTTTCATTGAAGACATACTGATTTACTCGACTACTAAGGAGGAGCATGCCTATCACCAGCGGGTTGTACTGGATACACTCTGAGAGTGCCAACTTTATGGTAAGCTCTTGATGTGTCATTTCTGGATTCGAGATGTTCAGTTCATGGGACACATCATCTCGGAGGTGGGAGTAGCAGTGGATCCAGTGAAGATCGAGGTAGTGCTTGGTTGGGAGTAACCTAGGAGTGTTATGGAAGTGCAGAGTTTCCTTGTTCTGGTAGGGTACTATCAGAGATTTTTTCCAGACTTTTCCAGAGTTGCAGAACTGATTTTAGACTTAACAAAGAAGGGGAAACCCTTCGTGTGGTCAGATATATGTCAGTAGAGCTTCCAGATGATGAGGTAGAGATTGACCAGTGCGCCCATCTTGAGGCTACCGGAGGAGGGCGTTGGGTACGTATTTTACTGCGACGCATTAGGGACCGGACTCGGGTGTGTCCTGATGCAAGAGCGAGCAGTGGTTTTGTATGTTTCACGACAGTTGAGACAGCACAAGAAGAACTATGCTACCCATGACCTGGAGTTAGCAGTAGTGGTCTTCGCCTTGAAGAAGTGGTGACACTATCTCATGGGCGAGCACTTTACAGTCTACTCTGACCACTAGAGTCTCAGGTATATCTTCTTGCAGAATTACCTGAACCTAAGACAGTGGTGATAGCTCGAGTTCCTCCAGGACTATGAAATTGAGATAGTCTATACTCCTAGGAAGGGGAATGTTGTAGCTGATGCTCTTAGTAGGAGATCAGGCATTCAGCTACTATGAGAGGCGACGGAGCAGCTAGCCGCATTGTAGATATCCTTTGTGGAAAGAGATAGAGCAGCCTTTCTACAGCCACTCACACTCACTCCTCCACTCCTTCAGTGAGTTAGAGAGGCACGACGTGGGGACGTTGACTGTGAGATGCGACATGCTCATATATCCACAAGGTATGTGCCTGATGGATTTTTTGAAGGAGGGGAGCACATCGTCCTCTTCAGGGGACATACCATGGTACCAGTTGCACTGTAGGAGGAAGTGTTAAGGGAGTTTTACACTTCCCCTCTATCAGTAATCCCAGGAATGTTTAAGATATACTAGGACCTCAGACGATAGTACTCGTGGCCAGGTATGAAGAAGACTGTAGTAGAGTTCTTTTCACGATGCCTCACTTGTCAACAAGTGAAGGCAGAGCACCAGGTTCCAGCAGGTTTGGTTCAGCCCTTAGAGGTTCCAGAGTAAAAGTGGGATGGGATATCCATGGATTTTGGGACAAGGCTTCCACGTACATCCATAGGAAATGACTCTATCTAGGTGATTGTAGACTGACTCACCATGTCGGACCACTTCCTACAGATCAGAGAGCAAGGCTCAATAGAGAACTTGGGACGTCTCTACATTCAGATGATCATATGGATTCATGGTGTGCCATCGTCTATCATTCCGGATAGAGATGATCGATTCACATCCCACCTATGGAAGGGGTTACAGGAGGCTTTTGCGACGTAGCTACATCTGAGCACCGTCTTCCATCCTCAGACAGACGTCCAGATAGAGAGGACCATTCAAACTCTCGAGGACATGCTCCGTGCATGTGTCCTTGACTTTGGTCGCAGCTTAGAGGATCACCTACCCCTGGTGGATTTTGCGTACAACAAAATCTATCACTCCGCCATTGGGATTGCACCTTAAGAGGCACTGTACGACCAACCTTGTAGATCACCTCTGTGCTGGACTGACCCAGGGGAGTCAGCACTTATAGGACCAGAGATGGTTCAGGCTACGACAGAGAAGGTGCAGATCATCCAGGAGTGGATGAAGACTTCATAGAGCAGACAGAAGACCTATACTGATAGGAGATGGAGACCAATGGAGTTCGAGGATGGTGACCATGTCTTTTTACGGGTCTCACCTTGACGAGGTCTACGGAGATTTGGCCGAGGTGGAAAGTTATCTCCACGATTCATCAGACCTTTCAGGTCCTCAACAGAGTAGGCAAGGTGGCTTACCGCCTAGCCCTTCCACCTCAGTTTCTCCTGGTGCATTATGTCTTCCATGTATCTCAGCTGAGGAGATACATGCACAACCCATCCCACATCGTCGACCACGGGGAGCTGGACATTGATGATGGGGAGAAATTCTCGGAGGTTCCAGTGGAGATCTAGGATTGACAGGAGCGCGTCCTATTTGGATGGTTGATTCCTCTGGTGTGCATTCACTGGCAGCATGGGAACCTTCAGAAGAGCACTTGGGAGAGGGAGGCTCAGATGCAAGCTCAGTAACCCCATTTGTTTCCCTAGTTTGTGTTGTAGCTTTCCGGGGACGTAAAGACCTGGGGTGGGAGTAATGTAAAGACTCATAAATTTAAAATAATTTTTTTTTCTTAAATAATTTGGAATTTTACGAGTCTACAGTTTCTGACGGCACTTGATTCTGAGGCCCGGTGTTCCCGGAATCAATTTCTGATGTTTTGTTCGGGTACGTTCAGTAAACGTACGTGCAGGTGTTTCTATCATTTGAAACGGTGCTCAGAATCGAAATCTGAGGGCACCGATGAACTCGCAGCATTGGTATTCGCTTAAGGGGACTTTTACCGCAGTTGTGTTTTATGCGGGTTGAAAGTTAATTTTTGGGGTTTAATAAAAAAGTTAAATAAAATTGTTGTGAACTATTTTATTTATCTTGGGTAGTTAAATCCAACATGGGAAAGTTATTGGTGGCGCCCACACCCACATAACCTCTCATGAGAGGATATTTGTGAGGTGGGTCCCACATGATCCCTAACCTTTAATCTCCCCATAACTCCCCTCAACTCCCTTAAACCCCCCTTGTTTAATTTTTGACAACTCCCCCTATTTAATTGGATGGAGCCTCTCCACATTCCGCCCTCTTCATTAATGTGCCATCCTTGTCAAATTAATTAAGTGAGAACCCTTAATTAATTTTAAATGTCATGACATATCTATCAAAATTGGGGGAAGACTTAATATAATTTTGATTGGAAAATATTGTGGTGGGGAATCCTTGGAGAATTAAAAGAGAGCTTTAACCTTCCATGAAGAACGATGTCTTCTTCGATGAAGAATGCTGATTCCATCGAAGAATGATGATGTAACTTACTTCCTCTTTCTCCGCGACAAGAGAGGAGACGCTACTTCCTCTTCAGATGCACCCAGACGTCCAAAGAATCGACGTCCGTTATCCGTGACGCCGTCATCCGTGACGCCCAACCACTGCGACGTTCGTCTTCTGCGACTACGACGAACAAGCCTTGATCGAGGTAGGGGATTCGTATAATTTATAAGTGAATAAATTATCTCGATTGTGTTGATTTCTTTGGAATAACCTCGGTCAAATTCATACTGCCTAACACGGAGGGTGTGGGCTGAATAAACACGGCCCGACGACCCTCTGATGTTTTCCTAAATTTATTCGCGATTGAGGCAGCGACGACTGAGGGCGGCGGTCGCGCGCTGGCCACATTCGAAGAACCGCGGCCCGCAGCCGCGGGCCCCTTAGCCGAAGAATAACTTCCCGGCTAAAGCCGGTTGGGCTGAAGGAAGACCGCGACACCACAAGGGGTGCCACGCTGCGGAGGAAAGCGGACCACACTCTGTGGACCTCTTCGGCAGTGAACCGGCCGACTCGTCGATCGGCCGGGTAAAGGAGTCAAAGCACCCGAAGGTGCCGCGCAGAAAGACTGTGGCTCAGCCGAGCGGGCCGCTTGCGCCAGGAAGGCTGCCCAGCTTCGGCCAGCCGGTTTGGAGGGCGGCACCACCGGTTCGGGAAAGCGGGACCCCCCTTGGACCGCTCAGCCACCCGGGCCAAGCTGCGGCCAGCCGGGCCGCGCACCTTGAGGCCAAGACGGGATGGGCCGCACAACTCATCTGGCCGGTCCAACCCTCTTCCAGGTAAGATCCGCCAAAATCGGGTTGACTCGACCCGCCAGCCCACTGGGCTTAACGGGCAGGGCCCGTTTTCACTTAAACGTGAATAAAATAAAGACTGTGTGTCTGATCGACGCGCTATCTGCGGAATTGGGACCCTTGCGATGAAGTGGTAAATTTGTGATTCTCTAAGTGAGTTTTGGATGACTTTGGAAAATGCCTGGTTTTGGAATTAGTGTATTTCCAACCGGATCCCTGGAACGAAAAGGCCAATATCTCTCAGACCGGGCATCCGATTGACGCGTCGTCTGTCGCGTTGTGTTCCTTTTGAGGAGATGGAACTTCGGGGTACATCAACTCTAGACTTCATGATAGTTGATGTGATGAACCCTTTTCTCAAGGAGCAGACCCTCCCGGAATCGAGCATGCTGTGTGTGGGAACCCTAGAGCTGTCTCCAACTACGACGACTACCGTACTGGGATCCTCTGTGGGTTCGACGATGATGACTACTGTACTTGGATCCTCCATGTGTTCGGTAGTGATGACTACTATACTTGGATCCTCCGTGGGTTCGGTGGTGATGACTACTGTACTTGGATCCTCTGTAGGTTCAGCAGTGATGACTTTTGTACTAGGATCTTACGTGGGTTCAGCAGAGGAGATGATTCAGAGGCTAGATCTTATCATCTCCACCCCTATTCATGATTTTTATACATATGTGAGCTGATTCTTTAATTTCAATCATTATCATTGATGTGATTGACTTCTTTTCTGTGTGGACTGGGTAGTGCTTGGGCTCGAGAGTTGGAGCCGAACTGGGATTGATGACTTTGGTATATGTATATGCATATACCTAAGTAGACTTGGTTGTTACTTCATGATTGTATCTTTTCGTTGTGTTTTATCCTTTGTTGATTCTGTGAGACCTTCGGGGGTCTCGTGGACCCTACTGAGTATTGTTATACTCACCCCTGCACGGGCTATGACTGCACTACGTTTTGTTGGATGCAGACAATGGACAGCACTGATCGTGGTAGAGACTTGAGGAGCTGGACAGTACTCGGAGGTGAACCACTTGGCGGGATGTACACGGAGTAGATGGACGGGCCCGAGGTGTTGAGATGACCATCTGTACCCACCCTTCAGGTGGGATTCCTGGAGAACGAATCAGTGGTTGCTGCTTTACTTTAATGCTATTGTTCTAGTCTTTTAGTTGTACTGTACTCACTATTGGGCTTGTATTTCCTGCAGCTTTCCTTTCAGCACTTACTTTTGTATTTCTATTTTACATAGTGCTTACTTCTTTTGTGTACTCTGTTGTGTTTGTTTACTATATAAAGGCAACTCCTTCCATTTTTATCGGGATTTACGCCTTTGGTGCTAGTCGCCAGCCCCTGGCCTATGGAAGGCAGGCTTGGGGTAGTCACGGCACGGGCCTCGAGGACGTGTCGTGACAGTAGTTATCATCCACTCTAGAACTTCTAATATCCTATTTGATTTTGTATCTACCTACTCTTTTATATCTATAGATTTTATAAGGTCATCACAGCACAACCTGAGAAATTTGATGTTGAGTTAGCAGTAAAAACACTAATGGTTTGATTATCACATCCCAAGTCTGTTATTCTTCTCCATTTGAAGTTTCTGGGAACATGTTTCCTTAAAATCATGTTATTATTCCTCTAGTCAAATTTAATGCTAATTTGGTCATGGATTTTATTTCCTTACATAAATCCTAAATAAATTTCTAATTAAGGGAAGCTAAAATTAATATTATAAACCAACCAATGATATCTTATTAGTGTGATTATAATAATTAATTTACTATGGAAATTAAATCCATCATATGGATCATGATTTCTATTAAAAAGGGGAATTTTTCTTAGATAGTTAGAGAAAAAATAAACCTCAATTATATGCCTATTTTGTGGGATTTTATTAATTTATTTTTGGAAGAATTGTTTAGTCTTCCACTGAATCTTGAAGTTGAGTTTTCAATAGAACTCATAACTGGTGCTACACATATTTCCAAGACTCCATATAGAATGGCCCTGATTGAATTGAAAGAGTTTAAGAAGAAAATCCATGAGAATCTGGATAAGTAATTAATTCATCCAAGTGTACCACTTTATGGTGCACCTTTTAAATTTTTTAAGAATAAAAATAGATGAATGTTACTCAACATTGATTATTGAGAATGTAACAAGATTGCTATAAAGAATAAGTATCTTCTTCCCCATATTGATGACTTTTTTGATCAACTTTATTGATCTCAATACTTTTACAAGATTTATCTTTATTCTAGATATCATTAATTGAGGTTTGAGAAGGAGTATATACCCAATACAACATTTTTTACAAGGTATAGACGCTATGAATTTATAGTGATTCCATTTAGTCTTGCTCATTCACATGCTATCGTGATGGATTTAATGAATATAGTCTTTATAGAATTTGTTGATCAGTTTTTGGTAGTCTTTATAGATGATATTATTATTTATTCAAAAATAAAGGAATAGCATTAAGATAGTTGGATAATTATGATAAATAACATAATGAATGATAAGCATTTTTAAATAAATCAAGTGTAAATTTTGTCTTTGGAAATTTTCATTCTTTGGTCATATAATCTCAAATGAGGGTATATTAGTAAACCCTTCAAAGACATAAGTTATTAAACATTATCCCAGAACAGCCATTATGACTGATATACATCATTTTATTGGTTTGGATGGATATTATCAATGCCTTGTGGATAATTTTTCATGGATATAGAATCCACTGGCCAATATAACTCAAAAGGGAACCAAGTTCCTTTGGATTGATAAATGTGATGGGTGTTATAAGGAACTGAATAGAAGGATAGATAGTACACATGTGATTACACTACCTTATAGTTGAAAATGGTTTTTAATCTATATTTATTCATAAAATAAGGGATTGGGATTCTTCTTTATTTAGAATGATATGGTTATAGATTATTCCTCGTGACAATTGACGGTTCATGAGAAAATTCACCCAACTAAAGATTTGGAGTTAGCTGTGGTATTTTTTGCATTTGATATATGGAGGTATTATGACTATGAAGAAAGGTGGGTCATATATACTGGTCACAAAAATTTTAAATTATATTTTCACTCAAAATGAAATGATCATGCATAAAAGAAGATAGTTGGAGCTGATTAAATATTATAACTTCTCAATACATTACCCCCTAGGAATGAGAACCAAGTGGAAGATGCTCTAAGTCAAAAAGATCGTGCTAGATTATCTATGAAGATGATAATAAAAGATACAATATTTTTGGACTTTCAAATTTTGGATCTTAAAATTTTGATAGAAGGGGACAAATATTATTTGTATCAAATGAGTGTTTAACCATATATCTATGTAAGAGTAAAGAGGAATAGGGGGATGATATAGAACTGAAAAACAAAGTTAGAAATGTTCATGTTTTTTACCTTGATCGTGATGGAATAATAAGGTTCAAGAATCATGTATGTGTCCCTTTGGTACCAAATTTTATGTAGAAGTTGATTGATAAATCTCATAGTTATTCATTCTCTATTCATCCTAGAAGTATGAAGATGTTTATAGGTATGTAAGAGTATTTCTAGTGACATGAAAGAAATAGACATTTCAGAGTATGTTTATTGATGTTTGGTCTGTCATAAAGTTATGGTTGTGAGATGTAAGTCTAAGGGTATGTCATAACAATTATCGATACCATGATAGAGATGGGAAAACATTTCCATTGATTTTGTCATCAGAATCCCCAAAAAATCTAAAGGGAATAATTATATTTGGTTTATAGTTGATCATCTTATAAAGTTAGTACACTTCATTTCCATTAGATAGAACTTCTCTCTTGATCAACTTACTCAGTTATATTTTAATGAATTCGTAAGATCCCACTATGTACGACTATCAATTGAATCTGGTCAGGATTTTAGACTTACCTAAATGTTTTTTATAAGTCTTTAGAAATATCTATATAAAAAGTTATGTTTTAGATGTTGTTATCATCCTTAGTTAAATTTTAATTATGATAGGAACATTCAATCTCTATAAGACATTTTTATATCTTGATATATGTATTTTAATGGTGTTTGGGATCAACAACTTTCTTTAGTTTCTTATTAAAAAATTTTACACTCTAAAAATTCATATGGCTCATTTTGAATCCCTTTGTGGTAAGAAGTGAATAACTTCAACATGTTGGAATGAAGTTGGATAAATAAAGGTATTTAGACATGATATAGCTGAGTAATTGGAAGATATGTTTATATCCACTCAAAAACATATAACATAATCTCAGAGACGACAAAAACGTTATGCTAACAATCATCAAAAAGATCTAGAGTTTGATACTGGTGAGAATGTATTATAATTAATATCTACCTGGAAGAGGGTGATGATATTTGGAAATAAGTAAAGCTAATTACTATGTATATTAGTCATTTTGAAATTCTTGATCGTATCAGGATGGTATCTTATCAATTGGTACTTCCACTGAATGTATCTCAAGTTCATGATGTGTTCCATGCATCTCTCCTAAAAAAGTACATACCTGATCCTTGACATATTCTAAAATCAGAGATCATGTCACTAGAGAAAGATATTTATTACAAGTAAATAACAATAGAGATTATATATTTTTGAGAGAAATTACTATAAAACAAGACCACTCACCTGGTCAATGTTTTGTGACAAAACCACCAATTTGAGGAAGCTGCGTGGGAACCTGAGGATGCAATGAGGCAGATGTATCCTTATCTATTTATATCAGAGTGATAGATTTTTAGGGATAAATTGATTTTAATGGGGGTAGAATGTAATACCCTAATATTTTTATGAAATATTTCTCCATAAATAATTTATTTTCTTTGATTTATTGTGTTACATGCAATGGTGAGTTTTGATGAACTATGTAACATTATTAAAATATTTTGTGTTTATTATCGCCTAGTTGTTGATGTGTGGGTATAAATAGTTATAACTAAATTATAAAAAAATATGTGTTATACACATTTATAAAATGAATTCATTATTTATCAAATGGTTATAATTAAAAATAAAAATTATTTGGAAATGAAAGTTTTGTTTTTTATGAAAAATTGTTTTTATGCATTCCATGTATTTTTATATTAATAAATTAAATCAATCACTATTGGTGAATTATTTTAATTAAATCTAAATATTATATATTAAATCAAAAAATTAACATTATTTTAATATTTTTATTATGCATACGATAATAGTAAATCTCGTTTTATGCTTAAAAATATATATTTTTTAAAAAAAACAGTTTTTTTGCATTTTGTGAACATACATTAAAATTAATTTCTATCATTTATAGGTACTAAATTAGATAAAATTAATTACATATTTATAATTAGTAGGTTCAAATTTTATAAATAGACCACATTTATTTTTTTTCAAGACAAATAGTAACCGTGGTAAAATTTATCACCTTGGTAAAGGGTAAATCATTTTAAACTAGTTTAAAAATAAGTGATAAGTCCATAATTTTTCATTCAAATTATTATTTTATCAGGTTAAATTGAACCTCATCACCTTATACTATAAATTTATTGGCTTAATGTACACTTTTTCATGAAAATTATTTGTATATTATTTAAATCAAAGAAGGTTACAAAATGTCACTCTCTTAGTTTTAAATATCCTATATGTAGTAAAATAGGGAAAAAGTTATGAATGAATCCTAATATTACTTTTGTGAATAATAAAATTAGATTCATGATGGAAATTTATTTATAATCTCTAGTTATTATATTATTACCTTAAATTATTTTACAACATTAAAATTTTATTTATTCAACTAATGGAAAAATAAAAATTTATATTGAAAATATTAAAAGTAATATAATTTAGGTAATTTATAGTGTTCCATGAATTTTATAGGTTAATATGACATATGAGTGTTGTTTTAAAATATTATATTTCTTGGGTAAAAAGTCCCCAAGGTGTCCCCTCAATTTTTTTTGGGTGTGATCTTGTTTTTTGACAAATCCATACAACCATAAATGAGTATGGTTGGTGTTTGATGAAGTAGGTGTTTAATGTGGCGAAATTTCCCAGTGTGTGCCATATTTTTGGGCCTCAAAATCAAGATTTTTGTTTTTGTAAAAGGAATATTTTCCATTTAGGAAGGAATATTACATGTTCTATGATGTATGGTTCATGGATTGCAAAGGAGGTATGAGGAACGGTTCACGGGAGGTAGAACGATATGCAAAAGGTAAGCGGTTCACGGGTAAGCTCATGGTTTATAGAAATGGTTTCTGGGATGGAATAAGGTAGGAAGATGGATTCAGGTATGTGGTGGGTAATTTCATTCCTGAAAAATAGGTGGTGATTGGAGTATCACTGAAGGGAACTATTAGAGAAAATGTGACGGTAATTTGAGACACCGCAAAGGAAGAAAGGCAGTATGTGGACTACGTAGGGAAAAATGGTTCACATGAGAAGTAGTAAATGGTGAAGGCGATACCACATTGAAGATTTGGTAAATAAAGTATTTCCATATTTTATGGATATTTTTAAATATATAATGAGAGCTAATATAAACATTAAGGGAGAGAAAATTTCATTAGAGAACATCTTTTCTCTGGGAAGAAGTCCGGCTAAGTCTGAAAGAGTTCGTAGGGAGTCTGTGAAGGAGAAGTGGTTCATGGGGATGTGATTCAATGAAGGGTGAAGGGGTTCTCAGAAGAAATTTTATGAATGGTTTTTATGAGGAACTGAATCCCAGAAAGGAAGAAGTGGTATGTAGAAGAAGAAAGTCTATAGGTGGTACGTAGAAGCAAAGACGGTACACAGAAGTAGAGGAGAAGCAGTTCGCAAAGGAGGATGGTTCATAGAATAGATATTAGTTTTTGGATGATGTGTTCAATGAAGCATACCCACTATGTAGTTTGCGTAATAGGCATAGTGGTTCACTAAGGACTCAATGAATCTTGAAAAATCACTAAAACAGTTTTCAAAATAAATTTTCGCTAACCTAATAGTACATGGAAAATTTGATTTCATCTATGGGTGAAAAGGAACCACATAAGAGAATATACCTACATTTTATGATACTTTATTTCATGAAAATTAAAGGACCTGCAAGTCCATAAATTGTGAGTGAATACCTACCAAGAGTAGTGAGAAAAGTTAGAGGAAGATAGTGACCCTTCCCACCAGCATTGATCCAGAGGAATAGACATAGAGAGTGACCCTTGGGGATGTAGTGAGTAGACCCTAAACCTTTTATAGGTAGTGATCCTTGGCATAGAAGATCTTTCTTGGACCATGTAATTAGCTGTGAGATTTTTTGGATTTGGTACATCATCACATCATCATTTTTTTCTCATTAGATGTAACCCAGTGAGGGTGAACCAAGTAAAAATCAATGTGTCTTGTGCATGATTTCATTTATGTTTATATATTTATATGGGAGAAAATGAGAAGTGTGTTTTGTTTAAAAACAAAACAAGATTCGAAGGGGCAGTTATTTTAATTTTTCATACCCTAATTCACCCCACTCTCAGGGTATTTGTCGTAGTGGAACTGACAATTGGTATGAGAGTAAAATGTTAAAAGTTAGTGGTTCTCTCTCATAGAAGAAATGGAGGTGGTTAATCACAAATAAATTATGATCATCGATTGAAACAATTTTCAACAATGAAAGAATTAAATTCAACACTAATTTCAATCATTAGGAATGGATGTCTTCACAATAGCTATGCATGGAATATCAGCTCATATAAATAGTGGTTCATTATCAAAAGCTGAAAGAAGAGAACTGGATGCTGATTCTAAAGGGATTAATGTTTTAGTAGGATCTCTATAAAATGAAATTTAAACGAACATGATGTCATGTAAAACATCACATGCTATGTGGGAAAAGCTACTAAATTTCTATGAATGACATTCACAGGTCAAAGAGGAAAATCTGTAGGTTTTGTGGAACAAGTATGAAGATCTAAGAATGAACCCAAATGAATATGTTGAAGCATTATTTGACAGGGTGAATGTTGTAGTGAAAGAAATGTGTGTTCTTAGGGAATTCATTGAAGATATTAATATTTTGATGCTTTTATTGAGTAAACATCACCTCAATTTAATATTAATATTTTAGTATTATAAGATAAATATCAAAAGTAGTTGACATTGGATAACTTGCACAACACTCTTGTTACATATGAAATGAGAAATTGTGATAATGATGTTGTGAAAAAGGGGAAGTCCAGGGAAGTGGAATTCAAGGCCATGAAAAAGATCTCAATTAAATATGGCTTGGAGGAAGATAATTTGGATGATTTCATGTAATTTCTCTCTTCAAATCTGAAAAGGGGAAGAGGAAAGTTCAAAGGTAAACTTCCACTTTCATGCTTCTGATGTAGAAAGATTGGAAATTTTGTAGTAAAGTGTCCTAAGAAGTTTGAAGATGAAAATAAAGACACTGATGTAATTCCCCAAAATAAGTATTCATACATTGATAAAGTTAGGATAAGGGATAAGAAATTTTCTTCAAAAAGAAGAAACTTTTTTTCAAAAGAAGATGAAAGTTTAGAAGAATCTGAGGTAGAAGAGTTAGAGGGCTGTAAGGATCACGAGGTAGATGTTTTGGTGGAGGCTATTAGAAATTTCATAATAAAATAATAAAGTGACAATAAACAAGGAGAAGTTGAAGTAAAAGTGGAACTTCATAATGAATTAGAAGTTTCTCTTGAGGAGATAGATGTTTTTAGATCCAAAACAAAGAAAGCTAACAAATTGGTTTGTGATGCCCAACTCTATAAGCAGCCACATGAAGAAGAGAATTCTGAGGTGAATGAAAAAATTGAAAAACTAAAGTCTTCAATTCCAAAAAGCTCAGAAAAGGTGGTTGAGTACAAACTCAAAAATTTAAGAACAGAAAAGAGAGATTAGTAGTCAAACTAAAACTAGAGAAGAACAAATCAAATGTATCGATGAACTTGAAGAGGAATCTGTCAGTCTATAATTAAGTGTTAAAGATCAATAAAAACTATTTAATCCAGGTAAAACATCAAGAAATATAATCATACAGACAATAGATATGGTAAAAGTTGATCATAGTGTTCCAAAAAAATAGAATAAACAGTAAAATCAAAATGGTAAGGCTGGAATGAGGCTTGATAGAAAATAGAAAGAAGTAATGGATGAAGTCAGACCACAAGCACCCACTCCAAGATTTAAAATTGATTTGGGTATGAAGCAGAATACAAAGATTTAGACAACCCAGGGGATAACCAATGGAATAGTATTTCCACATAAAAATGTACCTCATATAAGATGATATGTTGTGGAAATATGCGACCCTCAAAAAATGTGTGTTCCATAGAAAAATGGTACCAAAGGGAACATGACCAATATAAGTCATCATACAGATCTCAATTTTCCAGGTTATCATTTGATGGTCACTGTTTCAAGTGTGGAGAATTTGGAAACATGGAAAGATATTTCTCATCAATAATACAGAGGAATGTGCTGAAGAAGGCTAAGGTTGGTTATAAGTATCATACAAGTGTATCATTAAATGAGATGAAACTAAAAAAAATTATTCCCAACCCTACAAGTTGAATCTAGTCCATCATATGCTGAGGAATGTTAAGAGTATCAATCCATACTGGGTATGAAGATAAAAATATGGATCAAAAAGAAAAGATCTGAGAAGGTAGTTGTTGTGGAGATTGCGTTCAACACATCAGATCTAACAGGGATATGGATCATTGATAGTGGATTCACCTCCCATATGACAAGAAAAAATTATATGGTGATAGGAATCAGGTACATTAAATATGTTATTGTTATATTTGGTAATGATGAGGGGTTAAACATTAGTGGTTTTGGGAAAGAAAGGTTTGGGGGTAAATACATGAGGCATGCTAATGACTTGGTTGTTGAAGGTCTTAGTCACAACTTATTAAGTGTGAGTCAATTGTGTGACTTAGGACATGCCAAAATATTTTTAATGAAATTATGTGTCATCAAGGAAAAATATGGTGTTTTTTTATTCCTGGGAAAGTTTAAAAAAGGGAATCTATACCTCGTGAGTGGATTAGGATATATGTTCTTTTTATCCAAGGAAGAAGAAAATAATTTATGGCATAAACATCTTGGACACATGAGACAAACATCCGTGGTATATTTGGTGAAATATGATGCTTCTTGAGATCTTTATAGATTATCACGTGATCGTACACATGCATGAAATTCCTTCCAAAAAGGGAGTATAATTCAAAACAAATATAAGGAAAAAAGAAAAGGTCAATAAGATTTCTTGAGTTTATTCATATTGATGTGTGTGGATCAATTCCAGTAAGAGCTATTGATGGAAGGAGATATTATGTTCTCTTCATTGATTATTATAGAATAATGGCATGGGTTTCAATCATTAACCACAAGTATGAGGTATTCAGTTGCATAAAACCTATAGAAGGGAAGTTGAGAAGATATTGGGTCGATCAATTTAGATGATCCAAATAGATAATGACACAGAGGTCAAAAATCTCAGAGTGGAGGATTATCTCTAGGAACATGGGATAAGTCATCAAGTTTCAGTGATAAGAACTCCACAGAACAATGGAGTAGTTGAAATAGGAATTGAATTGTCAACAAAATGGCTAGAACATTTCTCATTTATAAATACCTTCCAAAGATATTTTGGAATGAAGCAGTGATGATTGTAATCTACACATCAAATAGAGTGTTACTGTATCCGAAAATAGAGAAGTCTCCATATAAGCTATGGTATAGAAAAGAAGTCATCATTATAGTACTTTCGAATCACTAAAAGTAAGTTTTTCATTCTCAAAAAGGATAAACACAAGAAGTTTTAATCTCATTGAGATGAAAGGATATTTATTGGCTACTAAAAGAAATGAAAATCATATAAATGATTCAACAAGAGGCTAGGAAAGATTTTTTAAAGCCATGATGTAACAATAGTGGAGAATGATAAAAATCTTGAGAAAATACATGATTACTCTTAAGATGATAATGATGATGAAATAAGTAGATCAGGGGATGCTCCAGTTCTATAGGCTAATTCAAAAGAATACTCAGATGATGAGAAGGGTGAGGATAAATCAGTATATGAACAAAAACATAATAGAATAGCTGAAATTGATAGACAAAACATAATTGGTGATCAAATAACACCAGTGAAGAAAAAGAGGATGAAGACTCTATAGAAAACATCATATTTATCATAGGTAGAGATTTTTGGTGAATCATATAGTGATGAGAATTTTCTTTAGGCTATAAATGGAGAGATTGACCAAATTGAGAAGAATTATACATGGGAGATTGTTTCGAGGCCAACAAATAATAATTTCATTGGGATAAAATGGGTCTTTCACAACAAAATGAATGAAGGCGGAGTTTTGATTTGAAACAAAGCATGACTAGTGTAAAAGGGTACTCCCAGATAGAGGGTATCGATGTTGATGAAACATTTTCACCTTTTGCAAGGCTAAGGAAAATTTTATTATTCTTGGCCATATTAGTGAAAAGAAAGTTTAAGGTTTTCCATATGTACATAAACTCATCATTTATGAATGGGGATCTAGAATAAGAATGTTTTACTAAGTATCCAGGTGTTTTTCTCATTCAAGAGGATGATAACATAGTTTTTTAGCTGAATAAAAATTTATATGGTTTGAATAAAGCACCAAGTGCATCATATTTAAGGATAGATCAGTTACTGAAAAAATCATTTTTAGTATGGGGAGTTGATTACAACCTATATTTAAACCATGATAGTAATAAAAGGACGATGATGCTAGTATATGTAAATGAAATAATCTTTGGAGGATCATATGAAGTGCAATGTAGACAGTTTTCTAGATTTATGAAAATTGAGTTTGAAATTTCAATGATTGGTGAACTAAAATTTTTCCTTGGTCTACAGGTGGCACAAGGAAATAATGGGACATTCATTTATCAATGAAAATATTCCATGGATGTTTTGAGAAGGTTTGTAATGGATATTTAAAAGGAGATGAAGACTCCAGTGGCTAATTATATGAAACTATATCAGGATGATGAAGGCAAAGCAGTCAATGTCACAGAATATTAGAAGATCATTAGAAGTCTGTTGTACTTAACAGCGACACAACCAGATATTGTTTTTTCCATGTGTCAAGCAACACAATATCAATGTAATCCCAATGAAAACATCATTCTTATAGTAAAAAACAATACTTTTTTATAACAAATGTGTTTTGGATTTAGGTTTGATGTATAAGGATAAATCTCATCCAGAGTTATTGGGATATATAGATGCATATTGGAATGGTTCAGCAAATGATAGAAAATAAACACCAGGAGGTAATTTTTATCTTGGTAGATTGTGTATTTCTTGCCTAATAAATAAATAAGATTTCATTAAATTGAGAACCATAGAAGCTGAGTATATTGTGGTCACTCAATCATGAACACAATTATTATAGATGAAGTTACAGCTTAAAGATATGGTGGTTGAAGTGAAGTCTGATATTGGAATCCATTACGACACTTCTGATGCTATAAATCATAGAAAAAATACAGTCCATCACTCATGGAAGAAATCACATTGAAATACAATTTCATTTTATAAAGGGGAAGGTGAAACAATGTCTTGTGAAGATGGAGTATGAGCCTATAGAACAAAAGGTTGTAGACAATCAAACAAAGTCCTTACCAAAATAATTATTTTAAAAGCTTTGAGTTGCTATGGGAGTTTAGTCGACTCCCTGCACATGAACAAGTGTGGATGTGGGACCCCCACCTCTAGTTATGATGTATTTTTTCCTAATCTTCTAATATGTGTTCTTTACCATTTTTTAGACCTAAAAGAAATAACATTTGGGTTCATTGAAAAAGGATGATAAATTGTTCTATTAAAAGGGAGAAAATGATTTAGATAAGACATGGGGAGAAGCTGAAAAGTGGAACGGCGAGATAGGGTGAGTTGAAGCAGTTATGGGGAGTAGTGATGTAGGGGTATTAAATCTGTTCATACTATACATGATCATTCAAATGATACAAATCAAGACAGTTGAGATTCGTGATGAATGCAGAAAAGTGGTGTTGGAATGGAATGAAGTTATTCATTGGTGAACTTTTCATTACACTCTTGTTTCTCATTCCGAGCATAGATCATGTGGTCTTAGAGTTTGTGTTGATTAAATCCTTGATCTCTATCTTAATTTTAAGAATCAAATGATGGAAAATAATGGAAGAATATTTAATGAGATATCAAATTATGAATGTGTTGTCAACAAAACCAAAGGGGGAGATTTTTGGGTAAAAATCCCTCAAGGTGTCCTCTCAGTATGCTTTGGGTTTGATTATGTTTTTTGATAAATCCAGATGACCAAAAATGATCATGGTTGGTGTTTTTTAAAGCAGGTGATTAAGGTGGTGTATTTTTCCAGTGTTTGACAATTTTTTGGGCCTCAAAATAGGGATTTTGGTTTTTTGAAAACGAATATTTTCCACATATCAATGAATAGAACATGGTCCATGAAACATAATTCATGGATTTAAAATTAGGTATGTGGAATGTTTTATAGGAGGTGGAACAGTATGGAAAAGGAAAGCGGTTAGCGGGGAGGGTTGCGGTTTTCTGAAATGGTTCGCTGGATGGAATTCTGTACATAAAAGGCTTGAGGTATGTGGGATGGATTTTCATTCATGGAAATGAAGCGATGATGGGAGGAGCCACAAAGGGAATCATTGGTGAAAACATGATGGTGATTTGGGCCACTACAAAGGAAGAAAGTCAGTTCACAAACCGTGTAGGGAAGAATAGTTTACGGGAGAAGCGTTATACGGTGAACGTGATGCCACATTGAAGATATAGAAAATCTAAAATTAGTAGATTTTGCAGATCTATTTTTCTATATAAGGAGATATAATCCCATAATTAAGGAATATATAATTTAATTATATAAAATCTTTTCTCTAGGATGAAATTTAGGTAAGTCTGAAAGAGTTTGCAGCGAGTCAATGAAGGAGAAGTGGTTCCTGGTGAAGTGATTCTGTGAAGATTAAAGTAGTTCGAAGAAGAAATTACATGAATGGTTTTTTTAAAGACACTGAATCCCACAAAGAAAGAAGTGGTCTATGGATGAAATAATTCTGTAGGTGGTATGTGGAAACAAAGACGGTACACAGAAGCTCTGATAGAACATAGAAACAGATGATAAGTGGTTCACAAAGGTGGATGGTTTGTGGAAGTGGAATCCATTCACAGATGTGGTGGTATGTGAATAATATCTGCTTTGTAGTTCATGGAATAGTAAATTTGGTTCATGAATAACTCAATAATCTTTCAAAATCATTAAAAAATTCCGTAAAATCAATTTATACTAACCTAACAGTATGTGGAAAAGCGGATTTCATCTATGGGTGAAAAAAGGGACTTCAACAAAGCTTCTACCTACATTTGAGGATGCATGATTTCATGAAAAGGAAGGGTCCTACAAGTCCATAAACTATGAGTGTATCCCTTCCAATATAACTGATCAATGTAAGAGGAAGATGGTGATCCTTCCCACCGACAGTGATCCAAAGGAAGAGACATAGAGAGTGATCCCTACGAATGCAGTGAGCATACCCTAAACCTTGTAAAGGTAGTAAGAATGGACATAGAAAATATAGACCAAACCTTGTAATTGGAAGTGATCTTTAGTGCATTTGGTATATTGGCACGTCACCATTGTATGATCCTTTGAACTAACCCAGTGAGGGTGAACCAGGTAAAAATTGATGTTTCCTGTGCATGATTTCATTTATGTTCATATATTGTTGTAGGAGAAAGAGAGAAGTGTGTCTTGTTTAATGATGTAACAAGATCTGAAGCGGTAGTAGTTTTAATCTTTCATACCATAATTCCCCCCCTTAGGATATTTAACCTAGTGGGCCTAATAATATTCTAATTTAGAAAATTTATTTACGTATTTTAAGTCAAATTAAATTAATAGTGTCAAAATTGAAAATAATGATATTTTATCAAAATAAATATTTTATAAAATTATTTAAAAATTATAAAAATATTTAAATAATACAATGTGGATATTATATGATCTAAAATGTCATAAATTTTCCATTTATGGGATAATTTTCGCCATATAAGAAAAAATTGCAACCCATTAATATTGAAAAAGTTCTTACCATTATTATAATTAAAATTGGTTGACTAAGGGTTAATAAAAATTAAAAGGTTTAAAATGACCCTAAAAACTTGTTTAAATTATATTTTTTGTGATATTAAAACCTTATCCTAAATTATCTCTAAATAATTCTCCATTTTCTGTGATATTTATTGTGAATTAATATATTTTAATTTAATCTTTTTAGAAATTCAAAAAGTACGATCACCTCAATTATAAAATGGAACCTCCTCCATCACTTATTTACACCACTTTGAGCTTTATATCTCAACCAAGATATAAAATTTATATTTTATACTTACCTATAAAAATTCTAGAGGTTCTAGTCCTCCCAAAATACCAACCCTAGAGCCCTTTAGAAGAGACTTAAATGAGTTGTTTCAAAGAAGAGGTAATCGCCTTAACTGGTCACTTTCTTTTCTATACTTATTTAGCTCATATAAATCTATGGTATTTACCCTAAAATAATAAATAAAGTATCTTAAATATTATAAAATGTTATTATTATTGTTAAAACTTAATTATACACCCTATTTTCCATCAAATTAGAAGTGAAAGTGTCTCTCGTGCATACATACGGCTTACAATCTCCACGTAGCAATAAAATTCATTTTTCGTCAACATATTTTAAGTATAGATATTATAATGGATTTAATATTTATATATAATATTTATTAAATAATTATACTTTTGTATTTATAATATCACATATACCTACTTACCTTCCAATCCTTTGGGAATCGACAATGTCACTCATACATATGTATGTGTGGGCTACCACCTCCATGAAGTAATGTGATTTATTTTTCATTTATATTTTTATTGGATGATAATTGGAAAGAATATGATGAATATATATGATATATATGATATAATAATGATCATATAAATACAAATTAATATTTACATTATTGATTCTTAGGTTTTACTTATTACATTTCCATTGCTTCAGTTTTGGAAATCACAAACACTCTCTTAAAACTGTGATTACTAACTTTTTATGTCTCATGTTTTTTATTATGTTTTTATAGGAAATATTATTTTTTACCCAAAATTAAAATAATTATAATTTATTAAGAATATGAACTTATCATTTTTCAATAAAATCCATCGGATCTAGGATGAGTTTGATTCATCATACTGGCCTTTTTTTAACTAGTGGTTGGACTTTTTTCTTTTCTATCTTACTAACAAAATCCATGACTATCAGTCTAATAATGGTACCAATAAATCATAATAACCCTTATAAGGTTTATCATATTGAAAAATGATAAGGAGTTTCATCAAACTATACTAAGTTTTAATCGGTATATATAGTATTTTTTTCTATCATAGGGAATTCTATTTCGTATTGCAATGGTTCTAAAAAACGACAATAGACATTTAGTTACAGACTAGTTGTTAAGTGAAAGTTGTTTGAGTACATTGAAACTAACTAAAAATGATAACTATTAGGATATCACCTATAAAGTTTTTATCATTTTAAGATTTGTTAAAATATACATTTCCCAAATCAAGTCTTATGAATATTTCTTAGTGTGAACTTCTTGTTCTTAGTATTTTTAACACTTTAAAGAGTTTTCATTCAATTGAATTCTTGTCATGGTTGATTCCTTTAGAACATTTGTCTTTGTAATATGTGTCTGATCATTATAAAGTTCAAAGGATTATGAGGATATAAGGATAGTTAATTTGATCTATCAGATCAATGGATTCTAGGGATAGGAAGACAGACACTAATAATCATATTGAGGGCTTGTGAGGATAGAAAGATAGATTTGTTTTGATCTTTATATCAATGGATTTCATAGTAAATAAAGAGAGACTTTATAGTAAGTATAAAACTATGGATTCCTTTAGTCAGAGTTTCTAAATAACTTTACTCTAAAAGTTAAAAGAGTGAATTATTTTAATATAGATTGTAAGTCATTGTTACTTTTACTAGATATTGTATTTATTGTTTTTACAAATATTTATTCAACTATTCATATTATGATAGAATGTTTTTTTTTAATATTTCTTGTCAATTATTTTATTGGTGTATTTGTGATAATTATTAAACAATACTATGATATAATCATACGATTTTTTGTTATGATTCTGACACTCTAATCATTGGACAATATATGAGTCTAATATTTTTTACTTAAAGAGGTATTGCGTTTTTTTTAGTTTAATGTTTTTCAAACTACAATTCACCCCCATATTTTACTAGAAACCATAATAGTAACTATATTGATCTAATAATTATTATAATATTAAGATATACATCTTATACTTGTGGTGGTTTTTACTTTCTTTATCAATTTCAATATTATCAAGTTTTATTATAAAATACCCTTTTATAAATCTTTTTTCACTAACATGTTTTAGTAGAAAAATATTTTCTTTTATATAATATGGAAGGTATGAATTTTGGATCTCTTGATAATATAAATCCTATTCAACCATAAATTTTTTATGGTAATTAATATGAGTATTTTAGAGATAGAATGTAAATTTTTTTAATCATCACTGGATTTGATAATTTCTTAATGCTTACTAGGAAGTATAAGGTTCCTGATAAGGAATTTTCTAATTTTAATAACACTGAGAAGATATAATATCAGTTAAACTAAAAAGTTAGAAATTCTCTAATATGTTCTATAATGAGGAATATCTACAGTCATATATCATCTTCTGATGCTTTTAGTAGTATTTGGAGTAAATTAAAAGTAACACATTTTGGTACTTCAAACGATATTGAAAAAATAAAGACTGTGCTTCATGCTGATTATCAATCTTTTTATTTTATACCCAATGATACAATTGTCAAAATGGACCAAAGTTTTATGAATATCATCCATATTTTACAGTCTCTTGTAGAGAAAGGTCATTATGATGATATTTTCTTTGAAACGATTATTTATATAATTCTAAATGAGTGGGAATCTAAAATAACTAATATGGATAACACAAGGAATATTACAAATATAAATCTTAATGATAATATTAATACCCACATGAAATATGAAGGATTATTAAAGAGAGATGATGAAAATTCTAAAAATAATAATGGTGGAGTTTCTTTTACAACAACATATATTTTCCTAGTAAATTTCGATCATCATTGAAAGTAGTGAATTCTACATAGAAAAAAGTTGTTATTGAATCTGATTCTACATCACCAATACCTTCTAAAATTTAATTATCAAATCTTGAAATAATGATGAAAATAATCATGGTAAAGAAGGTTTTATAGAACATATATAAGAAAATTTACTAAGATTAGAATCATAAGAAATATTCTGAAATTACTAGTTATGAATTCAATATGATAGGACACAACTGGACACAACTGACCTAAATTTCCTAAGTTGAAAATAAAATATAGGAATGAATTAAATACATACAAAAATAAAAATAATTATTGTAAATTTATGAAAAATAAAATTCAAAAATATTTTGACACATAGAGTTCCAATAGTGGATATAGTTCTTCAGAAATTTCTTCTGAAAAAAATAATTCTAGATAGAGGAATATTGGTTTATTAGTATAATTACCCATGGTAAATAAATTTCATATGGATAGGGTACACACTGATGAATCCCTTACCAATTTATCTTTAAATGATAATTATAATGAAAGTTATAATAAAAAAATTCTAAATCTTCAGATGAATAATATTCCGTAGATAATGAGGACCATGCCCTACCTAATTATGAATATGTTTTTAGGTATGAAAACATTTAGAAAATGAAACTTGTAAAGTTTGTAAAAAAATTATAATGTTAACGAAAAAATTCCTATAGAATATTCAAGATTAAAAATTTTAACTAATAAAATATCTATATCTATAAATATCTTAATAAAATATTTGAAAAAAATATATTTATAAAGACCTTGAGAAATTCATTTCTAATAAAACTAATTCAAAAAATGAATTTGTAAAACTTAGTTCTAATACTACAACTAATTAGGACAATAAATTTGTTGTAAAACTAAAATCTGAAATATATAATTTTGAAGAATACTCTATCTAATTTTACCTCTATAAATTAAAACTTTGATTAGATATACAAAAAAATTATCCCTTTAACTAATATTTCTGTAATGGGTTATACAAATCAAAAACATATTTTTAGAAACAATTATATTGTTCCCAAAAGCGATCCACTTTGAAAAATGTACCAAAGTGATGGACATTGGAAGAATTTTTTTTCTTTGAATAGAATTCAATATTTAGGTTTTCATAAGTATTATTTTTATATGGGAATGAAATTTTCACAAAATAATAATGTTAGAAAAATTTTGTAACCAAAAATACTATTTTATAATAATACTGGACCCAAGAAGGTTTCAGTTTTGCAAAAACTATTTATTTTGTTTTCAAGAAAATAAATAAGGTACCAACAAAGAAAATATTTAGGACATGGATAGTGGATGTTAGAGGCACATGATTGGAAATAAATATATATTTAAGAATATTATCAAAATGAAATGTGGAAAAGTTAACTTTCGAAATTATTTTCATGGAGAACTTATTAGAATAGGTAATATTGTAGTTCTTGGAAAAAATATTATTTCCAATTTTTTATTTGTTGTAGGAAATAATCACAACCTTATAAGAATATGTAAATTTTTTGAATAAGGTTATCTTGTAGACTTTAGGAATGATAAATGTATTGTACATAGTTCAGAAGATTAATTTATTCTTTCTACCAATCAGCATGAGAATGTATAAACACTAAACATAGAAGTCCTTAAGAGCCAAGAATTACCTTGTCTTAGTGAAATAAAATATCAATCTTGGTTATGGAATAGAATGTTAGGACACATTAACCTTATAAACCTAGATAAGTTTAATAAGAAAGGACTTATTAAGGACTTATCAGATCTTTGGTTTAATACATCAAAAGTTTGTGACCCTTGTTAATATGGTATGCAACATAACTCATGTTTAAAATCTTTTAGTAAAGTCTCACCTTATGATACTTTACAGTTAGTGTACATGGACTTATTAGGTCCTAAAAACAAGAATTATTTGGTATAAAATAATAATTATATATCTTAATTTATGATTACACTAGATACACATGGGTCTATTTTATAATAAGAAAATTTGAAGACTTTAGTTATTTTAAAACATTTATATACAGAGTTAAAAATGAGGAAAACCTCCCCTTGATAACTATTCATAGGGATCATGGTGGAGAATTTGAAAATTATGATTTTGAAAATTTTGTAGTAAAAAAAGGTATTGAACATAACTTTTCAGCACCTAAAACTTCACACAAAAAAGGTGTAGTTGAAATAAGAAATAAAATTATTCCAGAGATAAATAGAAACATGTTGTGTGAATACTGATTTTCTAAAAATTATTAGGATAAAGAAGGTATTATTTTCTTCTATACTGTAAATCGTGTTTTAATTAGACCTTTTATTAATAAAAATCCTTATTATCTGTGGATAGGAATAAAACCAAAAGTTCATTACTTCAAATTATTTGAATGAAAAGTTTTCATCCTAAATACTGAAGCTACTTTACAGATGTTTTCACCCCAAATATAATGAGGTAATATTTTTTGGTTATTCTACTACTTATAAATCTTAAATATTTTTTTAATAAAAAAATATGTACTATTGAGGAAACAGTACATGTTAAATATGATTAAACATATCTATTTGATTTCAAACAACCCCAACCTATATCCTTGGATTTTATTTCCTAAAATAATTTTCAACCTAAATTAAAAAATACTTATCATAAAGAAATAAATGAAGAATATGATTTTTCAAATTATTCCTTAGGAATATTTTTCACCTATTATTAAAGAACAAACATTTCAAAAACTAAGAAACCAATTGTTTCTTATGAATCATCCTAGTGAAAGTATCATTAGTGATATCGATCAACCAGTTAGGACTAGAAGTTCCTTGAGAAATGAAATTGTACATCTTGAACTTTTATCCCAACTTGAACCAAAGAATCTTGTTGTGGATTTAGGTTATGTGGATTGGATAAAATCAATACAAGATGAAATCAATGAGTTTTAAAGGGACCATTTCTAGACTTTAGTTGAATGGCCTAATGAAACTTCTATAATGGGAGTAAAATGATTTTTTGGAACAAATATGATGAAAATGGAATAATATTTAAATATAAGGCTAAAATTTTTTCTAAGGGATATAACCAACAAGAGGGAATATACTATAAAGAAACCTATATAGCAGTATCTAGACTTGAATCTCTTCGGGTACTTATAGACATTCTATCTTTCTTTGATTTCAAATTATTTCTAATGGTAGTGAAGTGTTCTTTCCTTAATGGATATACTCAAGAAGAAGTTTATATAGAACAACCCCCTTGTTTTTAAAATAAAAAACATCCAGAACATGTTTTTAAACTTACCAAATAACGTTATGGACATAAAAAAGATCCTAAATATTGGTATGATAGGTTAACTGATTTTTTTTGTTACAAAACAATTTTTGTTAAGGGAGATACATATCCAACTATTTTTATAAAATAAGTAAATAATAACATTATAATTGTACATATTTATGTTTATGACATTATATTTTGTTCAAATCAAAAATAATTTATAGATTCCTTTGTGAATCTTATGAATTCATAGTTTGAAATGTGTATGATGGGTGGGTTAACATATATTTTAGGTTTTAAAGTATCAAAAAAAATAAGATGGTACTTATATATCTCAACATAAGTATATAAAGTAATTAATTAATAAATTCATGTATGAAAACACTAAAAATATTAGTACTCTCATTAGTACCTCCAATACTTTTGATCTTGATGAGGCTAAGAAACTAGTTAATTAGAAAAATTTTGAAGGTATGATTGGTCGCCTACTTTACATAACAAATAGTCTTACAGATTTAATGGTTTTAGTAAGATTATGTACTAGATGTCAATATAATAGAAAATAATCCCATCTTAAAACTGTAAAATGAATATTTTTATATCATAATGCAATTATGTTTTTATGATTATTCTATTCTTTTGAAAAGAAATTGAACTAAAAGGTTTTTTGAATGCTGACTTTGGTGGATGTATAATGGATAGGAAAAGCATATCATTTCTTAGGTGACACTATAGTTTTTTGGTAATATAGTAAAAAACAATCAGTAGCACTTTCTGTTATCAAATATGAATATGTATCAACTGTAAGTTGTTATACTTAAGTGTTGTTGATGCAACATGCACTCATTAACTATGGAATGATTTTTACTAAAACTAAAACACTTTGTGATAACCAAAGGATCATTTATCTAAGTAAAAACATAGCACATCACTCACATTCCATGAACATATATATAAGATATCATTTCATTTTATATCACACACTTAATGGACATAAAATTTTATAATTCATCGGAAGAAAATAATAACATGTTGATATTTTTACTAAACCCCTTAGTTCTGATATGTTTGAATAAATTAATCAAAATCTATGAATGATAAATTTTATTTCATTATTCATATCTACTTCTTACTTATCAATATCCTTACAGTAATTAATTTATTTTCAAAGGGGGAGGAAATATGTTTATGTTTTTCAAAAAAACGTTTTGTTTTAAAAAAATTTAAAAAAAAAATAAAAGTTTTTATCCGAATGACTTTTTCAGACTCAAAAATTTTATAAAAACTTTTTCAGTTAATATTATTAAATTGATTTCAAGAATCAAAAATTACTATAAAAATTACCATAGACAAATTTTGTAAAACTAATTTCTAGATAATTATTTATTCTAAAAATAATCATAATAAATTTTTTGATAATCAATCATAATTAGTTTTCATTACATAAACAAATAAAAACATGTAACTTATACGGATGAAAATTTATACTCCAAAATGTGCTCTTATATTCAGTTATGTTTTTGAAGAAATCTATTAATTTAGTTTATAATTTTTTTCTCTACTTATTTTTTTAGTTTCATTACTTTGAGTTGTTTAAAAAAATAATTTTTTTTCTAATCAGAAAGATTATTACTCCAAAAAAGGTTTTAAAACATTAAGAGTTAAAATTTATATTTAAATCTTTCTTCGATTAAATATTGTCCATTATATCTATTAAGTTTTTAATATAAGTTGTTGAAATTATTTGGGAATATGAACAAATGTTTCTCATGAATATATAAGGGTGGGAAAACCCCTATCCAACATTGGTTTCCAAATATTTCTTCACCGACTCTCATCACCCCTCAAAGTCATCAATCTAATTGTTTTGGTGTTAGTTTTATCTCCATATCATGTCTTATTACAATGAAAACCAAGGAATATTACACACAAAATCATGTTTTTAGAGAATGTCTCATTGAAATAATGTGGTTTGAAAAGTATGATTATACTCTCAAAAGGATCATTAATTTACAAGGATGGGAGGATGTATGTACAGAGAAACCGAATAAGGATTCTCATTTGTTATGTCCTAAAATTATCAGAGATTTTTATTCCTTCATTGAATTTATTATGGAATATGGTAAGTAAAAATTATCTTTCACTGTTTTTTGGAATAAATATAAGATTTTGTTTAAAAGAGTTGTTGATTTATTTGTAGTTCCTTTGAGAGGAGAGTCAGAATTGCCCTTGAAAAAACATCATAATAATATTGGATCTTTCAAGTTAACAAAGTCTAAAGCCACTTTTTTTCCATATTAATATAAATTAAGGAAAGTTTCACATCTATCACTAGACAATAGAGTTGTAAAATTGTGGATGCAGGGGTATTCAATACCCATTAAGGGTGATATAAACACAGTTAAGGTAGTAGATATTTTTGTGTTCTATTTGTTGATCAATGTGAGAAAAATAACCCTATAAAATTTGTTTTCATTATGGTAGAATCCCTCCAAAGTGCCTCAATAAATTCAAAAAAAATCAAGTTTAATTATTTCATTAATATGTTACTTGTGAATGTTATGAAACTTTTAAATGTTTATAACCAACCATATTTAATGTGAGAGACGATTTCATTTCTAAGTGAGGATACAATTTCAAGACTGAAATTTATATTTGAATATACTTCAAAAAAAATTATGGAAAAGTTGATAGAGATGCATAAAAGGCACAAAAATTAAATAAATTTGAGGATGTTAGGAAAAAGTGAAAGGCTGAATATTCCACTAAAAGTAAAAAAAATAAAAGATAATTTTGGATTATGTTTTTGAGAAACTTAGGGTTTATAAAGAGAAAATTAAACCACGGGATCCAGAGTTTGGTATTGATCCTACATAGATAAAAGATATGTGAATTTGGATAGATGATCAATTTATGGAAGAAGAAAATAAAAAGAAACAGAAGAAAAATCTTTTAAAATCTAAGTGTAACACCCCAAGATTTCATATCAAGTTATTTTCTTTAATGTAATTCAATAGCTTGAACTACACGCAACACCGAATTCGAGCACACCACAACTTACCAAAATAACCATTCAAAAAATGGTTATGAATAGTATTAACTGTCTTTTGAATTTTATATAATCTACATAATTTTAACATCCATATTATGTGTTTCTTATACATAACATCAGAACAAATTAAATTTTTTAGATAAAAGAATTATTTTTCAGAAAATGAAATTTTACCACCTTTTAATGGAGAACCTTTTTTAAATCCAATATTTGAAAAATTCATATATTAAATTTGATAAAATAAACTAATTATTTAGAAGTGGGACATAAAAATTTATTTTGGATAAAATTTTGGTACTTTTCTGATAACTTTCATATTTTGATGAATAGTGAAAAATACGAGATTTTAATTGAAAAAAACTTTCTTAATCAAAAGAATTTATAGTGTTAAATTATACATTTGAATGGTTTTGAAGTATAATTATATTATATTTTTATCATTTAATCCAATTTTGTTCATTGGAAGTAATTTTACATTTAAATTGGACATAAACACATATCAATCTTTTGATAGATTTTACTTCTCAAAAACCTGCTTTCTGGTTTTAACAAAGGGAGTATTTTTTTAAATTAATTAATACAACTTCTATATTATGAATTTCATAAAATAGACATCATTTTTGAATTTGGAATATTGAAATTATATTTGGGTGAATTTTTGGAATTTTTCTGAAACTTTCAATTTTTGATGAATAGTGAAAAACATTGCGTTATTGTTTAAAACCTACTTTTTATTTAAATAATCATTTATTTTATTTAAATTTATTTTAAGTAAAAATAGGTACATAATACCAAAATAAGTTAATTTTAATTCATTTGAGTCATTTTATAATAAAATTATATGTATAAAATTTTATTGAATTTTTTAACGTCTTTTACCCACCTTCTAGGAACATTTAAAAATTTGTATAAAATGTAATTTTACAGATTCTGTGATTTGAATTTCAAAAATCCAAGAGACACAGTTGAAATCAGTATGTAAAAAGTGATTCAATAGGATGAAAATATTTTTGGTGAATAGTAAATTTTAAATTTTATTTAACACGGTTAAAAGTAAATAGGGTAATTAAAGGTAAAAATGATATTATAATTACCATAACAGATGTCCTAATTATATTTGATAAGTGTATTTCGACCAAAATAAACCTTATGTATAAAATATTATCCTTTTCATACATTTGGATTAGATTAGGACATTTATTATTATTTTATTTAAAGAAGAGTTTAAAGTGTTAAAGTCAAAGTTTAATTACTAAATCATTTTTAATATAAGGTTATACATAAGAAAAATTCGAATATAAATATTCATTAGAAATCTAACAATATTTCCTACATAATGGTATTTTATTTATAATTCATAGTCATTAAATATTTAAATTTATTTATGACACAATGATGATATAGTAACTACCTTATTAATGAAAGATTAAAATAATTGATATTATAAATATCCAAATAAATGTGAATTGAGAATTTTGATGTGTTACACTAATTTTATAGGTTAATATGACATGTTAGTATTGTTTTAATTTATTTGGTTCAAAGTAATCACGTTTTGTTGACTTTCACAGATACCAAATACTAAATAATGTCAAAATTGACATAAATGAGTTTTTAAAAAAAATACAATATTATTAAATGATATAATATTTATGAAAATCTACGGGTCATCCAAAGGATTAATATATTGATATACATATCATTAATGTACCAATTGGGATTCTCTTGTATTTTTATAGTACGTTTATTAACCATTTATTATAATAATACAAGAATACATGGTAAAAGATGAACTATTAACAAATATTTAAATACAAAATAAAAGGTTAATATGGTGATCTAAACATATCTAAAACCTACTGTTTGATAGGTCTTCAGCCAAATCCCACCTTATCCTAGAAATAAATTCTTTTGGATCTATTATAAACAGAATATTATTGTATAATAAATTAATATTTCATGATTTTCTTATAGTGGCCCTCACCTCTCTTATAAAAGGGAACTTCCCCATCTCTCAAAATCACACCTCCAAATTGATTTGGAGTAGCCAAAACCTTATCAAATATCTTCCCAACTACCCTCACTTTAACCAAGAAGCCTTAATTTTATCAGAAACAAAACCTAAGGATCCCTTTTGATCAAATCAAAAGGAAGTTCCCAAAGAAGAGGTAATAATTTCATCACCTCTTTCAAAGTTATTTTCTTCTTCTATTTCCTCTTTCATTATTGTTTCCATACCAAAATAATAACTCCAGTACCTCCTACATAATGTGATGTTATTATAAATATTGTACAACAATATTCATTATTCTATCCATCCTATGAATGACAAAGTCACCATACGTGTGTATGTACGGCTTACCATCTCCACATCGTGGTGTAGATTATTATTCAATACTTCATTATTTGGATGGGTATAATAATTAGTATAACTGATTTAAATAATAAATATAACATGTTAATTATTATGTATATATAATATACCATCCAATTACATATGATTTCACCACTAATAGAATGATATTTTCACTCGTGCATACGTACGGCTTATCGTCTCCACGACACGATGAAATTTTCATCCCCATTGTAACCATTCAAGAATAATTTTCATTTTATGATTAAAAATAATGATTAAGATATTAATATATTAAAATACACCCTATCCATAACAAACATGACTTACGTAACAAAACATATACAGGAAAATGAATCAGTTAACACCCAAAACAAATGATACTACAGAAATATTATTAACAAAACAATATTATAAGATCATATATGATATCATATTTATGCATGTGGTTCTTGTATAATTTAATAAAAATGATTTCACCATTATACAAGAGGTTAACCTACCATCTACTAAGTAAAAGTACAATGTAAGGGGTTTTCATCTCACTTCTTATTCCCTTGAGATTCATGCTATATTTCCACTATTTCCTTTTGTGAGGTGTATATACTGACAGTGATTATATTATTTGTGTAATACACTTTAATTTATGGGTATTTACATCTTTATTTTATGATCCTTATTTCATGGGGTGTATGTTGCATAAATTACCATGTTGGTAAAGTAATTTCTAATTTCAATTTCCACTCATTGGGTTTTACACAAACTTCATTGATTATTTTACTCCAAGATTATCTGTGAAATCACTATTTGTTTATTTATGAAGTAATTTCAACTCCACTTTGTGTGGATATACTTTTTATACACATAATCACTCCATTGATAAATTCTCAAGTCATCTATATGAACTTGATAAGAGTAATGTTAACTCCATTTTTATTCATTGCGTTAAACATCCAAGTCATTGGTGTTGTTCTTACAAGAATATGTGTGAATGTCCTCTGATTTATTTACACTAAATATCCAATAATATTGAGTGTATTTATATTTTTCACACATAATTATGTGATTTATTTATCCATAACATAAGGATACGGTCTTTATAAGTGATTTCATCTCAATTTACATTCTATTGAGACTTCTTTGTTGTTATGTGCCAATTCAATATTATATGGTGTACATATTGTACTTTAACATAGTATATCATGAATCCCTTTATTCTCATGATATTATAAAGTTTTTATTACCTAAAATATCTATATTCAAGCATCTATCATTTGGTTAGGATCTCTAACTAATATATCATTTTAAATTTTTGAAATATTTATTCTTCTAAAAATTTTATCATTAATGTTCATGTTTATGAAATGGTGTTAAATATTTATTTATATGGGCATGAATATTTTAAAATTAAAATTACATTTAAAATTTTCAAAGTGGTATGAAACACTTTGATTCAAAAATATATTTTTAACAGCTTCTTGATAAATAATGACACTTTTAAATGTTTTCAAGAAAAATGGGATATTTCTATCAAATGGTTTTACTGATTATTTTCATCTATATCAATATCCTTCATTATTCTGGATTGAGGTTAATAAAATATTCCATATTGTATTGAAAGATTTATGTTTGACTATGGATGTGATATTTTTATACCATTCATGGTTTGTGGTTAAAATATTTACATTTTTTATTCTAGTTTTAATATGAATGTTTAGATTATGCTTCAACCTTTTCATATGAGGAATGAATTGGACATAGTAAGTGATAGGTGGATCTATCTATAGCTCCTCGATGCATCAGTAGGTCTCGTGAGACAAACTAGCATCTTGGAACAAGGCCTTGACAAAATCTTATTTTTATTCTTGGCATGAGGCCTTGACTATGTGGTTATGGTATTCGGTATTATGTATTCCATCATTATGAAATTATCTATTGATATTACATGTGATTATTTGACTACTAGAATATCCATGTGAATAAGTAAATGAAATTATTTGATTTATCTTCTCAATATTTTTCTGAAGTTTATGTTTAAAGGGATTTTGTTTTAGTCTTATACATTTACTTAAATGTTTATGCTTGTTTATGATAGTCTCTGCTATATTGTTATCATTACTGAGCATCTGAGCTCACCCCTATCTATGTTTTGTTTTTTCCAAGATTCAATGAAGTATATTATGATTAACACGTCGTAATAGGATAAGGGATATGATTTTGTTCAAATGGGACACAATGTTGTTGTTTTTTCATTTCCTGATGTAATATAAAACAAATGTATGTATCTAGTACTTCTAAGGCTACTAAACTAGTCGGTATTTCGAGACATGATCTTTTGAGATCATGAAAATGTTATGTAATAATGCAATGACTCTGGGTAACTAGGGTCTGGGATTTACAATAAGGTTGTTGAAATTTTTCTAAAGGGGGTTGAGAAGGCTTATGATAATCCAATCCTTAGAAATTCTCATACTGATTAGTTTATTATTGATTCTGAATTAGAGTTTTTTGGAACTGTAGCTTTACCATCATTTGTACCTTTTATTACTGATAGGGGAAAAGTACTATTTAAAGAAGTAATAGAATTTACACAAGAAAAAGAATCTATCTCAAAATGTTTTGTTAATTTAGTTTTCTGATCAGCTAGACAATTAGAGATTGAAATTGAATAAGTTGAAGAAGAAGAAAATAATAGTAAGATTTATTATAAGAAGAAGAAAAATAAATAGATTAAGAGTGATAATAATAAGTATAGGTTGATGTATAAGAATATGTATAAGAATAAGTGGAAGAATACGAGTAAGAAGGAAAAAAAGACCGATTGAGGATCGAAAGAAAAGAAATATTCTAGTTCATCATCATCTTCCCTACATAATCAGTTGTATAAGGATGTAGATATAGTAGGTTCTAATCTATAAAATTCATCATCATCATAAGAGGAAAAAAATTCTTCAATGATACAGGAAGAAAAATTACCCTCAAAGGAAGTTGAAGTGAAAGATAAAAAATAATAGACAAATGTTTCTAAAAAATATAAATCAGATAAAAATGTGGAAGTTTTTGAAGTTTTTGATGATAATAAAATTTCTAAGAAAGTGAAACATAAAATTTAAGAGAAACCTGATGTTGAATCTTCCAAACTAAAACCACCCAATCCTTCTTCAGGTTCATCGTATTTAGAGGTAACCATTTCACAAAAAGGATTTGATTTCATTTTCCAATTTTTTAGAATTTTAGAAGACACCATTCCATATTTTCTTAATATTATGGCATACTGAATGTTGATTCAGTGTTATTTGAATGAAAAATTAGAGTCCTAAAAAGTTTTAACAGAATCAGTTATTTGTATTGAAGTAGAGTTGAAAGACATTCAAGAGAAATTCTATACTCAGAAAATATCGTAAAATCATATGGAAAAGTGGTCCAGTAATGTTGATTGTAATATTAGAGAGAATGAAGAATAATTTATTAAAGTAAATAAACTTTTATTACAAATGGAAGGTTATTTTAACATTTTATCTTATGATGTATCTGATCAAGTGGAGTTCATAGAATAATTCATAGATTTAACTAATGATCGAACATGGGAAGTAAAATTATTGAAAGAAATGGTTCAAGATTTAGATTTGAAGAATTAAAGGTTGAGTTCATGTTAAAATGAATTGATAATTATGATACATGATAATAAAGAGTTTTATAAGAAGGTCAAAATAATGAAGACTCAAGTCTAGAATCAATATGTTATGGACAAAATAATCATCCAACTTGAGAAGGATCAAGAGGAGTTAAAAAAGATGAAGGCATTTGTAAAGAATCTTATGAAGAAATAATGAATACTTTTATTTTTTAACTCTCGATATATATTTTTAAAACAATTGAATGGTTTATGTATGTGATTATATTTTCATCCAACACTTTGTGTTTGAACATCCTCCAATACTTTTGGTTGTATGTTATTTCTATTATTTCTTGGATGACTAGTCAGTTCACAAACAATTGTTTCGTATGTAATAACTAACTAACATTTTCTGAAACTATGGTTTCTTTTCCATTATTTTTTTAAAAAAAAGGGGGAGATATCTTAAGAAGTTATGATTAAGGGGAAATAGAGGATATTTGTTTAAGGGGGAGTTTTTTAAAAAGGGGAGATACTATTTTAAGGGGGAGAAGTATTAATATTTTCCATCATATCATGAAGTAGTTATAAACTTAGAGGGAGTTATAAAGATGATCTTCAAATTTATTAAAAGAAAAAAGGACTTTAAAAAATTCAAAATAATTGTTTTTTATTTAAGAATTGTGTTTTGTTCATTCCAAAAAGGGTATATTTTTTAGTCAGAAGTTTTACTTCTTACTTTTCTATTTCTTTAGTTTTAGAACTCACAAATACTCTCTTAAAACTATGATTACAACATTTTTATGTATCAAGTGTTTTAGTATGTTTTTATAGAAAACATTAATTTTTACCTAACATATTAATAATTCTAATTTATTACAAATATGAACTTATTATTCTTCAATACCATCCCTCAGATCAAGGATGAGTCTGATTCATTAGACTGGCCATTACTTTGACAAGTGGAGGTACTTTTGTCTTGTCTATTGTACTACAAAAACCATGACCATTGGACTAATACTAGTACTGATATATCGGACTAACCCTTATTCAGTTTATCATATTTAAAAATGATAAATAATTGCCTCATTCTATCCTATATTTATAATTAAAATATATACAATTTGTTTCTATCATAAAAGATATAATTTATCATTGTAATGGTTCTAAAAAATGATGACATACATTCAAATACAGATTGGATTTCAAGTGAAAGCTATTTGAGGATGTTGAAACTAACTCAAAAATATAACCATTGGGATATCACTTATAAATAGATATTCATTTGAAGAGTTGTTAGCTAATACATTTCGCAACACAAGTCTTCTATATATTTCTTAGCATGAACAACTATTTCTGTGTCTTTGTAATACTTTAGAGAGTTATCATTCTATGGAATCCTTGTCGGGGTTGTTTCCTTTAGAACATTTTCTTTTTTGTTTTTCATATAATCATTGTAAAGATATATGGATTCTATGTATAGGAATATAGTGAATCTAATCCATTGAATTGAGGGCTTCCAAGTATTGGAAGACAAATTCTAGTCATCGTATCAATGGATTTTGAGGATAGAAATACAGAGCTATTTTGATCTTCATATAATGGGATTTCATGGTTAGGAAAGACAGACTTTATAGTAAGTATAAAATTGTGGATTTCATTAGTCAGGGTTGCTGAATACCTTTAATATTAAGGTTTAAATACTGAATTATTTTAATATAGCTTGAAAGTCATTCTTACTTTTACTAGATATTTTATTTCTTGTTTTTACAAGTTTTCATTCCACTGTGAATATCATAATAGAATTTTTTTTACAACTATTTCATATCATATTTTATAGGTGTATCTTTGATAATTTTATAGTTAATGTTCTTTGATTCTCTTATAGTTGATATATTTTGAACTTCCAATATTTCTTCCAATACATAATATTATGACCCTTGATATATAGGGTGTGGTTTTCAAATTTTAATATCATTTTTGTATACTCTTATTCCCATGCAATGATTATATAATCATTGATATCTACCGTTTTTACCCTTATTGAGCATCTGATCTCACCCTTTTCTTATATTTCTATTCCCCATGTTATGAATAAAGGTATTAAGAACGATATGTCTAATAAGGGTTCTAGTTACGAAGAAATAAGTGGGAGATGATATAGAAATTTTTTGAACCAGATGTTTAGCTTTCCATGTTTCCAAATTTACTAAACCTAAATGATTCTAGCATGGATAAAAATGTTATGTAATGAATATTTATCTATTAAGATGTAATAAATATATATATATATATGTGAAAAGTATGGGTCTCTATAGTAAATAAGTTTTAATATTATTCAACAAGTGAATCTAGATTCTTATAGAAGTAGATTGATTCCTTCAGGGTTTCAAATTCATTATATTCATGATTAAATAAGGGTACTTAGTCTCCACTCATATACCGAATTTTATTGGGAATTCCAACTAATATTCAATATTACTTATGGAGACCATCCAAAAATACCTCCCATGGTGGAGGTCCTTATTTCCTGAACCTATTTGATGATTTCTATAGAAAAGTTATTATTTTTATTCTTTGATACAAATATTATGTTTCTGAAACCTTTAAAAATGGAAATCCCTTGTTTAGAATTAAACTAATAGAAGAATAAATTCCATGAGAATAGATAATGTTTTAGATTACTTTTCATCTAAATTTATACACTCTTATGAGTATGAAAGTGTTGTTAGGAATCTTCATGTTATAAATAATCCTAAAAAAATGTTTGGGAAGAGTGCATGAACCACACAATATTAATGTGGGTCTGAAGTATGCTTTCATACTCAGACCTACTCAAATATATCTGTGTCGAGGCTAAAACCATGATATTGTACCTTATTAATCGATTTACTTCAACCAAAAAACATTTAAAGACTCCTAAAAAATATAATTGACCTATTCATATAATTATGTAAGATTTTTCATTTTTACTACTTATTCACATATAATGAATGATAAACTTGAACTAAGAGATCTTAAATGTATCTTCATAGGATACCCTGAACTGGTTAAAGGCCATAAGTTGTGGCTTTCCAAACATAGTCACCAAAAATGTACTATAAGTTTTTATGTTGTCTTCCATGAGTCTATTTCAGATAAAAATAAGTTTTTCACTAATGATGTTGTTATTTCCAAAAGGGGATTAAATAGCCTGAGAGGGGGGTGAATCGGGGTATGAATATTCTTTTAAAAAATTATTACTGTCCCAATGGATCATGACCTCTTCATTACAAGGGTCACTTTGTTTGTAATTAAGTGTTAATGTTGATCTTATTATTTCTTTCTTTATCTAACGATGATGCTATGAATGTAATGTAGGAAAGGAAACACACAGACACACATATTTTAACTTGGTTCTACCTCACTAGGCTAAGTCCAAAGAGCATACAATGACGATGTGACAATATACCCAATCCACTAAAGCTCACTTACAATTACAATTTTCGGGATAGATTAATTTTATACCCAGACTCACTGCCTTTACAAAGATTAGGGTATTCTCACTACATTCCAAAGGGCCACTCCTTATGTATCTTCCTCTAGATCACTTCTGGTGGAAAGGATCGTTATTTTCCTCTTCCTTCACTCACTACTCTTGGAAGGGATCCACCCACATTTTATAGACTTGTAGGTCAATTTATTTTCTCCAATTAATGCATCTTACACTATATGTAGATGATCTATTGAAGTCTAACTTTCATCCATTGATTAATACTACATTACCATAGATGTATTGGGAAACTTTAAATCTTTTGTGCAACCCTTATTGTAACTTATTCACAAGTTTTATACTTTGTGCCCAAAACCTATTCTTATGCGCAACTTCCTTCATACATGTAACTTAAATATTATGTGAAAATTCTTTATCTTACATGCAACTCCAATTATTTCGTAATACCCTCTTTGCATGAAATTATTACTTGATTTAGAGCTATAATTTCCTCTATGTATTGAGCTACTCAAATGAGGGGGGTTCACCTCTTATTTATAGGCATCAGTGGCCCTTGTGTATAAGATTTGACACATCACTCAAGATCCTCCCAAAGCATGAAAAACCCAATTTGATTTTGCATTGGGTGTGCAGTCCTCTTTGGCACAACCTCATATTTTTCACACATTCTATATCTTTTGTGCACTTCACGCCTTTTCCATATTTTTATGTTCTAACCTTGAAACATGCCTTGGGTGAAACATTCCAAACCATATTCAATCTTTCATGAAAATTCATTTTCCAAAAACATGTTTATCAATTTTCCTAATTTTGAGGCCCAAAAAATTGGAAAACACTAGAAAATGGTGCCACCTTGTATAAATTCTTTTTATACCACCTTAGTATCATTCATTCCTTTCTCATGGATTCTTTTCAACATAATTTGTCAAAAATATCTCTAGAACTAGACAAATCATCATGGAAACCTTATTTTTCAACAAAAAAAATCACCTCAAAAATGATTCAATGTTACCTTGAGGTATGTTTTCCCAATAGATAGTGAATGTGAAACTCAAGATGAGGATGATCAAACTAATTTTCAAACCTAGTTTGAGGATCCCAGTGACCCTTATCCATTAGAACCTCAACCTAAATGACATATTTAGTCCATCCCACATACTGGATAAGATAAAAAGTCCTCATAATATTCCATTAATTACTAGGTTTCCCAAGATATATCTAGGAGGTTCATTATGTATAACACCAAAGCTTCAATTATAGTAAACTCTTCTTTCTAGAGAAAAAAACCTAATGTGCATAAATTTATTCAAGAATACGATTAAAACCTAAATTTTAATTTTTTTAACTTATATTTTATCAAATTAATATCATTTTTAAATCATCATGTCAATTTTATATTAGGTTTAATTTTTTGTATTTTTTCTAATAAATTTTATTTTTAAATGAATGATTAAAAATACTAATTTTTAATAAAATTGTGTTTTTTCAGGTATTTAAAAAGTATAAATTTTTTTATGGGTTTTAAAATTACATTAGTTAATTATAATTATAAATAAATCAATTAATTTCCATAGGATAAACATTATGTTTGGATTTAAAATAAAAATATCTTTATACTTAAAAATTTATTTTTCTGGAAAACTATTTTTCAGCATGTTTTACAGGTTTGTTTTTCAATTAATTTCTTCCACTTATAGAAATTGAATTTGATAAAATATAATACATATTTTTATTCATATTTTATAAATTTTTTAATCATTTCACTTTTAATTTTTTATGAATAGTAACTTTCGTAAAAAACAATTTAGTTGCCACGGTATGAGTTAAAACGATTAAATGGGTTAGAAGTAAAATGAAAAGGTATAAATTGAACAAAAACGTATCTAAATCTTATTTTATGGTCATATTTAGACCCTATATCATCTTCTATTATAATATTATTCATTTTAGAGCCCTTTTGAATGATTAATTCATTAATATATTTTAATCTTTTCAAACATTCCAAGTGTGTCCACTCCCCACTTATAAAATGAAACCACCTATCATCTCTTATAAACATTTAAAAAATAATTATATATTAGATAATACCTACCCAAATAACTTTCTGACATCCCTAACCAGGATCTAGATGTCTTTTTTTGATCAAAAGTACAACCTTTGAAGGATTAAGGTGTAATCCAAAAGAGGTTTTCTAAAGGAGAAGCATAACTCTTAACTGAGTGTTTTAATGTAATTTATTCTTATAACATATTAAATTTTGTTATAAACATCCTGATATAATAACATAAATATATCTCATATACTGATATGTTATTATTACAATTTTTTAACCTTGATTCATCTTCTTTTCTATCAAATGAGAAATGAAAGTGTCATTTGTGCATATGTGCGGACTATAGGCTCGTGAAGCGTTGTATTTCGGTTTTCATCTCCACCATTAGTAGATGGTTATTTTGATGAATATAATGTCTATATTTAATATTTATGAAATAATTATGATTATTTAAATATAATATATCATTTAAATTTTTACCCTTCCACCTTTTAAAAAATGATAACGTTGATCATGCGTACCTGTAGACAACCACCTCCACGAAGTGATGTGATTCATTTTTAATGTCATAATTTCAAGAATGATTATAAATATGTATATAATGAATATATATGATATTTATATCATCGTTAAAATTTTATATAAGATTGATCTCTAATAAATGTTCAAGGAATGAAACTAACAAACCAAAACATACATGAAAAAAATTAAATAATTAACACTCTAAAACAGTGACTTGAATTATGAATTATTTATAAATGGGTGTTAAAATGTTATAATTGGATCATATTTGATATCATAAATTTTTATATGGTTTTGTTATAAAATTATAATAAATTTAAATTTATTATACATGAGGTTAAATTCACTTACAAAGCAATCGAAACTTGAGGTTGGAGTTTATTTCAAAATCTCATGATTAATTGGGATTGCTCATGTTTAAGTTTCTATTATGATAATTATATTATATTTCTATATTAAAACACATATATTTTATTTTACTATGGTTTTTGTTTGTAAATTTAAATTTTCATATTCCATTTTCCTCTCTCTAAGTACTCAAAATTCAACAAGAATATTTTTTATGGAAAATCAACTTTGTTTTCTATTTGGTTTGGGATATTTTTCAAATATTTCCATATTTTATTTAAATATTTTTTTATATTTTTTTTACTATTGTACAATAGTTTAATAAAATCATTTTTACCCATGTTTTAATTTCCATTAAAAGGTTTAAAAGTAATCTTTTTTTTGTTTTCTGAATGAGGAACTTTTACCAAAGGTGTGAACATAATATTGGTTTCAATATACACCGCATGAACAAATTTTCTTGCTATCATGACTACTCTTTAATTTTGAGTATTCCTTTAAATGTTTCCATTTTTATTTCCAAATAAATAAATTTCCCTAATAGTTTGTAAATTTTTATATTTTAAATAATTCATTTCAAAATGAAAGGGGTATTTTTCTCAATAAATGTTCTAGTGATCTTTTAAAAGTATTTTCATCTATCTTGACATACTTTAATGAATATTATGATATACAGAGGATATAATATAATGATACCATCCATCATATTTATTGGATGGATTATGATCATTTTGACTGGGGAAAGTACTAACATTATGTATTCTAGTTCATCAAGTACATATAGTTATTGATTATTAAGTCATGTCGATTACGTTATATTATTTATTCATATGATGAATGCATTGGACTTATTAGGGGAAGGTGGGGATCAAATTTACATATCACCTAGATTCATCTTCATGCCTCACGAGATAAAACATGTTGGTTATTTGACATATTCATTACCCATTTATGTATGATGTCTTGGAATAAGGTCTTGATGGTAAGTTTAAGATGTCCTATATTATTCATTCCATTATTATGAAATCATTTATTGACTTCAATGTGATTATTAAAATAGTTATGTTAACTATGGATAATTTTCAAGCTAATGTGATTATTTATATGGAATTATTTGATCATCATTTATTCTTTCCATATTATTCATGCCATATTTATTCTATGATAGCTTTCATTGTATGTATTAAATTACTAATCATCTCTATTCACCCTTTTATTTTGTTTCGTTTCCCTTGGATTCCAGGAAGTGTGTTATGATTTATATTAAAGGATATGATAGAGAGAATAATAATATTTTTAAAGAAAAAACCATATTTTATTTTATGTTTTCAAATGTAATTTGAGATTAAAGTATGTATCTATTTTTCTAAGGATACTAAACTATTCATTCCATCGAGATTAAATTATTTTATTCTAGTGCCAATGAAATAATGTACCACTAACTCTAGGATACTAGGTTCGAGGTAGTTATTATTTGTATCAAAGGAATTTTAGTATAAACCTTGGGAACTAGATTTAGGAAAACATGTATTAGACAACATAATCATATGATAGGTAATTGGATTTGGTTATGGAATGTATGCACCTCAGTGTAACAACTCTTAAAGGGGTGAATTGGGTATTAAATATATCTTCACTAGTTCATGTTGAGTGGTCCTAAGACTGCACACTTCGATACACACTCTTGAGGGATATGCATTGGTTGATTTACACAATATTTATAAACCATTATGAAATTTTTGAAAATATTTTTATTATTTAAGGATATTCCCAAAGATATAAAGCTTATAATTATTATATTATCTATGAATAAATTTTCAATTTATACTAAGTGTTTAACCAGTTTTGGAATTATAAATTATGATTTAATATAGTATATTCCATTTTTTTATAAATGGTGCCTAGTATAATAAATGGAAACAGTATCAATGTATGTAATATATATAGGGATTTACCTCCTGGGTAAGAAAATGACCCTGAATTTGGAGCTAGAGTCGAAGCTGAATATATTATAACTAGATTGTGGTAGCCAAATCGGGTTATGTCTAATAAAATTACACATATTAATCATCCCACTGATACAAAATTCATTGTAACAATGTTAGACTATTTCATATGAAAACATCCTCCACCATTCAATGGAATCACAAATCCATTAGTATCCAGGAAATGGATAAGTTCCTTTTGAAAAAAATTCTCTATTTGGGAATTAATGAATTAGAGAAGTATCTTAGGAAAGTTTATCATCTCATGGGGATGTGACTAATTCAAAACACTAAACATGTGGAGGAAATAGTGATCATGTAGCAGAATGATTTTATGGTACTTCTCTTTAAAAAATATTTTCCTCTTGAACAATGAGCAAATAAGGAAAGACTATTCATGAGTATCCGAAAAAGGAAGAGGAGAATGTTGTTAAGTATAAAACCAACTTTACAAGGTTAGTAAGATATTTTTTGGACAATGTATTTAATCCAAGGATTAATATTTACCATTTATTTCATGGGATAAAATCAATCCTTTGAAAAGAACTAATATCTCAAAATTTCTCATCATATGAAAATATAGTATCATGTGATATCAAGATGGAAAAATAATTATCCATTTTTTGAATTCAAAGGAAATAAAGGGAAGAATAGAATTCATGAGCACCTCATGAAGTAAAAAATGGATAAGGGGAAGAACATAAGGGGAAATTTTCAAACATGTGATGCTTGTGGAAATAAACACCTCTGTATATGTTTGAAGGGAATAAACTTTTTCTTCATGTACAGAGAGAATGTAAATTATGCTCATGAAATCAAGGGTAAGGGAGAATCTATCAAATTAAATTTATTTAACTATAATTATAATGAGCAATATTCCAACCAATATCTCAAACTTCAAGGTAAATTACCATAGAAGAGGCTAAGGGGAGAATACCAAGATTATTCAATTACAATAGCTGGCATTGAAGTTCCTAGTGATGCGGTGGTAGATACTTTGATCATAAATTCAAAGTTACCTTATAAAACAAAATTTTTTTGAATATTTTATTGATAATAAATGATAAAATTTCCTCAAATTGTGTGAAATATTTTTATTTATAAAATATTTGGGATTAGATCATTTATTTGAAAATTTGATGAAAATTCTAGTTTTACCCTTTAAAAATTCACTGTAGTATTTAAAAAATAAATAATTTTATTTTTATTATTTGAAATTAATATCTTTTAACTCTGTTCCCAATGTAATTTTCTATAACTTTTATTATTGACATTTGAGCTAAATCATTCATTTGGTTAGAGAAAATGGGTCATTAATTCAAAGTTGTGATGGACTCATTAGATTGGACATCACTTCAGTATTTGGGCCATTATATTTTCATCAGTGCTTGGAATGGTCCAAAATATGGAGAGGAGATCAAGTACCCAATCTCAAACAAATAATCCTTCTCTAAGGACATCTAGTTCATGTGTTTTGGTGTTAAAATAGGTAGTGAAAATTGGATTAAAATATTTTTCCAAATTTACCCATTCACACATGAAACCACTTATAACCTAGCCTCCCCTCCACTCTATAAATATGTATTTTTATCATTTGGGGGAGTTGGGACTTGAATTGGTAGATTTATGGAAGTGTATAACTGGTTTCAGCCCATTTATCTAGGCATTTCAATAGGGAGAGCTCTTGAACCTAGGATCCATCCATCGATGCCTTCTTCTTCATCTTCACTTTGTAATATTGTTGTTCTTTCAATAAACTCTTAGTTTCTCTTCCATTTATTATGTTATTTTCAATTTTATTCTTCTATTAATCTTTTTAATTGGGATAGAATTCAATATTAGAAACAATATTGGGTTATACCCTTTCTAAACCTTTGCAAATTCAAAATGTTTCTATGATGACTACACCGCCCATAGAAGAGTAGTTATTTTTAGTAATTAGCCAACCTCTTACCTTCTTAATTATTTTGTTTTGAATCAATGGGATACTTTAATTCACTTAAAATGATTTATGAATTGAGTTTTTAAAATAGAATAAATTAATTAATAAATTAAACAATTAACACAAAAACATGTGAGGTCAAGATTTGTGTAAATTGTGAGTGCATAAACATAATCAGAAAAAACAACACATTGGATAAATTTTTAGAGTTCAAATAAAATCCATAATCTCAATTAATCTTCATTTATAGAGAGTTTATGTGACTTAATTAACCATTTAATATAATCTATCTTTATAACATAAATAAATGTAGGGTGTTATGATTGCATGAACTAAATTTATCCTAGGGTTTAATTATTTTCATCTTTATTGTTTAGTTAACTCTCATGGGGTTTAGGGGTTAACAAGTTAAGGGATCATAATTATGTGTATTTTAATTTAATTATAATGATAAATAATTGATTTAAGAGTTAGAGTTATATCGATTATTCCTTTTAAAATATTTTTCTAAAAAAACATCTTCTTATTGTGTCTTTTTAATCAATTTTCATTTCAAAAACAAAAACAAAAAAATGAAATCTTATTCCAACATACTTATTCTTCTTTTATAAATTATAAACAAACCCCCATACTTTTAAGTATTTTGTTTTTTCCCTTTTATATAGTTTTCAAAAACCTTTAATATGTTGTTAAAATTACTTCCTCCTTAGAGAGACGACCTTGGCCAACCACTCAAATGCACCTAAATAACATGAAACCTAATATCATTTGAGAGCACCCACAATATCACCTTTAAAATTGGCACTGTTTTTGGGTAGGAAATTATTTTACCCAAATAATTAGAGTTATTTTTAATTTTATTTTATCATTCTGTTTTATCTTCTTTTTTCCTTCTTTTTCCTCCTTCTCAATTTTTTTTGTTTCTCTTTCTTCGTCCTATCTATTTTCTTCTCTGTTAGGAAATATATTAAAAAATATTATCCTGATATTATGGTATAATTTCCTAAATTTATATGATTTATGAAACGATCTCATCTAGAGGATCTCTTCAATCTAGACCTTGAGATTGAACGCATCATTCGGGCTTGAATCAGACAATCTCGGTCCACAGGAATTGTCGACATTTACAAAACAAGGGAATTCCTACACTCTGAGAACATTGAAATTGGAAACACTTTGGTATCCAATATAAAACAAGAACCAATTGATGAAATTAATAATAATTAACTTAATAGAACCGTTTGAGAATTAGTTGCACCAGATATTAACTATCAACCAAATTGTATTTCATACCCAAATCTTGAATTAGACTTTCAAATGAAATCCATATTAATTCACCTACTTCCAAAATTTCACGGATTATCTTGTAAGGATCTAGAAAAAAATTTAAAAGAACCTAATGTGTATTTCTCAACCCTAAAATCAAAAAAAGTTTCTAAAGATAAAATAAATCTAAGAGCATTCTCATTTTCACAAGATGAAGTTGAAAAAGATTGGATGTATTATTTACAACCTGAAGATGTAACATGTTGGAAATATTTTAAATGTATTTTCTTAAAGATATTTTTTACAGCATCAAGGACCACTTCCATTTGTAAAGAGATCTCAGGGATCAAGTAATCACAAGGGGGTCAATGTATTTGTACTGGTAGTGATTCAAGAAGTTGTGTGCAAGTTTCCAACATCACCAAATCAGGGAGAAACTACTCATACAGTACTTCTATAAAGGACTCATTCCTATGGAGATAATCATGGTGGATGATGTGGTTGGAGGGGCATTGGTCGACAAAACACTAGCAGTTTCACATGTATTGATTGACAAGATGACCCAAACCTCCAAACTATTTGAAAATCAGGTTACAACACATGTTAGAGGAGTAAACCCGGTAATTCCATCTTCTCTTGAAATTAATTTAATTTATACCATGTTGTAAGAGTTTATTACTATGGTGAGGAAGATTTATTTGTCTTAAAAGACATCCCAACCCACTCCCATGAGACCTTGTGGAATTTTCACTGAAACAGGCCACCTGACTGATTGTTTCCCCCAATTATAAGTGAGGGAGGATTGCACAACAGTATTCATTGGGATACCATATCATTAAAAATAACAAAAACATACCTATAAGAATTATGATTATTTTTCTTCAACATACAAACTAGGGTGCATGGATCAATGATATATGAGGTATGACTCTAGATAATAATAAAGGCCCCCTATTCAACAAAATTTCCAATACCCTGTACCTTACCAATAGGGTTTCCAACAACCCAAAAGTTGATTTTAAACCCATGAATCAACAATTCAACAACAAGGGAACTCTCAACAAAAGTTAGATTCTAATACTGAGGATCTTTTGAAACAATTGTTCTTAACCAAAAAAATGTGCTGAAGAGTCAAGGTTCGGAGTTGAGGGAGTAGAAGACACAAATGACCCAGATTGACACTACCCTATATGAACTAGTAAGTAAGAACTATAGAAATATTCCTTCCCAACCTACACCAAATCCCAAGGGGAATGTTAGTGCCATCACATTGGCAAGTGGTAACTAAACAACTTATACTTTTGCACCTACCATTCCACTGAGATTCACCTCAACTTCGGAGAAGTCCTATTCAAGAACCAATTATGAGAATCCCAAGTAGAATGACAATGATAATAAAAATATTGATGATATTCCTCTCAAATACATTACCTTTATAAGTAGAGTTGTGCAGTCAAAAAAAATGGCTAAAGAGGTGGTGCAAAAAAGATGTTTTGGACACATTCATGTGTGTGGAGATCAGCATCCCAATACTTGAATCCATTAAAATAATACCAAGATGTGAAATATTCTTAAAATAATGTTGTACTAATTAAAGAGGATATAAGAGAAGTGAGAGGATAAATATTAGAAGGAACGTGTCGGCACTCATTACACTAACTATAGAAATTCCAACAAACTTCAAGGATTCCAATACATTCACCATACCATGCACTATAATAGAGTTACACTTTTCTTATGTTGTATGTGATTTTGGTGCTTCAATAAATGTGATGCCTCACTCTGTATTCTCTTCTTTATAGGTTGGTGAGTCGAATCTGGTGAGAGTAGTGGTGCAGTTACCAAATAGAGCTATGGTATATATAGTGGGATTCCTTGAGGATATACTTTTTTGAGTAAGAGATGTGATCTTTCTAGAAAATTTACATATTCATAACATGGAGGATGGTTAGGTAAGTTCCCATACTCCCATTATCTTGGGTAGGACCTTCCTAAAAACTGTAAAAATGATCATAAATGTCCATGAGGGTACAATTTATATGGACTTTTGAGATGAAGTTGTGATATTTAATGTTATGGAATCCAAGAAGTACCCCTCAAAGGACCATTCTTCTTTTTTTATCTCCCATTTTAAACCACCAAATATAAACCCCAAGTAATTTTATTATCCTATGATTATAGATATTTTGAGTATTGGTTCTAGTTTGATATCTAAGAGCACTTAGACACCTATTTATAATGCACAAAACTCTCTTATATTTGATTTTGAAAAGGATTTATATTCTGATTTTGATCAAGATCATTCTAATTATGACATGTCTATTGATCATGCAAATGGATTTGATGATTTATTCTCTGATTTTGATGATTTATATTCTGATATTGATGTTCATTGTGAAAATACTTTTGTTCCTTCAATTTCTCCATCCATACATCACCCCCCTGTATTGGAACACAATTCATTACCACCAAACCTAAAATAATCAAACTTTTTGAGTGGTGACAGATTACCTATTATAATTGCTAACAATATCCCTTTTTAACATGAATAAAAACATTTAAATATTTTGATGGATAACATCAGGGAAATCGAGTAGTGTTTGGCTGACATATCAGGTATTATCCCCTTTATTTTCATGCATAGGATTATTTTTCAAGATGGGACTAAACTAGTTAGGTAGAGAAAAAGGAGACTCAATCAAACTCTTTTGTATGTTGTTAAAAATGAAGTTGAAAATTTCATCAAGTCAGGTATAATTTATCCCATTTTACATTCTCATTGAGTGATTCCTATTCAGGTAGTTCCTAAGAAAAGTGGTATTACTATTGTTAAAAATATTAAGTAGGAGTTAGTTCCAATGAAGTTTAAAAATAGTTTTCTTGTGTGTATTGATTATAGGTAACTAAATTAGTTCACTCTCAAAGACTATTTCTACCTCCCATTTATTAAACAATGCTTGAGAGACTAGATAGAAAATACACTATTGTTTCTTGGATGGATTTTTTTGTATATTTTCTGGTTCACATAGTTGTAGTTGATCAAAAGAAGACAACATTCACTTGTCGATTCAGCACATTTTCCTACTAGAGGATGTCATTTGGAATTTTCAATGCCCCATGTACCTTGTATAGATTCATGGTGAGTATTTTTTCTAATTTTATTAATACTTTCACAGAGGTATTTATGGATGATGTTACAATGTATGGGTCTTCATTTGATGATTTTATCTGTATTTTGGGAAAGGTGTTGAATCATTTTATTAAAAAGAATATGGTCTTGAACATTGAAAAGTGTCATTTCATGGTAGATTATGGTATTATCTTAAGGAATGTAGTGTAAAAACATGGGATAGAAGTTGATAGATCAAAGGTAGATATTATTTTATTCATACCCTATTCTCCATGTGTGTGTGATGTTAGATCTTTCCTAGGGCATGCAGAATTTTATCAGTTCTTCCTCAAATATTTTAGTAATATTTCTCTACTTATGTCATGATTACTTCAAAAGGATTCTGATTTTGTGTTTGATGATTCTTGAAAGACTTCCTCTAATGAACTAAAATAGTGTCTAACAACTCCACCGATCATGCAGCCCCCATGGTGAGACATTCCATCAGAGTTTATGTGTGATGCTTCAAACTTTTCAGTTGGAGAAGTCTTATCACAGAGGGTGGAGGGATGTTAAAATGTGATTTTTTATGCTTCAAGTACATTGTATTAATCCCAATAAAACTACAGAACTAAGGAAAATGAGTTTCTTTCTATCATATTTACTTTAGATAAATTTCATTTATTTCTATTGGGCTCTAAATTAGTTGTGTTTTCTGACTATATAGCTCTGAGTTACCTCTAAAATAAGCCAGATAAAAATCCTAGACTTATCTGATGGATTCTCCTTCTTTAAAAATTTGATATTGAGATAAAGGATAAGAAGGGGTCAGAAAAATTGGTGTTGTACCACATTATTAGGCTCACTCACACATTAGAGTTTGACACCTTGGAGTAGGTACCACTTTGGGAAACTTTCCCCAATGAAAATATTTAATCTATCTTAGGTATGCATCCTAGGTATGACGATTTAGTTAACTACTTCGTTGCCTCTGGATTTCCTACAAATTTAATTAAACATCAAGTCCAAAAGTTAATGAGTGAGTCAATATTTTATGTTTGGGATGATCCATACCTATGGCACATGTGTAGTGATCATGTTATTTGGAGGTGTGTTCCTAATCATGAGTTTGAGTCTGTTCTTGATTTCTTCTATACAGTTTCATGTGGAGGACACTTTGGACCCCAATGAATATCTAGAAAAGTCATTATATTGTCCAAGCTTATTCCATGATTCTCATGTGTTTTGTACGTCCTGCTCACATTTCCAACACATTGGGAACATTTATATGAGACATGAGATACCCCAATAACCCATATTATTCTGTGAATTTTTTGATGTATGGGGAATTGATTTTATGGGTTATTTTTATAGTTCATTTGGTTTTTCTATATTTTATTTTCTTTTGATTATGTGAGTAAATGGGTGGAGGATAAGGTCACAAGGACTAATGATTCTCATGTCGTAGTGGAATTTGTCAAGACATGGATTTTTTGTAGGTTTGGAGTATGAAAGACCATCATCAGTGACAAAGGGACACACTTATGCCATCAAAATTTGGTTTCCCTTCTTTCATAAGTACTGGGTAACACACAAAACATCAACACCATACCACCCCAAACAAATGGTTAGGCTAAGGTTTCAAATTATGAGTTGAAACAAATTTTGGAGAAAATCATGTTGTCGAATAGGAAGGATTGGAGAAAATTCTTGGATGACACAAATTAGGCTTATAAGATATCATATAAGACCCCCATATGTATGCCCCCATTTTGGATTGTTTTTGGAAAATCTTTGCATCTCCCAGTGGAATTTGAGCATCGTTCTTATTGGGATATAAATAAATGAAACATGGATTTGGCCTAAGAAGGAATCCAAAGGAAGTTTTAAATTCAAGAGATTGAAGAGATTTCATTGTCATCATATGAGAACTCAAGGATATACAATGAAAGATCAAAATAATCTCATGATATAATGATCCCACAAATAGAGTTTCATGTTGGAGTGGAAGTCCTACTCTACAGTTCACGACTGAAGCTAATGTTTGGTAAGTTTCATTCCAGATGGTCAGGTCCTTATATTGTATATAATGTTTTTTCTTTATGGTTCAATGGATATCACACAAGAGGAAACTGGAAGAAGCTTTATAGTTGATTGAAAATCTTTGAATAAATACATTGAGGGTCTTCCTACTGATGTAGTTGATTTCATCACACTACATGACCCCCTCGTCACTTCAGAATATCAGGATATTCCTAACCCTTTTAACTTTATATTCTTTATCCTATTTAAAATTCTGAATTTCATTTGGATTTATCATTTCATAAGTTCACATTGAGGAAAATGAAATATTTTAAGTGTGGTTTAGGGGAAAACATTTTGTGGAAGATATTTTGGATTTTCATTTGTTTGTTTTTTTTTGTGTTTTTGTTTATTTTTTCAGTTAAATTTTTCAAAAAAAACAAACAAAACATATCATGTAATATGCTCATTTAGATATGTAATATATGGAAAATATATAATTTTAAAATTCATTAGTGGCATGATAAGCATTAGTAAGATTTCATCATCAAGCTTTTATTTTTATGAAAATATAATTCTTCAATGATATGATCATTTGTGTCATTATAAAACCTTTTAGATTTTTATATCATTATTTGTTATATTTTTTTATGGTAAATTGTGTCATTATTTTCTCTACACTAATTGTCAGTCAACCATGACTTGTGAAATTTTTTTTTACTCAATTGGAGGTATAGTCAGGTTAGGTAAAAAATCATTAGTTCATCCATATGTTCATTTATCTTCTAATCAGTTCCATTACTATATCAAATTGAACTATGAATGGGTACCTATTATCCGACTATTGTATTCCCTCCAAAAACAAAACAAAATTTGGGTTGTGTCTTGGGTAATTCAAAAACCACTCTTCCTCAACCTTTGATCTTGTTATAACTATTAAAATTAGTGTTGTGGGGAGATCAAACATAGGTTGAAAGATGAGTGTGAAATTGTTTCCAAGTGAAACTTAAAAAAAACAAAAAATAATAATAAATGAGGAGAGTAATGAAATGTACAATATATGGGGATATCTAGGTTGGGAGATTAAGGTTTGAATTTTGGGATTTCTTAAGTGAGTGGGTCATGAAATTAGATTGCAAAGAAATATAGAATAGGTTTGGTGAATTAAACTAGGTAAGAATAATTGTTTTACTTGACCAAAATATTCTGAATAAATTGTGGATTTGGGAGCTCGGAATGGTTTACACACACACACTTGGTGAATTAGTGGAATGGTAGACCCATGATTTATTTCACTATGATTAGTGTTATGAAACTCACTGAATTTTTTGACATAATTTATGAGACAATTAATTTAAAATTTATTGATAATGACTCTTGATGGGATTCTTACTTTTTCTATATTTTCACTATGGATTGAGAAAAATGAACATGCATATCTTGTTACAATTTTTTCGAATACATGATATGAGGTTTTTCCTAGGAATAAAAAGTTTTAGTGTGGGGGAGTTGATAAAACACAATTTTTTTGAATATTTTATTGATAATAAATGATAAAATTTCCTCACATTGTGTTAAATATGCTTATTTATAGAATATTTTGGATTAGATCATTCATTTGAAAATTTGATGAAAAATCCAATTTTACCCTTTAAATATTCACTGTAGTATTTCGAGAATAAATATTTGTATTTGAAATTAATATTTTTTAACTATGTTCCTTACTTAATTTGATACAACTTTTATTTAGGGAATCTAAGCTAAATCGTTAATTTGGTTGCAGAAAATGGGTCATGATTTCAAAGTTGGGATGGACTCATCAGATTGGACATCACTTCAGTATTTGGGCCATAACTTTTTCATCAATTATTATAATGGGTAAAAAATTAGAGAGGAGGTCAAGAAACCAATTTAAAAAAAATAAACTTTCTAAGTACATATGGTTCATGCATTTTGTGGTCAAACAGGTGGTGAAAATTGGCTTAAAATATTTCAACAAATTTCCCCATTCACACTTGAAACCACTTATAACTTAGCCTCCCCACCACTATATAAATATGTATTATTCTCATTTTTAGGGTTTAGGATGTGTATTTGGATATTTTAGGTAGAGGAGAATTGGTTTTGATCTATTTATACAGTCATTTAAATAGGAGGAGATCTTGAAGCTAGGATCCCTTCATCGAAGCCTTCCTTTACTTCATCATTTTGTAATATTATTGTGCTTTCAATAAACTCTTAGTTTCTCTTGATTTTATTTTGTTATTTTCAATTGTATTCTTCTATTAATCTAAATATTTGGTCTCTAATTCATGATTAGAAATAATATTGGGTTATACCCTTTTTAAACCTTAGTGAATGCAAAATGTTTCTATGATGACTACATCGCCCATAAAAGAGTAGTTCTTTTTAGTAATTGGCCGACCTCTTACCTTATTCATTCATTTCTTTTCAATCAATGGTTTATTGTAATTAAATTAAAAGGATCTGTGAGTTGAGTTTTAAAAATAAAATAAACTAATCAAGCAATTGAACAATTAAAATAAAAACATGTGAGGTCGAGTTGTGTGTACATTTTGAGACCGTAAACTTATTTGGTAAAACAAAACCACACGGGACAAATTTGTAGAGTTAAAATACAGTCCCTAAACTAAATTCAGCCTCATTTAATGTAACTCCCCGACTCTAGTTACCCAGAGTTGGTGTATTATTACATAACATTGGCATGATCACAAAGGATCAAGTCTCGAAAGACCGATTAGTTTAATAGTCTTGGAAACACTAGATATATTCATAAGTCTTACATTACATCATAAGGTAAAAAAACTACAACAACATATTGTCTTCATATCCCCTCAAACTATCCCTACAAGTCATTCATAAATTACTTCTTCACATCCTGAAAAAAATAAGACATTGAAAGGGGTGAGCTCAGACGCTCAGTAAGGATAGCAATATTGAAAAAGCTTAAGGCAATGTATAACTAAAACAAAAGCCTTTGAAACTTGAAATTTAGCATAATATGGAAAAGGTAAAATGAAATAATTTCATTTACTTATTCACATGGATATTCTATTAGTCAAATAATCACATGCAATAACAATAACCACTTTTATAATGATGGAATGCATAATGCCAGACTATTATAACCACGTATCAAAGGCCTTGTGCTGAGACTACAAATAAGATTTTGTCAAGGCCTCGTGACAAGACACTAGTTTGTCTCATGAGACCTACCGATGCATCGAGGAGCTATAGCGGGCTCCACCTGTCACTTTCTAAGTCCAATGCATTCCTCATGTGAAAAGTTTGAAATATAACATAAACATTCGTATTAAAACTAACATATGAAATGTCAATACTTGATCCACAAACCATGAATGGTATAAAAATATCACATCCACAGTCAAACATAACTCATTAGATACAATAAGGAATATTTTATTGTATCAGATTAACCTCAATCGAGAATAATGAAGGATATTGACATAGATGAAAATAATCATCAAAACTATTATAGAGAAATATCCCCCTTTTTCTTGAAATCATTTAAAAGTCACACTATTTGTCATGAAGCCATTTAAAAATATATTTTTGAATCAGAGTGTCCCATACCACTTTGAAACATTTAAAAGGTGTTTTAATTTTAAAACATTAATGTCCATATAAATCCTTAAATCCATTTTTAAAACATGGACCTTAATGAGGAATATTTAGAAGAATAAGTCTTTAAAACATTTAAAAATGATATTTTAGTTAGAGTTTCTAACCAAAAGAGAGACACATGAATAAAAATAATTGAGGTAATCAAAAATTTGTAATATCATGAGAATTAAGGAATTCATGATATACTATGTCAAAGTACATTATATACACCACCTAAAAAGTGATTTGGTGTGTAACAACAAAGAAGTCTCAATGGGATGTAAATTGAGATTAAGTCTCTTATAAAGACCATATCCTTAGGTTAAGGATAAACCAATGACAAAATTATGTGTGAAAAATATAAATACACTCAATATGATTGGATATTAATTGTAAAATAATCAAAGGACATTCACATATATTCTTGTAAAAACAACACCAATGAAATGGATGTTTAACTCAAAAATAGATATTGAGTAAAAAATACTCTTATCAAGCTTAACCAGATGACTTGATAATTTATCAATGGAGTGATTATGGTTATAAAAAGTATATCCACAGAAAGGGGAGTGGAAGTTATGACATAATCAAATGAATAGTGATTACACACATAATCTTGGAGTAAAATAATCAATGAAGTATGCGTGAAGCCGAATGAGTGGAAATTGAAATTTCAAATTCCCTTATTGAATTGCAAACTTAAGAAACATAAAACCATGAAATAAGGGTCATAAAATTATGATGTAAATATACATGAATTATAGTATATTACACAATTAATACAAACATGGGCAGTACACACCCCACATGTAATAAATATGTTGTGAACAATGGAAATCTCACGGAAATAAAAGTGAGATAAGAAACCCCTTACTTTGTACTTTTTCCTTCGTCGATGGGAGGTTAAACTTATATATAATGGTGAAATAATTGTTATTTAATTATAAAAAAATCATTTACATTAACATTATATCATATATGATCTTTTAACAATGATTTTTTTAATAATATCTTGTTATTATTGTCGTTTCAGGTGTTAACGGATTCGTTTTCCATTATATTATTTGTTATGAGAGCCCTATTTTTTATGGATGGGATGTATCTTATTCATATAAATAATGATATCATGTCTCTAAAAATAATTTTTTTTCATCAAATTAGAATTAGACTTGAATGGATACGATGGGTAATGAATCTCATCGCATTCGTCGAGACGGTAGTGCATATGTACGCATGAGTGACAATATCATTCTTTTGATATTAAAATAATATATAATTGGATTGTATATAATATATACAGAATCATTATCATGTTATATTTATTATTTAAATTAATTAAACATCATTATTATAGGCATCCAAATAATAATATTTTGAATAACAATTACACCATGATGTGGAGATGGTAAGTCGTACATACGCACGTATGGTGACATGTCATTCAAATGATAGATATAATACTGAATATGGTTGTACCATATTTATAATAATATCACAGTATATATAAGATACTGGAGTTATTATTTTAGAATGGGAATAACAAAGAAAGAAGAAGTTGAAGAAGAAAGGAACTTGAAAGAGGGTGGTGAAAACATTACATCTTCTTTGGGTTCTTCCATTTGATTTGATCAAAAGGGCTCCTTAGGTTGGATTTATGACTAAAGGAAGGCTTCTAGGATGAAGGGAGGATATTTGAGATGGTATTTGGGAATAGTTTGGCCGATACCAAAGGCTTTTAAGGTATGAATTAGAGAGAAGGAGGAGTGCCCTTTTATAGGAGGGTTGAGGGGCACCTTTGGAAAAGCTAGAAATATTATTTTATAATAAATTCATATTCAGTTTCTAATGGCTCCAAAGTGAATTATTTAAATTTTAAGGTGGTGATAGGTCGAAAACCATTCAGAAAATAGGTTTTATATAGTTTTGGGTCACTATATTAAACTTATCTTTTAGTTTTAACTCTTAGTTAATTAGTTTGACATTTACCATGTCACTTTGTATTTTTATATTATATAGATAATAAACTTACTATATACATCCAAGATACCCCCAAGTGGTCTATAAACGACACACCTATCATGATATAAGTCTTTTGGCCGAACCTTATATTTTTATGAATTTAATATCAATTAATAATATAATATTTGTTTTAAAAACTCATTTATGTCAATTTTGACACTATTCAATAATTGATTTTTGTTAAATTCATAAATAATTTATTAATTCGAAAATAATTCAGTAAAGAAATCCTATAATGTCATATTTACCAAGACAATTCATGTATGTCATCAAAACTTTCAAATTATATTTATTTTAACATTTATAATACCAATTATTTGATTCCTTCGTTAATAAGGAAAATACTGCATCATTATTGTGTCATAAATAATATTAATTATTAAATGTCTAAAAATTATAAATAAAATACCATTATATAGGAAATATTTTTATCTTTATAATTAATATTTATTGTCTAAAATCCAAAATATATAACCATTTCTAAAAATTGTTTTTCTAAAAGATATATGCTTATGTCATTTTTGTATTTATTTTAACTTCATTAATATAAAGTGTCCTTATCACTTACAAGTAGATACATGGGGTCCCAAAATAAACCCAAAGATTCCTATGGTCTGAAATGTATCAACCAATAAGGTTAAGATACCATTTAGGGTAATTTATTATTATTATAATATTTTTTTTACCCTTATTTACCGGATTTACCCTTTCACCATGGTAAATAAAATATTTACCGAAGTAATTATTCAAAATGTCTAAAAATAAAAGTTACCTATTTAAAAAATTTGGAAATCCTTATTCCAAATATGGAGTCCATTTTTCCAAAGTCAAAACATTGAAGTGGCAGAAATTAATTTTAAATTAATTCCCGCGGTCAAAACAAAAAACGTGTTTTTAAGAGATAATAACTATCAAAAGATTGACACTTGTTTATGTCCGGTTTAAATGTGAAATCATGTCCAATGACCAAAATTGTATTAAATGGTAAAAATATATTCTAAATATACTTTAAAACAACTCAAATTCATAATTTATCACTATTAATTTTTTCAATTAAAAAAGTTGTTTTTAATAAAAATTTACTAATTTTCACTATTCATCAAAATATGAAAGTTATCCGAAAAGTACCAAAATTTCACCCTAGGCTAATTTTGATATTAAAAATCCAAAAATGAAGTCAATTTTAAAATATAAAATTTAAAAAAAATTAAAAAGTGGGTATTACTATTCATAACAGCTAGTTTTATTAGTTGTGGTGTGTGTTAGAACTTGATGTTGTGTACAACATTCGCTACTGTATTATTCAGCAAGAAGCGTACCGTGGAAGCTTGGGGTGTTACATTCTACCCTCCTTTAATGAATTTTATCCTCTCCATTATTAAAATTGGTCTTGGAAATATAATTTAAAGTCCTACATTGGAAAAATAGTTAATAAAACTATAACTTTAAAAGAAAGAAAGAGAAGTACAAAGGTCACCCGTGATAACCTATTGTAGGATTCCATGTAGAAAAACATGGATATGGATGATAAACTAAGTGTCAAGTTATGATGGAGAGGGATAGAAAACATGATCAGGAGAATGTTAACAATAAGACAACCACAAACTTATGATGGGACAAACGGTCATTTGTTTCCCAGTAGAAAAAGTAAATGAACAACATTTTTTTAAGTTACATTACATAAAGATGAGGAATTAATTTCTGATATTGACTAATAACATAAAGAGATATACATAATTTTTAAGTAAAGTTTCATTCTTTAATAAATTTATAATACTAACTCATTTTTAAATGATGAGTATTCTAGAAGGCTTGGTCACACTAAAAGAGCTATAAAAAAATTCTTATAGAATCACATGATCCATGAAGAATAAACAATATATTTACCTTGTCTTTAGAGATCATTCAAAACCAAAACAGTTAGTATAAGATCTGATGGTCCCCAAAAAGGTTATTTCATTAGATAAAGAAACACTAATCTTAATTTCTAAAATTAAACCAACAATACCCCAAAGTTAAATAAATAGCATTCAATAAAGAAATGTCCTTAAAATCCTTTAATAAAATCCAAAATAATATTGAAACTCAAAACTTAGAATAATTTGGTTATGTAGTTTTCCACATTAAATGGTATCTCCAAATGACATCAATTACTCTTAAAGTCACATACTTAAAAGTAATTAACCACATCACATATTCCCTATTATAGGTTAATCATTTCCATAAATAACCCAAATCACTATAAATCCACAACAAAAACAATGATAAAAATCCACCATTACTCCTCAAATGAAATCCCATACTATTCTATTTTCCTTGGGCATATAGTGTTCCCAACAAAGTGAACATCTTCCACAATAACATTTATCACTTAATCACCAAATCATTTTCCTATACTAAGGGTATTCATTTGATAAGACATAAGATCCCAAATCAAATTATTATTGATCAATAAAATAATTTAACTAAAAATACTAGTCACACTAACCAGGAACATCACGTAGTCCAGTGGTAGGTGATAAATCCTAATCGCACTTTGGTTGTGGGTTCGATTCCCACATCTTTGTCCGACGCGATGGGTTTTCACACAGTCTGCGTGTTGTCTTTTTTCAAAAACTATATTTTATAACATTAACAAAATGAGATAAATTCCTCAAAATAACCATGACATAATTTAACCACAAATGTTATCACATACCTTGAATTTTCATCGCAAAGTATAATATATTGTAATTTCCTCAAAACCAATGATCATATAAAACCAAATGGTTATTTATAACTATATCCACAAGATAAAAGATAATTATTCCTCAAATATCATTATTACATGGAAAACTGTAGGGTTACAAATACAGGAGAAAATTATTCCAAAGTAAACCCATCAACAAGGAGCACTAATAATTTATAAACATTTCTACAACCATTTATTTCCACATATCTTCTTTTTTGACCAAGAAAATATCTTATAGAATAGGGCATTCACTTAGGTAATGGTCAGGTCCCCTAAATTTATGGAAAATGACTGTAAATGGACTCTTGGGACCATTTTTATCTTCTTTCATAGTACTCTTCATTTTTCTTCAGTAATTCTTCACTTTATGTCCTTCCTTCCCGCACGTAAAGCATTTATTTGTCCCATTGAGACACTTTCCTGGGTGTCTCCTTCCACATTTCCTGCATGATGGAAATCTAGGATTCCTTTCTCTATGGTCTCCACTACTGGAGCTCTTATCTTTCATCACCTTTCTATTCTTTGTTGAGTCCGGGAATTGGTTAATATATATATTGTTGATCATATTTTTGTAAATTTTATTTGGCATGAAGATGATATCTTTTATGCCTATCAAAATTCCATTTTGTTTCTCATTTCCACTACCGTTCCCACCTTGTACATCATTCTCAAAGTCACTATGACTTCCTCGGAATCCAGCCATTGACTAAAACTAGAAATCATTGTGTGAGTACCAGTAGTCATAAAATCATTTAGATAATATCATGTCACCATATTCTCAATTTTAAACACATTAGGATTAATCAATGTCATTTACTCTCATCTTATATATAATACTTCAAATTGGTTTGTAAAGAAAATTTAAATTATCCTAAGCATATCCCCTGGGAGTGTCGTAACCAAGAGTGCAGAAAGGCTCGTTGTCTTGCACCAGTTCCCGTTCGAGTCTAGATCAAAGTGGTGTTTTCAAATTTTACCCTTAGGTACATCTGTGCCAGAGACGCCTCTACCTGCTCGTATCCATACAGGGATGTATTTCTCAGAAAACTCACAAAATATCTACAATACCAAAATTCTAGGTTGTTCTTCTATACTAATCCTCAAAGTCTATCTTAGGGCTATGTGCTATAATCAGAGTTTATCTAAATCTATCTCCCAAGGTTTGTACTAAACATCCTCTGATACCAACTGTAACGCACCGACCCCAGTTACCCAGAGTCAGTGCATTATTACATAACATTGGAATGATCTCAAAGGATTAAGTCTCGAAAGACTAATTAGTTTAATAGTCTTGGAAACACTATATATATTCATTAGTATTACATTACATCATAAGCTAAAAAACTAAAACAGAAAATTGTCTTCATATCCCCCCATACTATCCCTATAGGTCATTCATAAATTACTTCTTCACATCCTGGGAAAAATAAGACATTGAAAGGGGTGAGCTTAGATGCTCAGTAAGGATAACAATATAGCAGAAGCTTTCATAGATAAGCATAAACACTTAAGGTAATGTATAACTAAAACAAATGCCTTTTAATCTTGAACTTCAGCCTAATATGGAAAAGACAAAATGAAATAATGTAATTTACTTATACACATGGATATTCTACTAGTCGAATAATCACATGCAATATCAATAACCACTTTCATAATGATGGAATGCAAAATTCCAGACTGTCATAACCACGTATCCAAGGTCTCGTGCCGAGACTACAAATAAGATTTTGTCAAGGCCTCATGACAAGACACTAGTTTGTATTATGAGACCTACCGATGCATCAAGGAGCTATAGCGGGCTCCACCAGTCACTTTCTAAGTCCAACGCATTCCTCATATGAAAATTTTGAAATATAACATAAACATTCGTATTAAAAGTAGCATATGAAATGTCAATATTTGATCCACAAACCATGAACGGTATAAAAATATCACATCCACAGTCAAACATAACTCATTCGATAAAATAAGGAAGACTGTATTGTATCAGATTAACCTCAATCGAGAATAATGAAGTATATTGACATAGATGAAAATAATCATCAAAACTATTAGAGATAAATATCCCCCTTTTTTCTTGAAATCATTTAAAAGTCACACTATTTGTCAAGAAGCAATTTAAAAATAGATTTTTGGATCAAAGTATCCCATACCACTTTGAAAATTTTAAAAGGAGTATTAATTTTAAAACTTTAATGTCCATATAAATTCTTAAAACCATTTTTAAAACATGGACATTAATGAAGAAGATTTTGAAGAATACGTCTTTAAAACATTTAAAAATGATATTTTAGTTACACTTTCTAACTAAAAGAGAGACACTTGAATTTAAATAATTGAGGTAATCAAAACAGTGTAATATCATGAGAATAAAGGGATTCATTATATACTATGTCAAAGTACATTATATATACTACATAAAAGTGATTTGGTTTATAACAACAAAGAAGTCTCAATGGGATGTAAATTGAGATTAAGTCTCTTATAAAGGTCGTATACTTAGGTTAAGGATAAACCAAAGACAAAATTTTGTGTGAAAAATATAAATACGCTCAATATTATTGGATATTCAGTGTAAAAAAATCAAAGGACATTCACATATTCTTGTAAAAACAACACCAATGAATTGGATGTTTAACTCAACAAATCGAGATTTAGTAAAAAATACTCTTATCAAGCTCAACCTGATGACATGAGAATTTATCAATGGAGTGATTCTGTTTATCAAAAGTATATCCACATAAAGGGGAGTGGAATTTATGACATAATCAAATGAATACTGATTCCACACATAATCTTGGAGTAAAATAATCAATGAAGTATGTGTGAAGCCGAATGAGTGGAAATTGAAATTTAAAATTCCCTTATTGAATTGGTAACATACGAAACATACACCAATGAAATAAGGATCATACAATTATGATGTAAATATAAATTAATTAAATTATATTACATAATTAATACAAACATGGGCAGTACAAACACCACATGCAATAAATGAGTGGTGAACAATGGAAATTTCATGGAAATAAAAGTGAGATAAGAAACCTCTTACATTGTACTTTTTCCTTGGTCAACGGTAGGTTAACCTCCTGTAAAATGGTGAAATAATTGTTATTGAATTATACAAAAATAATTTACATTAATATGATATCATATATGATCTTTTAACATTGATTTTTTAATAATATCTTAGTATTATCGTCGTTTCGGGTGTTAACGGATTCGTTTTCCTTTATATTATTTGTTATGCGAGCCGTATTTTTTATGGATGGTATGTATATTATTAATATCCAGAATGATATCATGTCTCTAAAAATTATTTTTATTCATCAAATGATAATTATACTTTAATGGATACTATGGGGAATGAATCTCATCGAGTTCGTGGAGATGGTAGTCCGTACGTACACACGAGCGACAATATCATTTTTTTGATATTAAAATAATATATAATTGGATTTTATATCTTATATAAAGAATAATTATCATTTTATATGTATTATTTACATGAATTAAACATCATTATTATAGGCATCCAAATAATAATATTTTGAATAACAATTACACCACGACGTGGAGACGGTAAGCCGTACGTACGCACGTATGGTGACATGTCATTCAAAGGATGGATATAATACTGAATATGGTTGTACCATATTTATAATAACATAACAGTATATAGAAGATGCTGAATTTATTATTTTAGAATGGTAATAACAAATAAAGAAGAAGTTGAAGAAGAAAAGAACTTGAAAGAGGGTGGTGAAAACATTACCTCTTCTTCGGGTTCTTCCTTTTGATTTGATCAAAAGGGATCCTTAGGTTGGCTTTATGACTAAAGGAAGGCATCTAGGATTAAGGGAGGATATTTGATAGGGTATTTGGGCAGATTTTGTCCGATCCCAATTGCATTTAAGGTATGAATTAGAGAGAAGGGGGAGTACCCTTTTATAAAAGGGGTGAGGGGCACCTTTGGAAAAGCTAGAAATATTATTTTATAATACATTCATATTCGGTTTATAATGGCTAAAAAGTGAATTATTTAAATTTTAAGGTGGGGATAGGTCTAAAACAATTCATACAATAGGTTTTATACAGGTTTGGGTCACTATATTAAACTTATCTTTTAGTTTTAACTCTTAGTTAATTAGTTTGACATTTACCATGCCACTTTGTATTTTTATATTATATAGTTAATAAACTTACTATATACATCCAAGAGACCCCCAAGTGTTCCATTAATGATACACCTATAACGATATAAGTCTCTTGGACAAACATTAGGTTTTTAGGAATTTAATATCAATTAATAATATAATATTTGTTTTAAAAACTCATTTATGTCAATTTTGACACTATTCAATAATTGATTTTTTTAAAGTATTAACTACTTTATTAATTCGAAAAAAAATAATTTAAAAAAATATGATAATTTTATATTAACCAATAAAATTCATGGATGTCATCAAAACTTTCAAATTATATTTATTTTGACATTTATAATACCAATTATTTGATTCTTTCGTTAATAAGGAAAATACTTCATCATTATTGTGTCATAAATAATATTAATTATTAAATGTGTAAAAATTATAAATAAAATACCATTATTTAGGAAATCAGTTTATCTTTCTAATGAATATTTATAGTCTAAAATCCAACATATATAAACCTTTGTAAAAATTGTTTTTCTAAAAGATATATGCTTTTGTCATTTTTGTATTTATTTTAACTTAATTAATATAAAGTGTACTTATCACTTACAAGTGGATCCATGGGGTCCCAAAATCGACCCAAATTTTCCCATGGTCGGACATGTATCAACCAATAAGTTTAGGATACATTTTAGGGTAATTTATTAATAATATAATGTTATTTGTTTACCCTTATTTACCGGATTTACACTTTAACCATGGTAAATAAAATATTTACCGAAGTAATTATTCGAAATTTATAAAAATAAAATTAACCTATTTACACAATTTGGACCTCCAGATTCTAAATATTGAGTCCATTTTTTCAAATTCAAAACACAGAAGTGGCATAAAATAATTTAAAATTAATTCCCGTTGTCAAAACAAAAAACGTGTTTTTAAGAGATAATAACTATCAAAAGATTGACACTTGTTTATATCTGGTTTAAATGTGAAATCATGTATAATGACCAATATTGTATTAAATTGTAAGAATATATTCTAATTATACTTTAAAACCACTTAAATTCATAATCTATCACTATTAATTATTTCGATTAAAAAAGTTGTTTTTAATAAAAATTTAGTAATTTTCATTGTTCATCATAATATGAAAGTTATCCGAAAAGTACCAAAATTTTACCCTAGGCTAATTTCGATATTATGAATCCAAAAATGAAGTCCATTTTGAAAGATAAAATTTATAAAATTTAAAAAAGTGGGTATTACTATTCATAACGGCTAGTTTTATTAGTTGTGGTGTGTGTTAGAACTTGAAGTTGCGTACAATACATGCTACTATATTATTCAGTGAGAAGCATACTATGGAAGCTTGGGGTGTTACATTTAAAGAGTGGGTATGTTCCCTAATTAACCACTGACCATAATCTATCCTTATAACATCAATAAAATTATGGTGTTATGATTGCACGTACTAAAGCTAGCCTAGGGTTTAATTCATTTCATCTTCATGGATTAGTTAATTCTCGTAGGGCACAGGGGTTAACAATTTAAGGGATCATAATTATGTGTATGTTAATTTAAATGATAATGATAAATAATTGAGTGAAGAGGTATAGTTATATCTATTACTCCTTTTAAAATATTTTTCTAAAAAAACATCTTCTTATTGTGTCCTTTTAATTGAATTTCATTTCAAAAACAAAAACAAAAAAAATGCAATCTTCTTCCAGCACACTTATTCTTCTTTTATAAAAACTATAAAACCCCCCTTAATTTTAATTAGTTTGTTTATTACCTTTTGTTTTATTTTAAAATACCTTTAATATTTTATTCAAATTACATTCTCCTTTGGGAGACGACCTTTGTCAGCCACTCTACTATACCTAAATAACCCAAAACTGAATATCATTTGGGAGCACCCACGACAGTGCCTTTCATTACATAATTATTTTTTTGATTCTCTATCCTTACACTATTTCATATATTACATGTTTTCTAAGAAAATTAAATATGTTTCTAGAACAAAAATAAGAGATTTATCAATCAAGACACCTAGAATAAATATTATTTCAATAAAGATATGTCAGTAAATCCCTATTATGATTCATAGACATACCATATTAAAAAATTTAATATTATACATGTGTCAAACATAAATATAATTATTGGTATGGATTGGATATCAAAGTATGATGCAAAATTTATTTCTAATAAAAGGATATCATAATTTGTGATAAAGATGTGGAATTACTTATCTTTATAGCGGAGACTTCATCATCTGAATCATGCCTAGATCCACACCCAATAGATATATTAAATAAAATTATAGGATAAGAAGAGTATAATTAAACTATGGATGGTAAATTTAACACTACGACATAATTTTTTCTTATTACAGAAGAATAAATTAATGTGTTATCTAAAGAACTACCTGAAAACCCAGCTGAGCATGAAGATGAATTTTCTATTGAACTTATCCCTGACATGAAGATTGTATCTAAGACTCCCTACAGAATGGAAATAATAGATCTAGTGGAGTTAAATAACTAGCTAATGGAGTTTTGTGATAAATTATTCATACAACCAATTTTTTTACTTGGGAATATCATGTTCTTTTTGTAAAAAAGAAGGATGGGACTATGTGGTTGTGCATTAATTATAGTGAAATCAACATCATTACTATGAATGATAAGTATAATCTATCTCGTATTGATGGATTTTTTCAACAACTTTGAAGAGATAAATAGTTTTCAAAGATTGATATTCTTTATAGGTATCATCAATTGTGATTAATGAAGGAATATATTCTAAATATAGTATTCCATATGTGGTATAAACATTATTCTTTTATAATAATGTCATTTGTATTGACTAATTCACCCTATATTTGCATGGACTTGATGAATATAGTGTTTAAAAAAACACATTTATAATTTAATTATGTTATTTATTTATTATATATTGGTATAATATAAAATTTATTAATATCATAAGATTCATTTAAGAATAATTATTGATACTTTTAAGGAAAAGGAGTTATATGGGAAATTTAGAAAGTGTGAATTTTGGATTCCAGAAGTTCCTTTTCTTGAATATATTGTCTCAAAGGATGGAATATCAGTTGGTACTTCAAAGAAAAAGGCAGTCAAAGAATTTTCTATACTGAAAAACATATCTCAGTTACATATATTCCTTGGATTAGTAATTTACAATTTGTGATTTTTTCAAAAAAAATCTTCAATTAACAAACTCATTAACCAACTTAACATGTAAAGGGGATATGTTATTATAGAAATAAATGTAAATAAAGTTTTAATGAATTAAATAGGAGTTTTATCAATGAATCATTATTAAAATTTCCACCGGGAGTGTATGGATTTGTGATATATACTAACACATCAAAGAAAGTACTTGTATGTGTCCTTATTTGGAATGATAAAGTTATTTTGTTATGTATCATGGTAGTTAGTGATACATGAAAATAATTATCCAAACCATGATCTTGAGTTGGAAGATGTATTTATTTCCTTGAAGATATGGAAAAATTATCTCTACAATGAAAAAAGTGAGATATATGTATCACAAGATATTTAAATAAATATTTTCATAGAAAGGGATCAACATAAGGAAAACTAGATGTCTAGAGCTATTAAAGGATTATGATTTCTCAACACACTACTACCCTGGGAAAACTAATAAGGTAGCTGATACATTGAGTAGGAAATATCATGGAGTTTTGACTAAGATAAGGATTGATAAAGATTCTTTATTTAGGAACATAGTAAAGTTGGAAATGAGAATTATTAGTGAAGTGGAAACATCGCTTTTTCCAAATTATTTCCAAACCATAATTATTCAAAAAGATAAAAAGTTTTTATCTCAATGATAAGATCTAACATAAAGAAAATTAATGTTGTTAATGATGGGAAACTAGCATATTTTTTTATATAAATCGTGTGCTAAAATTTGGAAAGATTTTTTGTGTTCCATCCATACCTGAGATGAAGAGAGAATTATTATATGTATCTCATAGATCATATTTCTTTATACACTCTAGGAGCACCAAAATGTATTCATATTTGAAGGATATTTTTTTATGGGATAATATGAAATTGGAAATTTCATACTATATATAAAGATTCGTTATTTATTAACAAGAATGGATATGATACAAAATCCCAAAGCATTCATGCAACCTCTACCTATTCCTATGTGAAAATGGGATTATATTACGGTTTAATTTGTTATTGGATTTATAAATACTCTTAGAAAGAATG